>OY804579.1:15448834-16901603 GCA_963680875.1 Bathymodiolus brooksi
GTGGCCAAAAGTGTGAAGATACTAAAGGAGTAACCAGAAGCCATAAATCAAATGACATACAATACAATGGCCAAAAGTGTGAAGATACTAAAGGAGTAATCAGAAGCCATAAATCAAATGACATACAATACAGTGGCCAAAAGTGTGAAGATACTAAAGGAGTAATCAGAAGCCATAAATCAAATGACATACAATACAGTGGCCAAAAGTGTGAAGATACTAAAGGAGTAATCAGAAGCCATAAATCAAATGACATACAATACAGTGGCCAAAAGTGTGAAGATACTAAAGGAGTAATCAGAAGCCATAAATCAAATGACATACAATACAGTGGCCAAAAGTGTGAAGATACTAAAGGAGTAATCAGAAGCCATAAATCAAATGACATACAATACAGTGGCCAAAAGTGTGAAGATACAAAAGGAGTAATCAGAAGCCATAAATCAAATGACATACAATACAGTGGCCAAAAGTGTGAAGATACTAAAGGAGTAATCAGAAGCCATAAATCAAATGACATACAATACAGTGGCCAAAAGTGTGAAGATACTAAAGGAGTAATCAGAAGCCATAAATCAAATGACATACAATACAGTGGCCAAAAGTGTGAAGATACTAAAGGAGTAATCAGAAGCCATAAATCAAACGACATACAATACAGTGGCCAAAAGTGTGAAGATACTAAAGGAGTAATCAGAAGCCATAAATCAAATGACATACAATACAGTGGCCAAAAGTGTGAAGATACTAAAGGAGTAATCAGAAGCCATAAATCAAATGACATACAATACAGTGGCCAAAAGTGTGAAGATACTAAAGGAGTAATCAGAAGCCATAAATCAAATGACATACAATACAGTGGCCAAAAGTGTGAAGATACTAAAGGAGTAATCAGAAGCCATAAATCAAACGACATACAATACAGTGGCCAAAAGTGTGAAGATACTAAAGGAGTAATCAGAAGCCATAAATCAAATGACATACAATACAGTGGCCAAAAGTGTGAAGATACTAAAGGAGTAATCAGAAGCCATAAATCAAATGACATACAATACAGTGGCCAAAAGTGTGAAGATACTAAAGGAGTAATCAGAAGCCATAAATCAAATGACATACAATACAGTGGCCAAAAGTGTGAAGATACTAAAGGAGTAATCAGAAGCCATAAATCAAATGACATACAATACAGTGGCCAAAAGTGTGAAGATACTAAAGGAGTAATCAGAAGCCATAAATCAAATGACATACAATACAGTGGCCAAAAGTGTGAAGATACTAAAGGAGTAATCAGAAGCCATAAATCAAATGACATACAATACAGTGGCCAAAAGTGTGAAGATACTAAAGGAGTAATCAGAAGCCATAAATCAAATGACATACAATACAGTGGCCAAAAGTGTGAAGATACTAAAGGAGTAATCAGAAGCCATAAATCAAATGACATACAATACAGTGGCCAAAAGTGTGAAGATACTAAAGGAGTAATCAGAAGCCATAAATCAAATGACATACAATACAGTGGCCAAAAGTGTGAAGATACTAAAGGAGTAATCAGAAGCCATAAATCAAATGACATACAATACAGTGGCCAAAAGTGTGAAGATACTAAAGGAGTAATCAGAAGCCATAAATCAAATGACATACAATACAGTGGCCAAAAGTGTGAAGATACTAAAGGAGTAATCAGAAGCCATAAATCAAATGACATACAATACAGTGGCCAAAAGTGTGAAGATACTAAAGGAGTAATCAGAAGCCATAAATCAAATGACATACAATACAGTGGCCAAAAGTGTGAAGATACTAAAGGAGTAATCAGAAGCCATAAATCAAATGACATACAATACAGTGGCCAAAAGTGTGAAGATACTAAAGGAGTAATCAGAAGCCATAAATCAAATGACATACAATACAGTGGCCAAAAGTGTGAAGATACTAAAGGAGTAATCAGAAGCCATAAATCAAACGACATACAATACAGTGGCCAAAAGTGTGAAGATACTAAAGGAGTAATCAGAAGCCATAAATCAAACGACATACAATACAGTGGCCAAAAGTGTGAAGATACTAAAGGAGTAATCAGAAGCCATAAATCAAATGACATACAATACAGTGGCCAAAAGTGTGAAGATACTAAAGGAGTAATCAGAAGCCATAAATCAAATGACATACAATACAGTAGCCAAAAGTGTGAAGATACTAAAGGAGTAATCAGAAGCCATAAATCAAACGACATACAATACAGTGGCCAAAAGTGTGAAGATACTAAAGGAGTAATCAGAAGCCATAAATCAAACGACATACAATACAGTGGCCAAAAGTGTGAAGATACTAAAGGAGTAATCAGAAGCCATAAATCAAATGACATACAATACAGTGGCCAAAAGTGTGAAGAAACTAAAGGAGTAATCAGAAGCCATAAATCAAATGACATACAATATAGTGGCCAAAAGTGTGAAGATACTAAAGGAGTAATCAGAAGCCATATATCAAATGACATACAGTACAGTGGCCAAAAGTGTGAAGATACTAAAGGAGTAATCAGAAGCCATAAATCAAATGACATACAATACACTGGCCAAAAGTGTGAAGATACTAAAGGAGTAATCAGAAGCCATAAATCAAACGACATACAATACAGTGGCCAAAAGTGTGAAGATACTAAAGGAGTAATCAGAAGCCATAAATCAAATGACATACAATACAGTGGCCAAAAGTGTGAAGATACTAAAGGAGTAATCAGAAGCCATAAATCAAACGACATACAATAGAGTGGCCAAAAGTGTGAAGATACTAAAGGAGTAATCAGAAGCCATAAATCAAACGACATACAATACAGTGGCCAAAAGTGTGAAGATACTAAAGGAGTAATCAGAAGCCATAAATCAAATGACATACAATACAGTGGCCAAAAGTGTGAAGATACTAAAGGAGTAATCAGAAGCCATAAATCAAACGACATACAATACAGTGGCCAAAAGTGTGAAGATACTAAAGGAGTAATCAGAAGCCATAAATCAAATGACATACAATACAGTGGCCAAAAGTGTGAAGATACTAAAGGAGTAATCAGAAGCCATAAATCAAATGACATACAGTACAGTGGCCAAAAGTGTGAAGATACTAAAGGAGTAATCAGAAGCCATAAATCAAACGACATACAATACAGTGGCCAAAAGTGTGAAGATACTAAAGGAGTAATCAGAAGCCATAAATCAAATGACATACAATACAGTGGCCAAAAGTGTGAAGATACTAAAGGAGTAATCAGAAGCCATAAATCAAATGACATACAATACAGTGGCCAAAAGTGTGAAGATACTAAAGGAGTAATCAGAAGCCATAAATCAAACGACATACAATACAGTGGCCAAAAGTGTGAAGATACTAAAGGAGTAATCAGAAGCCATAAATCAAATGACATACAATACAGTGGCCAAAAGTGTGAAGATACTAAAGGAGTAATCAGAAGCCATAAATCAAACGACATACAATACAGTGGCCAAAAGTGTGAAGATACTAAAGGAGTAATCAGAAGCCATAAATCAAATGACATACAATACAATGGCCAAAAGTGTGAAGATACTAAAGGAGTAATCAGAAGCCATAAATCAAACGACATACAATACAGTGGCCAAAAGTGTGAAGATACTAAAGGAGTAATCAGAAGCCATAAATCAAATGACATACAATACAGTGGCCAAAAGTGTGAAGATACTAAAGGAGTAACCAGAAGCCATAAATCAAATGACATACAATATAGTGGCCAAAAGTGTGAAGATACTAAAGGAGTAATCAGAAGCCATAAATCAAATGACATACAATACAGTAGCCAAAAGTGTGAAGATACTAAAGGAGTAATCAGAAGCCATAAATCAAATGACATACAGTACAGTGGCCAAAAGTGTGAAGATACTAAAGGAGTAATCAGAAGCCATAAATCAAATGACATACAATACAGTGGCCAAAAGTGTGAAGATACTAAAGGAGTAATCAGAAGCCATAAATCAAACGACATACAATACAGTGGCCAAAAGTGTGAAGATACTAAAGGAGTAATCAGAAGCCATAAATCAAATGACATACAATACAGTAGCCAAAAGTGTGAAGATACTAAAGGAGTAATCAGAAGCCATAAATCAAACGACATACAATACAGTGGCCAAAAGTGTGAAGATACTAAAGGAGTAATCAGAAGCCATAAATCAAATGACATACAATACAGTGGCCAAAAGTGTGAAGATACTAAAGGAGTAATCAGAAGCCATAAATCAAATGACATACAATACAGTGGCCAAAAGTGTGAAGATACTAAAGGAGTAATCAGAAGCCATAAATCAAATGACATACAATACAATGGCCAAAAGTGTGAAGATACTAAAGGAGTAATCAGAAGCCATAAATCAAATGACATACAGTACAGTGGCCAAAAGTGTGAAGATACTAAAGGAGTAACCAGAAGCCATAAATCAAATGACATACAGTACAGTGGCCAAAAGTGTGAAGATACTAAAGGAGTAATCAGAAGCCATAAATCAAACGACATACAATACAGTGGCCAAAAGTGTGAAGATACTAAAGGAGTAATCAGAAGCCATAAATCAAATGACATACAGTACAGTGGCCAAAAGTGTGAAGATACTAAAGGAGTAATCAGAAGCCATAAATCAAACGACATACAATACAGTGGCCAAAAGTGTGAAGATACTAAAGGAGTAATCAGAAGACATAAATCAAACGACATACAATACAGTGGCCAAAAGTGTGAAGATACTAAAGGAGTAATCAGAAGCCATAAATCAAATGACATACAATACAGTGGCCAAAAGTGTGAAGATACTAAAGGAGTAATCAGAAGCCATAAATCAAATGACATACAATACAGTGGCCAAAAGTGTGAAGATACTAAAGGAGTAATCAGAAGCCATAAATCAAATGACATACAATACAGTGGCCAAAAGTGTGAAGATACTAAAGGAGTAATCAGAAGCCATAAATCAAATGACATACAATACAGTGGCCAAAAGTGTGAAGATACTAAAGGAGTAATCAGAAGCCATAAATCAAACGACATACAATACAGTGGCCAAAAGTGTGAAGATACTAAAGGAGTAATCAGAAGCCATAAATCAAATGACATACAATACAGTGGCCAAAAGTGTGAAGATACTAAAGGAGTAATCAGAAGCCATAAATCAAACGACATACAATACAGTGGCCAAAAGTGTGAAGATACTAAAGGAGTAATCAGAAGCCATAAATCAAATGACATACAATACAGTGGCCAAAAGTGTGAAGATACTAAAGGAGTAATCAGAAGCCATAAATCAAATGACATACAGTGGCCAAAAGTGTGAAGATACTAAAGGAGTAATCAGAAGCCATAAATCAAATGACATACAATACAGTGGCCAAAAGTGTGAAGATACTAAAGGAGTAATCAGAAGCCATAAATGTCATACAGTGGCCAAAAGTGTGAAGATACTAAAGGAGTAATCAGAAGCCATAAATCAAATGACATACAATACAGTGGCCAAAAGTGTGAAGATACTAAAGGAGTAATCAGAAGCCATAAATCAAATGACATACAATACAGTAGCCAAAAGTGTGAAGATACTAAAGGAGTAATCAGAAGCCATAAATCAAACGACATACAATACAGTGGCCAAAAGTGTGAAGATACTAAAGGAGTAATCAGAAGCCATAAATCAAATGACATACAGTACAGTGGCCAAAAGTGTGAAGATACTAAAGGAGTAATCAGAAGCCATAAATCAAATGACATACAATACAGTGGCCAAAAGTGTGAAGATACTAAAGGAGTAATCAGAAGCCATAAATCAAACGACATACAATACAGTGGCCAAAAGTGTGAAGATACTAAAGGAGTAATCAGAAGCCATAAATCAAAGGACAGACAATACAATGGCCAAAAGTGTGAAGATACTAAAGGAGTAATCAGAAGCCATAAATCAAATGACATACAATACAGTGGCCAAAAGTGTGAAGATACTAAAGGAGTAATCAGAAGCCATAAATCAAACGACATACAATACAGTGGCCAAAAGTGTGAAGATACTAAAGGAGTAATCAGAAGCCATAAATCAAACGACATACAATACAGTGGCCAAAAGTGTGAAGATACTAAAGGAGTAATCAGAAGCCATAAATCAAATGACATACAATACAGTAGCCAAAAGTGTGAAGATACTAAAGGAGTAATCAGAAGCCATAAATCAAACGACATACAATACAGTGGCCAAAAGTGTGAAGATACTAAAGGAGTAATCAGAAGCCATAAATCAAATGACATACAATACAGTGGCCAAAAGTGTGAAGATACTAAAGGAGTAATCAGAAGCCATAAATCAAACGACATACAATACAGTGGCCAAAAGTGTGAAGATACTAAAGGAGTAATCAGAAGCCATAAATCAAATGACATACAATACAGTGGCCAAAAGTGTGAAGATACTAAAGGAGTAATCAGAAGCCATAAATCAAACGACATACAATACAGTGGCCAAAAGTGTGAAGATACTAAAGGAGTAATCAGAAGCCATAAATCAAATGACATACAATACAGTGGCCAAAAGTGTGAAGATACTAAAGGAGTAATCAGAAGCCATAAATCAAATGACATACAGTACAATGGCCAAAAGTGTGAAGATACTAAAGGAGTAATCAGAAGCCATAAATCAAACGACATACAATACAGTGGCCAAAAGTGTGAAGATACTAAAGGAGTAATCAGAAGCCATAAATCAAATGACATACAATACAGTGGCCAAAAGTGTGAAGATACTAAAGGAGTAATCAGAAGCCATAAATCAAACGACATACAATACAGTGGCCAAAAGTGTGAAGATACTAAAGGAGTAATCAGAAGCCATAAATCAAATGACATACAATACAGTAGCCAAAAGTGTGAAGATACTAAAGGAGTAATCAGAAGCCATAAATCAAACGACATACAATACAGTGGCCAAAAGTGTGAAGATACTAAAGGAGTAATCAGAAGCCATAAATCAAATGACATACAATACAGTGGCCAAAAGTGTGAAGATACTAAAGGAGTAATCAGAAGCCATAAATCAAATGACATACAATACAATGGCCAAAAGTGTGAAGATACTAAAGGAGTAATCAGAAGCCATAAATCAAATGACATACAGTACAGTGGCCAAAAGTGTGAAGATACTAAAGGAGTAACCAGAAGCCATAAATCAAATGACATACAGTACAGTGGCCAAAAGTGTGAAGATACTAAAGGAGTAATCAGAAGCCATAAATCAAACGACATACAATACAGTGGCCAAAAGTGTTAAGATACTAAAGGAGTAATCAGAAGCCATAAATCAAATGACATACAGTACAGTGGCCAAAAGTGTGAAGATACTAAAGGAGTAATCAGAAGCCATAAATCAAACGACATACAATACAGTGGCCAAAAGTGTGAAGATACTAAAGGAGTAATCAGAAGCCATAAATCAAACGACATACAATACAGTGGCCAAAAGTGTGAAGATACTAAAGGAGTAATCAGAAGCCATAAATCAAATGACATACAATACAGTGGCCAAAAGTGTGAAGATACTAAAGGAGTAATCAGAAGCCATAAATCAAATGACATACAATACAGTGGCCAAAAGTGTGAAGATACTAAAGGAGTAATCAGAAGCCATAAATCAAATGACATACAATACAGTGGCCAAAAGTGTGAAGATACTAAAGGAGTAATCAGAAGCCATAAATCAAATGACATACAATACAGTGGCCAAAAGTGTGAAGATACTAAAGGAGTAATCAGAAGCCATAAATCAAACGACATACAATACAGTGGCCAAAAGTGTGAAGATACTAAAGGAGTAATCAGAAGCCATAAATCAAATGACATACAATACAGTGGCCAAAAGTGTGAAGATACTAAAGGAGTAATCAGAAGCCATAAATCAAACGACATACAATACAGTGGCCAAAAGTGTGAAGATACTAAAGGAGTAATCAGAAGCCATAAATCAAATGACATACAGTGGCCAAAAGTGTGAAGATACTAAAGGAGTAATCAGAAGCCATAAATCAAATGACATACAATACAGTGGCCAAAAGTGTGAAGATACTAAAGGAGTAATCAGAAGCCATAAATGTCATACAGTGGCCAAAAGTGTGAAGATACTAAAGGAGTAATCAGAAGCCATAAATCAAATGACATACAATACAGTGGCCAAAAGTGTGAAGATACTAAAGGAGTAATCAGAAGCCATAAATCAAATGACATACAATACAGTAGCCAAAAGTGTGAAGATACTAAAGGAGTAATCAGAAGCCATAAATCAAACGACATACAATACAGTGGCCAAAAGTGTGAAGATACTAAAGGAGTAATCAGATTCAGAAGCCATAAATCAAATGACATACAATACAGTGGCCAAAAGTGTGAAGATACTAAAGGAGTAATCAGAAGCCATAAATCAAACGACATACAATACAGTGGCCAAAAGTGTGAAGATACTAAAGGAGTAATCAGAAGCCATAAATCAAATGACATACAGTACAGTGGCCAAAAGTGTGAAGATACTAAAGGAGTAATCAGAAGCCATAAATCAAATGACATACAATACAGTGGCCAAAAGTGTGAAGATACTAAAGGAGTAATCAGAAGCCATAAATCAAACGACATACAATACAGTGGCCAAAAGTGTGAAGATACTAAAGGAGTAATCAGAAGCCATAAATCAAAGGACAGACAATACAATGGCCAAAAGTGTGAAGATACTAAAGGAGTAATCAGAAGCCATAAATCAAATGACATACAATACAGTGGCCAAAAGTGTGAAGATACTAAAGGAGTAATCAGAAGCCATAAATCAAACGACATACAATACAGTGGCCAAAAGTGTGAAGATACTAAAGGAGTAATCAGAAGCCATAAATCAAACGACATACAATACAGTGGCCAAAAGTGTGAAGATACTAAAGGAGTAATCAGAAGCCATAAATCAAACGACATACAATACAGTGGCCAAAAGTGTGAAGATACTAAAGGAGTAATCAGAAGCCATAAATGACATACAGTGGCCAAAAGAAAAAGGACAAAAAGACAAACAATGATCTACAAAACACTACACAAAAAACTAAACATTGAGTAACACCAACCGACAAAAATCCTGGGGTGAATTTAGAGGCTCCAGAAGGGTAAGCAGTTTCAGCTACATTAATTGCACTCTTTATGTTGCTCTTGTCAAAAATCTCATGGAAAGTCACGAATGAGGAAACGGTGGATTCTGATTTTGACAAAGGAAACATGTATCCATGGTCATTTGTAACACAGATATTCCGTAAGAGTTAACCAAGTCATGGTGGCGACCATAAAACTTTCGAGGTGATGACTTCAGCTTAAACACTAGCAATCCTTGTTATCAGCAACCATCTATCAAGGAAATCATATGGACCACAAGCTCTGGAATATCGCAACAATTGAGAGATATATACTCAACATGCAGGCGTTGCTGGAATATTGCTACATATAAATGGAAAGATCATAATGGGAAAATAGTATCATCCCTTTTGTAGTAAAACTTCATTTTTAACCTGCCCTCACTGTCAAGTTCTACTTGTAGGTCAAGGTATGAAGCAAACCTGGCTGTATCATTGCATTCCTCTATTTCCAGCTCAGTGAAATAGATGCAAGCAACAAAATCACCAAACTTGAAATTATTTAGTGAATGGACATCATCTATATAGCGGAATGTGAAATTAAAGGATCAGGCTAGCTTGTTTTTATTTTTCTTGCAAGGCCCCTGCATGAAGTCTGCCTCATACAAATAAAGCAACAAGTCTGCGAAAAGAAGAGCACAATTAGTACCCAAAAGAATGCAGACTGTCTGTTGAAAAACATGTCCATCAAATAAAACAAATATGTTGTCAAACAAAAAATCTAGTATTTTGATGATATCAGTTTCTTAGAAATATTTGGTAATTAAATCAGTGGTTTTTTTTTTACAAAACCGTGTACACCTTGCCATGAGTGGGATTCGAACTCACAACTTTAGTGGTGATAGGCACTGATTGCATAGGAAGTTGTAAATCCAACTACCATACGATCATGATCACGATCATGACGGTCTCCTTTTCCAAAATTAGATTCATCCCTCCCTAAAACAAGGTATTTGTATCTACGTTGGCCACTCTTGTTTATGAAACAAAATTTTAAATAATTCTTTTAATCTGTCTTAAACTTAAGCAAATGATATCTTCGATTTAGTTTTGTATATTGCCATATAAGGAACACTTCTACAATATAATAAATACATCAACCATGTGCTTTTTAAGACTATATTTGAAGATTAATCAAAGAGAACAAAGAGGTCATGGCAAATATTTATTGGTCCCAAAATAATAAACAATAAACAATGTCATTCCTTCCAAGTTTAACTTCAATTGGCTAAGTAATTTCAAGAGTAATGATATGTCAAATGTTTACATACAACAGACATATGACAGGTGAAAGCTTGTCCAGTTGTTGTAAAAAGTAAATACGCAATAAAATCTTCAAAAACCAACCATATAATAGAAAGGTCACAAAAACCTTTCAGTACTGTCCATCTTAAATAGGTTTCACACATTAAGTACAGTCCATCTTAGAAAAGTTTCACTAAAAACCTTCCAGTGCTGTTCACTAAAAACATTAATTACGGTCCATTATACGATGGCTTCACTGTAGTACATTACAAACAATAGTCATAAGCTTCAATTTCCTTTTATTTAGTATGCCTTTATCAAGAATGATCAACTTGCTCTAAAGTGAAAATAACCTTCTAACAATTATTTTGTGCCCTACAAAGTTGAACCCAGTGCCAATTTCACTCACTGTAGCCTTTAGTATGTTGTCCTTTAAGCAGATATTTACCAGTTCATGTTTTTTAAAACCAGGAACTAGTTTCATATGGTATCAACTTTATCCAATGTATACTTCAATATCTTGTCATGTCCTTCAAACAGAAAATAACCTGAAAACTTCTGTCCTTCAAGAAACATCGGGAACCAGTATTTGTCATCTGGCCACATCTCATCAAATGGAATGTTTGTCGTCACAAACCACTGGGGTCTCATCTCTAAAAATATATTTTGAAAACATATTAACAAAACATATTTGTATGGAATTGGTAAAACTAAATACAGGTTTTGTTTAATTATTAGAGGGCAACCATTTGATTTTCGAGTATGGATGGGAGGCTGGGGTAGAGGGATTGGAAGATTCTGCAGTTTTGTTGAAAATAATATTTTTGGTATTCATGTTGGAGATAAAACAAATATGTTAACTCTTCTATACATACCTATCACTACAGATAAAATGATATGACTTTACATATGGTGAAAATATTAAAAAACTAGATGTGTCGGAACAACACAAATGTCCCCGCCGTGTATATTAAGGAGGCTCGCAAATGTTGCACACTTTTTTAATTCCCTCAGTAACTCAGTAATATGCTAAGAATAACAAATGAATTTCAAAGTTGATCTGTAACTTATGATTATACACTCTCATACCAAAAATCAAGTCAATATCTCAAATCATAGTGAAATAAAGTGGTGACAACTAAATATTTGGTCAAATTTCAAAGTCCAAGGGCCATATATAACTCGGCCAAAAAACATTGGACCGGAACGAAATGTAAACTTGATCTGTAACTCATCATTATACACTCATATACCAAACATCAAGTCAATATCTCCAAGGATAGCGAAAAAAAATGGTGACAATTAAATATTTGGCCAAATTTCAAAGTCCAAGGGCCATAACTCGGCCAAAAATCATTGGGCTGGAACGAAACGTAAACTTGATCTGTAACTTATCATTATACACCCACATACCAAATATCAAGTCAATATCTCAAAGCAGAGCGAAAAAAAGTTGTCGCAACTGTTTTATTTCGGAATTACGGACATGGGTAACACTATATGTCCCGGCCACTTAGTGGCAGAGACATAAAAATACCTGAGAATGAGATAAACATAAAAATAAATACTATATATCACTTCAACTAAATCTTCAAATCAACCCCCAACTCTCCCCTGAAAATCAAATGTTCATCCAATAATAGCTGTTGTCTATACCAATACAGCCTGTGTCTTACTTGTTCTAACTCAAAACGATAATGGGGACATCGTGGTCGTGATCGCATGGTATTTGGATTTACAACTACCTATACAATGCCAGTGCCTATCACTATTAGCGTTGTGAGTTCGAAGCCTGTGCAGGCGAGGTGTACTCGATACGACATTATGTAATAAAGCTTGTCAGTGACTTGCTGCAGGTTGATGGTTTTCTCCGAGTTCCTCCACCAATAAAACTGACAGCCACGATATAACTGAAATATTGTTGAAAGTGGCGTTGAACACTTTAACACCCCCCAACCCCCACATAAAAAAACCGATAAGATCTATTATTCAGCACAGGCTGAGTGTGGTCTCAGTAAGATATTTGCACTCTGTTTTCGAGCTCGTTTTTGGTTTTTTTCCCTTGAATATTTTGTCTCGACTATAATTTATGTTAATATTGTTACATATGTATTTTTCTGTATATTTCAGTGTGAATTATGTTTATAAATAAATGTTAGTGAAAAACAAATTCGAGAAATTCAAGAAAGGATAATCCAGAGACACAGGCAATATTTGGCACAAGACACTGAACGAAGACATATATATACATTGTATATATATATTCTGTGTGAATAAATTTTAAAGGATGTCAGCAATGTTATGTTAAGGTGGTTTTAAATAACAATTTGACAATAATACAGGTCCATTATCTGTATATTTTAGAAAACATGCAAGATACATCAGATATAAATGATATGAATTCTGTTCTATTTTCAGAAGCAACACTATCTGAATCATGAAACTGGATAGAATAAGCATAAAAATAAAATTTGGTTCAATTTGGTAAGGACACCAAACATAATCTTGTTTTAGGAATGTAGTTATGAACACAATTTTTTTTTTAAAGAACAGGTGTTTTGTTTGTGCATTCTTCAAGGGTGAAGAGGAGAGGTGGATCGCTATGGAAACCCTTGGCTGGAGAAGATTAAGTCAAACGTTGAATTTCTGAAGCCTTACACTAAACAGATGTTGTTGTCCTCATTTGTATAATAATCTACAAATAAATTGATACTTTATGTTGATTGTGCCACTGTGTGTTCTCTATATTACCAGAAGATTCCTGTACAGTGCCAGTAAACTGGTTTGTAGTAAACACATGGACTTCTAAAATCTGTGGATCCCCTATAAACTCAAACTTCAATAGTCCAATCTTTTCTAAGATATTACTATATAAACCACATTCTTCTTGTAATTCTCTGAAATATAGAAATAGTAACATCTTTGTAAAATTAATGGTTGGTTGGTTTATGGTGTTTAATGTCACTTTCAACAATATTTCAGTTATATCGTGGTGGAGATAAACGGAGAACCTGGAGAAAACCACCGACATGTCACTGACAAACTTTATCACATACAGTTGTATCGAGTTCACCTTGCCATGAACGGGGTTCGAACTCACAATTTTAGAGGTGATGGGTGCAGACTTGCGACATGTCGGTGGTTTTCTCCGGCTTCCTCCACCAATAAAACTGACCGTCATGATATAAATGAAATATTGTTGAAAGTGGTGTTAAACACCATAAGCCTATAAACATAATAGGACTACAACAATGCCACATTAATACCAAGAGTATGGCAATAATGAGTGTAGACACATGAATTAAGTTTTACATTAATAGTTTTTTTTTGTATCTGTAAGATTTAGGGTCCTTACTTGTTTAGATTGCATTTCAAAATTCCAATAGCAGTTAAATTGATATATTTCAACCTTATTTTTAATTTTACTATTTAATGCCCCTGCATCATATGCAGGCCTGGATTAGGCAAAATAAGCATCAAGGGGCACAACAAAACTCCTGACACAAGGCATTTTATTTTGTCAGCCAGAAAATTATGTTGCATCTTGGCATCAAGGGGTCGTATTAGTTTTTAAATCATGCCAGTGGAAGGTGCGGAGGCACCAAGGTGGACCTGTGCTTAGGGCATAAATTGGCTTAAATCCGGCCCTGATCGTATGATGAATGTCTCTGTAAAAATCCTCAATTTGAACTTGTACATTATTTGAATTCAATATATTTGTGTCAATACATTATTAAATTTGGCTAATAGAAATGAAAGTAAATGAACTTAAAATACCTACAGATGACTGATACTCAGACAGGATTCCAGATAATGTGTCAGAGTGGAGAGACATATCTACCTGTGGTTATAAAAATCCGACTTAGCATGCTGATCTAGTACATTACAGACATCATCATAATCTCATGAAAAAAGTCACTTTCTTTCACCATGATAACTGACAAATTGCTCACATAGTGTTAAACAACAATCACTCACTCACCCCTTAACACCAGTATACAAAACAAACTGATGCATGGATGTCAAGGAAGAATATTTCTGGTGAAAGACTAAACTGACATTTGCTCTACTGTCTATATTCTATACAAACAACTTCATAGCTCTAGCATCATCAGGAACCCATGGCTGATCATGCTCGGATACCAATGGATTAATTGAAACAATTACTTTCATTTTAGAGTTGTCTGGTTACTGATCCGGCATCTAGAAGTTGTCGTAGCAACATAACATTACTCAAATTTTACAATTAGTTGGAAGGACACAAAAATAAAAAGAATAACATAAAACTATGGTCTGTTTTCGTTTACTATACAAATAATGTGTAAATTAGTGAAAAAATTTGTTTGCCTGGGGACAAATAAATCTGAGATGAATTATTCATGAACAAGACAAATTTTCTTTTTCAAATGAGCCACATATGATGCTTGGGGGATTTCAGAATGTGGTCAACCATGGGTTACTGAGGATGTAGTTCTACATCCATAATAGTAAAATATATAGTCTGTGTCTACCTCTTTGCTCCATCTAGTATAGTTTCTTGTTTTTCGACTTTTCCACCAAATCCATTCCATCGTCCTACACCAAATCCTCTTTTCTTCATACCTAGCAAGACATTCTGTCCCTGTCTCACTAGAACTAAGGTTAACGTCTTTATCATTGTTAATCTATTCTATAATAGAAATAAAACATGCTACATATCTATAACTTTTGAGAATACTCGTACTTATTACAGTTCTGCACATACATGTAGCATCCACATCTTAAAACAGCACAGCATATAAATTTATTATAATTCTAATTTTGAAAAGAAAATTTAAAAACTGTCAACAATCTTTTTGACACCTTTGGGCCTCTTTTTTCTGTTGTGTACTTCTAATCAACAATAAAAAACCATAGTCTTTTTAGAGGACAATAACATGTAAATACCTACCAATTTGATTCCAATAGGTCCACTGGTTTCAGAGAAGAAGATTAAAATGTACAAGTTTACAAATGAGCCTACAGCTTAAAATTTTGATTAATATTAACTTTCCAACACAACTATTTATCTTTATACCACAATAATTGCTTGTATCATCTTTGCAACCTTTTTTAAATATTAAAGAAATGCATCCAATACACTATGAGGTTGGTTGGTAGCTTTTATGGTGCTTAACGCCACTTTCAACAATATTTCACTTATATCGTGGCGGTCAGTTTTATAGATGGAGGAAACCGGAGGACCCGGAGAAAACCACTGACCTGTCGCAAGTCACTGACAAACTTTATCACATTATGTTGTGCACAAATGATTTCAGTGAATACATCCAACACAGCACTCTTAAGATTATTTGTAGATAACAGTATCATATACAAAACAATATGAAATAAAGAAGACATACAGAAACTACAAGAGGACCTTACATCAGCAGCAAAATGGGAGAAGGACTGGCTCATGTCGCTCCATCCAGACAAGTACTCAGTCCTTCTAACTAAACTAAACCCAATAAAATGTGACTATACACTTCACCATCATGTACTGCAAAAAGAAACAACCACAAAATATCTCGGAGTAACAACACAAACAAACTTGAAATGGAACAAACATGTCAATAACATCACAGCATCAGCCACACAAAAGCTAAATTTCATTAAGAGAAACCTAAGGGTAAATTCAAAAACAGTAAAAGAACGAGCTTATGTAACATTTTATTTTATCCTCCATAATATTCTTTCCGGCAGATTATTTTTAATATAAAATATTATCCTTGGACAATATTTCAATATTAAATTTCTTCCAATGCTATTATATATTTTCCAGATGAGGTGGAAGAAATTTAATATCAAAATATATCTGTGGATAACATTGCACATTATAACTTTTCATAAGTTACTAATTTTCTCAATTGATTAATTAACATTGCTGCAAATAAATATGTACTTAATGCTAGTGAAATACTTCTTTATTACTGCAGTATTTTTTAAATAAATATATAAATCATTACAATTACAGTGTTTTAATAATATTCATAAGACTTTCTTTTGTTACTTTTCCTCAGCCACTTTGGCTTAGGAGTACAAAAAATTATATAATATAATATAACATATTTAAACTTACATGACTCTATTGATTTTATAATGGGTTTGAAGATTACTCAATCTGTCATTTAAATTGACAGTGTTCTGGCTATAATATATTTTCCATATGAGTCGGGTGATTTATTAATCAGCGTCAGAAATAATATTACATACCTTAGTATAAAATATTATCCGGATTAGCTCATTTGATGGATCGGGTGATTTATGAATGAGCGTTGGAAATAATATTATAGATGCATCTCGTGATTTAATAATCAGCGTCAGACATAATATTACATACCTTAGTATCAAATATTATCTGGATTATCTCATTTGATAACCCGAATGATCCAGCCGTTATATTATGCTCCCGCTGGTCGCTAGTGCCGTTAGTGGGCACAGTATTATTCGAGTTACTCATTTGATGGTTCAGGTGATTTATCATTAATCGTTGGAAATAATATTACAGATGCGTCTCATGATTTAATAATCAGTGTCGGAAATAATATTATGTACCTGTTTATTGTACACTAGGATACTTTTTTATAGCAATGGAAAGTATTTTATTATAAAATATTTACCGTAGCATAAAATTTAATATTAAATTCTTTCCACCGGATAAAATTTCAACCGGAAAAAATTATGTCTTACACTTACAAATCACTCGCAAGACCAAAGCTAGAATACAGCAGCTGCATCTGGGACCCACATACAAAATCTCAAATACACCAACTTGAGATGGTCCAGCACAGAGCAGCTAGGTACACCTGCAACAGATACCACAATACCAGCTCAGTTACTGAAATGCTACAAACTTTCAATTGGTCAACTTAGAGAAAAGGCAAATAAGAACAGGCATCATCTTTCTCTACATAATCATACACTACCTTGTAGCATATAATGCGGAACTATAAAGAAGAAGAAGACCTTGTCCTGATCGAGATTCGAACTCACAACATCAGTGGTGAAGGCACCGATTGCATACATATAGGTAGTTGTAAATCCAACTACCATACGATCATGGTCACGACGGCCCCTACACTATGAGGTTGGATACTGGTCAGATGACAGAATATAATTAAAGAGTAATGTTAGTGGAGGAAGATAAATGCTTTATTATTTTTGAGCAACATCTGAATTTTTTTTTTTTGGTGTTATGACAAAGTCCAGTTCAGAGAAAACATCTTTATCTTCAAGTTTATACAATAATTGTACAAGTTTTTCATCTTTGTTATTATTTCTATTTATTACATATCTAAATTTTATTATTGCTTGAATTGGTCAAAGCACAGGGTCTTGCTGAATTGTACCCACTTAAAAATACATTGACTTCTTCTTCTTCTTTTGGTATACAGCTATCCATCCACCGGATGATCACTAGCTGTTGCGCATGCATGGGATAAAATTCATAAAGAAATAACAATATATTCAGTCAATTTATAACATATTTACAAGTAGTGCCAAACAGAAATAAATTTTGTGGTTAAAACTATTTACAATTTCATTTTTATTTAGATTTGCGATTGTAGATGGCCGAGAACAGTTGGTGTTAGCTGTTCTCTAAACGTGTTGACTGTTGGGCATAGAACTATATTTTGAGGTTGTAAATTCCAGTAAATGATTGTGCTCGGAAAGAATGAATACTTGTACAGATCTTTGAATGCATGAAGATGTCTGTATGTAAAAGGATGAAATTGTCTGATTCTTGAGTCTGTTGGTATTAATATTGTTGTAGGAACTGCAACGATATGGTGAACAATCTTGTAAAACATAATAAGTTTTGTTTTGAGTAGACGTTGTTGTAGTGTAGGCCAGGTGAGAGTTTGGAGCATATCTGTGATGATGCTAGTATTATGGTGTCGGTTGCAGGCATACCTAGCTGCCCGTCGTTAGACCATCTCAATTTTAATGCAATGTTCCGCAGTGTGAGGGTCCCAAACTGATCATGCATACTCTAGTTTTGGACGGACAAGAGATAGGTATGCCTGCGACTTTATATTTGTGTTGGAGGTTTTAAGGTTTCTTTTCAAGAATCCAAGACTTTTATTTTACTTTTACTTTGACAGTGAAAAAAATAGTGGGGCAAATTTAGACTTTTTAGTGGAGCAAGTCTGTAGTCAAAGTGAAAGTAAGTTGGCAATTTATTTAAGTACACAGTAATCAAACTAGATGACGTCATCAACCTGTCAGCTCGCGTAACAGCACATTTAAAAATGGAGAACGATTTTAGCAGACGAGATCTAGCCTTCTAGCCAATTTAGGATATTTACAATACCCGTTACATTATTATGAAAAGTGTAACGTGAAAAGACAACCACGAAATCGGACTCGTATTTCGCATCAACATCGGCAGGTGATCAATCATGGGATTATAGTTTGAGTGATGAAATATTTACCACGTTGTTTTGTGTGTACGCATTCTCTACTTTCCCTTTCGTTTCAAGCGTTTCTTCGACGGCAAAAATGATCCAACAAAAATTCAAAATCTTCAATTAACGCAAAGCGTCACTATGAACTCTGCAGTAGTCTGTGTCAAGAAAAAAAATATGTTTTTGTAACTAGTTAGATCATATCAGAGTATTTACGAAAAAGGTCAAAGGGTTTCAAAGCAGTTTCATTACTTTTCTATATACTTTTAATCGTTACAAACAGTTGTATATTTAAGGATTGATCGCAATTTTTGTTCGGTTCATGATGTCAAAATAACCTCAATCAGGTTGTACACACCGTGTAACCCGCGTTACGCAATGGTGTGTACAACCTGATTGAGGTTATTTCGAATGAACCGAACGGTTGTTTCGAATCATTTCTATTCCGTCAAAAAAAAAAATATTTTCGTCCGCCAGATCACGTGATGTCGATGGACTAATCGGCATTGAACTTCCGGTGTCAATGTACACAACAAAAACTCCAATCGATATGTGCCGTTTTACGTTCGATCCTCAACTTAAAAAAATCTTAACTTTTCTGTAAAAGACATATAGTGGGGTACCGAACACCAGTATTTATTCAGCAGTTTCCTTGGCGTCTCCATATTACAATTACTTATAATCTACCGCAGCTACGACTATGATATGCTGACGTTGTCACAGTAATAGCGTAAACACCGGAAGTCGCCTGCCGATTTGTTCAGACGTCAAGACAAGAAAAAGACGGAACGTGGTCGGAATAGACATGATTCGAAACAACCGTATTTATTTTTTTCAAAATAAGGCAAATAATCGGAAATAAATTAAAATAACCCCAAAGGTGCCTCATTTAAAGAAAATCGCCTGATGACAACGGCACACGACGCCTTGTGAACGACGTCTATTTTCAGATTCAGTACATACGAATATAACCTCAACTTATTAAACCAATCAAAACACGTATTTAATGACATGTGACTCTAAAATTAATTTATATATGATAGACTCACATCGACGTCCACTCCTCAAATCGGCGTCCACTGCCGGACGTCATTATCTCAAATCACGGTCCAATTTTAGGATATTCTCAAATCGGCGTCCTTTCCAAACTCGGATATCTATAGGCCCGTTTACACGATCAAAATTTGCCATAAAAAATAAATGTAATAACAGTTTTGTTTTGCGTGTTTTTTTTTATCTGTTTCTTAAAGTTGTTGTTTTTTGCTTTGTGTGTTTTTAAAGCATTTTCCCATTCATTAATATTATTTAGGGTTAAGGTTAGGTTTAGGGTTAAGGTTAAGGTTAGGGTTATGGTTATGGTTAGATATGGTTAGGATTAGGGTTAGGGTTAGGTTTAGGGTTAGGGTTAAGGTTAGGGTTAAGGTTAGGGTTAGGGTTAGGGTTAGGGTTAAGGTTAAGTTATGTTTAGGGTTAGGGTCCGCTAAAGTAGAAGTATACAATGTACTCTGAACCTGGTCTTGTCCCTTCTCCATCATTGTTTCAAAACCATGTCCTAACGGGTGTGACGTCATTTGAAGTCTACGTCAGTGACGTAATTGGACGTCGATTTGAAAAAGTGAAAAACGGCCATATATTTGAGAATTGGACGCCGATTTGAGGATTGGACGTCGATTAGAGACTGGACGTCGATCTGAGTCTTACATATATACATACAATACAATGCAATTGTAATATCACTGGGGTAAAGCTGATGACCGTAACTGTAATTACGGTCATCCCAAGATGGCGGACATGAAATTAGGTAAGAATCTTTTTTGTCGATTAAATTGTTTCTATAATGTATTTAAAATGACGCATGCATTAGTACGATAGTAATCTATGGACTTTTCACAAGGAAATCACAAATTACGACTGAAAAATGTATATGAAAGAGAAAATCCGATTTAAAAAAATTGCTAAGATGACCGTAACTGATCATAATTCGGCGGTGCAATTACGGTCATCTCAGTTTTCTGATTTCCTTGTGATAAATTTATAGATTACTATCGTACCAATGCATGTGCCATTTAAAATACATTATAGAAACAATTTAATCGACAAAAAAGATTCTTACCTGATTCCACGTCCGCCATCTTGTAACGGTCATCAGCTTTACCCCAGTGAATATGAATGCCGGACAACTCGGCCCGCGGCCCGTATGTTAAGACAACTCGGACCGTATTATTGTTTTATAATATTGTTCAATATTTATATGTGTATAATTATTTATTTATTTAAAAGACAATTATTATCTTTTACTGAAAATGAATTATTTATTAAATGATAATATTAAGTGACCAAAAATGTGATTAGGACGTGATTTTGTTCATAACATGGTCTATTACGTATCATTTACAGGAATAAAATTAACATAAAAAATTAAAAATAAATAATTTAAGAAAAAAATATTTATATGAAATTTCATATAAGCATTGTGTATTATGTTTGTTTGTATAAGCTTCATGGTTGTTGGAAACACCTTGTGAATCAAGAGATTTTGAAAGTTCAAAAGCCTCTTTCAATAATGGATTTAAATTGTCAGTATGTAGTCTGGCAAGATATAAAATTGCTTGCAATTAATAAAATTTTCAACAGGAAATCTACCAAGTTCTGCTCTCACTCCTATATTTGAGGAAGTCCTCTTTGTTCCCAGGAGATGCTTACAAAAAATCAAGTGAACTTTTTGGAAGGGGGTTCTATCAATAAAGGTGAAATGGTCCATGCTACCATTTCTTAGTATAGCTCTTTGCTTTGCCCTATAGTAAACAAGAAAATAATCCATAAAAGATATTTCAGAATTGTAGGTCAAAATAGGTCTAGTTTATTAACACTAGACTATCTATCAAGATCCTTGAAATGAAGTTGCACATATAGACATCTGTCAAAAGTATTGGGAAACGTAAAAAAAACCATATTTTATCAAATAATTATTGTGAAGTCATTTCTGGATAGATTTTAACAAATTTTACACCAAAACATTCGGAATTATTTATATTTTGTCTGTTTATTTGCTCATTATTTTTATATGAGCGGTTTTTATTTATACATAATTTTTCCATTATTGTCAATTTTTAGGATTTATTTTTAGTTGAAATACATAGGAAAATCAAATTTTATTTGTTGTGTTTAAATTATGTACAAATAAAAATCACTCATAACAACATAATGAGTAAATAACCAATCAAAATATAGACAATTCCAAATGTTTTGGTGTAAGATTTGTAAAAATCTATCCAGAAATGACTTCACAATAATGTTTTGAAAAAAAATATGGTTTTGGTTGATTATATAGGGATTTTTTTTTACATTTCCCAATACTTTTGACAGATGTCAGACTGTATCTTTATGATTTCCGTCAATTTTATTAAAAAAAATAAGTAAGACAACAATAATTATTGATG
Organism: Bathymodiolus brooksi; assembly: GCA_963680875.1. Classification (NCBI taxonomy): domain Eukaryota; kingdom Metazoa; phylum Mollusca; class Bivalvia; order Mytilida; family Modiolidae; genus Bathymodiolus; species Bathymodiolus brooksi. The sequence continues at coordinate 15,471,162 of OY804579.1, forward strand.
GTCCGAGTAGTCTTTTCATACGATCCGAGTTGTCTTAACATACGGGCCGACTAGTTCTCGCTTACGGGCCGACTTGTCTCGGTCCGAGTTGTCCGCGGACCGAGTTGTCTGGTACCCGTGAATATATATACAATATACGTACATTGTCCACAGGGCCTTGTCACTATCCAGGTAAATATACTATCAATGTATAAACATATACGTTTATACATTGATAGTATATTTACCTGGATAGTGACAAGTCCCTGTGCATTGTCGGTAAATATAAAATTTATTTGTACGAGCTTTAGAAACAGGCAGAATAGCGAGTACAAATGAATTTTATATTTAGCGACAATGTACGTATATTGTGTTTATCCTGCAATGTCAAAAAAGTCGGAAAACAAAAAGGACAGAAACAAGCGTCATTCCTCGCCTTTCATAAATGTTGTCAATCGTAACTACTCGGCCATTCTCGCTACCCTGCAAATAACCTCGTATGCATTAGGCGTATAAATCGCACTACTTTTCACATGTCAGTTACATGGAAGTTTGATAAAGTTATATTTTAAACAATTTTCTATATTTCAATTAAAGTTTTAATTAGTTTTGCATGATTAGATTTTACTTAGTATGTCTTCCATATTGGATTTTCGTGGACTATATTTTTGTGCGGCTTAACTTAACTTAACTTCCGGCAAACAATTTAAGAAGAATTTCTACTATGTACGTACGAGGTTATTTGCAGGGTAGCGAGAATGGCCGAGTAGTTACGATTGCTCTTCTTCGTGGTCCGCGTTACATTAGTACCAGTTTCATACTTGTCTGCGCCCTCCGCTGTACATAGCTACAGGATACCAGGAAAGTTTATTCGTAGGCTGAAAAGTTTATTCGTAGTCTGAAAAGTTTATTCGTCTAGTACGAATAAAGCAAAAATTTATTCGTATAGCATATTTGTACAGCAAATGTACTGATTGCAGGATAAATATACAATATACGTACATTGTCGGTAAATATAAAATTTGTACGAGCTTTAGAAACAGGCAGAATAGCGAGCCTTTGGCGAGCTTTTCAGGCCTGTTTCGCAGCGAGTACAAATGAATTTTATATTTAACGACAATGTACGTATATTGTGTTTATCCTGCAATGTCAAAAAGTCGGAAAACTTGTCAGATTTAAACAAAAAGGACAGAAACAAGCGTCATTCCTGGCCTTTCATAAATGTTGTCAAGGGTGTCTTCTACGTGGTCCGCGTTACATTAGTACCAGTTTCATTCTTGTCTGCGCCCTCCGCTGTACATAGCTCAATCAAATCAAAAAGTTTTATTTAAAGTCGGTACATTTTGTAACAATCAACATAAGCTCTCAAGAGTCGGAAAAAGTCGGAAAACTTGTCAGATTTAAACAAAAAGGACAGAAACAAGCGTCATTCCTGGCCTTTCATAAATGTTGTCAAGGGTACCAGGAAAGTTTATTCGTAGGCTGAAAAGTTTATTCGTCTAGTACGAATAAAGCAAAAATGTATTCGTATAGCATATTTGTACAGCAAATGTACTGATTGCAGGATAAAAAGTAATACTGATCTTTTCTTACAAGAACTTTTGATTTCTGTCTTAAAACAGGTGCACCCTTAAAACATATGACGAGCTTCATTTGTATATCGAGGAACGAAGGCATCGCGGATCGTTTGTCTTAACAATCATATTATTACATTTTGATTATGGTGTACCATGCCTGTAATAACTTAGAAGAAATTTTCGTATATTAAAATGCATTTCAATAGATGTAAAAAAAAATATTATAGTATCAGAATAGATTTTATATACATTAATGTACATACATTAAAACATTTTAAAAAAACTTAAATTTAATAATATATATAAATATACTAAAATTATTGTCATATACATTGTATAATTATTATTAATTATAAAGTACCACACATCACAGTCACTTTCCAAATATGCCGAAACAAGCAGAATGCAGTTGAAGACACTATTTAATAAAAATCCATAATACCATGTATATGTAATCTACATATAGATTGAAAGTAGGATATTCGGATATAAGTTTTAAAAGTGGACAAACCGGTAACCACCCAGACTCTACCCTCATTCATACTCATCGTGTTCATGAAGTTTCAAAGAGGATTGTATACATGAGATTGTACGATATATTTGCTGAACAGTCAGAATATTAAAAATTTCACCGAAATATCAGAAATATATATTAATCAACTCAAAATCTCAACTAATAATATTAACAAGAAGTTTAATTCAGCAAATGATGATCTCTGCATCCATAAGAACGAGCATTACTATCTATATTTTATGTTAATAATTTTGTGGTACTTAGTAGCTCAGCAGATTTTGAAACTGCGCACTCGCATTTCCGGTATTTCAGCAAGAAGCTTCCGGAAAAATGCCGCTGTCATTTCAACAGGGTTTATTGCAGGTAAATGCACAATTATATCATATGGAATATGCATATAGAAGTACTGCTTTATGTAATAATATTCCAGGTAACATATGAAGTATGCAGGAATAAACGGTAAAAGATATTTAGTGCGTTTATACCCACGAGGAATATGGGGGAAAAGAAAAAAAATAATGTATTTAACTCCACATAAAAACCGAGGTTAATGAACAATAATCATTATATATGATTTATAATTATGCATCATTCGTGATAATCATATGTGTCATATAAAGAATATGGCACTGTTACATGATAAAGTAAAATCCTTAACGAGGAAAACAGCGGAAACCGAAATAGTATCGTGGAAGAGGTAGAGCCAGAGGTGGATATTTCCATGTATATTATGTTTGTTTATTTGTCAATTAAAGACGCCCATGATAGGCAGCATAATTACATGAAAATCACAATATTTACATTAATTGGTATGATTAGATTGAATATAGTGCTGAGAGCCAGCGTCCACAGATGACCTAACCTAAACAGAAATAAACAAAATTGAAGCCGTACAAAGAAGAGCAGCTAGATATGTCGTCAGCAACCAGAGAAACCGATCTAGTGTCAGCAACATGCTCCAGAGACTCAAATTGAGACCTTTGGCAAACAGGAGAAAAGATGCAAGACTGATGATGATGTACAAAATTGATAGAGAGCTAGTATCCATCACCAAAGAAAACAGACTAATACCACCTTGTCAACGCTCTAGAAATACACACAACAGGGCATTTCAAATAGAATCCTGTCGTATTGACACCAGAAAGATGTCGTTTTTCCCAAGAACAGTGAGGGATTGGAATCTGCTGCCACCAGACATTGTGGAGCTGGACACACCTGAAGTCTTTAAGGCCAGGATTGTGTCCCTTTAGCCGCCAGGCAGTCCCAACATGTACATGTATATACATTTGTAGTTTTAATTGTAAATAAGCCCCATTAAATCATTATCCCACACACTTGATTATTTCAACTAAAATGCGCAGTCCAAAAATTCATTGCACGGCAGAAACAGAAACCTAACCTAACCATAACTGGTTAGGGGAAATGGGGGGAGTTACATATACATTTTTAGTTTGATAATGATATTGATAGTAGCAGGGGATATGAATTATGATCTGTCTCTATATGTACGAGTACTTCATAGCACAGGAGCTTGACGTTTTATCAATAAAATAGATGTAGGGTACAAAAAGGGTCCTGTCACATATATATATATAACACCAGGAATGAAATGCGATTTTTGGGGGTCTGCTAAATTCAACATTTTAGCCATAATTGGCTGGGTCAAAGTATATATATGAGCACCGGAAGGTTAAATCGTCTCAATTATGTCGATAGGACGGATTTTTCCACTTGGAGCCCCATCTGAGAATCCATGATGTGAAACCGGAAGTTGTAGTAGAGCTGTGAATATGGCAGGGTTTCAGATTGCCAATGACCGAAAAGAAATCAGAATGACCGAATATTTTTGTGTCAAGCTGACATTATGACCGATTATTTTTGCTGACTTGTGACAAATTGACCGATGGAATTTTAATACAAATGTACAATCCGTCAATAATTTGGGGTACTACCACCAGAATTTTAATTATTTTTGGGGTACCACACATAAATATAAATACTTAAAATGATCCCTACCTAGAGAATAAAAATTAAATTTGATACAGACTGATCAAATCTGTAATACTGTTTATTGGCAGTAATGCAAGTACAAGTGTGACCTATAAAGTGTGTTGTTTATCTTTTTTTGAGGGGGAGGGTTTAAAACCAGGACAGGTATTTTCCAGTACGTTTATAGGTATAACTTTTGAACGGAATGAGATATTTTCTTGATGTAAATTCCATAATAAAGAAGATATTAAAGGCTTTAATTTGATATAAAGTTTTTAAAAAAATATTGACATTTGATACCCTAAATCGTGGCAGGACAGTATTTGTCAATGGCGGAAAACCAGGATATGTATTTTCAGTATGTTTATTGGTATAACTTTTGAATGTAATGAGATATTTTCATGATGTAAATTCCATAATAAAGAAGAAATTAAAGGCTTTAATTTGATATACAGTTTAAAAAAAATATTATTGACATTTGATACCCTAAATCGTGGTAGGACAGTATTTTTCAATGGCGAAAATGACGATAATTTGTATTAAAATATTTGTTTTGATCACATATAACTCTTTTAAATAAAATGTCTGTCAAATAAATGTTACACCATTTTAAAGCTTATATCTCAAGGATTAATAATATGTATAGTTTATTATTTTTGGATAAATATTTTTTGAGAAATCGTGCCATTTGACCACGTTTCGTTTTCAACTGGTACTTTTTATCTCGGAACCCAGGAACGAAAATAAAAGAAGCAGGTACCAGTTCATCATTCGTATTTCTCCATCTTTTACATAACATATCATTTGGAATATTTCAGAAGATAAAGGGAGACAATTTGGCTTAAAAATCACGCAAAAGAAGCGGAACAAACAACCGAATATTATACACCGTTTAACGAACAACACAGTGACATGACTTGCAGACAAACAGGTCTATTTTAATATATCGAAATGGTAAAAATACCGACATCCGCGATTAATTAAATAGAAATTTGACAACAACCCCCAGAAAAGAAATACGTTTTACGCCCCCCACCTAGATAAAAAAAATCAATGGCGTTCCGACCCTACCGGGTATTTTTTCATGGAAAAGCCCTTAATAAAAGTCTGAAACATGAAAAATGTTTCAATATATGGTTTCAGCAAAAGCACATTCCTCATTTAAGCATGTTCTATCTCATTCTATATCTTTCCACTGATTATAATATTATGATTATGCAACAATTACATAATTAATTATTATGCAATTTGTTGCAAAATCTTGATGTGTGCACTTGGCCAAAATTAGCTGTTTCATGTTTATTCAAATGGTAAAACTTTTTACAATTTCTTAATCAACACAGCATGACGTCCAAAACCGTGTCTCAGATTTTTTCTGTGATGTTTCTTAAAGCCCCATTATTTGTATACAGCCTGACTTCATAAGATTTCACCAACTTTCATGGTGTGTAGAATTTGTTCTATTGACACGGTTTTGCAGATAATAGGTCTAAGAACAACATATACCAAAACCAAACCTCTAGGGGTACCAATGCAGGAGCTAATTTCATTCAAAGTCAACATTTTATGTCAAAAATTGTAGTGGAAAAATCCCAAAAGTTGTAATTTTCCTCTTGGTACCCCATTTTCTTGAATAAAAGTCACAAATGTGCCATGGGAACACTTCAGGATTGACCTTGAATCATAAATCAACAATGAGTTGACCAGAAAGATAGAATTTCTTCACACAAACTCTTAAAATAGCTGGAAAATGCACACCTTGTGCAGTAAACACATGAAATTGGCAGGAGAAGTTACATCACTCTGACCTAGCTTGAGGTTATCTGCCTACTGATAAGGTCAAAACTCCACCTCCACTGACCAGAGTGAACCACTAATTATAACAGGAATCACATGGAACCTTAGTTTGCTCATTATGTGTATTCTTCCCTTTTAGTTGGATTTTACTAAATGAAAATTATACATTAGATATGTTGAAATAAATTCCATTGCAAATAACTAATTTATTTCTTTTGGCATTGATGAAAAGTTAGCTACATCCATGCTGCTTTTCCCTTCACTTAATGGAATCTTCTCTTATCTCAAGTATTACTGGTCAGTGGTCATAAAACTATCAAATTATCCAATAGATAAACAATTAAGGACCACCCACTTGTTTTTATCATCTCTGATTCAAGCACATGTGTTTGTTTACAAAACTAATTAAAAATAATGCTCATTAATGGTACATCATATCTGAATTATTTTTTCACCTGTGTATCAAGAATATTATAATAAAATAAAAATTGATTAAAAAAAATTTTGATGAAAAAATATCAATTTTTGTATAGTGCTACCTTAATGCTGCTACTTTTATTATTTAAATTTTTTTTTTTTTTTTATTGTCGGTACTGTAATTCCTCACAGTTCACAGGACCGAATGTCCTGTGGATTCAAATTCCTAATTTCCTTGACTGATGAATTGTAGAGCCCTGTAGGTCTGAACATTTTCTTACTTGTACAAAATGTACATAGTCTTATCCCTGATTGTTATAGTCTTTTTTTCCTGTGGCAGTCTAAACTTCCTCCTGTATGTAGTTTAAATAGTACACATTTGACATTAAACAGCAATCAATCAATCGTAAGGATTAAGCACATATAAAAATACCTTCTGGCCATTACACCCACATTTATTTACAAATGTAGTTTAACATGATGTTGAGTTTTTTTGCTTAATGTTATGATTTTCTCTTCTGTAAATTTTTGTCAAATATGCATTTTGTAAACATATTTGCACACACACACAAAAACTCCACTTTCAGCATGTTCAAAAATATTTTAGTTATATCATGGATGTCAGTTTTATTGATGGAGGAAACCAGTGTGCGCTCATCAGAAAACCGCTAACCTGCACAAGTCGCTGACAAACTATCACATCTTTAGATCCCTAGCCAGATTATATCCTGTGATATGTTATATGACTCGTAAGTATCTGTATTCAGTAATAATATATTTTGTACATTTGAAGGGAGCTGCTGAACCAATGCAAGTAGATGGTCAAGTTGAAGAAAATGACAACGTTGAGGAAGATCAGTTTGTTGTGGAAAATTCATCAATGGTAAGTCAATAGTTTGTATTAACTCGTCTGACAAAAGGCAGTGTAAGCTTTAGCTATTAGCTGGTGCAATAGGCTGTGTGAGCTCTTCACATCAGCTGGTACCAAAGTCCATGTGAGTTTGTATTTTGACATCATCTGGCGCCAAATGGCATATGAACTTTTGACATCAACTGGCATCCATAATCAATGTTAGATTTTCATATTTTAATCTTCTCCTCTGAAGCCACTGGGCCAAATTAAGCTAAACTTGATGTTTGAACTTGGGTTGACACCAGCTTTCAGTAATGTATCAGAAAGCCCTGCCCCCTATGCTTGATTTTGAGTTGTTTGACTATAATAGTAATTCTGTTTATTTTGCCAAAAATTCACATTAAAATCTTCTTGTCTGATGAAACTTGGCTGAGTTGGTCTTTGTGTCACCCTATTTCTGAAATGTCGACATGTTTTATATTATGTAAATTTATATTTTTTGATAAATTCTTTTTTTTTAAGTTCCAAAATAAATTTTTTTCAGGATTTGGAGCAGTATGCGAGTCAGTATTCTGGTTTAGCCAAACTAAACAGATTGTTGTTTATATCTGACCATTGTCCACCATTGAAAGTAGAAGCATTAAGAATGGCCTTGTCTTATGTTCTTACAACATACAACGCAAACCTTTACCAACAAATCCATAGAAAACTACAAGAAGCAGTATCATCGTAAGTAACTCACAATAGAAAACTACAGGAATCGGTGTCATTGTAAGTAGGGGTATAACGATCCACTGGTGCACCGATGCATCACAATGTTTCCATGAATCTATACGTGCCCCCGAAACGAATCCGTTTTTAGCTATGTTGCCATCACTTTGCGTCCGTTGTCTGTCGTCCGTCCGTCAACATTTCACATTTTAATCTTCTCCTCAGAAACCACTGAGCCAATTGCAACCAAACTTTGGTGGAATGGTCCTTGGATGGCCCCCTTCCAAAATTGTATCCAGGGATCAAATTTTAACTGCAGCTACATGGCAAGGAGTAGTTTAACATATATTCCGGGTTTTTCTTTCAGTCGATTTATACCGATTATGCAAATTAGGCATATTTTGATAAAAGATCACATTTAAATCTTCTCCTCTGAAACCGCTGAACCAAATTAAACCAAACCTGGCAGGGATGGTCCCTGGGTGGGTCCCTTTCAAAATTGTGTCCGACAGCTCCGCCCTCCATTCAACATGGCTGCTGTTACTGAAAATAGAAATTTCTTCAATTGTCCATTGCTGCTTCAGTATAAGTCAAAATGATCTCAAATTTTAACTGCAGCTACATGGCAAGGAATAGTTTAACATATGTTCAGGGTTTTTCTGTGAAATTTTCCTTTCAGCCGATTTATACCGATTATGCAAATTAGGCATATTTTGATAAAAGATCACATTTAAATCTTCTCCTCTGAAACTGCTGAACCAAATTAAACCAAACCTGGCAGGGATGGTTTCTAGGTGGGTCCCTGTCAAAATTATGTCCGATAGCCACGCCCTCCATCCAAGATGGCCACCATTACTAAAAATAGAAATTTCTTCAAATTGCCAAAACTGCTTTATTTTAAGCCAGAATGTGCCCAAATTTGAACTGTATAAGCATAATGATGAGCTTTTTAACATATATTATGGGATTTTTTATGAACTTTTGCCGATTTTGACCGATTATGCAAATTAGGCATAAATAAGCAAAAAAATCATTTAAAAATCTTCGTTAGAAACCACTTGGCCAATTTCAACCAAACTTTGTCTGAATGATCCTTAGGTGGTCCCCTTTCAAAATTGTGTTCGTCAGCGCCGTCCTGTATCCAAGATGGCCACCGTTACTAAAAATAGAAATTTCTTCGAATGGTCAAAACTGCTCTATTTTAAGCCATAATGTGCCCAAATTTGAACTGTATAAGCATAATGATGAGCTTTTTAACATATATTACAGGATTTTTTATGAACTTTGAACTTTTGCCGATTTTGACCGATTATGCAAATTAGAAAAAAGGGGGGATGAAATTTAAAAAAAATCTTCTCCTCTGAAACTACTGAGCCAATCTCAACCAAACTTTGCTGAAATGATTCTTGGGTGGTCCTCTTCCAAAATTGTGTCCGGCATTTCAGAACTCCGACCAAGATGGCTGCCACCGCCGAACTTAATTTAACATAGGACCCTATGGGAAATTCCCATAAAAATCTTCTTGTCTGAAACCATTTGCTCAATAAGAACAAAATGTTGATGAAATAGTCATTGGATGGTTCTTTTCCAAAAATGTGTCCGACGGTTCGGCCCTTCGACCAAGATGGCCCCCACAGTCGAACTTAGCTTAACATAAGACCCTATGGGAAATTCACATAAAAATCTTCTCCTCAGAAACCACTGGGCCAATTGCAACTAAACTTTGGTGGAATGATCCTTGGATGGCCCCCTTTCAAAAATGTGTCCGGTGATCCCGACTTCCAAGATTTCTCCTCTGAAACTACTGAGCAAATCTCAACCAAACTTTGCTGAAATGATCCTTGGGTGGTCCCCTTCCAAAATTGTGTCCGGCATTTCAGACCTCCGACCAAGATGGCCGCCACAGCCGAGCTTAATTTAACATAGGACCCTATGGGAAATTCCCATAAAAATCTTCTTGTCTGAAACCATTTACTCAATAAGAACTAAATTTTGATGAAATAGTCATTGGATGGTTCTCTTCCAAAAATGTGTCCGGCGGTTCGGCCCTTCGACCAAGATGGCTCCCACAGCCGAACTTAGCTTAACATTATGACCGTATGGGAAATTCACATAAAAATCTTCTTGTCTGGAACCAGTTGGTCAATTGGAACCAAACTTTGATAAAATAGTCATTGGATGGTCCTCTTCCAAAATTGTGTCTGGTGGTCCCGCCCTCTGACCAAGATGGCTGCACAGCTATACTTAGTTTAACATAGGACCCTAAGGGAAATTCACATAAAAACCATCTTGTCTGGAACCAGTAGCACAGTTAGAACCAAACTTTGATGGAATAGTCATTGGATGGTCCTCTTCCAAAATTGTGTCTGGCAGTCGCACTCTCCTACCAAGATGGCCGCCACAGTGCAGTTGCGTTATTGAAAGCAGCTTTGATCCAGGTGAGCGATTACAGGCTCCTGGGAGCCTCTGGTTATATAAAGTGAGTCAAAAAGCGAGCTCTCCACAAGTGCATGAGGTAGTAAATCTATAATAAACAAACATAGCATTAAAAAACAAAACTTTAGTTTCTGCCATCCATTTCCCCTGTTTCTGTGGGTTCACACATTTCTCCTGTTTCTGTGGGTTCACACAATTCTCCTGTTTCTGCAGGTTCACACAATTCTCCTGTTTCTGTGGGTTCACACAAAAATTCTCCTGTTTCTGTGGGTTCACACAATTATTCTGTTTCTGTGGGTTCACACAATTCTCCTGTTTCTGCAGGTTCACACAATTCTCCTGTTTCTGTGGGTTCACACAATCCTCCTGTTTCTGCAGGTTCACACAATTCTCCTGTTTCTGTGGGTTCACACAATTCTCCTGTTTCTGCAGGTTCACACAATTCTCCTGTTTCTGCGGGTTCACACAATTCTCCTGTTTCTACAGGTTCACACAATTCTCCCGTGTGAAAATCCTTCGGTTTTAATGAAACACAATCTGGTTGAGATAGGTCAATAGGCAAAAGGTATGACGATTTGCCGTGTTTGTGATGCAAGAATGAAATATAATGGCACAGCATATTGCAAAACATCATGTGGATATCAACATCGAGAAAACACTGATTGTTTTCAGTCATGTTGAGCAGCCAACTAAGATTATTCTAGGTAGGAGAAATGAGGAGGTTTCAGTCTACAGTAGGAAAAATCAACCTCTCTCGAATTAAATCCATTATTGTGATGATTTGCTAATAGTTATAAATACCCACATCTTTCTACTGTGTCAATATTTATTTTTGTACCAAGTGAGAGAGTGTTTTCTACAGCAGGTGACATAAGACCAATCCAAGTAGATTTACTTATATTTAAGAAAAAGAACATTCATGGGTGGTTCTTTGACAGATGCAGTTCAATTTTAGTATTTAATTTTATAAAAACTTTTTCTTATTACCTGCTAGGCTTACTGAATAATTCCATTCTAGCCAAGAGTGTGTGTTAGTTCTATAGATTCTAGTGAACCATTCTAGCCAAGAGTGTGTTAGTTCTATAGATTCTAGTGAAACATTCTAGCCAAGAGTGTGTTAGTTCTATAGATTATAGTGAAACATTCTAGCCAAGAGTGTGTTAGTTCTATAGATTCTAGTGAAACATTCTAGCCAAGAGTGTGTTAGTTCTATAGATTCTAGTGAAACATTCTAGCCAAGAGTGTGTTAGTTCTATAGATTCTAGTGAAACATTCTAGCCAAGAGTGTATTAGTTCTATAGATTCTAGTGAAACATTCTAGCCAAGAGTGTGTTAGTTCTATAGATTCTAGTGAAATATTCTAGCCAAGAGTGTGTTAGTTCTATAGATTTTAGTGAAACATTCTAGCCAAGAGTGTGTTAGTTCTATAGATTCTAGTGAAACATTCTAGCCAAGAGTGTGTTAGTTCTATAGATTCTAGTGAAACATTCTAGCCAAGAGTGTGTTAGTTCTATAGATTCTAGTGAAACATTCTAGCCAAGAGTGTATTAGTTCTATAGATTCTAGTGAAACATTCTAGCCAAGAGCGTGTTAGTTCTATAGATTCTAGTGAAACATTCTAGCCAAGAGTGTGTTAGTTCTATAGATTCTAGTGAAATATTCTAGCCAAGAGTGTATTAGTTCTATAGATTCTAGTGAAGCATTCTAGCCAAGAGTGTGTTAGTTCTATAGATTCTAGTGAAACATTCTAGCCAAGAGTGTATTAGTTCTATAGATTCTAGTGAAACATTCTAGCCAAGAGTGTGTGTTAGTTCTATAGATTCTAATGAAACATTCTAGCCAAGAGTGTATTAGTTCTATAGATTCTAGTGAAACATTCTAGCCAAGAGTGTGTTAGTTCTATAGATTCGAGTGAAACAAAGTCTATTAAAGCATGTTTTATATTTCTTTATTCAATTAAATTTAGAAATATTTTTATTACAAACAAAATAAAACACTGATACTGTGAAATCACTTTTATTCGTGGGGTACCAATTTTCGTGGGTAGGCTGATCCACGAAATTAAGAATCCAACGAACAATGAAACTTGGGAAGCAGTTTTGACATCGATATATAGCCATATGCTGTCCTCGAGTGACCAACTTTTTGGACCAGCTGCATAAGGTACAGTTGACAATTTTAATCACGTAATAAGTACAAGGAAACATTTAATGAGTTATAATCCACATGAAGGTGTTTGTGAATGATTTGAAATTGATTCCATGTGTCAAAACGACAGAAATGCGTATTTGTGAAAAGATTTTTAACAACTTCCGGTTATAGAAATAAAATTTACTTGGTGACACACCTCTAAGTGTTGTATAAACATTTCTCTCTTAATTATAGCACCCTTCAATCAACATATTTTATCACCTTTCAACACCTTTCTTTAAATTAGGCATAAAAAAATAACTGTACATTTGCCTCGGGGTCAGGATTAATCTTGTGACATGATTACGAGTGGTATTAATCTGAGATTTATGAATCCACGAACTTGTCAGTTTTAACCAAACCACGAAAATTGATACCCACGAAGAAAAGTACTTTCACAGTATTACAAATACATTTTTTTGTAACCTACATTAAATGAAAATATTTTACAGCAACTGAACTAATAAAATACAGCATACTCTACTTCTTCATTAATAAGAAATGCATTTTTATTAGTTTTAAGTATCGTGATATGTATCAAATATGACCTAAGTATCACGAGAAAGTGGTATTGTTACATTCCTAATAGTAAGTAACTTACAATATAAAACTACAGGAAGCAGTATCATCGTAAGTAACTCACAGTAGAAAAAAGCTGGTATAGTTAACATAATCCTTTTCTAATGACTTATTTTATAGATCGTCCAGTTTACCTGACACTGTCGCTGGTATAGTACACAATGTTCCTGGTCTAGATACACAATGGATAGAAACGACATCCAAGAAGGCTGCCCTTAAACTGGAAAAACTTGATACAGATCTTAAAAACTACAAAAGTAATTCTATAAAAGAAAGCATAAGGTGGGTAATGTATTGAAATCGTTTGAATAACAGATAAAACAGGTTATAATACAAATGATAGAAGTGAACATGATTCATATTGAATAACGACAGTTTATGAAGGTTATTATCATTTGTATTACTGCAAGGACGAGCTGTGATACTAGTTATAATGTAAGACTAGACTTTCATAACATATGCTATTGTTTTTATCAGTGATGTCATAATGTTTTTGACGTCATACTGACCTATTATTTACAGTATCAGAGACAGTTCGTTCATAATGATACATCACACGGTGAAATCCATGGAAACATATCCAAATTACAGGCAACTAATTATCTCATTTTTATATTTAATAGTCCAAACAGACAATTATCTTTGGAATATTTGTTGCCCAAGGGAAAAATTATTAATCTCAGACTAGCTGACACTATTTTATTGCAAATGCTGTAAATTGAAAACAAGTGAAAAATTACAGTTTCCTGTGAACCTCTGGTTTATATATAAGGGACATAAAACTAATAATGTGCCACAACCAATGATATGAAAATTCCTTTGTACAAAAAGGTTAACTTTTTATTGGAATAACAGTTTTGAAGTGTAACAATAACAGTTGAAAGCTATTTTGTGTATGATCTTTATTCTCATTAACTATATTTAGTCGCAGAGAAGATGATTTTTGGTGTTTAATGCTACTTTCAGCAATATTTCAGCTATATCATGGCGACCAGTTTTAGTGGTGGAAGAAGCCGGAGTACCAGGAGAGAACCACCGACCATGGGCAAGCAACTGGTAAAGTTTATCACTTGTGGCTGCGAGTCGAGTGGACCCTTTTTAGCTCGCCTTGCCAAAGGCAAAGTGAGCTTTTGCCATCACTTGGTGTCCGTCGTCCGTTAACTTTTCACATTTTAATCTTCTCCTCTCAAACCCCTCAGCCAAATGAAGTGAAACTTGATAGGAAGCATCTATGGAAGGTCCTCTCTAAAGATTGCTCATTTTGTCCCGATCCATTAACAAACATGGCCGCCATAGGCAATTCTTGTTTCTGATTGGTTGATTTCTAAAAAATCTTCTCCTCTGAAGCCGCTTTACCAAATGAACCGAAACTTGGTAGGAAGCATCTATATCATGTCCTCTATAAAGAATGCTCATTTAATTCCGATCCATTAACAAACATGGCCACCATAGGCAATTCTTGTTTCTGATTGGTTGATTTTTAAAAAATCTTCTCCTCTGTAATCGCTTGGCCAAATGAATCGAAATTTGGTAGGAATCATCCTTGGAAGGTCCTTTATAAATATTGCTCATTTAGTTCCGATCCGTTTACAAACATGGCTGCCAAAGGCAATTCTTGTTTCTGATTGGTTGATTTCTAAAAAAATCTTCTTCTCTGAAACCACTTTGCCAAATGAATCGAAACATGGTAGGAAGCATCCTTGGAAGGTCATCTATAAAGAGTGCTCATTTAGTTCCGATCCGTTAATAAACATGGCCACCACAGGCCATTCTTGTTTCTGATTGGTCGACTTCTAAATATCTTCTTCTCTGTAACTGCTTAGCCAAATGACCAAAACTTGGTGGGAAGCACCTATGGGAGGTTCTGTATTAAGTTTCCTCAAGCAGAATGAAAGGTTAGTGACACAGGCTCAGCCCACTGAGCCTCTAGTTTGTAATTTACAAAGCCGGATGCGAATCCATGCCATATTGGTGATACATGTAGGCTTGTATGAGTTGTTAGGTAATCCAACTACCTAACTCATTGAGCCACCCGGGCCCTCAGAGAAGAGGAATACTACATATACACAAATTATACAGTACACGTTTGACAAATAAAATATTCTTCCTAACCAGGAGAGACTTTCACAGTAATTACCTTCATAATCTACACAATTTTTCTAATACAGCAATGTTTTTGGGATGAAAAGAATTAATTTGCATTCATCTGACAATAATATGGCAAGTATTTTTTTCTTTCATTATTGAAAAAGCTACACATACTTGTTATTATATAATGAAATTTGTCGTCAATGTCATTCAAGTCACAAAGATAGCACAATCTATCATTTTTTGATATATTGTGACACCTTCCCATTGCCACCAGCAATCAGTGACTACTACATCTGAATACTGAATATACTAAACATATATATATTTTTTGTTAGACCATTATGTCTTAGCTTTGGTACCTGGGATCAGTTTCAGGTCTAACGTTGTAAATAACACACCCTATAAACAATTGTACATGTAAATATAGCTGATATTCTATTTCAGACGAGGCCATGATGATTTAGGAGACCATTACTTAGATTGTGGAGATTTAAGTAATGCATTAAAATGTTATTCTAGAGCCAGAGATTATTGTACCAGTCCTAAACATGTTGTTAATATGTGTTTAAATGTTATAAAGGTAATGTACCAGTCCTAAACATGTTAATATGTGTTTAAATGTTATAAAGGTAATGTACCAGTCCTAAGCACGTTGTTAATATGTGTTTAAATGTTATAAAGGTAATGTACCAGTCCTAAGCATGTTGTTAATATGTGTTTAAGCATTATAAATATAACATGCTTATCAATTATTGTACCAGTCCTAAACACGTTGTTAATATGTGTTTAAATGTTATAAAGGTAATGTACCAGTCCTAAACACGTTGTTAATATGTGTTTAAAACGTTATAAAGGTAACATGCTTGTCAATTATTGTACCAGTCCTAAGCACGTTGTTAATATGTGTTTAAGCGTTATAAAGGTAACATGCGTGTCAATTATTGTACCAGTCCTAAACACGTTAATATATGATTAAACGTAATAAAGGTAACATGCGTGTCAATTATTGTACCAGTCCTAAACACGTTGTTAATATGTGTTTAAACGTTATAAAGGTAACATGCATGTCAATTATTGTACCAGTCCTAAACGTGTTGTTAATATTTAGGAGCAAGTTGTTTTGAAGTCAAACAATGACTGAACATTTAAGGTAGGTTGACCTACATCGTTTGACAATAAGTGATCTGTTTACTTTATTTTTCAGGTTAGTGTGTACTTGCAGAACTGGTCCCATGTTCAAAGTTATGTCAATAAAGCAGAGAGCACACCAGAAATGACAGAGGTCAGTATTTTAGTTTGACATGTTCATTATACCTTCAACAAAATTTGTCAGGTGTTGCTTTTTCTGGCAGCAGCGACAGTGTTAACAATGTCAAGTTTTTGTACATTACATCTGTTTCTATATAACAATACAATAGAGGTGCTGATCATACTGTGTATTTGGTTTACACATTAATTATGGTGAGTACATGTCTGCCATGAATATATCAACTGACCTTGGCCTTGTTTTCATGGTCTATTGACTTTCTTACGTTTGCATCAACTTTTCGCGAGTAGAACAATTTGTCCATTGTTATACAACCTAGATACACCATATTTGGTACACACACTGATGAAAAAAGTGTACACCTCTGCATTTATCCATATGTCACATTAATGAATTTCAGTTTCATGGTGCTATGATTTAGTTGAATTTTCTGGGAAATTTTCACAGAAACAATTTGCTAAAAAGGCAGGTGAGACATAGATCTGTGTCGACACTTGTTTGTTTAAAAATCACAGATTTACAAAGTTACACTTTCTTTATTCAGTAGCTTGAACATTTCTCAAATTAAAAAAACTGCAAGAATAATTACTACCAGGACAAGACAACAGAACCTTTATTCGATTCCAGGATATCAGTTATGGTTAAATAGTGGCAGTTTGTTTTCATTAAAAAACAGCAATTAAACAATAATAATAATAATAATAATATGCACTGTAAGATATAGGATATTCAAACAAAATTCTTCCTTCTTGACAACAAGAAAAACTTTCAAAGGGATTTGGGATATTGGTGTTTATTGTCATTTTCAACAATTTTTCAGACTTAATTGGGAGAGGATAGCGTGGGCAACTGTAATGAACTGAAATGTAAAACCTCCTGGCAGGGGTAGGCATCTAGAAACCTGAACACTTCAGTTTGGTATCAGGACTCTGTTTATTTATATGTATATTTATGCAAATGTATCTTCATTTTCAGCATGCAAAAGATGGCGGACAATCTGTTTTAACAAAATTAAAATGTGCTGCAGGATTAGCAGATCTGGCTACAAAGAAATACAAATCTGCTGCCAAATATTTTCTTCAAGCAAACTTTGATTACTGTGATTTTCCCGAGTTATTATCACCCAATAGTGTAGCAACGTACGGTGCATTGTGTGCTTTAGCATCATTCGATAGGTCAGAATTACAGAAAAATGTTATATCTAGTGGGTATGTATAGTGCTATAATGTATTCTTGTTAAGTGTTGAGGCGATTCCTTCTTTTGTTGATACGTGTGGAATTGTTGATCATCACTGTTTAAGTTTTCTATTCATAAATTGTTAGGGATATCTGCAATCTGATTAAAATCTGATGCTATAATACACTACAATCCCTTTAACATCTAACTAGAGGTCATATCCAGATGAACTTTTGTATATGAATGCATTTTGTCGTGATCGTATAGTAGTTGGATTTACAGTACATGTGCAATCAGTGCCTATCACCACTAAGGTTCTAACCCTGTTCATGGCGAGGTGTACTCGATACTGCATTCATTATGTGATAAAGTTTGTTAGTGACTTGTGACAGGTCGATGGTTTTCTCCGGGTACTCTGGTTTCCTTCACCAATAAAACTGACCGACCGCCATGATATAACTGAAATACTGTTAAGTGGCGTTAAACACCAGGCATCAACCCTAAACCTTAAAGATCAACCAATCGGATAGCTGTAAGTTTTGAGATGCAAGAATAAAAATCAACCAATCGAATAGCTTTAAGTTTGAGATGCAAAAATTAAAAAAACGTGAAAGGCCATGGTTAATATTTTACCAGCTGTGATTTCATTGGCTGCTCATGAGTTCATCTGTACATGACCTCTGATTGGGTTCTGTCAGATATTAGGAGAATATCATATTACAACTGATTTTAATCAGATATATATCTGTTATTTTTTTTCAGGTCCGATTTATACCGATTATTCTCAAAGTCAAAAGATTGAAAATAATTTAAAATTCTTTAGGAGCAAGTAAATCAAAGGGTCTAAACAGGATTGGCAAAATTTGGGGGTAGGGTTATGGTGTTTAACCTTTGTTTTAGCGATATTTCAGTAATATTATGGCTGTCAGTTTTATTGGTGGAGGAAACCGGAGTACCCTGAGAAAACCACTGACCTGCCGCAAGTCACTGACAAACTTGATCTCATAATTATGTATCAAGTACACCTTACCTGAGAGGGATTCGAACACGCAACGTTAGTGGTGAAAGGCACTGATTGCATAGGTAGTTATAATTCCAACCACCATATACGACCTTGACTATGACGGCCCCTACAGCAAATTGGATAAGGTTGTCTACATGTGTGTGCTTGAGGTAGATGAACCCTAGTTTAAAAAATTGTAAAATAATGTAAATATATATATATATATATATCTTTTAATTTAGTTTGCACTACACTTTTCTGGAATAACCTAGTTATTCTGTTGAATGCAAATATAAGTTAGCTTTAATCTGGGATTAACTCAAATTTGAATTCTAGCTTGTTTAACATTCATTTTGACTTTTTAAACAAATTTCAGAAGTAAAATGGAAGACCCAAGTGTCAGATCGATTAACAAATGTTGTCAGAATGAGAGATGTTCGTCATTTTAAATAAGACTTAATTAACCTTTAGACAATTAATAGATTACAAAGTATACATTAAATGTTTTTATTTTTCAGTTCTTTTAAATTGTTCCTGGAATTGGAACCACAACTTAGAGATATAATACACAAATTTTATGAATCAAGTTATGCACAGTGTTTACGGCTTTTAACTGAATTAAAGGTTAGTCAATGTATATTAGGGAAATGTAAGAACAAAAATTAACAAACGCTTAGGCATTTTATACAAACAATAATAAATACTTGACTACTGTGCTTTGATTGTGTAAGAGGTATCACCAACACTTTTTGAGCACTGTTGTTGTTGGTGTGTAAGCTTTTCGAATTACTGTGCATTTCAATTTACTTCTTCAAAATCACTGGACCAATCAAAGCTAATCTTTGTAGGAGTCATCAATGTATGGTCCTTTAAATAAGTTGTGTTTTTTGTGCCGATCAGAAAACTCAGATGGCTGATATGACTGGACACATAATAAGAAAGGATATGGATGTAATTAAACATGAGACATGTTACAAATACAGACAAAAAACAACAACAGGCCATCAGGTCAATAGTAAGAAAATTATATTTGACCCCATGGGAAAATGTTAAAAGTCTTTCTCAGTAACTGCTAGATTTAATGGATTGAATCCAAACTAATTAAATGATGGTCATTTGAAATATTACTTTGAGGAAAACTTAAGATGTCTGCCATATCTGTACATTACATAGGATCTTTTGGGAAAATAAATTGAAAACCGTAGAAATTACTGTTACTGATGATAAACTACTTTAGATAATATAGTGTTCTGTCTGTTTTCTTCTGGCTTTTCGCTTGAAACTAACCTGTTGTTGGGTTAGCGTTGGTGGTCGATCACCAAGGTCTGTATCCGTGTTGTAGGTAGGATAGCGGTCCATTAGTGTAGGACTGTCTGAATCAAAGGCCTCAGAGTATGACTGTTCTGTGACTTTCTAAGTAAATCATTTGAAATTTATACACAAGACCATAGCTTATCTTATAGAAGTTGTTTTCAAGTACATGTGTGTGTGTGTGTCATCCATTTTGTATGTGAAATAATAGTTTACAATAGGAAAAGAATGTTGTTGGAGGACACAAGATTGTCTAAAAATAGAGGACAAGATATTTATCATGTAATATTATGTTCATATTTTTAAAGAATTCATACTAGGGAGATAACTGATTATTTTACAGGATACACTCTTATTAGATATGTATTTAGCATCACACATCAATACACTCTACACACAGATACGAAACAGAGCTTTATGTCAGGTAGGTGACAGACAGTAGATGTTATACATACATGTGTTATTAACCTGATATTTTCTGTATTTATTTGTAAACCAAAATGCAATGAATATCATTAATTTATTTCAGTGTCAACAAAATAAAAGAATGGATACAAATTTTAGTAAAGCATGAAATTTTGCAAAATAGTTCATCTATATTAATTTTCTTGTCTATATTTACCACGGTTATATGATATTAATTAACACCTAATTGTAATTCAGTTATATTCAATATTTTATGTTTGTAAATTGATTTTATTTATAACTTTGACATAACAAACATAATTTGAGTGGATTTGTATACATGTATTAAATAGGGACTTCAAGATTCCTGAAATTTTGTTACATAAAATTTTGAGAAAAGAATAGTAAATAAAGTTAAAAAGCACTGAGATTAAAACGGGGCATCAGAAAAATTATAACTCTACCGAAGTATTGAGTCAACTGATTGATTGATTGATAGATTGGTGTTTAACGCCAACTTTGAGTCAACTGATTTTGTCACAAGATTGAACTGTATTTGTTGGATGAATTCACACCTAATTATTATCTATGTTTATCCTGTCAGTTGTTATGAAATGCATTAATACCTATTTGTAATTATGAATGTATTTCAGTATTTTAGTCCATATTTATCGGCTGACATGAGGAAGATGGCTGAATCTTTCAATACAACAGTTACTGATTTAGAAGATGAATTAATGCAACTTATATTGGATGGTCAAATTAATGCTAGAATAGATTCTCATAATAAAGTAAGTCTGACATACAATGTCAGGGCTTTCAATATTCTTCAAGTATACCAAATACTTCACTATTTAGGCCAAATAAAATAAAAGTTCTGGTTCTCAGACAACGCCGCCCCCTCAAAATTTCGGCTAATGGGACGTTTTTATTGCTGTACAGAAAAAAATCGTCGCCCCACCGTATTTTTGAGAATATTTTTTTTCAAATTTACCGCTAAATTTAAATTTTCAAGCGTGCCGGTGGCGCGGACGAGTTTTGACAAACGTTTGAATGACTGATCAATCGAAAACGAAAGTAAAAATTCAGCATGGCTACGAGTGAAAACACTGTCCTCGTCAGTTTTAATGTACAGTTACGTTCCAAGCAAATAGTTCCATTGACTATCCTGCCTGTTGACAGTGTAAACACTATTGTGTTGTTTGTTTGCCAAAATAGTAGAATTGAACTGGTTTGTGTTATGTTTTTAAACCGCTGAAAATAAAAACAAAATATAAAAACCCTTCCCATGTTGGATTGGAAATAAAAACAAAAAATAAAAACCCTACCTACCTTGCCCTTTTTTTGAAATCCATATGTCTGAGAACCAGAACATTTATTTTAGATGGCCTTACAGGTGTAATTTTTTATTGATATTTGAACAATTTTCATGAATATCTTGTACAACACTCTTTAAAAAGACCGTTTTAGGCAGGTAAAAGTAACTGGTGTTGTGTACCACTCCTTACTGAAAGGCCTGCAATATAATGTACATAATGGCATTTCCAGTGTGGAATCTTAAGGATTCATCATAAGCCCTATTAGATCTTAGTCAGAGTTTGCTGACAACAGTAAACAGACAAGTGTACAAAGCTATATACAAAAAGAGTAATAGTATTTCAATACTTATTCTGTATTAATAAAAGTGGTATAGAAAAAGGCCATAGTTTTTCTACTTTTGTATGCAATCCTACGATGGGTATATATATGGTAGTTGTGTAGGATCTTCAGTTGGCGAGGGAACTATTCAGATACAATTCAGTTATTCCTTAAATATTAAATGACACAATTGGTTGTTTATCTATAAACTAGAGTTTATAAAGACCAAGCGAAAACATATGCTAAAGTATCATTCAATTTAATTCACACTAGAAACAAAACAATATAACATGTAGTAAAATACTATTATCTAACTGTATTGTCTGGGGATAAGTTGACATCGATTGGTTTTAAAATAAAAAATTGTTATTCTTAAGAAAAATATCTTCATGTTACGATATGACTTGAAGAGAGAATAATTACATTACTTCTGTTTTTCATTGAAATGTTACAATATGATTGGTTATGAAGTGGTCACATGATTATAAAAGTGATGTTTCACATCCCAGTGAAACTCAAATCCGAACTTACACGTGCCTCCACGACGACGTCAGATGTAAACAATCAATGGCGTAGTAATTTCCAATAGCAAATAATCTAACACAAATAAAAATCACAACGAAAAATTCAACTATATTAAATTTTGGTGTGATTTAAATATGATTATAAGAATTGAATACATTCTTTTGAAGTTTCATTGGGGTATGAAAGCATTGATCGGACTACATTTTCAACATGAAGCGCTATCGCGCTTCATTGAAAATGTACTTCGGTCAACGCTTTCATACCCCAATGAAACTTCAAAAGAATGCATTCAATTCTTATATAAAAGTGTCTTTTGAAGTGAGGTATTATGGGAAATGTTTATTTTATGATTTTGAGAATAAACTCGGTTAACAGTTTGAATATAACTGTTTATTTCTCTTTCAGATTCTATATGCCAAAGATACAGATCAGCGAAGCAGCACATTTGAAAAGTCATTTTCAATGGGTAAAGAATATCAACGAAGAACAAAGGTATACAAATCCTTACCCCTTGGCTGAGATAGGATAGATTTTAAGATTTTAGGATTAATTGAAGGAATGAATGAATGTATTATAGACATTTAATAAGTGATTTTAATAGCTCTAATCAAACTATCATTAGTAAGCAAATCTAAGCATGTTGTACATGTCATATTGTATGTATTATATACCATAAATTAAGGGGACTGTCGTGGTCGTGATCGTATGGTAGTTGGACTTACAACTACTGGTGTATTCAGTGCCTATCACCACTAAAGTTGTGAATTTGAATCTCGCTCTTGGCAAGATGTACTCTATATAACATTATGTGATAAAGTTTGCCAGTGACTTGCAGCAGGTTGGTGGTTTTCTCTGGGTACTCCAGCTTCCTCCACCAATAAAAACTGACCACTATAATGCCTTACAATCCATGAATACAGTCACCAATGTATTTTATTTATAAAAGTTATATTAAATTTTTTTCAGGCTTTGATTTTACGATCGGCTGTACTGAAAAACCAAATACATGTTAAAGTAAGTATCAAATTACTTGTAAGTTCTACTGCAGTCTTAAGTGAATAACTATTGTTATTTAATGTCTGACAATACATGAGAATATTTGTCCTTCGTATTGTCTGATCAATTGGTTATTATCAATAACAGGGGTTTAAATATTTGACTGATAGTTGTACAAACACAATGGGCATATACAGTAGTCCCCCTCTTACAGATTTCACGAAATTTGTCAGAAATGACAAAAAGGACCGACACAAGATTGGTAGAAATAGAAAATTAATGAGGACTGACATTTTTTTCGCTAGGATCGCTAAACCCATATGCAATTTCGTGAACCCTGTTCTTATAAGGCCACCCAATCTGTAGTGAAGAAGTGTCCTTATAAGAGAGGGCAATTAAGTAATATTTTTGAATGTCAGAGTGCATCTGAAATCAGGCTGGAATTTTGACGTACATCTTGATAACAAATGACTGTATGTCACTGCACAGTACTGATTTATCATGGAAGTGAATGTATATTCAACTTTTAACAGATATCTTTTAAAGCTGAAAGAAAACTTTGAAAACAGCATATGCTACTGCTAAATTATCACTGATAACACCGTAGCGTACTACTAAATCAACACCGGTCGTGTCAAAGATTAAAATGACAATAAAAATATCATTCAATATTTCATTTCTCACTCACCTACACCCAAAGTTTCCCTGAGTACTCCGGTTTCCTCCACCAATAAAACTAACCGCCATGATATAACTGAAATATTGTCGAAAGTAGCGTTAAACACCCTAACCCTACACCAAAACTATGTTGTATGACTTAATCAGTATATTTTTCTTTTGTTTTGTGAGATGAATTTAGCAAGTTGTAAATATTTCACCTTTAAAAACTGTATAAAGCTGCTTCATTGTGACAATTGACCCATGGGTTTGAAGTAGTTTGTAATTCTGCATCAATATATTAGACTTAGATTTTTATGTTTCTATGACAATACAGCATTTTTTTTATAAAGTTTGTCATTGACTTGTGACAGGTCAATGGTTTCCTCCATCAATAAAACTGACCCCCACAATATAACTGAAATATTGTTTAAAGTGACATTAAACACCATAACAGTATTAAAACACTAACACACTGTTTCTACAACTGTGTGGTATTTTTTTTTTAATTTTATTGCAAAAATTCTCAGATCTTTTGAACAAATTCCTTTTATCAAATTTATTAAACAGGATCCTATTTGTTTGATAATAATAGAATATAACACGTTATGTAACTGATTAATTACAGAGTCCGCCCAGAGATGGAGGTCAAGGAGGTGAAATGTCAATAGCCCCTGGGTCAGCTTCATCAGCAAGGAATTGAAAGCAGTGTCAAATTTATGTTTCTGTGATAAACATTGGACTCAGGACCATGTGATCGCAACAGTGCTACCACCTAGGGAAAAGGGGGGAATAATCTAGTGCTAGCTTCAGCTTCATGTTATTTGAAGGAAGCCTACAGATTCTGTATGTGCTGAAAGTGATTTTTCATGGAGTAATGTACTGAAACAGATTACAACATATTTGTTTCCACATGTTGTCATATGTTTAATAATGTTTCTACCCAGTAAACCATAATAAATCTCTTTCCATTATGTATTATGTCACCAATATATACACTTTAAAATCATTTTGCCCAGAAACCATAATCTATCAAGTCACTAAACCATATACATGACAGACACATTAAAATCACTGTCCAGACAACCATAATAAGAGATCGTCAGAAATACATGACAGACACATTAAAATCACTGTCCAGACAACCATAACAAGAGATCGTCAGAAATACATGACAGACACATTTAAATCACTGTCCAGACAACCATAACAAGAGATCTTCAGAAATACATGACAGACACATTAAAATCACTGTCCAGACAACCATAACAAGAGATCATCAGAAATACATGACAGACACATTAAAATCACTGTCCAGACAACCATAACAAGAGATCATCAGAAATACATGACAGACACATTAAAATCACTGTCCAGACAACCATAACAAGATATCGTCAGAAATACATGACAGACACATTAAAATCACTGTCCAGACAACCATAACAAGAGATCATCAGAAATACATGACAGACACATTAAAATCACTGTCCAGACAACCATAACAAGAGATCATCAGAAATACATGACAGACACATTAAAATCACTGTCCAGACAACCATAACAAGAGATCATCAGAAATACATGACAGACACATTAAAATCACTGTCCAGACAACCATAACAAGAGATCATCAGAAATACATGACAGACACATTAAAATCACTGTCCAGACAACCATAACAAGAGATTGTCAGAAATACATGACAGACACATTAAAATCACTGTCCAGACAACCATAACAAGAGATCGTCAGAAATACATGACAAACACATTAAAATCACTGTCCAGACAACCATAACAAGAGATCATCAGAAATACATGACAGACACATTAAAATCACTGTCCAGACAACCATAATAAGAGATCGTCAGAAATACATGACAGACACATTAAAATCACTGTCCAGACAACCATAACAAGAGATCATCAGAAATACATGACAGACACATTAAAATCACTGTCCAGACAACCATAACTAGAGATCATCAGAAATACATGACAGACACATTAAAATCACTGTCCAGACAACCATAACAAGAGATCATCAGAAATACATGACAGACACATTAAAATCACTGTCCAGACAACCATAACAAGAGATCATCAGAAATACATGACAGACACATTAAAATCACTGTCCAGACAACCATAACAAGAGATCATCAGAAAAGATTCCTATGTCCAGACAACCATAACAAGAGATCATCAGAAATACATGACAGACACATTAAAATCACTGTCCAGACAACCATAACAAGAGATCATCAGAAATACATGACAGACACATTAAAATCACTGTCCAGACAACCATAACAAGAGATCATCAGAAATACATGACGGACACATTAAAATCACTGTCCAGACAACCATAACAAGAGATCATCAGAAATACATGACAGACACATTAAAATCACTGTCCAGACAACCATAATAAGAGATCGTCAGAAATACATGACAGACACATTAAAATCACTGTCCAGACAACCATAACAAGAGATCATCAGAAATACATGACAGACACATTAAAATCACTGTCCAGACAACCATAACTAGAGATCATCAGAAATACATGACAGACACATTAAAATCACTGTCCAGACAACCATAGCAAGAGATCATCAGAAATACATGACAGACACATTAAAATCACTGTCCAGACAACCATAACAAGAGATCATCAGAAATACATGACAGACACATTAAAATCACTGTCCAGACAACCATAACAAGAGATCATCAGAAATACATGACAGACACATTAAAATCACTGTCCAGACAACCATAACAAGAGATCATCAGAAATACATGACAGACACATTAAAATCACTGTCCAGACAACCATAACAAGAGATCATCAGAAATACATGACAGACACATTAAAATCACTGTCCAGACAACCATAACAAGAGATCATCAGAAATACATGACAGACACATTAAAATCACTGTCCAGACAACCATAACAAGAGATCGTCAGAAATACATGACAGACACATTAAAATCACTGTCCAGACAACCATAACAAGAGATCATCAGAAATACATGACAGACACATTAAAATCACTGTCCAGACAACCATAACAAGAGATCATCAGAAAAGATTCCTATGTCCAGACAACCATAACAAGAGATCATCAGAAATACATGACAGACACATTAAAATCACTGTCCAGACAACCATAACAAGAGATCATCAGAAATACATGACAGACACATTAAAATCACTGTCCAGACAACCATAACAAGAGATCATCAGAAATACATGACAGACACATTAAAATCACTGTCCAGACAACCATAACAAGAGATCGTCAGAAATACATGACAGACACATTAAAATCACTGTCCAGACAACCATAACAAGAGATCGTCAGAAATACATGACAGACACATTAAAATCACTGTCCAGACAACCATAACAAGAGATCATCAGAAATACATGATAGACACATTAAAATCACTGTCCAGACAACCATAACAAGAGATCATCAGAAATACATGACAGACACATTAAAATCACTGTCCAGACAACCATAACTAGAGATCATCAGAAATACATGACAGACACATTAAAATCACTGTCCAGACAACCATAACAAGAGATCATCAGAAATACATGACAGACACATTAAAATCACTGTCCAGACAACCATAACAAGACAGATCATCAGATTCCTACAATTTTAGAAGTTTTGTAATTGTATTTAATGTTTTTTCAGTCTATGATACAAAGGACTATAAGTGGATGATTATTGTCAAGTTTTTATCTCACCTGATACAAAGGATTATGAGTGGATGATTATTGTCAAGTTTTTATCTCACCTGATACAAAGGACTATGAGTGGATGATTATTGTCAAGTTTTTATCTCACCTGATACAAAGGACTATGAGTGGATGATTATTGTCAAGTTTTTATCTCACCTGATACAAAGGACTATGAGTGGATGATTATTGTCAAGTTTTTATCTCACCTGATACAAAGGATTATGAGTGGATGATTATTGTCAAGTTTTTATCTCACCTGATACAAAGGACTATGAGTGGATGATTATTGTCAAGTTTTTATCTCACCTGATACAAAGGACTATGAGTGGATGATTATTGTCAAGTTTTTATCTCACCTGATACAAAGGACTATGAGTGGATGATTATTGCAAGTTTTTATCTCACCTGATACAAAGGCCTATGAGTGGATGATTATTGTCAAGTTTTTATCTCACCTGATACAAAGGACTATGAGTGGATGATTATTGTCAAGTTTTTATCTCACCTGATACAAAGGACTATGAGTGGATGATTATTGTCAAGTTTTTATCTCACCTGATACAAAGGATTATGAGTGGATGATTATTGTCAAGTTTTTATCTCACCTGATACAAAGGACTATGAGTGGATGATTATTGTCAAGTTTTTATCTCACCTGATACAAAGGACTATGAGTGGATGATTATTGTCAAGTTTTTATCTCACCTGATACAAAGGACTATGAGTGGATGATTATTGTCAAGTTTTTATCTCACCTGATACAAAGGACTATGAGTGGATGATTATTGTCAAGTTTTTATCTCACCTGATACAAAGGACTATGAGTGGATGATTATTGTCAAGTTTTTATCTCACCTGATACAAAGGACTATGAGTGGATGATTATTGTCAAGTTTTTATCTCACCTGATACAAAGGACTATGAGTGGATGATTATTGTCAAGTTTTTATCTCACCTGATACAAAGGACTATGAGTGGATGATTATTGTCAAGTTTTTATCTCACCTGATACAAAGGACTATGAGTGGATGCTTATTGTCAAGTTTTTATCTCACCTGATACAAAGGACTATGAGTGGATGATTATTGTCAAGTTTTTATCTCACCTGATACAAAGGACTATGAGTGGATGATTATTGTCAAGTTTTTATCTCACCTGATACAAAGGACTGTGAGGACTTGTCATCAGTTTGCATCCATTGTGGTGGTGGTCATTATCATTCATTTATATCTTTTCTGATGAAAGTACTCGGCCAAATGGAAACAAACTTTGTAGGAATGTTCCATTGATGGACCTTATTTGAATTCCAAGTTGACCACCATCGCATGACATAATTTAACATTAGACCCTTTGAAAGAATGCATAAAGTGTTTTTCCCTGAAACTGCAAACTTATTTAAATGCAAACTGCACATGAAGAATCAATATATAGTACCTTACAGAGGTTATATTTTTTTTATATAAATCAGTAATCCAAGATGGCCACCAACTTAGGACAATGTTTAACATACAAACCCAATTTGAAAAATGTTCTAAAAAACTATTTCTCTGAAGCCACTTAACCTTTAAATTAGAAACTTGGCTGGAATGTTCTCGAAATTGCCAAATACAAAATTTATGTTTTTCGTCAATTGGAAAAAAACATGATAAAACTTTAAAAAAGTCTAATTCTCTGAAACCACAGAACTGTTGGAAAGCAGACTTGATTGGTATGTTCCTTGTATGGTAATCTACAAAGTAAATTAGACAAAAATAACACATAAATAAGATAACAAGGTAAACAGGTAAACTAAACACATAAATGATATAACAAGGTAAACTAAACACATAAATGATATAACAAGGTAAACTAAACACATAAATGATATAACAAGGTAAACTAAACACATAAATGACATAACAAGGTAAACTAAACACATAAATGATATAACAAGGTAAACTAAACACATAAATGATATAACAAGGTAAACTAAACACATAAATGATATAACAAGGTAAACTAAACACATAAATGATATAACAAGGTAAACTAAACACATAAATGATATAACAAGGTAAACTAAACACATAAATGACATAACAAGGTAAACTAAACACATAAATGATATAACAAGGTAAACTAAACACATAAATGACATAACAAGGTAAACTAAACACATAAATGATATAACAAGGTAAACTAAACACATAAATGATATAACAAGGTAAACTAAACACATAAATGACATAACAAGGTAAACTAAACACATAAATGATATAACAAGGTAAACTAAACACATAAATGACATAACAAGGTAAACTAAACACATAAATGACATAACAAGGTAAACTAAACACATAAATGACATAACAAGGTAAACTAAACACATAAATGATATAACAAGGTAAACTAAACACATAAATGACATAACAAGATAAACACATACATGATTTGATTTTTGATTTTTGGTGTTTTAATGCCACTTTCAGCAATATTTCGGCTATATCATGGCGACCAGTTTTAGTGGTGGAGGAAGCCGAAGTACCCGGAGAGAACCACTGACCATGGGCAAGCAACTGGTAAACTTTATCACATGCGGCTGCGAGTCAAGTGCACCCTTTTTTGTAATTTACAAAGCCGGGTGCGAACCCACGCTGTATTGGTGATACACATAAATGATATAACAAGATAAATGCATAAATGACATAACCAGGTAAACACATAAATGACAAGGTAAACACATAAATCTGTTTGAGGAATAAATTGTAATAAATGCTAATATACATGTACAAAATATATTTATCTTTATTTACCAAATACATTTATGTCGGGGAGATATAGGTTTAAGTGGGGGGGAAATGTACATTTAATGTCTGGAAAACAAACATTTTTTCTGGGAGATGTACATTTATGCCTTACTATCGAGTACCCAAAACTTACCATTTTTCAAACCCAGACTATTATTTGTGGTAAGGTGTAGACAAGTCTGCTTGGAAGCATACATTTCACAGCTGACCTAGATGAAACATCAATGTGAGGTATTCTCAACACATACATTGTACTCTATAAATTTTTAATATTTCCACCTTAATCTCACAGACCACTTGCTCAAATGGAACTTGGCAACAAATGAGCAATTTGCTGGCCATATTATTTAAATTTGTTTAAGCTATCAGTTGCATCTTTAGTTTGTAATTAACAAGGACAGTAGTCGTCAATTCTGGTTGTTAAGCTACAAAATGTCATCTATTACCACTGGTATCTTCAAAGTTTTCTTTCTATATGTCAAAAGGTGAATATAAAGCTTTTGGGACTTGTCTTTTGGAAGCTTGAGGGTTAAACTCAGTCGCACAAGAGTACAAGAGCAAAATTATATTGGTTAAGTCAAAATAATGCAAAAGGAACATCACTTTTATAGTCATTTTATAGGTATTCAAGGAGCACAACTAATATCACAAAGATGGTGTCAGACTGTTTCTATCATGTAGACATGTGACTATATAGCTATATACTAACATCTACATGTAAATGTGATGCAGGACTACCACAAAGATTAATTACAAATAGAGTAATTATACAAACAGTGCTATAAGGGTGCCTGATGTCACTATACAATAATTGATATAACCAATAACACTAGTATGAAAGTCTAGAGGCGACTTCTTAATTCCTAGTTCTAAATCATTAATTTGAAACTTGACATATCAAGCCTGAAGGACCTTCCTAATGTTCAATTCTTTCTGGGGCTCCTAATTCAATTAATTGCTTTAAAACAAATAATCCAACCCTTCCTTACCTATCACACCCTTGTCCTAGAATCAAACAGTCATCCCTTAAGGATCACCGGTAGATGTTAAAAAGACACTTCAGACTTGATATTCAAATTTTGAGTTGAGAATTAAGATGTTCCCTGTAGACTTTCGTACAAGGGATTCCATCAAAATATTTGTAAGGTCAATTTAATGTGTAAAACAACGTCATATCAGAAATTCATGACGGATAAGTATTTTACTTACGTCTTGTGTGGGGGAAAATTAAGTGAGTTACTTTTGACGAATTGATTCCTAGTCTGGTCATTTATTACTGCTATTGTGCCATCTCTGTTTATGTTGTTATTTATTATCGTGATGGTATGTGGTCTTTTTTTGTGGAAGCGTGTGATTATATCTGTTTTTTCATTGGAGATCCAGTTGTCAGGAATAGTGTTGGAATCCCATTGGTTGATTTAACACTGCCAGTTTTTGTGTCTGTCCCTAGCTAGGACCTGGATTTCCAAAGTCATGTCATGATCTTTTTCGTGTTCAGTATTTGAGGTGAGAGATTAAGATTTGTGGAATTGTTGACCATCAACCGACAAGACATTAGTGACATAGATATTGCTCATGCAAGAACATGTTTAAATTTTGAGTGTCAGACTCTTAAGACTATCACAACCTCGACACATACTTCTCCTGTTTGACATCCCCAAGAACTTCTGAGATATTTGTATGGCAAACTAGTTGGATCCCATGCGGTATAACACAACACCAGGGCTTGCATGCAACTTGTGGGTCTAAAAACAACTGGAGTCGAGCTAGAATTGCTGTCGGATCACGACATACTGCTCATGTTTTAAAGGTATGAGAGATGGTTTAGTGATGATATTCCATCCTGATACCAAGTGTTGAACGACTACCACAAAACCCTACCAAGTATCTGACTTACTTGGACATTAACAACCTTTACGGCAATGGCACAACAAAAGCTTACCAACAGGAGATTTTTAATGGGTAGAAAGGACAGATTAAATCTTAACACTTACTGATGACGTCTTGTTCATTTCTAGTTCTACAATACAAGACTTTGAACATTTCCAATCTATTGCTTTCAACATTTTTATGCCCCCGCGACAAAAGTGACAGGGATATCTTTACCGAGATCAACAATATTGCACTCTCTGCCAAAAATGACATTCGATAAATGAACAGAAACAAACCCGACATTTTATCCCAATTTCAACAAAAGCCGCGATATAGTACATGGTGACAAGAGTTGTTTGACATCATAGGTAGTACTATCTCTACAACATAAACAATTCTTTCTGGTATTGTGTGTACATGAGCAACCACTTTTAGAGGTATGGTCACCATAGAACACCTGGTGACTGACCGAGATGTGAACAAATAAAATCACTCTTCTTTAACTTGACTTTTACAAATTAATTTTCATGATATCTGTTTTGTTATAGACCACTACACACTGAGTTGTATTATTATAGTGCTTGGTCATTGAAAATTTAGTCCCAGTCACATCGCTCAACTCGAACACATAATCCCAGTTCAGAGCCAACCAGTTTTTGCACTTAGTGAAGAAGAAGCAAACACGAATTCTATAGTCTTTGATATGACCTGACCAGGTCTCAAACCTGTTTTCTATCACACGAAGCAGCTAACACCAATTCTTTGATATGACCTGACCAGATCTCAAACCCGTGATCTATCACACGAAGCAGCTAACACCAATTCTATAGTCTTTGATATGACCTGACCAGATCTCAAACCCGTGATCTATCACACAAAGCAGCAAACACGAATTCTATAGTCTTTGATATGACCTGACCAGGTCTCAAACCCGTGATCTATCACACGAAGCAGCTAACACCAATTCTTTGATATGACCTGACCAGATCTCAAACCCGTGATCTATCACACAAAGCAGCTAACACCAATTCTATAGTCTTTGATATGACCTGACCAGGTCTCAAACCCGTGATCTATCACACGAAGCAGCTAACACCAATTCCATAGTCTTTGATATGACCTGACCAGATCTCAAACCCGTGATCTATCACGCAAAGCATCAAACACCAATTCTTTGATATGACCTGACCAGATCTCAAACCCGTGATCTATCACAAGAAGCAGCTAACACCAATTCTATAGTCTTTGATATGACCTGACCAGATCTCAAACCCGTGATCTATCACACAAAGCAGCAAACACGAATTCTAAAGTCTTTGATATGACCTGACCAGATCTCAAACCCATGATCTATCACACAAAGCAGCTAACACCAATTCCATAGTCTTTGATATGACCTGACCAGATCTCAAACCCGTGATCTATCACACGAAGCAGCAAACACCAATTCTTTGATATGACCTGACCAGATCTCAAACCCGTGATCTATCACACGAAGCAGCTAACACCAATTCTATAGTCTTTGATATGACCTGACCAGATCTCAAACCCGTGATCTATCACACGAAGCAGCTAACACCAATTCTATAGTCTTTGATATGACCTGACCAGATCTCAAACCCGTGATCTATCACACAAAGCAGCAAACACCAATTCTAAAGTCTTTGATATGACCTGACCAGATCTCAAACCCATGATCTATCACACAAAGCAGCTAACACCAATTCCATAGTCTTTGATATGACCTGACCAGATCTCAAATCCGTGATCTATCACACGAAGCAGCTAACACCAATTCTTTGATATGACCTGACCAGATCTCAAACCCGTGATCTATCACACGAAGCAGCAAACACGAATTCTATAGTCTTTGATATGACCTGACCAGATCTCAAACCCGTGATCTATCACACAAAGCAGCTAACACCAATTCCATAGTCTTTGATATGACCTGACCAGATCTCAAACCCGTGATCTATCACACAAAGCATCAAACACCAATTCTTTGATATGACCTGACCAGATCTCAAACCCGTGATCTATCACACGAAGCAGCTAACACCAATTCTATAGTCTTTGATATGACCTGACCAGATCTCAAACCCGTGATCTATCACACAAAGCAGCAAATACCAATTCTATAGTCTTTGATATGACCTGACCAGGTCTCAAACCCGTGATCTAGCACACAAAGCAGCTAACACCAATTCCATAGTCTTTGATATGACCTGACCAGGTCTCAAACCCGTTGTCTATCACACGAAGCAGCTAACACCAAATCCATAGTCTTTGATATGACCTGACCAGGTCTCAAACCCGTGATCTATCACACGAAGCAGCTAACACGAATTCTATAGTCTTTGATATGACCTGACCAGGTCTCCAACCCGTGATCTATCACACAAAGCAGCTAACACCAATTCCATAGTCTTTGATATGACCTGACCAGATCTCAAACCCGTGATCTATCACACGAAGCAGCTAACACCAATTCTTTGATATGACCTGACCAGGTCTCAAACCCGTGATCTATCACACGAAGCAGCTAACACCAATTCCATAGTCTTTGATATGACCTGACCAGATCTCAAACCCGTGATCTATCACACAAAGCAGCAAACACCAATTCTATAGTCTTTGATATGACCTGACCAGATCCCAAACCCGTGATCTATCACACGAAGCAGCTAACACCAATTCTTTGATATGACCTGACCAGGTCTCGAACCCGTTGTCTATCACACGAAGCAGCAAACACCAATTCTTTGATATGACCTGAACAGATCTCAAACCCGTGATCTATCACACAAAGCAGCAAACACCAATTCTATAGTCTTTGATATGACCTGACCAGGTCTCAAACCCGTTGTCTATCACACGAAGCAGCTAACACCAATTCCATAGTCTTTGATATGACCTGACCAGAGCTCAAACCCGTGATCTATCACACGAAGCAGCTAACACCAATTCTTTGATATGACCTGACCAGGTCTCGAACCCGTTGTCTATCACACGAAGCAGCTAACACCAATTCTTTGATATGACCTGAAAAGGTCTCGAACCCGTGATCTATCACACGAAGCAGCAAACACCAATTCTTTGATATGACCTGACCATATCTCAAACCCGTGATCTATCACACAAAGCAGCTAACACCAATTCCATAGTCTTTGATATGACCTGACCAGGTCTCAAACCCGTGATCTATCACACAAAGCAGCAAACACGAATTCTAAAGTCTTTGATATGACCTGACCAGGTCTCAAACCCGTTGTCTATCACACGAAGCAGCAAACACCAACTCTATAGTCTTTGATATGACCTGACCAGATCTCAAACCCGTGATCTATCACACAAAGCAGCTAACACCAATTCTATAGTCTTTGATATGACCTGACCAGAGCTCAAACCCGTGATCTATCACACGAAGCAGCTAACACCAATTCTTTGATATGACCTGACCAGGTCTCGAACCCGTTGTCTATCACACGAAGCAGCTAACACCAATTCTTTGATATGACCTGACCATATCTCAAACCCGTGATCTATCACACAAAGCAGCTAACACCAATTCTATAGTCTTTGATATGACCTGACCAGAGCTCAAACCCGTGATCTATCACACGAAGCAGCTAACACCAATTCTTTGATATGACCTGACCAGGTCTCGAACCCGTTGTCTATCACACAAAGCAGCAAACACCAATTCTATAGTCTTTGATATGACCTGACCAGGTCTCAAACCCGTTGTCTATCACACGAAGCAGCTAACACCAATTCCATAGTCTTTGATATGACCTGACCAGGTCTCAAACCCGTGATCTATCACACAAAGCAGCAAACACCAATTCCATAGTCTTTGATATGACCTGACCAGGTCTCAAACCCGTTTTCTATCACACGAAGCAGCTAACACCAATTCTATAGTCTTTGATATGACCTGACCGGTCTCAAACCCGTGATCTATCACACGAAGCAGCTAACACCAATTCCATAGTCTTTGATATGACCTGACCAGGTCTCAAACCCGTGATCTATCACACAAAGCAGCAAACACGAATTCTATAGTCTTTGATATGACCTGACCAGGTC
Source organism: Bathymodiolus brooksi (assembly GCA_963680875.1). Lineage (NCBI taxonomy): Eukaryota > Metazoa > Mollusca > Bivalvia > Mytilida > Modiolidae > Bathymodiolus > Bathymodiolus brooksi. Next base: position 15,507,791 of record OY804579.1, read on the forward strand.
TCAAACCCGTTGTCTATCACATGAAGCAGCAAACACGAATTCTATTGTCTTTGATATGACCTGACCAGATCTCAAACCCGTGATCTATCACACAAAGCAGCTAATACCAATTCTATAGTCTTTGATATGACCTGACCAGAGCTCAAACCCGTGATCTATCACACGAAGCAGCTAACACCAATTCTTTGATATGACCTGACCAGGTCTCGAACCCGTTGTCTATCACACGAAGCAGCTAACACCAATTCCATAGTCTTTGATATGACCTGACCAGGTCTCAAACCCGTGATCTATCACACAAAGCAGCAAACACGAATTCTATAGTCTTTGATATGACCTGACCAGGTCTCAAACCCGTTGTCTATCACACGAAGCAGCTAACACCAATTCCATAGTCTTTGATATGACCTGACCAGGTCTCGAACCCGTTGTCTATCACACGAGGCAGCAAACACCAATTCTTTGATATGACCTGACCAGATCTCAAACCCGTGATCTATCACACAAAGCAGCTAACACCAATTCTAAAGTCTTTGATATGACCTGACCAGATCAAAAACCCGTGATCTATCACACGAAGCAGCCAACACCAATTCTTTGATATGACTTGACCAGGTCTCAAACCCGTTGTCTATCACACGAAGCAGCTAACACCAATTCTATAGTCTTTGATATGACCTGACCAGATCTCAAACCCGTGATCTATCACACAAAGCAGCAAACACCAATTCTAAAGTCTTTGATATGACCTGACCAGATCTCAAACCCGTGATCTATCACACGAAGCAGCAAACACGAATTCTATAGTCTTTGATATGACCTGACCAGGTCTCGAACCCGTTGTCTATCACACGAAGCAGCTAACACCAATTCCATAGTCTTTGATATGACCTGACCAGATCTCAAACCCATGATCTATCACACAAAGCAGCAAACACCAATTCTATAGTCTTTGATATGACCTGACCAGATCTCAAACCCGTGATCTATCACACAAAGCAGCAAACACCAAATCTATAGTCTTTGATATGACCTGACCAGGTCTCAAACCCGTTGTCTATCACACGAAGCAGCTAACACCAATTCCATAGTCTTTGATATGACCTGACCAGGTCTCAAAGCCGTGATCTATCACACAAAGCAGCAAACACGAATTCTAAAGTCTTTGATATGACCTGACCAGGTCTCAAACCCGTTGTCTATCACACGAAGCAGCTAACACCAATTCCATAGTCTTTGATATGACCTGACCAGGTCTCAAACCCGTGATCCATCACACAAAGCAGCAAACACGAATTCTATAGTCTTTGATATGACCTGACCAGGTCTCAAACCCGTTGTCTATCACACGAAGCAGCTAACACCAATTCCATAGTCTTTGATATGACCTGACCAGGTCTCGAACCCGTTGTCTATCACACGAGGCAGCAAACACCAATTCTTTGATATGACCTGACCAGATCTCAAACCCGTGATCTATCACACAAAGCAGCTAACACCAATTCCATAGTCTTTGATATGACCTGACCAGATCTCAAACCCGTGATCTATCACACGAAGCAGCCAACACCAATTCTTTGATATGACTTGACCAGGTCTCAAACCCGTTGTCTATCACACGAAGCAGCTAACACCAATTCTATAGTCTTTGATATGACCTGACCAGATCTCAAACCCGTGATCTATCACACAAAGCAGCAAACACCAATTCTAAAGTCTTTGATATGACCTGACCAGATCTCAAACCCGTGATCTATCACACGAAACAGCAAACACGAATTCTAAAGTCTTTGATATGACCTGACCAGATCTCAAACCCGTGATCTATCACACAAAGCAGCAAACACCAATTCTATAGTCTTTGATATGACCTGACCAGGTCTCGAACCCGTGATCTATCACACAAAGCAGCAAACACCAATTCTTTGATATGACCTGACCAGATCTCAAACCCGTGATCTATCACACGAAGCAGCTAACACCAATTCTTTGATATGACCTGACCAGATCTGAAACCCGTGATCTATCACACAAAGCAGCTAACACCAATTCCATAGTCTTTGATATGACCTGACCAGATCTCAAACCCGTGATCTATCACACAAAGCAGCTAACACCAATTCCATAGTCTTTGATATGACCTGACCAGATCTCAAACCCGTGATCTATCACACGAAGCAGCCAACACCAATTCTTTGATATGACCTGACCAGATCTCAAACCCGTGATCTATCACACAAAGCAGCTAACACCAATTCCATAGTCTTTGATATGACCTGACCAGGTCTCAAACCCGTGATCTATCACACAAAGCAGCAAACACGAATTCTATAGTCTTTGATATGACCTGACCAGGTCTCAAACCCGTTGTCTATCACACGAAGCAGCTAACACCAATTCCATAGTCTTTGATATGACCTGACCAGGTCTCGAACCCATTGTCTATCACACGAGGCAGCAAACACCAATTCTTTGATATGACCTGACCAGATCTGAAACCCGTGATCTATCACACAAAGCAGCTAACACCAATTCCATAGTCTTTGATATGACCTGACCAGATCTCAAACCCGTGATCTATCACACAAAGCAGCAAACACCAATTCTATAGTCTTTGATATGACCTGACCAGGTCTCAAACCCGTGATCTATCACACAAAGCAGCAAACACCAATTCTATAGTCTTTGATATGACCTGACCAGGTCTCGAACCCGTGATCTATCACACGAAGCAGCAAACACGAATTCTTTGATATGACTTGACCAGGTCTCAAACCCGTGATCTATCACACGAAGCAGCAAACACGAATTCTTTGATATGACCTGACCAGGTCTCAAACCCGTGATCTATCACACGAAGCAGCTAACACCAATTCTATAGTCTTTGATATGACCTGACCAGATCTCAAACCCGTGATCTATCACACAAAGTAGCAAACACCAATTCTATAGTCTTTGATATGACCTGACCAGATCTCAAACCCGTGATCTATCACACAAAGCAACAAACACGAATTCTTTGATATGACCTGACCAGATCTCAAACCCGTGATCTATCGCACGAAGCAGCTAACACCAATTCTATAGTCTTTGATATGACCTGACCAGATCTCAAACCCGTGATCTATCACACGAAGCAGCTAACACCAATTCTATTGTCTTTGATATGACCTGACCAGATCTCAAACCCGTGATCTATCACACAAAGCAACAAACACGAATTCTTTGATATGACCTGACCAGATCTCAAACCCGTGATCTATCGCACGAAGCAGCTAACACCAATTCTATAGTCTTTGATATGACCTGACCAGATCTCAAACCCGTGATCTATCACACGAAGCAGCTAACACCAATTCTATAGTCTTTGATATGACCTGACCAGATCTCAAACCCATGATCTATCACACAAAGCAGCTAACACCAATTCTATAGTCTTTGATATGACCTGACCAGGTCTCGAACCCGTGATCTATCACACAAAGCAGCAAACACCAATTCTATAGTCTTTGATATGACCTGACCAGATCTCAAACCCGTGATCTATCACACAAAGCAGCTAACACCAATTCTATAGTCTTTGATATGACCTGACCAGGTCTCAAACCCGTGATCTATCACACGAAGCAGCTAACACCAATTCTATAGTCTTTGATATGACCTGACCAGATCTCAAACCCGTGATCTATCACACGAAGCAGCTAACACCAATTCTTTGATATGACCTGACCAGGTCTCGAACCCGTTGTCTATCACACGAAGCAGCAAACACCAATTCTTTGATATGACCTGACCAGGTCTCGACCCCGTTGTCTATCACACGAAGCAGCAAACACCAATTCTTTGATATGACCTGACCATATCTCAAACCCATGATCTATCACACAAAGCAGCAAATACCAATTCTATAGTCTTTGATATGACCTGACCAGGTCTCAAACCCGTTGTCTATCACACGAAGCAGCTAACACCAATTCCATAGTCTTTGATATGACCTGACCAGGTCTCAAACCCGTGATCTATCATACAAAGCAGCAAACACCAATTCTAAAGTCTTTGATATGACCTGACCAGGTCTCAAACCCGTTGTCTATTACACGAAGCAGCTAACACCAATTCCATAGTCTTTGATATGACCTGACCAGATCTCAAACCCATGATCTATCACACAAAGCAGCAAACACGAATTCTATAGTCTTTGATATGACCTGACCAGATCTCAAACCCGTGATCTATCACACGAAGCAGCCAACACCAATTCTTTGATATGACCTGACCAGATCTCAAACCCGTGATCTATCACACAAAGCAGCAAACACCAAATCTATAGTCTTTGATATGACCTGACCAGGTCTCAAACCCGTTGTCTATCACACGAAGCAGCTAACACCAATTCCATAGTCTTTGATATGACCTGACCAGGTCTCAAAGCCGTGATCTATCACACAAAGCAGCAAACACGAATTCTAAAGTCTTTGATATGACCTGACCAGGTCTCAAACCCGTTGTCTATCACACGAAGCAGCTAACACCAATTCCATAGTCTTTGATATGACCTGACCAGGTCTCAAACCCGTGATCTATCACACAAAGCAGCAAACACGAATTCTAAAGTCTTTGATATGACCTGACCAGGTCTCAAACCCGTTGTCTATCACACGAAGCAGCTAACACCAATTCCATAGTCTTTGATATGACCTGACCAGGTCTCGAACCCGTTGTCTATCACACGAGGCAGCAAACACCAATTCTTTGATATGACCTGACCAGATCTCAAACCCGTGATCTATCACACAAAGCAGCTAACACCAATTCTATAGTCTTTGATATGACCTGACCAGATCTCAAACCCGTGATCTATCACACGAAGCAGCCAACACCAATTCTTTGATATGACTTGACCAGGTCTCAAACCCGTTGTCTATCACACGAAGCAGCTAACACCAATTCTATAGTCTTTGATATGACCTGACCAGATCTCAAACCCGTGATCTATCACACAAAGCAGCAAACACCAATTCTAAAGTCTTTGATATGACCTGACCAGAGCTCAAACCCGTGATCTATCACACGAAGCAGCTAACACCAATTCTTTGATATGACCTGACCAGGTCTCGAACCCGTTGTCTATCACACGAAGCAGCTAACACCAATTCTTTGATATGACCTGAAAAGGTCTCGAACCCGTGATCTATCACACGAAGCAGCAAACACCAATTCTTTGATATGACCTGACCATATCTCAAACCCGTGATCTATCACACAAAGCAGCTAACACCAATTCCATAGTCTTTGATATGACCTGACCAGGTCTCAAACCCGTGATCTATCACACAAAGCAGCAAACACCAATTCTAAAGTCTTTGATATGACCTGACCAGGTCTCAAACCCGTTGTCTATCACACGAAGCAGCAAACACCAACTCTATAGTATTTGATATGACCTGACCAGATCTCAAACCCGTGATCTATCACACAAAGCAGCTAACACCAATTCTAAAGTCTTTGATATGACCTGACCAGAGCTCAAACCCGTGATCTATCACACGAAGCAGCTAACACCAATTCTTTGATATGACCTGACCAGGTCTCGAACCCGTTGTCTATCACACGAAGCAGCTAACACCAATTCTTTGATATGACCTGACCATATCTCAAACCCGTGATCTATCACACAAAGCAGCAAACACGAATTCTAAAGTCTTTGATATGACCTGACCAGGTCTCAAACCCGTTGTCTATCACACGAAGCAGCTAACACCAATTCCATAGTCTTTGATATGACCTGACCAGGTCTCAAACCCGTGATCTATCACACAAAGCAGCAAACACCAATTCCATAGTCTTTGATATGACCTGACCAGGTCTCAAACCCGTTTTCTATCACACGAAGCAGCTAACACCAATTCTATAGTCTTTGATATGACCTGACCGGTCTCAAACCCGTGATCTATCACACGAAGCAGCTAACACCAATTCCATAGTCTTTGATATGACCTGACCAGGTCTCAAACCCGTGATCTATCACACAAAGCAGCAAACACGAATTCTATAGTCTTTGATATGACCTGACCAGGTCTCAAACCCGTTGTCTATCACATGAAGCAGCAAACACCAATTCTATAGTCTTTGATATGACCTGACCAGATCTCAAACCCGTGATCTATCACACAAAGCAGCTAATACCAATTCTATAGTCTTTGATATGACCTGACCAGAGCTCAAACCCGTGATCTATCACACGAAGCAGCTAACACCAATTCTTTGATATGACCTGACCAGGTCTCGAACCCGTTGTCTATCACACGAAGCAGCTAACACCAATTCCATAGTCTTTGATATGACCTGACCAGGTCTCAAACCCGTGATCTATCACACAAAGCAGCAAACACGAATTCTATAGTCTTTGATATGACCTGACCAGGTCTCAAACCCGTTGTCTATCACACGAAGCAGCTAACACCAATTCCATAGTCTTTGATATGACCTGACCAGGTCTCGAACCCGTTGTCTATCACACGAGGCAGCAAACACCAATTCTTTGATATGACCTGACCAGATCTCAAACCCGTGATCTATCACACAAAGCAGCTAACACCAATTCTATAGTCTTTGATATGACCTGACCAGATCTCAAACCCGTGATCTATCACACGAAGCAGCCAACACCAATTCTTTGATATGACTTGACCAGGTCTCAAACCCGTTGTCTATCACACGAAGCAGCTAACACCAATTCTATAGTCTTTGATATGACCTGACCAGATCTCAAACCCGTGATCTATCACACAAAGCAGCAAACACCAATTCTAAAGTCTTTGATATGACCTGACCAGATCTCAAACCCGTGATCTATCACACGAAGCAGCAAACACGAATTCTATAGTCTTTGATATGACCTGACCAGGTCTCGAACCCGTTGTCTATCACACGAAGCAGCTAACACCAATTCCATAGTCTTTGATATGACCTGACCAGATCTCAAACCCATGATCTATCACACAAAGCAGCAAACACGAATTCTATAGTCTTTGATATGACCTGACCAGATCTCAAACCCGTGATCTATCACACAAAGCAGCAAACACCAAATCTATAGTCTTTGATATGACCTGACCAGGTCTCAAACCCGTTGTCTATCACACGAAGCAGCTAACACCAATTCCATAGTCTTTGATATGACCTGACCAGGTCTCAAACCCGTGATCTATCACACAAAGCAGCAAACACGAATTCTAAAGTCTTTGATATGACCTGACCAGGTCTCAAACCCGTTGTCTATCACACGAAGCAGCTAACACCAATTCCATAGTCTTTGATATGACCTGACCAGGTCTCGAACCCGTTGTCTATCACACGAGGCAGCAAACACCAATTCTTTGATATGACCTGACCAGATCTCAAACCCGTGATCTATCACACAAAGCAGCTAACACCAATTCTATAGTCTTTGATATGACCTGACCAGATCTCAAACCCGTGATCTATCACACGAAGCAGCCAACACCAATTCTTTGATATGACTTGACCAGGTCTCAAACCCGTTGTCTATCACACGAAGCAGCTAACACCAATTCTATAGTCTTTGATATGACCTGACCAGATCTCAAACCCGTGATCTATCACACAAAGCAGCAAACACCAATTCTAAAGTCTTTGATATGACCTGACCAGAGCTCAAACCCGTGATCTATCACACGAAGCAGCTAACACCAATTCTTTGATATGACCTGACCAGGTCTCGAACCCGTTGTCTATCACACGAAGCAGCTAACACCAATTCTTTGATATGACCTGAAAAGGTCTCGAACCCGTGATCTATCACACGAAGCAGCAAACACCAATTCTTTGATATGACCTGACCATATCTCAAACCCGTGATCTATCACACAAAGCAGCTAACACCAATTCCATAGTCTTTGATATGACCTGACCAGGTCTCAAACCCGTGATCTATCACACAAAGCAGCAAACACGAATTCTAAAGTCTTTGATATGACCTGACCAGGTCTCAAACCCGTTGTCTATCACACGAAGCAGCAAACACCAACTCTATAGTCCATGATATGACCTGACCAGATCTCAAACCCGTGATCTATCACACAAAGCAGCTAACACCAATTCTAAAGTCTTTGATATGACCTGACCAGAGCTCAAACCCGTGATCTATCACACGAAGCAGCTAACACCAATTCTTTGATATGACCTGACCAGGTCTCGAACCCGTTGTCTATCACACGAAGCAGCTAACACCAATTCTTTGATATGACCTGACCATATCTCAAACCCGTGATCTATCACACAAAGCAGCAAACACGAATTCTAAAGTCTTTGATATGACCTGACCAGGTCTCAAACCCGTTGTCTATCACACGAAGCAGCTAACACCAATTCCATAGTCTTTGATATGACCTGACCAGGTCTCAAACCCGTGATCTATCACACAAAGCAGCAAACACCAATTCCATAGTCTTTGATATGACCTGACCAGGTCTCAAACCCGTTTTCTATCACACGAAGCAGCTAACACCAATTCTATAGTCTTTGATATGACCTGACCGGTCTCAAACCCGTGATCTATCACACGAAGCAGCTAACACCAATTCCATAGTCTTTGATATGACCTGACCAGGTCTCAAACCCGTGATCTATCACACAAAGCAGCAAACACGAATTCTATAGTCTTTGATATGACCTGACCAGGTCTCAAACCCGTTGTCTATCACATGAAGCAGCAAACACCAATTCTATAGTCTTTGATATGACCTGACCAGATCTCAAACCCGTGATCTATCACACAAAGCAGCTAATACCAATTCTATAGTCTTTGATATGACCTGACCAGAGCTCAAACCCGTGATCTATCACACGAAGCAGCTAACACCAATTATTTGATATGACCTGACCAGGTCTCGAACCCGTTGTCTATCACACGAAGCAGCTAACACCAATTCCATAGTCTTTGATATGACCTGACCAGGTCTCAAACCCGTGATCTATCACACAAAGCAGCAAACACGAATTCTATAGTCTTTGATATGACCTGACCAGGTCTCAAACCCGTTGTCTATCACACGAAGCAGCTAACACCAATTCCATAGTCTTTGATATGACCTGACCAGGTCTCGAACCCGTTGTCTATCACACGAGGCAGCAAACACCAATTCTTTGATATGACCTGACCAGATCTCAAACCCGTGATCTATCACACAAAGCAGCTAACACCAATTCTATAGTCTTTGATATGACCTGACCAGATCTCAAACCCGTGATCTATCACACGAAGCAGCCAACACCAATTCTTTGATATGACTTGACCAGGTCTCAAACCCGTTGTCAATCACACGAAGCAGCTAACACCAATTCTATAGTCTTTGATATGACCTGACCAGATCTCAAACCCGTGATCTATCACACAAAGCAGCAAACACCAATTCTAAAGTCTTTGATATGACCTGACCAGATCTCAAACCCGTGATCTATCACACGAAGCAGCAAACACGAATTCTATAGTCTTTGATATGACCTGACCAGGTCTCGAACCCGTTGTCTATCACACGAAGCAGCTAACACCAATTCCATAGTCTTTGATATGACCTGACCAGATCTCAAACCCATGATCTATCACACAAAGCAGCAAACACGAATTCTATAGTCTTTGATATGACCTGACCAGATCTCAAACCCGTGATCTATCACACAAAGCAGCAAACACCAAATCTATAGTCTTTGATATGACCTGACCAGGTCTCAAACCCGTTGTCTATCACACGAAGCAGCTAACACCAATTCCATAGTCTTTGATATGACCTGACCAGGTCTCAAAGCCGTGATCTATCACACAAAGCAGCAAACACGAATTCTAAAGTCTTTGATATGACCTGACCAGGTCTCAAACCCGTTGTCTATCACACGAAGCAGCTAACACCAATTCCATAGTCTTTGATATGACCTGACCAGGTCTCAAACCCGTGATCTATCACACAAAGCAGCAAACACGAATTCTATAGTCTTTGATATGACCTGACCAGGTCTCAAACCCGTTGTCTATCACACGAAGCAGCAAACACCAACTCTATAGTCTTTGATATGACCTGACCAGATCTCAAACCCGTGATCTATCACACAAAGCAGCTAACACCAATTCTAAAGTCTTTGATATGACCTGACCAGAGCTCAAACCCGTGATCTATCACACGAAGCAGCTAACACCAATTCTTTGATATGACCTGACCAGGTCTCGAACCCGTTGTCTATCACACGAAGCAGCTAACACCAATTCTTTGATATGACCTGACCATATCTCAAACCCGTGATCTATCACACAAAGCAGCAAACACCAATTCTATAGTCTTTGATATGACCTGACCAGGTCTCAAACCCTTTGTCTATCACACGAAGCAGCTAACACCAATTCCATAGTCTTTGATATGACCTGACCAGGTCTCAAACCCGTGATCTATCACACAAAGCAGCAAACACCAATTCCATAGTCTTTGATATGACCTGACCAGGTCTCAAACCCGTTGTCTATCACACGAAGCAGCTAACACCAATTCTATAGTCTTTGATATGACCTGACCGGTCTCAAACCCGTGATCTATCACACGAAGCAGCTAACACCAATTCCATAGTCTTTGATATGACCTGACCAGGTCTCAAACCCGTGATCTATCACACAAAGCAGCAAACACGAATTCTATAGTCTTTGATATGACCTGACCAGGTCTCAAACCCGTTGTCTATCACATGAAGCAGCAAACACCAATTCTATAGTCTTTGATATGACCTGACCAGATCTCAAACCCGTGATCTATCACACAAAGCAGCTAATACCAATTCTATAGTCTTTGATATGACCTGACCAGAGCTCAAACCCGTGATCTATCACACGAAGCAGCTAACACCAATTCTTTGATATGACCTGACCAGGTCTCGAACCCGTTGTCTATCACACGAAGCAGCTAACACCAATTCCATAGTCTTTGATATGACCTGACCAGGTCTCAAACCCGTGATCTATCACACAAAGCAGCAAACACGAATTCTAAAGTCTTTGATATGACCTGACCAGGTCTCAAACCCGTTGTCTATCACACGAAGCAGCTAACACCAATTCCATAGTCTTTGATATGACCTGACCAGGTCTCGAACCCGTTGTCTATCACACGAGACAGCAAACACCAATTCTTTGATATGACCTGACCAGATCTCAAACCCGTGATCTATCACACAAAGCAGCTAACACCAATTCTATAGTCTTTGATATGACCTGACCAGATCTCAAACCCGTGATCTATCACACGAAGCAGCCAACACCAATTCTTTGATATGACTTGACCAGGTCTCAAACCCGTTGTCTATCACACGAAGCAGCTAACACCAATTCTATAGTCTTTTATATGACCTGACCAGATCTCAAACCCGTGATCTATCACACAAAGCAGCAAACACCAATTCTAAAGTCTTTGATATGACCTGACCAGATCTCAAACCCGTGATCTATCACACGAAGCAGCAAACACGAATTCTATAGTCTTTGATATGACCTGACCAGGTCTCGAACCCGTTGTCTATCACACGAAGCAGCTAACACCATTTCCATAGTCTTTGATATGACCTGACCAGATCTCAAACCCATGATCTATCACACAAAGCAGCAAACACGAATTCTATAGTCTTTGATATGACCTGACCAGATCTCAAACCCGTGATCTATCACACAAAGCAGCAAACACCAAATCTATAGTCTTTGATATGACCTGACCAGGTCTCAAACCCGTTGTCTATCACACGAAGCAGCTAACACCAATTCCATAGTCTTTGATATGACCTGACCAGGTCTCAAAGCCGTGATCTATCACACAAAGCAGCAAGCACGAATTCTAAAGTCTTTGATATGACCTGACCAGGTCTCAAACCCGTTGTCTATCACACGAAGCAGCTAACACCAATTCCATAGTCTTTGATATGACCTGACCAGGTCTCAAACCCGTGATCTATCACACAAAGCAGCAAACACGAATTCTATAGTCTTTGATATGACCTGACCAGGTCTCAAACCCGTTGTCTATCACACGAAGCAGCTAACACCAATTCCATAGTCTTTGATATGACCTGACCAGGTCTCGAACCCGTTGTCTATCACACGAGGCAGCAAACACCAATTCTTTGATATGACCTGACCAGATCTCAAACCCGTGATCTATCACACAAAGCAGCTAACACCAATTCTATAGTCTTTGATATGACCTGACCAGATCTCAAACCCGTGATCTATCACACGAAGCAGCCAACACCAATTCTTTGATATGACCTGACCAGGTCTCAAACCCGTTGTCTATCACACGAAGCAGCTAACACCAATTCTATAGTCTTTGATATGACCTGACCAGATCTCAAACCCGTGATCTATCACACGAAGCAGCAAACACGAATTCTATAGTCTTTGATATGACCTGACCAGATCTCAAACCCGTGATCTATCACACAAAGCAGCAAACACCAATTCTATAGTCTTTGATATGACCTGACCAGGTCTCGAACCCATGATCTATCACACAAAGCAGCAAACACCAATTCTTTGATATGACCTGACCAGATCTCAAACCCGTGATCTATCACACGAAGCAGCTAACACCAATTCTTTGATATGACCTGACCAGATCTGAAACCCGTGATCTATCACACAAAGCAGCTAACACCAATTCCATAGTCTTTGATATGACCTGACCAGATCTCAAACCCGTGATCTATCACACAAAGCAGCTAACACCAATTCCATAGTCTTTGATATGACCTGACCAGATCTCAAACCCGTGATCTATCACACGAAGCAGCCAACACCAATTCTTTGATATGACCTGACCAGATCTCAAACCCGTGATCTATCACACAAAGCAGCTAACACCAATTCCATAGTCTTTGATATGACCTGACCAGGTCTCAAACCCGTGATCTATCACACAAAGCAGCAAACACGAATTCTATAGTCTTTGATATGACCTGACCAGGTCTCAAACCCGTTGTCTATCACACGAAGCAGCTAACACCAATTCCATAGTCTTTGATATGACCTGACCAGGTCTCGAACCCGTTGTCTATCACACGAGGCAGCAAACACCAATTCTTTGATATGACCTGACCAGATCTCAAACCCGTGATCTATCACACAAAGCAGCTAACACCAATTCCATAGTCTTTGATATGACCTGACCAGATCTCAAACCTGTGATCTATCACACGAAGCAGCAAACACCAATTCTATAGTCTTTGATATGACCTGACCAGGTCTCAAACCCGTGATCTATCACACAAAGCAGCAAACACCAATTCTATAGTCTTTGATATGACCTGACCAGGTCTCGAACCCGTGATCTATCACACGAAGCAGCAAACACGAATTCTTTGATATGACTTGACCAGGTCTCAAACCCGTGATCTATCACACGAAGCAGCAAACACGAATTCTTTGATATGACCTGACCAGGTCTCAAACCCGTGATCTATCACACGAAGCAGCTAACACCAATTCTATAGTCTTTGATATGACCTGACCAGATCTCAAACCCGTGATCTATCACACAAAGTAGCAAACACCAATTCTATAGTCTTTGATATGACCTGACCAGATCTCAAACCCGTGATCTATCACACAAAGCAACAAACACGAATTCTTTGATATGACCTGACCAGATCTCAAACCCGTGATCTATCGCACGAAGCAGCTAACACCAATTCTATAGTCTTTGATATGACCTGACCAGATCTCAAACCCGTGATCTATCACACGAAGCAGCTAACACCAATTCTATTGTCTTTGATATGACCTGACCAGATCTCAAACCCGTGATCTATCACACAAAGCAACAAACACGAATTCTTTGATATGACCTGACCAGATCTCAAACCCGTGATCTATCGCACGAAGCAGCTAACACCAATTCTATAGTCTTTGATATGACCTGACCAGATCTCAAACCCGTGATCTATCACACGAAGCAGCTAACACCAATTCTATAGTCTTTGATATGACCTGACCAGATCTCAAACCCATGATCTATCACACAAAGCAGCTAACACCAATTCTATAGTCTTTGATATGACCTGACCAGGTCTCGAACCCGTGATCTATCACACAAAGCAGCAAACACGAATTCTAAAGTCTTTGATATGACCTGACCAGATCTCAAACCCGTGATCTATCACACAAAGCAGCTAACACCAATTCTATAGTCTTTGATATGACCTGACCAGGTCTCAAACCCGTGATCTATCACACGAAGCAGCTAACACCAATTCTATAGTCTTTGATATGACCTGACCAGATCTCAAACCCGTGATCTATCACACGAAGCAGCTAACACCAATTCTTTGATATGACCTGACCAGGTCTCGAACCCGTTGTCTATCACACGAAGCAGCAAACACCAATTCTTTGATATGACCTGACCAGGTCTCGACCCCGTTGTCTATCACACGAAGCAGCAAACACCAATTCTTTGATATGACCTGACCATATCTCAAACCCATGATCTATCACACAAAGCAGCAAATACCAATTCTATAGTCTTTGATATGACCTGACCAGGTCTCAAACCCGTTGTCTATCACACGAAGCAGCTAACACCAATTCCATAGTCTTTGATATGACCTGACCAGGTCTCAAACCCGTGATCTATCACACAAAGCAGCAAACACCAATTCTATAGTCTTTGATATGACCTGACCAGGTCTCGAACCCGTTGTCTATCACACGAAGCAGCTAACACCAATTCCATAGTCTTTGATATGACCTGACCAGATCTCAAACCCATGATCTATCACACAAAGCAGCAAACACGAATTCTATAGTCTTTGATATGACCTGACCAGATCTCAAACCCGTGATCTATCACACGAAGCAGCCAACACCAATTCTTTGATATGACCTGACCAGATCTCAAACCCGTGATCTATCACACAAAGCAGCAAACACCAAATCTATAGTCTTTGATATGACCTGACCAGGTCTCAAACCCGTTGTCTATCACACGAAGCAGCTAACACCAATTCCATAGTCTTTGATATGACCTGACCAGGTCTCAAAGCCGTGATCTATCACACAAAGCAGCAAACACGAATTCTAAAGTCTTTGATATGACCTGACCAGGTCTCAAACCCGTTGTCTATCACACGAAGCAGCTAACACCAATTCCATAGTCTTTGATATGACCTGACCAGGTCTCAAACCCGTGATCTATCACACAAAGCAGCTAACACGAATTCTAAAGTCTTTGATATGACCTGACCAGGTCTCAAACCCGTTGTCTATCACACGAAGCAGCTAACACCAATTCCATAGTCTTTGATATGACCTGACCAGGTCTCGAACCCGTTGTCTATCACACGAGGCAGCAAACACCAATTCTTTGATATGACCTGACCAGATCTCAAACCCGTGATCTATCACACAAAGCAGCTAACACCAATTCTATAGTCTTTGATATGACCTGACCAGATCTCAAACCCGTGATCTATCACACGAAGCAGCCAACACCAATTCTTTGATATGACTTGACCAGGTCTCAAACCCGTTGTCTATCACACGAAGCAGCTAACACCAATTCTATAGTCTTTGATATGACCTGACCAGATCTCAAACCCGTGATCTATCACACAAAGCAGCAAACACCAATTCTAAAGTCTTTGATATGACCTGACCAGATCTCAAACCCGTGATCTATCACACGAAGCAGCAAACACGAATTCTATAGTCTTTGATATGACCTGACCAGGTCTCGAACCCGTGATCTATCACACAAAGCAGCAAACACCAATTCTTTGATATGACCTGACCAGATCTCAAACCCGTGATCTATCACACAAAGCAGCAAACACCAATTCTATAGTCTTTGATATGACCTGACCAGGTCTCGAACCCGTGATCTATCACACAAAGCAGCAAACACCAATTCTTTGATATGACCTGACCAGATCTCAAACCCGTGATCTATCACACGAAGCAGCTAACACCAATTCTTTGATATGACCTGACCAGATCTCAAACCCGTGATCTATCACACAAAGCAGCTAACACCAATTCCATAGTCTTTGATATGACCTGACCAGATCTCAAACCCGTGATCTATCACACGAAGCAGCCAACACCAATTCTTTGATATGACCTGACCAGATCTCAAACCCGTGATCTATCACACAAAGCAGCTAACACCAATTCCATAGTCTTTGATATGACCTGACCAGGTCTCAAACCCGTGATCTATCACACAAAGCAGCAAACACGAATTCTAAAGTCTTTGATATGACCTGACCAGATCTCAAACCCGTTGTCTATCACACGAAGCAGCTAACACCAATTCCATAGTCTTTGATATGACCTGACCAGGTCTCGAACCCGTTGTCTATCACACGAGGCAGCAAACACCAATTCTTTGATATGACCTGACCAGATCTCAAACCCGTGATCTATCACACAAAGCAGCTAACACCAATTCCATAGTCTTTGATATGACCTGACCAGATCTCAAACCTGTGATCTATTACACAAAGCAGCAAACACCAATTCTATAGTCTTTGATATGACCTGACCAGGTCTCAAACCCGTGATCTATCACACAAAGCAGCAAACACCAATTCTATAGTCTTTGATATGACCTGACCAGGTCTCGAACCCGTGATCTATCACACGAAGCAGCAAACACGAATTCTTTGATATGACTTGACCAGGTCTCAAACCCGTGATCTATCACACGAAGCAGCAAAGACGAATTCTTTGATATGACCTGACCATGTCTCAAACCCGTGATCTATCACACGAAGCAGCTAACACCAATTCTATAGTCTTTGATATGACCTCACCAGATCTCAAACCCGTGATCTATCACACAAAGTAGCAAACACCAATTCTATAGTCTTTGATATGACCTGACCATATCTCAAACCCGTGATCTATCACACAAAGCAACAAACACGAATTCTTTGATATGACCTGACCAGATCTCAAACCCGTGATCTATCGCACGAAGCAGCTAACACCAATTCTATAGTCTTTGATATGACCTGACCAGATCTCAAACCCGTGATCTATCACACGAAGCAGCTAACACCAATTCTATTGTCTTTGATATGACCTGACCAGATCTCAAACCCGTCATCTATCACACGAAGCAGCTAGCACGAATTCTATAGTTTTTGATATGACCTGACCAGATCTCAAACCCGTGATCTATCACACAAAGCAACAAACACGAATTCTTTGATATGACCTGACCAGATCTCAAACCCGTGATCTATCGCACGAAGCAGCTAACACCAATTCTATAGTCTTTGATATGACCTGACCAGAACTCAAACCCGTGATCTATCACACGAAGCAGCTAACACCAATTCTATAGTCTTTGATATGACCTGACCAGATCTCAAACCCATGATCTATCACACAAAGCAGCTAACACCAATTCTATAGTCTTTGATATGACCTGACCAGGTCTCGAACCCGTGATCTATCACACAAAGCAGCAAACACCAATTCTATAGTCTTTGATATGACCTGACCAGATCTCAAACCCGTGATCTATCACACGAAGCAGCAAACACCAATTCTATAGTCTTTGATATGACCTGACCAGGTCTCGAACCCGTGATCTATCACACGAAGCAGCAAACACGAATTCTTTGATATGACTTGACCAGGTCTCAAACCCGTGATCTATCACACGAAGCAGCAAACACGAATTCTTTGATATGACCTTACCAGGTCTCAAACCCGTTGTCTATCACACGAAGCAGCTAACACCAATTCTATAGTCTTTGATATGAACTGACCAGATCTCAAACCCGTGATCTATTACACAAAGTAGCAAACACGAATTCTAAAGTCTTTGATATGACCTGACCAGGTCTCAAACCCGTGATCTATCACACGAAGCAGCTAACACCAATTCCATAGTATTTGATATGACCTGACCAGGTCTCAAACCCGTGATCTATCACACAAAGCAGCAAACACCAATTCTTTGATATGACCTGACCAGATCTCAAACCCGTGATCTATCACACGAAGCAGCTAACACCAATTCTTTGATATGCCTGACCAGATCTCAAACCCGTGATCTATCACACAAAGCAGCTAACACCAATTCCATAGTCTTTGATATGACCTGACCAGATCTCAAACCCGTGATCTATCACACGAAGCAGCCAACACCAATTCTTTGATATGACCTGACCAGATCTCAAACCCGTGATCTATCACACAAAGCAGCTAACACCAATTCCATAGTCTTTGATATGACCTGGCCAGGTCTCAAACCCGTGATGTATCACACAAAGCAGCAAACACGAATTCTAAAGTCTTTGATATGACCTGACCAGGTCTCAAACCCGTTGTCTATCACACGAAGCAGCTAACACCAATTCCATAGTCTTTGATATGACCTGACCAGGTCTCGAACCCGTTGTCTATCACACGAGGCAGCAAACACCAATTCTTTGATATGACCTGACCAGATCTCAAACCCGTGATCTATCACACAAAGCAGCAAACACCAATTCCATAGTCTTTGATATGACCTGACCAGGTCTCAAACCCGTGATCTATCACACAAAGCAGCAAACACGAATTCTATAGTCTTTGATATGACCTGACCAGGTCTCAAACCCGTTGTCTATCACACGAAGCAGCTAACACCAATTCCATAGTCTTTGATATGACCTGACCAGGTCTCTAACCCGTTGTCTATCACACGAGGCAGCAAACACCAATTCTTTGATATGAACTGACCAGATCTCAAACCCGTGATCTATCACACAAAGCAGCTAACACCAATTCTATAGTCTTTGATATGACCTGACCAGATCTTAAACCCGTGATCTATCACACGAAGCAGCCAACACCAATTCTTTGATATGACTTGACCAGGTCTCAAACCCGTTGTCTATCACACGAAGCAGCTAACACCAATTCTATAGTCTTTGATATGACCTGACCAGATCTCAAACCCGTGATCTATCACACAAAGCAGCAAACACCAATTCTAAAGTCTTTGATATGACCTGACCAGATCTCAAACCCGTGAACTATCACACGAAGCAGCAAACACGAATTCTATAGTCTTTGATATGACCTGACCAGATCTCAAACCCGTGATCTATCACACAAAGCAGCAAACACCAATTCTATAGTCTTTGATATGACCTGACCAGGTCTCGAACCCGTGATCTATCACACAAAGCAGCAAACACCAATTCTTTGATATGACCTGACCAGATCTCAAACCCGTGATCTATCACACGAAGCAGCTAACACCAATTCTTTGATATGACCTGACCAGATCTGAAACCCGTGATCTATCACACAAAGCAGCTAACACCAATTCCATAGTCTTTGATATGACCTGACCAGATCTCAAACCCGTGATCTATCACACAAAGCAGCTAACACCAATTCCATAGTCTTTGATATGACCTGACCAGATCTCAAACCCGTGATCTATCACACGAAGCAGCCAACACCAATTCTTTGATATGACCTGACCAGATCTCAAACCCGTGATCTATCACACAAAGCAGCTAACACCAATTCCATAGTCTTTGATATGACCTGACCAGGTCTCAAACCCGTGATCTATCACACAAAGCAGCAAACACGAATTCTATAGTCTTTGATATGACCTGACCAGGTCTCAAACCCGTTGTCTATCACACGAAGCAGCTAACACCAATTCCATAGTCTTTGATATGACCTGACCAGGTCTCGAACCCGTTGTCTATCACACGAGGCAGCAAACACCAATTCTTTGATATGACCTGACCAGATCTCAAACCCGTGATCTATCACACAAAGCAGCTAACACCAATTCCATAGTCTTTGATATGACCTGACCAGATCTCAAACCTGTGATCTATCACACAAAGCAGCAAACACCAATTCTATAGTCTTTGATATGACCTGACCAGGTCTCAAACCCGTGATCTATCACACAAAGCAGCAAACACCAATTCTATAGTCTTTGATATGACCTGACCAGGTCTCGAACCCGTGATCTATCACACGAAGCAGCAAACACGAATTCTTTGATATGACTTGACCAGGTCTCAAACCCGTGATCTATCACACGAAGCAGCAAACACAAATTCTTTGATATGACCTGACCAGGTCTCAAACCCGTGATCTATCACACGAAGCAGCTAACACCAATTCTATAGTCTTTGATATGACCTGACCAGATCTCAAACCCGTGATCTATCACACAACGTAGCAAACACCAATTCTATAGTCTTTGATATGACCTGACCAGATCTCAAACCCGTGATCTATCACACAAAGCAACAAACACGAATTCTTTGATATGACCTGACCAGATCTCAAACCCGTGATCTATCGCACGAAGCAGCTAACACCAATTCTATAGTCTTTGATATGACCTGACCAGATCTCAAACCCGTGATCTATCACACGAAGCAGCTAACACCAATTCTATTGTCTTTGATATGACCTGACCAGATCTCAAACCCGTGATCTATCACACAAAGCAACAAACACGAATTCTTTGATATGACCTGACCAGATCTCAAACCCGTGATCTATCGCACGAAGCAGCTAACACCAATTCTATAGTCTTTGATATGACCTGACCAGATCTCAAACCCGTGATCTATCACACGAAGCAGCTAACACCAATTCTATAGTCTTTGATATGACCTGACCAGATCTCAAACCCATGATCTATCACACAAAGCAGCTAACACCAATTCTATAGTCTTTGATATGACCTGACCAGGTCTCGAACCCGTGATCTATCACACAAAGCAGCAAACACCAATTCTATAGTCTTTGATATGACCTGACCAGATCTCAAACCCGTGATCTATCACACAAAGCAGCTAACACCAATTCTATAGTCTTTGATATGACCTGACCAGGTCTCAAACCCGTGATCTATCACACGAAGCAGCTAACACCAATTCTATAGTCTTTGATATGACCTGACCAGATCTCAAACCCGTGATCTATCACACGAAGCAGCTAACACCAATTCTTTGATATGACCTGACCAGGTCTCGAACCCGTTGTCTATCACACGAAGCAGCAAACACCAATTCTTTGATATGACCTGACCAGGTCTCGACCCCGTTGTCTATCACACGAAGCAGAAAACACCAATTCTTTGATATGACCTGACCATATCTCAAACCCATGATCTATCACACAAAGCAGCAAACACCAATTTTATTGTCTTTGATATGACCTGACCAGGTCTCAAACCCGTTGTCTATCACACGAAGCAGCTAACACCAATTCCATAGTCTTTGATATGACCTGACCAGGTCTCAAACCCGTGATCTATCACACAAAGCAGCAAACACCAATTCTATAGTCTTTGATATGACCTGACCAGGTCTCGAACCCGTTGTCTATCACACGAAGCAGCTAACACCAATTCCATAGTCTTTGATATGACCTGACCAGATCTCAAACCCATGATCTATCACACAAAGCAGCAAACACGAATTCCATAGTCTTTGATATGACCTGACCAGATCTCAAACCCGTGATCTATCACACGAAGCAGCCAACACCAATTCTTTGATATGACCTGACCAGATCTCAAACCCGTGATCTATCACACAAAGCAGCAAACACCAAATCTATAGTCTTTGATATGACCTGACCAGGTCTCAAACCCGTTGTCTATCACACGAAGCAGCTAACACCAATTCCATAGTCTTTGATATGACCTGACCAGGTCTCAAAGCCGTGATCTATCACACAAAGCAGCAAACACGAATTCTAAAGTCTTTGATATGACCTGACCAGGTCTCAAACCCGTTGTCTATCACACGAAGCAGCTAACACCAATTCCATAGTCTTTGATATGACCTGACCAGGTCTCAAACCCGTGATCTATCACACAAAGCAGCAAACACGAATTCTAAAGTCTTTGATATGACCTGACCAGGTCTCAAACCCGTTGTCTATCACACGAAGCAGCTAACACCAATTCCATAGTCTTTGATATGACCTGACCAGGTCTCGAACCCGTTGTCTATCACACGAGGCAGCAAACACCAATTCTTTGATATGACCTGACCAGATCTCAAACCCGTGATCTATCACACAAAGCAGCTAACACCAATTCTATAGTCTTTGATATGACCTGACCAGATCTCAAACCCGTGATCTATCACACGAAGCAGCCAACACCAATTCTTTGATATGACTTGACCAGGTCTCAAACCCGTTGTCTATCACACGAAGCAGCTAACACCAATTCTATAGTCTTTGATATGACCTGACCAGATCTCAAACCCGTGATCTATCACACAAAGCAGCAAACACCAATTCTAAAGTCTTTGATATGACCTGACCAGATCTCAAACCCGTGATCTATCACACGAAGCAGCAAACACGAATTCTATAGTCTTTGATATGACCTGACCAGGTCTCGAACCCGTGATCTATCACACAAAGCAGCAAACACCAATTCTTTGATATGACCTGACCAGATCTCAAACCCGTGATCTATCACACAAAGCAGCAAACACCAATTCTATAGTCTTTGATATGACCTGACCAGGTCTCGAACCCGTGATCTATCACACAAAGCAGCAAACACCAATTCTTTGATATGACCTGACCAGATCTCAAACCCGTGATCTATCACACGAAGCAGCTAACACCAATTCTTTGATATGACCTGACCAGATCTCAAACCCGTGATCTATCACACAAAGCAGCTAACACCAATTCCATAGTCTTTGATATGACCTGACCAGATCTCAAACCCGTGATCTATCACACGAAGCAGCCAACACCAATTCTTTGATATGACCTGACCAGATCTCAAACCCGTGATCTATCACACAAAGCAGCTAACACCAATTCCATAGTCTTTGATATGACCTGACCAGGTCTCAAACCCGTGATCTATCACACAAAGCAGCAAACACGAATTCTAAAGTCTTTGATATGACCTGACCAGGTCTCAAACCCGTTGTCTATCACACGAAGCAGCTAACACCAATTCCATAGTCTTTGATATGACCTGACCAGGTCTCGAACCCGTTGTCTATCACACGAGGCAGCAAACACCAATTCTTTGATATGACCTGACCAGATCTCAAACCCGTGATCTATCACACAAAGCAGCTAACACCAATTCCATAGTCTTTGATATGACCTGACCAGATCTCAAACCCGTGATCTATCACACAAAGCAGCAAACACCAATTCTATAGTCTTTGATATGACCTGACCAGGTCTCAAACCCGTGATCTATCACACAAAGCAGCAAACACCAATTCTATAGTCTTTGATATGACCTGACCAGGTCTCGAACCCGTGATCTATCACACGAAGCAGCAAACACGAATTCTTTGATATGACTTGACCAGGTCTCAAACCCGTGATCTATCACACGAAGCAGCAAACACGAATTCTTTGATATGACCTGACCAGGTCTCAAACCCGTGATCTATCACACGAAGCAGCTAACACCAATTCTATAGTCTTTGATATGACCTGACCAGATCTCAAACCCGTGATCTATCACACAAAGTAGCAAACACCAATTCTATAGTCTTTGATACGACCTGACCAGATCTCAAACCCGTGATCTATCACACAAAGCAACAAACACGAATTCTTTGATATGACCTGACCAGATCTCAAACCCGTGATCTATCGCACGAAGCAGCTAACACCAATTCTATAGTCTTTGATATGACCTGACCAGATCTCAAACCCGTGATCTATCACACGAAGCAGCTAACACCAATTCTATTGTCTTTGATATGACCTGACCAGATCTCAAACCCGTCATCTATCACACGAAGCAGCTAACACGAATTCTATAGTTTTTGATATGACCTGACCAGATCTCAAACCCGTGATCTATCACACAAAGCAACAAACACGAATTCTTTGATATGACCTGACCAGATCTCAAACCCGTGATCTATCGCACGAAGCAGCTAACACCAATTCTATAGTCTTTGATATGACCTGACCAGATCTCAAACCCGTGATCTATCACACGAAGCAGCTAACACCAATTCTATAGTCTTTGATATGACCTGACCAGATCTCAAACCCATGATCTATCATACAAAGCAGCTAACACCAATTCTATAGTCTTTGATATGACCTGACCAGGTCTCGAACCCGTGATCTATCACACAAAGCAGCAAACACCAATTCTATAGTCTTTGATATGACCTGACCAGATCTCAAACCCGTGATCTATCACACGAAGCAGCAAACACCAATTCTTTGATATGACCTGACCAGGTCTCGAACCCGTGATCTATCACACGAAGCAGCAAACACGAATTCTTTGATATGACTTGACCAGGTCTCAAACCCGTGATCTATCACACGAAGCAGCAAACACGAATTCTTTGATATGACCTGACCAGGTCTCAAACCCGTTGTCTATCACACGAAGCAGCTAACACCAATTCTATAGTCTTTGATATGAACTGACCAGATCTCAAACCCGTGATCTATTACACAAAGTAGCAAACACCAATTCTATAGTCTTTGATATGACCTGACCAGGTCTCAAACCCGTGATCTATCACACGAAGCAGCTAACACCAATTCCATAGTATTTGATATGACCTGACCAGGTCTCAAACCCGTGATCTATCACACAAAGCAGCAAACACCAATTCTTTGATATGACCTGACCAGATCTCAAACCCGTGATCTATCACACGAAGCAGCTAACACCAATTCTTTGATATGACCTGACCAGATCTCAAACCCGTGATCTATCACACAAAGCAGCTAACACCAATTCCATAGTCTTTGATATGACCTGACCAGATCTCAAACCCGGGATCTATCACACGAAGCAGCCAACACCAATTCTTTGATATGACCTGACCAGACCTCAAACCCGTGATCTATCACACAAAGCAGCTAACACCAATTCCATAGTCTTTGATATGACCTGACCAGGTCTCAAACCCGTGATCTATCACACAAAGCAGCAAACACGAATTCTAAAGTCTTTGATATGACCTGACCAGGTCTCAAACCCGTTGTCTATCACACGAAGCAGCTAACACCAATACCATAGTCTTTGATATGACCTGACCAGGTCTCGAACCCGTTGTCTATCACACGAGGCAGCAAACACCAATTCTTTGATATGACCTGACCAGATCTCAAACCCGTGATCTATCACACAAAGCAGCTAACACCAATTCCATAGTCTTTGATATGACCTGACCAGATCTCAAACCTGTGATCTATCACACAAAGCAGCAAACACCAATTCTATAGTCTTTGATATGACCTGACCAGGTCTCAAACCCGTGATCTATCACACAAAGCAGCAAACACCAATTCTATAGTCTTTGATATGACCTGACCAGGTCTCGAACCCGTGATCTATCACACGAAGCAGCAAACACGAATTCTTTGATATGACTTGACCAGGTCTCAAACCCGTGATCTATCACACGAAGCAGCAAAGACGAATTCTTTGATATGACCTGACCAGGTCTCAAACCCGTGATCTATCACACGAAGCAGCTAACACCAATTCTATAGTCTTTGATATGACCTGACCAGATCTCAAACCCGTGATCTATCACACAAAGTAGCAAACACCAATTCCATAGTCTTTGATATGACCTGACCAGATCTCAAACCCGTGATCTATCACACAAAGCAACAAACACGAATTCTTTGATATGACCTGACCAGATCGCAAACCCGTGATCTATCGCACGAAGCAGCTAACACCAATTCTAAAGTCTTTGATATGACCTGACCAGATCTCAAACCCGTGATCTATCACACGAAGCAGCTAACACCAATTCTATTGTCTTTGATATGACCTGACCAGATCTCAAACCCGTCATCTATCACACGAAGCAGCTAACACGAATTCTATAGTTTTTGATATGACCTGACCAGATCTCAAACCCGTGATCTATCACACAAAGCAACAAACACGAATTCTTTGATATGACCTGACCAGATCTCAAACCCGTGATCTATCGCACGAAGCAGCTAACACCAATTCTATAGTCTTTGATATGACCTGACCAGATCTCAAACCCGTGATCTATCACACGAAGCAGCTAACACCAATTCTATAGTCTTTGATATGACCTGACCAGATCTCAAACCCATGATCTATCAAACAAAGCAGCTAACACCAATTCTATAGTCTTTGATATGACCTGACCAGGTCTCGAACCCGTGATCTATCACACAAAGCAGCAAACACCAATTCTATAGTCTTTGATATGACCTGACCAGATCTCAAACCCGTGATCTATCACACGAAGCAGCAAACACCAATTCTATAGTCTTTGATATGACCTGACCAGGTCTCGAACCCGTGATCTATCACACGAAGCAGCAAACACGAATTCTTTGATATGACTTGACCAGGTCTCAAACCCGTGATCTATCACACGAAGCAGCAAACACGAATTCTTTGATATGACCTGACCAGGTCTCAAACCCGTTGTCTATCACACGAAGCAGCTAACACCAATTCTATAGTCTTTGATATGAACTGACCAGATCTCAAACCCGTGATCTATTACACAAAGTAGCAAACACCAATTCTATAGTCTTTGATATGACCTGACCAGGTCTCAAACCCGTGATCTATCACACGAAGCAGCTAACACCAATTCCATAGTATTTGATATGACCTGACCAGGTCTCAAACCCGTGATCTATCACACAAAGCAGCAAACACCAATTCTTTGATATGACCTGACCAGATCTCAAACCCGTGATCTATTACACAAAGTAGCAAACACCAATTCTATAGTCTTTGATATGACCTGACCAGGTCTCAAACCCGTGATCTATCACACGAAGCAGCTAACACCAATTCCATAGTATTTGATATGACCTGACCAGGTCTCAAACCCATGATCTATCACACAAAGCAGCTAACACCAATTCTTTGATATGACCTGACCAGATCTCAAACCCGTGATCTATCACACGAAGCAGCTAACACTAATTCTATAGTCTTTGATATGACCTGACCAGATCTCAAACCCGTGATCTATCACACGAAGCAGCTAACACCAATTCGTTGATATGACCTGACCAGATCTCAAACCCATGATCTATCACACAATGCAGCTAACACCAATTCCATAGTCTTTGATATGACCTGACCAGATCTCAAACCCGTGATCTATCACACGAAGCAGCCAACACCAATTCTTTGATATGACCTGACAAGATCTCAAACCCGTGATCTATCACACAAAGCAGCTAACACCAATTCCATAGTCTTTGATATGACCTGACCAGATCTCAAACCTGTGATCTATCACACAAAGCAGCAAACACCAATTCTATAGTCTTTGATATGACCTGACCAGGTCTCAAACCCGAGATCTATCACACAAAGCAGCAAACACCAATTCTATAGTCTTTGATATGACCTGACCAGGTCTCGAACCCGTGATCTATCACACGAAGCAGCAAACACGAATTCTTTGATATGACTTGACCAGGTCTCAAACCCGTGATCTATCACACGAAGCAGCAAAGACGAATTCTTTGATATGACCTGACCAGGTCTCAAACCCGTGATCTATCACACGAAGCAGCTAACACCAATTCTAAAGTCTTTGATATGACCTGACCAGATCTCAAACCCGTGATCTATCACACAAAGTAGCAAACACCAATTCTATAGTCTTTGATATGACCTGACCAGATCTCAAACCCGTGATCTATCACACAAAGCAACAAACACGAATTCTTTGATATGACCTGACCAGATCTCAAACCCGTGATCTATCGCACGAAGCAGCTAACACCAATTCTATAGTCTTTGATATGACCTGACCAGATCTCAAACC
The DNA here is from genome assembly GCA_963680875.1 of Bathymodiolus brooksi. Taxonomy (NCBI): domain Eukaryota; kingdom Metazoa; phylum Mollusca; class Bivalvia; order Mytilida; family Modiolidae; genus Bathymodiolus; species Bathymodiolus brooksi. The sequence goes on from OY804579.1 coordinate 15,535,652, forward strand.
CGTGATCTATCACACGAAGCAGCTAACACCAATTCTATTGTCTTTGATATGACCTGACCAGATCTCAAACCCGTGATCTATCACACAAAGCAACAAACACGAATTCTTTGATATGACCTGACCAGATCTCAAACCCGTGATCTATCGCACGAAGCAGCTAACACCAATTCTATAGTCTTTGATATGACCTGACCAGATCTCAAACACGTGATCTATCACACGAAGCAGCTAACACCAATTCTATAGTCTTTGATATGACCTGACCAGATCTCAAACCCATGATCTATCACACAAAGCAGCTAACACCAATTCTATAGTCTTTGATATGACCTGACCAGGTCTCGAACCCGTGATCTATCACACAAAGCAGCAAACACCAATTCTATAGTCTTTGATATGACCTGACCAGATCTCAAACCCGTGATCTATCACACAAAGCAGCTAACACCAATTCTATAGTCTTTGATATGACCTGACCAGGTCTCAAACCCGTGATCTATCACACGAAGCAGCTAACACCAATTCTATAGTCTTTGATATGACCTGACCAGATCTCAAACCCGTGATCTATCACACGAAGCAGCTAACACCAATTCTTTGATATGACCTGACCAGGTCTCGAACCCGTTGTCTATCACACGAAGCAGCAAACACCAATTCTTTGATATGACCTGACCAGGTCTCGACCCCGTTGTCTATCACACGAAGCAGCAAACACCAATTCTTTGATATGACCTGACCATATCTCAAACCCGTGATCTATCACACAAAGCAGCAAACACCAATTCTATAGTCTTTGATATGACCTGACCAGGTCTCAAACCCGTTGTCTATCACACGAAGCAGCTAACACCAATTCCATAGTCTTTGATATGACCTGACCAGGTCTCAAACCCGTGATCTATCACACAAAGCAGCAAACACCAATTCTATAGTCTTTGATATGACCTGACCAGGTCTCGAACCCGTTGTCTATCACACGAAGCAGCAAACACCAATTCTTTGATATGACCTGACCAGGTCTCGACCCCGTTGTCTATCACACGAAGCAGCAAACACCAATTCTTTGATATGACCTGACCATATCTCAAACCCGTGATCTATCACACAAAGCAGCAAACACCAATTCTATAGTCTTTGATATGACCTGACCAGGTCTCAAACCCGTTGTCTATCACACGAAGCAGCTAACACCAATTCCATAGTCTTTGATATGACATGACCAGATCTCAAACCCATGATCTATCACACAAAGCAGCAAACACGAATTCTATAGTCTTTGATATGACCTGACCAGATCTCAAACCCATGTTCTATCACACGAAGCAGCCAACACCAATTCTTTGATATGACCTGACCAGATCTCAAACCCGTGATCTATCACACAAAGCAGCAAACACCAAATCTATAGTCTTTGATATGACCTGACCAGGTCTCAAACCCGTTGTCTATCACACGAAGCAGCTAACACCAATTCCATAGTCTTTGATATGACCTGACCAGGTCTCAAAGCCGTGATCTATCACACAAAGCAGCAAACACGAATTCTAAAGTCTTTGATATGACCTGACCAGGTCTCAAACCCGTTGTCTATCACACGAAGCAGCTAACACCAATTCCATAGTCTTTGATATGACCTGACCAGGTCTCAAACCCGTGATCTATCACACAAAGCAGCAAACACGAATTCTAAAGTCTTTGATATGACCTGACCAGGTCTCAAACCCGTTGTCTATCACACGAGGCAGCAAACACCAATTCTTTGATATGACCTGACCAGATCTCAAACCCGTGATCTATCACACAAAGCAGCTAACACCAATTCCATAGTCTTTGATATGACCTGACCAGGTCTCGAACCCGTTGTCTATCAAACGAGGCAGCAAACACCAATTCTTTGATATGACCTGACCAGATCTCAAACCCGTGATCTATCACACAAAGCAGCTAACACCAATTCTATAGTCTTTGATATGACCTGACCAGATCTCAAACCCGTGATCTATCACACGAAGCAGCCAACACCAATTCTTTGATATGACTTGACCAGGTCTCAAACCCGTTGTCTATCACACGAAGCAGCTAACACCAATTCTATAGTCTTTGATATGACCTGACCAGATCTCAAACCCGTGATCTATCACACAAAGCAGCAAACACCAATTCTAAAGTCTTTGATATGACCTGGCCAGATCTCAAACCCGTGATCTATCACACGAAGCAGCAAACACGAATTCTATAGTCTTTGATATGACCTGACCAGGTCTCGAACCCGTGATCTATCACACGAAGCAGCAAACACGAATTCTTTGATATGACCTGACCAGATCTCAAACCCGTGATCTATCACACAAAGCAGCAAACACCAATTCTATAGTCTTTGATATGACCTGACCAGATCTCAAACCCATGATCTATCACACAAAGCAGCTAACACCAATTCTATAGTCTTTGATATGACCTGACCAGGTCTCGAACCCGTGATCTATCACACAAAGCAGCAAACACCAATTCTATAGTCTTTGATATGACCTGACCAGATCTCAAACCCGTGATCTATCACACAAAGCAGCTAACACCAATTCTATAGTCTTTGATATGACCTGACCAGGTCTCAAACCCGTGATCTATCACACGAAGCAGCTAACACCAATTCTATAGTCTTTGATATGACCTGACCAGATCTCAAACCCGTGATCTATCACACGAAGCAGCTAACACCAATTCTTTGATATGACCTGACCAGGTCTCGAACCCGTTGTCTATCACACGAAGCAGCAAACACCAATTCTTTGATATGACCTGACAAGGTCTCGACCCCGTTGTCTATCACACGAAGCAGCAAACACCAATTCTTTGATATGACCTGACCATATCTCAAACCCGTGATCTATCACACAAAGCAGCAAACACCAATTCTATAGTCTTTGATATGACCTGACCAGGTCTCAAACCCGTTGTCTATCACACGAAGCAGCTAACACCAATTCCATAGTCTTTGATATGACCTGATCAGGTCTCAAACCCGTGATCTATCACACAAAGCAGCAAACACCAATTCTATAGTCTTTGATATGACCTGACCAGGTCTCGAACCCGTTGTCTATCACACGAAGCAGCTAACACCAATTCCATAGTCTTTGATATGACCTGACCAGATCTCAAACCCATGATCTATCACACAAAGCAGCAAACACGAATTCTATAGTCTTTGATATGACCTGACCAGATCTCAAACCCGTGATCTATCACACGAAGCAGCCAACACCAATTCTTTGATATGACCTGACCAGATCTCAAACCCGTGATCTATCACACAAAGCAGCAAACACCAAATCTATAGTCTTTGATATGACCTGACCAGGTCTCAAACCCGTTGTCTATCACACGAAGCAGCTAACACCAATTCCATAGTCTTTGATATGACCTGACCAGGTCTCAAAGCCGTGATCTATCACACAAAGCAGCAAACACGAATTCTAAAGTCTTTGATATGACCTGACCAGGTCTCAAACCCGTTGTCTATCACACGAAGCAGCTAACACCAATTCCATAGTCTTTGATATGACCTGACCAGGTCTCAAACCCGTGATCTATCACACAAAGCAGCAAACACGAATTCTAAAGTCTTTGATATGACCTGACCAGGTCTCAAACCCGTTGTCTATCACACGAAGCAGCTAACACCAATTCCATAGTCTTTGATATGACCTGACCAGGTCTCGAACCCGTTGTCTATCACACGAGGCAGCAAACACCAATTCTTTGATATGACCTGACCAGATATCAAACCCGTGATCTATCACACAAAGCAGCTAACACCAATTCTATAGTCTTTGATATGACCTGACCAGATCTCAAACCCGTGATCTATCACACGAAGCAGCAAACACCAATTCTTTGATATGACTTGACCAGGTCTCAAACCCGTTGTCTATCACACGAAGCAGCTAACACCAATTCCATAGTCTTTGATATGACCTGACCAGATCTCAAACCCGTGATCTATCACACAAAGCAGCAAACACCAATTCTAAAGTCTTTGATATGACCTGGCCAGATCTCAAACCCGTGATCTATCACACGAAGCAGCAAACACGAATTCTATAGTCTTTGATATGACCTGACCAGGTCTCGAACCCGTGATCTATCACACGAAGCAGCAAACACGAATTCTTTGATATGACCTGACCAGATCTGAAACCCGTGATCTATCACACAAAGCAGAAAACACCAATTCTATAGTCTTTGATATGACCTGACCAGGTCTCGAACCCGTGATCTATCACACAAAGCAGCAAACACCAATTCTTTGATATGACCTGACCAGATCTCAAACCCGTGATCTATCACACGAAGCAGCTAACACCAATTCTTTGATATGACCTGACCAGATCTGAAACCCGTGATCTATCACACAAAGCAGCTAACACCAATTCCATAGTCTTTGATATGACCTGACCAGATCTCAAACCCGTGATCTATCACACAAAGCAGCTAACACCAATTCCATAGTCTTTGATATGACCTGACCAGATCTCAAACCCGTGATCTATCACACGAAGCAGCCAACACCAATTCTTTGATATGACCTGACCAGATCTCAAACCCGTGATCTATCACACAAAGCAGCTAACACCAATTCCATAGTCTTTGATATGACCTGACCAGGTCTCAAACCCGTGATCTATCACACAAAGCAGCAAACACGAATTCTATAGTCTTTGATATGACCTGACCAGGTCTCAAACCCGTTGTCTATCACACGAAGCAGCTAACACCAATTCCATAGTCTTTGATATGACCTGACCAGGTCTCGAACCCGTTGTCTATCACACGAGGCAGCAAACACCAATTCTTTGATATGACCTGACCAGATCTCAAACCCGTGATCTATCACACAAAGCAGCTAACACCAATTCCATAGTCTTTGATATGACCTGACCAGGTCTCGAACCCGTGATCTATCACACGAAGCAGCAAACACGAATTCTTTGATATGACTTGACCAGGTCTCAAACCCGTGATCTATCACACGAAGCAGCAAAGACGAATTCTTTGATATGACCTGACCAGATCTCAAACCCGTGATCTATCACACGAAGCAGCCAACACCAATTCTTTGATATGACTTGACCAGGTCTCAAACCCGTTGTCTATCACACGAAGCAGCTAACACCAATTCTATAGTCTTTGATATGACCTGACCAGATCTCAAACCCGTGATCTATCACACAAAGCAGCAAACACCAATTCTAAAGTCTTTGATATGATCTGGCCAGATCTCAAACCCGTGATCTATCACACGAAGCAGCAAACACGAATTCTATAGTCTTTGATATGACCTGACCAGGTCTCGAACCCGTGATCTATCACACGAAGCAGCAAACACGAATTCTTTGATATGACCTGACCAGATCTCAAACCCGTGATCTATCACACAAAGCAGCAAACACCAATTCTATAGTCTTTGATATGACCTGACCAGATCTCAAACCCATGATCTATCACACAAAGCAGCTAACACCAATTCTATAGTCTTTGATATGACCTGACCAGGTCTCGAACCCGTGATCTATCACACAAAGCAGCAAACACCAATTCTATAGTCTTTGATATGACCTGACCAGATCTCAAACCCGTGATCTATCACACAAAGCAGCTAACACCAATTCTTTGATATGACCTGACCAGGTCTCGAACCCGTTGTCTATCACACGAAGCAGCAAACACCAATTCTTTGATATGACCTGACAAGGTCTCGACCCCGTTGTCTATCACACGAAGCAGCAAACACCAATTCTTTGATATGACCTGACCATATCTCAAACCCGTGATCTATCACACAAAGCAGCAAACACCAATTCTATAGTCTTTGATATGACCTGACCAGGTCTCAAACCCGTTGTCTATCACACGAAGCAGCTAACACCAATTCCATAGTCTTTGATATGACCTGACCAGGTCTCAAACCCGTGATCTATCACACAAAGCAGCAAACACCAATTCTATAGTCTTTGATATGACCTGACCAGGTCTCGAACCCGTTGTCTATCACACGAAGCAGCTAACACCAATTCCATAGTCTTTGATATGACCTGACCAGATCTCAAACCCATGATCTATCACACAAAGCAGCAAACACGAATTCTATAGTCTTTGATATGACCTGACCAGATCTCAAACCCGTGATCTATCACACGAAGCAGCCAACACCAATTCTTTGATATGACCTGACCAGGTCTCAAACCCGTGATCTATCACACAAAGCAGCAAACACGAATTCTAAAGTCTTTGATATGACCTGACCAGGTCTCAAACCCGTTGTCTATCACACGAAGCAGCTAACACCAATTCCATAGTCTTTGATATGACCTGACCAGGTCTCGAACCCGTTGTCTATCACACGAGGCAGCAAACACCAATTCTTTGATATGACCTGACCAGATCTCAAACCCGTGATCTATCACACAAAGCAGCTAACACCAATTCCATAGTCTTTGATATGACCTGACCAGATCTCAAACCCGTGATCTATCACACGAAGCAGCAAACACCAATTCTTTGATATGACTTGACCAGGTCTCAAACCCGTTGTCTATCACACGAAGCAGCTAACACCAATTCCATAGTCTTTGATATGACCTGACCAGATCTCAAACCCGTGATCTATCACACAAAGCAGCAAACACCAATTCTAAAGTCTTTGATATGACCTGGCCAGATCTCAAACCCGTGATCTATCACACGAAGCAGCAAACACGAATTCTATAGTCTTTGATATGACCTGACCAGGTCTCGAACCCGTGATCTATCACACGAAGCAGCAAACACGAATTCTTTGATATGACCTGACCAGATCTCAAACCCGTGATCTATCACACAAAGCAGCAAACACCAATTCTATAGTCTTTGATATGACCTGACCAGGTCTCGAACCCGTGATCTATCACACAAAGCAGCAAACACCAATTCTTTAATATGACCTGACCAGATCTCAAACCCGTGATCTATCACACGAAGCAGCTAACACCAATTCTTTGATATGACCTGACCAGATCTGAAACCCGTGATCTATCACACAAAGCAGCTAACACCAATTCCATAGTCTTTGATATGACCTGACCAGATCTCAAACCCGTGATCTATCACACAAAGCAGCTAACACCAATTCCATAGTCTTTGATATGACCTGACCAGATCTCAAACCCGTGATCTATCACACGAAGCAGCCAACACCAATTCTTTGATATGACCTGACCAGATCTCAAACCCGTGATCTATCACACAAAGCAGCTAACACCAATTCCATAGTCTTTGATATGACCTGACCAGGTCTCAAACCCGTGATCTATCACACAAAGCAGCAAACACGAATTCTATTGTCTTTGATATGACCTGACCAGGTCTCAAACCCGTTGTCTATCACACGAAGCAGCTAACACCAATTCCATAGTCTTTGATATGACCTGACCAGGTCTCGAACCCGTTGTCTATCACACGAGGCAGCAAACACCAATTCTTTGATATGACCTGACCAGATCTCAAACCCGTGATCTATCACACAAAGCAGCTAACACCAATTCCATAGTCTTTGATATGACCTGACCAGGTCTCGAACCCGTGATCTATCACACGAAGCAGCAAACACGAATTCTTTGATATGACTTGACCAGGTCTCAAACCCGTGATCTATCACACGAAGCAGCAAAGACGAATTCTTTGATATGACCTGACCAGGTCTCAAACCCGTGATCTATCACACGAAGCAGCTAACACCAATTCTATAGTCTTTGATATGACCTGACCAGATCTCAAACCCGTGATCTATCACACAAAGTAGCAAACACCAATTCTATAGTCTTTGATATGACCTGACCAGATCTCAAACCCGTGATCTATCACACAAAGCAACAAACACGAATTCTTTGATATGACCTGACCAGATCTCAAACCCGTGATCTATCGCACGTAGCAGCTAACACCAATTCTATAGTCTTTGATATGACCTGACCAGATCTCAAACCCGTGATCTATCACACGAAGCAGCTAACACCAATTCTATTGTCTTTGATATGACCTGACCAGATCTCAAACCCGTCATCTATCACACGAAGCAGCTAACACGAATTCTATAGTTTTTGATATGACCTGACCAGATCTCAAACCCGTGATCTATCACACAAAGCAACAAACACGAATTCTTTGATATGACCTGACCAGATATCAAACCCGTGATCTATCGCACGAAGCAGCTAACACCAATTCTATAGTCTTTGATATGACCTGACCAGATCTCAAACCCGTGATCTATCACACGAAGCAGCTAACACCAATTCTATTGTCTTTGATATGACCTGACCAGATCTCAAACCCGTCATCTATCACACGAAGCAGCTAACACGAATTCTATAGTTTTTGATATGACCTGACCAGATCTCAAACCCGTGATCTATCACACAAAGCAACAAACACGAATTCTTTGATATGACCTGACCAGATCTCAAACCCGTGATCTATCGCACGAAGCAGCTAACACCAATTCTATAGTCTTTGATATGACCTGACCAGATCTCAAACCCGTGATCTATCACACGAAGCAGCTAACACCAATTCTATAGTCTTTGATATGACCTGACCAGATCTCAAACCCATGATCTATCATACAAAGCAGCTAACACCAATTCTATAGTCTTTGATATGACCTGACCAGGTCTCGAACCCGTGATCTATCACACAAAGCAGCAAACACCAATTCTATAGTCTTTGATATGACCTGACCAGATCTCAAACCCGTGATCTATCACACGAAGCAGCAAACACCAATTCTATAGTCTTTGATATGACCTGACCAGGTCTCGAACCCGTGATCTATCACACGAAGCAGCAAACACGAATTCTTTGATATGACTTGACCAGGTCTCAAACCCGTGATCTATCACACGAAGCAGCAAACACGAATTCTTTGATATGACCTGACCAGGTCTCAAACCCGTTGTCTATCACACGAAGCAGCTAACACCAATTCTATAGTCTTTGATATGAACTGACCAGATCTCAAACCCGTGATCTATTACACAAAGTAGCAAACACCAATTCTATAGTCTTTGATATGACCTGACCAGGTCTCAAACCCGTGATCTATCACACGAAGCAGCTAACACCAATTCCATAGTATTTGATATGACCTGACCAGGTCTCAAACCCGTGATCTATCACACAAAGCAGCAAACACCAATTCTTTGATATGACCTGACCAGATCTCAAACCCGTGATCTATCACACGAAGCAGCTAACACCAATTCTTTGATATGACCTGACCAGATCTCAAACCCGTGATCTATCACACAAAGCAGCTAACACCAATTCCATAGTCTTTGATATGACCTGACCAGATCTCAAACCCGTGATCTATCACACGAAGCAGCCAAAACCAATTCTTTGATATGACCTGACCAGATCTCAAACCCGTGATCTATCACACAAAGCAGCTAACACCAATTCCATAGTCTTTGATATGACCTGACCAGGTCTCAAACCTGTGATCTATCACACAAAGCAGCAAACACGAATTCTAAAGTCTTTGATATGACCTGACCAGGTCTCAAACCCGTTGTCTATCACACGAAGCAGCTAACACCAATTCCATAGTCTTTGATATGACCTGACCAGGTCTCGAACCCGTTGTCTATCACACGAAGCAGCAAACACCAATTCTTTGATATGACCTGACCAGATCTCAAACCCGTGATCTATCACACAAAGGAGCTAACACCAATTCCATAGTCTTTGATATGACCTGACCAGATCTCAAACCTGTGATCTATCACACAAAGCAGCAAACACCAATTCTATAGTCTTTGATATGACCTGACCAGGTCTCAAACCCGTGATCTATCACACAAAGCAGCAAACACCAATTCTATAGTCTTTGATATGACCTGACCAGGTCTAGAACCCGTGATCTATCACACGAAGCAGCAAACACGAATTCTTTGATATGACTTGACCAGGTCTCAAACCCGTGATCTATCACACGAAGCAGCAAAGACGAATTCTTTGATATGACCTGACCAGGTCTCAAACCCGTGATCTATCACACGAAGCAGCTAACACCAATTCTATAGTCTTTGATATGACCTGACCAGATCTCAAACCCGTGATCTATCACACAAAGTAGCAAACACCAATTCCATAGTCTTTGATATGACCTGACCAGATCTCAAACCCGTGATCTATCACACAAAGCAACAAACACGAATTCTTTGATATGACCTGACCAGATCTCAAACCCGTGATCTATCGCACGAAGCAGCTAACACGAATTCTATAGTCTTTGATATGACCTGACCAGATCTCAAACCCGTGATCTATCACACGAAGCAGCTAACACCAATTCTATTGTCTTTGATATGACCTGACCAGATCTCAAACCCGTCATCTATCACACGAAGCAGCTAACACGAATTCTATAGTTTTTGATATGACCTGACCAGATCTCAAACCCGTGATCTATCACACAAAGCAGCAAACACGAATTCTATAGTCTTTGATATGACCTGACCAGGTCTCAAACCCGTTGTCTATCACACGAAGCAGCTAACACCAATTCCATAGTCTTTGATATGACCTGACCAGGTCTCGAACCCGTTGTCTATCACACGAGGCAGCAAACACCAATTCTTTGATATGACCTGACCAGATCTCAAACCCGTGATCTATCACACAAAGCAGCTAACACCAATTCCATAGTCTTTGATATGACCTGACCAGGTCTCGAACCCGTGATCTATCACACGAAGCAGCAAACACGAATTCTTTGATATGACTTGACCAGGTCTCAAACCCGTGATCTATCACACGAAGCAGCAAAGACGAATTCTTTGATATGACCTGACCAGATCTCAAACCCGTGATCTATCACACGAAGCAGCCAACACCAATTCTTTGATATGACTTGACCAGGTCTCAAACCCGTTGTCTATCACACGAAGCAGCTAACACCAATTCTATAGTCTTTGATATGACCTGACCAGATCTCAAACCCGTGATCTATCACACAAAGCAGCAAACACCAATTCTAAAGTCTTTGATATGACCTGGCCAGATCTCAAACCCGTGATCTATCACACGAAGCAGCAAACACGAATTCTATAGTCTTTGATATGACCTGACCAGGTCTCGAACCCGTGATCTATCACACGAAGCAGCAAACACGAATTCTTTGATATGACCTGACCAGATCTCAAACCCGTGATCTATCACACAAAGCAGCAAACACGAATTCTATAGTCTTTGATATGACCTGACCAGGTCTCAAACCCGTTGTCTATCACACGAAGCAGCTAACACCAATTCCATAGTCTTTGATATGACCTGACCAGGTCTCGAACCCGTTGTCTATCACACGAGGCAGCAAACACCAATTCTTTGATATGACCTGACCAGATCTCAAACCCGTGATCTATCACACAAAGCAGCTAACACCAATTCCATAGTCTTTGATATGACCTGACCAGGTCTCGAACCCGTGATCTATCACACGAAGCAGCAAACACGAATTCTTTGATATGACTTGACCAGGTCTCAAACCCGTGATCTATCACACGAAGCAGCAAAGACGAATTCTTTGATATGACCTGACCAGATCTCAAACCCGTGATCTATCACACGAAGCAGCCAACACCAATTCTTTGATATGACTTGACCAGGTCTCAAACCCGTTGTCTATCACACGAAGCAGCTAACACCAATTCTATAGTCTTTGATATGACCTGACCAGATCTCAAACCCGTGATCTATCACACAAAGCAGCAAACACCAATTCTAAAGTCTTTGATATGACCTGGCCAGATCTCAAACCCATGATCTATCACACGAAGCAGCAAACACGAATTCTATAGTCTTTGATATGACCTGACCAGGTCTCGAACCCGTGATCTATCACACGAAGCAGCAAACACGAATTCTTTGATATGACCTGACCAGATCTCAAACCCGTGATCTATCACACAAAGCAGCAAACACCAATTCTATTGTCTTTGATATGACCTGACCAGATCTCAAACCCATGATCTATCACACAAAGCAGCTAACACCAATTCTATAGTCTTTGATATGACCTGACCAGGTCTCGAACCCGTGATCTATCACACAAAGCAGCAAACACCAATTCTATAGTCTTTGATATGACCTGACCAGATCTCAAACCCGTGATCTATCACACAAAGCAGCTAACACCAATTCTATAGTCTTTGATATGACCTGACCAGGTCTCAAACCCGTGATCTATCACACGAAGCAGCTAACACCAATTCTATAGTCTTTGATATGACCTGACCAGATCTCAAACCCGTGATCTATCACACGAAGCAGCTAACACCAATTATTTGATATGACCTGACCAGGTCTCGAACCCGTTGTCTATCACACGAAGCAGCAAACACCAATTCTTTGATATGACCTGACAAGGTCTCGACCCCGTTGTCTATCACACGAAGCAGCAAACACCAATTCTTTGATATGACCTGACCATATCTCAAACCCGTGATCTATCACACAAAGCAGCAAACACCAATTCTATAGTCTTTGATATGACCTGACCAGGTCTCAAACCCGTTGTCTATCACACGAAGCAGCTAACACCAATTCCATAGTCTTTGATATGACCTGACCAGGTCTCAAACCCGTGATCTATCACACAAAGCAGCAAACACCAATTCTATAGTCTTTGATATGACCTGACCAGGTCTCGAACCCGTTGTCTATCACACGAAGCAGCTAACACCAATTCCATAGTCTTTGATATGACCTGACCAGATCTCAAACCCATGATCTATCACACAAAGCAGCAAACACGAATTCTATAGTCTTTGATATGACCTGACCAGATCTCAAACCCGTGATCTATCACACGAAGCAGCCAACACCAATTCTTTGATATGACCTGACCAGATCTCAAACCCGTGATCTATCACACAAAGCAGCAAACACCAAATCTATAGTCTTTGATATGACCTGACCAGGTCTCAAACCCGTTGTCTATCACACGAAGCAGCTAACACCAATTCCATAGTCTTTGATATGACCTGACCAGGTCTCAAAGCCGTGATCTATCACACAAAGCAGCAAACACGAATTCTAAAGTCTTTGATATGACCTGACCAGGTCTCAAACCCGTTGTCTATCACACGAAGCAGCTAACTCCAATTCCATAGTCTTTGATATGACCTGACCAGGTCTCAAACCCGTGATCTATCACACAAAGCAGCAAACACGAATTCTAAAGTCTTTGATATGACCTGACCAGGTCTCAAACCCGTTGTCTATCACACGAAGCAGCTAACACCAATTCCATAGTCTTTGATATGACCTGACCAGGTCTCGAACCCGTTGTCTATCACACGAGGCAGCAAACACCAATTCTTTGATATGACCTGACCAGATCTCAAACCCGTGATCTATCACACAAAGCAGCTAACACCAATTCTATAGCCTTTGATATGACCTGACCAGATCTCAAACCCGTGATCTATCACACGAAGCAGCAAACACCAATTCTTTGATATGACTTGACCAGGTCTCAAACCCGTTGTCTATCACACGAAGCAGCTAACACCAATTCTATAGTCTTTGATATGACCTGACCAGATCTCAAACCCGTGATCTATCACACAAAGCAGCAAACACCAATTCTAAAGTCTTTGATATGACCTGGCCAGATCTCAAACCCGTGATCTATCACACGAAGCAGCAAACACGAATTCTATAGTCTTTGATATGACCTGACCAGGTCTCGAACCCGTGATCTATCACACGAAGCAGCAAACACGAATTCTTTGATATGACCTGACCAGATCTGAAACCCGTGATCTATCACACAAAGCAGCAAACACCAATTCTATAGTCTTTGATATGACCTGACCAGGTCTCGAACCCGTGATCTATCACACAAAGCAGCAAACACCAATTCTTTGATATGACCTGACCAGATCTCAAACCCGTGATCTATCACACGAAGCAGCTAACACCAATTCTTTGATATGACCTGACCAGATCTGAAACCCGTGATCTATCACACAAAGCAGCTAACACCAATTCCATAGTCTTTGATATGACCTGACCAGATCTCAAACCCGTGATCTATCACACAAAGCAGCTAACACCAATTCCATAGTCTTTGATATGACCTGACCAGATCTCAAACCCGTGATCTATCACACGAAGCAGCCAACACCAATTCTTTGATATGACCTGACCAGATCTCAAACCCGTGATCTATCACACAAAGCAGCTAACACCAATTCCATAGTCTTTGATATGACCTGACCAGGTCTCAAACCCGTGATCTATCACACAAAGCAGCAAACACGAATTCTATAGTCTTTGATATGACCTGACCAGGTCTCAAACCCGTTGTCTATCACACGAAGCAGCTAACACCAATTCCATAGTCTTTGATATGACCTGACCAGGTCTCGAACCCGTTGTCTATCACACGAGGCAGCCAACACCAATTCTTTGATATGACCTGACCAGATCTCAAACCCGTGATCTATCACACAAAGCAGCTAACACCAATTCCATAGTCTTTGATATGACCTGACCAGATCTCAAACCTGTGATCTATCACACAAAGCAGCAAACACCAATTCTATAGTCTTTGATATGACCTGACCAGGTCTCAAACCCGTGATCTATCACACGAAGCAGCAAACACGAATTCTTTGATATGACTTGACCAGGTCTCAAACCCGTGATCTATCACACGAAGCAGCAAAGACGAATTCTTTGATATGACCTGACCAGGTCTCAAACCCGTGATCTATCACACGAAGCAGCTAACACCAATTCTATAGTCTTTGATATGACCTGACCAAATCTCAAACCCGTGATCTATCACACAAAGTAGCAAACACCAATTCTATAGTCTTTGATATGACCTGACCAGATCTCAAACCCGTGATCTATCACACAAAGCAACAAACTCGAATTCTTTGATATGACCTGACCAGATCTCAAACCCGTGATCTATCGCACGAAGCAGCTAACACCAATTCTATAGTCTTTGATATGACCTGACCAGATCTCAAACCCGTGATCTATCACACGAAGCAGCTAACACCAATTCTATTGTCTTTGATATGACCTGACCAGATCTCAAACCCGTCATCTATCACACGAAGCAGCTAACACGAATTCTATAGTTTTTGATATGACCTGACCAGATCTCAAACCCGTGATCTATCACACAAAGCAACAAACACGAATTCTTTGATATGACCTGACCAGATCTCAAACCCGTCATCTATCGCACGAAGCAGCTAACACCAATTCTATAGTCTTTGATATGACCTGACCAGATCTCAAACCCGTGATCTATCACACGAAGCAGCTAACACCAATTCTATAGTCTTTGATATGACCTGACCAGATCTCAAACCCATGATCTATCACACAAAGCAGCTAACACCAATTCTATAGTCTTTGATATGACCTGACCAGGTCTCGAACCCGTGATCTATCACACAAAGCAGCAAACACCAATTCTATAGTCTTTGATATGACCTGACCAGATCTCAAACCCGTGATCTATCACACGAAGCAGCAAACACGAATTCTTTGATATGACCTGACCAGGTCTCAAACCCGTGATCTATCACACGAAGCAGCAAACACGAATTCTTTGATATGACCTGACCAGGTCTCAAATCCGTGATCTATCACACGAAGCAGCTAACACCAATTCTATAGTCTTTGATATGACCTGACCAGATCTCAAACCCGTGATCTATTACACAAAGTAGCAAACACCAATTCTATAGTCTTTGATATGACCTGACCAGGTCTCAAACCCGTGATCTATCACACGAAGCAGCTAACACCAATTCCATAGTATTTGATATGACCTGACCAGGTCTCAAACCCGTGATCTATCACACAAAGCAGCAAACACCAATTCTTTGATATGACCTGACCAGATCTCAAACCCGTGATCTATCACACGAAGCAGCTAACACTAATTCTATAGTCTTTGATATGACCTGACCAGATCTCAAACCCGTGATCTATCACACGAAGCAGCTAACACCAATTCTTTGATATGACCTGACCAGATCTCAAACCCGTGATCTATCACACAAAGCAGCTAACACCAATTCCATAGTCTTTGATATGACCTGACCAGATCTCAAACCCATGATCTATCACACAATGCAGCTAACACCAATTCCATAGTCTTTGATATGACCTGACCAGATCTCAAACCCGTGATCTATCACACGAAGCAGCCAACACCAATTCTTTGATATGACCTGACCAGATCTCAAACCCGTGATCTATCACACAAAGCAGCTAACACCAATTCCATAGTCTTTGATATGACCTTACCAGATCTCAAACCTGTGATCTATCACACAAAGCAGCAAACACCAATTCTATAGTCTTTGATATGACCTGACCAGGTCTCAAACCCGTGATCTATCACACAAAGCAGCAAACACCAATTCTATAGTCTTTGATATGACCTGACCAGGTCTCGAACCCGTTGTCTATCACACGAAGCAGCAAACACGAATTCTTTGATATGACTTGACCAGGTCTCAAACCCGTGATCTATCACACGAAGCAGCAAAGACGAATTCTTTGATATGACCTGACCAGGTCTCAAACCCGTGATCTATCACACGAAGCAGCTAACACCAATTCTATAGTCTTTGATATGACCTGACCAGATCTCAAACCCGTCATCTATCACACAAAGTAGCAAACACCAATTCTATAGTCTTTGATATGACCTGACCAGATCTCAAACCCGTGATCTATCACACAAAGCAACAAACACGAATTCTTTGATATGACCTGACCAGATCTCAAACCCGTGATCTATCGCACGAAGCAGCTAACACCAATTCTATAGTCTTTGATATGACCTGACCAGATCTCAAACCTGTGATCTATCACACGAAGCAGCTAACACCAATTCTATTGTCTTTGATATGACCTGACCAGATCTCAAACCCGTGATCTATCACACGAAGCAGCAAACACCAACTCTATAGTCTTTGATATGACCTGACCAGGTCTCGAACCCGTGATCTATCACACGAAGCAGCAAACACGAATTTTTTGATATGACTTGACCAGGTCTCAAACCCGTGATCTATCACACGAAGCAGCAAACACGAATTCTTTGATATGACCTGACCAGGTCTCAAACCCGTGATCTATCACACGAAGCAGCTAACACCAATTCTATAGTCTTTGATATGACCTGACCAGATCTCAAACCCGTGATCTATCACACAAAGTAGCAAACACCAATTCTATAGTCTTTGATATGACCTGACCAGGTCTCAAACCCGTGATCTATCACACGAAGCAGCTAACACCAATTCTATAGTCTTTGATATGACCTGACCAGATCTCAAACCCGTTATCTATCACACAAAGTAGCAAACAACAATTCTATAGTCTTTGATATGACCTGACCAGGTCTCAAACCCGTGATCTATCACACGAAGCAGCTAACACCAATTCTATAGTATTTGATATGACCTGACCAGGTCTCAAACCCGTGATCTATCACACAAAGCAGCAAACACCAATTCTTTGATATGACCTGACCAGATCTCAAACCCGTGATCTATCACACGAAGCAGCTAACACCAATTCTATAGTCTTTGATATGACCTGACCAGATCTCAAACCCGTGATCTATCACACAAAGCAACAAACACGAATTCATTGATATAACCTGACCAGATCTCAAACCCGTGATCTATCGCACGAAGCAGCTAACACCAATTAGTCTTTGATATGACCTGACCAGATCTCAAACCCGTGATCTATCCCACGAAGCAGCTAACACCAATTCTATAGTCTTTGATATGACCTGACCAGATCTCAAACCCGTGATCTATCACACAAAGCAGCAAACACCAATTCCATAGTCTTTGATATGACCTGACCAGATCTCAAACCCGTGATCTATCACACAAAGCAGCTAACACCAATTCTATTGTCTTTGATATGACCTGACCAGGTTTCAAACCCGTGATCTATCACACAAAGCAGCAAACACCAATTCTATAGTATTTGATATGACCTGACCAGATCTCAAACCCGTGATCTATCACACAAAGCAGCAAACACCAATTCTATAGTCTTTGATATGACCTGACCAGGTCTCGAACCCGTGATCTATCACACGAAGCAGCAGACACCAATTCTATAGTCTTTGATATGACCTGACCAGATCTCAAACCCGTGATCTATCACACAAAGCAGCAAACACCAATTCTATAGTCTTTGATATGACCTGACCAGATCTCAAACCCGTGATCTATCACACAAAGCAGCAAACACCAATTCTATAGTCTTTGATATGACCTGACCAGATCTCAAACCCGTGATCTATCACATGAAGCAGCAAATACCAATTCTATAGTCTTTGATATGACCTGAGCAGATCTCAAACCCGTGATCTATCACAGAAAGCAGCAAACACCAATTCTATAGTCTTTGATATGACCTGACCAGGTCTCAAACCTGTGATCTATCACACAAAGCAGCAAACACCAATTCTATAGTCTTTGATATGACCTGACCAGGTCTCAAACCCGTGATCTATCACACAAAGCATCAAACACCAATTCTTTGATATGACCTGACCAGATCTCAAACCCGTGATCTATCACACAAAGCAGCAAACACCAATTCTTTGATATGACCTGACAAGGTCTCAAACCCGTGATCTATCACACAAAGCAGCAAACACCAATTCTATAGTCTTTGATATGACCTGACCAGATCTCAAACCCGTGATCTATCACACAAAGCAGCAAACACCAATTCTATAGTCTTTGATATGACCTGACCAGATCTCAAACCCGTGATCTATCACACAAAGCAGCAAATACCAATTCTTTGATATGACCTGAGCAGATCTCAAACCCGTGATCTATCACACAAAGCAGCTAACACCAATTCTATAGTCTTTGATATGACCTGACCAGATCTCAAACCCGTGATCCATCACACGAAGGTCTCAAACCCGTGATCTATCACACGAAGCAGCTAACACCAATTCTATAGTCTTTGATATGACCTGACCAGATCTCAAACCCGTGATCCATCACACAAAGCAGCAAACACCAATTCTATAGTCTTTGATATGACCTGACCAGATCTCAAACCCATGATCTACCACACTCAATAAACGAAGATGTAGGCAAGGATTTAAACAGTAAATCAAGATATAGGCAACACTTTAAACAGTAAACCAAGATGGAGGCAACACTTTAAACAGTAAACCAAGATGTAGGCAACACTTTAAACAATAAATCAAGATGGAGGCAACACTTAAACAGTAAACCAAGATGTAGGCAAGACTTTAAACAGTAAATCAAGATATAGGCAAGACTTTAAACAGTAAACCAAGATGTAGGCAAGACTTTAAACAGTAAACCAAGATGTAGGCAACACTTTAAACAATAAATCAAGATGGAGGCAACACTTTAAACAGTAAACCAAGATGTAGGCAACACTTTAAACAGTAAACCAAGATGTCAGCAACACTTTAAACAATAAACCAAGATGGAGGCAACACTTTAAACAGTAAACCAAGATGTAGGTACGACTTTAAACAATAAACCAAGATGGAGGCAACACTTTAAACAGTAAACCAAGATGGAGGCAACACTTTAAACAGTAAACCAAGATGGAGGCAACACCTTAAACAGTAAACCAAGATGGAGGCAACACCTTAAACAGTAAACCAAGATGGAGGCAACACTTTAAACAGTAAACCAAGATGTAGGCAAGACTAAACAATAAACCAAGATGGAGGCAAGACTTTAAACAATAAACCAAGATGGAGGCAACACTTAAACAGTAAACCAAGATGTAGGCAAGACTTTAAACAGTAAATCAAGATATAGGCAACACTTTAAACAGTAAACCAAGATGTAGGCAAGACTTTAAACAGTAAACCAAGATGTAGGTAAGACTTTAAACAATAAATCAAGATGGAGGCAACACTTTAAACAATAAACCAAGATGGAGGCAACACTTTAAACAGTAAACCAAGATGTCAGCAACACTTTAAACAATAAACCAAGATGGAGGCAACACTTTAAACAGTAAACCAAGATGTAGGCAACACTTTAAACAGTAAACCAAGATGTAGGTAACACTTTAAACAATAAACCAAGATGGAGGCAACACTTTAAACAGTAAACCAAGATGTAGGCAACACTTTAAACAGTAAACCAAGATGGAGGCAACACTTTAAACAGTAAATCAAGATGTAGACAATACTTTAAACAGTAAACCAAGATGTAGGCAAGACTAAACAATAAACCAAGATGGAGGCAACACTTTAAACAATAAACCAAGATGGAGGCAACACTTTAAACAATAAACCAAGATGTAGGCAACACTTTAAACAGTAAATCAAGATGTAGGCAAGACTTTAAACAGTAAACCAAGATGGATGCAACACTTTAAACAATAAACCAAGATGGAGGCAACACTTTAAACAGTAAATCAAGATGTAGGCAACACTTTTAAACAGTAAACCAAGATGGAGGCAACACTTTATACAATAAACCAAGATGGAGGCAACACTATAAACAGTAAATCAAGATGGAGGCAACACTTTAAACAGTAAACCAAGATGTAGGTAAGACTTTAAACAATAAACCAAGATGGAGGCAACACTTTAAACAGTAAACCAAGATGGAGGCAACTTTAAACAGTAAACCAAGATGTAGGCAACACTTTAAACCAAGATGGAGGCAACACTTTAAACAGTAAACCAAGATGGAGGCAAGACTTTAAACAGTAAATCAAGATGTAGACAATACATTAAACAGTAAACCAAGATGTAGGCAACACTTTTAAACAGTAAACCAAGATGGAGGCAACACTTTAAACAATAAACCAAGATGGAGGCAACACTATAAACAGTAAATCAAGATGGAGGCAACACTTTAAACAGTAAACCAAGATGTAGGTAAGACTTTAAACAATAAACCAAGATGGAGGCAACACTTTAAACAGTAAACCAAGATGGAGGCAACTTTAAACAGTAAACCAAGATGTAGGCAACACTTTAAACCAAGATGGAGGCAACACTTTAAACAGTAAACCAAGATGGAGGGAACACTTTAAACAGTAAATCAAGATGTAGACAATTCTTTAAACAGTAAATCAAGATGTAGGCAAGACTTTAAACAGTAAACCAAGATGGAGGCAACACTTTAAACAGTAAACCAAGATGGAGGCAACTTTAAACAGTAAACGAAGATGTAGGCAACACTTTAAACCAAGATGGAGGCAACACTTTAAACAGTAAACCAAGATGGAGGCAACACTTTAAACAGTAAATCAAGATGGAGGCAACTTTAAACAGTAAACCAAGATGTAGGCAACACTTTAAACCAAGATGGAGGCAAGACTTTAAACAGTAAACCAAGATGGAGGCAACACTTTAAACAGTAAATCAAGATGTAGACAATTCTTTAAACAGTAAATCAAGATGTAGGCAAGACTTTAAACAGTAAACCAAGATGGAGGCAACACTTTAAACAGTAAACCAAGATGGAGGCAACTTTAAACAGTAAACGAAGATGTAGGCAACACTTTAAACCAAGATGGAGGCAACACTTTAAACAGTAAACCAAGATGGAGGCAACACTTTAAACAGTAAATCAAGATGTAGACAATACTTTAAACAGTAAATCGAGATGTAGGCAAGACTTTAAACAGTAAACCAAGATGGAGGCAACACTTTAAACAGTAAACCAAGATGGAGGCAACTTTAAACAGTAAACCAAGATGTAGGCAACACTTTAAACAGTAAACCAAGATGGAGGCAACACTTTAAACAGTAAACCAAGATGGAGGCAACACTTTAAACAGTAAATCAAGATGTAGACAATACTTTAAACAGTAAATCAAGATGTAGGCAACCCTTAACAGTAAACCAAGATGTAGGCAACCCTTAACAGTAAACCAAGATGTAGGCAACCCTTAACAGTAAACCAAGATGTAGGCAATATATTTGACAACAAAATCTTGATGTAGGCAATACAACTGACAATAAATAAAGAAATTCACATGATTTAATATTTATTTTTTGAAAAATAAATTTATTCTCATTGTTGAGAAACAGTAAATCTGAATGATGTTCTGAAAATCAATTTTTTTAATTACATTTCATTTTTCTTTATAATTATAACATTTAAAATATCATCCTTGATTTTCTAACTTCTAGCAACGTCTATGAAAAAAATAAATATGTCTAATTTACTAGACTGATAATCGAAATCATTACATATTGGTAATTTATGTATTACTTTGTGTTGTATTTCATATTTGTCAACCTTAGTTTACTTGTTTTGGCTAAAAAATAAATTCATTAAAGTTAAACAATTTTGGTCAGTTCATTGAAGTTTTATAGTATTCTAAATTTTGGTAATAATACCCTTTTGATCTATTTATTGTACATTGTTAAGCTTTGACTCTTTTGTCCAGAGACATCTGTCATATATCTGCTTATTAATGGCTAATTAAATATATTCTGGTTATATATAAAGCTCAAATACTTTTCTAAAACTGGGGAAAAAACTCTTAGTACATAAATATAAAACCAGGGGCTCCATGGAGACTTGAATCACTCACCTGGTTAAAAGATGTTCATTGGTGCCATAAGCACAACCTATTAATTTGCATATTCAATAAACTTGAGTATATACAGGATTAACCCAGAATATAAACCACCCATAGAGCTTTCATGTGAAATGTCTATTCAAATTATCCATTGGTTCCAGGCTTTCTATGAACTTGTTTCACATTTCAACCAATCGGAAAGCATTATATCCTGTGATGGCCATATCGGATGTTGGATTGGAAATAAACAAGAAATATTGTTTTATGACCATCAATAGAGGATTGATTTCCTTGCAACATAATATTTATATGTTTCACTCATTTCTGAAGGGAATTCTAAATGTGAAAAGTTTACTACAGACACAATGTGATAACAAGATCACACACGGCCTTTGGTAAAGTAAGATAATACCAGTTATATAGTACAAAACATTCTTCATGGTTTTGTAAAAAGTCTATAGAAGCTTTAATATGAAATAAAGATTATTAGTACATGTATATGTTTGTAATACAATTCTTCAGTAATTTAGTATAATAAAAACATACATATCTAATTTATTGACACATTTCTGGAATAACCTTCACCAGGTACGCTCAAAATCAACATAATGGGAAGCCAAATAATTCTTAAAAAATCTTTGGGGGTGAGTATGTAAGGCATAATTTTTTCCAGTTGAAATTGTATCCGGTGGAAAGAAATTAATATCAAATTTTATGTCACAGTAAATATTTTATAATAAAATACTTTTCATTGCTATTAAAAAGTATCTGTATAATAAATTATACTAAGGTCTGTGTGTTATAATATGTCTGATGCTGATTATTAAATCACGAGACGCATCTGTAATATTAATACCTACACTCATAGATAAATCAACCGATCCATCAAATGAGCTAATCCGGATAATATTTTATACTAAGGTATGTAATATTATTTCCGACGCTGATTAATAAATCACCCGACCCATCCGGAAACTATTTTATAAATACAATATACAGGTAAATATATATATACGGAAAATATATTATAGCCAGAACCATGTCAATTTAAATGACAAATTGAGTAGTATTCAAACATATTATAAAATCAATAGAGTCATGTAAGTTTAAATATATTAAAAATTTGATTCATCGGTAACAGTAGATATTAAATAATGGAAGAAGAAGAATACAATGATATAGTTACATATATACAAGACCAAAAGTATCCACAGAATGCATAAACTAGTAATGTTTGATTTACAAGTATCACCACAGTGTGTTAATGAAGAAGATAATGAAACGGAGAGTGAAAATTAAATTTTGTGTACTCCTCAACCAAAGCGACTGAGGAAAAGTACCAAGAAAATATATTAGAATATCATTAAAACATTGTAATTGTAATGGCTTATATATTTACTTAAAAAATACTGCACTAATAAAGAAATATTACACTAGATTAAGTACATATTTATTTGCAGCAATGTAAATTAATTAATTGAAAAAATTAGTAACATATATAAAATCAGATTATTTCCTCTATAATATTTTTTCAGGATGAAATATAATATGCAATGTTATCCACGGATATATTTTAATATTAGATTTCTTCCACCTCATCTGGAAAATATATAATAGCATTGGAAGAAATTTAATATTGAAATACATGTATTGTCCAAGGATAATATTTTATATTAAAAATATTCCGCCGGAAAGAATATTATGGAGGAAAAAATAAAATGTTACAAGTAAACCTTTTGTCAAAATTTGTATGAAGGTTTTAATATGGAATAAAGATTATTAGTACATGTTTATGTTTGTAATGTAATTCTTCAGCATGGTAGAAACAGTTTTTAAATAACTAGAGGCTCAGTGGGCTGAGCCTGTGTCGCTCACCTTTCATTCTGCTTTGAGGAAACTTAATACAGAACCTTCCATAGGTGCTTCCCACCAAGTTTCGGTTCATTTGGTTAAGCAGTTTCAGAGAAGAAGATTTTTAGAAATCAACCAACCAGAAACAAGAATTGCCTATGGCAGCCATGTTTGTTAACAGATCGGGATGAAATTAGCAATAGTTATAGAGGACCTTCCATAGATGTTTCCTACCAAGTTTCGGTTCAATTGGCTAAGCAGTTTCAGGGAAGAAGATTTTTAGAAATCGACCAATCTGAAACAAGAATTGCCTGTGGCAGCCATGTTTGCTAACGAATCGGGATGAAATGAGCAATCTTTATAGAGGATCTTCCATAGATGCTTCCTACCAAGTTTCGGTTCATTTGGTAAAGTGGTTTCAGAGGAGAAGATTTTTTAGAAATCGACCAATCAGAAACAAGAATTGCCTGTGGCGGCCAAGTTTGCAAACGAATCGGGACGAAAAGAGCAATCTTTATAGAGGATCTTCCATACATGCTTTCTACCAAATTTCATTTCATTCCGGAAAGCGGTTTCAGAGGAGAAGATTTTTTAGAAATCAACCAATCAGAAACAAGAATGGCTTGTGGTGGCCATGTTTGTTAACGGATCGGAACTATATGAGCATTCTTTATAGAGAACCTTCCAAGGATGCTTCCTACCAAGTTTTGATTCATTTGGCCAGGCGGTTTCAGAGGAGAAGATTTTTAGAAATCAACCAATCAGAAACAAGAATGACCTGTGGTGGCCATGTTTGTTAACGGATTGGGACGAAATGAGCAATCTTTATAGAGGACCTCCCATAGATGCTTCCTACCAAGTTTCGGTTCATTTGGCCAAGCGGTTTCAGATGAGAAGATTTTTAACCAGAGGCTCCCAGGAGCCTGTAATCGCTCACCTGGATCAAAGCTGCTTTCAATAACAACGCAACTGCACTGTGGCGGCCATCTTGGCCGGAGAGCGCAACTGCCGGACACAATTTTGGAAGAGGACCATCCAATGACTATTCCATCAAAGTTTGGTTTTAATTGAGCTACTGGTTCCCGACAAGATGGTTTTTATGTGAATTTCTCATAGGGTCCTATGTTAAACTAAGTACAGCTGTGCAGCCATCTTGGTCAGAGGGCGGGGCCACCAGACACAATTTTGGAAGAGCACCATCCAATGACTATTTTATCAAAGTTTGGTTCCAATTGAGCAACTGGTTCCAGACAAGAAGATTTTTATGTGAATTTCCCATAGGTTCCTATGTTAAACTAAGTTCGGCTGTGGGGGGCATCTTGGTCGAAGGACCGAACTGCCCGACATATTTTTGGAAGAGAACCATCCAATGACTATTTCATCAACATTTAATTCTTATTGAGCAAATGGTTTCAAACAAGAAGATTTTTATGGGAATTTCCCATAGGGTCCTATGTTCGGCTGTGGCGGCCATCTTGGTCGGAGGTCTGAAATGCCAGACATATTTGGAAAGGAACCACCCAAGGATCATTTCAGCATAGTTTGGTTGAAATTGGCTCAGTAGTTTCAGAGGAGAAGATTTTTAAAAATTTCATCCCCCCTTTTTTCTAATTTGTATAATCGGTCAAAATCGGCAAAAGTTCAAAGTTCATAAAAAATCCTGTCATACATGCTAAAAAGCTCATCATTATGCTTATACAGTTCAAATTTGGGCACATTCTGGCTTAAAAATTTCTATTTTTAGTAACAGTGGCCATCTTGAATGGAGGGCGGGGCTGTCGGACACAAATTTGAAAGGGACCCACCAGGGACCATCCCTGCCAGGTTTGGTTTAATTTGGTTCAGCGGTTTCAGAGGAGAAGATTTAAATGTGATCTTTTATCAAAATATGCCTAATTTGCATAATCGGTATATATCGGCTGAAAGAAAAATTTCACAGAAAAACCAAAAGATCATTTAAACTCAAATTTCTGAGCAAAAGATTTTGATGTGATTTTTATCTCATAATATTCCTAAATGGAATAAACTGGCTGAAAAAATCTCACAGAAAAACCCAGAATATATGTTAAACTACTCATTGCCATGTAGCTGCAGTTAAAATTTGAGTTCATTTTGATTTGTAATAAAGAAGAAATTGACAACTAAAGAAATTTCTATTTTTGGTAACAGCAGCCATTTTGAATGGAGGGCGGCGCTGTCGGACACAATATTGAAAAGGGACCACCCAAGGACCATCCCAGCCAAATTTGCTTTAATTTGGTTCAGCGGTTTCAGAGGAGAAGATTTAAATGTGATCTTTTATCAAAATATGCCTAATTTGCATAATCAGTATAAATCGGTTGAAAGAAAAATTTCACAGAAAAACCTGGAATATATGTTAAACTATTCCTTGCCATGTAGCTGCAGTTAAAATTTGAGCTCATTTTGACCTACACTAAAGCAGCAATGGACAATTAAAATTTCATCCCCCCTTTTTTCTATTTTGAGTTTGGTGGCCATCTTGGTTGGAAGTCGGGATCACCGGACACAATTTTGGAAGGGAGCCATCCAAGAATCATTTCAGCAAAGTTTGGTTGAGATTGGCTCAGTAGTTTCAGAGGAGAAGATTTTTTTTAAATTTCATCCCCCCTTTTTTCTAATTTGCATAATCGGTCAAAATCGGCAAAAGTTCAAAGTTCATAAAAAATCCTGTAATACATGTTAAAAAGCTCATCATTATGCTTATACAGTTCAAATTTGGGCACATTCTGGCTTAAAATAGAGCAGTTTTGGCCATTTGAAGAAATTTCTATTTTTAGTAACAGCGGCCATCTTGAATGGAGGGCGGGGCTGTCGGACATAATTTTGAAAGGGACCCACCCAGGGACCATCCCTGCCAGGTTTGGTTTAATTTGGTTCAGCGGTTTCAGAGGAGAAGATTTAAATGTGATCTTTTATCAAAATATGCCTAATTTGCATAATCAGTATATATCGGTTGAAAGAAAAATTTCACAGAAATACCCGGAATATATGCTAAACTACTTCTTGCCATGTAGCTGCAGTTAAAATTTGAACTCATTTTGACTTACACTAAAGCAGCAATGGACAATTAAAATTTCATCCCCCCTTTTTTCTATTTTTAACTTGGCAGCCATCTTGTTTGGAAGTCGGGATCACCGGACACAATTTTGAAAGGGGGCCATCCAAGGACCATTCCACCAAAGTTTGGTTGCAATTGGCCCAGTGGTTTCTGCGGAGAAGATTAAAATGTGAAATGTTGACGGACGGACGACAGACGACGGACGAAAAGTGATGACAATAGCTCACATGGCCTAAAGGCCAGGTGAGCTAAAAATCGGTCAATCAGAAACAAGAATTGCCTGTGGCGGTCATGAATGTTAATGGATCGGGACAAAATTTTAGCAATCTTTATAAAGGACCTTCCATAGATGCTTCCTACCAAGTTTCAGTTCATTTGGCTGAGGGGTTTCAGAGGAGAAGATTAAAATGTGAAAAGTTAACGGATGCCGGATATGATGGCAAAAGCTCACATTGCCTTTGGCAAGGTGAGATAAAAATGTGATTACCATGTAAAATACTTCACAAAAAAATATTTGAATCTTTGTAAAAAGTTTATAAAGGTCTTCTAATTTTTTTTTTATCTTAATCTTATTCACAAATTATAATGTCTGTCAAAATATTTGGAAGACAAACTGTATACATAATTGTCATGTATAAACAATAAAACTTAAGTTTTAGCAAAATATTTCTATTGAAACAAAATATAATTATATCTATATACTGTATATATACATTGTGTATAATAAGAATTCTATGTTTATTTTATTCATCTAGTGTTGGGTCCATCAGAGGCTTGAAGCTAAAGGGAATGAAACCATAACCTTCTCCTTTGTAAAACTTGCTGTTGAATTCAACCCTGAAATAAATACATTTACCTAGTATTAATAATTAATATTGTAATTTAGATTTTAATAAACAGTTTGTTTTCCACAAGTTCTGATAATTCAGGGGGTTAGGGTTATGGTGTTTAACACCACTTTCTACAATATTTCAGCTATGTCGTGACGGTCAGTTTTATAGGTGGAGGAAACCAGAGAAAACCACCGACCTGCCGCAAGTCACTGACAAACTTTATCACATAATGTTGTATAGAGTACACCTCGCCTGAGTGGGATTTGAACTCACAACTTTAGTGGTGATAGGTACTGATTGAATAGGTAGTTGTAAATTTAACTACCATACGATCACGAACATGACTGCCCCTTCGGATAATTCATGGTTTAGA
Organism: Bathymodiolus brooksi; assembly: GCA_963680875.1. Lineage (NCBI taxonomy): Eukaryota > Metazoa > Mollusca > Bivalvia > Mytilida > Modiolidae > Bathymodiolus > Bathymodiolus brooksi. The sequence continues at coordinate 15,564,462 of OY804579.1, forward strand.
AATGATCATCTACAGACCATTAAAATCACCTTTTACTATTTGTACAACTTACCAAAATAAACAAACAACATTAAAAAAAAGAAAACTAGAGGCCCACATGAATCTTCTGGAGCATCTGAGTTCACCCAATGGTTTTTAGTGGGGTTCGTGTTGCTCAATCCTTAGTTTTCTGTGTAGTGTTTTGTAGATTATTGTCTGTGTTTTTTTTCGATTTACGGCTTCTGATTAGGCATCGTTTTTTACTCACCAATGTAAACGTAGTGTATGAAGGAAGGCAGACAACCCTTCCATGACTAGAAGTACAGCTACACTGAGACAGGCCTAGGTTTTTACTCACCAATGTAAACGTAGCGTGTGAAGGAAGGCAGACAACCCTTCCATGACTAGAAGTACAGCTACACTGAGACAGGCCTAGGATTTTACTCACCAATGTAAACGTAGCGTGTGAAGGAAGGCAGACAACCCTTCCATGATTAGAAGTACAGCTACACTGAGACAGGCCTAGGTTTTTACTCACCAATGTAAACGTAGCGTGTGAAGGAAGGCAGACAACCCTTCCATGACTAGAAGTACAGCTACACTGAGACAGGCCTAGGATTTTACTCACCAATGTAAACGTAGTGTGTGAAGGAAGGCAGACAACCCTTCCATGACTAGAAGTACAGCTACACTGAGACAGGCCTAGGTTTTTACTCACCAATGTAAACGTAGCGTGTGAAGGAAGGCAGACAACCCTTCCATGACTAGAAGTACAGCTACACTGAGAAGGGCAAAAATCCCAAACAGGACGAATATAAGAAGAGATCCATAATAAGGGGCGTCTACCTTCAGAGATATACGGAATAACAAGGTCCATAATACTTCTGATAATTCTGAAATGTAAATGTTACTATGTCAGACAATGATTAACTAATACAAGATAGGTGCTTATTTTTTATGGGTATACAATTTTGTACAGACACATTTAAATTATGTTTAAGGACATTGGCTTTCTTTGGTAGAACTAGTAGTATACATATGACAACTTCTTCATTACAAAGAATAAATATACAATGGATAAAACGCGAATTTAACAAAATCAATGCACCATACAAATGAGGCCAAAAAAAAATATATGTGTGTTTACTGTCACATGTCAAAAATATCTAGGGTCGGTCGGTCGGGATTATTTTTTTTTTTTTTTTTTTTTTTTTATTATCGACAAAACCGGAAATAGTCGTTCCCGGTTCCGGTATTTAATTTTCGAAAATTCCGGTAAAATGACGAATTATGCAGTTTTTCTACCTTCTTTGCTCTCAATTTCGACAAAAAGCTACCAGTTAAATAAATAAAACATTGCTGCTGGTTAAACAACAAAAATGGTTATCTGAATTCTGTGTAAAAATGCATAGGGTCGCTAGCAAAAATTAGGGTAGGTCGGGTGACCGTAAACACACATATTTTTTTTTTTGGCCTGAGGTTAAATTGACAAATGATAACAGATAAGCATACTTGAAATCAAGATAACTTGACAAAAATTCAATTTAATTATGAAAGAGAGAAACCAATCACTCATTGATTAAAACTCCATTGAAAAAAATCAACACATCTGATATATGCAAGGAGTGTGAAGAATAATTCTGGTTGCAAACATTCTACACCTGATGAGGTGAATTTTTGTTTGTGGGGTTTTAACCAACGAGTGATTGACTTCTCTTCCAGATATACTATATATGGATATACAATGACGGAGAAACAGATTAATCAAAACTTGACATTTTCACCAACAGAACATTCATGTATTTTTTTTCTTTTAAGACAAGTTGTTTCTGTGAAAACCATATTATTGTGATGCTTTTGCCTGCCAATGATGATGCTGATGATAGAGCTAATTAATAATTCATAAGGTCCAGGAGAGCTTAATAAAAGTTTAATTATATCAGAAAATATAACAATTTGTAAATCTGTAAATTATTTATCATTAAATGTGTGCACTAAACCCCAAGAATATATTTCTATAGACTATTTAATCTCAATTGTACTCTTATCGTGTATAAACTTACGTGCATGAGCCAAACTAAGAGCCCACAATCGAAGATAAGACGCAGTGTGAGATATACACCCCAAACAATACTCTATAGTATGGATGGCTTGGTGAATGAACACTTCACTAAACTCAAACTAAATAAAATAAATACATCATAAAATCATTATTGTTACAGGAGCCTGGTGAATGAACACTTCACTATATAAAATAAATATATCATAAAATCAGTATTGTCACTGAACACTGGTGAATGAACGCTTCACTAAACTCAAAATAAATAAAATAAATACATCATAAAACCAGTATTGTTACAGGAGCCTGGTGAATGAACACTTCACTATATAAAATAAATATATCATAAAATCAGTATTGTCACTGAACACTGGTGAATGAACGCTTCACTAAACTCAAAAAATAAATAAAATAAATACATCATAAAACCAGTATTGTTACAGGAGCCTGGTGAATGAACACTTCACTATATAAAATAAATATATCGTAAAATCAGTATTGTTACAGGTGCCTGGTAAATGGACACTTCACTACACTCAAACTAAATAAAATAAATACATCATAAAATCAGTATTGTCATTGAATACTATTGAATGAACACTTCACTAAACTCAAAATAAATAAAGTAAGGATATTATAAAATCAGAACATTGTATTGTCATTGAATACTGGTGAATGAACACTTTACTAAGCTTAAAATAAATAAAGTATTTCATAAAACCAGTATTATTACAGAACTCGGGTGAATGAACACTTCACTAAACTCAAAATAAACAAAGTTCACCATTGTTTCCTTATCTTGTTTATTATGTCTTATATACTATTTAACATTTAAATGATGGGGAAGGTTATCTGTTATCTATTTTTAAGGAACCAGTATTATACATATGACAACTTTTACATCAAGGAAAATAAAAGTAGATGTTGTTCAGTGAGTTAAGGTGAGAGGTGATTGTTTGTTTTGTTGATGTTGGTAGAATTGTTGGCCATCACTGTCTAAACTCTCTTATCATAAAGTATAGTACACAGTGAAAGATTATGACTCATAGTACTTTACAACAATGCTGCTCACCCAGTTTGTATGTGAGGGTCAGCATTTTGCTCATGTGTCTAAAACACTTATGTGACTGTATCATTTCACTAAGATTTGGGTCCAAAAAACTTGTTTATCTCCGTTTTTTTTTTGTTCAAGTCCCTGTACCAAGCCATGAGAGTGATTGGTTATGTATATGTGTCTTTAGGGCATTGATTTAGCTGTTTTTTACAATTTTATGATTGAATTTTAGAACTGTGCTGACGTGGTATTTTTTTTTTTTAATGAATACATGTATATCATATAATCAGTACTGTAACGTAACCGTGGTGAATCTTAACTAAAGTAAAACTAAATAAATATTTCATACATTCAGAAATATAGGAAATTCTTAGTATAATTTCTCTAATATTCTATTTTAATAGGAATACTTTTCTTAACAGATTTTTTAGATTAATATATGCACCATATAGCAATTTAAATATCTTATATACTTGGAAACCAATTCCTATTTTGATAATGTTTCAGAAAAGTGTTTGGTACAGCTGATTTTTATATTTATATAGACATAAATTATAGATCTCATGACTAAGAATGTACAGTCAAACCTGCCCAAGAGGTCACCTCTATTAAGCAGTCACCTGTATTAAAAGGTCACCTTTACCAGTATCTTGTCCTGTCATGGAAAATTCCATATGAATTTAACCTCTTTTAAGAGGTCACCTCTCTTAAAAGACCACTTTTATTTTGTCCCAATGGTGACCTCTCAATACAGGCTTGACTGTATATTGATTAATAATAAAAAAAAAAATTGTTACCTCTTGTTTTCCATGTTTGTCATGAACAGCATGCCCGTCAACTTCAATATCTACATCTTTTTCATCTATTGCCTGTAAAATAAATCAGAAATAATTAAAAGTCTAATTCATGTAAAGAAGACAGTTTTCACGCTCAGTATTATCTTAAAGAAGCTTTTTTTAACAATTGTACAATAAATATATCTATATATACCGTTATGTAATAATATAATGGTTTGACTCCTGTATATTAATTAATATAATCATGCTGTCAAAATCAAAATTGCAGTAGGTCACATTGCAATATATAGTTTTCAATGACTTCATTTGGTGATAACAAAAAACTAAGAGCTATATACTTCTATTTATCTATCTATTGTACCAATGAACTTGACCCACATTGATCCGAAAATATTCACAATTCATCTGCCATAGAGTTTTTTTTTACTTTGGGAATAAGGGTGGATTATGGTATTTAACGCCACTTTCAACAATATTTCAGCTATATCGTGGCAGTCAGTTTTATTGATGAAGGAATCAAGAGTATCCGAAGAAAACCACCGACCTGCCATAAGTCACTGACAAACTGTATCACATAAAGTTGTATCAAGTACATGTACACCTCGCCATGAGCGGGAATTGAACTCAAAACCAAAGGATCAAATGTAAATATATGAATAATGATGCATCAGCACAAACACTTTACAGATTTATCAAACTTAATTCAGATATGGATTCTCCGTCACTCTTAGAGACCTCTGTTCCCATTTTGGTATAGCAGTTATAGTTCCCAAGGTACACTATGAAAGCTAATTATAGATTTTAAATTAAAGTATTAATGTAAAGAATAGCTACTTACTTAAATTATGAAAAGAAAGTTTAAACAATGTCTGTCAATTCCACCAATATCAACAAAACAAACAACTACCTCTCACCTCAAATCTTTGAACACAAAAAAAGACGACATATGATATGGCATTGGAAATCCAAGTCCAATGGCAATACAGATATTAATGAACAACAACAAAAACCTACACAAATTCGCTCCACTTAAAAGACCACACACTATCATAAAATTGAAAGACAACATAAACATGGACAGTACAAGAGCAGGGTCAATGAATGCTTGTAGTTAAATGACTACTAGCTAAGAAGGTAGAATATGAAGTATGAAAGTCAATTAGATTGATTGATTGATTGATTGATTGATTGATTGTTGCTTAATGTGATGCATATTCAGAACAATAATTAAAGAAACTAAGTTCAGGTATGATAGTTATAAATAACTCATAAGTGTATCTATTTCTATTCCTTTCTATTACAGAACCTGACACCATCTAGCTATTACAATGAGGGTGTATACACATGAAATGGTGAATAAACAAACAGGGGAGACAACCAATACATATATATATATATCTGCCAGCGAAACATGTACAGAGAAGGGGGGATAATTCAGTTGGACAAATCTAGCTTCAGGCATGCACAGGGAACACAAAAATATAAAATGCTGTTTTCAACATTGCTTTGATAATTTTACAGTAAAACAGGACTAAATTCTGACAATTTTATGGTAAAACAAAGGACTAAATCCTGATTATTTTATGGTAAACAGAGGACTAAATTCTGACAATTTTATGTTAAACAGAGGACTAAATCCTGATAATTTTATGGTAAACTGAAGACTAAATTCTGACAATTTTATGGTAAACAGAGGACTAAATTCTGACAATTTTATGGTAAACAGAGGACTAAATTCTGACAATTTTATGGTAAACAGAGGACTAAATTCTGACAATTTTATGGTAAAACAAAGGATTAAATCCTGATAATTTTATGGTAAACAGAGGACTAAATTCTGACAATTATATGGTAAACAGGAGACTGCTTCACTAAAGGTCGTAAGTCGTAAATGTAGACTTAAGTGTATTCTTAAGAGTTACGACCGTTTCACTAATAGTTAGGATTTACGACTTGCGATAAAAAGTGATCGCAAAGTTAAGAGTGGTGGTAGGTACTCGTAAGTCGTAAATCGTAAACCTATTTTTGAAGAGAAGAATTGCTATCTGTATATTTTTAATATGAACATTGATCAAATGAAGCGAGCAATACATATTAGATGCACGCAACAATTTTTATATTTGGAGAGCCATAAAAAATCATTAAAACAGCTATGTACACATTATTGTTTGTTTCAGTTCTGCATTTACAATATCAACATATTTTATTAATGAGGGTATTTAGAAGAAATTTCAAGAAATGAACGATATCAGGTACATGTACAAACAATGGCTCAAAAATATAGTTAAGCACAAACAGAGGGCGCATTACATTTGCATGTATTTGGAGATTAACAGGTATTACATTTGCACGGAGAAAGAGCATTACAATTGCATGTAAAATATACCGGAGAGTTTTTTTTTTTTTTTACATTTGAGCGGATTGCCTGTTATTTAGAATATATTAAATTTATTCATAACATTTTCTGCATTTTGCAGCATGACTGACGATGCAATATGGATTATTCACCACTTTCGTCAACCTTTAAAATGAAAACAAAAAATATAAGAATAACATACAAATATATGAAATATAAATTTAAAAAAAGATTAATTTGTGAATTTGTAGCATACATGTATAAAAAAAAAATAATAATAATAAATTTGAAGGCAACAGATATTTCTGCAGTTCAAATGTTAAAATGCATTGGTAGTTTTTATTGATTATATAAAGCGCTAAACTAGAGACTCCCAGGAGCCTGTAATCGCTCACCTGGTTTTCAATTTGATATCGAAAGTTGATAGAAAATGGGGGTGTTACACATAATTTTGAAAGTGGGCCACCAAAAGATCATTTAAACTCAAATTTCTGAGCAAAAGATTTTGATGTGATTTTTATCTCATAATATTCCTAAATGGAATAAACTGGCTGAAAAAATCTCACAGAAAAACCCAGAATATATGTTAAACTACTCATTGCCATGTAGCTGCAGTTAAAATTTGAGTTCATTTTGATTTGTAATAAAGAAGAAATTGACAACTAAAGAAATTTCTATTTTTGGTAACAGCAGCCATTTTGAATGGAGGGCGGCGCTGTCGGACACAATATTGAAAAGGGACCACCCAAGGACCATCCCAGCCAAATTTGCTTTAATTTGGTTCAGCGGTTTCAGAGGAGAAGATTTAAATGTGATCTTTTATCAAAATATGCCTAATTTGCATAATCAGTATAAATCGGTTGAAAGAAAAATTTCACAGAAAAACCTGGAATATATGTTAAACTACTCCTTGCCATGTAGCTGCATTTAAAATTTGAGCTCATTTTGACTTCTACTAAAGCAGCAATGGACAATTGAAGAAATTTCCATTTTTAGTAACAGCAGCCATCTTGAATGGAGGGCGGGGCTGTCAGACACAATTTTGAAAGGGACCCACCCAGGGATCATCCCTGCCAGGTTTGGTTTAATTTGGTTCAGTGGTTTCTGAGGAGAAGATTTAAATGTGATCTTTTATCAAAATATGCCTAATTTGTATAATAGGTATAAATCGGCTGAAAGAAAAATTTCACAGAAAAAACCCGGAATATTTGTGAAACCACTCCTTGTTATATAGCTGCAGTTAAAATTTGAGCTCAATTTGACTTATACTAAAGCAGCAATGGACAATTGAAGAAATTTCTATTTTTAGTAACAGCAGCCTTTTTGAACGGAGGTCGGTCGGAACAAAAAGTAACAACACTTGATAAGGACCCTGCAAGGAACATTTCTGCCATGTATGGTTCCAATACATCCAGTGGTTCTTGAGAAGAAGTTTGTTTTACATATTTCCCATAGGGTCGCTATGTTAAATTTTGTCCCCCGCTGGTGGCCATCTTGGATTTTCAATCGGTCCAAAAAGTAACAACATTTGGTTAGCAGCTTGCAATGATCATTCATGACAATTTTCAATTCCATCCTCCATGTAGTATCGGAGAAGACGATCTTTGAAATTTCAGCCAATCAGAGGCTATTATGGCCCCTGGCAGCCATATTGGATAACCGATCAGAACAAAAAGTAACAACAATTGATCAGAACCTTGTCAGAAACATTTCTGCCAAGTATGGTTCCAATCCATCCAGTGGTTCTTGAGAAGATGTTTGTTTTACATATTTCCCATAGGGTCACTATGTTAAATTATGTCCCCTGTAGGCAGCCATCTTGGATTTTCAATCGGTCCAAAAAGTAACAACTCTTGGTTAGCAGCTTGCAATGATCATTCATGACAATTTTCAATTCCATCCTCCATATAGTATCGGAGAAGAAGATCATTAAAAATATCAGCCAATCAGAGGCTTTTATGGCCCCTGGCAGCCATGTTGGATACCCGATCGTAACGAAAGTAACAACACTTGGTTAGACCATGCAAATGAACATTCCTGTCACGTTTGGTCCCATTTGCTTCAGTGGTTCTCTAGAAGAAGATTGAAATGTTTACGGACGGACGACGGACGACAAGTGATGGCAATAGGTCAGGTGAGCTAAAAATTCACTATGAATATAAATCAACAGTACATATACATGTTAAGGTTTAATATTGTAAGATGTGTATTTTTGTTGTTATATGTGTTGATGAAACATATTATTTTATATGTGTGAATACAGTGATGCAATAAAACTACCCAAATCCTACTCACTCCCCCCCCCCCCCCCCCCCCCCCCGTGGTGGGCAGGGGTTACAGATTAAGTCATTTCTGACTGGCAAAAGAGGTAAATAAAGAGGTAAAAAAGAAGTTGCAGCAACAGTGCTTATAAAAACCATAAAATATTATGAAAATACGAAATATACTTTAAAGATAGGTAAAAAAAAAATCTGCACAATTGTCATGTGTTTAAATTCTTCATGTAAATGTAAGATTTTTTCCGTGCAATTGAAATGCACAGCAAACGGAATATCAGTGCAGAATGTAAATGTATTGCCCAATCAATAGTCACATTTTTGAAATTTTCCCTTGCATATAGCATGAAATTTATTAAAATATATTCCATAATATAAATTTCTTTTCAAATTTCGGTAAAATTTTACACTTAACAATTTTTTTCTAATAGCTTTGGTTTATTCATTTAAAAAAAAAATCACTTTGAGTTTTAGAATTAGTTAAATACTAAAAAAGTATTTTAACACATTTAAAATGTGATTATTAATGTAATCAGCTTCCGAGCTGTTGGGTATATACAATGTATGATACAATATATCTTTTTACCTCCACTATAGGAGATGTTACTTGTCGTAAGTGGTAACTCTTAAGTTTAGGACTAGTTTAGTGAAATGCACGTGCACGTAAGGAAATCTTAAGAGTGATTTTAGACTTACGATTTACGATCACTTTAGTGAAACGGTCACTTGAGGACTAAATTCTGACAATTTTATGGTAAACAGAGGACTAAATTCTGACAATTTTATGGTAAACAGAAGACTTAATTCTGACAATTCTATGGTAAACAAAGGACTAAATTCTGACAATTCTATGGTAAACAAAGGACTTAAATCCTGATAATTTTATGGTAAAACAAAGGACTGAATCCTGATAATTTTATGGTAATCAGAGGACTAAATTCTGACAATTTTATGGTAAACAGAGGACTAAATTCTGACAATTTTATGATAAAACAAAGGACTTAAATCCTGATAATTTTATGGTAAACAGAGGACTAAATTCTGACAATTCTATGGTAAACAGAGGACTAAATCTTGATAATTTTATGGTAAACAGAGGAGAAGACTTCATAAGTTTGTTTAACTTGTGTCTAATCCATTTTGTCTGTTTAATTGGCAAATAAAATATGTTTAAACTAAAAAAAAACAAACTAAATCCTGATAATTTTATGGTAAACAGGACTAAATTCTGACAATTTTATGGTAAAACAAAGGACTTAAATTCTGATAATTTTATGGTAAACAGAGGACTAAATTCTGACAATTCTATGGTAAACAGAGGACTAAATTCTGACAATTTTATGGTAAAACAAAGGACTAAATCCTGATAATTTTATGGTAAAACAAAGGACTAAATCCTGATAATTTTATGGTAAACAAAGGACTAAATTCTGACAATTTTATGGTAAAACAAAGGACTTAAATCCTGATAATTTTATGGTAAACAGAGGACTAAATTCTGACAATTTTATGGTAAAACAAAGGACTTAAATCCTGATAATTTTATGGTAAACAGAGGACTAAATTCTGACAATTTTATGGTAAACAAAGGACTACATCCTTAAGGATCATTATTGTTTTGTCATAGTATAAAACATACACTTTAGTTCACTCTGTACAAAATACAGTTAACAATGTATGTGATATTTCTACCTGTTTATCTTTAGTACATTTTTTAGTATAATGACCAATGAATATTTAGGTTTATATTGAATCTGTTGATTTATCCCTTGACACACATACAATGTAAATTTGGCCCAAAAATGACATTGTTTAAGTATTAAAATATTCTGTGGGTTTGTATTGTAAAACAATTACTAGTATATGATTTCCAATCTATTTCTGAACATGTACTACATAATATTCTGTAACTGAACCATGGTCAGGAAGTCAAAGGTCTATCCATGGTTCAGTCACTGTATAAAATATATCTGGAATATATATAGCGTGCACTAACCACTTACCGGCTTAAGTTCAATGTCTGACTTTCCTGGTTTGTTCTCAGACACTGACTGGATTTTACAGAAAACAAGTTAGTATTTGGTAGTCAATAAATATGGTAACATTAATGGATGTGTGTGTGTTACTGGTATTATTAATATCAATAAGCACATGTTATTCTTAGCAAGAGCACATTCAATACATTCTTAAACATGAGTATGAGATACCAGAGTAAGATTATTATAGCAAGATTGTTATAATTGTATTACCCAGCTAAACTTCAAATGTTAAACAAGTGTCAGTTTGCTTAAATTTTGAAGATTCAGTTCATGAAATCCAAAGTTAGTAAAACAGACAATACCACAAGACAACATTTCCAAAATGTGGAATAAGATTAATGTTACTTTAAGCACATCAAGTCCATGCAGAAGTCAAGAGACTGTCAATAAAGTCATGCTGTAGTAAGTTTAACCACTCATATATAATATTACACTAGTGATTGATGTTCTTAACTGCTAAAGGAACTATTAAACAAAATTATATTCTATGTGAAAATTTACACACACAAAATTCATAATAAAACCAGAGGCTCTCAAGAGCCTGTATTGCTCACCTGAGGCACCAAAAACATTCCTTCTTAGTTCGGTTTCAAGGTTAGGTTTCAATTGTCCCAGATGTCTTTTAAAACATTTTTCCCATAGGGTCCGATGTTAAACCAAGTCAGGCCGTAGCCACCATCTTGAATTCCATATTGAACAAAAAAGCTAAATTTTGTAGAGGACCATCCAATGAACAATCATGTACAGTTTGGTTTCACTTTTGAACATTTTTCCCATAGGGTCCAATGTTAATCTATCCTGTGCTGATTTTACCCCTATGTTCTATTTATAGACATGGCGGCCATGATGGTTGGTCGACTTGGTCATCGGACATAAATTTTAAAGGGAACCCCCTAAGGATGATTCAGGCCAAGTTTGGTTTAAATTGGCCCAGTGGTTTCAGAGGAGAAGATTTTTGAAAAAGTTTACAGACGGACGATGGACGCCAAGTGATGGCAATAACTCACACAGGTGAGCTAAAAATGTGTTCAATGTGCATTTTGATAAATAAATATATAAAACGGCAGAATTTAAAATTGGTGACCATTCTGTGGTTGTTATATTAACTAGGTTTATATAGTTACCATGGTAAGTATTGTGACTTACATTTTCTGCAATCTCCTCCTGGGGAATCAATGCATGTATTGATGCTGCTCCCAAACGTGTTTTCCTCTGAAGAAAATAAAAGTAATAATTTATTCTATAATGAAGATTTTACAAGGAAAACACAATGTTAACTTACAATACTTAAACCAGAAACATCCGATCAGCCTGATCGGGTGACATGCACATTAAAATGTCATTATTTATAGTAAAGTGGGCTGGGAGTTACTGATAAACAACAGCTGATAATGGTAAACATAAGCACAATGACATGGATGAGGACTCTTATGTGAATATATAAACACAACATCAAACACATAAAATTAGATTTCTAAATTTTCATACTAAAAATGTTACGTCTTTAACTTGTAATTAATTCTGTAGTACTGTAATTACTCTTATCGCTATTTTGTTTATTTTCCCTTTGATGTTTAAAACCAATATATTTCATATCACGTAAGTGCTGAGATGATTCCAATTATCACTAATCGTCGTCAAGGATGCACTTAGTAACATCACTGTTTTCTAATATGATGTTATAATGACGTCACATTACCAAATCCTTGATAAACATTATTATCATAGCGATAAAATAATTAAAGATGTTTTTTAAAACTCGAGGACGTTTCTCAGTCATCTCTCATCTCAGGGGCTTCGCCCTTCGATACGTCCTCTCATTTTAAAAAACATCGTTAATCACTTATTACTTCTGAAGAACATTTATTATAACATTTTGTGGATTGATTTATACCCAGTTGCTTGCAGAAGGAGAACAAAAGAAGGTATATTAAAACAAGGGAAGTAATTCAGCTAATAAACATAGACAAAGTTGTAATGATGCATTATTATTGGTTAAGTAGTAAAGAGTATATGAATACAATATATTTAAATTGACTTCCAAATTGAAATTTACATCTATCTCATTTTTCATCATTAAGGTGCATGGATTTTAAAATATCAAAAATTATTTTCTTTCCAAGACATAAATAAACAATAAGTTCCATTATTACATAGATTCCCATGAAACACTGGTATTTCCAAAATTCACTACTACTACTACAGTACCAACACGGTCACAATAAAAATATCATTGAGTGTGTGACAATGAATTCCTTTTTTAAACATCTTATCTTATATTTAATTTGACAAGTCAACATATTTCATTTCTCAACAGAAGTCATCCATACATCAGGAGAAGAAAACAGTAATCTTCAAATCTATGGCCATCAAGTTTATAATACCACTTAAAGTGTGAAATACTTCTATATTTATTATAATAATTTCTACAACTACAATTTATCTTCAAATCTATGGTTATCAATTTTATAATACCACGTGTAGTGTGAAATACTTCTATATTTATTATAATTTCTACAACTACAATTTATCTTCAAATCTATGGTCATCAATTTTATATTATTATACTTCATGCAAAAATCTATTAATTTCATTGGATAATAGGCATTTGACATTCCTCAATAGCATTTTTTGGTGGAGGAATCAGATCATAATAACACCCTCTGCCGTAATATCGCCCTCTGCAATAACACCCGCTCCGTCCGAGTTTTGTCGATTAAACATTTTTGGTAAGTTTGTTGTTTTTTAGTTTGTTAGAAGCAAGAAACCGTAATGCTATGACAATGCCGCAAATTTCTAACAGTAACTGTTCTGTGAATATTAACTTTCACATGAAATAGCAAATTAGCAATATCTTAATTCTTTACCCATCTTTGTTTTTTCTTGTTGTTGTTGTTCAAATGAACATTTGTTTTTTGTTATCATTTATCTATATATTTATTGTTGACATTTTTTCCTGTTATTGTTAATGAAAATATTACTTGTTGAAATGATAGTAGTTGTTGCTTTATTTAGGTAGTGATATGTACATAGTGTGTCCCATTGGTTAACTGACTCCAATAAAAATTCAAAGTCCTCTTTACTACTGGCATTCAGTATGATAAAAAAGCATACTGCCTTTAGTTGAGGGTGTTATGGTAGATGACCACACTCTGGAAAAAGAATATAACCCTCGACTTAATCTCGGGTGATATTTTCCCCCTCGTGTGGTAATCTACCATAACAGCCTCAATTAAAGGCAGTATGTTTATAATACCACTTAAAGTGTGAAATACTTGTATATTTATTATAATAATTTCTACAACTACAATCTAAATACTGTTAATGACATGTTAATAACTAATACATAACTGTTATATCACCGCCACCAATCTCTCTAACTCATATTCAAATGATATGCTAATGGTAAAGTTATCGAGATTTCCGGATATGCATTGGCGGGATCTTATCACGTCTACAAGGAGGTAAGTTGCACATTATTATCTTGTATTCAAGCACTTTTTACAAAAATGGCCATGTAATTCGACGCAATTTAAAAATTCCTAATGCCAGAGTAAGCTATATTGTTGACTGATGTGCCGTAATGACGCTAGAATCTTTCTCCTGCGTGTTTTGTCAATCAAAAGAGTTTGATCGTGTAACTGATTGACTGAAGCACAGTCTACAAGCAATTGTGGTGTATGTCAAGTATCTTTTTATGTTCCAAAATGAAAAACCCGGAATATATGTTAAACTACTCCTCGCTATGTAGATGCAGTAAAACATTTGAGCTCATTTTGACTTAAACTAAAGCAGCAATGGACAATTGAAGAAATTTCTATTTTTAGTAACAACAGCCATCTTGAATGGAAGGTGGGGATGTCGGACACATTTTTGAAATGGGACTACCCAAGGACTATCCCAGCCAAATTTGCTTTAATTTGGTTCAGCGGTTTCAGAGGAGAAGATTTAAATGTGATCTTTTATTAAAATATGCCTAATTTGCATAATCGGTAAAAATTGGCTGAAAATTTTTTTCACAGAAAAACCCATAATATATGTTAAACTAATTTGAGCTCATTTTGACTTAAACTAAAGCAGCAATGGACAATTGAAGAAATTTCTATTTTTAGTAACAGGAGCCATCTTGAATGGAGGGTGGAGCTGTCGGACACAATTTTGAAAGGGACACACCCAGGGACCATCCCTGCCAGGTTAGGTTTAATTTGGTTCAGCGGTTTCAGAGGAGAAGATTTAAATGTGAAAGTTTACGACGTACGACGGACGCCAAGTGATGGCAAAAGCTCACATGACCTTTGGCCAGGTTGCCAGGTGAGCTAAAAAGCAAAACAAAATATGGAAAAAGATATAGCAAAAAATGCCAAGACCAACCCCAAGAAATTCTGGCAATATGCCAACTCCAAAAGAAAAACCAAAAGTGGAATTGCAGAACTAAAATACAAAAACGACAAGGGGAAGATAAACATAACGGAATGCGAGAAGGATAAAGCCAACGTTCTAGCCAACTTCTTCAGTAGTGTGTTCACCAAAGAACCAGAAGGAGACTTACCAACATTCAGAGATGCAAATCTAGAGTTTGAGTTTGAGAAAAGAGTCTTTGAAGAAAAAGAAGTCAAGAAACTATTGGATGAATTAAATCCAAATAAATGAAAAGGGCCAGACTGCCTTCACCCGAAGGCATTAAAAGAACTCAAATCAATCTTAGCAAAACCACTAACAAGGATATTTAATGCCTCGAAGGAGGAAGCAAAAGTACCTGAGATATGGAAGATTGGCAATGTAGTGGCTCTGTTTAAGAAGGGAGATAAGTCCGATCCTG
Organism: Bathymodiolus brooksi; assembly: GCA_963680875.1. Classification (NCBI taxonomy): domain Eukaryota; kingdom Metazoa; phylum Mollusca; class Bivalvia; order Mytilida; family Modiolidae; genus Bathymodiolus; species Bathymodiolus brooksi. Next base: position 15,579,841 of record OY804579.1, read on the forward strand.
GCAACTACAGGTCAGTAAGTCTAACCGGCATTGCATGTAAAATGATGGAAAAACTGGTAAGAAACCAAATAGTAGAGCATATGAAAAGAAATAAACTATTTAGCAAGAACAAATTTGGTTTCATATCCGGAAGATCCATGACCCTGCAATTACTGTTGGTTTTAGACCAGTGGACCGAAATAATAGATAACGGCGGCAGTATTGACTCTGTTTATATGGATTTCATGAAGGCGTTCGACAAAATCCCCCATAGAAGGCTCATAAAAAAATGGAACACTATGGCATTGGAGAAAATACACTCAACTGGGTTCAGGACTTTTTAACAGACAGAAAACAGGAAGTTTCAGTGAACGGAATGGACTCTACCACTCACAATGTAACCAGTGGAATTCCACAAGGCAGTGTACTTGGACCGATTCTGTTTGTAATCTACATAAACGACATGCCAGATTATGTAGCAGCAACAGCCTATCTCTTTGCCGACGATATCAAGCTATATAAAGAAATCAGATTGCCAGAAGATAGCAATAGTCTGCAAAGGGACCTGGATAGTCTACAGGAATGGTCCAACACCTGGCTACTAAAATTCCACCCAAACAAATGCAAGGTCATGACTGTATCAAATAAAACAAATACAATCAGGAGGTACCATTTATACAACAGTACTGGCAAAGAAGTATAGCCAGAAAAATCAGAGGGAGAAAAAGATATTGGAGTACTAGTGGACGATCAGCTGACATTCTCTCAAGACATATTCAACAGCAGGCGAACAAGGTGAACAGTATTATGGATCTCATAAGAAGAACTTATTCATACCTAGATGAGCAGAGTTTCAAATACCTTTTCCAGGCATTAGTAAGACCACACCTTGAATATGCAGAAGCAGTATGGTCACCATCAACGGTAGGGGACATAGATGTAATCGAAAATGTCCAAAGAAGAGCCACAAAACAAATTCCTTCACTGAAAAACCTAGAATACACAGATAGACTTAAAAAAGCTGAAAATGCCATCCCTAAAGTACAGGCACCTTAGAGGGGACATGATCGAAACTTTCAAAATCATCAATGGCATCTACGATAGAGAAGTCACAGAAGGTTTACTTGACCTAGATCAAAATACAAGAACTAGAGGGAACGACAAAAAACTGAAGAAATAATACAGCAAATTCAACATCCCGAAATTCTCTTTCACAAACAGAATAGTTGACATTTAGAACAGTCTATCAAACGAAGTTATCACAGCTAAAACAGTGAACAATTTTGAGATCAACTTAGATAAGTACTGGGAAGCACAAGAGTTCAAATATGATCACACAACTAACATCAACCTAACTAGTAAGCCCGGAAGTGACGTAAAGTCACGGTCTAGCATAGTAGAAGAAGAGGTGGATATAGTGGTTTCAGCAAGCCAGCGTCCACAGTCGAACCTAACCTAATCTAACCTAAGAGATATTCCGAACATATACTTGATCCGTATCTTTCCAGTGATTTGATTAAACAACAACTGGCATTAAGTAATTATAATGAAATAGAAATTGATTTGTTTATAGTGTTTCCTTCCCCTACACAATAATTCCCTGGAAACGTAAATAAAATGTCTATCAGCATGGATCTATATCCCCTGATCTTAGAAAGTACAAATTTACAACAAGCGGCGGAGATCAATTCAACCAGAAATGTTAAGGCGTCTGATGTTAATTTCCATTAAAGGGACATTCAATTTCATTAAAATCCACCTGTGATGTAAATCTATTGTCTAAACTCTCCATTATTTTCAAGGAATGGAGAGTTGTGAACAATGTGGACAGGGGCGGAGTTATTGTTCTCTTTGTACTTTAGATACTATACACAAACTTTTTTTTTGTTACAAGATTAATAATTAATAAAATTAGTAAAGTACAATGGGTGGATTTTAAGTTGGAGAATGTCCTCGAATCTCTCCATTCCTTAAAAACAATGGGCCTCGGCTCCATTATTTTTAAGGAATGGAGAGTTACTTGGACATTCTCCTATACGTAGCTGATTTTGATACACAATCTGCATTCAATAGATGGTGAACAACGACGTTCAAAGCATCCTGATTCGATCCACATTATATGATTACCGCTTAGATAGACCTGCTATTCGAGAACCAAACTTAGAAATTGACGATTAGACACTCATACCATGATGGCATCGTTTGAAACCAATGACTTTATGACTTGTGTCTAAGTGTATGTTAATTTGTTGATTAAAGATGTCATAATAATAATTTCTGTTAGTATTAATAATGAGAAAATGCGATAATGTTTGTGAGACAATAACCCAAAACATTTTACACAATAGCTGATAATTATTCTCTAGTTTTTGTAATTTTTATTAATTTTTTTGGAGAACTAAAAAAAAATGTAAATGTAGAGGCCTGTATGTGTTTATCTTTAGCTAGAAAGTGCAAGAGAAAATACAATATTGGTAAAATGCTTCAGATTTGATTCAAATATGTACAAATGTATATAGAATTCCAGCTACATAAAATAGATGATGTTTCTTAAAGTAGTCTCATTGTCATGGAAACAATATTAGGTAAAAGCTTAAATATAAGCCTAACAAACCACAAAAATAATTACATTTTCAACTGCTTAATAAAATAACATGGCCTTACATAGTTAAAATAATAAGAAACAAACTCTTGGGAATTGTTTTAAAGAAAGTGTGTTTTTATATGAATATATAGGGCAATTTTGAAAACTTGACATACTTTGTCATGATGCCGTAGAATAACATTCGTTTTTGATAGCGACTTTGATCGTTTGCTTGATGGTGTTTAATGCCACTTTTAACAATATTTCTGTAATATCGTGGCGGTCAGTTTTATTGGTGGAGGAAACCGGAGGAACTGGAGAAAACCACCGACCTATCGCAAGTCACTGACAAACTTTATCACATAATGTTGCACACCTCGCCCTGACCAAGATTCAAACTCACATCAGTGGTGATTGCATAGGTAGTTGTAAATCCAACTACCATACGATCACAGCTACGACAGCCCCACTAGGGACTTTGATGAGGTTGAATATGAGATAAATCTTATAGTGCAAACATTTGGTATCAACTAGAAGCTCACCTGTTTATTCATGTACAGCTTGGGTTCAAAGTTGTAGTTTCTGAGAAAAAGTTTTTCTAAATTCATATTCCCAAAGGTTCTTATGATATTTTGTCCCAAAGGTTCTTATGATATTTTGTCCCAAAGGTTCTTATGATATTTTGTCCCAAAGGTTCTTATGATATTTTGTCCCAAAGGTTCTTATGATATTTTGTCCCAAAGGTTCTTATGATATTTTGTCCCAAAGGTTCTTATGATATTTTGTCCCAAAGGTTCTTATGATATTTTGTCCCAAAGGTTCTTATGATATTTTGTCCCAAAGGTTCTTATGATATTTTGTCCCAAAGGTTCTTATGATATTTTGTCCCAAAGGTTCTTATGATATTTTGTCCCAAAGGTTCTTATGATATTTTGTCCCAAAGGTTCTTATGATATTTTGTCCCAAAGGTTCTTATGATATTTTGAGTATCTGGATTTTCAATAAAAAAAAACCTCCTACAGTATACAAAAGGTTAAGAAATAGAACATTAATATACCATACAACAATTCCATCACATATGTGGTTCCTCTTTTTTAATTTGAGCTAATCAGAAAATATAATTATCAAAGCAGCCATATTCAATTTCCAAATGAAACAAATTAACAAATAATGCTGAGAACCATTAAGTACCATTTCTGCCAAGTTTTGAGTACATATGTTCTGAGAAAAATATTGAAATGTGAAAATCTGATAAATGCAAGAGATGACGATGGATGTAATATGATGACAATATCTTACAAGCCGTAACAAGGCTCTTTGGTCCAGGCGAGAGCAAAAAATAAAATGATGACAATATTTTACAAGCCGTAACAAGGCTCTTTGGTTCAGGCGAGAGCAAAAAATAAAATGATGACAATATCTTACAAGCCGTAACAAGGCTCTTTGGTCCAGGCGAAAGCAAAAAATAAAATGATGACAATATCTTACAAGCCGTAACAAGGCTCTTTGGTTCAGGCAAGAGCAAAAAATAAAATGATGACAATATCTTACAAGCCGTAACAAGGCTCTTTGGTTCAGGCAAGAGCAAAAAATAAAATGATGACAATATCTTACAAGCCGTAACAAGGCTCTTTGGTCCAGGCGAGAGCAAAAAATAAAATGCCATATGATGACAATATCTTACAAGCCATGACAAGGCTCTTTGGTCCAGGCGAGAGCAAAAAATAAAATGCCATTATGCTTTTTATTTGTAATTCAAATAGATGAACTGTAAGGTAAAAACTCAAAAATAATCTATGATGTGATTAGGGTTATGGTGTTTAACGTCACTTTCAACAATATTTCAGTTATATCGTGGTGGTTAGTTTTATTGGTGGAGGAAACCGGAGTACTCGGAGAAAACCACTGACCTGCTGCAAGTCACTGACAAACTTTATCCCATAATGTTGTATCGAGTACGCCTCGCCTGAGCGGGGTTCGAACTCACGTTAGTGGTGATGGGCACTGATTGCATAGGTAGTTGTAAATCCATCTACCATACGATCACGACCACAATGGCCCCTTCTATGAGGTGTTATAGAACTATAATTGGTATATTGTCCATTACAAGTTTATTGACTTTTACTTGGTATAAATTATATATTCACATTGTAGAGTGGATTGTTCCAAGCAGAAGTATCAATTGATTGTTTGTATTAGTTCTGCCTGTGGTACAGCTTTTATCTATAAATGGACACAATTGTCAAATGGTTAAAGTAATCATACATCTTCATTGTACAATAACATTTTACTTTCCATAGGAACAACAGATAAACCAATTTATCATGTCCTTATCAAGATTATGTTGTTCTCTCCGACCACAAAGGGTTCCTCCATCACTAAACCTGGTCAACACCACAAGAAAACGCTCAACGTGGCGCAAGACCAATGTTAAAATATACCAATTAGTGCAGATCAAAGGAAACCAGCATGAATTACTGATAAAAGTCTCAATATAAATGGCTTAATATAATCAATAATAATATAGCTTATACATAGATATCATTTACAATAGTACAATAATATCTTGACACAATATTGCAGACATCCCCCATCCAAAAAAAAATATGACAATGTCTATCTAACCTACCAAACTCATCTTTACATAAAAACATGACAAGTATTTCTAACCTACTAAACTCACCTCTACATAAAAACATGACAATGTCTTTCTAACCTACTAAACTCACCTCTACATAAAGACATGACAATGTCTATCTAACCTACTAAACTCACCTCTACATAAAGACATGACAATGTCTATCTAACCCACTAAACTCACCTCTACATAAAAACATGACAATGTCTATCTAACCTACTAAACTCACCTCTACATAAAAACATGACAATGTCTATCTAACCCACTAAACTCACCTCTACATAAAAACATGACAATGTCTATCTAACCTACTAAACTCACCTCTACATAAAGACATGACAATGTCTATCTAACCCACTAAACTCACCTCTACATAAAAACATGACAATGTCTATCTAACCTACTAAACTCACCTCTACATAAAGACATGACAATGTCTATCTAACCCACTAAAATCACCTCTACATAAAAACATGACAATGTCTATCTAACCTACTAAACTCACCTCTACATAAAAACATGACAATGTCTATCTAACCCACTAAACTCACCTCTACATAAAAACATGACAATGTCTATCTAACCTACTAAACTCACCTCTACATAAAAACATGACAATGTCTATCTAACCTACTAAACTCACCTCTACATAAAGACATGACAATGTCTATCTAACCCACTAAACTCACCTCTACATAAAAACATGACAATGTCTATCTAACCCACTAAACTCACCTCTACATAAAAACATGACAATGTCTATCTAACCTACTAAACTCACCTCTACATAAAGACATGACAATGTCTATCTAACCCACTAAACTCACCTCTACATAAAAACATGACAATGTCTATCTAACCTACTAAACTCACCTCTACATAAAGACATGACAATGTCTATCTAACCCACTAAACTCACCTCTACATAAAAACATGACAATGTCTATCTAACCTACTAAACTCACCTCTACATAAAGACATGACAATGTCTATCTAACCCACTAAACTCACCTCTACATAAAAACATGACAATGTCTATCTAACCCACTAAACTCACCTCTACATAAAAACATGACAATGTCTATCTAACCTACTAAACTCACCTCTACATAAAGACATGACAATGTCTATCTAACCCACTAAACTCACCTCTACATAAAAACATGACAATGTCTATCTAACCTACCAAACTCACCTCTACATAAAGACATGACAATGTCTATCTAACCCACTAAACTCACTTCTACATAAAAACATGACAATGTCTATCTAACCTACTAAACTCACCTCTACATAAAAACATGACAATGTCTATCTAACCCACCAAACTCACCTCTACATAAAAATATGACAATTTCTATCTAACCCACTAAACTCACCTCTACATAAAAACATGACAATGTCTATCTAACCCACCAAACTCACCTCTACATAAAAACATGACAATTTCTATCTAACCCACTAAACTCACCTCTACATAAAAACATGACAATGTCTATCTAACCTACTAAACTCACCTCTACATAAAAACATGACAATCTATATCTAACCCACTAAACTCACCTCTACATAAAGACATGACAATGTCTATCTAACCTACTAAACTCACCTCTACATAAAAACATGACAATGTCTACTAACCTACTAAACTCACCTCTACATAAAGACATGACAATGTCTATCTAACCCACTAAACTCACTTCTACATAAAAACATGACAATGTCTATCTAACCCACTAAACTCACCTCTACATAAAAACATGACAATGTCTTTCTAACCTACTAAACTCACCTCTACATAAAACATGACAATGTCTTTCTAACCTACTAAACTCACCTCTACATAAAGACATGACAATGTCTATCTAACCCACTAAACTCATCTCTACATAAAAACATGACAATGTCTATCTAACCTACTAAACTCACCTCTACATAAAGACATGACAATGTCTATCTAACCCACTAAACTCACTTCTACATAAAAACATGACAATGTCTATCTAACCCACTAAACTCACCTCTACATAAAAACATGACAATGTCTATCTAACCCTCTAAACTCACCTCTACATAAAAACATGACAATTTCTATCTAACCCACTAAACTCACCTCTACATAAAAACATGACAATGTCTATCTAACCCACCAAACTCACCTCTACATAAAAACATGACAATTACAATCTAACCCACTAAACTCGCCTCTACATAAAAACATGACAATGTCTATCTAACCTACTAAACTCACCTCTACATAAAAACATGACAATGTATATCTAACCCACTAAAGTCACCTCTACATAAAGACATGACAATGTCTATCTAACCCACTAAACTCACCTCTACATAAAAACATAACAATGTCTATCTAATCTACTAAACTCACCTCTACATAAAAACATGACAATGTCTATCTAACCCACTAAACTCACCTCTACATAAAGACATGACAATGTCTATCTAACCTACTAAACTCACCTCTACATAAAAACATGACAATGTCTATCTAACCTACTAAACTCACCTCTACATAAAGACATGACAATGTATATCTAACCTACTAAACTCACCTCTACATAAAAACATGACAATTTCTATCTTACCCACTAAATTCACCTCTACATAAAAACATGGCAATTTCTATCTAACTTACTAAACTCACCGATTGTTTAGATTTATTTTGTGATCTCAGTACAAAAGGCTTGACACACAACATAATAGGTACACACAGAAGTCCAGCCAAGAGTAAGACAGTCTGGATAGTTTGCTACAAAATAAATGAATGAATGAATGAGTGAGTGGCTGTTGTTTAATGCCAAATGAGCAATTTTTCAGCTATATCATGGAATGGAGAGGAAAAGTTATATTTGACGAGATGATGATAATTCAACCCGCTTAGTTGGATTTTTTAAATGCCACAACAGTCCGCAGGTAGACATGTCACTCCACTTAAACACATTATCCTGATTCCTTGGCAACCAGTCTTTGCTCTTGCTCCTTAATTCTGCATGCTTAGCAGAGAAGCAACGAATACCAATTTTATAGTCTTTTGATTGACCCGACCAGGGCTCAAACCCACAATCTACAGCACTCTGGGTGAGCAAGCTAACCAGTACACCATAGATAATGAATGAATAAATAAATTGAGTGAGTAATTATTGCTTGATGCCAAATAAACAATTTTTTTCAAATATATCATATATTGCATTCGTGGTAGTTATAACACTGTAAGAACTATGTATTGTGTTCTGCTGTAGTTATAACACTGTAAGAACTATGTATTGTGTTCTGCTGTAGATATAACACTGTAAGAACTATGTATTGTGTTCTGCTGTAGTTATAACACAGTAAGAACTATGTATTGTGTTCTGCTGTAGTTATAACACTGTAAGAACTATGTATTGTGTTCTGCTGTAGATATAACACAGTAAGAACTATGTATTGTGTTCTGCTGTAGTTATAACACTGTAAGAACTATGTATTGTGTTCTGCTGTAGATATAACACAGTAAGAACTATGTATTGTGTTCTGCTGCAGATATAACACAGTAAGAACTATGTATTGTGTTCTGCTGTAGTTATAACACTGTAAGAACTATGTATTGTGTTCTGCTGTAGTTATAACACAGTAAGAACTATGTATTGTGTTCTGCTGTAGTTATAACACTGTAAGAACTATGTATTGTGTTCTGCTGTAGATATAACACAGTAAGAACTATGTATTGTGTTCTGCTGTAGTTATAACACTGTAAGAACTATGTATTGTGTTCTGCTGTAGATATAACACAGTAAGAACTATGTATTGTGTTCTGCTGCAGATATAACACAGTAAGAACTATGTATTGTGTTCTGCTGTAGTTATAACACTGTAAGAACTATGTATTGTGTTCTGCTGTAGTTATAACACAGTAAGAACTATGTATTGTGTTCTGCTGCAGATATAACACAGTAAGAACTATGTATTGTGTTCTGCTGTAGTTATAACACTGTAAGAACTATGTATTGTGTTCTGCTGTAGTTATAACACAGTAAGAACTATGTATTGTGTTCTGCTGTAGATATAACACTGTAAGAACTATGTATTGTGTTCTGCTGTAGTTATAACACTGTAAGAACTATGTATTGTGTTCTGCTGTAGTTATAACACTGTAAGAACTATGTATTGTGTTCTGCTGTAGTTATAACACTGTAAGAACTATGTATTGTGTTCTGCTGTAGATATAACACTGTAAGAACTATGTATTGTGTTCTGCTGTAGTTATAACACTGTAAGAACTATGTATTGTGTTCTGCTGTAGTTATAACACTGTAAGAACTATGTATTGTGTTCTGCTGTAGATATAACACTGTAAGAACTATGTATTGTGTTCTGCTGTAGTTATAACACAGTAAGAACTATGTATTGTGTTCTGCTGTAGTTATAACACAGTAAGAACTATGTATTGTGTTCTGCTGCAGATATAACACTGTAAGAACTATGTATTGTGTTCTGCTGTAGTTATAACACTGTAAGAACTATGTATTGTGTTCTGCTGTAGTTATAACACTGTAAGAACTATGTATTGTGTTCTGCTGTAGATATAACACAGTAAGAACTATGTATTGTGTTCTGCTGTAGTTATAACACTGTAAGAACTATGTATTGTGTTCTGCTGTAGATATAACACAGTAAGAACTATGTATTGTGTTCTGCTGTAGATATAACACAGTAAGAACTATGTATTGTGTTCTGCTGTAGTTATAACACTGTAAGAACTATGTATTGTGTTCTGCTGTAGTTATAACACAGTAAGAACTATGTATTGTGTTCTGCTGTAGTTATAACACTGTAAGAACTATGTATTGTGTTCTGCTGTAGTTATAACACAGTAAGAACTATGTATTGTGTTCTGCTGTAGTTATAACACTGTAAGAACTATGTATTGTGTTCTGCTGTAGTTATAACACAGTAAGAACTATGTATTGTGTTCTGCTGTAGATATAACACTGTAAGAACTATGTATTGTGTTCTGCTGTAGTTATAACACTGTAAGAACTATGTATTGTGTTCTGCTGTAGTTATAACACAGTAAGAACTATGTATTGTGTTCTGCTGTAGTTATAACACTGTAAGAACTATGTATTGTGTTCTGCTGTAGTTATAACACTGTAAGAACTATGTATTGTGTTCTGCTGTAGATATAACACTGTAAGAACTATGTATTGTGTTCTGCTGTAGTTATAACACTGTAAGAACTATGTATTGTGTTCTGCTGTAGATATAACACTGTAAGAACTATGTATTGTGTTCTGCTGTAGTTTTAAAATGGTAAAAGAAAGTTAAATAGATTTTGTTGTGGTGTACAATGTAGTTATAACACAGTTCAGTCAAAATCCAATCTCAGAATTTTGTGACAGAAAAATTGTCAGGAACAAAAGTACAGTAAAACCTGCCCATGCGGTCACCTCTATTAAGCAGTCACCCGTATTAAAAGGTAATCTTTTTGTTGCCCTGTCATAGAAAATTTCATATGAATTGAACCTCTTTTAAGAGGTCACCTGTCTTATAAGCCACTTTCTCCTTGTCTCAAAGGTGACCTTTTAATACATGTTTGACTGTATATTGTGATTGTGATACGTACAAGGTATGGTGGATTAATATTAATATTAAATATAGTATAACTAATCGTAGATTTGGAATATCAAAATAAGACCATGAGTGACCGAAGTACGCATAAGGATTAAACAAGTGTGAGGAACTTGTTCCGTCCACGAATTTAATCATTAATGTGTATTCGGTCACGAGTGGTCTTATTTTGATATTCAAAATGTATGATTTAATAGTTATACTGTTTATTATATAGACTTTCCAAATTTCTTATATATTTTTTTTTTATTTGTGCATTTCATTGCATGCGTATGAATCTACGATCAATGATACTACAGGGTTCAACTGGAAGGATCTGCCATCTTGAAAATGTGAAATTCTATTTTTCATATTTACAACAATGCACAAAAATAACTAGAACTGTGAGTGACCTCACTGAGTGATACCCCCCGCTTGCAATACTATGATGTTCAAACTTTGGAATACAGGTATATTAGCAAGTTACCTATGAAAAAAGAACGGATATGGAGTAATGTCAAGGAGACAACATCCCATCTCCAAAATAAACTAACCAAGAACATACATCTAGGGGTCGCCACAAGGTCTTCAACAAAGTGGGATTGTTTAAAACCAATACGGTTTCATCAGTATACATGAGGATTACAACATTTCCTAACTTTTGTACAAGAGGATATAGGTCACATCAAATGTTATTGATTCAAAATTAATTATTTATTCTTGAGTAGTTTTTATATTGCAAATATCCAGATGTGAAAAGGTCAATTAAAATCTTATTTCATTCAGGAATAGTTATGCTTACATCACCTTCCAAATTTTTGACAGGAACCATATTCCTTCATGCACATCTGCAGGCAGTGTATTACAACTGTGTAAAGTTTCATTTAAATCCAATGAGCCGTTTAGGAGAAGTTGTGCTTACAAGCCCATCTCTCCATACAGAACGTATTTCAGAGTATAAGTTAAATTATCCCCCCTTCCAAATTTTGGACAGCAACCATATTCCTTCATGTACATCTGCAGGTAGTGTACTACAACTGTGTAAAGTTTCATAAAAATCCAATAAGCTGTTTAGGAGAAGTTGCGCTTACAAGGTACATCCCCCCCCTTTTCGTGAAAGTATAAGTTGAATTATCTCGCCTTTTAAATTTTGGACAGCAACCATATTCCTTCATGCACATCTGCAGGTAGTGTACTACAAATGTGTAAAGTTTCATAAAAATCCAACAAGCGGTTTAGGAGGAGTTACAAGGTACATGGATGGACGGACAGGGTGATTCCTATATACCCCCCAAACTTTGTTTGCAGAGGGTATAATTAAAATGCTTACCCTTAAAGCTTATTTTAGTTAAATTAGATCACAATTGAAGCGTATACGAAGCCAAATAACGTCTGATTTTTACGTTTCAAACTGGAAGTCTTCATATAACGTCAATGACGTCATGTTGGTTATATGCCAAAGTCGTCAATAAGATTTCGCAGAATTTTTTCAGTTTACAATCGTATGTGTATTCACCGTAACACAACAAGGGACGTAACCACCACACTTATAGTTTTGCAAAAGTAGTTCCGGCGGGAAAAAAACTGATATTTCACATGTGAAATACCAGAATTTTTTCCACGGATAATTCCCCATAATTCACACCTATCTATATAATAACACATAATATCCTTACCTGGTTCTCATAGAAAATGGTCTGTGATGAACAAGGCAACTTTGCATTAGGTTCATGATGAACACACTTATAGGAACTGTTCCTATTTGTCCCTGGTATAGGAAATGATTCTGGGAGTGTATACTTCATCAAAAACATGTTGATAAAATCTACAGAAAAAAATAATGTTTCTGTTTTTACTTTCCATTTTTGTATTAAATATTTGTATTCAGATTGATTGAAAGCTTGTTTTACTCTACTGCTGGTTTTTGCTATTTCATAACAATCAGATTAAGTGGGGGTGGAAATAAACCTAGCATACTTATGATCAAGGAAGCCCATGACCATCTATTAACTTTGTGATAAGGAAGCTTATGACTCAAAAAACCAAGCATCAATATGCCAAAGAAGTCCATAGCTGTCAATTAATTGAGCATAATTGTGTTTAAGATAGCCTATGGATGTCAATAAAACTAGCATCGTTGTGCTAAGGTAGCATATGACTGTCAATTAACTAGCCATGAAGGTGCCAAAGGAAGTCTATGGATGTCAATAAACCTACTATTTGGTTTATTCAGGAGGAAAAGACAAAAACATCATTTATATATTAGTAAACAAATACAATGATGTATTTACACATCGGTAAATAAATACATTATTTAACTTTCCAAGAATATTGTTTTAAATCTAATTTAACTATAAAAGCATTCTTGATATTTTAACAAATGAAACAAACAAATATTTTACTTTCATAAGCAGGTAAAAAAAAGTCATGAAAAACAAATAAAATTGTTGTAAAACTAAAGATGATAAACTTACGAATTAGAAGTGATGGTGCACACTGTGTACATACATCGGTAAACGCAAACCATTTGTAGAAAATCATCCCTACCAAGTATCCAAATAGACACAACAAGAAGAATAGTGATGGTATAAACTCTACAAAGACATCCAATGGTCGACGAAAATAACTGAAACACAAGTCAAATTTTATAATAGCCAACTACTGACTGGAAACAAAGAAATCTGTTCCTTATTAAAAATTAAAGACAGAGTTATCTCCCATGTTTAAACTACAAGACAGAGTTATCTCTCATGTTAATTGCAAACTGTGAACATTTTATGCTTCTGTTTTTGATTGTTTTAAAGGCTGTCAGAATTTTATTTTTTTATTTTTATTAAAAGTTGCCAATATTCGATGTTTTATACTGATTGCAGTTGAAATTTTTCATAATATCATACGTAAATAGCTTAGAACAAAGGAAATACGTCGGTGTTTGATTCTCTTGTATCCAGTAAAATTTTAATGTTGACATGTGCAATATTCATACGACCTGACAGTGAACTCATTCGGGAAAGCGTTTGCACATGTGAGAATTTGTTTAATTGTTTGTTGATTGAAGAACACGTGCTCAAATCGAATCGTGGAAGCACAAAAACGTTGATGGATTCTACACAAAAACGACACAAAAAGGAGGATTTAGCCAGCTTTATGTAAAAATTAAAAAAAGATGTTATACCGACCTACTCCATTTTTCAACACGCATACGGTAAGCATAAATTAGTATCTTTTTACGGCCAAATCGTGTTTTGACAGTAGAATTGCATCGTAGTTTTTTTATATATTCTTTTTTTCAGGAGAAAACGCTAGGTGATATCTCTTTTAAATTAGAGACTAAAATAAGTCTGTTTTTTTCTAAAAAAAATATAATCAAGACAACTCAAACGTTGTCAATAATATGCAATACAATTTGTTTACAATTTTCCCATTTATAGAGTTTGGGTTTGTTTTTATTGATTTCATCACGTATTTCTGATTTTAAGTGCCATTCTTACTAAATACCATTATATAATATTAACTGATTACCTCGGGATCCAATTTCATAGATATATTTCTTAAATTATATCAATTCTAATGAATTTACATGCAACATGCTTCCTGGTTATTTATAGCAGTTATCAGTGTCCGACAAACTTCGGAAAAGCAGCCGACTTATAATTAGGTGTGTTAATGGCGATTTCACCAACAGACATTCAAATTCTTTTCACTAATTACGACATTATAACATATTTTTTAAACCTGGCTTTTTGTTCAGAACATTTTATTAGTATAAAACATTGAATATTGGCAACTTTTAATATAAACAAAAAAATTCAATTCTGACAGCCTTTAAAGAAATGGACTATAATAAATATTATGTTGTTGGATACTGGTTTCTTTTGGAACAAATAAAAAAAATTGATAATGGAGTAATTGCATTTATTTGCTTCTTTTTTTACTTTCATCGTAAGAAAATATGAAAATGTGGTGGGGACTCCTTTGTCTGAAGCTCTGATAAGAAATATTGTGATTTATTTCAATTACATATCATGTTTTATTTCTGTATTTAGCAGTGCTGTTTATTTATATATAATGGAACAAATTAGCTTAAAGGGGCATTATCTGCCAAAATCGTAAATTTTTGGTACCCATAAAAACTATCAGATATGATTGATGCCTTAATAAAACGTGTTTCTGTAACTTATAAATGTTATGAAATGTACGTGCATCGGGGAAAAAAGGTGCAACTGCTCGTGTTTTGAGATCGATCAAGAAATGGACGCCATCTTATTAATTATCGGCATTGTTTACAGAGTTTGCAGAATCGTCATTAAATCAGTACAACAATGCACTTATTTCTTATTTTCTGTGAATCTGCTTTTAGTCGGCGTTGATTACGGACAAAGAACCATGCAAGTTTGCAGTTAATAAGTGACAAAATACAAATTATTCGTTTTTACCTGGTCAGTTGCATACGGAGAAAGCGAGGTCAAATTATTTGCTTGCAAGGAAATAATAAATCGATGGTAATTTTCGTTCTCAAAACGCGAAAAGTGGTACGATAAGCTGTTTAATGTGAAATATTTACCTTTATTTCATCATTTTAAAGCTATTTACCAATTTCCAAAACATATATTTTTTTGGGTCAAAATCGTAGCCAATGCCTCTTTAAACAGATGAAAATTTATTTATATATAATGGAACAAATTAGATTAAACAGATGAAAATATAAATTAAACTAGAGCATGTAATGCTCCCCTAATTATAAATGATCAATTCATTACCATCTTTAGGGTTGTATAATGCACACACCCCTGTTTGGCCCTGAAAATCCTGAGAAAAAAACTAGTTCATGTTTATAAAAAGTTTACAAAGTTTCATCTGACTTTCACCAGATCGACTAGACGTAAAAGTATACAAAGTGTCATTACAAATGACTAGACTTTGAAATATACAAAGTGTCATCATACTTACACATAATTTTGACTAGAATTAAAAGTAAACCTATTGTCATCTGACATACTCATGATTGACTAGACTTAAAAGTACACCAAATGTCACCCAACATACTCATGACTGACTAGACTTAAAACAGATCTGACTTACACATGATTGACTAGACTTAGAAGTACACCAAGTGTCATCTGAGATATTCCAAGGATTATAGATAACTTCATCTTGAATGAGTTGGTAAATGTAATTTTATTGGTAGAAGCTTGCCAAATCTACAACATAAAATACTGATTTAAATAACAAATCTTTAATCAACTAATTTTAAAAAGTACTATAAATTACCAAAATAAAAGACAAATGAAGCTTAAATTCAAATAAAAAGCTGTACAGATAATGACAGCAAACTCCATCTTGAGGAGCACACCTTGTAAATATTATGAGACACACAATGCAAATGTCTTGGGACACCTATCTTTTATAAATGTTTAGGGACACACAACATAATACAGTCCTCACGGTGAGCACAGGTCCATTGTTCAGTTTTCATAAATAGAACTATATAAAAATAAATGCAAGAATTTGATTTGGACCAGTAAATTCAAATTTTCATTTCGAGGACTATGTAAGTGTCTTGGGACACCTATCTATTATAAATGTTTAGGGACACCCCTTTAAAAAACTGTCCATTGATCTAAGTCATAGAGGGGCCATCATGGCTGTGATCGTATGGTAGTTGGATTTACAACTACCTATGCAATCAGTGCCTATCACCACTGATGTTATGAGTTCGAATCTCGATCAGGGCGAGGTGTACAACATTATGTAATAAAGTTTGTCAGTGACTTCAGGGATGTCATTAGAAGCAGGCAACCGACGAAAATCTCCGGCATCTCTAGCTGTCAACGACGGTTACTTTTTCTCTTTAAAAAAAATAATGAGAGAATATTTATCTAGTATCAGCAATACAAATCTACTAATCAGCATGTTTACGTTTGCAGATCTTTACAAATAAACATCGCTACATATCCTCTAACCCGAATAATTTCAGTCGTTATTTTCTGCTCATCGGAGATGAAATCGTAGACGGAGAGTGACTGAATTATCCGGGTTACATATTCTCGGTTTTTTTCAATTTTTTTTTCAGGAATATTGCAATGAGTTCCGAATGACGCTTTACAAAATTATAAACGTTTCTCCTATACAGGAGCACCCTTATCAAACACGCTATGTCCGCGACGAGCAAAAAAAGATGTAAACAAGGTTCACTGGACGGCTTTTTCAAAAAGCAAAGAATAGACAGTGATTGAAGTGCCTGAATCACTGCCACAATATAATCAAAAGTATTAAAAAAGGGTCTTTTATCTTGAACAATTGCTGAAAATATGAGAAAAATAGTACAAGAAAATGAAGTTTCAATAATGAAATTAAGTGCCAGGAGAGACCTAGAATGCAGGATTTTGCACCATTTATCCCAGAGCTTCTGGGGGCCTTGAGCGGCCCCCAGACCCCTGGCCGTAAAGGGCGCGGTGGACGGCTGTTATGTCCGCATCAATTTGCCTGCTACTTTTCAATTTTCTCCTGCTACTTCAAAATCTATTGACATCCCTGAACTTGCGCCAGGTCGGTGGTTTTCTCTGGGTCCTCCGGTTTCCTCCTCCAATAAAACTGACTGCCATGACATAACTGAAATATTGTTGAAAGTGGCGTTAAACACCATCAAATTTTGTTAGTTTGTTTGTTTTTGGTGTTTAACGCCACTTTCAATAATATTTCAGTTATATCATGGCGACCAGTTTTAGTGGTGGAAGAAGCCGAAGTACCGGGAGAGAACCACCGACCATGGGCAAGCAACTGGTAAACTTATCACTTGTGGCTGCAAGTCGAGTGCACCCTTTTTTGTAATTTACGAAGCTGGGTGCGAACCCACGCCATATCGGTGATAGACTTGTATGAGTTGTTTGGTAATCCAACTACCTAACTCATTGAGCCACCCGAGCCCTCCAAACACCTAGAGGATATGGTCCTGTTTGATTATCAAACATAGTCCCTGGATCTAGAACAAAGGACTTATAACTTACCAGGTCTAAACCTAGAGGATATGGTCCTTTATCATTATCAAACATAGCCCCTGGATCTAGAACAAAGGACTTTATAACTTATCGGGTCTAAACTTAGAGGATATGGTCCTGTTTGATTATCAAACATAGTCCCTGGATCTAGAACAAAGGACTTTATAACTTACCGGGTCTAAACCTAGAGGATATGGTCCTGTTTGATTATCAAACATAGCCCCTGGATCTAGAACAAAGGACTTTATAACTTATCGGATCTAAACCTAGAGGATATGGTCCTGTTTGATTATCAAACATAGTCCCTGGATTTAGAACAAAGGACTTTATAACTTACCGGATCTAAACCTAGAGGATATGGTCCTGTTTGATTATCAAACATAGTCCCTGGATTTAGAACAAAGGAGGTTGAAGCTGGTAATGTTGTATTTCTGAAAGAGAAGAAACTTGTAGCAATTGAAATTGCATATACACTAAATTAAAACAATCATGTACAATGTACTATCAAGAGAGAAAAGTACTGTATTTATGTGAAAAACTGATCCTTTAAGTCAAAAATATACATTGTATTATGTACATTCATGTAAGTATACAGTATATAGCTTTCCCTGAAAATTTGTGAAACGTTGCGGGTTTGGAATGAGAGAGATATTTTTGAAAGGTCAAAAGTCAGCTCTTATAATACATATTTTAATGGCTATTTTGTTCTGTGTTAAATGCTTGACACACAGAAAATTAATAATGGTCAATCATATACGAGCTGTAATCTTCTAGGTATGCATATCTTATAATTTGATGTTAAACAATAATCTTAACCTAACAACGACCTTTGTCACAGACATATATATTATGAGTCTAGGTAGATTTAAATCTATTCGTTTGAGACTTGCTTATAATATACATGCATAAACCACATCAGTGACGTAATTGGTCAGTGTGCTCGCCTCCGGTGCGGTAGATCATGGGTTCCAGCCTCAGTCAGAATAAACCAAAAATTATAAAACTGGTATTTGTTGCATCTCCACTACACATGTGCAGCATGTCATGTAGGAGTATCAGCAAAGACTGATTGGCTCGGAATCAGGACACTGTTTCCAAAGGGAGTGACATTTTTAACCGAGGCCTGTTGTTTCAGTCAGCTAGCACTATAAATATCCAACTAAGTGTGTTGGTCTAGAACAAAGTGAACATCACCATCTCATCGAAATGTAACTTGTTCTTGCCATGATAATAGCTGAAAAATTGGGGTTAAACAACAATCACTCACTCCCTCACTTACTTACTTATAATATGGATTATATGATTTTTTAAATCCAGTTATATTTTCCTTTGATCTCATGGAAGGATATTGTCAGTATCAACAGTTTGACTGAAAATAATTGGCCAGTGTGACGTCAAACATATTATGAAGTTACCGATAAAAGCAATAACATCAGTTTTGAAGGTCTTGATATATCTTATCACAAGCCTCACAGCTTGTGGCCTTGCTGCAATACTAGATATTATGTCTGTCTCGATCATCATAACTGCTGTTATTCTATATGGTTACAAGGATGATTTTATTCTAGTCACCAGTGACCTTCATAATATACTTACTTATAATATGGAAACCATGACGATCCAAACAAATTTAAAGATTTAGAGAAGATATCATTGTAGATCAGTCCAGTGTAGATAGAAAATAGTCCCATCATCATAATAATATAACGTCCTGAGAAAAATGTCTTGGCAATCTGAAAAAGAAATCATCAATTAATTAGTCAAACCTGCTTTAGTGACCACCTCTATTAAGCAATAACTTGTATTATGTGACCTTATTTTTTATTTCCCTTCACAGTGCATTTCATATCAATTAATTCTGTATTTAGCGACCACCTGTCTTATGTGACCATATTTTACTGTTCCCTTGGAAGGTCACATAAGACAGGTTTGACTGTATATACAAAGGAAAATTTCTATACCACTTATGTCTTACATAAAGTAACCATAGGCTGCTGGCAAACTATCGCTTATCTGGATTGCAAATAGCACCAAGATACTTATTTGGAAAAAAAAAATTGTCGGAGAAATGTTTATAGAAGAATTGAGAAACATCATTTGTACTAAGTTACAAAGCATTTGTACATGTATTTTCAGAGTAGACAATTTATAAAAAAATATGTGTTTTCTGCACTTAATACTTAAAAAAAAGCAATTTTTGTATATGACCTCACATACAACAACAGTACCAACTTACAAATATTTGGGACTTGTAGTGTCAGAGGAGAAGATTTTTCAAGTTTCAGCCAATCAAAACCTAGAATTCCCCCTTGCAGCCATGTTTTTGCAGAACAAAATGAAATTAGGAATCATTGTAGAGGACCTCACATCCACCATTGATACCAAGGTACAAATAATTTGAAATGTTCAGCAAATTAAGAACAAGAATTGCCTATCGCCACCATGTTTTTTTTAACAGAACTTGATTAAATGAGGACTTTTGTAGAGGACCTCACATACATTATTTGTACCATCTAACAAATCATTTGAACATTCAGAGGGGGGGATTATTAATGTTTTAACCATTCAGAAACAAGAATTGTCCATGATTGACATGTTCATTGATGAATCACAAAGAAATGAGAAATTTTGTAGAGAATCCCACAAACATCATTCCTGCAAAGTTTCGTTCAAAAGATTCAGTGGTTTCAGGGGAGAAGATTAAAATGTAAAATGCTTACAGACAGACAGATGACTTCAAGTGAAGACAAAAGTTCACATGATCCTATGAGTCACATGAACTAAAAATCTAAATATTTAGCCTTATTTCTTTGCATCTTATTTACAATGACTTCATTTAATTAACAAATTTAAAGTTCAACTTCGTTCTCTTTATTTGGAATGTTAAACATATTATACAATTTCTTTTAATTTCAACACTATTCTGCCAAAAGATTTTTTTTACACAAACTCACTTCGTCTTTAATTTTCATAGCTCCAAGTTTTTTCTCCATCATGATCAGAGCAAGTCCAAACAGAAACATGATTGTTCCATGGCCAGTATCCCCAAACATCACGGCAAACAGGAATGGGAAGGAAATAATTGTGTATAGAGCTGAAATAAACACACAATATTGTGACATGTTAATAAACATAACATACATACATATTATTGTATACAGAACTTAAAATTACACACAATATATTTGTGCTGTGTTAATAAACATACACAATGTAAATAACAATACATAACATACAAAATAAATTCCTTGGATGAAAATTGTTTTTTTTTTACTTTCCAAAAATAAGATCACCATTTTATTGTGACTTCTATCTTAGAGCTCCACACTAAATGTATGGGGAAATAAGATGATAAAATATTTGTTTCCTTCATTTTATCCTTGAAAAGCATAATGTATAAGATTATGGCTATAGACCAACAGATGACACTTTAAAACCATTAACCCCCTTTCCACCCCTTCAACTTTATTGTAAGGGGTATTAAAAGTGGTGTTGTTACTATGGTATGTCATATTCTAATATGATTAAAACAGCTTGATAATAGAGCAAGGTCATCAGAAAGGTTTGATGATGGAGCAAGGTCATCAGGAAGGTTTGATGATGGAACAAGGTCATCAGGAAAGTTTGATGATGGAGCAAGGTCATCAGAAAGCTTTGATGATGGAGCAAGATCATCAGAAAGGTTTGATGATGGAACAAGGTCATCAGGAAAGTTTGATGATGGAGCAAGGTCATCAGAAATGTTTGATGGTGGAGCAAGGTTATCAGAAAGGTTTGATGATGGAGCAAGGTCATCAGAAAGGTTTGATGATGGAGCAAGGTCATCAGGAAGGTTTGATGATGGAGCAAGGTCATCAGAAAGGTTTGATGATGAAGCAAGGTCATCAGGAAGGTTTGATGATGGAGCAAGGTCATCAGAACGCTTTAATGATGGAGCAAGGTCATCAGAAAGGTTTGATGATGGAGCAAGGTCATCAGAAAGGTTTGATGATGGAGCAAGGTCATCAGAAAGGTTTGATGATGGAGCAAGGTCATCAGAAAGGTTAGATGATGGAGCAAGGTCATCAGAAAGGTTTGATGATGGAGCAAGGTCATCAGAAAGGTTTGATAATAGAGCAAGGTCATCAGAAAGGTTTGATAATAGAGCAAGGTCATCAGGAAGGTTTGATGATCGAGCAAGGTCATCAGAAAGGTTTGATGATCGAGCAAGGTCATCAGAAAGGTTTGATGATGTAGCAAGGTCATCAGAAAGGTTTGATGATGGAGCAAGGTCATCAGAAAGGTTTGATGATGGAGCAAGGTCATCAGAAAGCTTTGATAATTCTAGGTTTCACACTGAAATTGGTTACCAAATATTGATGAAAGTAATTTTAAAAGTAATAAGGTAGGTGACATATAAATTATTATTGTACCTACCTGGATTTACTTCCCGATAAGTTGCTATACCGTAGGCATCTACGATATCCTGGAAGACTCGTGTAAACTTGTTTGTGATAAAGTAGGTAGGTGGTACTTCATCTGTTGTCATACGATGTAAAATACATGGAATAGTACTTCCACTTAATTCCTAAAAAAAAATATGTAATTGATATTAAATACCATTCTAAAGTGACTTGGTACAAATTAATATCTATTTAATTTCACAAAACATTAATTTGTCTAATATTGAGCACAATAAACATGCTTGTATATTCACATTTCTTAAAAGTGTCATCAATGATTGCCTTATGTCTAGCAAGGATGAATGTAGAATGTTGCTATAATCTTAACTCCCTCCTAGAGGTTAATAATTGATAGACCTTTCTTTCATGCCAGTTAAAGGACGAACATTTATTAGTGGTATACAGAACTACAAGTAATATCCTATTTTTCAGTGCTATCTCCACACTCCAAGTGTAATTATAAAACATATCAAACAACTTAATAAAATTTTTATTCTGTTACACAGGGACCCAGCTTCACACTGGTATCTAAACTTACAGTTCCATGTCTCAGTCCACTCTGTACTTCTTCCAGTGCCATCACAGGGCACCAGCATTCAGCAATCAAACTGTTGTGTGACAAATCAAAGTTACACATGTTTAGTGTGTGGTATATAGCTTTGATCTTCTTCACTTTGATGATCCATGCTGAAATCTCCTTCTGTACCCCCAATAGCACACGATTACGATGGTCCTTTGTCTGGTTCAAAACCTGGTAAAATAATATATGGGTAAATATAACTAAATTAGCTGGAAAATATTAATGGTTAGAGATTAGCTGAAAGCCAATAAT
The DNA here is from genome assembly GCA_963680875.1 of Bathymodiolus brooksi. Classification (NCBI taxonomy): domain Eukaryota; kingdom Metazoa; phylum Mollusca; class Bivalvia; order Mytilida; family Modiolidae; genus Bathymodiolus; species Bathymodiolus brooksi. The sequence continues at coordinate 15,602,921 of OY804579.1, forward strand.
AGTCAGAAATTAGCTGGAAAATATTAATGTTTAGAGATCAGCTGAAAGCCAATAATAGTCAGAAATTAGCTGGAAAATATTAATGGTTAGAGATTAGCTGAAAGCCAATAATAGTCAGAAATTAGCTGGAAAATATTAATGGTTAGAGATTAGCTGAAAGCCAATAATAGTCAGAAATTAGCTGGAAAATATTAATGGTTAGAGATTAGCTGAAAGCCAATACTAGTCAGAAATTAGCTGGAAAATATTAATGGTTAGAGATTAGCTGAAAGCCAATAATAGTCAGAAATCAGCTGGAAACTAATAAGGGTAAGAAATTAGCTGGAAAATATCGATGGTTAGAGATTAGCTAGAATATAATAATGGTCAGAAATTAGCTGGGAAATAATAATAATGGTCAGAAATTAGCTGGGAAATAATAATAATGGTCAGAAATTAGCTGGGAAATAATAATAATGGTCAGAAATTAGCTGGGAAAATAAAGGACAGAAAACTAGTGTGAAATTATTTTATCCAGATATATACAGTGCTCCCTCGGTCTATCGCCCCCCGTTTTATCGCCAACCTCGCCTATCGCCAAAATGATCATCTGTCCCGATTTCCCCCATTGAAAATATCCCGTTATACTGCCAAACTCGGCTACCGCCATCCACCACAGGTTTTCAGACACAAAAGTCATAAAATCAATTTAAATTCCCCAGTTAGTACCGCCCACAACTACCTTTTGACAGCTGTGTATTGATCGGTAATTATGGAATGTCAAAATTTGTCATCGGACACGGTCATTGATCTCATAGTTGAGGGTCGGAACAGGTGATCAGTTGTTTTGATTAGAATAATTACATGTATTTACTTTTCTAGTGATTACATTTGTACTTTTAATCCTGAGTAAAATTTGTAATTTAATTAGTTGTCATAAAAATATCGTGCTTGAAGAGAAAACATAATTAATTAGACGACAAACAAAGACATGCAATTATAAGTTATGCAAAGGAAAATCCAAAATTAACATAACAACAAATTGCCGATAATTTGACAATTAAATGGGATCTTCCAATAACCCCACAAATGAAGATGAACTGTTGCTGTCACATGTTTATAATAACCTTGATGTCCCGAGCTACAAATGACGTTTCAAGAATTTGTCAACATTGACAAAGATCTGCAAACTGTACAGGACATTTCCAATGTGAATATAATTATTCTAATTTATTTATTTATTAAACATGTATTATTTATACTTATGTATTTGTACAAGTGCAAAATGCATGTCAGTCGAGTTGAAAGTTTATCTTTTGATATGATCACATAACTTCCGGTTTTCAATGTCCCTCTGTTTATCGCCAAACTCGTTATACCACCAAACTACCGACTGCACAGAAGGTGGCGGTTTAACGAGGGAGCACTGTATGTATAATCCCTTTTATTTTGCTTAACTTTTATGCAAGTTAAAAAAAGGAAAAAACTTACAGTTTTAAGGTCTTCAAGTCTAGTTGATACACCATTTAACATTTCTAATCTTTCTTGGGGATTTTCTGGACATGGGTACAATGTTGCTCTGAATCTGAAACACAATAACATTCATTTAAGCAAAAATGTTATAAACACATATCAATGAAAGCGATTTAAAAGTGTCATCCCTGGGCGACATGCAGAAGCCGACCGGGTCTTAAAACCAACCTGGGCATCCGTCAGCTACCAGGATGGCCTATTGTTCATTATTATGTTGCTTATCTGAGAAGTTCATCGAACATTGCCGAAATGCCTGTATAGCCAGTCCACCTCTGGTGACATGGGTATTTTAATCCATTCCTATTGGTTAGAGCAACATTGTATCTGATCATGTCAATAAAATATCCGCCTACAGCTAACAAACAATTTACTTCAATATGTGGTCAGATATAATACACGGTCATTCTTTTTGTCTTTTTGTAAACTGGTAAAAACTAAAACTGGTGATTTCTTTAAAAAAATATTATTTGACCAAAGGTTATACTTAGTAAAAATGTGAATACATGTACAATAAAAACCTGTCCATGCAGTCACCTCTAATATGAAACAGGCACGGCCATGAATGCTCGCGAATCTGAAAATTTTCATGCTCATCCACTGCATCAAAAAAAATAAAAATAGTGTCGATATTTTTTGGGCCAAGATATGTCTGGGACGACGTTTTTAGGGTCGAAATTAGTCTCATTCAATCAAACTCTCGTTCCTTACGAGATCTCAAAAGTTTACTTCTGGGTGTAGAAATTTTTTTTTTGTGAGAAGAGATTTAATAAAATTTGAAAATAGCAAAATTACCTAGGTACATATTTGCTACCATAAAGAGCTCGCTTTGCTCGCATATTAAGCTGTCACCTGTATTTAAAGGTCATATTTTCTTGTCCTGTCATAGAAATTTGCATATGAATTGAACCTCTTTTAAGAGGTCACTTGTCTTATGAGACCACTCTTTCTGTGTCCCAAAGGTGACCTCTTAATACAGGTTCGACTGTATATTGTATATACCGGTAACAGAAATCTTACCCTTCACAGATCTTCCTGACTCTTGATTTCAGTTGATCCCCTTGAAAGAAGATCATAAACACACACTTGTGTATCTCATCACCCTTAAATAGAATAAAAATAAAGAGTTATGGAACTTTGTGCAGGATTATGTTGGAGAATTAAAAAATGAAAGTAAGGAAAAAAACATCACAATCTACTTTTAAAATAAAATGTATTCTAGTACATATTTCATCTTGATTTTTAACTAACTCTCAGAATTTCACCCTATCAGTTCTTTGCTTCTATACCAGTAAGCATAAGACCTCCTAATTTTCAATTTAAACTGTTGACATCAATCTAATTATGCTGTCCTCCTCTCTTTTCACATTAGAGTTTATGTCAGAGATCAAAATCGCTCATTCAATCAAATTCGAGGTCCTCAAATCTTCACTGTGAAGTAGACTGACACAGTCTGTGGAAATTTCTGTAAAGGGAGACAATAAAATGGACAAAATGTGTCCAGTTTTCCTCACCTAGTTAGGTCTTTTAGCAATAAAAATAGCTCAATGTGATGGTAAACACTCAATAAGTCAACCCAATCCAAATACAAAATTACTAACAATTATAATATCTGTAAATATATGATGTAACACAGAATACATACAGTTACTGGATCTTCTAAAGCTTGTGGTATTTCATCATATCTCAAAAAGACATTTCCACGACAAGCAAACCACAACATTCTCTCAAATGATGGCATCTTTTCTCTGGGAATAACACCTGCTACAAACCTGTAAAATATAGCAGTGTTAACATATAGAACTCCTTAGTACTACATGCAGTGAGAAAAAATATAGCAGTGTTAACATATAGAACTCCTTAGTACTACATGCAGTGAGAAAAAATATAGCAATGTTAACATATAGAACTCCTTAGTACTACATGCAGTGAGAAAAAATATAGCAGTGTTAACATATAGAACTCCTTAGTACTACATGCAGTGAGAAAAATATAGCAGTGTTAACATATAGAACTCCTTAGTACTACATGCAGTGAGAAAAAACATAGCAGTGTTAACATATAGAACTCCTTAGTACTACATGCAGTGAGAAAAAACATAGCAGTGTTAACATATAGAACTCCTTAGTACTACATGCAGTGAGAAAAAATATAGCAGTGTTAACATATAGAACTCCTTAGTACTACATGCAGTGAGAAAAAATATAGCAGTGTTAACATATCTAGAACTCCTTAGTACTACATGCAGTGAGACCTTAGTACTACATGCAGTGAGAACAAATATAGCAGTGTTAACATATAGAACTCCTTAGTACTACATGCAGTGAGACAAAAACATAGCAGTGTTAACATATAGAACTCCTTAGTACTACATGCAGTGAGAAAAAACATAGCAGTGTTAACATATAGAACTCCTTAGTACTACATGCAGTGAAAAAAACATAGCAGTGTTAACATATCTAGAACTCCTTAGTACTACATGCAGTGAGACCTTAGTACTACATGCAGTGAGAACAAATATAGCACTGTTAACATATAGAACTCCTTAGTACTACATGCAGTGAGAAAAAATATAGCAGTGTTAACATATAGAACTCCTTAGTACTACATGCAGTGAGAGAAAATATAGCAGTGTTAACATATAGAACTCCTTAGTACTACATGCAGTGAGAAAAAACATAGCAGTGTTAACATATAGAACTCCTTAGTAATACATGCAGTGAAAAAAAAATATAGCAGTGTTAACATATAGAAGTCCTTAGTACTACATGCAGTGAAAACAAATATAGCAGTGTTAACATATAGAACTCCTTAGTACTACATGTAGTGAGAAAAAACATAGCAGTGCTAACATATAGAACTCCTTAGTACTACATGCAGTGAGAAAAAATATAGCAATGTTAACATATAGAACTCCTTAGTACTACATGTAGTGAGAAAAAACATAGCAGTGCTAACATATAGAACTCCTTAGTACTACATGCAGTGAGAAAAAATATAGCAATGTTAACATATAGAACTCCTTAGTACCACATGCAGTGAGAAAAAACATAGCAGTGCTAACATATAGAACTCCTTAGTACTACATGCAGTGAGAAAAAACATAGCAGTGTTAACATATAGAACTCCTTAGTACTACATGCAGTGAGAAAAATATAGCAGTGTTAACATATAGAACTCCTTAGTACTTCATGCAGTGAGAAAAAAACATAGCAGTGTTAACATATAGAACTTCTTAGTACTACATGCAGTGAGAAAAAATATAGCAATGTTGACATATAGAACTCCTTAGTACTACATGCAGTGAGAAAAAATATAGCAATGTTAACATATAGAACTCCTTAGTACTACATGCAGTGAGAAAAAAATATAGCAGTGTTAACATATAGAACTCCTTAGTACTACATGCAGTGAGAAAAAACATAGCAATGTTAACATATAGAACTCCTTAGTACTACATGCAGTGAGAAAAAATCTAGCAGTGTTAACATATAGAACTCCTTAGTACTACATGCAGTGAGAAAAAAATCTAGCAGTGTTAACATATAGAACTCCTCAGTACTACATGCAGTGAGAAAAAAATATAGCAGTGTTAACATATAGAACTTCTTAGTACTACATGCAGTGAGAAAAAATATAGCAGTGTTAACATATAGAACTCCTTAGTACTACATGCAGTGAGAAAAAATATAACAGTGTTAACATATAGAACTCCTTAGTACTACATACAGTAACACCTGTTTAAACCGAACCCTGAATAAAGCAGAATTCTCTATTTAAAACCAAACCTTATATAAAGTTCCAACTTAGGAAATCTTTGTTAATTTAACCTGTATAAACTGATCACCTGTAGATTCCTAAGGAGGTTTGGCTTAGACAGGTTTCACAGTATTACCATATAATTTAATTTGATTTGAATACTGCAATCTGATTGGCTGATCTACCTGGAGAAAATTTTGGCTATACTTGATAATCTGGGTTGGTATTGTGACGTCACCAACGTATTCATTTGCCAACGACAAATTCAAATTGTCACATGAAATAATCGTAATTAAAATCTAGGAATCATTAAATTTTGCTGTAAAAATTAAATTATAAGGAATATCTGAAATTTTTGAACAGGTTATATTGGCATATCCTGGTTTGCTTTTCATAAACCGCTTTGTGGTTTATTAAGCGTAAACTGCCCCAAACCAGGTTATATCGTATAACCTGTTAAAAAATTTCGAATATTCCTTAAATAAATATTCCTTGCTCAACACAACCAGAAATCAAAATATAAAGATTTATAGCTAAACTGTATATAATTGCGATTGGTATAGTCTATATTTTTTTATCATATAAAACCTTCCATTTCAAACTGTTTATCATGTTTATAGCCGATATGTAAATCAAAATTGCTTGCAGTGATGTGTATACATTCTGTCTTTCTATAATACAGATTCAGTATCTATAATAAATCAGTGTTTCTGGATCATGAAATCAAGTTTCATATTATTCAGATCCATCTATTAACTCAATTGAAATATTTTATCAGTATTGCATTAGAAAGACTTAGTGTGTATGATTGCATTGTGTTTAAAGCGGTGCCAAGTAGCTTAAAAGAAAATACAATTATCTCTTGGTAAAATTAAAAGCTGTTGTTGTGGTATTACAGTTCTATTTATAGAATATCAAGAGTAAAATATGAAAAATTCTTGAAATTCCATTTTCAGCAAGACAATAGTAGTAGCGGAATAAAAAATTTAAATCCCTTAAAAGGAATTACATATATATTATCATTCCTTGCATATTTTTTTTTACAATATAAAAGTAATAAGACAATTTGAATGTTTTATGGAAAATTTGCTGATGAGGGAAACAATCTGGTGGATATAATGTAGAAAGATACTATAGATTATCGCCCAGTCAACAACCCATGACAACCAAGTATGTTGAAAATCTGCTTTTTAGTCCGGTTCCGTAATTGTGTTTCTTAAACTAGTAATTATTTTTTTGTCTTCCACAAAAAGAAAAACATGATTCAAAATTATCAGCTAACAGGAGAGAAATAAGGAATCAAATAGCTTTGGGGGGGCATCAGTTGTACTTACAAGTTTTAGACATGTCCTTCTTAAGAGTAGTTTTGGTATAATAAAACAGTTATTGCCTTCATGAGGTGAAACTCAAATAGTCAACCTTCGAGAGCTTTTTTTCCTCGGGAATACAACATCCCTCAGGTTGACAACTTTTGATGTTCCCTTCATATATTTGAAGGTGATATAAATGTAGAATATAAAATGTATTACCCTAGTTGTACTGTACCAACATAACCATCATCTTGTCCTAGTGCATTCTGGGCATCTCCTATTATATTGTGTTGTCCTTGTTGCTGTAAAATAAATCAAAGGACTTTAATTGGTAATACATGTAATTACATTTAATAAATCAAGACTTTAATTGGTACTACATGTAATTACATTTAATAAATCAAGACTTTAATTGGTACTACATGTAATTACATTTAATAAATCAAGACTTTAATTGGTACTACATGTAATTACATTTAATAAATCAAGACTTTAATTGGTACTACATGTAATTACATTTAATAAATCAAGACTTTAATTGGTACTACATGTAATTACATTTAATAAATCAAAGGACTTTAATTGGTACTACATGTAATTACATTTAATAAATCAAGACTTTAATTGGTACTACATGTAATTACATTTAATAAATCAAAGGACTTTAATTGGTACTACATGTAATTACATTTAATAAATGTTGTGTGACATCTTTACCTATTGGCTAATAAAGATTTTTGATGTTTTAACGTCACTTTCAGCAATATTTCAGCTATATCATGGCGACGAGTTTTAGTGGTGGAAGAAGCCGGTGTAGCCGGAGAGAACCACCGACCATGGGCAAGCAACTGGTAAACTTTATCACTTGCGGCTGCGAGTCGAGTGCACCCTTTTTTGTAATTTACAAAGCCGGGTGCGTACCGACGCCATATTGGTGATAGGTTTGTATGAGTTGTTAGGTACTACCTCACTCATTGAGCCCCCCACACCCTTATATTGGCTAATAAAACACCAAAGATATAACTCTATTCAATTCCAGAAATATTTTGATCGCATATAACTTAATCAGGTTAATAAAGATATTTCTGTATCTGTGAAGGAATAATCACATGTCGATTCTGCTTTCATTTAAAGAAAGTAGACATTATTACACATGTCAAAGTCTGTGTTTCAGATTTGAGGGCACATATAAATTATATAACGCGATACGGTATATAACAATTATTGAGCCAGTCAGTCAAAGCTTATCAGACTTCCATTAATATAAAGCTTATGTATAGTTATAATAAAAAATCTTCATTTCTAAAGTTCTCTATATTACATACCTCTGCAAAGAACACCTGAGTTTTCTTCAAGACTTCCTTTAGCTCTGACAATTCTAAGAAATTTCTCCTCAGAGCCTCAGAATTAGTATTGACCTCTCTTAGTTCTGATTCAATCTTCTCAAAGGTTGCCTCTAAATCAATCATTTCCTTGGGGGCTGGGGCTGGAGGATTTTCCCCAGTATCAGGAATCTCTATTTCATCCTTTTTCAGCTGTTTATCAATATATCCTAAAAGTTCATAAAAGATTACAATATTATGCTCATATGTTATTTAATAAAAAAAACCATCAACAATACTAATTTTAAATGAAAACGTAACCTTATTTGCTTGGTGTCAGAATGAATGAAACCGCATGCGTTGTCGTGCTGTGATACTCCCACTCGCTCTACATAAGTTGATGTGTAGTAAAGTATAATATTATAGTGGGACTTAACGTGGTGGAGAGGCATAAAGGAGTGTAAAGAGTGTTGGAATCAAGAGATGTGTATCCTCCCTGGGCATTTGGCTAGTAAAGGCTTGAAATGATGAAAAATGATGTATTACAGATTATTAGATATAAATATTATACATAGCTAATTAAGGAAATAATTTATAGCAGCAGCTCGTAAGGGAACATGAAAAGGGCTATAACTCTCGCAAAAATCAGCCATCCGTGAAATCGGTAAAATATGTGCATGCTCAGATCATGGCCAACCAAGATACCAAATATGAATAAAATGCGACAAATGACTAGTTGCATACACAAGATGTGCGGACGGACGTATGGTCAAACAAACATGAAAAGGGCTATAACTCTCACAAAAATCAACCATCCGTGAAATTGGTATAATATGCGCATGATCAGATCATGGCCAATCAAGATACCAAATATGAATAAAATGCAACAAAAGACTAGTTGCGTACACAAGATGTGCGATCGGACATATGGTCAAACAAACATGAAAAGGGCTATAACTCTTGCAAAAATCAATCATCCGTGAAATCGGTATAATATGCGCATGCTTAGATCATGGCCAACCAAGATACCAAATATGAATAAAATGCGACAAAAGACAAATGACTAGTTGCGTACCCAAGATGTGCGGACGGACGTATGGTCAAACAAACATGAAAAGGGCTATAACTCTCACAAAAATCAACCATCCGTGAAATCGGTATAATATGCGCATGCTCAGATCATGGCCAACCAAGACACCAAATATGAATAAAATCCAACAAAAGACAAATGACTAGTTACGTACACAAGGTTTAGGGACGGACGGATGGATGGACAAGGGTATTCCAGTATACCCACCACTCTGCGAGTGGGGTATAATGAAACAATACTAAAGTTAACTTAGTAACATTTAATTTTAACTTAAAGACGTAACATTTTATGTATGAAAATTTAGAAATCTAAATTGATCATTTGATGTGTTTGGTGTGTTTATATATTCACATAAGAGTCCTCATCCATGTCATTGTGCTTATGTTTACCATTATCAGCTGTTGTTTATCAGTAACTTCCAGTCCACTTTACTATAAATAATGACATTTTAATGTGCATGTCTCCCGATCAGGCTGATCGGATGTTTCTGGTTTAAAGCCTTCTTTCCATTTCATCACAATGCAAAATTTCGACAAATTTAAGTATAACTTACGCAGCTTCCGTTCCATTTCATCACAACGTAAGATTTCACTGACAAACTTTCTCTGGAAAGCATTGACGTCTGGATTCAACTGTAAAAAAATAAGTTCAGGAACATGTAAATAAAAAATAGGATATTCAACTATGCCAATGACTAAACGTGGGAAGTATTCAACAACCTGTTAGAAGACACACACTTCACATATAAAAAAAATCAATGTACAAACTACAACTGTACATTGTTTGAAGGAAGAGATCTATTAAAGCATAATTGTCTCACAAAACTCTAGTCAGCACTATCATCAAGCTTGTATGAAGTGGATCACTGTATTAAGTTTTGTTTAAATTTGTTCGAGTATTAAACATTGTTGTCATATTAATTGTTTTGTTTTCAAGCTATAATTTGTGGTAAGTCATAACAAAAGTTATCTTCCCCTTTTTATTATGATCACAAGCTATAATTTGTGGTAAGTCATAACAAAAGTAATCTTCCCTTTTTATTATGATCACAAGCTATAATTTGTGGTAAGTCATAACAAAAGTTATCTCCCCTTTTTATTATGATCAGTGTCAGATTAATACAAGACATTGATTAAGAAATAATTCATGACAGACATAGAGTTGTGCAAATTTACACATGGGCTGGGCCTTTATATTCACAACTCTATGCCTGCCATGAATTATTTCGAATCTAATAGGACAAATAAGGTAATTTTTAACCATTCGTGAACTGTATACACACGGCATTTGGTGGCTGTTCCATTTACCTCCTTCAGAAATTTTGAATTCATTTTGAATTATTTGTATTTGAACGAGATATTTTAAAACAAAGATATGGATGTTAACATGAAAAACATATTTATTGTGTATTTTCCAACATAGATTCGATTGAACAATTCCTGCGTAAAAATATTTTAAAAAAAGTCGGAGTTCATTAGTTCATCATTTCATGCGCTAACAAGATGGCGGAGCGGAGTTGTCAAACATAATATCGAACACTTGAACAGTTGTTAATAATCGACAATTATTGTTAGATATGAAATAAAAAAAATAAATGCCAATGGAAAAAAAAGCTTGTATTGTTGACATAAAAAAAAATTCCAGAATAAATACTTAAGACAACCATCTATCGACTTTGACTTTTGTAATATATCGTCATCCTGTGATGTTGTTTACAAGGGACGCTGATTGACACAAGCTGGTTACTGATTTATTTTACGATTTTGTGAGCATTTTACTTGTTTAAATAGCAAAATTCAAAATGCCATCAAATTGGAAAATATCAGTAACTTAATTACATCACCGTCCACTTATCAATGTATACGTAGGAAAACATGAAGGTTAGTGCATTTTCCGGTTATTCATGGCCGACACATATCAATGGAATGTATGTGTACGTATTGGGGATCCCCAAATGTAAATTTTCAAAACAAATGATAAAAAAATACTTAGTTACAGAATATTTATTTATAACTGAGGGGAATTTTTTTTTTAAGGACTTTAAAAATACGTTATATGCCGGTGTTTTGTTTGTTAACACTCGGTCGTCACGGTAATTTCACAGCGGGAGTCACATCGGAACAGCCAGATTTGTTGTGTACTGCACTTGCGCTAAATATAGAGTTGTTGAGTATTATCGTGTGTGCCGTATTAGAGACGTCATATTAGAATAAGTATCTACATTCAAATGTAAGAAAATTTCAAATATACAAATATTTTCCAGTATGACAAGTATCTAACTGTAATAGAATTTGATTTTCAACTACAACGTTCTTTATTTTTTAGTATTTAATCTATTTCTTGTCATATCTTCCTCTCTTTTCCTGTGAAATAAAAGTATGAAAATGTCAAATAAACAATTGATAGCATGAGTTGGCAAGTAAAACTATTAAACATTATTTTATATTTGTTCTAAGAATCAGTGTGTGTGTGTGTGTGTGTTGTACATGTATCACATATTTTAGCTGATCATAAAATATGATGTAACTGAAATGAACACCACACAAAACATTTCATGTTAATCAGTAATCAGTAACATTCAACATTTTATTTGTAACAATATTAAACTACAGTAAAACCTGTCTAAACCGAACCCCTTTGGGACTTAAGAATTTGTTCAGCTTAGACAGGCATTTGGTTTACACAGGTTCAATTACATAGACATTTAGTAGATGGGACTGTAAAATCTGTCTGGTTTAGGCAGGTTTTTGGTTTACTCAGGGTTCAGTAGATAGGACTGTAAAATCTGTCTGGATTAGGCAGGTTTTCGGTTTACTCAGGGTTCAGTATATAGGACTGTAAAATCTGTCTGGCTTAGGCAGGTTTTCGGTTTACTCAGGGTTCAGTAGATAGGACTGTAAAATCTGTCTGGCTTAGACAGGTTTTCGGTTTACTCAGGGTTCGGTAGATGGGACTGTAATATCTGTCTGGTTTAGGCAGGTTTTCGGTTTACTCAGGGTTCAGTAGATAGGACTGTAAAATCTGTCTGGATTAGGCAGGTTTTCGGTTTACTCAGGGTTCAGTAGATAGGACTGTAAAGTCTGTCTGGTTTAGGCAGGTTTTTGGTTTACTCAGGGTTTGGTTTAGACAGGTATCACTGTATATGTAAATAAGTTAACTACTTACATCTTTAAACTGTACAAGTCCAAGTTCTCCTAACTCTGATATACAGGCATATGCAGCTTCTGATTGCAGAAAGATCTGACATAAGCTCATCTCTTCACTGCGGAAAAGAGAACCTGACATCTTGACTCGTTAATTTGATCACCTAAAAACAAAATTAAAACATTTTTGTTTATCAAAATTTCAGAGAGTTATCTCCCTTTATTAACTTACAGATTAATAGCATTACAGATACAATTATAATTAGAAAAACGTGTTGGTTTAGGTTTACTTTATTACACTTTAAACAATATGTCAGTTATATATTGTGGCGGTTAGTTTTATTGGTGGAGAAAACCTGAGTACCCGGAGAAAAACCACAGACCTGTCGCAAGTCACTGACAAACTTTATCACAATGTGTAAGTCTGTCCATATATATAATACTAGGATTTAAAATAAAATTGACTTAAAAATGTTCCTCTACCAACGAATATACCAAGTGATCAAACTTGCTGGGTATCAGATACTGACCTAACATCATTTGCCACTGATCACCAGGAAATATGCACTCTAGTTCATTGTTAACGTGGTCAAGAAAGGCAAAGTACATTGTTGTTCGCCATAATTGTTCGGCAGAATTGACATTTGGGTTATCTCTGTGAACCTGTCTACCTACCCTTCTCCTTGGTTGCTACACAACTTCCAAATGCGTCTGCAATAATTTGCACTCTAGCGAAAAGTTCTGAAAATGTATTATCCGTTCTAAGTCCCTTTAACGTATTGAGGGTATTGTGGGCCTCATCAAATGCAACAACCATTTCACAATTTGTTCTTTTGAAGGAAAAGTGTTAAGGGTTTCAAAAATGACAGAATATACTGGGCTTTATTGCAATTATAACTCGGGATCCTCTAACATTCTCCTGTGATCACTAACTTTTGATTTGGCATCACCACTACTTTTGCCTTCAATTTTTATGAGCGATTCATAGATTTTTGAGTAGTTTGCGATGTTTGCTGAAAGAGAATCAACAAGTGCCATCTAATGTGTTTCACTGAACAGTTGCAAAACCTTCTTACAATAGCCTGTTGCAATAGCTGCTCACTTACATCTTCCTCCTCTGCAGCTTCCAATATCTGCTCAAGAAGGTCTGAATCCTTCCCATTTCATCCTTAAGAATATTTTTTTCTGTTGGCCGAGGTGCCGACAAACCAGGTTAATTGAACCACGTTGTCTATTATGTTCCTGGTTGGGTTCACAGGCTTACAGCTATGTGTCACAACTAAGTTTAGATTGTGTGATCGACAGTGGACGTATTATTAAACATTTGGGCACATTTCTCGTATTCTTGTTTGTACCCCCTTAACATGACTACTCATGACACTAGCCCCGTCGTAGACTTAACCTCGTAATTTTGCAATGTGAAGTCCCCACTGTCTCATGCAAGTTAAAATCGAGTCAGCGCTGTTTTTGTAGCTGTTTTAGTTAGCTCCACCAATTCTAGAAATTCCTCCCTCACTAACGTATTTTCTACAAACCGGACACATAAATATGCTGAGTGAACTCTGACGTACAATAACATACGGAATAGGCTGATTATTATACAATTAGAACAACGGGATACTACTTAGGCAAAATCAACATAAAAGGATACACAAGGCACCTTTTTTTGTAAATCATTTATTAAAAACAAAATTTGACAGAATTTTTAGTGAATTGCCTCACTTGCCTCAATGGTAGTTACGGCCTTGGTTGTGCATTGTTGTATTTAATTTCACTGTTTTGTAGTACTAATAAAATACATATACATAGCAGAAACTGATTTCAAAATTAGAATTGAAAGTTAAAATGAAACCAAGTGAGTTTTTAGAAATCAATTATTAATAATAGTCATAAGAAACTGATCAACAATGTCATTAAATATTTATGAAAGTAAATGAAAAACTAAATATACCAGTGTAATAAATTATATTTTAACTTACTTCTAGTTTTACTGTTCTTCACTTCTGATGTTTCCTGGATCATGTGAATCACAGGTGCTAGTCAGATAATGATTGGAATAAGGACTTTTTACGTATAGAAAATAAAAATCAAAATGGGAAAATTCCGGAAACAATAGCAATACAATATAATATTTACCGGTAATACTAATGTCTGAAGATGATACTAATACCATTTATGCATAATTGATTATCATTTTAATGATTATTAATGTTATTAAAATTATTGTTTTATTAATCTGATAAATACATTCACACATTTTGACACTTTCCCTGTATCAGAATTATTTTCACTCGGAATCTCTCTCTCATTTCCCCATGAAATAGATGACGTGAAACACATGTAATCAAGAAGTATGTAAACAGATCTATGTTATATTTAACAAATTAATGATTTATTTCTAACTTAAGCCCCTTTCAGACATAGGAGTAACAATTATGATTACATTCATTACTCACATTAAACAATCTGATAAGTAAATTGTAATAGAACAGTCAACACCTTAAAAGTAAAATACCAACCACAGTCAATGTGTTGTAACGAACGGTACCGGGTTGATTCGCCCCCTGAGTCGTTTCGCCCCTATTCCCGTTCGCCCCGGGTCGTTTCGCCCCTATTCCCGTTCGTCCCGTGTCGTTTCGCCCTCATTTATTAATAGTGCTTTAAAAAATGAAATATGGAAAATACCATTGCAAATATTCGTATTTTGGATGTTGTAAGGCTTGTTCATGGGTATTTTATTTTTGTCTTCCTCATAATTAACATGCTTTCTTGACATGTTTAATATTATGTATTGCTTCACTCTTTGTTTGACCAGGGTTTGACATCTGATTAAATTTATACTATTTTAGCATTTGATGCGTAATTCATTAAAAAAGAGGTTATTTGCGCACTTGTACAGCTTCTTAGTCATTTCATGCACTTTTGCGTTGGTACAAAAAAACCAACCTTTTTACTGTTCTTGTTTGGTTTTTTGTAAATTTTGCAAGAAAAATTTCGCTTGAGATCTTTGACAAAAGTAGACCAAAATGAATGAATTATTATTTTTTTTGCATACAACTAATAAATAAATAATTACCAAAAAATTGTCGAAAAAGGCTTCATCTATTATAATATAATAGCGATTAAGTGGGCCGAATCGACTCACTTTCCGGGGCGAACAGGTAATCGGGGCGAAACGACCCGGATTCGTAACGAACTATGATAGTATCCGGGGGATAAAATTTGTGTATAATTTTTATCCTTCTGGGATAAAATATTTAAGAAATTTTATCCATTGTGTAAAAATAATATCCTTTCCATACTGCATAGGATATTATTTCTTAAAAACTTAGGATAACATTTCTCTGATATATCATATAATATTCTGTTAAAGTAAAGTATCCAATGAATTCCTACAATGAAAATATGGACACAATGACAAAAACCACATTTATTGTCAAACAGTATGCTGACACAAACAGGAAATATATCCTTAAAAACGCTGATGAACTTTCTAAAAATCATTGCAAAGCGGACAAGGAAAAAATCACTGGGTACATGCCATCTGATCCCACCGATCCTGAGAACTGTCCCGTTCAAATGTTTGAGAAATATATATCAAAGCTTCATCCAAATTGTGACCGTCTTTGGCAGTTAGCGAAAGACACATTTACCGAGGAGGACACTTGTTGGTTTCAAAGACGACCCATTGGACGTGACACTTTGTCAAAAATTTTGCCAACACTAAGTAGAAAGATTGGATTATCTCAAATCTACACCAATCATTCCACTAGGGCTACAGGGGCAACGATATTAGGAAAAGGATTTTTTTCTGATGGACAGGCCAGGTCCGTAACAGGACACAAATCGTCATCCGCTCTTGCTACATGTATATATCAGCGTGTTGGGGGTAAAGAGAAGGAGGTTATGGGAGATGCAATTCGATGCTCAATTAAGGGTCAGCCCTTACAACTTCCTGGATTACAGGCATTATCTTCCTATAATACAGTTGTGTAGCCTATTCAACTTGAACTACCGTCTGCACCCGCATCAGCATCATGCGTTCGCGAGCAATACCAAGTGGTTGCATCAGGAAGCACAAACGAACTTGACGATTTTGACATACATCTATCTGAACTTTTCACTAAATTTGAGGACACAGTCAACCCATGGTAATATTTTGAAAACAAGTAATTCTATGCGTTCCATTTCACGACAAGCGATGCCAGTATTTCACAGTTGCAGTATTAATAATCTTAATATTACTTTCAACACAAAGTGAAAATATGTCTTCCAATATTGACAAACTGTTTAGCAGTTTATATCGTTTACCGTTGATGTCAATTTTTTTAAAGTAGCTTTGTTTATCAAGTTCTTGTTAAAATTATTTATTTATTTCTGTGGAAAATTTGTTACTCTCTTTATTTCTGAAATTAAATTGAAAATTTATCAGTTCATAAATATAACTCCAACATTGTCTGTTCTTAATTTGCATTACACAGGTAAATATTTGTCGTAAGTTTAATGGCAAATATATGCACAGTATTCTATATTTTGGTGTAATGGTTGGCCTTGAACAGTTGTAAATAGTTAATGTGAAGCAGGTACGGATTCAGACAGAGTGTGCTCCCAGTACAGTATTCTCCATCTTTGGTTGTTGTTGGTCGGTCAGAATTTTATCTTAGTTCTTCAATATTTGTGGTCAAAAGTAAATCTTCAACAATGAGAAATATCATGTTCAGAGAATGATATACTCTTTAATATTGGTACAAGAAGACTTTAACAGAATATAATTGTTATTCGGGCTTCACGGGGGATACAGGTTCATATTCCCTGTCTGTGTTCTATATTCCCTGAGACGAAGACGAAGGGAATATGAACTCATATCCTCTGTGAAGATCCCGAATAACATATAATATCCCAGATGGATGATAGTTGTACACAAATTGTATCCCTTGGATAATATAAAAGGTATTAAGTAGAAAAGGAATTTTATCCCAGAATACTTTAATTTATGTAACTTAATAAAAAAAAAACCTTAATAAGTATTTGTATTCACTTCCATCCATGATGTTAGGGTTGTAATGTACTAATCTTTTTCACGAATAAGATTTCTTTAATTATCATAAGACATATTGAATATAACGTTTTAGTAACATAGAATATTAAGGATATAATATAAATGATATAATGCCCCATAGGATATAAACCTTTCATTAATTTTATATCCTAGGATATAATCATTGTTATTCACTTTATCCCTTTAGGATAATAAATCATTTAAAGATTTTATCCACAAAGGACAAATTAGCTAAAATATTTTATCCATCAGAGAGGATAAAATATTGGTGACAAGGATGTTTTTTCCCTTTTCTTTTTATCCATTTAAAACCATGCAAAATATCCTTCAGGATATTTTTTCTCTAAAATTAAATCCCCTATGACATTTTATACTATTTATGATTACATTGTCTAGGGATAGGCTGATGTAGTGATGATGTATGATGTAATAATATATATAAAGAGCATGGAAAAATTGACATTTAAGAACACTACTAAACAAATGAGTAATAATACATAAAAACTTATTTCTAGATGGACATACATAAAGTATCAAGCCATTCCTTTTTAGGACCATAAGGATAGAGTCACTTGAAGTTTCAAAAATAAGGGGAAAAAATGAGAAAAATTTCTACAAATTTTGGTTATCTATAATAAATATGGATATTATAGATAACCAAAATTTTTAGAAGTTTTTCTCATTTTTTTCCCTTTATTTTTGAAACAAGTGACTGTGGATAGATCGAGTCTGCAATTTTCAGTTATTCTGTAATTTTCTTTTTTGTAGTGAAGCATAAGTTCAAACATCAGTGAATAAGATTGGTTGAATAATTGTGCCATTATCACTAATTAAGCATGATATATATAGATTATTACATGGCATTTTTCATATCATACCCTTTATCAGCCCGAGAACCGATAGGCTCAAGGGATGCTATATGAACGAGGGCTGATAAAGGGTATGATTTGAAAAATGACATGTTATGATATGTTTATCATATACTTCAACAGAGGAAATAACTGATTTGTACATTGTACCAAAATGTTTAGTCATTTTGGCTAGAATTAAATACATGTATATAGTTATAGAACATGAAAATTATTGATTTAATATACAAATCCAATAAATGCACTTCTTTTAAGCACTTTCAATATCATAAGAGAGAAATTGGTAGTTAATAATTTTCCGTGCAAATTTTTTATAAAACAGTTGAATCTGCCGTGTCTGTAAACACAGTTTTCCGGAAATTCACGAAGTGAACTTACGGACATTGACAGAAAGGTATGTAATAACATTCCGGAAGCAGTTAATAAACTTGCTTTATCAGCCCGTTTGGACCATTCTTCTGAAACTGGGTGAAATAAACATGACTCCTCTTATTATTCAGTATTTCTAAGCAAAACTCAAAGTTTTATTACAGGATAAAATTTTAGCTTTATCAACTACAAGTATATGATAAATATCGTTATTAACCAATATAGATACTGACAATGTAATTTGCGAACAAATGCCAAAAATGGAAGGGAATGGAATAGGGTCATAGCTTTTCATCATAGAAGCATAAACACATCCTTAATTTTAGCAATGGCCATACTAATGCATCATGTTGATTCTTCTTGTAATTTTACATAATCAGTAGCCATTTCTCTCATTTTCTAAATCAGTACAGTTGTGCAATGGACTTGGTGTGGAAAGTCATATAATATATTTGTAAGTCTCACAAATATAAACAAGATATTGTAGTGAAAACATAGAATGATCTTCCGGTGATGTTTTCATGCAGTAAATTGAGGAAAGGTGGACCTTATATTTTCAAAAGGCTCTATTTGGTGTTGTTTATTTTTTAATATATTCCTAGTTTAAATATTTACAATGTAGGTGAAGAAAATCCAAATCACAGGTACTATACATCTCAAGACTGCATCAATTTAGAATTTGAAGCCATCAGCATCAGCTGCATGTGTTCTCCTGTAGACCACAAGGACCTGTAAAACTTGTCTGAGATTCCTCTGTCGTTCAACGTTTTTTGTTTTTTTTCGCTAGAGCCGTGGGTTTCTGATAGAAAATAAAATCCGATAGCCACAAAACGTGGAAATGTGTCGACCAAGAGTTGGAGAGGCAAATCCGCTGTTTTCCTTATGTAGAGCTCTCTGACGTCCCACGGCTCTAGCAAAAAAAAAAAAGCTGTCGGACGCCAGAGGAATCTCAGACTACTGTAAAACTTGCTTGTATGATCATAAACCAAACTGATGTTATCAAGATTCTTTTGAAAATTTATTCATTTTTTATAATCGTAGTATTATGGAAAAGCTCGAAGGCTTTGAGTTCTGGAAAAAGACATTGAAATCTGCTAAATATGTTGTTGCTCCTATGGTCGATCAGAGTGAGCTTGCTTGGAGGATGTTGAGTAGACAATATGGAGCAGAATTGTGTTACACTCCAATGCTCCATGCCTCTGTGTTCTCCAGGGACCCTAGCTACAGAAAAGAATCTCTTCAGTCATGTCCTGAAGACAGACCATTAATTGTACAGGTAAATTGTATTATTCTTTGTGCCAAGGTGTTCTGTAAAGATTTGATTAATTTGTACTCCAATATTTTAGTATTGGATGCCAGTTTTTCCATTACAAATTCCTGTGCCACATTGAATTTTCCTGTGTTTTGTTTCAGATCATGATAAAAGCAACAGGCCAATTATTTAATTGTGCAATGATATGTACATTTGTTTACTTTGAAACACTGTAAGCAGGTTTACATTAAAGGGATATTGTCTACCAGCTGCGTAATTTTTTCATACCCAAAATTATTGTCGATTTCCGTACTGACCTTCATAAAATGAAGATTAAACACCGAATTATTGATGAATACGCTCCGAAACGTTGTTTTTTCGACTAAAAAAGCTGACCATCGTTACCGAAAGCTAATTAATTATGCACTGACCTGGGCGAGGCCAACTCTATTTATTTATCTATTTTTATGTCAGTAGCCCGGATGCTGCAGCATGGATATTGAGGCAAGTTTCTATAAAAGTTGAGGAAAAAAGCTATTTGCGAATCGATTGTATCTAAAAGACGTAGAATAAATAATTTCTGTATCAGGAATAGATTTTCTTTGATGAAAACTACATGCCTTAACAGATTCAGCCGATATTTCCACGATAACCATTGAAAACATGCCAGGAGGCACCCTATGGGGACAAGCTCAACTACGTATTTTCGATCGGAAATCTTTGCCGGCGTTAAAAATAACTAAATTAGTTTTTTTCTTCTTATAAGTTATGAAGTTGTTCCCCGAGATTTTGATACACGTGTTAAATTAATTTATTTTAGCCAGTTTACCGACAATATGAAAACAGAGACATACATGTAGAACACAGTGAAATACATGTCTGATGAAAACGAATGACGTAGCCAGTGTTGTTTTATTTGTTAATTGACTGGAATGTTTCAGAGAAATTTGGGCTGGATTAGAAACAAAAGAGACCTTACTTCTAGTTCCACAAGACAGTTGCTGCAAAATAATATGGGACTGACCATTTACCTTGAAGGGGGCTATGTCACGTTTTTTCGCCGTAGAAATGTTTTTTTCAGACGCCACAGAAATCATATTTTCCGGCGAAGTGCCAATCTAATTAAAACAAGGTGAACTGTGATCTAATGCTCACTTATGATAGACCTGCCACTTCCCATGATATGGGGTACCTTTATGAAGCTTGTGACCAAATACCAGATTTCTGCCATCAATAGTTGTTGAGAAAAATGTGCATATATGTTCAATGTGGATAAAAACCAACTAAGTGGGCAAACAGGAAGTAGGAATCTGATGGTTCCAAAAACGCTTCCCACGATATGGCATACCGATGTGAAGCTTGTGACCAAATATCAGATTTCTGCCATCAATAGTTGCTGAGAAAAATGTGACGAAAAATATTTTGGAAGGACGGACGGACAGAGGTAAAACAGTATACCCCTCTCCCCCTTCGGGGACCGGGGGTATAATTAGATCTAAAATAGGGAGCAAGCGCGTAGATCTAATTTTAATTAGATTGGCGAAGTGCTGGAATAATTTTTTTTCTTCAAAATTTTGTATATGATTATACTGTGAAAATGGCAAGTATATGATTATACTGTGAAAATGTCAAGTCAGAATATATTTTTTTCTCCTGTCCAGCCAAATTTTTTTCTTCAAGATTCAGAATCAAAATAATTTTTAGGAAAAAAAACATAAAATTAAAATTGAATAGCTTGAGGGGTAAATTGATAAAAAAAAATTTGCAAGACCAAAATGGTTCTCCCATATACCAACAAAAAACGAAATAAAACTGTGGTCATAAGAAAGTCCCACGAGAAAATCTTTCCTTCCAAAATAAGACTTTTTTTTTATTTCTCTAAACTGAATTTGTGCAATATATTTCACTTATAATGAATTATATTTCTTTTTTAAATAGAGCTCATTTTTCTAGATGATTGTATAACCATCTGTCTTTACTCTGTTTTTATTAAATCTCTTGTCTTTGTTACAGGACTTTGATTGGATTGTCCTTGATGAGGCAATGTTGGGGGTTGCTAGAATGTTTCGAGAGGAACTTGTAGTAATGCCCCATGATGAGGATTACAACAGATCCAATAGGTATGCAGCCTACCGCCAGTATACCATTTGGGCACATGGCCGATTTGGAGCTGGGGTCAGACGTGTGATCCCAAGCTGTTGTACTTGGAAAATTATGGACAAGTATCCTGATCTATATGGACAATACAAGGGTTTCATTCCTAGACGATTTAATTAAAACTTGTTCATGAAATATTTTGTATTTTATCCCATATACCCTATAATGATAAAGTTTACCACTTGCTTCTCTATGGTCGGTGGTTGTCCGGGTACTCTGGCTTCCTCCACCACTAAAACGGGTTGCCATGATATAGCTGAAATATTGCTGAAAGTGGCGTTAAAACACCAAAAATAAAAAATAAATCAACCCTAATGAGTTGTTAATTTCACAAGTTGGTCAGTTGGAATTGTAAATTTAATTTGAAAGTTTTGCCATCTTATTATTATTTTTTGTTCTATCAGCACTGACAATTTCTTCTAAAATGGACTGACAGTCTTTTATATAATTCAAAACCAAACTTGGCAGAGATGTTTTCTATGAGGTCCTACACAAGAGTTGTTACTTTTGTGCAGATTCGTCAAAAAACATAGCCACCATGTGACTTTGAAAATTCGAATTGGTCGATTTTCAAGAAACTTCTTCTCAAGAATCGCTGAAGGGATTGAATTGAAATCTGGTATATATGTTCCTATGAATGTCTTTAACATGTGTTGTTACTGTTTGCACCATTTGAAAATTCAAATTGGCCACCAGCGGAGGTCAAAGTTTGCATTGAAACCCTATGGGAAACAACATTTTCATCTTCTTCTTGAGAACAGCCGAACAGAATTTAACCAAACTTGGCAGAGATGTTTCTTGTGAGGTCCTAAAAAGTTGTCCTGGTTTGTACTAACTAGACCAACACACTGAGTGCTATCATTATAGTGCATTGGATAATTTGTAATGCCCATTATCCTGACTTGGGTACTTTTCTGCTCTAAATGTGCAGAACTTCTGTTAGACCAGGAAAAACAAAGAGTGACAATCTGAATTTATTTTATGCGACAATATAGTCAATTGTTTTGTCTTGGTCTTCAAATCTGGATTTCTGAGATGCTACAATATCATCCCGAGTTGGAGGTTGTGGAATTGGTGCAAGATGGACCGAGATTCTTCTGGGATCATCTACTTCCAACTGCACACGTTAATTCATTCCTTCATTATCTTGCTGTCTCATACAAATGATGACCCTTAAGTCTTGGAACATAGGAATATGACTTGTCAGCTTTAACAGGCTGCACAGACCATCTAGCTGTCTTTTTGTTGTAACTTCTCTGCCACCTGAAGTAGAAAAATACATACAATGTAATTCACAAGAATAAAACAATAGAATTGAGATTATGATCTATGGAGCCCTAACTTTCAATTCAAGATGAATATCTCGAATGTATAGTGAATGACAAACTAAACATATCATTACAAGTCCACTTTATGAAGGATTTGAGTGATTTGTAGACAGATTTTAGGTTGTGGTCATCCCTCAAGAAGTTCTACGGCAGGCATCACGAGCTGGTCAATGGTTACAGGGTGTCTGTTACCCAAATCAGACCTGATCTTCATTTGTTGTTGATGTCTTTCCCTTCATCGGATGGGACTTCTACCGGACTTGACCATGGACAACACAGCGGGTTTGCGACTTTCGATTGACCCTTCTGAAGCCTATGATCAAATATCAGATTGCTGCCATAAATAATTACTGAGAAAAATGTTATGAACATCTTGGGACGAACGGACGGACAGAGGTAAAACAGTATACCCCCTCCCCCTTCCAGTGGAGCGGGGGTATAATAAAGCTCATATGATCATGCATGGTTCTGTTATTAGGACAAAATTTCAAGTATGTAAGTTACAACTGAAACATATGAAATTAACATGACAAACCTTAGAGTGAAGTTGAGGCTAGGTTCAAAATCTCCATCGTCAGAATCATCACCAACATCACTGCCCTCTTCAGTAATATCTATTGAGAGACTAAGAATAAAAAATAATTGTTTATTACAGTGTATGTGTATAATATCGAAACAAATTTTGCTATATGGTTCTGATGTGCAGCTGTATAACGAAAAGCTTTTCAAAATAATATTAAATAATCTATATGTATCCAGCACACATCTACACAACCCAATATAAAGAGACAAAATTACATCAAAGTTCCAGGAAAAAATTTGGTGCGCCAGACGTGCGTCAATTTTGTCCCAGTTTGGTTTCATTCCCGTAAGTAGCTAAAGAGGACTGGCCATTTCAGCTTGTGGATTGATGAAAATGTAACGATGATGCAGAAGCCAACATGATCCCTATATAATATAGCTACTAGTAGTATCACTATGCAAGTCACAATATTTAATAGGAAACTGTTATACAAGTGACTGTGTTGAACAATATTGACAATGTTACCTATAAACATAATGTAGAATATGTCTAATCTTTAACAAAATGAACATACTCAAATGGGTTCACAAATAAACTCGATTTCTCCAGTTTCATCCGTTTCGTTGAAATGTGATGGCTGCTCATTTCTTCTACTCTAGAATTACCTTGGTCAGAATATCTAAATCAAAAGTACAAATATCAATCACTACAAAATCACATTTGTCTGAAATTACCAGTTTTTGTAGTAATTTGCCTAAAAAATTTAGATAATTTTACAAAAACCTGCATGATTTTAACACAGACACAGGCCATCGGTCTACTGTTAAATTCACACACTGTGAAACATGCAAATTGCTATGGATCTTCACATTATTTCTTAAAAATCTTGTTTATAAAACATACTTACAAGATCCAAACTAAACAAGGGCAAAGCGTGGCGTATCCCCTTGCCTAAAAATTTGACCCAGTGACCTTGACCTTTGACTTTGAAAATCAATAGGGTTCCAGATTCTCTTAAGGACTAAGTATGTAACAAGTTTGGTCAAAATCCATTGAAGGATGTTGATTCTAGAGTGTTCACAAGGATGTTACGTGGTAAAATTTTGACCCGGTTATCTTGACCTTTGACCTATAAGGCTATGACCTTGAAAATCAATAAGGTTTCGGTTATCTTAAGGACTAAGTATGTACCAAGTTTTGTCAAAAATCCACTGAAGGATGTTGATTCTAGTGTTCACAAGGATGTTATGCGGTAAAAATTTTAGCCTGTGACCTTGGTCTTTGACATACGACCTTGAAAATCAATAGGGTTCCAGATTCTCTTAAGGACTAAGTATGTACCAAGTTTGGTCAAAATCCATTGAAGGATGTTGATTCTAGAGTGTTCACAAGGATGTGACGGACGGTAGCGTTACTATATCCCTTCGCAACTTCGTTGGCGAGGGGATAAAAAGCAGTTCAAATGACAATTCTTTAAATAGAAAGCCTTTATATGAAATATACATATTGATTTCCCTCTATCATGTCTATGTTGATAATTCTAAGATAGTAAAGTATAATTTTGGCTCCCTGAACTAAAAATTATGTCCAAAATTGTTGAAATGTAGTAAAAAACTAGTTAATGTAATGTTTTTAGAATAGTCAAGAAATAAACTTGGTTTACATAAGGAAATTGAAAACGATTTTCATTTAGTCATAGTCTAAAATATGCAGTTCAGGACATTTCAGTAAAATTTTATAGTCACATATATAGAAAAGTTTCTGAAACTTGCAAATTTCTATGGATCTTCATATTATTTTTTAAAAACCTTGTTTATGTATCATACTTACAGGATCCAAACTAAAAATGCTACTGAAATGACACTTATTTAAATGGAAAGCTTTTTATATAAAAGATACATACTGATTTTCCACTATGGTGATAATTCAGACAGGAAGATATAATTTTGGCTCCCATAACAAAGTGTTATGTTCAAACTTATTGAAAAGTACTTTTAACCTTATTTATGTAATGTATTTCCAGTACCCAAGATATAAACTTGTTTGCATAAAGGAATTGAAAATGATTTTCATTTAGCCATGGTCTAAAATATGCATTTTAGGACATTTCTGAAATTTTCAGTAAAATTTTGTAGTCATATATAAAAAAAGTTCTGAAACTTGAAAATTTCAATGGATATTCATATCATTTCTTCAAAACCTTGTTTATAATTATATATTATACTTACAGGATCCAAACTAAAAGTGCAATTGAAATGAAGCTTCTTTAAATAGAAAGCTTTTATTTGAAAAATACATACTGATTTTCCATTATAGTGATAATTCGCAGAAAGTAAGGTATATACTTTTGGTTCCCAAAACTAAGTTTCATGTCCAAGTTGTTGAAATTTGATAAAATTAAAAGCCTAATTATATCAAAGAAATAAATTTGCTTGAATAAAAAGAACTTTATAGGGTTTTCATTAAGCCATGTACAGTTTTAATTCTTGCATTAAAAATGAATTGATTCGATTTTTTTTTTTTAATTGATAATAATAAACTGCATTGTCATTGATATCATTTTTGCACTCCATTTCCCTTTTGCTGGCCTCTTAAAATTTGTGTTTGTTTACCTCGCAAATACTGCCGTATTATGCTACTCATTGACAATAATTTGCTGTTGCCAGGTGCAAAATTACATATATTGATTAATATCTACCAAAAATGATCATAGGCATCATCATAAATTTATAAAATATGAAAAACGATTGAGAAAAGAAGGCAACATGCTCGGCTTACCTATCAACAATAATCAAGCACTTCCTTGAGTTCGCTCCATCCAACGGCAACGGTCCAACTGATCCCCTACATATATCCTGCATTTGTTCCATTTGGAAAATACTTCACTTCTATTCCTCTTTATCTCTGAATCCGTCAAAGTCCACTTTCTTCCACGCGTTGACAGTTTCTCTTTTGCCCAAGAACCACATGTTGTTTATTGTTTCTAAACAGTGCGCATGCTCAAGACGTGTTCGCATAGAAGGCCATATGAATAGATTTGAATATTGTCATCCGGACAATAATTCTGATAACGATAGTTTTGGGTCTTTTTCGTATCTTTTGCAACATAACTCGGTGTTAATCTTCATTTTATGAAGGTCAGTACGGAAATCGACACGCAGCTGGTAGACAATATCCCTTTAAGCAAAATGTAAAAAAATTTCTAGATGTTTTTAAGATAGTGTAGTATCTGTTTCTTTCTTCATATCATCATTTGTTAATAAATTGTTCATTATTAATCTATATTTCTTCACGAACCAAGAAATCTCATAAACTAATGAGTGATGATAAACTAAATTAAAATTCTTTTATCAGAAATAATTAATCTAAATTGTGTAGTGTGTACTCTGATATTAAAGAGAAAATATCTTAGATTTTTTGTGCAAAAAATGCAGAGTATAATGTAATATCTATATTGAATAGTCAAATATTAGAGAATAGAATATCAATGTTTGACTTTAGTTTTTAAACATATCTAACTTATGTAAAGAAAGTTTAAACAGTGATGGTCACAAATTCCATCAATATTAACTAAGTGAACAATCACCTCTCATCTTTACTGAATTCACTGAACACAAAAAAGACCACGGCATATGACGTTGGAAATCCAAGTAATGGCTTGGGACAGGCACAAAAATGTGGCAAGGTTAAACCGGTTACTGGGATTCCTACCTTCCCCTCTTGATAACTGGATCTCCAACGGTAATTCATATATAAACAAACGATAAAAAACCTACACAGATCCGCTTCCACTCAAAAAGACCACATTCTATCACAAAAATGAATGACGAGTCGACATAAACATGGACCGTACAATAGCAGAGTGAATGAATGCTCGTAGTAACTTGACTACTAGTTAGGAAGGTAGAATATGTTAGTAAAAGACCATTACTCTTTAGACAGTACAATAGCAGGGTTAATGAATGATCCTAGTTAACTGACTACTAGTTAGGAAGGTAGAATCTGTTGGTTAAAGACCATTACCCTTTAGACAACAAAATCATAACCGATACTTCTAACAGATTTAATATCAGTTAGTCATGCACATCCAAAGAAATTAATGGTCTTCGTGTGAGACCAGAATAAAGAGGTAATCAAACAGTTGGAATAAAATATTAAACTAAAATTAGTAATATAATATGGCATGAAACATAAATGTACTAATTTAATCACAAGTTGGACCTACTAGTATACTAGTTGTACTTAAAGTTCTAATTGACAGA
The DNA here is from genome assembly GCA_963680875.1 of Bathymodiolus brooksi. Taxonomy (NCBI): domain Eukaryota; kingdom Metazoa; phylum Mollusca; class Bivalvia; order Mytilida; family Modiolidae; genus Bathymodiolus; species Bathymodiolus brooksi. Next base: position 15,630,873 of record OY804579.1, read on the forward strand.
TCCAAGCAATATTTTTGTGTCATGTAGTTTCAGGAAAATGTAAGTCCTGAAAGCACTGTTGTATTCTCCCAAGAGTTATTTCTCCATGTAAATACTGTAGACCAAGTTAATTTTTTGACTACTTATTTCTCTAAAATCCCACAGCTTTGAAGGCATTGATATTTATACAAGATTTGTCATGTTAACCTGTTATTTTTTTATGTCTTAAAATGATTCCTGGCAAATAGTTTTCTCATTTGTTGTGTTTCCTTAAAAAATAACAAAAATCTTTCAGGAATAAAAAAAAAGATTTTCTATCAATTTCAGTTTTGTGGTAATGACCCAGATATTCTTCTGAAGGCAGGATTGTTAGCTCAAGATCACTGTGATGCCATTGACCTTAACCTTGGTTGTCCACAGGTCATCGCTAAGAGAGGTCATTATGGGGCATTTCTACAGGATGAATGGCCATTAATAGAAAAAATGGGTTAGTGGACTTAAAATGTCACTTAAACAAGAAAATATAATTTGAAAATATAACTTGCTAATTTTTCAGCATCAGTATAATAATTGATAACATTTCTGGTAAAATATGAAATTATAGAAATAAGAATATGGTTTATTACAGGTGAATATTCTTTATAAGTCAGAAATGTTTAACTAGGTAGACTTGCATATTCATATGAAATAAAACCGAGATTCCAGTTTACAATGATAAAATATTATTTGACTTGTTAGCTCACCTGATCCAAATGGCCATGTGAGCCAATCTAATTAAATCAAATCTCCACCGGTTTTCTTTGTCACTGTGTGGGAGATATAAAAATCCCATAAGAGGTCACATTCAGTCGTGCAATTTGATTGGATGCGCCTTAAAGTTCTGTTGTTGAATATGATATGAAGTTTGAACCATCCTTGGGCAGCTCTTTCTGAAGTATATTTTTTTGGTGCTGATCCAGAAAAACAAAATGGCCACTACCCTAGGACATAGATTAACATAGGACCCTATTGGGAAAGTGAATAAAAAGCTTTTTTTTTAATAAACAACAAATTTGATTGAACCCAAACTGTACATGAATACAAAGTTGACATTTTTTATGCAGATCAGAAATTCAAGATGGTTGCCACTGCCAGAAAAATGTTGACATTGTTACCATATGGGAAAGTGTTTGAAATTTTATTTCTCTGGAAGCAATGATCCATTTTAATTTAAAATATGACTACATGCATTATGAGAAAATGTTTTTAAGCTACTTTTGAACAACTGAACCATTTAAAGGGAAACTTTGCTGGAATGGAATTTATAAAGAAAATGTACAAATTTATGTTTTTTTTATTTTGATCAGAATATAAAGAATAGTCACTACTGGAGAAAAACTTTAAGCCAATAGAGAAAATGTTAAAATATCTTCTTAAAAACCATAAAAACTTGATTTAATGCACAGTGTACCTTAAATGATTATTGCAAATTAATTGATAATAATTATGTGAGTGTTACAGGTTCAGATGAGCCATTAACATAAGTATAATTCTTATTATTGTTACATTTTAGTGATGTTTGATATCATTATTTTTCAGTTAAGATATGCCATGACAATTTAAAGGTGCCAATTACATGTAAGATGCGTGTGTTTGAAAGTATAGAGAAAACTATCCTGTATGCCCAAATGTTAGAGAAAGCTGGTTGTCAGGTAAAAATGTTTTAAAATAAAAGGCTACAAATGTTAGAGAAATTTACAAAGCCGAGCATGAACCCACGTCGTATTGGTGATAGGCTTGTATGAGTTGTTAGGTAATCCAACTACCTAACTCATTGAACCACCCGGGCCCTCTATTTGTATTGGAAGTTTAATATACAATTGGCTAGTGTCTTATATACTACCAAACAAGCTTTATTGAATCATTCTCGTTTTTTTAGATTAAAATGAAATTTTGTAATTGTAAAATGTAAAGCTTTACTTTTAAAAGGGATGTTATTATACATGTAATTAATTAGCTACCCTTGACAAAGCCATGCATTATCCCATATTTTCTCCATTTTATAATCAGTTTATTTGAAAATTAAATTACTATTCTTTAGCAGTTGTTGATACATATTCTATCATTGTTCTCATGCTATGTGAGGCAGAGGAGTTGTTGATACATATTCTATCATTGTTCTCATGCTATGTGAGGCAGAGGAGTTGTTGATACATATTCTATCATTGTTCTCATGCTATGTGAGGCAGAGGAGTTGTTGATACATATTCTATCATTGTTCTCATGCTATGTGAGGCAGAGGAGTTGTTGATACATATTCTATCATTGTTCTCATGCTATGTGAGGCAGAGGAGTTGTTGATACATATTCTATCATTGTTCTCATGCTATGTGAGGCAGAGGAGTTGTTGATACATATTCTATCATTGTTCTCATGCTATGTGAGGCAGAGGAGTTGTTGATACATATTCTATCATTGTTCTCATGCTATGTGAGGCAGAGGAGTTGTTGATACATATTCTATCATTGTTCTCATGCTATGTGAGGCAGAGGAGTTGTTGATACATATTCTATCATTGTTCTCATGCTATGTGAGGCAGAGGAGTTGTTGATACATATTCTATCATTGTTCTCATGCTATGTGAGGCAGAGGAGTTGTTGATACATATTCTATCATTGTTCTCATGCTATGTGAGGCAGAGGAGTTGTTGATACATATTCTATCATTGTTCTCATGCTATGTGAGGCAGAGGAGTTGTTGATACATATTCTATCATTGTTCTCATGCTATGTGAGGCAGAGGAGTTGTTGATACATATTCTATCATTGTTCTCATGCTATGTGAGGCAGAGGAGTTGTTGATGCATATTCTATCATTGTTCTCATGCTATGTGAGGCAGAGGAGTTGTTGATGCATATTCTATCATTGTTCTCATGCTATGTGAGGCAGAGGAGTTGTTGATACATATTCTATCATTGTTCTCATGCTATGTGAGGCAGAGGAGTTGTTGATACATATTCTATCATTGTTCTCATGCTATGTGAGGCAGAGCAGTTGTTGATACATATTCTATCATTGTTCTCATGCTATGTGAGGCAGAGGAGTTGTTGATAGTGTTTATGACCACTTCTCATTAACCTTTTTATTTTTTTTAAAGATCATTATTTTCTAATTTAAACATTTTCAATTGTCAAATTACTTAAATAACAATTATGATGGGAGTAACTTGTTTGGCTACACAAAAAAATCATGAAATAGATGTGGTGTGTTTGAGTTATATCTACCAAGCTCATCCATAGATACCAATATACTAACACATTTTCAAGATAACCTTCAGGAAAAAAGTATTTATGGAACTTGTTTATTCAAAAGATTTCGGAACCAATTGGTAGCTCAATATGAATTCCTGTGTTATGTATTTCTGCCTGTAGTTAATCTTTAGTATAGTATCTGAAAATACCCATGGTTGTATGCATATATATCTTCTCTGTATCTAAGAATAGTTTATGAGAATAAAGATCATTCATTCATGTTTAATAACAACAATAAAATTTTGCTGCAGTGGATGGTTAAAGGAGAAAAGTTAAAATATTTCATATTTTTTCAGCTGTTAACTGTCCATGGAAGAACACGAGAACAAAAAGGTAGAGACACTGGTATAGCAAGCTGGAAACATATTAAAGCAGTGAAGTAAATTTATAATTTATTTACATACGTAAAACAACAGCTTATTTCTTCTCTTGATTATAACAATGACATACAGGAATATACATCTTACTTTTTTTTTTATCATGGTCACCACATGATCATTTTGGTTTCAACATGACAACCAACATGGTCTCCAACGGTTTTCAGTTAGTTAGATGCAACTTGAAAAAAAATCTCTGAGTAAACCACCAGATAAATCCTCTTTTAGTTCTGATGTAATATCTGGTGTGGCTGCCACCAGGATAACATGATTTGGTGACTTCCAAGATTAGTTCTGATGTAATATCTGGTGTGGCTGCCACCAGGATAGCATGACTTGGTGACTTCCAAGATTAGTTTTGATGTAATATCTGGTGTGGCTGCCACCAGGATAACATGACTTGGTGACTTCCAAGATGACATAAAACAAGTTTGATCAGTAGAATATAAGAACAATAACATTTATCTCAGTATTACACATAAATCTATCCTTTTTACACCATTCAACGATTCCAAGGCAAAAAATGTTCACTTTATACATTCATAACATGCAAATGTAATGCAATGGAAAATATAATAAGTGATTGCTAAATAAAAATTATATGAAAACAAAGATTAAACAGTGATGGCCAACAATTCCACCAATATCATCAAAACGAACAACTAACTCACACCTCAAACCATCGAACATAAAAATTGGACCACATCATAAGGCGTTTGAAATCCAGGTCCTGGCTTAGGACAGGCACAAAAATCTAGTTGGTTAAAATGGTTTATAAAATCCCAACCCTCTCCTCTTGATAATTGGATCTCCAACAACAATACAGATATAAACAAACAACAACAACAAAATACCTGTACAGATTCACTTCCACTTGAAAAAAACTACATACTATAATGTCATTATGGCAGATATGTATTTAAAGTTTATATCTGATTGCCATGTACTAGTTTAAATGTATTTTCTACTTTTGACTTTAGAGAACATGTAAATATACCAGTGTATGCCAATGGTAATATACAATACCTGCCAGATGTGGACAGATGTTTGAAGGTCACAGGCGTAGAAGGTGTCATGACTGCAGGTGAGATATTGAAATATAAGAGACTATATATTGATTCCATCATTGACCTCGGTTTCATAGATACGATATGTGATTCCTTCCTTGACCTCAATTTCATAGATACTGATATGTGATTCCATCCTTGACCTTATGACCTCAGTTTCACAGATACTGATTTGTGATTCCATCCTTGACCTTAGTTTCACAGATACTGATATGTGATTCCATTCTTGACCTTAGTTTCACAGATACTGATATGTGATTCCATCCTTAACCTTAGAGCCATAAGTAGGTGAATTCAGTGGTTATGCCTAGCTTCAGAAGCTTTATTATCCCTAGATTTCATAAAGTTTGGACAAGTGTCCATAAATAGTTTATGCATAATTATATGGCCATTCCATTTTGAAAATCATTGACCGCCACAACACATAACAAATTAGAAATTCGGCAGTATGCTTACTTGAGTTTTGTGTGATACAATTTTATTTTGAACTTTGCTTGTATCACTGAAATAAAACTATTAGAGTAATCCTAGTTAGAAAAATACATTTTATATGTATTGTCACGGATCATTGATCATTGGTTGATGTTGGTTTAACAATCATTGATCCTGAAAAATTGCACTTATTTCCATCACTAGTTTAATATATCTAATGTCTATTAAATTTTAGCATGTTTTATTATGGTAGGAATAGACATATGTATAAGATGGACAATATATTTCTTTTTGTTTGTTAAATGTTTATTGCAAATCACATTATACTTTACTTGATTTATTACTTTGGAGACCATTTTTATTGTTTTACAGAAGGAAACCTACACAATCCAGCCTTATTTCATGGCATTGACCCTCCTGTTTATCAAATGGGAGAAGAATACTTACGGCTGGTAGATAAATATCCATGTCCTTTATCTTATGTTAGAGGGCACCTGTTTAAAATGTTTCAGCATGCGTGAGTAATAAATCATAATTAGAAGAACTAATGTATGTGATTTACATTGATCTACATGAATGTTATAGAAATATGAAATCTTTCTTTTATTATCCTCCAGCTTTAAAACAAAACTGTGAGATATAAAACTTTGTAATAATGCATGTGTGTATATTTATATAAGGGGTTTTGGTTCATGGTGTTTAATGCCACTTTCAACAATATTTCAGTTATAGCTTGACGGTCAGTTTTATTGGTGGAGAAAAACGGGGGAAAACTAACGACCTGTCGTAAGTCACTGACAAACTTTATCACATAATGTTGTATCAAGTCAGGGGTTTCAAAGCTTTTTATAATAGGAGGTACTTCTTAAATTTTAGGAGGTACCTAAAATAATTAGGCTGAGGGCCATAAGGGGTCCAGGGGGCAGAAGCTCCTGAAATCTAGCATTTTGTGGACCAAAAAATGTACTTCAGAGACTGCAAAACATTAAGTGTTTTTGAAAGAAAAATCCCATTAACTTTAGAGTTCAGATTTCACCAAGAGTGAAGACCATGCATAATGCCTGGATTTTCCCCCCAATTTCTTTATTGAATATTTCAGTTTACAGACTTCAGCCAACATTATTCATAGATAGTCTGCCATATCTTAAAAAAAACCAAAAGGACCATAAAGAGCTATGGTTCCGCAGCTAGGCTTGACCAAGCCATTGTTATCAAAGCTTAAACTTCTCAAAATTCTTTTGTTGACTTTGTCCTTTTCTTTTTCACAATACCTTGGCTTGTGTGTTTTTTTTACTTTATTACCAGTAATTAAACTCATCAAAGACCGTTGGCATGGATCAAGACATATAAGTGTCATAATTAATGAAACCAAGGACGTATATAGAATACGTCCTTGATGAAACATATAAATTTAATTTGCAATCATCAATCTTTAATAAAATTTATAATTTTAATAGATCAATACAAATATAATTAAACAAAAACAATATATAGTTACTTTCACGACAAAAACGATTCGCGGGAAGACATTTATTAACATTTGATTCACAAAAGTTAAATTATTTTGGAAAAAAGGGGGGCCGGCGTTTTGACATTACAATGTAATTCGTATTTGAGCCATGTCCGGTCACATGACTTTTGAGAGATCACTTTAACAGCAAAACATGTGTTCGGTTTGTTTACATGAAAAACTTGAAAATGTTGAATGAGAGTTCACCTCAATTGGAATAACTATAGAAGAAAATAACATTTCTGGTTAATATTTGTAAAATATTTCAATCTAGGTTGACTAAATATTTTATTTCACATTAAAAATTGCCGTGCAAAACCTACGGTAAAACGTAAACAAACCGAACACGTGTTTTTCTCTTAGAGTGATCTCTCAAAAGTCACGTGACCTCAAAGCGAGAATACCACAATGACAAGATGGCGGAACGAAGTAGGCGGGATCAGTTAATATCGAGATATTTGTTATGATAATGAGCTGGAAATGAATATTAACAGGTAAGTAAGTATAAAAGAATGTAGATAAATATTTAACGAAACGAAATATATATGTTTGATCGTTCTTGCACCCGATTTCATGACAAAAATTTGCAAAAAAGCGGTGCAAGATTTTCACCGCGCATGTTTCGAAAGTTTTTGATAGGGTGAAATCCGTAGCCCTATGGTCCGCAAATATCAGAAAACTGGCCAAGGACCATAAGGGCTACGGTTCCGCAGCTAATCATTAGACTGTTTTTTGTTTTTTTTTAATTTTATAGTATTTATAAGCTGTGGAGTTAAATATTATCAAACTGAAAAGCTGTGTAATCTGAGATTACACAGCTTTTCAGTTTGATAATATTCATCTTAAAAAAACAGAAAAAAAACCCAGAAATGTGACTATTACATGTATTATCTATTATGATTTTGGAACTGATATATGGCAAAAGTGTTGTCAATGTTTCCTGATTTAATGAGCCCTGTGTAACTCATAGTAAGCATATCTCATGTTTACTAAAGGTTAACATAGAAAAAGATGAAAATATTCATCATTTTCCCAAAGACTACAAAATCTATTTTCAAAATAAATGATATTTTTCCAGTTTACAGGTACATTCTGACGTAAGAGAGATGGTTGGAAGGGGAAAATCTATGGAATGTTTTAAAAAAGCTGTGTTAGTGTTAAAAGAGAAATGTCTTGTAAGTATTAGGGTAAAATGATGACAAATGTAGTTATCATCCTTTACTATTGTAGTCAGTGACAATGAGTATGAAACAGTCCTGTCGTGGTCATGATCGTATGCCTATCACCACTAATGTTGTACGTTAAACTTCTGCTCAATACAACATTATGTGACAAAGTTTGTCAGTAACTTGAGTCTGTGGTTTTCCAGGGGTACTCTGGTTTCCTCTACCAATAAAACTGAACACCACAATATAGCTGAAATATTGTTGAAAGTGACGTTAAACACCACAACCCTAACCCAGTTCTGATCATAAGAGCAAATAAGCAGGAAAGCATTTCATTCTGTTCACACTCCTATAGTCAAACTGGTATATTTGTCTGAGATCAGTAATCTAGTTTATGTTGAATTTGATATGTGATTGTGCTAAGGTTGATCCATTTAATCTGATTTACAAAATGTGTATCCTAGAATAATATGTTAATTATATTATGTGCTTATTAGGGAAAGTGATACATGTATATCTGTTATCTTGTAACTATCATGTTAACTTATGGTCATCATAATAGAACTGAAAGAGATTTTTTTTTTTTTGAGTCAATCAATTGTATCCTTATCACCATCGGGATTTCTTTGTATCATTATATCTAGGAGGACATGAAAAAGTACAATGAATCTAAAGACCAGTTTGTTTCTACTCTACCTCACCCATACTGGATCTGCCAACCTTATGTACGACCCACGTAAGTCAAAGTTTTTTTCACATTACATATATTTCTCATATGTGTTACCGTATTTAGGGTTATATAATGCACAGAATTTTGCCCAGATTCTTTAATTCGTAGGAGGGGTGCGCATTATAAACAGGAACAATGTGTTTCACTCTTTCTCAGACCGGGAAATCACTCGTCTGCCAATAAAACCCAACACATTTAATATTTTGCAACTTTATTGAAGATGAAGAGATGAATGGTTCTTAAATTCTCCCAGCAAATGAAACATGCTTAAAGGACTGAAAAATATATAGATTGATATTTAATTCTTACATTTCCGACGGCGATTTTTTTAAAAGTCTATACGCATTATAGACACGAACTAGTTTTTTTCTGGAGATTTTCAAGGCCAAGAGGGGGTGCGCATTATATAACCCTAAATACGGTATATTTTGTGAGAGAGTTTGATGAAAAAATGTTGGCAAGTGTTATTTTTCATATTTTTGGCAAATTTTCCATTTTACAAGGGTTGAACATTTTGAATTCCACTTGTAACATTGTAATAACACTTTAAAATTTTATAGTTGCATGTTTGTCTTTCATGTTTTAAAAGACTAATAATTTGTATTTAAATTTGTAGTCCACTGGAAGCTGAAGAGAATTTAGCAAACAAAGCTCCAACAAAAAGACAGATACACATGGAAAATCCTCCACCAGAATTTGCAGGATTATCAAAGAATAAAATAAAGAAGAAACTTCGAAACCCCTACAAAAATTATGACAAAATTCCTGGAAGAGAGATATTTGAAAAGTGTATCCAGTGCACAAATCCAAGAGTAAGAGATTAGTTGTGTAAAGTAGCAATATGGTGATATGACAATATTTGTCACTCATGTTTATTGTTTACAGTTGATTTATTTGTCACTATGGTTACCTGAGGTAAATAAATTATACTGAATTAAATGTGATATCTGGTGTAGTCTAAACTATTCTGGTCAAAGTTCATTTGAGATTTTGTGATCCTGTGGTTTCATCATAAGTTCATCTTTCCGCAGTTGTTTTTTTTTCTTATCTCAAAACTCTGAAATAGTTATCAGCATTCTTGTGTGGGGTGGTCCCAGGTCCTAAACTACATACATTTTATGACAAAATTACTGCCTACATATATATATATATATGGCTAAACGATTGGTGCTGCAGTGTATCAATGGTGTGAGTTCAAATCCTATCGAGGGAAGAACAAAAATTTGACAGCTCAAATATCTAAATCTAACACAGTTTGGTTTAATTTTCAGATGTATATAATATTAATATTTAGTATTAACCTAGTATCACAAGTAACTTTGAGATCCAGTGGGACAGATATATTGTATGGTTGTCACTTGCTTAGACGTTTGTATAATATACTTTATTTCCTGTGACTGTATAATGAATTCTTCATTATCCTATACAATATATTAAAAATTGCTGAGTTAGATTGCTGTCTATAATATAATATTAAGTATAAATGTACCATCTACACACACTTAGACACATGTCTTATGTCTATCTCTAGATTATCCTTACGAGACAAGGTAACATTTCGATTACTGAAGCTCCATTTTTATGGAGCGGATGTGGTCTAGGGCGCTGAACTTAAAACTAAGCGATTGGTGCTGCAGTGTATCAAAATAATATAATTCCGTTTGTAACTACTTATAATCCAAGGGATTACAATATTTTCCATTTTATGAAACAAATTGAATTTAACTTAAACAGTAACGAACGTATGAAAAATGTATTGCCAAAAAAGAAGATTATAAACAGCAAAAGGCAGCCGAAAAATCTGAAACGCTTCTTGTCATCATCAAATTTGATTTTCATGAATCATCACCATCTGTGAAGAAATGTACCAACAAGAGATGTATGCCATGTCTGAGTTGAATAGAAGGAATCTCGTTTACATTTAAGAATGGACTGACTTTTACAGTTATGCAAGATATATCATGCAAAACTAAGAATCTTGTATATGCTATTATTTGCTCTAATTGTGGAGAATTCTATGTAGGTGAAACCAAAACTGAATTGCGGACTCGAATGACTGTTCATAGACAACAAACAAGGCACCAGGACCTTACTATAATAAGAGCTAATGAACATCTCCATCATTGTTCTGGAGGACATTTCAAAATATTCCCACTGTATAAAGTTAATACAGAGAGTGATTTTTTAAGAAGAAGAAAAGAAACTTTATTAATTAATATTCTTAAACCTGGAAACAGGACAAAAGCCCCCCTGGGGGGCTTTTTGTCAGGGGGCTTTTGTCCTAGGGTGACTTTTGTCCTAGGGTGACTTTTGTCCAGGGGGCTTTTGTCCTAGGGTGACTTTTGTCCTAGGGTGACTTTTGTCCGGCGAGCTTTTGTCCTAGGGTGACTTTTGTCCGGGGGGGGGGGGCTTTTGTCCTAGAGTGACTTTTGTCCTAGGGTGACTTTTGTCCTAGGGTAACTTTTGTCTGGGGGGGGCTTTTTTCATAGGGTGACTTTTGTTCTAGGGTGACTTTTGTCCTAGGGTGACTTTTGTCCGGGGGGGGCTTTTGTCCTAGGGTGACTTTTGTCCTAGGGTGACTTTTGTCTGGGGGACTTTTGTCCTAGGGTGACATTTGTCCGGGGGGCTTTTGTCCTAGGGTGACTTTTGTCCTAGGGTGACATTTGTCTGGGGGGCTTTTGTCCTAGGGTGACTTTTGTCCTAGGGTGACTTTTATCCGGGGGGCTTTTGTCCTAGGGTGACTTTTGTCCTAGGGTGACTTTTGTCCTTGGGTAACTTTTGTCCTAGGGTGACTTTTGTCCTAGGGTGACTTTTGTCCTTGGGTAACTTTTGTCCTAGGGTGACTTTGTCTGGGGGGGGGGGGGTGGGCTTTTGTCCTAGGGTGACTTTTGTCCGGGGGGGGCTTTTGTCCTAGGGTGACTTTTGTCCTAGGGTGACTTTAGTCCTAGGGTGACTTTTGTCAGGGGGCTTTTGTCCTAGACCCCTTAAACCTACGTTAAATGATAAATGACTTTAAATATTTTTGTTAATCTTACAATGACTTTAAAGATTTTTATTAATCTTATAATAACTTTAAAGATGTTCATTAATTTTATAGGTAATATATTTTACGTGCGAAAACGTAACATCATAGTCTCCCTTTATATTGTTAACATTACACTATTGTTAACGTCATATGTACACTTATAAACATTGTACCTGAAGATCTGCAACAGCAGTGAAAACGTTAGTACAAGAATGTTGTGAAAAATCCGTCTTATTCTTTTTTTTACTAATTTCTTTTATATGTACCAGCATACGGATTTCATTTGACTTTTTAATATATATATTAAAAAGTCAAATATATACCCACTGCTGAACTGTCTTTTTATAATAACTAGTATACTCCAGTTTGCATGGTTTTTATAGTTTTGTTTTACACCTTTTACACTTCCTTACATTTTTGTGTAAGAGGGCAAGGACTTCACTAATGTTGGAAAAGCTCGTGTCCAATTTCTTTTGATATTTTACATGCACTTAGACTGTTTAGCACTCGCAAAGACTATCAATATTAAATATAGACTGTTTAGCACTCACAAAGACTATCAATATTAAATATATTAGATGTTTAGCACTCACAAAGACTATCAATATTAAATATATTAGATGTTTATCACTCACAAAGACTATCAATATTAAATATATTAGATGTTTATCACTCACAAAGACTATCAATATTAAATATATTAGATGTTTATCACTCACAAAGACTATCAATATTAAATATATTAGATGTTTATCAGTGATGTCTTTTTTATCCTTAGAGTAATGGTTTAAAATCATCATATTCTACCTGTTATTACACATAGATTTATATCATTTTTTATATTTAGGGTAAAAGATGTGATTACAGTATGTGTAGAAGTTGTTGCAAGAATAAAGTATGGAAAGAAACACTGGATTGTATGGGTAAAAACTTTTATATTCTATGGGTAAATTGTATTTTTAAATGGGAATTCGTCAAAATTTTGCATGCATGTTTATTACCATATGAAGATTTGTATATCTTCACAGCAGTTTGATTGGACCAATTTTGAAGGCATTATTGCCTGTTTTGACCCATAATATTTCATCGTTAAGTTTGTCTGTGAAACTCCTACATTGTACTTTTACATTGTATGGGTAAATTTGTGTTTTTACATTCAAGTTATTACAAATATATTTCTAAAAATAATCTTGATAATCTATAGTTTGATATTAAATAAACAGTCATCATGGTAATACAAAGAAACCTATTCTAAACTAATATAAACTTTATAGTCTACATCAGTATAAATGTTGATTATTATTGGTATGGACCAGTTATTGTACATTATTTAACATTTAATCTCCACACTGATATGAACTTGACAGCTGCCACATAGTTGAAATTTTACTGAAAGTGGTGTTAAAAACCAATTTCATTCCACTGCAGTCATTTAATTTGTATTGAGTTTTGAGCAGTTGTCAGTTTTGAAGTAATTTCTCTACTTCTGTACACCAAAATTTGAAAATGTTATGAGTTAGTGTTTTTTTTTTATATCAATGTTTGGTAATTAGGTAAACAAAAGTTACAGATTGCTCTTGTTTACATTATGGTGAAACATAGACCTTTTTTAGATCACAAAAAAAATCCAAAAAATCTGTTAATGTTGTTGGCATTGAGCATACCTGATGCAGGTTACTCCAGAAACGTCTAAATTTGATATTTACATTTTTATTTTTATCAGAACATCATAATACTTATCATTATTGTTTTAGGCCATGGAATATTAGTGAAAACACGGAAAGAAAAACAGACAGAAAATGAAACGAAAGAAAAAGAACTCAACAATTTAGAGAAAGTAATTCAACAAGGTTGTCAAGGAAACGACACAGCAATTGATAAAGCAAACTGTGATATTAATGATTCAAATAAATGCTTGAACAATTGTTATGGAAATGGTGGATCTTATAAACATTTGACTGATCAAGATTTGGATGCTGCAGATGACAAAACAGACAATGAAAATAATTTAAAGCACACTTGTATTAAGTCAGCAGAACTGACAAATAGTTAATGCCTATTATATATTAGATTTATTAAATTGTTTTATTAGCCTATGCAATAGTCTTAGTTTGACAAGATCAGTCATCTTGGTAGGGAATCACCAATCATAATTCACAGGTATTTTGGTACTGATGAAAGTTATCTTTATGATTGAGTTGTATATTTTTTTACCTGGGGCTGTCGTGGTCGTGATGATATGGTAGTTGGGTTTTTTACTACTTATGCAATCAGCGCCTGTTACCAGTAATGTTGTGAGTTTGAATCCTGCTCAGGCGAGGTATACTCGATACAGCATTATGTGATAAAGTTTGTCAGTGACTTGCTGCAGGTGGGTGATTTTCTCCAGGTACTCCGGTTTCCTCCACCAATAAAACTGACCACCATGATATAACTAAAATATTGTTGAAAGTGGCGTCAAACACCATAATCTTACTAATCTAAATGTATCCATAGTATTATTTTTATGAGAAAGATCGATTGATTGGATTGATGCAACTTGTACATTGTTGTATTTTATCATTCTCTATCCAGAGATGGAGTGTGCTGTGTAGCGTAGCAGGAACGCCCATTTTACAAGATTTTTGTAAAATTTAGAAACAGTAAATAAAATGTACTTAAAATTGTTTTAATTATTGTAAATATCAATAGTGATGAAAATAAATCACTCATTTCAAATCAATTCTCTCTTTAGAATGATTTGTGATCGTTTTTAACTTTTTAATTTTTACCTCCGCAAAATAGATCTCCAAGAAGTGGGGGCGAAATAATTTTTAAGAGAGATTTGATATGAAATGAGTGATTTATTTTCATCTTTATTGATATTTACAATAATTAAAACAATTTTAAGTACATTTTTTTTTACTGTTTCTAAATTTTACAAAAATCTTGTAAAATGAACGTTGACAGAGATGTTGTGTAGCGTAACAGGAACGACAACTCTGGATAGAGAATGGTATTTTATGTGTAAGGAGCTTGACATTCTTTGAACACAAGGAACAAGGATTGCGTGCATTCTAAGGGTGTGCTGTACAAATGAATATATTATTTTGTAGAGCACATCTAGCATGTCCTTTTGCATTGCACCTCACGGTGGAGGAACTATGTCTTATATTTATACCCCATTTGCATTGCGTCATGAAGATGAAGAATACTACCAAAGGTCAAAGTCAACACATATCAATAAATAAAATGTATACTCCACTTCATAACATGTTGATGAATGAAGATAACAACAAACATTTAAAGTAGACAACAAATGTGGTCATCACTGCAAGTCCTTTTTTTTTTTTTTTTATAAATTTGTTAAAAGGGAGACAACTGTTGAAAAACACTTAATAAAGTTCACTAATATACCATTCATGTTTACAAATTAAATTGAATACAAAACTAGAAAAAAAAACTGCTATAAATAAGTGTTTAATAATTATCAGAATTCAACCTTTAATTTCTATAGAAAATATGGGAAAAAGTTAACAAAATATGACTGACTCAGAACTTGACAGTTTGTATTAATGTAAACTGTGCAAGTTTTATGTGTATCATCAATACAAAGATGATACAACCCATACAATGGTTGTTGGCTTGATGTGTGTTCTGATTATTAATGTATCCACCCAGCTTTATCTTTAGTGTAAAGGTAAAAGTCAGTATTGTGATATTTCTCTGACCATGTCCCTGGATATATCTGCAATTTGTTTCGACCTAAATATTTGCACAGTATCCCATTATGAGGTATTGTCATTACTTTGTGTCTGTCGCTTTTAACATTTCAATCTTTATCGTAGAAACCACGACCAAAAGGAACAAAAATTGGCAAAAATATTTGGAAATTCAATATGGCTTCTTAGGCCAGTTATGCTTTCTGAATGGCTTGAATTCAAATCATTTATGATGGAATTGTTACATGGTATGACTGTTCCTTTACATGACCCTTTATAAAATTTTGTTTTTTACTTATTGATTGGAATCTAAGATGGCCACCACCACAGAACAATGTACCTTATGACAAAAAAAAATTTGAAATTAGAAATTTGATTGAACCTAAAGTATATATATTGATAATCAGTGGATAGTCCCCTACACAACTTTAATTGTGGGGATAGGAAATCCTAGATGGCTACCAGCACAGGACAAATTAAAATGCAACCCAATGGGAAAATATTCTAAAATCATTCATCTCAGAAATCAAACCACTGAAGTATTTGAGAGCAAACCTGGCTGGAAAGTACCTTTGATGGGGCTTTTCAAAAAGTATGTTTTTGTTTTAATTGGATATCTAAGATGGCAACCACCACAAGACAAAGTTTTAAATATGACCCATAAGGGAAAATGAATATATAATTCTCAAAAATCTAGAAACTTGATTGAACCTTAACTATACATTGGCTAGTCCCTTGCAATTTTTTTCATTTCTTGTGTGAATAGGAAGTCTTGGAACCAATATGGATATAACTGAAAGGCTATGTCACAGACACTACAAACTTCCTTGAACCAAAAAGGGTGTGAATATCCCGGTGGGCTAAATTGGCATCATAGCAAAATAACCAAATTTCCAACAGAATCTGGAATAGAAAACTACTGATTATAATGTACACTGTAGTTATATAAAAAATTGGTTTAATTTGAACAAACGGTGTTGAAGATTTTTAAACAAGTTTTTGTCAGAAAAGGCCAAATTTGTAGTCATCAGTGGTTTAATTTAGCTCGATGGTTTCAGTTTAATATCTAGTTAAATGAATTTGGGTCAAAATATACCTGATATACAAAATCAACAAAACAACAAATTTAAAAGAATATCCAAGGACAACTTGTATTGATACAGCTAATTATAAATTTCAGCTCATTCCATCTTAAAATACAGGAATATGAAGAATTTTTGTTGTTGTTGTTGACATTTTGCATCAAAGGTAGGTCATTCTGACACAATTGTAATTGGTTACTACCCTCAAACCATCACAGCCATGTGTGATCTAGCTGGGCTTGGTGGTTTCACATGCAGGAGAAGATTACAATGTAAAAAGTAAAACAGACAGCAGACCCTACATTATGCCATTAAAAATATAAATGTCAACATTGACAAATATAATTCTTTTACTAAATATGTAACTTTGCTACCTTGCCTACATTGTATTTAATATAATATCCATGAAAAAGATAATATCGATATTTAGACAAAACTAACAACTGTCTTTAAACTATGTTTCATTGAATGATCTTTGTGTCTAAACAGGCTTCAATTACTGTATTAATTCAATCATAACAAGATTTAAAGTAAAGTTTGTTTATTATTTCATATTTATCTTCATAAAGTTAAGTAAAAAGTTTTTCATCTTGGAATTAAAAATTAAAGGGAGATAACTCCCTTTTCCATATTGTATATAGCAAAGGAGACTCGTCTGTTCCCGAGGGCCTGCAGAATTTTTGATCACAGGACACAAACATTCATTCATTGAATTTCGTCCTTTACCTGGAAGAAGAAGAAGAACTCTTTCAAAACCATACAAGAGATCAACCCCAAGTTTCATTATGATTACTTCCACTTTAAGTAATACAATGTTTCAGAACCTATATAAGGAGTATTTCTGAAATAAACAAAATACATATCTAAAATCTATAATGTTTCAATGATAAAAATCAGTCCAGTTTTCATGTGATAGACAAATTAATAATTAATAAAAACTTAAATTTCCATTCCTCATCAGAGCTTGTGTTGTATGTATATTATGTTTCGACTCTAAATAAAACTTTTTAATTTGAATTCCTGGTTTTTAGTATTTATCATCACCTTGTATTATTAGGCTTCCAAATATCTGATGGGAACAGGAAAATTAAACCAACACAGAGTAACAAGTTGTCTTTTTTTATCTTGAGATTATCCCTCGATCTTCCGTAAATTATTGGTTTGTCCGATTTGATCTCACATTTATACTATCTCTTTCGGAATCTTTCTTGTATCACCATAGAAAGACTGGTAGTCAATCAAAACGTCTCTGTCATTGCTTTTGCATCAACAGTTAAGAATTGCTCTAAGACACTGGGTTGGTATTGTATATGTGTTAATATTTCAATAGATTTTAAACATCTTTTTGAAACATTTCCAAGTCGCACAAGTTCGGAGCCGTCTGACGCCGGTGACGGTCAGATGTGATGGCGTACCTGTTGTGGTTGTGACAAGACCAATAATGGCAATATACGGTTTGAGTTCAATGTTCAATGCACCCGATAACATGTTCACCAGATTTATTAAAAGTATTAAATGGAAAGGGGAATTTTAAGCCTCATCGTATTTATATATATTCGCTGTTTATTATCTATTGTAATGCCGGTTAAAAGCTCAACAGCTTATGTTTGTATGTTGTTTTAACCATGCCGACTCTAAATAAAACTTATTTATTTGTATTTCATAGTACTTTGTACGGGTAGAGTAAATGTAAACAAACCATTCTCCTCCTTTTTTTTGTAACTTTCAATGTGTTTACAGTTACATTTACAAAATAGCTCTAAAGATGAATAAAGGTCACTTATATACAGACCACTGCGAAACTACCAACGTAATATCTTGTGAATACTTCAAGGTATGATATTACGAAATTGTATATCTACATCTACATTGACGTTGAATTGTAAAGGGTCAAAGACCCATCACGCAAGTATTTCATGTTATACATTCATTGAAATAGACTAAATGCTCATCTGTCTTAATTAGGTTCAACTCCCAGCAGTAAAGATATAAAAATTGTCAACTTCACAACAATAACAGGAAACAAATCACAGAAGCTTGACCTTTTATCAATAAGATAGATGTAGGGTACAAAAAGGGTCCCGTCCCATATACAGTATATAACACATAATTGAGAAGATTTAACCTTCAGGTGCTCATTTATATACTTTGACCCGGACAATTATGGCTAAGAATGTTGAATTTAGCAGACCCCTAAAAATCGTGTTTCATTCCTGGTGTTATATATACATGTATATGGGACGGGGCCCTTTTTGTACCCTACATCTATTTTATTGATAAAACGTCAAGCTCCTGTGATTAAATAAACGTGTTGCAGGCAGAGGCTGAACTCTACAATTATATAAAAAAAAAATACACTTCGTGTGCCAACTCAGAGACCACACCAACACACCTAATCTCGTTGAGATTCTTCTGCTCTGTAACTCCAGCCTTGGTGTTAAACAGTCGCCAATCAATAGTTCGACAGTACATTTGGCAACACATTTTTGCTTCGGTTATGATATCCAGGATGGTAATTACCATTGGATATGGTACTCAATAACAGCGGGCAATCTCTATGTAGATATTTTGTTTGTTTTTGTAGTACTCAATACAGTGGGCAATCTCTATGTAGATATTTTGTTTGTTTTTGTAGTACTCAATACAGTGGGCAATCTCTATGTAGATATTTTGTTTGTTTTTGTAGTACTCAATACAGTGGGCAATCTCTATGTAGATATTTTGTTTGTTTTTGTAGTACTCAATACAGTGGGCAATCTCTATGTAGATATTTTGTTTGTTTTTGTAGTACTCAATACAGTGGGCAATCTCTATGTAGATATTTTGTTTGTTTTTGTAGTACTCAATACAGTGGGCAATCTCTATGAAGATCTTTTGTTTGTTTTTGTAGTACTCAATACAGTGGGCAATCTCTATGAAGATCTTTTGTTTGTTTTTGTAGTACTCAATACAGTGGGCAATCTCTATGTAGATATTTTGTTTGTTTTTGTAGTACTCAATACAGTGGGCAATCTCTATGTAGATATTTTGTTTGTTTTTGTAGTACTCAATACAGTGGGCAATCTCTATGAAGATCTTTTGTTTGTTTTTGTAGTACTCAATACAGTGGGCAATCTCTATGAAGATCTTTTGTTTGTTTTTGTAGTACTCAATACAGTGGGCAATCTCTATGTAGATATTTTGTTTGTTTTTGTAGTACTCAATACAGTGGGCAATCTCTATGTAGATATTTTGTTTGTTTTTGTAGTACTCAATACAGTGGGCAATCTCTATGAAGATCTTTTGTTTGTTTTTGTAGTACTCAATACAGTGGGCAATCTCTATGTAGATATTTTGTTTGTTTTTGTAGTACTCAATACAGTGGGCAATCTCTATGAAGATCTTTTGTTTGTTTTTGTAGTACTCAATACAGTGGGCAATCTCTATGTAGATATTTTGTTTGTTTTTGTAGTACTCAATACAGTGGGCAATCTCTATGAAGATCTTTTGTTTGTTTTTGTAGTACTCAATACAGTGGGCAATCTCTATGAAGATCTTTTGTTTGTTTTTGTAGTACTCAATACAGTGGGCAATCTCTATGTAGATATTTTGTTTGTTTTTGTAGTACTCAATACAGTGGGCAATCTCTATGCAGATATTTTGTTTGTTTTTGTAGTACTCAATACAGTGGGCAATCTCTATGTAGATCTTTTGTTTGTTTTTGTAGTACTCAATACAGTGGGCAATCTCTATGTAGATATTTTGTTTGTTTTTGTAGTACTCAATACAGTGGGCAATCTCTATGTAGATATTTTGTTTGTTTTTGTAGTACTCAATACAGTGGGCAATCTCTATGAAGATATTTTGTTTGTTTTTGTAGTACTCAATACAGTGGGCAATCTCAATGAAGATCTTTTGCTGGTTTTTATAATATTTATCTAATGTAAAAACCAGGTTAATGGTATTGCTAAGGTCATTGTTGATGATAGATTTCTCTTGTTTAGGTATACTTTTTATATGAAATATGGTTAGGGTTATGGTGTTTAATGCCACTTTCAACAGTATTTCAGTTACATTTTTGTATATCGTGGCAGTCAGTTTTATTGGTGGAGGAAACCAGAGTACCCGGAGAAAACCACCAACCTGTCGCATACGTTTTGGAAAGTGTATTAAACTCCTATTGATTAATGTAGGGTAGATTGTGCGGACAGTTGTCTGGTTTTATTTTATTGACATCTTCTTGTTTTACTAGGAAAATGGCAGAAGAAAGTTGGCCTGTAAAGGTTTATATATATGACATCAGTAAAGGAATGGCTAGATCTTTGTCACAAGCATTTATAGGTAAGATTTCAAAATATAACCAGACTATGAAAAGTACAATAGTTTTTATATGACTGCAAATAATTTGTGGTCATATTATGTTTTGCTATCCTTTTCTAAACAATAATGAGCATTTCTGGGTTTTTTTACATGGAGAGTTTATTGTTCATCTAATTTTGATAACATTTTTTTCTTAAATGAATGACTTAGGTGAATCACTTCCAGAAAAATGCCTCACTATTATGTAACTATTACTGTTTTTGACATAAAAGGGGGGATTTCAAAATTTAAACTTTTATATTGAGTTTAGTAATATTTTGAAAATGATCAACTTTATGGACAAATTTTAGCTGCTTTATTTTGAAAAGGGGTCTAAATGGGGCCCAAATTCCGAGATTTTGCATATATGGAAGTTATGTAGCATTTTTATTTTTATTTTTTCCTCTTGAATTGATTGTTCTGATAGCTTCCAACACTATGTTGACAGAATTCCTCTATCTCTTATGGCTTTGAGATCAACAAACAAGTGCCAAATTCCACATGTTCCAAAATTTGAACTTTTTATTAATCATTCAATTTTAATGCAATTTTTTTGTTTAATGGTAATTTTTATGGGTTATTGATGGACCATAAACAAAATTAGGTATTTTGTTTCGAAAAGGGATCTAAAAGTGGCCCAAATTCTGAAATTTCACATATTTGGAAGTTATTAAGAATCTTTATATTTCATCCAATTTTGATGCACATTTTTTTCCTTTACCGTAAATTGATTGTGTTAAGAGCTTCCAGTGTGTCGTCGAATTTCCTTTAAAATATTTCTGATGATTTCTGAGATAAATTTCACTTAAAGGGTCCAACAAGTGCCAAATTACACATGTTCTAGAATTTGAACTTGCTTATTTTTCATACAATTTTAAAGCATTTTTTGCTAAATGAACTACAATGTAGAAAATGAGCTATTTTTTTTTATGATAAACAGACTGAACATGTTGATTTAGACCCAAATTAATGTGTATATTTGGATACATAATTTATAAATTTCTTCTCATTTTTACAAGATTGATGTATTTTATTCTTTGAATTGATTGTTTAATTATTTTCATTTATATTCCTTATAACATTCCCTGCCTATGTTTTTCAATCACATTTGACCATGAGCCTATTCTTATGGTTTCCAAGATTAAAGGGTTTAGAGGAGACTAAATGGAACCAATGCTTAAAATACCGTGGCATGGTAAATGGGACCAATGCTTAAAATACCGTGGCATGGTAAATGGGACCAATGCTTAAAATACCGTGGCATGGTAAATGGGACCAATGCTTAAAATACCGTGGCATGGTAAATGGGACCAATGCTTAAAATACCGTGGCATGGTAAATGGAGACAAATGTCTAAAATACAGTGGGTTCAGAAAATTACTGTGTGCAACACATTATTATGTCTAACAATTTACTGTATCAAACATAATATTTTGTCCATACTTCTTTTTAATATACACTTGTTCAACTTGTCCATGTCAAGATGCTGTGGTCATGTCATGCCCCACTTGGCATAACCCTTTATTCTTGTTATATTCAAACTATAGGAATTTTTAGATTGAGGAAATGTTTACAAGATTAAATAAAATCATTTTTATTCTATCCTGTAAAATGTAAATTCTAATTGCAACGCAAGATAAAAATAAACCATTTTCTTTCAATGAAAAAAAAACCTCAATCTATATCCAATCTGTAAGTTATCCTTCTTATATTACACTATGGTGTGTTATTAAAACTACAAAACTTTAATAGTAATTTATTTGATATAGGTAAACAGATAAATGGAGTTTGGCATACGGGGATAGTGGTTTATGGAGAGGAGTATTACTTTGGAGGAATGGGAGGAATAGAATCTTGTCAACCTGTAAGTTTGTTTGTCACAGACTTGAATTAAGTCAGGGATTGAAATATTTATTAATTAGCTAATGGAGTATCTCTTCATTTTGTAAATGTTCATGTATGATGTAGTTGGATCATGGTGAAGGTCCTATAGAAAACAAACTAAAAATATATCTGTCATCACATTTTATTGTCCAACAATTAGACAGATGGATTAGACACTGATTATGACAACTTGTTATTGAACTATGTTGTATTCTAAATTATTAGTTACAGTGTACAATTGTCCTAATATGAATTTTATTGACCCGATATTTTCCGTATTAGGACAATTGTACACTGTAACTAATAATTTAGCCTGATTTTGCAACTAAACCTCATATCTTATGTTTTCCATATTAGGACAATGAATTTATCATGATTTTGAATCCATACAACCATGTATCTCATCTTTCAGTTTTCCATGGGATATGGAATTTGTCATGGTTTTTGTCTCCATATTTCACCTCTGACTCCATTTTTTTCCATATTAAGTCAACGGTGTAAGGGAGAGAATTCAAATTGACTTAATAAGATATTGCACTCAAATTTATTAGGACAATATCAACCAATCAATCATATTGTGAGATTTAACCTAAAATCTGGATAATAGTTTTTATGTATACCATTTAGTTAAAATGGTTATAGAAGTAGATGAACATGAGAGACTATCCAACATTACACTATACAAATTCAAGTAAAGGGACATGAGAGACTATCCAACATTACACTTAGATACAAATTAAAGTAAAGGAACAGCTCTTTTATTGATGTTCTACATTTCACATTCACAGTAGGGTCTTCAATAATGAGCATAATTCATATGCTAAAATGAGTGTGAAGCAGCCCTGCAGTTGAATGGTACTCTTTTTATCTGTTGATCAACACTATATTTGGGCATCTTAATGTCAATCTGATGTCATTCGGTTATAGAATTTTACTTCCTAGATGCATTGTTATCAACAAGAAGAAGTACAACAGAAGTTAACAAATACCATCATCATTATGCCATCAATAATGCAATAATCTAACCTGATCCTGTTTATTAAAAAGTAGTTTAACTTAAGAAAGGATATTTTAATTATTTTCTGTTGAGAATATACTACTGTCAAAGGGCATCACATATCATATGATGATAGAACCACAAAACATCAAGTTTACAAAAAAACAATCAAAAACATTACCAGTACATATTAACACACAAACAAAAAGAAGGACAAGGGTTTCTAACTTGAAATGAGTTAAATTGTGTAATGATCTGTATGGTAATACTAACAACATGTTTAATCATACAAAAATGAAATGTTTTGATAGAGAGGTACTGTATTAGGATTTGATTGATTTGATTGATTTTGGTGTTTTAATGCCACTTTCAACAATATTTCAGCTATATCATGGCAACCAGTTTCAGTGGTGGAGGAAGCCGGAGTACCCGGAGAGAACCACCGACCATGCCCATGGGCAAGCAACTGGTAAACTTTATCACTTGTGGCTGCGAGACGAGTGCACCCTTTTTGTAATTTACAAAGCCGGGCTCGAACCCACGCCATATTGGTGATAAGCTTGTATGAGTTGTTAGATCCAGCGACCTAACAACCCACGCCATATTGGTGATAGGCTTGTATGAGTTGTTAGATCCAGCGACCTAACTCATTGAGCCACCCGGGCCCCCTACTGTATTAGGTAATCATACAAATATGAAATGTTTTGACAGGGAGGTACTGTATTAGGTAATCATACACATATTAAATGTATTGATAGGGAGGTACTATATTAGGTAATCATACAAATATGAAATGTATTGACAGGGAGGTACTGTATTAGGTAATCCTGATCAAGTAGAAAGCCTAGGAAACACACAGATACCAAAAGAAATGTTCCAGAGTTACTTATTACAACTGGCACAGTCATCATTCAGGTAAACTGAGAGTTTAATATAAACACTCTGTAATTCTTTATATATTTAACCTGTCTTACTTTAGGACAAACTGAAGCAGTGACATCATGTTAATGTGTCATATATACATAGGGGAGGCTTAGATCCACATTTTGTGCCTGTCACAAGTCAGGATCTGGATTTCCAACGTCATATGTTGTTGTCCCACTTTTTGTATTTAGTTAGTTAAGGTGAGAGTTGATTGTTGTTTTTGTTGATATTGGTGGAATTGTTGACCTATTTAACCTTTCTTTTCATAATATGTAGTTCAGTTAACATCTCAACAACCACAGCAACACTCAGTAATCTACTGACAACAGAAAGCTAAATAGTGATGGTCAACAATCCTACTAACCACAGAAAAATGAACATGAAAATGCAAATCATGGTTTTGGACAGGTAAAAATGTGTGGAGGGGTGTTAAAAAAGAGAGACAAAATAATATAAACTTAATTTTATAATCTAACTAACCAAAAGCTATAATTTTACTGATTTTATTTTAGAAATATTATGGCAATTCTTGTAGATTATATTACTGCTAATTAGTTTTATATACCACATAGTAAAAGTATGACATCCAATTGTATAATTTATGTACTTAATGTATTAAAGGAGGAGCCATGTGGCTCAATGAGTTAGGTAGTGGGATTACCTAACAACTCATACAAGCCTATCGCCAATACAGCGTGGGTTCGTGCCTGGCTTTGTAAATTACAAAAAAGGGTACACTCAACTCGCAGCCGCAAGTGATAAAGTTTACCAGTTGCTTGCCCATGGTCGATGGTTCTCTCCAGGTACTCCGGCTTCTTCCACCACTAAAACTGGTCGCCATGATATAGCTGAAATATTGCTGAAAGTGGCGATAAAACACCAAAAATCAAAACAAAAAGAATGTATACTTTATCTTCCTCAACCATAGATACTGATAACCTTAGTTGAATTTGGCTCTCCTGTTTGGGCCGTTTGGTTTTCTTGCACACAAAGACTAATTTATTTGGTTTTCAAATCTACTGGCTTTGGGTGTGCCTAATAAAGATTATTTCAGGAATATGTAATGCATACTAAAGTAGATGTTTTTTTTTTTATTATAGACCACATGATTATCATCTGTTAGAACACAACTGTAACAACTTTAGTTCAGAGGTCGCTCAGTTTTTAACAGGAAAAGACATACCATCATATATTACATCATTACCAGAGGAAGTCATGAGCACGTAAGTAACCCATAGCACAGATGTTGACAGGACTCAATAGTCCATTATTTTAGACACAGCATAGTCTTCGACATAGATTAGTCTTAGTAGTAGATTCACGAGCATTCGACGGGCGAATGAAAATTGTTTAAAGCAAAATTAGGATTTATTACAGACATAAACTTTTTATTGGACTTGCCATGGGATATGGGGGAAACTCCCCTTAGGATGTCGGGGAGTATTACTCACAAAAATTCTCTAAACTTGTATACATCTTTAACTATCAGTAATTAAAAAGTCAAAACAAGGGATGTGTGTTATACACGAATACACAACTATTTGCTGTATAATATGACAGTATGATATTGTAAATGGAAAGAATGTTGACACAATGATGGTCAGCAATTCCACCAATTATCAACAAAACAAACACCTACCTCTCGTCTCAAATCAAAAGACCACAACATGGGGTGTCGAAAATCCAGGCCATGGCTTGAGCCAAGCATAAAAATGTGGTAGGGTCAAACCGGTTATGGGTGTCTCAACTCCCCCTGCATGTTTTGCTTGTATTACTTTTCTGGACTTTTGCTATTGTAATTTCTTCATGTATATGATTTTATTGTGTTTTAGGCCACTAGGACAGATGTTGCGACCATTAATAGATACAATGTCTGTACAACCTAGTGGGGGTCATGCTGTATTTAATCAGCAACAATTACAACAGCAAAGTATGAATTCAGGACCAGAATCAACAAATGAACCCAAAACACAAATATCCCCTGCTCAACAACAGCAGGTACCAGTACCTCACGCTACAACAGGAAACAGTCTACCAGGATCTTCCAATAGTAGTCGTTCAGACACTTCAAACTTTGATCCCTCCTTAGAAGAGGAGGAAATGTATGATCCATTTGTGTATAATGAGGTAATTACTCTATTTTTAGATTTTCTGGTGGAAGGCAAGCTGTATTTTGGAGAGCACTGGACACACCTTACTGATTAATTTACCTACTATAAGATATTAAGATTCCCTAATTTGTGAAATTCTACTATTTCAAATACTGCATTTATAGATGGCCATCAAGATTAAATTATTGCTATACCAATACAATATTAAAAGTCTTGGAAACCACTGGACATATCTCAATGAATTATTCCATCTACAATTTAAAATACGACTGCCAAGATATCAGTAAATAAACATGGCTGCCAATACAGCATCAAATTTTGATGCAATCTGTATCTGAAACCACTGGACAGACATTAATGAAACTTACGGATTACTTTTCCCACTATCAAATTTTAAAATTCAATTTATCTTCCTTTTGACATCCTGGCCAATGAATTGTCTTCTTACAAATTATGTCCAACATGTCAGCCAGTCATATGTCACACAATCAGCCTCAATTGCCAATATACTGTAATTATGTAAGTTGTGTTAATCTTCATCCTCCACACAGACAGACAAGACGTTTTTGTTCGTCCACATTAGTGTTTAAGCTTTTCTTGTTTGTTTTTTTTATACAGGAAACCACAGATCTACAGATGATGAAAGATGAAATAGGAGACAAATTAATAACAAAACATATAAATTTATTAGATGATATTTATGATTATTTATCTTGTAAAGATAAATCCCAGTGGTCTTTAGGTAAAGATCATATACAGATGATACATACAGTGATTGGTGATGGCAGAATGGGCGAAGAAGTTAGAGTAGGCGTGTACAAACTTCTACAAGCTCTTGTTTTATTGGACGATTTTATTACATTATTACAACATGAACCAACAGAATTGATCATGAATATCGTACAACATTATGATCAGTTAACAGAACAAGTCCATACAGCCATATTAAAATTGGTAAGATAGCATAAAATTAACATCTGTTGAGTTCATGGAAGTAGGCATTAAATAAAGTGTTTCATTTCTTTATTATTAGAGGGCCTGGGTGGCTCAATGAGTTAGGTGGTTGGATTACCTAACTACTCATACAAGCCTACAAAAAAGGGTGCACTCGACTCGCAGCCGCAAGTGATAAAGTTTACCAGTTGCTTGCCCATGGTCAGTGGTTCTCTCCGGGTACTCCGGCTTCTTCCACCACTAAAATTGGTCGCCATGATATAGCTGAAATATTGCTGAAAGTGGCGTTAAAACACCAAAAATCAAATCAAAATCAAATCTATATTATTAGCTCAGTTTGCTAAATGTCATTTTAGATTTTAGCCATTAAGTTTTATCTCACCATCCATTATTAAATCCCTACCACAGTTCGGAGCATTTTTAATTTTTAATTTTTTTGTGTCCTGTATAAATGTGGAGCCAAGTGGAAGAGATGTAGATACGGATCTATATAAATGAACTTTATCTCATTGATGGGTAATGATGCTCATCAAAGATAGAAAATAAAATTCATCTTTGAAATGTTCATCTTAAGCACCATCAGCAGGCCTGTATCATTATAAAAAAGAGATTTAAAAGTTTGTACAAATAAAGCCCAACAGTCAAGATCATGCAAGTTATTGGCTTTACAAATTGACCAAAGGGCCCAATGAAGAAGTTTTACAATTATATTTACCGAGCAAGTCATTCAGGCTCATGTAAACCTCTAGATTGTTTCACCTATTAGCCTTTTGGAAGGAAAGACAATAATTGCCATGGTGACAAAAGTGATTTATGCATATTTTTTTGATGATTTTAATATTTCTTGTCCTTTGTCATTTCAATGTTTGTATAAAATGTTTATTCCCATCAAACAAACATGCATTACAAGAGTTTGTGCGAACCCCAATCGAGTCAAACCAAGAACTGCAATATTGGTATTTTCTGCTTCTCCGTTAAGCATGTAGCATTATGGAGTAGGAGCAAACAAAGACTGGTGAATCAGGATAATGTGTCAGAGTGGAGCGATGTGTCAACCCACAGATTGTTGCTTCAGAGGACTAGCATTATATTAAAATCCAACTAAGTGTGTTGATCTAGTACAAAGTGGACTTCAGCATATCTCATCGAATGTAATTTGTTCTTACCATGATATAGCTGAAAAATTGCTCTTTTGGCATTAAACAACAATCATTCACTAAATTGCTACTTTTTATTTTGTAGCTGACTAATTTAACGAGTTCACAGACAGGACAAGAATTTGTTATGACAGAATCAGAAGATGAGACTAGTATATCTTATCTGACCAGTCAGTTATGTGTGTCGTGTATTTTGTCAGAAAATCCAGCTACCAATAGATTAATATCTGTCTTAGTTTACAATATATGTAGATATCGGGTAAATATAATTATTATATAGTAATAAATATTTTCCTATTAATTTCAATGGAAAATAATCGTGCAATATATCCTTGTATTTGCACAATGATAAAAAAATACTGATAAAATGTATATTGCACTAGTTCAAATATGAATATTTGAAGTAGTTCAATATTCCACTTAAATATAATAAAATACACAGTATTTATATAAAAAATGCTCTAGGCATAAAATATTTATTACTATATAATAAAAGGGTTATTGTTTCTTAATCTTCAATTACAAGACTCCAGAAAAATACTGTAAATAACACAATTAATTTAATACAGAAATTGTTTTAGAATATTTGACCATGTCACATTTCAAACAAATTATTTACATAACTCATACATGAATAGCCTCAGTTTTTTATCATCAGATTTTGTTTGTTAAAAGTCTAAAGTTCATCTAAATTACTTTAAATATTTATAGAAAATATGGGAATATGATAGACCGACATGATAGGACTGAAATATAGTTTAATTAAGAAATAAATCATGGAAGCCAGAATGTGTTTTGAGTTTTAAAATGGGTTGGGGGATATTAGTATTTTATCTCGAGTCAGAGGCGAGGGATAAAATTTACTAATATCCGCCAACCCATGTTAAAACTCAAAACACATTCTGGCTTCCATGATTTATCTTGATTCTGACATGTCTAAGAGTACAAATACGGTAGTATACTTTGATTGGAAGACGGTAATATATATTTACGTTTGAGGAAAATGTCGCACGCAATTTATGCTGCCAAATTCGAGCAGACGATAATTCATTAACATGTACATTTACGACGGAAAAGTCAGTCACATGCACTGGCGCATGTGCTAATGATATTATACCCAATTGATAAATTTCTCGTTTGTCTACAAAGTGAAAGAAGGACTTCATGTTAGAATATATTATTGTTTCTTAATCTTCAATTACAAGACTCCAGTCTGAAAAATACTGTAAATAACACAATTAATTTAATACAGAAATTGTTTTAGAATATTTGACCATGTCACATTTCAAACAAATGTATGAAAAGCCCTATATTATTTATTTACATAACTCGTACATGAATAGCCTCAGTTTTTTATCATCAGATTTTGTTTGTTAGAAGTCTAAAGTCCATCTAAATTACTTTAAATATTTATAGAAAATATGGGAATATGATAGACCGACATGATAGGACTGAAATATAGTTTAATTAAGAAATAAATCATGGAAGCCAGAATGTGTTTTGAGTTTTAAAATGGGTTAGGGGATATTAGTATTTTATCTCGAGTCAGAGGCGAGGGATAAAATTTACTAATATCCGCCAACCCATGTTAAAACTCAAAACACATTCTGGCTTCCATGATTTATCTCGATTCTGACATGTCTAAGAGTACAAATACGGTAGTATACTTTGATTGGAAGACGGTAATATATATGTACGTTTGAGGAAAATGTCGCACGCAATTTATGCTGCCAAATTCGAGCAGACGATAATTCATCAATATGTACAATTACGACGGAAAAGTCAGTCACATCCACTGGCGCATGTGCTAATGATATTATACCCAATTGATAAATTTCTCGTTTGTCTACAAAGCGAAAGAAGGACTTCATGTTAGAATATATTATTGTTTCTTAATCTTCAATTACAAGACTCCAGTCTGAAAAATACTGTAAATAACACAATTAATTTATTACAGGAATTTGTTTTAGAATATTTGATCATGTCACATTTCAGACATTTATATGAATCGGTGGTTCTCTCCGGGTACTCCGTCAAAACTGGTTGCCATGATATAGCTGAAATATTGCTGAAAGTGGTGTTAAAACACCAAAAATCAATCAATCAATCAATCAAATATATGAAAAGCCCTATACTATTTATTTACATAACTCGTACATGAATAGCCTCAGTTTTTTTATCCTCAGATTTTGTTTGTTAGAAGTCTAAAGTCCATCTAAATTACTTTAAATATTTATAGAAAATATGGGAATATGATAGACCGACATGATAGGACTGTAATATAGTTTAATGTGGAGTTTATAATCCATCCATTTATTTATTTTTTTAAACAGGGGACATAACAGTATATTACTTCAGTATTTATTTTTCAATTTCAATATGTTCTGTTCAACAATACCAGAGGCTCTCAAGAGCCTGTATCGTTCACCTGGTTATAAAAAGAACCAATTGGTCCTATGTAAAAACTATGTCCTGCAGTGGTAGTCATCTTGGAATTACGATCAACATAAAAAACAAAAAGTTTGTAAAGGACCTTCCAATGATTGATGCACAGTTTAGGTTCAATCAGTGCAATAGCTTCAGAGAAGAATATATTTCTGTATTTTCCCCATATGGTCCAGTGTTAATACTATGACCTGTGGTGGCAGCCATCTTGGATTTCCGATCGGCATAAAAAACAGAGGACCTTCCAATGATCATTCCTGGGCAGTTTGGTTTCAACTGTCCAAGTGGTTTCAGAGAAGAAGCGTTTTGAAACATTTTTCCAATAGGGTCCAATATTAAACTAAGTCCTGCCGTAGCCACCATTTTGAATTTCATATCAGAACAAAAAACGTAAAGTTTGTAGAGGACCATCCAATGAACATTCATGTACAGTTTGGCTTTAATCATATTTGTAGTTTCTGAGAAGAAGGCATTTGAACATTTTCCCATAGGGTCCAATGTTAATCTATGTCCTGCGGTGGTGGCCATCTTGGATTTCCGATCGGCATAAAAAACACATACTTTGTAGAGGACCTTCCAATGATCATTCCTGGGCAGTTTGGTTTCAATTATCCAAGTGGTTTCAGAGAAGAAGCGTTTTGAAACATTTTTCCCATAGGGTCCAATGTTAAACTAAGTACTGCCGTAGCCACCATTTTGAATTTCATATCGGAACAAAAAACGTAAAGTTTGTAGAGGACCATCCAATGAACATTCATGTACAGTTTGGCTTTAATCATATTTGTAGTTTCTGAGAAGAAGGCATTTGAACATTTTCCCATAGGGTCCAATGTTAATCTATGTCCTGCGGTGGTGGCCATCTTGGATTTCCGATCGGCATAAAAAACACACACTTTGTAGAGGACCTTCCAATGATCATTCCTGGGCAGTTTGGTTTCAATTGTCCTAGTGGTTTCAGAGAAGAAGCATTTTGAAACATTTTTCCCATAGGGTCCAATGTTAAACTAAGTCCTGCCGTAGCCGCCATTTTGAATTTCATATCGGAACAAAAAACCTAAAGTTTGTGGAGGACCATCCAATGAACATTCATTTACAGTTTGGCTTTAATCATATTTGTAGTTTCTGAGAAGAAGGCATTTGAACATTTTCCTATAGGGTCCAATGTTAATATATGTATTGCGGTGGCGGCCATCTTGGATTTCCGATCGGCATAAAAAACACACACTTTGTAGAGGACCTTCCAATGATCATTCCTGGGCAGTTTGGTTTCAACTGTCGTAGTGGTTTCAGAGAAGAAGCGTTTTGAAACATTTTTCCCATAGGGTCCAATGTTAAACTAAGTCCTGCCGTAGCCGCCATTTTGAATTTCATATCGGACAGAAAACGTAAAGTTTGTAGAGGACCATCCAATGAACATTCATGTACAGTTTGGCTTTAATCATATTTGTAGTTTCTGAGAAGAAGGCATTTGAACATTTTCCCATAGGGTCCAATGTTAATCTATGTATTGCGGTGGCGGCCATCTTGGATTTCCGATCGACATAAAAAACATATATTTTGTAGAGGACCTACCAATGATCATTCCTGGGCAGTTTGGTTTCAACTGTCCCAGTGGTTTCAGAGAAGAAGCGTTTTGAAACATTTTTCCCATAGGGTCCAATGTTAAACTAAGTTCTGCCGTAGCCGCCATTTTGAATTTCATATCGGAACAAAAAAACGTAAAGTTTGTAGAGGACCATCCAATGAACTTTCATGTACAGTTTGGCTTTAATCATATTTGTAGTTTCTGAGAAGAAGGCATTTGAACATTTTCCCATAGGGTCCAATGTTAATCTATGTCCTGCGGTGGTGGCCATCTTGGATTTCCGATTGGCATAAAAAACAGGCACTTTGTAGAGGACCTTCCAATGATCATTCCTGGGCAGTTTGGTTTCAATTATCCAAGTGGTTTCAGAGAAGAAGCGTTTTGAAACATTTTTCCCATAGGGTCCAATGTTAAACTAAGTACTGCCGTAGCCATCATTTTGAATTTCATATCGGAACAAAAAACGTAAAGTTTGTAGAGGACCATCCAATGAACATTCATTTACAGTTTGGCTTTAATCATATTTGTAGTTTCTGAGAAGAAGGCATTTGAACATTTTCCTATAGGGTCCAATGTTAATATATGTATTGCGGTGGTGGCCATCTTGGATTTCCGATCGGCATAAAAAACACACACTTTGTAGAGGACCTTCCAATGATCATTCCTGGGCAGTTTGGTTTCAACTGTCATAGTGGTTTCAGAGAAGAAGCATTTTGAAACATTTTTCCCATAGGGTCCAATGTTAAACTAAGTCCTGCCATAGCCGCCATTTTGAATTTCATATCGGAACAAACAACGTAAAGTTTGTAGAGGACCATCCAATGAACATTCATGTACAATTTGGCTTTAATCATATTTGTAGTTTCTGAGAAGAAGGCATTTGAACATATTCCCATAGGGTCCAATGTTAATCTATGTATTGCGGTGGCGGCCATCTTGGATTTCCGATCGACATAAAAAACATATGTTTTGTAGAGGACCTACCAAAGATCATTCCTGGGCAGTTTGGTTTCATCTGTCCCAGTGGTTTCAGAGAAGAAGCGTTTTGAAACATTTTTCCCATAGGGTCCAATGTTAAACTAAGTTCTGCCGTAGCCGCCATTTTGAATTTCATATCGGAACAAAAAAACGTAAAGTTTGTAGAGGACCATCCAATGAACATTCATTTACAGTTTGGCTTTAATCATATTTGTAGTTTCTGAGAAGGCATTTGAACATTTTCCCATAGGGTCCAATGTTAATCTATGTCCTGCGGTGGTGGCCATCTTGGATTTCCGATTGGCATAAAAAACAGGCACTTTGTAGAGGACCTTCCAATGATCATTCCTGGGCAGTTTGGTTTCAATTGTCCTAGTGGTTTCAGAGAAGAAGCATTTTGAAACATTTTCCCCATAGGGTCCAATGTTAAACTAAGTCCTGCCGTAGCCGCCATTTTGAATTTCATATCGGAACAAAAAACCTTAAGATTGTAGAGGATCATCCAATGAACATTCATGTACAGTTTGGCTTTAATCATATTTGTAGTTTCCGAGAAGAAGGCATTTGAACATTTTCCCATAGGGTCCAATGTTAATCTATGTCTTGCGGTGGTGGCCATCTTGGATTTCCAATCGGCATAAAAAACAGTAACTTGGTAAAGGACATTCCAATGATCTTTCATTTACAGTTTGGGTTCAGTCAGTTCATTAGTTTCAGAGAAGAAGATCTTTGAAATTTCAGCCAATTAGAACATATTATTGGTCCTGGCAGCCATGTTGAATATCCGACTGGAACGAAAAACAGTAACTTTGTAGAGGACCATCCAAGGAACATTCCTGCTAAGTTTGGTTCCAATTGGCCCAGTGGTTTCGGAGAAGAAGCTTGAAATGTGAAAAGTTTACAGACGACGGACGCCAAGTGATGGCAATAGTTCACCTGGACCTTTGGTCCAGGTGAACTAATAAAAATGATACTTTTTAATTTTATTATATTATTTATATTTACAAGATTCCAGAAGTTCATCAGATTGAGTTTGGAAGTGCTATTTTGGAATGTCTGCAGAGAGAATTGTCTGAAGAAACAGGTAAAATAAAATTTTTATTCATACCAAATTTATTACTTGGTTCTCGGGTCAGTGTAAAAAAAATATATGTATGAGGGATGCATGTCTTTTATTTCAAGAAAAAAATTGATGATGGATGGTCAATTTTTTATTTCTAACTTTGGTCAAATTTCTGGAAGACTCTTAGACTTATTACTAGTATTTAGTTCAACTGCTGGAGGATTTGTCACACATATCCACTAGGTTATTCTTATATTGCTATAAGTCTTCAATAACATCATTAAAGACGTAACATTTAAAGTATGAAAATTTAGAAATCTAATTTTATGTGTTTGATGTTGTGTTTATATATTCACGTAAGAGTCCACATCCATGTCATTGTGCTTATGTTTACCATTATCAACTGTTGTTTA
The DNA here is from genome assembly GCA_963680875.1 of Bathymodiolus brooksi. NCBI lineage: Eukaryota > Metazoa > Mollusca > Bivalvia > Mytilida > Modiolidae > Bathymodiolus > Bathymodiolus brooksi. The sequence goes on from OY804579.1 coordinate 15,666,081, forward strand.
TCAGGAACTCTCAGCCCACTTTACTATAAATAATGACATTTTAATGCGCATGTCTCCCGATCAGGCTGATCGGATGTTTCTGGTTTAAGGCTAACTGATTGCCCATGATTTTGAACAGCTCCTTGTATTCCAATATATTTTGGATAAATACACATTATATGCATACTGTGTTGGTAAAACTTTGTATTATTAAGTCAATTGTGTAAACAATATCACTACAAGATACATAGCATCGAGAAGTGATGCAGTTTACACAACTGACAGTTCACTGCAATATGAAACAAATGTATACAATGTTACTTTGAACTATTTCTCAATGACATTTTGTCTTTATTAACGAAGACGTCATGCAATTGTACAAACACAGTATGCATATAATATGTTTATCTAACATTTTCATGGTGCAAAAGATGGTAATAATGTTAGGATTCATTAATATAGTTACTTTTTAAATAAATAACCTTCTGAAATTCAAAATAGTTCTATACGTCGCAGATAGTGGTGCCATCTCACGCCACAACATTTATTCAAACGTTCCATTTATCAATCGATTTTGCCCTGAAGTATAATATTTGATGCTACAGTTCACTGCAATATGAAACAAACGTATACAATGTTACTTTGAACTATTTCCCAATGACATTTTGTCTTTATTAACGAAGACGTCATCTGGGTTTTCCCACATTCAAAGGTGATGACGTCACGACAGTATTACTGACTGAAGTACATCTTTTATCACAAATATATATGATACAAGGTTTTGTATCAGATTTGTTGTATTGAATGGTTAAAGTCATATTTTTATAGAATACATACTTAATGTTATATAAATTGTATACCTTCACTATATGTAAAAAAAAGTCTGTCCTTTAAAAATTTGATTCCCACAATTCTGATTTAAACTTATTCTCGAATCAAACAAAAAAATATCAGTATCTCAACAATGATTTTTAAACTCTTTAATAGACCTTTTTATATTTAATTTCTCATCCTCCCAACAGAGTCAAACATTGTGTTCTCAAAATCTAGTACTCTGGTATAAGTCATAACCTTGGATAACTGTATAATCCCAGGTAAATATGTGGTGTTTAGTAAGTAAGTTTTCAGCTGAATTTATCGCCGATAACTTTAATACCAGGATATTTGTTCCTTTGACTTTGATGTAACAGGATTCTACTGTATTTAATTATCAGGGATACTTGTAGCAATATATTTTGTTGAGTGCAAAAGACATTTCTGAAAATTTTAGTGGTCCCACTAGTGTAAATATCTAGAATTTGAAAACTTTAAAGAGTCCTGACTGAAAATGGACGCATCAAGGCGATTTGCAAGGATCTTTAGTAGTCATTCTTCACACTATGGTATAATAGTTTATGGATTTTTTTAAATTCTATTTTAATAGTTTTAAAATTAATTTAGAGATATGTTTATTTCAACCCTGTTAATTTGAGAATGAACTTACTTTTTTTCATATTTCAGCATACTACTTCTTGTCATCTTTAATACAGCTGATGAAGAATAATAGTGAGGTACGATACATAACTTTAGCTTTCTGTGGTGGTTATGGTGTTTAACCCCACTTTCAACAATATTTCAGTTATATCGTGGCAGAGGAAACCGGAGTACCAACAGAAAACCACTTATCTGCCACAGGTCAATGACAAATTTATCACCTAAAGTTGTATCATAATTTCCAGATCCAATTTCCCTGACCTGCACACTATTGTCAGAAGTATTATGCCACATGCAGATATATATAACATCCGTTATCCTCTTCAACATGGGATTCGTAAATCGAGATCATGCGAAACCCAATTGATAGAATTTATTGAAGTCTCTAAAAACCTAAAAGACGGTAAACAGACAGACATCTTTTCTTATGCACTTGATAAAGTTAGCCATTCTCTATTTCTACGTAAACTAAACTACTACAGGATTGAGGGAATGGGATGGATAAAGTAAAGTTTTTATACCCCCGCTCCCCGAAGGGGGAGGGGGGTATACTGTTTTACCTCTGTCCGTCTGTCCTTCCGTCTGTCCAAGATATTTTTCGTCGCATTTTTCTCAGTAACTGTTGATGGCAGAAATCTGATATTTGGTCACAAGCGTCATATAGGTACCCCATATCGTGGGAAGCGTTTTTGGACCCATCAGATTCCTACTTCCTGTTTGCCGACTTAGTTGGTTTTTATACACATATGAGCATATATGCACATTTTTCGTCACATTTTTCTCAGCAACTATTGATGGCAGAAATCTGATATTTGGTCACAAGCTTCATATAGGTACCCCATATCGTGGGAAGCGTTTTTTGACCCGTCAGATTCCTACTTCCTGTTTCCCAAAGAGCGGGGGTATCATAGGTGAGCATTAGCTCACAGTTCATCTTGATTTTTTGTGTTATTCAGGTAGCCAGTACATAGTAAGAATGAATGAAGCAACACAAAGATTTTCTAAACAACAGCCGTAGCTAATAATTATATTAGCTATGTTAAAAGGTCACTGCTGACCTGACTAAAAACATTAAAATGTAACCCTTCTAAAACCTCATGAAGTAAGAATTTGTTTTCTTATTCTATTTTTAGATGTGTGACTTGGCCAGTATTGTAGGAATGAACTGCTCACAACATGAGAAATTATCCACTAGAGTCATGGAGTTATGTAGTAAAGCTCAGGAATTCTCTGCTCTTTGATATTTAGTGATTTTACCGTGCGGTACCACCAGATATTGTCTTTCCAACAAGATCAAAATGTATAAAGTTTTTATACATGTACATTACATTCCAAACAATATCAACATGAATTTTGCTACATGTAGTTTATATATATATATATCTGTTGTAACATGTATGTACATGTACTTTAAAAAAATGGCTTTAAAGTACAAAGAATTGGACCATATGATTGGAGTAAAACAAATCACCAAATGTCAAACATGTGTCAATTTTATGACTTAAAGTACTTCATATTCTTTGGTTCAATAATATTTAGGACCAAAATTATTACTGTATAATAAGAAACTGTAATGATAGTTTTAATTTATGTAAATATTGAAAACAAAAATATATGTATTGTTTGTTGACAGAGAAACAGGGTTATGAAGAAGAAGCAAATACTGATTTTATAGTGGCGGTTTGACCCAACCGGGGATTGAACTCGTGATCTACTGCACTCACACCATTACACCACACAAGAAGTCATGCTATAACAAATTATCAGAGGAAATGAATGACTTGTTCAACATCATGAGATTTAACTGTTTTTTTCATCCATAATTGTTTTTAAATACGTCATTTCGTCAACTAGAACATGTACATCAATTGTTTTTTTTTGTATACATAGTTTATACCAACTATACTTGTACAGTAGTCTCCCTTTGTTAAGGCCTCTCATGACCAAGGCAACCCCTCTTTATCAATACTGATATCAGATGTACTGAGATAATAAAATACTACTAAATTGTTCCCCTCCATAGAGGCCTTAATTCTCATAAAACCACTTTTTCACTGCAGAACAGGGATGATTCTGGTAAGAATATAAAATAACTGAAACCATCTACACCCCCTTTCAAAAGGGTCATTTTTAATCTGTTCTGATTGTATACTGCAACTTTCAGAATTTTGGTTTCAGAGGAAAATATCTGAAATCAGCTAAATAACTAAAAAAAATCATCCCCGACAGAAGATGTGGTCTTTTAAGAGGGTCACTACTGTATACAGTATTGTTGTACTTTCAAAACTTGTGTACGATTGATACTTTTTAAAGAATGATTACAATAAATCATTGTTAACATAGAGAGATGCCTTTTACCTGTAATTGAAGTGGAATTACAATAACCATAGCATGGAATTTACTCCAATATCTTAAAATACATGCAAGGTTTATTTTGGTACATGGTTAAACTTTAGAATTGACCCTTATGTTATATTGTCTTATTTATTTGTTGCTGTTTTCATTCAACAATATTGCAATTTTTGTGTGTTTTGATATTATTAGCGATATTAAATATTGAAACAAATTGTTATTTTACATTGAATTTGAATCAACTTTTGCATAAAATGTTGGTTTTTTTTTTATTGTTTCTCTCGACCGTGATGAATGTTGCTGAAGGCGAGACATAGGTATTGCTTTTCCAGTGGCGTTAACAATCATGATTAGGTCAGTTACTCCATTGCCATACAAGCTATGCAGATTATATTTGGTCCACATATTGATCATGGAGGGTACATGTATCACATGACCGTACCTAATTTTCACGGTCTACTAAATTTACATAAAAGTTTTCATGATTAGGTCAGTTTCTCCATTACCATACAACTTAGGCTCACCATATTTGGTCAAACATTGATCATGGGGGGAGTACATTTCAGCCGGGAATGTGTTACCTGACCTTGCCCTCATTTTCACTGTTTACTGTCCTGTTAAATTTACATCAAATTTTGGCGATTAGATCAGTTTCTACAACCTAGGATCACCATATTTGATCTATATTTTGATGTTTTACAGTTTCATAGTACATAGATTAAATATATTTTTTGAAAAATATTTCCCACAAACAATTTGCAGGAGGCAGGCGAGACATAGATCTGTCTACACTTGTGTGGTTTTCGTGTATTTTTGTTATTTATTCCAATAAATTCCTCCTATAAATATTTCAATATCTTTTTAACATTTGTTTTTGTTTTGTAATGAAAACATATCTTTGTTATTTATTTTCAATAAATATATATCTGAATATCTTCGTAACATTTGTCGTCTAGTTTGTGATGAAAAGCATGATAGATGGGTCTTGGACATGATTTTTCAATGAATTCTAACAAGTTACATAGATTTGATAAGGTCTACTGTCTATCTAGGGCCATGCATTCTTCTGTAGTTTGTTTTGCAGCCAAACATGTAATCCAACCTTTACTCATGGTCCATAGAGTTGGTTTATTTTGTTATGTTGTTTTCAAGTCCATTTTCAGTAATGATAATACTCATTTTGAACCATTGGTCTAAAGATTGATTCATAAATGCCAGGCACAAATTTTGAGGGACTGTGCCCCCTTAAAATTTGCAAAACATGTGTTATACAACATTTAATTTATCAGAATCTTATTAATGGCTGCAATTCCTAAAATGTCATCAGCTTCTGGCAGATCCACCACCGGTTCTCTCTGCTGTACCTGTTTGGGCCCAAAGCCTTATTGATTTGTCAATTTGTGTTAAGTTTTTGATATTTGGTCAGTTTCCTGATAATATAGTGACATCTATAAAAAAAACAATCCAGATTAATTACTTATAAATTAGTTCTGTCGTAAAACTTCTACTATTTAAAAACTGACAAATCAGCAAAAACACAAATATTGAAACATTTGTCCATCTTAGATTTTAATTCCTAAAGATTTGTAGGATCTTTGCTGATTGGTCAATATGAAATATGACCCTTTTCATGATCCCATGCTAGTATTTTGCCAAAAAATATGATCCAACAAACAATGAAAATGAATAGACCCTCAGACTACCATTCCAAATCTTGTTAGAAGAAAATAGGTCATGGCAAGGTAGTTAGTGCATGGTATGTTTAGGTCGGATGGACTTCAGGACACCATAATACATACTGTTTAAAGAAAGGCCTACATTTCTGTATAGATTGTTGAACTTGTTCTCGTCCTGAATATGCATGAAATATTTGACGCTGGATGTTAAGCAACAAACAATCAATCAATATAACTTGACGCTCCCTGAATATGAATCACTCACCTCAACAAACTTTTATCTAAAGATGACAATTCTAAATTTCATTACATTTCTAACAGATCCATCTCCTTACAGTTAAAATTTGAACTGGTTCTGGCTTCAAAAAGGCTGGTTTGGCCCATTTAAGAATTTTCTATTTTTAGTAATGGCAGCCACCTTGGATGGAGTTCGGACCAATTGGATAAATTTAAGAATGGGGACCACCCAAGGACTATTCCTACCAAATTTGGTTCATATTGGCCAAGTGGTTTCAGTGAGGAAGATTGAAATTTGAAAAGCTAACCAACGGACGACAAACGACAGATGCTGCAAATTGGCAAAAGCTCACCCTGACTTTAGTCAGATGAGCTAAAAGAGGGATTGTTTCAGTTACAATAATGTATGTATTCACAATAATAATCAAACAAATAATGTATTAGATATGATAAATTTGTATATTTTATTTCCTCTTCTTCAGTTTTTTATGATTTTGTATTTTTCTTTCAATCTTTCTTCGTATTTTTAACTGCTTACTACTATCATACATCTTCCTGACCTGAAAAATAAATGAAGCAGTTTTAAAAGACGGTAGACAACTCATGTGAAAATTAATGTCATTATCACTGTTACATTAATAATAAGGTATTTTCTTATACAAATGATGGTGAAATATGGGGATTTCTCAGTGAGATAGATGACTCTCTTGCTATAGCACATTTATACGACAAGTTGAATATCCAAGTCTACAAAAAGTTCCTCATTGAAAATTTAGCTCCACAAACCTTACACCATCATGTACAAATATTTGTGAACAATTACAAAGTTCAACGACCTGTAATTTTATGAAAAATTAATTTCATCTTAATTCTAAACATATGCACATCTGCAATATATACAAACATCATGTAAAACTAAACAAGTTCTATATGAACAACTGTAGAAGTAGTAATCTGCATAAATCATACACCCTAAAACTGGACAGATATAAAGATGGATGGACAAGGTCACTAAAATAATAAGCCCCCTAAATTTTCATAGCAGGGGCACAAAAATATATCCTAAATTTGTTGGTCAAAAAATCTAACTGCAGTCTTTTTTTTTTGTAGTTTGATCTTCCTTGCTGTCCTTACATTAGTTTGTTCATGTTATTTGTAGTTGACATTTCAAAGTGCATAAACTGCTTACCCCGGTAGACTTTATTTCCAGATCATCATCTGACATTTCCTCCTCCTCATCACCTCTTGTCTTAGGGATTCTGTCCATTACAAACTGATCAGTGTCTCCATTTGTGTCCATTGTGTTATGAGAACTGAAAACGATAAAAAAAAAAGAATTAAATGCTGAAATACCCAAACTTTGATAAACTAACTGAAACCTACACAGAACAAAGACAAAATGAAAGAGAAATTGAACATCAAATTCCTAAACTATTAAACTGAAAACCATACAAGGGATACTGACATGTAGGAATATGAGAGGAAATGAAAGTTAATACCTGTACCTGGGGAAACACTATAAAGTAAAATGATAGCAGTTTTACTGGGGAAACACTATAAAGTAAAATGATAGTAGTTTTACTGGGGAAACACTATAAAGTAAAATGATATAGTTTTACTGGGGAAACACTATAAAGTAAAATGATAGCAGTTTTACTGGGGAAACACTATAAAGTAAAATGATAGCAGTTTTACTGGGGAAACACTATAAAGTAAAATGATAGTAGTTTTACTGGGGAAACACTATAAAGTAAAATGATAGTAATTTTACTGGGGAAACACTAAAGTAAAATGATAGCAGTTTTAATGTTGTTCTTCATCTTACAGTACTTCTTGTCAAACAATGGTAGATCAGAACATTCTATTGCTTGGTGTATTAAAATAGTTTTATAGATGGATGATCAGATAAAAGGAGGGAGAATAAATGTGTGTCTTCCTATCCTCCCTCTCAAGCATTTATTGTCCAGATCCCCTCTTCCTCTCAAACATTTATTGTCCAGATCCCCTCTTCCTCTCAAACATTTATTGTCCAGATCCCCTCTTCCTCTCAAACATTTATTGTCCAGATCCCCTATTCCTCTCAAACATTTATTGTCCAGATCCCCTCTCCCTCTCAAACATTTATTGTCCAGATCCCCTCTTTGGTAAATCATAAAATGCAACAATATTTTGTTCTACACATATGATTGGTCTAATGATTGATTGATTGATTGATTGGTGTTTAATGCCAACTTTAGCAGTATTTCAGCTATATCGTGGCATGAACAATTCTATATATTAAGACACCTACAAGACCATAAGAAATAAAAGATACTTGTCTATAAAACAATCGGGTTATATGTACAAATAAAAGAAACATAAAAAGGTAAAACCATATATTTAGAACGTATTTTATCTAACTAAATTTTTGTATATAAGTTAGTTTCTTTTAAAAAAATTCAAAATTATTTGTCTAAGGAGAAAAAAGTTAATATTACCTGTGTAAATCAGTAATACCTTTCATACACTGCCAAGTATACTCCACAAACATGGCTTGTTGTTGTAGTCGTGTTAATCGACTAAAATGTCGTTCTACAAAACAAGAATAAGATCTAACTTAAAGGGCTACTGACTTGTTACTGATTTATTTCTTTCTATTTAAGAATGAATTATAAAGTAAAATTAGTGTAAATAAAATGTATTGTACAGTAACTTATAAACTGTCAACTGTAAACCAGCCTTAGATAATACCACATCCCTTAAACCACAAAAATATTGAACAATAAACCAGCCTTAGATAATGCCACATCCCTTAAACCACAAAAATATTGAACAATAAACCAGCCTTAGATAATACCACATCCCTTAAACCACAAAAATATTGAACAATAAACCAGCCTTAGATAATACCACATCCCTTAAACCACAAAAATATTGAACAATAAACCAGCCTTAGATAATACCACATCCCTTAAACCACAAAAATATTGAACAATAAACCAGCCTTAGATAATACCACATCCCTTAAACCACAAAAATATTGAACAATAAACCAGCCTTAGATAATACCACATCCCTTAAACCACAAAAATATTGAACAATAAACCAGCCTTAGATAATACCACATCCCTTAAACCACAAAAATATTGAACAATAAACCAGCCTTAGATAATACCACATCCCTTAAACCACAAAAATATTGAACAATAAACCAGCCTTAGATAATACCACATCCCTTAAACCACAAAAATATTGAACAATAAACCAGTTTTAGATAATACTGCATTCCTTAAAACCACAAAAATATTGAACAAAAAACCAGTTTTAGATAATACCACATCCCTTAAACCACAAAAATATTGAACAATAAACCAGCCTTAGATAATACCACATCCCTTAAACCACAAAAATATTGAACAATAAACCAGCCTTAGATAATACCACATCCCTTAAACCACAAAAATATTGAACAATAAACCAGCCTTAGATAATACCACATCCCTTAAACCACAAAAATATTGAACAATAAACCAGCCTTAGATAATACCACATCCCTTAAACCACAAAAATATTGAACAATAAACCAGTTTTAGATAATACTGCATTCCTTAAAACCACAAAAATATTGAACAAAAAACCAGTTTTAGATAATACCACATCCCTTAAACCACAAAAATATTGAACAAAAAACCAGTTTTAGATAATACCACATTCCTTAAAACCACAACAATATTGAACAAAAAACCAGCTTTAGATAATACTGCATCCCTTAAATCACAAAAATATTGAACAAAAAAACCAGCTTTAGATAATACCACATCCCTTAAAACCACAAAAATATTGAACAAAAAACCAGCTTTAGATAATACTGCATCCCTTAAACCACAAAAATATTGAACAATAAACCAGCCTTAGATAATACCACATCCCTTAAAACCACAAAAATATTGAACAAAAAACCAGCTTTAGATAATACTGCATCCCTTAAATCACAAAAATATTGAACAAAAAACCAGCTTTAGATAATACCGAATCCCTTAAACCACAAAAATATTGAACAAAAAACCAGCTTTAGATAATACCGCATTCCTTAAAACCACAAAATTATTGAACAAAAAACCAGCTTTAGATAATACCCCATCCCTTAAACCACAAAAATATTGAACAAAAAACCAGCTTTAGATAATACCCCATCCCTTAAAACCACAAAAATATTGAACAAAAAACCAGCTTTAGATAATACTGCATCCCTTAAATCACAAAAATATTGAACAAAAAACCAGCTTTAGATAATACTGCATCCCTTAAACCACAAAAATATTGAACAAAAAACCAGCTTTAGATAATACCGCATTCCTTAAAACCACAAAATTATTGAACAAAAAATCAGCTTTAGATAATACCCCATCCCTTAAACCACAAAAATATTGAACAAAAAACCAGCTTTAGATAATACCGCATCCCTTAAAACCACAAATATATTGAACAAAAAACCAGCTTTATATAATACCCCATCCCTTAAAACCACAAAAATATTGAACAAAAAACCAGCTTTAGATAATACTGCATCCCTTAAACCACAAAAATATTGAACAATAAACCAGCCTTAGATAATACCACATCCCTTAAAACCACAAAAATATTGAACAAAAAACCAGCTTTAGATAATACCGCATTCCTTAAAACCACAAAATTATTGAACAAAAAATCAGCTTTAGATAATACCCCATCCCTTAAACCACAAAAATATTGAACAAAAAACCAGCTTTAGATAATACCGCATCCCTTAAAACCACAAATATATTGAACAAAAAACCAGCTTTAGATAATACCCCATCCCTTAAAACCACAAAAATATTGAACAAAAAACCAGCTTTAGATAATACTGCATCCCTTAAATCACAAAAATATTGAACAAAAAACCAGCTTTAGATAATACCGCATCCCTTAAACCACAAAAATATTGAACAAAAAACCAGCTTTAGATAATACCGCATTCCTTAAAACCACAAAATTATTGAACAAAAAACCAGCTTTAGATAATACCCCATCCCTTAAACCACAAAAATATTGAACAAAAAACCAGCTTTAGATAATACCCCATCCCTTAAAACCACAAAAATATTGAACAAAAAACCAGCTTTAGATAATACTGCATCCCTTAAATCACAAAAATATTGAACAAAAAACCAGCTTTAGATAATACTGCATCCCTTAAACCACAAAAATATTGAACAAAAAACCAGCTTTAGATAATACCGCATTCCTTAAAACCACAAAATTATTGAACAAAAAATCAGCTTTAGATAATACCCCATCCCTTAAACCACAAAAATATTGAACAAAAAACCAGCTTTAGATAATACCGCATCCCTTAAAACCACAAATATATTGAACAAAAAACCAGCTTTAGATAATACCCCATCCCTTAAAACCACAAAAATATTGAACAAAAAACCAGCTTTAGATAATACTGCATCCCTTAAACCACAAAAATATTGAACGAAATGTTGAACACAGGAAAATATAATATCACTAAGATGTATATAAGAACAGCTATAACAAATCTGATCTGTATAAGGTAATATAACTAAAACCAAAACTTACCTGTATAAGATAATATAATACATTTCTCTGACGTCACACTATTGTTCGAACAGTGGATTATTTTTAAGAATCTACAGTTTATTCTTTTGTTCTTGCGTATATAAACTTTAAATGTTTACTATTTTAGGCTTTAAAACGTGTTGTAGATATCTTGGGACTTGCAGGTATCAAACCCCTACTGGGCTTTTTAAAGTCTACTTTAAGATTCAAAACTTCCATCTAACCATCTGGCTACGGTTACCACACTATTATATCGTATAATTAATGTATATGACTCTTCGTAGTAAACTTTGTTTTAAAAAACATCAACAACTTGTTTAAATAAGTAATTGATCAATACACAATACAAAAATTTCAAATCTTGTATGATTTATGTTCAGAACCGATGAGTACATGAACTTTTAAATAGATTCTCACAATACAAAAAACAACTAATGAACTGACATCAATCAATTTCAAATCAGACAGACCATATAGGTGAAAATTTGAGACACTTGAAAGACCTTGAAATATCTAAATATAAACGAGAACTGAAAGGACGTATGGCGATAAAATGTATCGTTTTATTTTTGTTAATTGTTGTTGTATTTGGCTTTCTAAACATTAAAAGTGTAAAAATATAAAATGAAAACACTTTTGCAGATGGAAATGTATTATGTAAGAGAATACACTCCAACTTGTAGATTCTTAAAAATAATAAACTCAACCTCTTACAGGTCTTGTTGATTATTTTTAAGAATCTACAGTTGGAGTGTATTCTCCATTACATACCTATATTTTAAAACTTACCTGTATTAGGTAATGTACCTATATTTAAAACTTACCTGTATAAGGTAATGTACCTATATTCAAAACTTACCTGTATAAGGTAATGTACTTATATTTAAAACTTACCAGTATAAGGTAATGTACCTATATCTAAAACTTACTTGTATAAGGTAATGTACCTATATTTAAAACTTACCTGTATAAGGTAATAAAGATTCTATTGTAGATTTTATATTAGGAAATTTAACCAAATCTTCTGCTGTATAAGACTTTAATACTGTAGACAGTACAAACTGTGCTTGATGACAATTTTTACTATTGGTATTCCATTGAGTACAGAATCGTAGCAGGGCATCTACAAAACATTATATAAAGGCAAGGATTTAGTTGCTCCTACAACATTTATATGACAATTTGTAATGTTTACATTCCACGAACTACAGCATTTATAACCAGAGGCTCTCAAAAGCCTGTCTCTCTAACCTGATATATATAGGCAACGAAAACATATCTGAAATTCCTCATCAGATGGTAACAGTCATCTTGGATTTAAAATTGACAGCAAAATCACAAGTAAGTGATTGTTGTTTAACGTTAAGTGAGCAATTTTTGAGCGATATCATGGCGAGAACAATTTATACTTCAATGATATGTCTGCTTTGTACTAGACCAACATGCTTAGTTGGATTTTCATAGTGCTAGTTCACTGAAACAACTGTCTACTGGTAAACACGTCTCTCCACTCAGACACATTATTCTGTTTCCAACCAACCATTCTTTGCTCATACTCCTTAATGCAGCATTCTTATTGGAGAAGCAACAAATACCAATTTTATAGTCTTTAGTTTGAACTGTTACCATTACATCACCAATGCATTTACACATCAAAATTAGATGAAAACTAAATATTGTGTACACCTTCAAAATACCATGTATGTGAAATTTCAGAAATTTGGTGCCTTTTAGCCCCTTTTCCACAACAAAATAGTCCATTTTCTAAATTGACTCATAAATGAATCATGCAGATTAGCATTTTGGGAAAAAAATGCATTAATATTGGATGAAAAATAAGCTCAAATTCTGGAATTTGGCATTTTTGGGCCATTTTCAGTTGAGCTTATCACTGCAACTGTAAGCGATTCAATGACTGAAAATGTGTCGTAGACAATAGGTTTATATTAAATACTGATAAGACAGTTCCCCGATGCCAAATTTGACAGCCTCGGTCAATCCATCTACTAGTCATTTTTCACCGATAAACCCATACAAAATAAAATTTTGTCCTACCGGCATAATTTAATTTCTTACCCAACTGATCTTGTCGAAGGTTATCTATAGTTGCTTGTAAATCTTCTATACCAGAGTTACTTGCCAAGATTTCTGAAAGAAATGACTTGAAATCATATACAAGACAACACTGTATTCTTCTATAATTCTTATCTTATTTGCATATATAAAAATACTTAACTTAACGATTGCCACTAATAGAGCAGCAACTGCTTACCCTTCCGGAGCACCTGAGTTCATCCCCAGTTTTTAGTGGGGTTCGTGTTACTCGATCTTTAGTTTTATGTGTATGTTTTGTAGATCAAATGTTTGTCCTTTTGGCTTTTTTCTTTTGATCATTGTGGTGTCTGATCTTCTTCGATTTATGGATTCTGATTACCCCTTTGGTATCTTCAAACTCTTCTTAACTGTCATTGGTTAAAACCACTTCTGCCTAAAGAAGATTTTCCCTCACACATTTACACATCAATAAACACTAAACAAACAAAATGGGGGCCACTTTATCATACACAGAGAATATCACAGAATGTTGTATCAAGAACAGGTCACAGATTTTAGTGGTGATAAGCACTGATTGTAGAGGCAAATGTAAATCTAACTACCATACGATCATAACCACAGAGGAGAGAAGATGGGATGTTTTTGTGTTAAAATATGTGATTTATTTAGTTTCCAGAAATCTATATGTAAGAGTTAGGATTCCACTAACCTGTTTAAACACAGTTCTGTACCTGTACCAAGTAATAAATTAACATTTATATTTCTATCAGATTCTTGTTTGTTAAATATTAATATATCTTTTGATATTGTATGAATAGGCCATCTGACTGCCAAAACAAGTTCACAACTTTACACATAGTACAGTACATACCTTTCAGAATTGTCAGTACTCTGTATGGCTGTTCTAATTTTATTGCTAAAGCAATTGCCTTATGATACTTTTTCTGTTGTATCAAGTTGGATAACTCTTGCTCTCTGAAAGTAACATTTCGAATTTTATCTACTTACTCTTTAAATATAGTAACATTTATTTCCTTAAAGGTCTGGAGTTTTTGAGAATGATACACTCCACATTTTTCAATTAAAAATGTTGCTCAAAATATAAATAATTGATGTTATCTAAAAATGAAAGTGACAGCAAATTATGAAACATTAACAGAAATGAAAGTCATTTTTTTAATACAAAATCACTTATTCTTATTTTTATTCTAGTGTAAAATATTTAATTTTCCTTTTGGAATTATATCCTATATAAAAACACTTGCTCATTCAATTGGATTTTGAATGTAGAAAGGCAAAATTAACAAAACAAAAAATAATGAATATTTTGTAAGGGTTCCCAATCTACCTTGATTCTCATAGTGGATCATAAAATATTAAAAATTTCTATATCCAGTAAAGTTTTCTAGGAAATAGTTAACAACAAATATACCTGTCCCTTATCTTGTACACATGGTTTTTAAGGATATACTGATACAAAATCTAGGCCCATTTCAAAGGTTTTACTAGGAAGAACTGACCTAAAACTTATGTCTCCCCTTAATGCGGCCATCTGTACAACAATAAGTTACACATTATGAGTTGAATGATACTATTTAAAAAACACTTATTTGACCTTGAGGTCAAAGGTCAATATGGCACACGACACACCGCCTTATGGTCATGCACTCACATACCAAATATCATTGACCTATCTCAAAAGACAAAAATGTTATGGCCCGGACAAGAAAATACTATTTAAAAAACAATTATTTGACCTTGAGGTCAAAGGTCAAGATTCCACGAAGGTCATTACGGTATGTGACACACCACCTTATGGTCATGCACCCACATACCAAATATAATTGACCTATTTGGAAAGACAAAAAAGTTATGGTCCGGACAAGCTTCGCTGAGAAGAAGCAGAAGAAAAAATCAGACTAAAACAATATGTCTCCCTTCGTTCGAAGGGAAGACATAATAACAAGAGAACTTATTTAAGTCTTATCTACCTGATAATTAACTGTTCTTGTTCTTTTCTAGCTGTATCATCAACTTCCTGTGTTACATCCTAAAAAAGTCACCTTAAGTTCATGAGAAATAACAAAATAATTTCCAATGGTTGCTACATGCCTGTTAATACAATTATAAAACTAATCTCCATTTAAAAATGTAAGAATGGGTTCATAGCACACGGATGCCCCCACTTTAAAGTAAATCTGAGCCTAACTGCAGAACAGAGAAAGTAGTAAACTATGAAATCATTGTTGGCCTTCCTTTTATGGTCCTTTACCTTGTGACAGTGCTTGTGTATAAATCTTAAATGGTTTGCTTAAAGAACTTAAGTTATTGACAGGAAGCCAAATGAGAGACGGACATGTAGACGTGAGCATAAAAACTTCACTGCATGAAATTGGTGAGTACAGAAAGTTTATAGTGACAACACTAAGTTTAATCTGTATAATTAATTAACGTGACCCTATTTTATCATTTAATTTTAATATAGGTTTTAATTCAAATTTCCAAGGAATTTACTTATCAGTTCTTAAACTTATTAGTAGCTTTTATGTAAAAATGAAACAATCTAGAAAGTAAATTACCTTCCATTCTAAAATGGTAGAGTCTGCACCTCCAGTGATAATCTTATCTTCTGTAGAATTTACAGCTAATCCCCATACTTTATTCTCATGTTCGTCAAATGTTTTCACACATTCATTAGATTTTATAGTCCACAACTTTAACAAACCATCTGAACCACTGAAATGTAAAGTCATTAATTACAATTTAACTTGTCTACTTGCTGTGCCAAATTACAAAAGTGAAACTAGGTAAGAGATTACAATTATATAAGTGTGACTAAATTTATACTAGAGTTTACTATGTCAAGTTGACAAGTATGAAGATTAAAATATACAAGGAATATTTCTATGTCTTCAATTAAAATTAAAATAGTATTCAAGGAATATTTCTACATCTTCAATTAAAATTAAAATAGTATTCAAGGAATATTTCTACGTCGTCAATTAAAATTAAAATAGTATTCAAGGAATATTTCTATGTTTCCAATTACAATTCAGAAAATAAAATTCCACTAAAAAAATCATCTGTTCAAAGTAAAGATTTGAATTTTAAGAAAAGTTTTCCAATGATTTTTTTTTAATATGAAGTTCAAAATTAAGTATTTATGAAGGAAGTCATACACACCAAGATAATAACTGCATTCCTCTTGTGATGAAAACAACTCGTAAAACAGAACTGTCATGTCCTTCAAATGTCTGTAAAATAAAAACAAATATCTATGATATTCAAATTACTACTACTGTTTATATGTCAAATTCACAAGTATCCCACTTTTTATACCACAAAACTATTTTATCTGCATATTCTAATATGATGTCTTTCATTGGCAATATAAACTGTGCTGTGATAGAATTCCAGATATATTTGACTTTGCACATGTGTATTGCCAGATAAATCATGGAAATCATTCCTGAGTAATTTATGTATTTATACAGGACAGTGATGTATACAAACATTAAAATGTTTGACATGTTTCTTTAAAAATCCTTTTTTTCAAGAAAAAATATTTCAGATAACCATCTGATCTATCAATTAGACTTTTGTAATTTATTGTCTTGAAGGTGAGTGGGCTTTGTTATTGAATTTACAATCCTAATACTGCCATTCTCTTTACAATCCTAATACTGCCATTCTCTTTAAGAATTCTGTAAGAATTTTCCCATTTGAATCAAAGTAATTCATGGAAGCCATAATTTGTATGACAAAATTATTACTACCTTTAAATGTTAGTCCAGTCAAACTTATCCAATCAAATTCATGATATATCTGAAGCTGTTTTCTTATACAACATTTCTATATTACATTATGTACATCAAGGTATTTACTACCAAATATTTGTACTCGTAGTCAGTACGTTGATAGAATTATTCTATTTATCTATCTATGTTGTTTAAGATGGTTTGTTTTTTCTGTGGATGATTATTGTCATTTTCAGCAGTTTTTTCAGCTATTTCATGATTCTCCTGTTTATTGGATGAGGAAAGCCTGAGCAGCTATGATTAACTGACCAATAAAACATATACATGTGTTGCTTAAGAAGCAGAATGAGGAAAAACAAGTGAAAGCATCAGGTCATAATTGGTAACAGCTGCACATATGTTAGAGCCGATTTAATTTGGTGTCTGTTTTAAATTGCTACTTACGGCCCTGTGTTCAAGAATTTCGGTAACAAAAGTTGATATAGGTAAACCTGTATCCATGGATACTCAATTTAATTACTAATTTAAAAGTACTACAAGCAGCATCCACATATCTTTTTTCAAATAGTTAACGATAAATTAAAAAACTAACTTAATTCAACAAAACAAATATTCTGTGTATATTACCCATTTTTTTTTATGAAAGAGGAATGTGACAACTGGAGTAACAAATTGTGACAACTGGACTAACAACTTGTGACAACTGGAGTAACAACTTGTGACAACTGGAGTAACAACTTGTGACTGCCACTGGAAAAGTATGGAGAGCTGGGTAGAGGTGAAGAAAAGATATTAGGTACCAAATACAATAATACAACCATAAATAGATACAAGTTCCTGATAGAGCACATTGAAAGTTCATATTTGTTTCACCTTACCTTAACACATGTGAAGTCAGATAATGCCCATATCTTTATTGTCCCATCAGCTGAAGAAGTTACAATGCACTGAAATTAAACATTAATCAATCAAATTAATCAATATACTTGTCTGTTCATTTTACAAATCAGTAATCAGCTACAACAAACAAAATCATTGGTATTTACTACTAAATTACAAAACAAAATTTACTTTCACAAATAATTAAAAAAAAAAAAAATCAGTGATTTTTGTGCATGTAGTTCAAATTTCAAGTGATTTGATGTAAAAAGAATAATCAACCTTTCTTTTTATAATCATTCATATTAATAAAACATTTTTGCAAAGTAAAATAAGTCAAACTGAAAAAATCCCTAATAAATCCTGTGAGTTGTGTTCAACACATATTGTGCTGTGTTTTTGCTTTGCTTTTCTTCATCTTGTGTACCCCATGTTTCCAGTTTCTCTTGATTGTCCATTTTTGATTGCCCCTTCAGTATTCTCTAATGTTTTTATATGTAGTTCCTTCATATTGAGATGTAGATTCTTACCTGATCAACAGGTGAAAACTGAACACACCAGATGCCCTTTCTGTGGCCCCTTAAAACTCCCAACATTGATAAATCTTTACAACGCCATAACTGAAATAAAACAGAAATAAATTAATTTACCATAGACTCTCCATAATACAGGGTGACCCAAAAAAAACTGAACCCATAAAAATATTAATTAATCCTACATAGGTCCATCAAATTTCTTCAAATTTGGTAGACTTAAACTTCAGCCTATGGATGATCTTTCCACAAAGTTTTAGCCATCTGAGTCAGTTTGCATATAATTTTTATGTTCTTTGCAAAATGTGCTCCAAATGGCATCCTCGGCGTTGAAAGCACACTTGCATACGTCACGCAAAATTGTCAATGACTCGCACACATTCCTCCTATGGGATTTCCCTGATCTTTGCTGTGATTGCTGCCTTCAGTTCACCAATTGTTTGAGGATTGTTCTCATACACATTATCCTTGAGATACCCCCCCACAGATAAAAATATGGGGGAAAAGTCAGTCACATGCACCGGCACATGTGCTAATGAGAGTATTCCAATCAATAAATCGCTCGTTTGTTTACAAAGCGAAAGAAGGACATCATGTTAGAATTCTATTTTTATCATATCACATACCTTTGCAGTTTTATCTTGGGAGGCCGTCACCACATATTTATCATTAGGAGACACAGCAATACTATTTATATCTTTGTCATGTGCTCTTTCTGTAGCTCTACAATGCAGGCTAGTAAATATGTCTGTATCAGAAGGGTTATCCCACATCTTTATAGTACAATCTTCGCCACCACTAACTACAAACCTCCCACTTAAACTGTAAAAGAAAATATTAACAACTCAACTATATTGTCGTACAACTTTTCACTTAAACTATAAAGAAAATATCTAAAAGGTAACTATATTGTCATATACAACAAATTAAATGGCAAGTCACATTATCTTTATCTCTAGTCTCCAGTTTTTCACACAATGTTATTGGAGGGGTGTGTGATGCTCATCTTTTTAGTTTTCTGTGTTGTCTTGTGCTTTTTTTCTCTTTTTCTTATCTTCGTCCGATGTCTTGTGTGCCTGATATTGTCAGTGTCTCTCGATTCTCCATTCTTGATTGCCCATTATCTTCGTCCGATGTCTTGTGTGCCTGATATTGTCAGTGTCTCTGGATTCTCCATTCTTGATTGCCCATTTGGTTTTCTCTAACGTTTATTGCTACTGTCCATAGATTTAGTGTCTACATGTGACTGGACACAGGTTTTATGTTCACTGGTTGTGATTGTCCATCTTCTGACCTTCACCTTCAAAGCACAGTTAAGCTGTGTTGTATTATGACCAGACGTGCATGAAATGTTACAGATCCCACATAATTTCATTACCTTGACCTTTCCAACAAGCCCCCATGTTTTTGTCATATCTTTATGTAATACAAACCTAGAAAATGATATAGATCCTACTGAACTTGTGTGACCTTGACCTTCACCACAACAACAGACTTGTCCTGTATCTGGATCAAATTTCCATATTCTAATGCTGTTATCCTGTAATTTATAACAGAAACAATCAAACATCTGTATTACAGGTTATTTGTTTTAACATCTTTTAAAGTTGTAATGTGTCATTTCTTTCTGGCCTCTAACTTTTGTATTCACACAGTAAAGTAATATTTGTGAAAACAACTGATCTTTGATACATTCTATAATACAAATCTTTTTAAATTTAAAAACAAACTTGACAACATTTTAGTGACTTCTTTAAAGGCATACAGGCTGTCAGAATTGAATTTTTTTGTTTATATTAAAAGTTGCCAATATTCGATGTTTTATACTAATAAAATGTTCTGAACAAGAAGCCAGGTTTAAAAAATATGCTATGTCGTAATTAGTGAAAAGAATTTGAACGTCTTGTCGGTGGAATCACCATTAACACACCTAATTATTAAGTCGGCTTCCTATTTCCGAAGTTTGTCGAATACTGATAAACTGCTATAAATAACCAGGAAGCATTTTGCATGTAAATTCGTTAGAATTAATATAATTTAAGAAATATATCTATGAAATTGGATCCCGGGGTAATCAGTTAATATTATATAATGGTATTTAGTAAGAATGACACTTAAAATTGGAAATACGTGATGAAATCAATAAAAACAAACCCAAACTCTGCAAAGGGGCCCAATAAAGGGAAAATTGTAAACAAATTGTATTGCATATTATTGACAATACTTGAGAGTTGTCTTGATTATATTTTTTTCGAAAAAAAACAGACATGAAGTTCATTATTTTATTCTCTAATTTAAAAGAGATACCACCTAGCATTTTCTCCTGAAAAAAAGAATATATAAAAACTACGAAGCAATTCTACTGTAAAAATACGATTCGGCCGAAAAAAGATACTAAATTATGCTTACGTGTTGAAAAATGGAGTAGGTCGGTATAACATCTTTTATTAATTTTTACACAAAGCTTGCTGAATCCTCTTTTTTGTTTCGTTTTCGTGTAGAATCCGTCAATGTTTTGGTTTGTGCCATGTGCTTTTTCTTCAACAAACAATTTCGCACATGTGCAAACGCTTTACCGAATGAGTTCACTGTGTAGGTCATATGAATGTATGAATATTGTGTGGGTAAACATTGGAGTCTTGACTGGATGGAAGAAAATCAAACAGCGACATATTTCCTTCATTTTAGGCTATTTACGTATGATATTATGAAAAAATTCAACTGCAATTAGTATAAAACATAGAATATTGGCAACTTTTAATATAAAAAAAAAATCTATTCTGACAGCTTGTATGCCTTTAACTGGATTATATTGTACATGCATGAAAACAATTTTAAACCAAACCTTAGAAGATGAAGCAATTGTGTTGGTCTTTTTATGAACAGCTATACTCAGTACGATATCTGTATGTCCATGTAAGATTTGACAGCTCCATGTTTCAACATCATAGACTTTAAGGTGTTCAGAGTTGGTACAAACCACCAGATGTGAGTCATCTTTACCAATAAACTGTAAGTCTAACACCTCATCTATGTACCCACAAAACTGTAAAAATAAAACATGTCATCTGATATCTTTTTATCCTGTATCTTGTCCAAATGTTCAAATCTCAAAACAAATAATACTTAAAGCAGTCTTTACCATAATTTTTTTTTCACCTACTTGCCCGAAAGCCAAATTTAGAAAAATTTCTATTTATTCCAACAATTTCTTTCATAATTTTGACTTGTTCCCGGGCTATGGACAAGTGGGTTAGCGCAAAGACTATTAAAGATCAAAACTATGTCAACATGTGATGTTTTTATATGACAGAAAATGTAAAGGACCTACTGATAGCAAATTCTCTATACAAACAGTATCCCTCACTCTGTTTAAAAAGTCTAAGTGAAATACCAAAGAACCACATACCATAAGGCCTAACCATTAAAATATTTACAAAGTTAGACTTTAATCAGTGATTATTTATTTTTCAAAAATTCTACCAGTCTATGGAGACCTGACATATCATCCACTATATCATTTATAAAGGTAGGAAATAACAAGGGACCAAATACTGACTCCCGGGTCACACCATTCTTGAGTTTACCAATACTTAAAATTGCTTTATTAATAATAACCCGCCGACATCTATTACTTAAATAACTTTTCAACCAACACATTAATTCACCCTTTATGCCATATCTTTCCAGCTTTAGAATGAAACCTTTAATTTAAACACAATCAGAAGATTTGCTTTGGTCAGCAAATGTTATACTAGTCATTTCTTTATTATCTAATGTGAGAAAAACAGTATGATTTAATTCAACTAATAATAATTAATAACTAATTCATTCATTTCTTTATTATCTAATGTGAGAAAAACAGTATGATTTAATTCAACTAATAATAATTAACAACTAAGGGCTATTCCAGAAATAAATGTATAGGAGGGTCGGAAGGCAGTGCAATTAAAATATGATGCCCGGTGGGGGTCAAGTCAGTTTGAAAATTATCCATGTTGGGTTATGAATTAATTTCGATTTTATGCATTGTGGGTTTCTCGTATCCTGAAAATTTATAAGAATGTAAAATCAACGTGTCAATGGAATAAAACCTCGTGTAAATAAAAAATCATGAATTTTGTGTCTGTTAATCGTGACCACGGCAGTTTTCTACTAACCGTAAGTGTGGTTCTTCTAGAGTTATCTCCCGTTTCCCTCAATTAAATCACTTCCGGTAGCATGGTCAGAATGGAAAACAACATCAGCGGATGGACTACAGACGATGTAGTCGCTTTGCTGGCTGATACTTTTAGGGGCATGGGTGCTTATTAGGTCGAAAACAGTATTTGAAAAGCTAAGCATTTTCAACCAAAATGTTTTTCACACTTTTGGTTATCAATTCAATTTGATGCATGGTGGGTATAGTATTAATTTATATTTTGTGTAGGGGGGGGGGTTATGATTTTGAAAATTTGATGCATGGTGGGTAAAAAATAAAAGTGCCTTCTGACCCCCCCATACATTTATTTCTCGAAAAGCCCTAATTCATTTCATAATTTTACCTGTTTTTGAAGTTCTATGTTGTCTATTTTATACATAGAAATAGTATGATCAGCCAGAACAACTGTTAAATTTTGTGTTGTCTCAGTAAACCAGGCTTGTGTTACTGTTTGGCTACTGCTCTCTGTTTCAGACTTGGAACCCAGTCCAACAAATTTGGAATAAACACACTTTGACTGTTTCACATTCCAAATCTTCATAGAACCTAAAATTTCAATTATAACAAAACCTTTTCACTCAAAAATTCCAACAATCAAAATAGTTCCAGTAAGTGCAGTAAGATGTCGATTGGAACATCATTGTCATTACTGACAAAGTTCAACTAGTGACCTTGGAGACAAATAGAAACCATCTTGAACTACTTTTTGGAAGTAACATGATGTAAATAAATATGGTGACATAGCTATAATTCAATGTATTTTGAGATCTCAAGTGTAACATGAGAAGGAAAGTGACAAGGATATTTAAATTGGTTAGATACATGTCTGAATACAGAAGATGGCTATGTCTATCATAACTTACTTGACAACAGATGAAGGGGATGACCCCCTCCCACCCCCCACCCCCAATTAACTGTCAATAAAGTTTACTTTTCTAGTTGTTTGGACCAAGTCTGACAAATTTTCAAAATATTTTGCTCATCAGAAGAAAACTTTTATCTCTGACAGAACAAAAGAATTCAAACTGTGTTGATTACCTTTACTTCCAATGGTAATTATATGATGTCCATCTTCTGTGACATTTAGGTCTGGGTAGACTGTACCTTCTGGTAGTAATATTACTGATTCTACATTCTGAAAATATCAAGTAGGCAGTTGTCGACAGATTGCTTCCGATGTACTAGGGATTTATTTATGAAGACAAAAACAATTTCAAAATTGTATATATTATTGATTATATATTGCATTTCGGGGACCGTCGTGGTCATGATCGTATGGTTGTTGGATTTATAACTACCTATACAATCAGTGCCTTTCACCACTACACAGTTGTGAGATCGAATCCCGCTCAGGTGAGGTATACTCGATACAACATTATGCAATTAAGTTTTTCAGTGACTTGTTGGTGGTTTTCTCCGGGTCCTCCGGTTTCCTCCACCAATAAAAGTGACTGAACATTACGATATAACTGAAATACTGTTGAAAGTGGCATTAAACACCACAAATCTAACCCTATTTCCAGAAATTTCAAATCTATAGAAAGTAAATGGAAAACCAGTACTATATAAGTAAAACTAGATGTGTCGGAATGACATGAATGTCCCCGCCGTGAATATCAAGGAGGCTCGCAAATATTTCACCTTTTTTTAATTCCCTTAGTAATAGGGTAAGAATAACAAACTATTGTTTAAGATCTGTATCCTCAAGCCTCCTTAAATTCACATACATTTGTACCACAAATCAAGTCAATATCTCAAATCATAGTGAAATAAAGTGGTGACAACTAAATATTTGGTAAAATTTCAAAGCCCAACGGCTGTAAGTTGGCCAAAAATCATTCAACCGGAACGAATTTCAAATTTGATCTGTAACTTATGATTATACACTCTCATACCAAAAATCAAGTCAATATAACCAAGCATAGCGAAACAAATTGGTGACAACTAAATATTTGGCCAAATTTCAAAGTCCAAGGGCCATAACTCGGCCAAAAATCATTGGACCGGAACAAAACGTAAACTTGATCTGTAACTTATCACTATACACCCACATACCAAATATCAAGTCAATATCTCAAAGTATAGCGAAAAAAAGTGTTGACAACTGTTTAATTTTGGAATTACGGACATGGGTAACACTTTGTGGCTGGGACATAAAAAGAACAAGCAACAAAAAAAAAAACCTATATAGTTCTGAACTATTCTTTTTAAATGCATACCACAAACATTATAGCTATATATGTTTAGAATATACCTCAAACACTGGGATAGTTTTAATGACTTTTAACTTCTCTGTATCCCACACAGCTACAGTACTGTCTCTTCCTCCACTTAAAATACAAATTCAGGGGAGTATTAAACATCATATTAAAGCATCAGTTTCCTGTATTTACTTTATATATCATCTACTAGATACAAAACCTTAACAGAACATTACAAACTTATCAGTGACAGTGCTATAGTGGTTTAATGTCATGGTTATTTGTTACCTAGCAACAAGACCACAACCCTTACACAAACCTATAATGATAAAGGGTTATTACCAGAATGAATTATATGGAATACTTCAGCAACATATACTTCTTCAGAAATTTATTCCTTAAAAAAAAACTAGTTATGTAACAATGAATGTACTTGAAAGAAATAAAAAAAGATGACTCTTTTTTACATGTAAAAATGAAAAAAAGCTTACAAAACCCAAAACTCATAACAATTAATAACAACTTTGTTTCTGTGAATACCTAATAAAAATACACCAAAAATGTAATCCGAATTTGGTTATTCTGCTTAGGCCCTTTGGTTTTCTCACTCCCAAAGATTTTAAAATTATTTGGCTTTGAGCATACCAGATGATAGTTATTCCAGAAACACATCATGAGCACTAAATTGGATATCTACATTTTTATTTTCTTAATAATTACATTACTTCCGTTTTTCATTGAAATGTTACAATATGATTGGCTATGAAGTGGTCACATAATTATTAAAGTGATGTTTCACATCCCAATAAAACTCAAATCCGAACTTGCACATGCCTCCACGACGACGTCAGATGTAAACAATCAATGGCGTAGTAATTTCCAACAGCAAATAATCTAGCACAAATAAAATTCACAACGAAAAATTCAACTATATTAAATTTTGGTGTGATTTAAATATAATTATAAGAATGTGATCCATATTTTAGTAGTATTGTAAAATTGTGAAGCAGTATAATACTTAATGATATTCTTGCTAGGTTAGGTAAAGGTTATAGGTCATCACTTTCCACTTTATAATAACTTCCAGACTTATTGGGGGATGAAACCCTTTAATAAATAAAACAAATTGACTGGAGAAATACCTGGCCATGTTTCAGTGTAGGATGTCTTAACAATTGAGAAGTGTATTGTGGGGTGTGAATCTATGTCAGTGTTAGGTTTGTTGTCATAACTCCACAACCTTAACCACTCGACAACCCATTCCTTGGTAGTCTTCTTAAGAATCTGGCAGTCTTTATAATAATAGTAAAACAATAATAAAATAACATGTCTGTCAATAAAGTTTTCTAAAAATGACAACATACATGTACATATATCTTGATTGGTTTACCTGTATAATGCTTTGCCATCCACTGAGAAACAAAGGGAGGTAACTACACTAAAATGTGCCTCAACTTCAGCTATACATGTACTACTTGTTAAGTCCCATACTCTTACTTTATAATCTTTGGCAGCAGAAAATAACTGTAACTTCTCTGCATCAGGATGGAATCCTACAACACTAAAAATACAAAATAATGGTAAATAAAAAAAATGGAAGAATATGTCCATGGGACACAGATGGCTTGAAATAAAGCTACTGAACAGGCAAAGAGTCTTAAATCATACTTGGCCTGCCATTTTATGGTCCCTGACACAGAGATGCAGCGGTTTCTAGATAAAGAAAACAGGGGCATAGCTCAGGAACAGCAAAAATGTCCAATTCCTAAATCCTACTTGGCCTGCATTTTATGGTCCCTGACACAGAGATGCAGCAGTTTCTAGATAAAGAAAACAGAGGCATAGCTCAAGAACAGCAAAAGTGTCCAATTCCTAAATCCTACTTGGCCTGCCTTTTATTGTCCCTAACACAAAAATGTTAATGTTTCTAGCTAAAGAAAACAGGGGCATAGCTCAAGAACAGCAAAAGTGTCCAATTCCCAAATCCTACTTGGCCTGCCTTTTATTGTCCCTAACACAAAAATGTTAATGTTTCTAGCTAAAGAAAACAGGGGCATAGCTCAAGAACAGCAAAAGTGTCCAATTCCTAAATCCTACTTGGCCTGCCTTTTATTGTCCCTAACACAAAAATGTTAATGTTTCTAGCTAAAGAAAATAGGGGCATAACTCCATAATAAGGAAAGTGTACAATTCCTAAATCATACTTGGCCTAGATGAATAGATGGAATTAGTTGGGAGGGCAGACTACCTTACTAATGGGGATCTTCAGTTAATGAACAGAAATCAAAGCAGCACATACAGACATGGCTAAAACTAATAATACCCTGCATCTGGCAGAAAGGGCTAAGAAAACAACCAGAAATTACATCTGTATTAGGAAGCATACTTGGTCTAGCAGCCATGCTGAATTTCTGAACAAAAAGAAAATCTAATAAAATGTAGAGGACCACTCAATAAAATTTCAGCTAAGTGTGGTTTCATTTGCTAATGTGATGTCATAAAAAAAAGACTGAAACATGATATAAACTAAGGACACTGAAAACAACAATGATGCAAAGTTATGACAGTATACCTACAGTACAGAAAGGGACATACCGTGATTGATCACTCCCAGAGACATAATTTTTAATCCTTTAGACATATCATCACGGACATAAACCCACTGTGATAGACCTAAAATGGACCATAAAACAAGGTAGTGGGGATTAAATTTTATGGCTCTCTGTCACCTGTGCGCCCATTGATATTTTACCGCCAATTAAGAGATTAGCGTTACCTGTTCTACCTGTTGACTTTTAATATCGTAAGCCATAATTATTGCTACTGAAGGATGTATTTTTGACAATTAATTTTGTATCCTCTTGCTATTAATATTTGACTGTTTGTTGCTTTTCATTGCCAAAGAATGTCTGTCTTGTTATCATTTTCGTTTGTTTTAGAAAGTTCTACTTTATGACCTCGAGTTCTATATTAAGAATTTTGTTGAAACCGCAACTGAACTTTATCTTGTTTAATTTTAATTTCTCATTTTTTTTTTCTGTTGGGTTGAATTCAGTATGTATTGAATTATTCGTAAATACGGGCTACTTCATAAATGTATTTTTTGTTTTAAGTTAAACCACAGGCACAGGTTTTTGAAGCACAGACTTTGCAAGCGCAGGTTTTGTAGTGTTTAGTTGGTAAAGAGCAGACTTAAAATTGATTATTGGTTTATTTTGTGTTTTGGACTTTTACCTCTCGTATTGAAAAAAATTAACAATTCAAGTAAACTGTTTTACACATTTGGCTTGTTACGTAATTCCGTTATAGATGAAAATAATTTTCTTTAAAATTGCAAACAAAAACCTATAACAATCCAAATTTACGTAGGCTACAAAATGAACAAAAAGTGGAAAACGAAAAGCATGCTTTTAATTTGTTCCATAAACTTTGGGTTTTTTTTTTGCTGTATTTTGTCACAATTCTATTGGGTTGAAAGCCAATTAAGATTTGAATTTGAATAAATAAATAAACTGGTGACATTTGATTTTGGTCAGATACTGTGTAATGTCAAACATTTGTAAGGGTAAAATCATGATAAAGGTTAATTCCTTATTTCCTTTCACGTTTCTAATCTTTCTGCAGATTAGCCGCTAATTTCCAAAATATATCCGTAAATTTAGTGACTTTTGGACATGTAGTACTTCTTTGAACGATCTGTTTATAAATATTTGTTTCGTTAATTTTTCATCAAATTCTTCAATGACCGTATACAAATTATTTAGTACGTATTTCTACAACGAAAAGGGTTTTAACTGTGTTTTCTACGAAGATTAAAATAAAAAAAATTACTGAACGTATAAAAATCACGCATATCGCGCATGTGTTTATGAAACTTCATTTGTGCACAAGCCAGGTCAAGATACGCGTGTCAATAAAATACTAGGTGTAGATACGCAATACACAGCTAAGGTTAAAAATCTTTGAAACAAATTCAAACAACCCATGATTTCACTGAATTGAAGTTGAATAAGCATTTATTATTTACATTATATTCATCAATTCAAATGAACTCTCCGTTCTCGTGCTATTTTCTCGATCTCGGGATTTCATTCCCGGGATTACGTTCAAGGATGTTTTACGTTTTGAGGAAAGAAATAAAAATGTTTTTTTTTAATTCTGAGGGGAATCTGAGACAGTACCTGAAAAAAAAAATAGGCGATATAAAAACGTAATTTCACCTGTACATCTTATCTGACTAGTTTACCTATAAAACGACACACTTGATTACAAGATTAACACCTAGTGTTTTATTGCTTCCTGATCACCGACATAAATTAAAATTTTTAATCCCCATCACTCTCCTAGACATGACCACTATCACGGTGATTGATCACGGTATGTCCCTTTCTGTACTGTAACACAGACATTAGGTCTATGTAACCTATATATAAGTGTATATTATAGTGTATTCAATTCTGTAAGTATGCTGTCGATAAGTTTGTCACATTACATTTACAGTACAGAAATTAATTAACCTGAGAAAGCCTTGGGTTAAATGTTTATATAACAATTTTAGTATAAAACAACCTTATGACCTTTAGATGACCTTTAAGATTATGGGCAGAGTTTATTACCTTATGACCCCTTGATGACCTTTAAGATTATGTGTACAGTATTGTCTTTCTATATCCCATAGTTTTACTGTGGTGTCGGCACTTCCTGTAGCCAGTAACGTAGAAGTCACATCAAAATCCATGGCTGTTACCGGTGAAACATGGATGGCCTTTAAAAATTAACATAAAGACTAATATATTACCTTATTCAATAAAATAAAAATCAATATTGAGTGAATCTTGAGCAAAACAAATCTTGAATCAAATTTTTGTAATCCTTGTAAATTTTACTTGTGAACATAAAAGACAGCTCTCAAAAGGTGTGCATAGGTTTATTGTATAGTTAATATCAAATATTTGTAATATTTTTTGCATGAAATTAGTATCAGCCAAAAATATGTGTGTTTCTGGTAGATTTACCTTCGCTAAAATGTTACTACAAACCCTAATATTTATTTTAAAAAAGACACTTATTGACTTAACTACAAGAAGCTTTTCAATAAATAAATCTCCCTAATGCACATGTAACCTTAGTGGGTTTGGGCTAACCTATTGGTTTTTGACTATGAGTGTACCAGATGAAGTTTATTCCAGAAAAGTGTTGTAAGCACTAAATTAAATATCTACATTTTTTGTTACTAATGTACTCTGCAGGACCAATAAATTGGGAAAGGTTTAACACGAGACTAGTTCAGACTGTAATCTATTCTGTATGCACATATTCTGTTGAGGAAAACTGATCCACATTAAAATACTTTATTTTTCACTCAGATAAGTTGTTGATACAAGAAAGCATATTCACTGCTTTGAGTCTAAACATCTCTTTGAACAATTCTGTAGGATAAAAGATACCCAGGATAGATATCTCCTCCATATGTGTTAAATTTTCTATAGAATATGATACTGTCTCACCTTCCATGATCTTGTCACTGTTTGCTCTCTCCACAGCCATTGTCTAAGTACCAAATGTCTTGTAGCCACTATCAAATACTACAAATAAAAATGTACAATAAGTGGTGTATAAGAAGGAAGTTTGACTGATTCTTCTTTCCCCTTCATATAAGTACATGTACATGCAGATTTATTGTACTTGTTAACCATGGACAGGAGCAACGATGTCAGAATTCATTCTCATTGACAAATATGGAAGAGGTCTGGATGGCTAACTGATTAAGGTTGTTGACTTCTAACCACAAGCCTAACACCACTTACATGACAAACGGCCTGATACCCGCCTCAAATGTGTACAAACACCTACCCATGACTGGGATTGTCCAAGTTTTCCTACCCTGTGAAGGACAGTCGTGGTCGTGATCATATGTTAGTTGGATTTACAACTACCTATGAAATCAGTTCCTATCACCACTGAAGTTATGAGTTCAAATCCCACTCATGGTGAGGTGTACTCGATACAACTTTATGTGATAAAGTTTGTGTGTGACTTGTGCGACAGGTGGTTTTCTCCGGGTACTCAGGTTTCCTCCACCAATAAAACGGACCACCACGATATACACTGTAACTGAAATATTGTTGAAAGTGGCATTAAACACCATAACCCCTCTACCCTGTAAAGTCTGGTAGTCACAATAAAGCTTAAAAAATGCTGAGTGAAGATAAACACTGATAACTCAATATATAACTCCGACTGTGTCCTAGTGTTGACTTCATTGATTCTAAAATGTTTATATTTATAGCGTATGTGTTATAATTTTCTGAATTGCAGTATGTTAAATGAACTTTTGTCATCCTTGACAAAACTCTTACAATTCAGCTAAAGTGTGGAACTTTAGAGAAATTATTTCTTAATTAATCACTTTTATAGTTATTTTAGAGACAAAAAAAAATATTTCCATTTTCTAAACAAAATCTTAAGACAATATGTCTTTAAGCTATGTTAAAAATAAAACTCTTTGAAGTCTTTGAAGTTTACCTTTTCATCAGGTGTGATACAGTAGCATGTTATTTCTTCATCGTCTTCCTGAAAACAACAGTAAATAACAAGGAATCATTTTAATCATGTACCATGAAGATTAAACATTCAATAAAACTCTTACCTGATACAAAACAACCAGATGTTTATATTTCATGACAAGGTGTGAAAATATTAATAACTTATGGTAGAGATGGACATACTAAATGACATTTCAAGAGACAATTTGCTGCACTTTCTCTCTTGCTATACAGAACAAGTTTTTCAGATCATCTTACAGAATCTCACTGATTTTCAAAATGAAAGTATCACTACATTTGGAGCTTGTGCAAATTTCGGTCACTCGACAAGTTGTCATATTGACCAAATGTCCACCAGAAATCAACAGCTCTTTCAACATTACAATCAACCACAGAATGACCATCAATAGACACCATCAGCAAATGGTTTCAAGTTTTAGTGTTCAAAACTTGAGAACTAGTCACATTTTATTCTTTTTACAGCAGGAAAAACGTTGTTTTTAAATAGATTCAAAAACAGCATAACTGGTTCTGATGGGTGAATCCAGATAGTGATATTTTTTTAAACATCATCTTATTGGTGGATAAAAAAATATGGTATAATATATTCGTATCAGGAAAATCCATGATTTTATTACTTATATCTTTGAAGAAGTCGCTCATTAAGTGGTTTCTTATCTTTAAGCAGGCAAACTTAAATGCTATTCCATATATTTTTCTTAAACATGTACTTAATGTATTTAAGAAATGTTGAACTTATAAACTAACCTGTCCTAAACTCTCTATAATATTTCCACTTGTAATATCAAGGACATTAACTTTATTACCACACCCACAAAACAGCAATTCTCCATTTTTGCTTCTCTGAAAAAAAATTACTCCATCAACTTAAAAAAAAACATGTTAAAACATCACAGTACTCATTAAATGAGTCATTTAAGACTTTTGTTTTTGAGTCCATTTCAACTGTCAAACTCAAGACCAAATTGATGATGCTGTTTTTGAGTCAATTTTACGAAATACACTTGAAATTCTACAAAATGTATATGTCTTTACAACTAATATATAAAGATATGTGATATGTTTGCTTCCCAAGAAAAACAATTTTTTTTTTTTTTTTTTTTTTTTTTTTTTTAGCTTTTTTCAATACCTTTAAGTTTTATGCTTCAAAAGAAAAGAAAATCTTATTGATACCAGTTCTTGAAAATGTGAACTAAAAAATTGGTTTGCATCATCTTTCTTATAAGAAACATTTTGGTTTGCAAATGAAAATGGCTAAACATGACCATATGATGCTTGTAGGTTATATTGAAAGGTGTTTTCAGTTACCTGTATATTTCCTCCTGTGTAAAAGGCTTCATGTTTCTGACTGAGATCAAAGCTGAAAAAGAAAGAAAAGATATATCCAACACTTACATATATAACTTATAAATTAATTAAATAAATAAAACACAAGTTGAATTATTGTACAAACTGTACAATTGATTTCTCAAGATTTCCTGCTACAAATTGTTTCTTAGATGACAGTCAGGAAATTTAATTAAATACAAATGTATACTCTAAATGTAATGAATATTTACACCTTTAATTCACAATTATACAATAAAGAAATAAGTGTGACCAAGGGCCTATTCTATTTATAAAGTTGCCCATAAACCTGTTCACTATCAATTTAATTAAGAAATAAATCATGGAAGCCAGAATGTGTTGGGAGTTTTAATATGGGTTGGCGGATATTAGTATTTTATCCCGAACCAGAGGCCAGGCCTCGACATTAACGTTTGTCCGATACCAGTGAAAACCGAAGTCGGACAAGTAGATCTTGTATTACGGTTGTCCGACGGGACAAGTGAAAAGTTCAGATTCCCAAACGTGCCGGTACGACGGACAAATGTATTTCCACTGGTATAAAATACTGGGTTTGTTGTATAAAAGAGCCCTGTTTGATCTCCAATTTGTCCATAATTTATTTTGATTAAAACTAAAGTGAAACGCCAGATCAAAACCCTTTTTATTGTATCATTTATCGTTCTCCTGTGATGAAGTTCAAGGACATTGACAAAATTAAAGTCGCAATCTCAGAAACGCTTTAATGAACGGAAATATCAATATTTGAAATATAAGAACAAGAATCACTCCGGAACGGACACGTAAAAATTATCGGATATCAATTTGGCGCCAAATTTAAACTTGTTTTTTGTGCAAAATACGATAGAGGACTTGATTTAGGCTTTTGGGAAATATTGAAACCTTTGAAATGGACAAATATTACAAGCTTTTACCTGATCTGGTTGAAAAGATCCACTAAAAATTTTATTTCTCTGTGAATTTAAATAAAATACTTTGCTTTATTTATATCACAGGCACTTGTTTCTGGTAAAAAAAATATACCTAGATACTGTAATATATAGTATCTAGGTACCGGTATATTTTTTACCAGAAACAAGGATTTATATAACACAAATATGAGCTATTACAATTTGTGTGGTATTGGATCACAACACAGTATTATTTCAAAAGGAAAAGGGGGGGGGGGGGGGGGGTACACATAAAAATCACTGGTATGCAAGACTCCAATCAAGATAGACAGAAATAAAAATGTGACCTTGAATATATGTCCTTAAGATAGCTATGAATAAAAAAAAACCCAGAACAAATCAGTTCAGGCAGCTTTAACTATTTACTTAATTTGGGCAGGGTAACGTCAGAGGGGTCGCGAAACAATGTTTCGATTAATCGCAATTGACTTCTCCCAGAAGTCTCCCCACTTCTCTCTGTTGTCTCCCACTTCTCCCTGTGAGCTCTCTGAAAGAGAAGTCACTTCTCCCTCTAATTTGAAAGTAGTGGGAGCCCTGGATAATTATTCTCTAGTTTTTGTAATTTTTATTAATTTTTTCGGACAACTAAAAGATTGAGTCGGACAAGTACTTTTTTTTAGTTAGTTGTCCGAAGGGACAAGTTGAAAAATATGTTAATGTAGAGGCCTGGAGGCGAGGGATAAAATTTACTAGTATCCGCCAACCCATGTTAAAACTCAAAACGCATTCTGGCTTCCATGATTTATTTTGATTCTGATATGTCTACGAGTACAAATACGGTAGTATACTTTGATTGGAAGACAGTAATTTATATTTAAGTTTGCCGAAAATGTCGCACACAAGTTATGCTGCTAATGGAAAAGTCAGTCACATTCACCGGCACATGTGCGAATGAGCTTATACCATCGATTAATCGCTCGTTTGTCTACAAAGCGAAAGAAGGACATCATGTTAGAATTAAAATTAAATGTTTGTTTCTTAATTTTTTTTCTGTAGCGATACACATTTTGTATGGGATCACATCAGGGTTCATTTTTTCAATCAACCAATCAGCAACGAACCTGCTAAATGTTTTTTTACTGTTGAAGATTTGTTTTTATAAATTGAAGTTTGAAAACCTTTTTCATCTGAAAGATAATTTGGTGTAATGGCCGTGATGTGTTTATTGACTTGTTCATGGGACACCTAAAAACATAATTTGCCTTGATACCATGAGATGCTCAGGAAAATATATAAAATTTAGCCAAGCAAGTTCTCCATACAATGTTGTGCAGTGTCCGTATTCGATAGTTCCTGTATTTTTGTTTGCTATTCGAAACTGTGCGACGTCATTATTCGATTTTTTCGGCCTAAAGCGTCTGTAACGAACGCTACATATATCAACCAAAAAGGAATCGGAAATGCCTATTAGAGAGTTAAGTCAATTAAATAAACTGTCTGTATAGTTAAATGGCACCATTTTGCTAATATATATTTGCATTCAACCTTTACTCGCCCTTTTTAAGTTCAAATGAAAATTGTCGTCCGACATCAATCAATACTGTTCTGAAAATAAAGGAAATCTCCAATTGCGGGGAAAATCTCCCCTATCGAAATTAGGAAACACCATTTTGAACTTGAAAAAATGCATCGCCAAGTTTGAAGATAAGAAACTATTTTATTACTAGACTAAACTGAAGTTTAATATTCACAATCAATATATATAACAATCCTATTGTAAGTAGTAAAATATTGGGGGCAAGTGGTAACTTAATCAAAATTCGGTAACGCCAGGATACCATAATAAACTACCTTTGTCTTTGAAACTTCATATTATGTGCAGATGCATGTTCAAATGTATTTTTATTAATTCAATAATTGGGTGATTATTCAAATCTAAAAATAGTCTCCTACTTTTGTGTTTCTTTTTAACTACATCGATATCATGAATACCCCATCCCCGGGTTAGTAAAAGTAAAAATTAAAAAACCTCAAAAAATAAACAAAAGGGGGAGGGTCCTTTCATGAACTGCCTTTGAAGAAACAATGCTTCGTTTTGCTGCAGGATACATTCAATGGGTGTACTTGCCATTGTTATATATTTCTAATCTAGCATTAACCTATAAATTACCTAGATTTTAAAATTGACATGTCTGTGTTAAATTTGGGGATGTCATAGGAAAATGTTTTGATCTTAATACACGTGCAGGAAATACAACAAAGGGAAATAACTTTAAACGACTGGTTCCTGGTTTTCGTCGAAAATTAATTACCAGAAAATAGAAAAAAAATGAATCGGACGTCATACATCTGCTGTCCTGACAAATACACATAGAATCTATATATATTTACCTGATTAATTGTGAAATATTTCTGTAAGAAGTTTATTGTTAGCGAAATAATTGATATATGAAAGTTAAGTCTACGTCACCAGAAGATCTTCAGAACAAACTGAATTCCTTAGAAAAGTATTGTGCTGATTGATTGGGGCATGAACGATGAAGGTCAATATTAAGAAAACTATCATTTTTAATAAGGCAGGACGAACTATAAAGGAAAAGTTCCGGATAATATGAAGCAGCCG
Organism: Bathymodiolus brooksi; assembly: GCA_963680875.1. NCBI lineage: Eukaryota > Metazoa > Mollusca > Bivalvia > Mytilida > Modiolidae > Bathymodiolus > Bathymodiolus brooksi. The sequence goes on from OY804579.1 coordinate 15,702,437, forward strand.
GCCGCAATACCGGTAATACCAGTATTGTAATATTTACAATACTGGTATAGCAAGTATTAATAATACTATTATAATATTTACAATACTGGAAATACCAGTGCCGTACCAGTATTGCAGATACTGGAAGATTCTGGTAAAATACTGGTAATACCAGTACTGTGTACAATACTGGTATTACCAGTATTAAATACCAGTATTGCAGCCGGCTGCTTCATTTTATCCAAAGTTCCTTTTTGCAAATCAGGAAGTTGAGTGTATTTCCAACTATAAATACTTAGGTATCCACTTTACAGCATCTGGCACCTTTACTATAACTAAACATGAGCTATACAAAAAAGCATTAAAAGGGCCGATGATATATACACGACTGTCGTGCGCATTCCGGAAAAGTCTATTTACACGACCGTCCTGCAAATAGACAACGCATGAGGATGGGATATACAGGTATACACGACGGTTGTGTGAATTACATAAGGTAATTCTATTTACACGACCGTCCTGCAAATAGACAATGCATAAGGATGGGATATATACACGACGGTCGTGTGAATTATATAAGGGAATTATATTACACGACCGTGACGTGTGGAATAGACAGTACACACAGGTGGGGGCTACCTTGCAAATAGATATAGGGTCCTATTCATCTCGCAGTTTTGGTGATTTACGAACGATAATCCATGGTATATAGAGTTTATACCTACCCCCTTTTTTCTTACAAGGTTTCTAATTTAACAGTTTTTTTTCTGGCTGGCTGGCTCTCCACCCCCCCCAATTTTTTGTTAAAAAAGAAAAAAAATCTTTTGCTTGTTAAGGTTTTGCTGGCTGGCTTCCCCACTTTTTCAAATCTGAGCCAATTCCCTCTAATTAGATTTGATAACTGCACGTGTGAAAAAAATCGCAGTTTCAAAAGACATAAATATTATTTATATTCAACGGTACATTCTTTTTTTAATACAAATTTCTGAGTAGATGAAAGGAAGGAACTGTCAGCATATCGGTGATTAATCATCATTTTTTTCTTTGGAAATCCTGGCGATTCGATCTCAAAAACTGCATCCTAAATTAAATTTACTTTTTACCTAAACCTAATCATTCTTCTTTCAAAATAAATGTCGTCATCGAATTTTGTTTCCAGGAGGCGGATTTTTTTTAGTTAAAAACAAATAAAAACAAATTTTAAAATATTTACGCTCTTTCATTCACGGGGTCATTTATAGCCTTATAGATAAAAAAATAAAATAACTACTTGGGTACATTTGGTTACCATGTCTTTTTTTATTGTTACATGCACTGCAGTGTGTAGTCACAAGAAACCTAAACGTGTGTGTGTGTAAGGGAACCCATGGCTAGCGAAGATGGGGGAGGGGGCGAAATTCATTTAAGTTGAGGTTATTTGTCAATGTACGGAATCTAAAAATAAACATCGTTCTCAAGGTGTCGTGTGCCGTTGTCATCGGGTGATTTTCTTTAAATGCGGTGTACCCTTTGGGGTTATTTATATTTAATTCCGATTATTTGCCTTATTTTGAAAAAATAAATATATTTTTCAATATCATAACAAAAAAAGTTTGAATGGCACGCAACACCTTGAGAACGACGTTTATTTTTAGATTCCGTACATTGACAAATAACCTCAACTTTTTAAACCAATCAAAACACGTATAAAATGACATGTGACTCTAAATTAATTTATTTGTTGTTGGTCTTGTACATGTATGTATTCACAATAAAAAAAAAAATTAATGAAAATCTCCCAATTTACAGAAAATAATTGGGAATGTTTCAATTTTTATCTCACCTGACCCAGAGGATCATTGCTATCATGTTGCATCCATTGTACTTTCGCCATCTTCTCTGAAATTATTAAACCAAACTTTGCAGGAATATTGTTTGTGAGGTTCTCTGCAAAAAATTCTTATTTCGTCGTGATCTTGCAAAAAACATGGTCGCCATGAGCAATTCTTGTTTCTGATGGACATAAATTTACAAAATCTTCTCAGAAACTACATGTGCAAACGATTGTAAATTGAATCGTATCAACGATGTTTATGAGGTCCTATATGGAGATTACTCATTTCATCATGATCCAGCAAATAACATGACTGACAGATCTGCAATTACATTCGAGTAATCCAGGCTCAGGTGAGCCTCTAGTTTGATTTATCAATTAGTGATCTAATGTCTACTTTTAATGTCTACTTCTATTTTTTTAGGAATGGGATTATGACGGCAAATGGTCAAACTCTGACCTCATATCTTGTTCTGAGTTGTAAATCTACTATGTTTTATTGTATGATCTACTTTCATTTTAGGTATAACATGATGTCACAATACGACACAGAAAAGTTTTGTCAGCCGCCAGACCCTGACCTCGTATGCTGTATTTGTCAGTGTGTACTTCTGTCACCTGTGGAATGCCCCTGTAGACATGTCTTTTGTAATGTTTGTATAACAACATGGTTGATTAATCATCACAACTGTCCAACGTGTCGTAGACGTGTAAGACAAATCCAGCTCAAACCAGTTCTGCCAATGGTACAAAATATGATAAATCGTCTATTGATGTTTTGTGATTTTCGTGACAATGGGTGTGCAGATAATGTTATGTTGGAACTTTATCTAGGTCATGTCGAGACATGTGGATATCGTAAAATCAAGTGTTGTTTCAGTAGATGTGGCCAGATGATTCTTTTAAAAGATAAAGAACAACATGAGAACAAAGACTGTGATTTCAGAGAGAAGTTGTGTACTGGACGATGTGGGTTAATGATACCTGTCTGTATGTTTGACTCACATGACTGCTGTGAAGAATTACGGAGATTTAACAGAGGTAAATTGTTTGTGACTTTAGAAAGTGCCTTAGGGGTTATGGTGTTTAACGCCTCTTTCTACATTATTTCAGTTATATCGTGGCGGCCAGTTTTATTTGTGGAGGAAACTGGAGTACCCTGAGAAAACCACAAACCTGCTGCAATTTGCTGACAAACTTTATCACATAAAGTTGTATCGAGTACACCTTACCATGAGCAGGATTCAAACTCACAACTTTAGTGGTGATAGGCACTGATTGCATAATCAGAAAAAACAAGAAAATTACATGTATTACCCACAAATGTGTTGATGTTAGCAAAACTTCTAAAATATTTGTTTGATGGTGTTTAATGCCACTTTCAACAATATTTCAGTCATATCGTGGCGGTCAGTTTTATTGATGGAGGAAACTGGAAGACCTGGAGAAAACTACAGACCTGTTGCAAGTCACTGACAAACTTTATCACACCTCGCCCTGATCGAGATTCGAACTCACAACATAAGTGGTGATAGGCACTGATTGCATAGGTAGTTGTAAATCCAACTACCATATGATCACGGCCACAACAGCCCCCTGCTAAAATGAGATGCCATAAAATTACATAGATTTACTTACAGTGTGTGATATAAATTAAACATTTGATTGTAGAATACTTATAATGTAACTACCGGTACTCTCTGCTTTCTAAATATTGAAAAATAAATCTGCAGTTATAACTCAACAACACAGTAATTGATAAATGTGAATGTATGATAGAATTAATCATAGTTGTTCTGTTATTACATGTGATTTAGTTTTGATAATTTGTAATGTAAGAGTAGTGATACTGTTTCAGTCATCGCACTAACCCAGTAATACTGGATTCGAACATGTGAAAATTATGAAAGAATTAGCTTGAATATATAGAAAAATTGTCTATATTTGGCTTACGGGCAAGTAGGTGAAAATAATGAAGGCAAAGACTACTGTTTATTACATAGATATTACACTTTTGTTTGTGTTAATAAGATGTTTCAGTATTTCATTGTCAGACGCTCGATGATAATTTCGATTGTGACGACGTTGGTACAGTGAAATAAAATTTCAGTCAACTAAAACTATTAATTTTTTTATATTTCAGAGAAAAGTGAAATGGTTACTAAACTACAACAGAAAGTAAAAGAACTTAATGACATGACAAAAAAGTTACAAAAAGAAGTAGATCGCCTTAAGGAACAATTACAAAGGAGACGTTGGCCTATGCCATTTGGAGATTCTTGGGATTCAGACTCAATGTACAATTTTTTAACTGGAAGTTCCTATAGTGATGACCAAGACAGTGATACATCTAGTAGGGATTATCACTCCTCAAGAGTTAACAATAATCCCCCTTCAACTACACCTACAGAAAATGGTGCACTTGTACAGTTTGTAGTATACTCCAGACCACCAACACCCCCTGTTAGTCAGACATCTTGGCCTACATATCAAACAAGGTCTACAAATTATGGTTATGATATTCGGTCTCCAAGTCCTCCCCATCATTCAAATAATACTTCAGGTCCAAACCAGGCCTTAGATTTGAGTTATCCTGCTCCACCCGTCAACACCTTAATACCATTACCTGGAATATCTGAGGAAAATAACAATAACAGACAGAGTAATGTGTTTACATGGGGTATACCAACTACCAATTATGAACCTAGAGGTACCAATTTATCTATTAATGATGGCAGACAGGAAGATGAACAAATCAATACAGAAAACCATGCAGAAAGTTATAACAATGAACCTAACGGTGTAAATTTAGACACTAGTATACCAGTTGTTAATATGGAGGAAGCTATACATGATAGAAGCCATCATAGCATTGGTGAAACAAGTCGCCATAGTGATCACACAGTATACAGTCTCTCAGACAGTGATTCAGAAAGGAGTCATTCTCGATGGTGGAGGTCAAATTGGTCATCTGTGTCACATCTCTCAGAACATCAGTCAGACAATGAAAATAGGTCAAGGTCGAGTAGAAGCAGGTCACATTCCCGTGAATCCTGCAGAAGTATTGTCCGTCAAGGTAGATATTTGAGATTTTATTCGCACACAAACAGGAGTAGATCTCGCTCAGTTTACTCTGACACATCTGAAAATAGGTCGCATTCATATGATTCATATAGAAGGTCAAGGTCATACAATTCCTATAGAAGTAGATCAAGATCATCTGATTATGTCAGAAGTCGTTCAAGGTCATATGATTATAGCAGAAGTAGGTCAAGGTCATATGATTATAGTAGAAGTAGGTCAAGGTCATATGATTATAGCAGAAGTGGGTCAAGGTCATCAAATACAGAAAGAAGCACATCATCTTCTAGATCTTCAATTTCTCTACGTAGCAATTCCAGATCCCTTTCAAGAAGTAGGTCAAGATCATCAAACAATTCAACTAGAAGTAGGTCACTGTCATCTGTATATTCTAATGTAAGTGGATCATTATCAACAGTACGTTCAAACAGGAACTCTAGGTCCAGAAGTAGGTCCACTACTCCTCATTCAAATTGGAGTGAAACGCCAACCCACAGTAGATCTGATATCAGAACTTCAAATTCAAGTCTTTCACCAAGCAGATCACCTGAAAAGACTTGTTTCTCTTCCAATACGGGAAATCAAGAGAACAATGCTGAAGGTGAAATTGCTGGAACTTCTGTTCTGCCAAATATTGGGACAGATATTGACAGTACAGAAACTGATAGTGATGCAGGATATGATTTCAAACGAAGGAAATCTAAGGTAGATAACTCTAGTAACAATAGTGACAGTGGAATAGGAACAGAGTTATCTCCCACTAATGGAGGTCAAATGAACAACCAAAACCAAGCGGAAGACAAAAGTGTAAATAGTGGTGTTCAAAGAAAGCGTAAAAATAGTGGTTCTGATTATGATAGAGAAAGTAAGAGGGTATGTGTAGGAGAGAACTGTGATAATATTGACTCTGATGCATCATGGGTACCAACAGATCATGAAAATGAGGAAAATGATACAATATCAGATGAAGCTAGTAGTGAAAGTAGTTATGAGGTATATGTTCCCAAAACAATAATGGAACACATTGATGAATACGATTCAGATGAAACTGATGATACATGGTCTCCAAACTAGAGATGTGTTCCCAAAACAATAATGGAACACATTGATGATGCGTTTCAAATGAAACTGATGATACATGGTCTCCAAACTAGAGATGTGTTCCCAAAACAATAATGGAACACATTGATGATGCGATTCAAATGAAACTGATGATACATGAACTCCAAACTAGAGATGTGTTCCCAAAACAATAATGAAACTGATGCTAACATGGTCTCCAAACTAGAGATGTGTTCCCAAAACAATAATGGAACACATTGACGATACGATTCAAATGAAACTGATGATACATGGTCTCCAAACTAGAGATGTGTTCCCAAAACAATAATGGAATGCATCGATGAATATGAGTCAAATGAAACATGGTCTCCAAATTAGAGATGTGTTCCCAAAACAATAATGGAACAGAATGAAACTGATGATACATGGTCTCCAAACTAAGGATGTGTTTGTTGATAATGGCAACAGAAAATACAAAAACCAAAAACAATTATTGAAAGCAATGATGTATAGTGCTCAGTTATAAACATTTGGAAACAATAAAAAACATTTATGTTTAAAAATTAAACAATGATCAATAAAATCAAAGAAGAAACAACTACAAACTTGATGGTGCAGTTGTTTAAAAAGTAACCTCAGATATGTGTGAAAAAGTATAATATATATGAAATTTATAGAAAATATCATAAACAGACTTATTTGAAATGATAAGTAAAAATGTAATATCATTTAAATTTAAGGCCAATTTTAGCATAGATATAATATTCAATGTTAAGTATATTCACAAATATTTTGACATTTCATCTTTTGTTCAGGAGTTCTAGTCTTTGTATGTTTCTAGACTTCTGATGGACAAGTAATTATCCCTAAGGACAAAATAAAGGTTAACATATATTTTGATGACTTTAACATATATACATTTTATATTTCATTTAAGAGTTTGAGTTTATGTCCTTGATTGTAAAAAAAAGTTCTAGTTTTCTATATTTAGCAGTTGGAGTTGAAACTTGGTGCACGAGGTACAAACGTTAATATATACTGCTATGGAAAAAGCATTAAAAAATATGTTCAAAACAACAATGGAAATCCAAGTGTTTTGATATGAAAGGTAATTTCCTTATTCTGTTAAAGGTTTGTTCAAATGAAAATCACAGGTTCTAGGGGATCCGAGCCATAACCATAAACTTTTAGCATAGGGTATTTGGGGTAAACTTATTATAAATCGTTTGTTTCTAAAGATTAAGCAGTAAAAGTACAATTATGTTTTTCACGAGCCATTAGTGTGATATGTAGATTCAAATCCTACCCTTGAGTGTGTTAGATCGTGGGTTTGAGCCCTGGTCGAGTCAAAACAAAGAGTATGAAATTGGTATTTGCTGCTTCTCCGCTAAGCACTCGGCATTAAGGAGTAAGAGCAAGACTGGTTGGCTCGAAATCGGGATAATGTGTCAGAGTGGAGTAGCATGTCTACCCACAGACTGTTGTTTCAGTGAGCTAGCACTATATAATCCAACTAAGTGTGTTGGTCTAGTACAAAGTGAACATCAGTGGAATGTAATTGTTCTTGCCATGATATAGCTGAAACGTGAAACAACACTCCCTCACTAGATTCAAAATCATACAAATATAAGCCTCTGGTTCTAAGTATAACAGGTTGTATTCATCGTCTTAGAACCAGCAATGGCCTTGTAATTGTATTACAAATATAAGCCTCTAGTTCTAAGTATAACAGGTTGTATTCATCGTCTTTAGAACCAGCAATGGCCTTGTAATTGTATTTGGATTTAAACTTTATTGTGATAACAAGATTCAAGCTTGCACAAAGATAGGCCCCTTGGGTCCAAGTTTTAAAATAGGCTGCAACCTAAAAACGTTTTACAGGACTATTGACATATTAAAATGCTATTGTATGAGCAATGGAATAGTTTTGCGACGTGCTGATTCAACCTAGCACAAATAAAGCCTGAGGGACTCCGGAGTATGAAGTCAGAACCCTTGCAGTCCAAAGTTTAGAATAGGCTGCAATAATGGGGGGGGGGGGGGGGGGGGAATTTTAAAGAAAATATCTTGATGGACAGGCAATTATATTTGAAATGAAGCAGCATTGTGTTATAGTGTCAAATTTTACCAATGAATGCTCCAGGATATTATATGGTTTAAGTTCTAGAGGATCAAATTTAATATATACATGTACTATGATAGTCAATTCTGCAATAAATCACCTATGCCAAGGAAATGATACAGGGTCATGTGGACCTCTCGTTGTTTACTTCTTTATAGATACCTAGGTTCGTTGTTTGTATGATATTTTGGGGTTAAAGACTTCAATTTACAATATCAAGGTGTGAAGTATTTATGTGACATTAGTGTTTTAAATTCATCCTGAAATCAACAAAAATTGATTTATACTGGCCTATCAATTTCACAGTATTTATTTTTAGATTGGATTAATACTTTGAAGATTTTAGGTGCACATGTAAATTTAAACTATATTATATGAAATGATTTTTATTGATATGATTATAAGGAAGTCCTCCAAGATAATCAATGAAATGTCATGCAGTTCAAGTGTTGTTTCAGGTTCAATCATTGTTGTAGGGTTACATCTAGGATGGGGCGTTGTGAAAATACAACCAATTTTATATGTAAAAAAGAAGTCATATTGAGCACATACATTTCTTTTTGAATATTTGATCTCATTTGTAAAGTCCTAGATACATCACTATTTTGATTTTACAATATTTTCTAGTTTTCTTGATGTTGTCAACATTTTCCTCTTAATATACAGTTATTTATCTTTATAACAAATAAACACATTAATTTGTACATATCAGGATTGAAAATACAAATAGGATACTAGGGACTTCAAAAGTAACTCATTTGTCATTAGTACCTACATGTACTTAAGTAAAAGTGTTATGATAGTGTATATTTAAATAATTTGTTTGTTTTATTGTTTGTTAGGGATGTCCTTTACACAAGTTACTAAAATGTATAATAAAAAGGAAATTGAAATTGGGTCAAGTTTTTCATGGAAAATTTAAAAAAAAAATGGAAGAAAATTTGTCACTTGTGTAATAAATCAAAACGAAACAAAACAACTGAATGTGTGATCATACATGTCAGGTCATTGCTCCAACTCACCAGGACATTATATCCATGATTCTCATTTTGCTCATTCGGGACTTATGGCCCACAAATGATCACGAAGACAACAATGTCCATTATTGTCCATTTGATCCTTCAGAAGTTATCAGGGGCGGATCCAGGATTTGTGGTTAGGGGTGGGGCGTGAGTATGCGAGGGTTCTGGGGACCGCTTAAGGCCCCAGCGGGTCCAAGACAGAGCTCTGGTAGGGGACCAGGGGGGCGAACCCCCCCGGAAGCTCTGGGGTTTGAGGAATTACAGACGTTTATTTGAACGACAATTTTGAACCAACCACACCGTTTTTATCAGACCAAAAAAACTTGACTTTGAGTCTTAATTTTGTCGGATAATTGTTAACAGTATGTTTTTGTCAGATTATAAGAAGGCATGCCTTATAAGAACCTAAAGTAAAAAATTTCTTTAACAACCGTGATGCGAATTGTTCAACTCATGACTGATCGATCACGATATTTTAACCCTTCAAAGAACTATTGGTTTAGTTTTAACGCATTCCTCATTTCACTAATTGATCTGTACTTTCGGTGCTTGTCCTTTCGAGTAGTTCTAGTTAATGCTGCCCGTCCGGATGGAGCTTTTCTTTTCGTCGTTTGATTCATTCATTGAAAACGTATGATTCGACCGTTCTTGTTTATTATGCAAACAAAAGCTGAAATTGTCAATACATGAACTTGTTGTTGATTTCTGATTAGCTAACGTAACTAAATTAGATGATCAGAATCGCTTCATGCTGCATTAATGTTAACAAACAAAGGCGAATATCGCCTTTGTTTGTCTATAAACAAGAACGAATCATACGTTTTCAATGAATGAACCAACGGTAAAACGAAAAGCTTCATCCGGACGGATAGTATATACTGATCATTTATCAATGGGTAGAGCTTTTTAGAATGATATCCCAAATTTACTCCTAATATAATTACTATTCATTTTGACTTACAGGTCACGAGTTAACCACTCATGAAAAAGTTGTTTGTTGAACTGCTTAATTAACGTTGTATAACATACGCCCCCTCTAAATCCGCCTCTGGTTATAGACCCCAATTGATCTAATTAGGACATAACATCTATGCTTCTTATTTTGTTCATTCAGTAGTTATGACCCCTTAGTGACCATTAAAACAAATTTCCATGATTTTCCTTTTGGTTCTTTAGTTCATGAGTTGCTGCCTCCAATTGACCATCAAGACAGAATTATGGTGATCGTATTATAGTCGTATTATACATATTCAATCAGTGCCTGTCGCAACTAAAGTTTTTAATTCCATTCCCGCACGTGACAAGGTGTACTCGATACAACATTATTGAAAAGTATTTTCTGCGACTTGCGGCTTGTCGGTGGTTTTCGCCGGGCACTTTGGTTTCCAATAAAACTGACGAGATATAACTCAAAATACTGTTGAAGGTGACGTTAAACACGTACCACCACCAATCGAGTAACCCTATTTAAAATTCGGTAATTGTGACTCCACACAACTTGTAATTGATGAACATTATGTTGGTAGTTTCAGTCACGTGGGTCGATGGATAAATATTTCACATGGAATATTGTACTCAGTTCCTGATTCAAATAATTAAGAGGATGCCAGCATGTGTACGAACAAGATATCTGTTGACAACCAGAACTCAAAATAAACAACCAGCCCTGTCTATAGATATTTAATTGGAACCATTTCACCGTCCATGAACAGAAGTCGCTATGTTTCAAGAACAACACAATAAGCTTTGTTGAGTTGCTTTTTTATTGTTTTTGTTGTTGTTGAATACTTGGCTTGATGCAAGGACGTCCTTGCTTGATGTTAGGACTTGGCTTGATGCAAGGACGTCCTTGCTTGATGTTAGGACTTGGCTTGATGCAAGGACGTCCTTGCTTGATGTTAGGAAATGAATGACTTAAAAACATCTCCACGACCCAATATGTTTTGTATCTCCAAATAATAATGTTTCCTTAGGGTGTGTGTTATTATAATTGTAAAACACAAGGAGTCATGGTTTTAATGTGACTAATTCATAACCGGAACTACGACATGTAGGAATGTACAACAAGTACAAATATACGCCTTTATGTTATAAATCTACCAATACACATGTAAACACTCCTTTTGTTAAATAAATATGATACCAAGAGAAGCTATACAAAAATCTTCACCATGTTTATATTGTAATTACTGGTTTACCTGTCTTAAAGGAAACATGAAATACAAGGTTATTTGATACACAACTTGTCACGTTTAGTTTCATTTTTAGTTCGGATGGAGGAGGAGGAGATAAAATTTAATTTAAAAAACTTCATTGCTACGAGTAGACCAAATTTGGCTCTTGGGATCCTTTCAAGATAATTTCCTACATTTTTTCTAAAATATATTCATAGGATAGGCAAGATCATGTATTATTAAGTCAGAAGCTGACCAATATTTTAATAAGCCAATGAACATATAACAGAACAAATGGTATGTTATCTAATGTACCCTGTTGGCGAATTAAACGAACCATTTATAGATGACTATCATTTTACCTGTTGTCAGTTTAATATAGACAGATAGGACGCTTGCAGGAAGTACGTTTTATATGTGTGGTAAAAGTATATAGAAAGTGTTATCTTGTCATAAAATGGAGATAATCAAGATGAACGGTTGTGTGTTTATAATTGTCCTACTTGTTCTGTGTGGGATAGTTGGTGCCAACCAAGTGCTATTGGTGTCTATGGATGGCTTTCGTTGGGACTACCTTCAGAAGGTACCTACTCCAAACTTTGATTCCCTTGCCAAACATGGAACTAAGGCAGAATTTATTAACAACACGTTCATAACTAAAACATTCCCTTGTCATTATACAATCGCCACAGGTAAGTTATAATATGTTTGTATTAAGGGAAAGGGGTTTATAACTGAAATAAGTCGCACATGTAAGGCGGGTGGCAGAAATATCCATCGAAAATGTAGAATTATTCCCATCAGGAAATTAAATAGCATGAGGCGACAAGAACACACGAGTGAATATTATATGTGTTACATTCGACTAGAACCTGAAAATCGGGTAGAAATTCTTTTTTAAATAAATGCATAATAAAAGAGAAAAGTCTCGCGAGGACCTGATATGGACACTTCTCTGGGTAAGCAAAGCCTTATCCATTGTACAATGTTTTCTATGTTATAGTGGTTTTCTTGCACAAAACGTTTGAATCTTCGTGTTTGTGATAAAGAATACCATGTATATTGAATCAAAGTCGGTATTAGCCACTGATGAACTATTTCTTTGATAAATAAAATAAGCAATACAAATCTTTATTCCTTTCCTTTATTTTTACTCCCCGAGTTCAGTTACATCTATACCCTGAGAATTCACTCAAGATAAACAATTGCAGGTAACAATGTGAACATTGTGATGTGTAGAAGACTTATAGTTTTTTTTAGCTCCGTTTCTATTCTTATTACGTCTTCAAAACGAACAACGGAGGGGTATTTTTACTTCGTTCTTATTATATCTATTCTCCCCCTGAACTTGTCAAAGACCAACCAGTTCCATGGAAACTCTTCGAATGCGAAACCATATTAATGCACATTTTTAGCGTTGTCCAAAGCAAGGACCTTGATTTCCAACGTCATATATCAAACATTATCCAATGACTGACCGACTTATTGTCATACGTGGATACATGTCCTGATATGTTTTATTTTCATTTTCAATGAGTTGAGGTGAAAGGTGATTGTCCGTTAGGTTGTTATTTGTAGAATTGATAACCGTCACTACAATGGTGTTTAACTTGATAAATTGATAGCGGTTAAACTTGAGTGGTGAATATTATCATTGACAAATACATACAAGTTATAAAAACAAGGCAAAAAAACAAAAAATATATCCTAATTTATTAATGGTATGTTGTATTTTTGTCATTTTATAGTGGGCGAGTAATTGTTGTTTTAGCTAATTGAGCAATTTATCAGCTATATCATGGCGAGAACAAGTTACATTTGATGTAATGATGATGATGTCGGCTTTGTACGTACTAGACCAACATTTTTAATTGTCAGTCGTTTTTATACATTTTGTACTTCAACCTGTAATTGAATAAACGAAAAGGAAACATATGGTTTTTCATTTGAACTTCGATTGAAAAAAAACCACACCATAACAAAATTGCGAAAAGGGCCAACAAGGAGAACCAGATATATTATTCTACTGTTGTAATATGTAACAGATAACTAAAAAACTTCATTTTTGTGTATGTCTTGTTTGAGTATTTAACAGACTTAAAAAAAAATTCTTCTGAGAATATATCAATAATTATGCTTTTATTTACAAGAAGGGATATAGATATAAATGGACTCGAGGGAGAAATCTAAATGGAACAACACTTGTCGTACATGGCTTTATCACTTATATTAGAAATTGCCTTTTTGACATTACAATAAATGTGAAAACGGCCCTTTTTATAAGTCTTCATAAGTACCCCGGTATTCGATTTTACATATCTAACTTCTCAATTAACTGCAACCGCATCGGTGGTGTAATGGTTAGCGTGCTCGCCTCGAGTGCGATAGATCGTGGATTCGAACCCCGATCGAGTAAAACCAAAGACTATATAATGGATATTTGTTGCTTCTCTGCTAAGCACGCATCATTAAGGAGAAAGAGCATAGACTGGTTGGCTCGGAGTCAGGAGAATGTGACCGAATGTGGGGCGACACATCTACCCGCGAACTGTTGTTTCAATGAGCTAGCACTATACAAATCCAACTAAGCGTATTGGTCTAGTACGAAGCGGACCTCATCATCATCATCTCATTGAAAATTAACTTGTTCTTGCCGTGATATAGCTGGAAAATTGCCGAGTTTATCACTCACTCAATTAACTGCATGTATTGTCATTCACTTCCGTGTCGTCTTAACAACTTTATGCACATTTGCTATTCAATAAATATTTGAAACGTGTTTCTCGGTGAAAATTCATAAACGGTTTCCATAAATGATTGCAAACTTTGAGTTCGCGCTAGATTCAAATCGTAAATGATTACTTAGAAATTACTTACTAGTTTTACCATGCGGTAAATACACAGTCCATGCACATAGAGTATATATGTCTCAGTTGATACGATATTTTGGAACTTGCGTTAGGATTTCCTTGATAGATGGTGTCTTCTATCGAGGAACCTTCTAAACTAAGGGTTCCTAGTGGTTAAGTTAAAGTAATCATGAACTGATTGACCGCTACGGAATACCTGTGTCACATATGACCACGAATATGTTCCTCTTGTCATAGTCACAATACCACCAGCTTGTCCTCTTTCATGATTCATCAACGGATTTTTAACAAGAGTAACAGTGTGAATACCACTAGTGGAGCAGGTATTGGTCACTCTTGTGGATCACATGAGTTCATCTTGGTATTTGTGAGATCCGCGTTGTTAAATCTTTAGTTTTCTGTGTTGTGTTTTGTGGACCATAGTTTGTTTTATTGTCCTTCTTTTTCGATTGGCGATTGTAGTATCTGTCTTTCTTCGATTTACGACTTCTGATTACTCCTTTGGTATCTTCAAACTTTCCGTACACAACCCAGTCAAGAACCACAGGTAAATAAGTGCCGCGCGTTTTTGATATACCACACTCCATGAACCTCAAAAATAACCTGCAATAGCTCGATCCCAAAGAACCATTTTGTAAGGAATGCTCTAATAGATCCATTGTCTCGCCTCTTCCTTCTGGAAATCTGTGAGTTAGAGGTAAAAAATAAACACTGAGCATCTGGGTTGATAAATGTATCAATTATGTTTTCGTGACCCACTGACTGTGAACCACTTCCGTTGAAGAGAATGTGATTTAAATAGCCCTCGATTGTTGTGTTTTGTTATGTTTAAATACATGTGTTTTTAAAATAATGAAATTTGTTGCATTATAGAAATAGGTTGTTTGACAAACTACCCTCTATTTAGTATGAGTTTGAGATGTTGTTCATGGGCGCTCACACTAGAGGTAGAGACAATAATTATGCAGATATATAGAAAAAGATTGAATGTTTTATGATCGTTGCATTTTCCAAGACACACCAATATAAAGGTGATATCAGTATATACTGCTACATGGTACCCTTTTGATTTGAATTGTAGGATTGTATGAAGAAAGTCATGGTATCATAGGGAATCGTATGTATGACCCCGTGTTTAACGCAACATTCAGTATGAAGTCTACAGAACCAAGGTGGTGGAATGGCGGAGAACCGATATGGGTAACAGCCCGTCGTAACAACCTGACCAGTGCCACGTTCTACTGGCCTGGGAGTGAGGCAGAGGTCAGGGGTTATAGACCAAATATATGGATGCCATACAACGACTCTGTTCCGTTTATATATCGTATTGATAAAACAATTGAATGGCTCACCGTTAACAAGACGGACATTGCAATCCTCTACTTTCACGAACCAGATTTTACTGGACATATATACGGACCCGACTCGGACGAAATCCGTGCAAAAATTAGAGATATGGACAAGATACTTGGGTATCTTTTGAGCAAATTTGATACCAATAAACTGTGGGATAAGGTAAATTTAATAGTAACTAGTGACCATGGAATGACGACAATAGATACTTCAAATCAAGTGGTGGACATTACAGACCATGTAGAAATGAACAGCATAAGTTTTACAATGGATAATGGACCAATCATGCAAATACATCCAGCTGAGGGACAGATTGATCAAGTAATTCAAAGTCTTCAAAATGTCAGTCATGTCACAGTGTACAAAAAAGACGACATTCCAGATCACTGGCATTACAGAAATAACAGACGTATAATGCCAGTGATTTTGGTGGCAGACGAGGGATGGTCTATAACAAAGGTAATTATATTAGATATGTTATGTTAGTGTATTTCATGGCAGACGATGAATGGTCTACCACACAGGTAATCATATCAAACGTTTAATGTTAGCGTTTTGGTGATAGAAGAGAGATAGTCTATCATAAAAGGTTGTTATATCAGACGTGACTTTCCAGACAATGGGATGGACAATAACAGAAATTAGTTATATCAGACGTCTAATGTCAGGATGTGTTTTTGTGACAGACGAGGGATGTGCTACAACAAAGGTATTTATGTCAGATATGTTATGTTAGCGTATAGTGCCAGTGCTCTTTGTTGTTTCGGGATGGTATATTACAAGTAGTTATGTTAAACGTGTAATACTCGTGTTTTGGTGATATACGAGCGATGGTTTATAGCAAAGGTAATTATATCAGTCACATAATGTCAGTGGGTTTTGGTGGCAGACGAAGTAATTGCATAAATATAAGATCTATAATGTAGACGAGGGATGGTCTACAACAATCGTAATTATATATGACGTATACTGACAGTGTATGTGGTGGCAGTCGAAGTAATTACATTTATATAAGATGTATAATGTCAGCGAATTTGGAGACAAACGACGGGTGCTTTAAAACAAAAATACCTATATCAAACGTATGATAGCAATATGTCGGCGACAGATGGACAAGATGTGGTCTGCTACAAAGGTAATCATATCGGATGTTTAATATCATCGTGTTTTGTGACATACGAGTGATCGTCTATAGCAAAATCAATACTACTAGACGTTAATGTCGCTTTTTGGTGGAAGACGAGGGATGGTGTATAACAAAGGTTTGTTTTAATCAGTCGCACAGTCAGTATCATTTGGTGGCAGACGAGGGATGGTGTATAACAAAGGTTTGTTGTAATCAGACTCACACTGTCAGTATCATTTGGTGGCAGACGAGGGATGGTGTATAACAAAGGTTTGTTGTAATCAGACTCACACTGTCAGTATCATTTGGTGGCAGACGAGGAATGGTGTATAACAAAGGTTTGTTGTAATCAGACTCACACTGTCAGTATCATTTGGTGGCAGACGAGGGATGGTGTATAACAAAGGTTTGTTGTAATCAGACTCACACTGTCAGTATCATTTGGTGGCAGACGAGGGATGGTGTATAACAAAGGTTTGTTGTAATCAGACTCACACTGTCAGTATCATTTGGTGGCATACTAGGGATGGTGTATAACAAAGGTTTGTTGTAATCAGACGCACACTGTCAGTATCATTTGGTGGCAGACGAGGAATGGTGTATAACAAAGGTTTGTTTTAATCAGTCGCACACTGTCAGTATCATTTGGTGGCAGACGAGGAATGGTGTATAACAAAGGTTTGTTGTAATCAGACTCACACTGTCAATATCATTTGGTGGCAGACGAGGGATGGTGTATAACAAAGGTTTGTTGTAATCAGACTCACACTGTCAGTATCATTTGGTGGCAGACGAGGAATGGTGTATAACAAAGGTTTGTTGTAATCAGACTCACACTGTCAGTATCATTTGGTGGCAGACGAGGGATGGTGTATAACAAAGGTTTGTTGTAATCAGACTCACACTGTCAGTATCATTTGGTGGCAGACGAGGGATGGTGTATAACAAAGGTTTGTTGTAATCAGACTCACACTGTCAGTATCATTTGGTGGCATACTAGGGATGGTGTATAACAAAGGTTTGTTGTAATCAGACTCACACTGTCAGTATCATTTGGTGGCAGACGAGGAATGGTGTATAACAAAGGTTTGTTTTAATCAGTCGCACACTGTCAGTATCATTTGGTGGCAGACGAGGGATGGTGTATAACAAAGGTTTGTTGTAATCAGACTCACACTGTCAGTATCATTTGGTGGCAGACGAGGGATGGTGTATAACAAAGGTTTGTTGTAATCAGACTCACACTGTCAGTATCATTTGGTGGCATACGAGGGATGGTGTATAACAAAGGTTTGTTGTAATCAGACTCACACTGTCAGTATCATTTGGTGGCAGACGAGGGATGGTGTATAACAAAGGTTTGCTGTAATCAGACTCACACTGTCAGTATCATTTGGTGGCAGACGAGGGATGGTGTATAACAAAGGTTTGTTGTAATCAGACTCACACTTTCAGTATCATTTGGTGGCAGACGAGGGATGGTGTATACCAAAGGTTTGTTGTAATCAGACTCACACTGTCAGTATCATTTGGTGGCAGACGAGGGATGGTGTATAACAAAGGTTTGCTGTAATCAGACTCACACTGTCAGTATCATTTGGTGGCATACGAGGGATGGTGTATAACAAAGGTTTGTTGTAATCAGACTCACACTGTCAGTATCATTTGGTGGCAGACGAGGAATGGTGTATACCAAAGGTTTGTTGTAATCAGACTCACACTGTCAGTATCATTTGGTGGCAGACGAGGGATGGTGTATAACAAAGGTTTGTTGTAATCAGACTCACACTGTCAGTATCATTTGGTGGCAGACGAGGGATGGTGTATAACAAAGGTTTGTTGTAATCAGACTCACACTGTCAGTATCATTTGGTGGCATACGAGGGATGGTGTATAACAAAGGTGTGTTGTAATCAGACTCACACTGTCAGTATCATTTGGTGGCAGACGAGGAATGGTGTATAACAAAGGTTTGTTGTAATCAGACTCACACTGTCAGTATCATTTGGTGGCAGACGAGGGATGGTGTATAACAAAGGTTTGTTGTAATCAGACTCACACTGTCAGTATCATTTGGTGGCATACGAGGGATGGTGTATAACAAAGGTTTGTTGTAATCAGACTCACACTGTCAGTATCATTTGGTGGCATACGAGGGATGGTGTATAACAAAGGTTTGTTGTAATCAGACTCACACTGTCAGTATCATTTGGTGGCAGACGAGGGATGGTGTATAACAAAGGTTTGTTGTAATCAGACTCACACTGTCAGTATCATTTGGTGGCAGACGAGGGATGGTGTATAACAAAGGTTTGTTGTAATCAGACTCACACTGTCAGTATCATTTGGTGGCATACGAGGGATGGTGTATAACAAAGGTTTGTTGTAATTAGACTCACACTGTCAGTATCATTTGGTGGCATACGAGGGATGGTGTATAACAAAGGTTTGTTGTAATCAGACGCACACTGTCAGTATCATTCGTTGGCAGACGAAAGCTGGAAGGTATAAAACAGATACCGCTTATTGTATAAACATGTCATAGGTAGAGGAGGCTTGATCTATGTCATATGCATTATGATTAATGACATTGGTATAATTCTGTGCTCCTAATTGTGGCCTAATTATGACATAACACGACTGACGTGAGTTCGCACCCCTTATATATCCACCTCAAGTATTAACATATCCAGAAACCTGACACCAGAGCATGGCCGGAGTTTTCACCGATCTGTTCGTTTTATCTGTCCGAGCTTTCCCCAATCAATGGAGTACTCACGATATAGACAACAAATTGATGAAAGTATAACCCAATTCACCCCTCTTAAAAACGCTTTGGAAGAATCATGTCTTTCACCATGTACTGTAGCAAATGGCAATAGTTACACATGTACTAGACTTCACAGCCAATAACAGAATCCAATGTATAATGTCGCCACAAAGCAAAATAACATCATCAAGCGCTGACAAAACAATATCAACAAAACATGTATTTATAAACATTCCACAAGTACACTATCATAGACATATAGATGCATCACTGAAATGTATCGGCAGATTTTGAATATCATTTTTTTTTATTTCAGAACAAGTCTGTGCTGAGTAAATATCGAGAAAGAGGCAACCATGGCTATGATAACCGATTGTCTAGCATGAAGCCAATATTCTTAGCTCGAGGTCCTAATATCAAGGAACATCAAATAGCGCCAACCTTCAGAAGTGTAGATATTTATCCCATGATATGTAAAATATTAGGAATAACACCGTCACCAAATAATGGCAGCTTGACATTTATCTCTGATTTTCTGGTCGACCACAAGGAGACAAATACAGGAAGTACATTGATGTTTACTACATTGTTGTTAGTATCTAGTTTGTTATTTTACAAAACGGCCACATAATGTACAATTTACTGTCAGATGAAATGTTATATACATTTTTTGTCCTCTGTAAATATACATTTCTAAACGTATCATATTCATTTTGTCACTAGAGGTCAATAGTGTTGTTTTGTTTCAGCAAGATGAAAGATATATTTAATAAGAAAACGTGAAAAATTTATATAAACAGAAAATGTTGTCCGAATTTGCCAAAACTATAAACCGAAAATGTTTTTCGAATAGACCAAAACTATAAGCAGAAATATTTTTTGAGTTGACCAAAAAGTTAAAACCGAGAATGTCCGATATGACCAAAACTATAAACCGAAAATGTTGTCCAATTGACCAAAAGTAAAATCCTAGAATGTTGTCCGCAATGGCCAAAACTATAATCATTACCACATGCTATGTTAAATGTTAGTCTTAAGCAGTAACCAGATAATTACAGCTTAATTTGTTTCTAGACGAATACAAAGGGACATTAACAAAATACGTTTATTAGTTTGTTAAAATCTAGATTGTTGAAGTATCAGCATCATTTTGCGTTTGTTATTTTTTTATATTTCCTTTTTGTACAAATTAAAACCCTACAACAATCCCTCGCTCGTTTATTTTAAGAGAGACAATACGATAAAATATTAATCCCCGCCACGATATCACAGAAATAACGTCGTCGAAAGTGAAGTTAACCACCCTTTGATCCAACCCAACCCCCAACCATGACCTTCAATGAATACAAATATATAATTGGATGATGAGGAATCTATTTATACAATATGAAGTAATTTACAAACAATTCATTCTAGTCAACGCTATATGTGACAATTAAAGGTATCTTATAAATATTGAACATTTCTTATAGACATGGTGTTCTTTACATCGTATCCCCCAAGTCCTCTAGTATGTCCAAAATGGGCTTCAACTTGCCCGTATAATATGACATGTTCGAACATCTGCGAATTAGTTAAGGTGTTGGGGGGTCAGTTGGTTGATTCTGAGGAGTAATGCGACACTGGGTACCAAATAAAGGACCAGAATGTTCTCCAGCTTGGCAAATCCTCAGGTTAGTTCTTCCAAAGTTCACACATCTCCCTCCAAGTCTCTCTGTACTGTACTGGAAAACAAGAAAGTTAAAGGGTTGTACATAGTAATAATGGATATATATTTATCATTTTATCTCACCTTTTAGTCATTTGCCTTTATGATACACGTCTGAAAAAAATAGTATGGTTATCGTTGTAGCCAAAAAAACAACAGCAACAAATAAGTATGTATATGTACAAGTGTTCCTTTTCTTGCTGCGGGACCGTAGCTTGATTTTATAGCTCACTAAACGACCAAAAGAGCTCCGGGTTCCACAGCTAGTTCCGTTTTGTGTCAATTTACTACTACCGGTAGTATCCATATATTCAACTTTATTAACTTGACTTGTTCAGAGATACATGTAACTGTTTAAATTGTAAATCCTGTCGTAACGAACTCTAGTTGTTTCAAAACAACTTGATAAATGTTTGTGAAATGTAAATAGATAATTCAGTGTAACACGTGTCATTTTCACATGTCGTATTTAATGTTTGCCTCTTGGGCATATAATATTAACAATACAATTAAATTAATGACCCAAAATTGATTTTGATTATTCAATAAATGTTTGACCTAGAATGTAAAAAAAATTTCGAGATTAATATCGACATATTTTATTCATCAGACTTTGACCATTTTTGACAATTTCTGCTTACATTGGTGTCAATTGTCATATTGGGGGTTTATTTATCGATTGGTCCATGGGGCAGACACCGAAACCCTTAACACAGGTGGCCGTCGTGGTCGTGATCATATGGTAGTTTGATTTACAACTACCTGTGTAATCAGTGCATATCACCACTAACGTTAAGTTCGAATCCCGTTCAAGGCGATGTATATTCGATACAACATTATGTGATAAAGTTTGTCAGCGACTTGCGGCAGGTCGGTGGTTTTCTCCGGATACTCCGGTTTCATCCACCAATAAAACTGACCGCCACGATATAGCTGAAATATTGTTGAAAGTGGCTTAAACACTATAACCCTATTCTTAACCCTTAACCACTGGCGAAATTTTCAGAACTAATTTTTATACCATGTCAAAATATGGTTGTCTCCTGGCAATGATAACAAAAAAGATGGTTGAGTAGTCAGTATCACAGGCACTCGAATTCCGGCCCCCCCCCCCCCCTTTGTCCTCATTTGGTCCCTCCCGCGATTATGGTATGGATCTTTGTCTGGAAGTATATCTTTGAATCATTTATCCATATTTTACAACATTTCGTGTTACAACTCTCTCGTTCTACTAACCTTTGTTTCTAGGTCCAGCTGCCATTTTACTATACATGTATGGTTTTTTTTTAAGTAAAACGGCAGCTGAACCTAGAAACAAAAGTTAGTAGAACGAAAGAGTTGTAACACGAAATGTTGTAAAATATGGATAAATGGCTCAAAGTTATACTTCCAGACAAAGATCCATACCATAATCGCGGGATGAACCAAATGAGGAAAAGGGGGGTCCGGAATTCGAGTGCCTGTGGTCAATATTGCATTAAGAAAAGTTTGAAGATACCATTTAGGGGTAATCAGAAGCCGTAAATAGAAGGAAAACCGACAATACAATGGCCATAAGAAAAAAAAGGACAAATATTATTAAGGTAGGAGCAACTTTTCAATCCCACAGGATTCAAAACTAATAGTTCCATTCCAAATGTTGCATCAGAGTAAAGCGTGTATGACTTCCCACAATTATATGTTTCAAATTACACCATGTAGATTTGGAGGCGCCATCATTAATGCTGGAAATTAAATGAAAACTAGAAACATGTTGTTTTTGTGGTTAATTTGTTCTTACTTTTGAATAGATAATGTGGTAGACTCTGTTCATAAAAATGAATTATTCTTATTCTAAATATTGATTTCTTTACATCTAAGTTTAGTTTGTTAATCACCCACTTCTGTCTCTAACAGAAGAGGGTTTACATAGATATGGCTGATGTGAATACTTCCATATAAATGTTTCCTGTAGAGAACGTTAGAGAAAACTGAAGTGGCAATCAAGAATGGGCAATCCAGAGAAACTGGCAACAAGTTTGACATGAAGTCAATAGACTAAAGCAAACACAAGCCAGTGGTGCAATGCACTTGTTTCTCTTCTCACCTTTAATGGTGATTCAAGTAAGAAGAGTCTGAAGATACCAAAGGGGCAATCAGAATCCGCATATCGAAGAAGAACAGACAACACAATGGCCAAAAGAAAAAATACAAAAGGACAAACAACGATCAACAAAACATACATATAAAACTAAAGATCGAGTAACACGAACCCCACTAAACACCGGGGGTAAACTCAGGTTCTCCGGAAGGGTAAGCAGTTCCTGCTCCACTAGTGACACCCGTGATGTTAATCTAGTTACAAACCCGGTGATAACGTCTTCGTCAGAAAGGGTTGAGATCCACTCGTAATATGAATCATGTAACTGGAAAGTTTATTGAAGACATAAATGTATTAACAACAATGTACGGTTTTCCAGCTCATAGAGATGTCAATAATGTTAGATGTGACGTGGTCAGACAAATGATTTAATGATTTCGTCACAAACCTACTATTTCTACATCTAGCGGGATATACCTAAAAGTCTAAAGCCTCCATGTAAAACATATACTCCAAAAACATATTACCATATGCAGTTACCAAGCATATATATGGAAGTGTCGACGTCAGCTTTATCTATATATACCATCTACTATCGTAATTGTATGTTTAATACATGATGATTGGTTGGTTATACGGTGAGATGTACTCTGAACTACTTATGTCAAAGGACAGAACTTGCTGGCTCAGATGCTGATGGTGACACGAATGAGGACGATCAGATTGAGAATGAAAGTTTACTTAATGTGATGTTTAGTGAAGATCAAGAGTTGAATCCCGGTCAAAGTATACTGTTAACACACAACAGTGATATTTCAATATGATGTTTCTATTTTGTGTGTGATGAGGTACAATATATGATCATTTGTTGTCAGATGCAAAATATGATGAATTCTGAATATGAATGTGCTGAGAATGGTCTACATATATAACCTTGTACAGAACAAGCAGTCAGCATTCCTATCTTTCCTTATTAACCGCGTTTGCTCCTCTTCTCGCCGACTTGTTCCTTTATTCGTATGATACAGACTTAGCACAACACAACACAGAAAACAAAAAAGATGAGCAGAAGTTATCCCGATCTTTTAATTTCACGTTCCGCTATATAGATGATGTCCTTTAATAACTAAATAGTTCTAAGTTTGGTGGTAAGTAGATCGCTTCTATCCCATTCAGCTTGTAACAAAGGAGGCCACAGATACAGCTAGGTCCCTGATGACCACGGATATGCTCTATTTGACATAAACACATTCCCGTTCTGTTCTCATTCATGACCTGTCACTGGGTTTGTAACAGATCTAACACAACGGGTGCCACTTGTGGAGAAGTAGCGCCTTACCCTTCCGGAGTACATGAGTTCACTGTGGTTAGTGGGTTCGTGTTGTTCATGTCTTCCAATTATATGTCTTCATTTTTCTAATTCAGTGTTGTGATGTCCGTTACAATGTCCGCTTAAAATGATATTCCGTTTGTCTACTCTCATTAGTTTTAAAGGAGATTCACGTTTTATTTATGTTGTTTTGTATTTATTTACTGATACTGGCGTCCAACAAGATTTTCATATCCATGATGTTCGTTTCAATTACGGTAACAGTAACCCGATAGGTGTTACTATTGGAGCAGTAACTGCTACCCTTCCAGAGCACATGGGTTCACCCTTTTTGTGGGTTCGCGTTGCTCAATTGTTTGTCTTCTGTTAGGAATTTTCTAAATCATTTCCCTATATCATGTGGTTGAACAATTCTATAGGAGGTAAGGTTTTCAGTAATTGGGCCACGAACTCATTTTGTGTCCTAGTCAAATTGTATTTTGCATTTCAAGAATTTACTAGCTCCATAATTTTAAATCAAAACAATGTATTTTGCAGGTCGATATGAATCCCTTCCCCCCAAGTTAAAGTTAACAACCATGCATTGTTGTTCGGGTAAATTGGTGTTCTATTTGGGCATTTTCCTGTAATTTTCGTTACATACAAGAGATATTTTATGAGCCGTACAAGTGTGGTACATGTAGATGGTATAAGTAGAAAGGTTTGTGTAAGTCTCCAAATACACACATGATATGATAAGTAGCATGCAATAGCACGGGGGCTTGTGTCATGGAATTATCCCCCTTTTTAAATGTTCTGCTTACGTATAATTATTCTCAATAACATTTCTTGACCATTACTTTTATTTAACGTTTTCCATATCCATACAGTCTTACGGTAACAGCAACTTACATGTCCCGGTGCTCTCTATGAAACAACACCAAATTAATAACGCGTCGTACGCACTACATCTGATATCCAAGTTACTTATTAATTAATGGTGCCGTGTGGAAGCCCTTGCATGTCCGCATCATTTCACTAAGAGGAGAGATTGGTCCATAAAACTAGCTTAACCCCGCCTCTTTTTTTTTATTGGTGTGACTGTACCAAGCCAGGAAAGAGAGCGGTCATATATTTGTGTTTTAGGATATCGATTTTACCCCTTTCTACGATTTGTGTATTGGATTTTGGAGCTGTTTCGACAGTGTGCTATTTTTTGTCATTTTGTTTTCTTCCAACATACATTTTATTCATATCACCTATTTTTTCAGTAACATATAAACAGCCCAGGGTATCTTAACTTAAGGGCCCCTGTTAGTTACTCAGTGTGCTATTTTTTGTCATTTTTTTTCTTCCAACATACATTTTATTCATATCACCTATTTTTTCAGTAACATATAAACAGCACAGGGTATCTTAACTTAAGGGCCCCTGTTAGTTACTCAGTGTGCTATTTTTTGTCATTTTTTTTCTTCCAACATACATTTTATTCATATCACCTATTTTTTCAGTAACATATAAACAGCACAGGGTATCTTAACTTAAGGGCCCCTGTTAGTTACTCAGTGTGCTATTTTTTGTCATTTTTTTTCTTCCAACATACATTTTATTCATATCACCTATTTTTTCAGTAACATATAAACAGCACAGGGTATCTTAACTTAAGGGCCCCTGTTAGTTACTCAGTGTGGTATTTTTTGTCATTTTTTTTCTTCCAACATACATTTTATTCATATCACCTATTTTTTCAGTAACATATAAACAGCCCAGGGTATCTTAACTTAAGGGCCCCTGTTAGTTACACAGTGTGGTATTTTTTGTCATTTTGTTTCTTCCAACATTCATTTTATTCATATCACCTATTTTTTCAGTAACATATAAACAGCCCAGGGTATCTTAACTTAAGGGCCTCTGTTAGTTACACAGTGTGGTATTTTTTGTCATTTTTTTTCTTCCAACATACATTTTATTCATATCACCTATTTTGTCAGTAACATATAAACAGCCCAGGGTATCTTAACTTAAGGGCCCCTGTTAGTTACTCAGTGTGCTATTTTTTTTTCGTTTTTTTTTCTTCCAACATACATTTTATTCATATCACCTATTTTTTCAGTAACATATAAACAGCCCAGGGTATCTTAACTGAAGGGCCCCTGTTAGTTACTCAGTGTGCTATTTTTTGTCATTTTTTTTTCTTCCAACATACATTTTATTCATATCACCTATTTGTTCAGTAACATATAAACAGCCCAGGATATCTTAACTGAAGGGCCCCTGTTAGTTACTCAGTGTGCTATTTTTTGTCATTTTTTTTCTTCCAACATACATTTTATTCATATCACCTATTTTTTCAGTAACATATAAACAGCACAGGGTATCTTAACTTAAGGGCCCCTGTTAGTTACTCAGTGTGGTATTTTTTGTCATTTTTTTTCTTCCAACATACATTTTATTCATATCACCTATTTTTTCAGTAACATATAAACAGCCCAGGGTATCTTAACTTAAGGGCCCCTGTTAGTTACACAGTGTGGTATTTTTTGTCATTTTGTTTCTTCCAACATTCATTTTATTCATATCACCTATTTTTTCAGTAACATATAAACAGCCCAGGGTATCTTAACTTAAGGGCCCCTGTTAGTTACACAGTGTGGTATTTTTTGTCATTTTTTTTCTTCCAACATACATTTTATTCATATCACCTATTTTGTCAGTAACATATAAACAGCCCAGGGTATCTTAACTTAAGGGCCCCTGTTAGTTACTCAGTGTGCTATTTTTTTTTCGTTTTTTTTTCTTCCAACATACATTTTATTCATATCACCTATTTTTTCAGTAACATATAAACAGCCCAGGGTATCTTAACTGAAGGGCCCCTGTTAGTTACTCAGTGTGCTATTTTTTGTCATTTTTTTTTCTTCCAACATACATTTTATTCATATCACCTATTTTTTCAGTAACATATAAACAGCCCAGGGTATCTTAACTTAAGGGCCCCTGTTAGTTACTCAGTGTGCTATTTTTTTTTCGTTTTTTTTTCTTCCAACATACATTTTATTCATATCACCTATTTGTTCAGTAACATATAAACAGCCCAGGATATCTTAACTGAAGGGCCCCTGTTAGTTACTCAGTGTGCTATTTTTTGTCATTTTTTTTTCTTCCAACATACATTTTATTCATATCACCTATTTTTTCAGTAACATATAAACAGCCCAGGGTATCTTAACTTAAGGGCCCCTGTTAGTTACTCAGTGTGCTATTTTTTTTTCGTTTTTTTATCTTCCAACATACATTTTATTCATATCACCTATTTTTTCAGTAACATATAAACAGCCCAGGGTATCTTAACTGAAGGGCCCCTGTTAGTTACTCAGTGTGGTATTTTTTGTCATTTTTTTTTCTTCCAACATACATTTTATTCATATCACCTATTTTTTCAGTAACATATAAACAGCCCAGGGTATCTTAACTGAAGGGCCCCTGTTAGTTACTCAGTGTGCTATTTTTTGTCATTTATTTTTCTTCCAACATACATTTTATTCATATTACCTATTTTTTCAGTAACATATAAACAGCCCAGGGTATCTTAACTTAAGGACCCCTGTTAGTTACTCAGTGTGCTATTTTTTTTTATTTTTTTTTCTTCCAACATACATTTTATTCATATCACCTATTTTTTCAGTAACATATAAACAGCCCAGGGTATCTTAACTTAAGGGCCCCTGTTAGTTACTTAGTGTGCTAATTTTTTTCATTTTTTTCTTCTTCCAACATACATTTTATTCATATCACCTATTTTTTCAGTAACATATAAACAGCCCAGGGTATCTTAACTGAAGGGCCCCTGTTAGTTACTCAGTGTGCTATTTTTTTTCATTTTTTTTCTTCCAACATACATTTTATTCATATCACCTATTTTTTCAGTAACATATAAACAGCACAGGGTATCTTAACTTAAGGGCCCCTGTTAGTTACTCAGTGTGCTATTTTTTTTTCATTTTATTTCTTCCAACATACATTTTATTCATATCACCTATTTTGTCAGTAACATATAAACAGCACAGGGTATCTTAACTTAAGGGCCCCTGTTAGTTACACAGTGTGCTATTTTTTTTCATTTTTTTTCTTCCAACATACATTTTATTCATATCACCTATTTTTTCAGTAACATATAAACAGCACAGGGTATCTTAACATAAGGGCCCCTGTTAGTTACTCAGTGTGCTATTTTTTTTCATTTTTTTTCTTCCAACATACATTTTATTCATATCACCTATTTTTTCAGTAACATATAAACAGCACAGGGTATCTTAACTTAAGGCCCCCTGTTAGTTACTCAGTGTGCTATTTTTTTTCATTTTTTTTCTTCCAACATACATTTTATTCATATCACCTATTTTTTCAGTAACATATAAACAGCACAGGGTATCTTAACTTAAGGGCCCCTGTTAGTTACTCAGTGTGCTATTTTTTTTTCATTTTATTTCTTCCAACATACATTTTATTCATATCACCTATTTTGTCAGTAACATATAAACAGCACAGGGTATCTTAACTTGAGGGCCCCTGTTAGTTACACAGTGTGCTATTTTTTTTCATTTTTTTTCTTCCAACATACATTTTATTCATATCACCTATTTTTTCAGTAACATATAAACAGCACAGGGTATCTTAACTTAAGGGCCCCTGTTAGTTACTCAGTGTGCTATTTTTTTTCATTTTTTTTCTTCCAACATACATTTTATTCATATCACCTATTTTTTCAGTAACATATAAACAGCCCAGGGTATCTTAACTTAAGGGCCCCTGTTAGTTACACAGTGTGCTATTTTTTTTTCATTTTTTTTTCTTCCAACTGTAGAAACTGTATTTTTGTTTTTCATTTTATTCAAAGAAGATTAAATGAACAATTTTTAATTTTTCGATTAAAAACATGCAGTGAAAAATGCGAATTTCACTTTTTTGCACTTTTCCGCGTATAACCTATTACATGGAAGGTGGTACAGTATATTACTGCTAATACTTACATTAATTCATCTACTTTTATTTGTTATAAAGGAAACAAAATAATAAAGAAAATATATATAATTAAATTATTTACTTACTGTTTCGACATCAACGTAACATTCCACATCGTCAGGTGAAGGTGTATCTGGAGCAAATCTTTCTATCTCTTCCGGACTTAAAAAACCATCACTGGCAGCCTCTATCAACGCTTGATAACTAGGGTTCATTGTACCCTGTGGACAAAATAATATGTTACATATACATAAGGTTCGTCCGTAAATCCCCGGTATCGTCTTATTTTGTTTATCTTTCCACATGTCGTGATGAATACATCCATACCACTCAGTGCCAGATTTAGATAAAGAGAGGTCCTAGGCTATTCCACTTGTAAGGCTCCTCCCAATTCCCCACCTTCACGACTGGAGGAAGATGGAAGTGTGTTTTATCAGGCGATGTTGATGAGGGGTGTTTAAAATTCTGCAATATTCTGAAATGGAGTCCAACTCTGTACGGAACATTACTGAAGGGTTGTTTAGAAAGTATAGTACGCTATGACAGCATAAGTGTGAAAATTCAATAAGAGTGTTAAAAAGATTATACACCTTGGCCGGAGGCCCCCTAAACTTTGAGGCCCTAGGCTTCAGCCTATCGGGCCTATAGGTAAATCCGGCACTGATACCACTTCACTAGTAGACGTATATTATAAAAGTATACCAATAAAACGCATCATGGATTGTACCACTAAATATCCGCGAACGTATATCGAAGAGGTATACATATAAAAGGATCTTGGATTACCGGCCTTTTATTGGTTGACTCGTGAAATTATGTTGAGGGGGTACAAATGTATGCCTATTTGTAAACGGATCCTAAATTGTACCACTAAATACCCGTGAACGTATATTGATTAAAGGTAACACTAAACGAATGCTGGATCATACAACTTGACGTGAAAACACATGTATATTGAGGAATTATACCTATAAACGAAACATGCATCATGCCACTTGACTACTGGAAGTACAGTTTTGTTGTATATTTGTTGTATGCGATTCCCATCAAGTAAGCTCCCCCTTACCATGCACTCTCAGTTACCATATGGATAACTCTAACGTCTTCCATCATAAAACCTGATAAAAATGCACCTCTTGATATTTACCCGTTTCCAGAATGTTTAGCTTTCCTCTTATCGTATACAACATGGAAAACACTTACCGGACTCTCGTTTCCCATATAGATAGCACCAATGTCTCTCTGATCCTACAACCTGATAAAATGTACCCGACCTCCGTAAGCACTAAGGTAATGTAAGCACTAATCTCGCTATATCATAAGTAGTTATCTAATAAATACTTATCTTAATAGTTTGAAGATAACTAAAGGGGTAATCAAAAGCCGTTAATCGAAGAAGGACAGACGATACAATGACCAAAATAAAAAGGACAAACAATTATCCACAAAGCGCTACTTGGGAAAACTAAAGACTAAGCAACACAAACCCCACTAAAAACGGAAATGAACTATAAGGCTCTCCGGAAAGATAGGCAGTGTTTGTCCCACTAGAAACTTGTATTTCCATTTGTTTAGCACTATCTTTGCTCTTGTCATACATCCTGATAACCTTGATGAGCCAGTTTAATGCTAATTCTATCTAAACATACAGTCTGATATTCTTTTTCCATAACTTAAGCAATAAAATCTTTCTAATCTAATAAAAATTAATATAATTCACCGGACCTCAGTTTCCACCAGTTAAACACTAGCCTCTCTCTTACCATACAGCCTGATAAATAATATCCATCAGTTAAGCAATAATATCTGCCTTAGCACACACCATGATTAACACTCAACTGGCCTCCATTTCTCATCAGTTTAGCAATAATCTCTCTCTATGATATAACTTTGTAATAACTTACGTGACCTACGTTTTCCACCAGTAAGCACTAACAGATCTCTTATCATACAACCTGATGAAAACTTACCTGACCCCCGTTTCCTCATCTGTTGAGAACTAAATCTCTCTAATCATACTGTCTGATAAAAGATAACTTGGTCTCTATTTTCCACCTGTGTAGCACTAACTTCGTGCTCATACAACCAAGCACTAACTTCGTGCTCATACAACCAAGCACTAACTTCGTGCTCATACAACCAAGCACTAACTTCGTACTCATACAACCAACCGCCTCGATGGTGTACTGGTAAGCGAGCTAATCCCTGGCCGGTTCAAACCAAAGACAAATGGTATTTGCTGCTTCTCTGCTTTTGTTTCTATAGGCTAACGCTATAAAACCGAACTCGGTATGTCGGTCTACTACTAAATAGACATCACCGTCAACAGATAGCCATGGTATAGCTTTAAAATTGCTTTCGCGGCATTAAGCAACCATCACGCACTCAAATATAATACCAAAGAACATGACAGCATTGCCAGACATCGGATTCCCATCTCCATAGCTCCTACTTCTATGTTGTAAGGCATTAGACAATCTGATAAAAAAAACCACTTACTTGACCTGTGTTTCCTATCTGTGCAGCACTAACTACCCTCTTGTCTGAAACCCGGATCCCTTCACGACAAAAAAATGAAGAGAAAAACCCAAGAAACACGGACACTCTTATCACCTGTTCCATTTTTGATATTTTCTTCAAGTGAATGAGGTTTTTTTCCTAAGAACAATCTGTGGTCATATTTGATGATTGGTCGTCCAATGAACTTCTTTACCCCCGCAATGTTGCTATCAGTAGATCACCAATTATGATACATTCTATTGTATGAAATATTATACCATGTTCTACCTTTTGATAATAAGTTTAATGTCATTAAAGCCATAATGATATGGTATAAATAGCGGAAAAGATCCAGGCGATATACATAAATGGAACAATTATCCACCTTTCTCAATGCAAATACATCCGATATTATCTTAGTATCAGATATTTAGGGAAAAACGGTACATTTATAATGAAATTAACTGTTTTAAAGTGCAGATAAAAACATGTTATGGAAATAAGCGTTAAGGACAATCGGTTTGTTTTCTGGTAAAACTTGTTAATAAATGTGTTATAGGTTTAGATGGACTCGTTTTTTTTCAGGCAAAACATGACATAAAAGTACATATATATTGTTAAATATATCTGGTAACAAACTTTCAGATTCAGTTGTATGTCATTAAACCATTTCGATACAACGCAATAATTTAGAGTTTGCAAAATGGGCTCTCTCTCTATATATGTCTTTGTAGATATTGATATAGAAGACAAAACATGATAACAAAGAAGATATCCCATTTACTACCGTAGACAGAAGGCACAATTAAGACTATGGACAATCCAGACAAACATCCCATTTACTACCGTAGACAGAAGGCACAATTAAGACTATGGACAATCCAGAGAAACATCTCATTTACTACCGTAGACAGAAGGCACAATTAAGACTATGGACAATCCAGAGAAACATCTCATTTACTACCGTAGACAGAAGGCACAATTAAGAATATGGACAATCCAGAGAAACATCTCATTTACTACCGTAGACAGAAGGCACAATTAAGACTATGGACAATCCAGAGAAACATCTCATTTACTACCGTAGACAGAAGGCACAATTAAGACTATGGACAATCCAGACAAACATCCCATTTACTACCGTAGACAGAAGGCACAATTAAGACTATGGACAATCCAGAGAAACATCTCATTTACTACCGTAGACAGAAGGCACAATTAAGACTATGGACAATCCAGAGAAACATCTCATTTACTACCGTAGACAGAAGGCACAATTAAGAATATGGACAATCCAGAGAAACATCTCATTTACTACCGTAGACAGAATGCACAATTAAGACTATGGACAATCCAGAGAAACATCTCATTTACTACCGTAGACAGAAGGCACAATTAAGACTATGGACAATCCAGAGAAACATCTCATTTACTACCGTAGACAGAAGGCACAATTAAGACTATGGACAATCCAGAGAAACATCCCATTTACTACCGTAGACAGAAGGCACAATTAAGACTATGGACAATCCAGAGAAACATCTCATTTACTACCGTAGACAGAAGGCACAATTAAGACTATGGACAATCCAGAGAAACATCTCATTTACTACCGTAGACAGAAGGCACAATTAAGAATATGGACAATCCAGAGAAACATCTCATTTACTACCGTAGACAGAAGGCACAATTAAGACTATGGACAATCCAGAGAAACATCCCATTTACTACCGTAGACAGAAGGCACAATTAAGACTATGGACAATCCAGAGAAACATCTCATTTACTACCGTAGACAGAAGGCACAATTAAGACTATGGACAATCCAGACAAACATCCCATTTACTACCGTAGACAGAAGGCACAATTAAGACTATGGACAATCCAGAGAAACATGCAACCTTGAACACAAGACACACAATGACGACAAACAAAACAAATATCGCAACACAGAAAACTGAACAAAAGAGGAACACTCACCCCACCAATTTTTTTTTTGGTTGAACCTAAGTGCTCGTGAAGGGAAGGTAGTTCCTGTTTCTTATAAGACACCCCACCAGCAATCCTTTGGTTGAACCCAGGTGCTTTCGAAGGGAAGGTAGTTCCTGTTTCTTATAAGACACCCCACCAACAATCCTTTGGTTGAACCCAGGTGCTCGTGAAGGGAAGGTAGTTCCTGTTTCTTATAAGACACCCCACCAACAATCCTTTGGTTGAACCCAGGTGCTCGTGAAGGGAAGGTAGTTCCTGTTTCTTATAAGACATCCCACCAACAATCCTTTGGCTGAACCTAGGTGCTCGTGAAGGGAAGGTAGTTCCTGTTGTTTATAAGACACCCCACCAACAATCCTTTGGTTGAACCCAGGTGTTCGTGAAGGGAAGGTAGTTCCTGTTTCTTATAAGACATCCCACCAACAATCCTTTGGTTGAACCCAGGTGCTCGTGAAGGGAAGATAGTTCCTGTTTCTTATAAGACACCCCACCAACAATCCGTTGGTTGAACCCAGGTGCTCTCGAAGGGAAGGTAGTTCCTGTTTCTTATAAGACACCCCACCAACAATCCTTTGGTTGAACCCAGGTGCTCGTGAAGGGAAGGTAGTTCCTGTTTCTTATAAGACATCCCACCAACAATCCTTTGGTTGAACCCAGGTGCTCGTGAAGGGAAGGTAGTTCCTGTTTCTCATAAGACACCCCACCAACAATCCTTTGGTTGAACCCAGGCGCTCGTGAAGGGAAGGTAGTTCCTGTTTCTTATAAGACACCCCACCAACAATCCTTTGGTTGAACCCAGGTGCTCGTGAAGGGAAGGTAGTTCCTGTTTCTTATAAGACATCCCACCAACAATCCTTTGGTTGAACCCAGGTGCTCGTGAAGGGAAGGTAGTTCCTGTTTCTTATAAGACACCCCACCAACCATCCTTTGGTTGAACCCAGGTGTTCTCGAAGGGAAGGTAGTTCCTTTTTCTTATAAGACACCCCATCAACAATCCTTTGGTTGAACCCAGGTGCTCTCGAGGGCAAGGTAGTTCCTGTTTCTTATAAGACACCCCACCAACAATCCTTTGGTTGAACCCAGGTGCTCTTGAAGGGAAGGTAGTTCCTGTTTCTTATAAGACACCCCACCAACAATCCTTTGGTTGAACCCAGGTGCTCGTGAAGGGTAGGTAGTTCCTGTTTCTTATAATACACCCCACCAACAATCCTTTGGTTGAACCCAGGTAGTTCCTGTTTCTTATAATACACCCCACCAACAATCCTTTGGTTGAACCCAAGTGCTCGTGAAGGGAAGGTAGTTCCTGTTTCTTATAAGACATCCCACCAACAATCCTTTGGTTGAACCCAGGTGCTCTCGAAGGGAAGGTAGTTCCTGTTTCTTATAAGACACCCCACCAACAATCCTTTGGTTGAACCCAGGTGCTCGTGAAGGGAAGGTAGTTCCTGTTTCTTATAAGACACCCCACCAACAATCCTTTGGTTGAACCCAGGTGCTCGTGAAGGGAAGGTAGTTCCTGTTTCTTATAATACACCCCACCAACAATCCTTTGGTTGAACCCAGTTGCTCTCGAAGGGAAGGTAGTTCCTGTTTCTTATAAGACACCCCACCAACAATCCTTTGGTTGAACCCAGGTGCTCGTGAAAGGAAGGTAGTTCCTTTTTCTTATAAGACACCCCATCAACAATCCTTTGGTTGAACCCAGGTGTTCTCGAAGGGAAGGTAGTTCCTGTTTCTTATAAGACACCCCACCAACAATCCTTTGGTTGAACCCAGGTGCTCGTGAAGGGAAGGTAGTTCCTGTTTCTTATAAGACACCCCACCAACAATCCTTTGGTTGAACCCAGGTGCTCGTGAAGGGAAGGTAGTTCCTGTTTCTTATAATACACCCCACCAACAATCCTTTGGTTGAACCCAGGTGCTCTCGAAGGGAAGGTAGTTCCTGTTTCTTATAAGACACCCCACCAACAATCCTTTGGTTGAACCCAGGTGCTCGTGAAAGGAAGGTAGTTCCTTTTTCTTATAAGACACCCCACCAACAATCCTTTGGTTGAACCCAGGTGTTCTCGAAGGGAAGGTAGTTCCTGTTTCTTATAAGACACCCCACCAACAATCCTTTGGTTGAACCCAGGTGCTCGTGAAGGGAAGGTAGTTCCTGTTTCTTATAAGACACCCCACCAACAATCCTTTGGTTGAACCCAGGTGCTCTCGAAGGGAAGGTAGTTCCTGTTTCTTATAAGACACCCCACCAACAATCCTTTGGTTGAACCCAGGTGCTCGTGAAAGGAAGGTAGTTCCTTTTTCTTATAAGACACCCCACCAACAATCCTTTGGTTGAACCCAGGTGTTCTCGAAGGGAAGGTAGTTCCTGTTTCTTATAAGACACCCCACCAACAATTCTTTGGTTGAACCCAGGTGCTCGTGAAGGGAAGGTAGTTCCTGTTTCTTATAAGACACCCCACCAACAATCCTTTGGTTGAACCCAGGTGCTCGTGAAGGGAAGGTAGTTCCTGTTTCTTATAATACACCCCACCAACAATCCTTTGGTTGAACCCAGGTGCTCTCGAAGGGAAGGTAGTTCCTGTTTCTTATAAGACACCCCACCAACAATCCTTCGGTTGAACCCAGGTGCTCGTGAAAGGAAGGTAGTCCCTTTTTCTTATAAGACACCCCACCAACAATCCTTTGGTTGATCCCAGGTGTTCTCGAAGGGAAGGTAGTTCCTGTTTCTTATAAGACACCCCACCAACAATCCTTTGGTTGAACCCAGGTGCTCGTGAAGGGAAGGTAGTTCCTGTTTCTTATAAGACATCCCACCAACAATCCTTTGGTTGAACCCAGGTACTCCTGAAAGGAAGGTAGTTCCTTTTTCTTATAAGACACCCCACCAACAATCCTTTGGTTGAACCCAGGTGCTCTCGAAGGGAAGGTAGTTCCTGTTTCTTATAAGACACCCCATCAACAATCCTTTGGTTGAACCCAGGTGCTCGTGAAGGGAAGGTAGTTCCTGTTTCTTATAAGACACCCCACCAACAATCCTTTGGTTGAACCCAAGTGCTCGTGAAGGGAAGGTAGTTCCTGTTTCTTATAAGACACCCCACCAACAATCCTTTGGTTGAACCCAGGTGTTCTCGAAGGGAAGGTAGTTCCTGTTTCTTATAAGACATCCCACCAACAATCCTTTGGTTGAACCCAGGTGCTCTCGAAGGGAAGGTAATTCCTGTTTCTTATAAGACATCCCACCAACAATCCTTTGGTTGAACCCAGGTACTCGTGAAGGGAAGGTAGTTCCTGTTTCTTATAAGACACCCCACCAACAATCCTTTGGTTGAACCCAAGTGCTCGTGAAGGGAAGGTAGTTCCTGTTTCTTATAAGACACCCCACCAACAATCCTTTGGTTGAACCCATGTGCTCTCGAAGGGAAGGTAGTTCCTGCTTCTTATAAGACACCCCACCAACAATCCTTTGGTTGAACCCAGGTGCTCGTGAAGGGAAGGTAGTTCCTGTTTCTTATAAGACATCCCACCAACAATCCTTTGGCTGAATCTAGGTGCTCGTGAAGGGAAGGTAGTTCCTGTTGTTTATAAGACACCCATCGCGTTACCCATATGCAAATCCTGTAGGCAGTACCGGATTTATCATTGTGCTTATGTGTGCTTAAACACAGGGCCTCGTTTGCCAGGAGGGCCTATTTTCCTGCCAAAAATATTTTTACGATGGATTTTTAGTTATGTGGTGAAATTTTTAACTATTCTTAAATTTCCTGGGCATATACATGTATGCCTGACTGTCTGTGTAGGCCTACCGGGTCTATCTCCTTTAGCGCCCAAGTAAGGGGCCTCATAACTTAACTAGCACGGCGCCTCATTTGTCCTAATTCCGGCACTGCCTGTAGGTGAATTGTTATAGGGGACTATTGCATCTGTACGAGTACATTGTATACACCAATACTGGCTTTAAATACATGTGCACCATAGATTTATTGACGTCGCGTGAGAGCAGATTTGAAGCTCTCAATGCTTGTTGCTCCTACTAATGTCTTTTCTAGATGATCAGTGTTTTACTAAAAAAAAAATGCTTGAGTATTACTGTTTTTTTTTTGTAAATCAAAGCACTTTGAATAGTTCCTCGCTGATTTTTCGACAAAGAGGGAGAGGCGTTAAGGTGCAAAATTGGCTCCACCTTTTCATTACCTGACTTTGTCGGTCCGCTGTGAGGAATTAGATGCACATATTAACTAACTGTATTTATTTATGAAAAGCACATATTGTGAATACATTTTGGAGAAAATTTTATCGACATCTGAGGTGGGGCCGATTTTGGCTCTTATAGCTCCCAGTCCTTTGGTAGATTGATATTTCTCGAAATTCGTTGCCATTATCGATCTCTTCGGTCGGGTTTTATTTAAGCAATCCCTGGATCGAGAACGAGAACCAGCCACTCAACCACTTTGTACAGAAATATAGGTTTTTGACTAGTGTGTCTAGTCTGAAGGTTCTAGTTCTAGATTAAGTATGTTTGAGACCATCCTTTTTCTCTAGATTTGTAGTCTCCTGCTATGAATCTCCCTGCCAGTCGTTGGATTATGTTATGTGTGTTGATATTGGTAGCCATGTAGGGATATCTATGCCATACTATTGCACCATACCGGTATTCGATCGTTGGTTGTACTAGTGAAATATATGCTGTTTTGCTACAATCTTGTAGGGAATATCACCGATTTTTGGCATTGAAGAACATTCCCGTCGTTAGTAAATGCTTCTTGGTTTTTGATATCTTCTTGTAGACTTTCGTGGTCTTTTTCTTTGTTTGTAGAGTAGACAGTCATCTGCAAAGTCTTACTGAAGATTTTACTGCATCTAGAAGGTCTGATGTTATGAAAAGTTTGAAGATACCAAAGCCAATTGCAAGGGGTAATTAGAAGTCGTAAATCGAAGGCAAAACAATATAATGGCAATAAAAAAAACCAACCAACATTTCACAGAAAACTAATGATTGAGAAACACGACCCCCAAAAACTCAGGTGCTCCTATAGCTATTTATCACATAGCTGAATTGGCCTAGGCAACTAATTATGATATATATCTCAGATGAATTGGTCTAGGGGAGGGACTTATGATGACACAGAGGTGAATTGGTCTAGGGGACCCCTGAGGCATAGGTTACCGTGGCCTATTTTTGCAAACCTGTTTAGGCCCTTTGGTCTTTTTTTGTTCCCAAAGATCTTAAAATTATTTGGCTTTCCAAACAGGAGTTTGAAGATACCAAAGGGATAATCAGAATCCGTATATCGAAGAACAGACAAAACAATGGCCAAAAAGAAAAAGTACAAAAGGACAAACAACCATCTACAAAACTTTCGATTTTGAGTGAACCTTATGGTTATTCCAGAAATGTGTTGTGTGCACTAAGAGAATGTTGAAGATACCAAAGAGGCAATCAATAAGAGTTATTTCAAAAAGGACAGAAAATACAATGGCCAAAAAATTATCTACATCACACTGTACATAGAAAACTAAAGATTGAGCAGCATGAACCCCACTAAAAACTGGGGTGAACTCATATGTTCCAGAAGGGTAGGAAGTTCCTCTTCCACTTGAGGTGCCTGTCGTGTTACTCTTTATCCAAACCCAGTAATAAGTGATGAATGAGGAAAGGACCGGATTGTGATTACAACAAAAAGAACATATCCCATGTCATCTGTGACACAGATATTCTGTAACCATGGTGACTACCATAAAACGTTTGAAGTGATGACTCCAACATGACCATTAGGAAACCTAGGTTCAGTAGCTTCTTTCTTATCTATGCTTTTATGTATCACACAGATAAATTGGCTAGGGGGCTAGTGATGCTATGCTTCACACAGATGACTTGGCCTAGGGGACCACCGATGTTATGCATCACACAGGTCATATGCTAAAAATATATAAACTACAAAATAAGTAAAATAAACAAGTTTATTTAACATTTGATCACAGATTTTGAATGTGCATGAAAATCATAGTGTATTTACAAAGTCAAAATATGTACATTTGATGTACATACATAGATAAATAAATCTGTAAGTGGAAGGCAACAAAACGTCAACATTCTATCATGTAAATTAACACTCAAATCTCAAGCAAACAACAGATAAATTATTAACAATACATTTGTGTATTTTAAGCAGATCTAAACCTATATTAACTGGTGGAAATTATTCATCTTTATGTCTTTTTTAAATTTATAGATATAAATACAAATGTATATTCTAGTGGAAATTCAGAGCAGAAACATTTCAACTTTTCAACTACAGCAAAACTACTAGAAATGTTATTTCTCATCTCATAGTCATAACAAAAATCAGAGACTTCTAGGAGCCTGTTATGTTCACCTGGTATATAAATAGCTTTAAGGATTAACATTTTGAAAACTATTTTTTCCCAATCATGATGAAATAAGAAATCTTTATAGAAGACCTCACACACATCATTTGTAACCAGATTTTGTTACAAATCATTTAGACATGCAGTTTCTGAGGAGATGAATTTTAAACTTTCAACCAAACCAAAAAATAATTGCAAATGGTGGCCATGTTTTTTCTTGCCTGATATAAGACATAATGAGGATTTTTTTGCAGAGGACATCACAAACCTCATTCATGCAAAGTTTGGTTCTAATTGGTCCCACAGTTTAAGTGGAGATGATCAAAATGTGAAACGTTAAAGACAACTGACACAGTACTGACGAAAGCTCTCATGCCCTTTGGGCCTGGTGAGCTAAAAAGACACATAACAAATTACAATATTGATAGACAAACACATTATAGTGATAAAAAATTGTTTTGTATTTTTATTGGATGTAGAACAATTATTTACTACTGTATCTAGCTGACATGAAATTTGTATGAAAATATGAATAAAAAGAAGAAAGTGTTTCATCTTAAAACTTCTCTTTCATCTTGATAGAAGAGAGACAAAATGTTAAACAAATGTACATTTTTCATATTAAGAAATTCATACAATTATTCTTGTAGTTGATGTACAGTCTAACCTGGGTTAAGAGGTCACCTTTGGGACAGAGAAAAAGTGGCCTTTTAAGACAGGTGACCTCTTAAAAGAGGTTTAATTCATATGAAATTTTCTATGACAGGATAAGAAAATGGTGACCTTTTAATACAGGTGACTGCTTGGGCAGGTTTGACTGTATGTTAAATGACAAAAAAAAAGTATAAAAAAATGCTGTCAAACAATAAAAGAAGTGTAGCATTGCATACCTCGACAATAGATCATGTGAGTATTCAATATTGAGGAATATATTATATTCATTCCTGGGCAAAATGACACTTTTCGTTGGGACAAAGTTTGAAAGTACAAAATGTATGATGTTTATGATAACCAGTTTTAATACTGAAAACTATTGGTGTGGACAAAGCAGTACCTACTTATGCCTGTGACATGACGATCATAACCTTGAAATGAAAAAGTCACAATTAATTAAATTAAACAACATTAATTAATTATTACATGATTTCTTCAAAATATGCATGTGATGATGACGTACACATTATACTGGTACTTGTTAAACCTGGGGCTATCTGTATCACTGACCTGATTTACAATTACTGTTGTTGAAAACACAGGCACTTGTGGCATGGAATTACCACCCCCCCCCCCCTTTTTTTTTTACTTTCTGAGCACCTGTGGTTGAATATAGAAGTAACTATACAACTTTTCTAGGGAAGATGTTGATTTACAAATATGAAAAACATGTGATATGTGTGTAGTTTGCATGTCAAGAAATTTGTAAGATTCTCTCATCAGTCATAACATACTTGAAAACAACAGTCAAAGACAATGGATGTCTTAATCTCCATTATATTTGCACCTTTGATTCATATATAATAAATGCAGACATACATATCTATAAAGAACTAGGTTAAATCATGATTGGAATAATTCTAATAGGTCACTGCGACCAAAGTCTCTAGCTATATCTACAGCAGTGAGATCTCCCATCTTCAGGTTAATATCAGCTCTTGTCAGTATCAATAACTTTACTACATCTTTGTGTCCTGGAACATAAACAAATAGGTGAATGAGTATCAAAAATCTGTACAATAGAGTCAGAATTAAACATAGCAAATTGTAGAATGTAAAATTTGATTTTGGTGTTTAATGCCACTTTCAGCAATATTTCAGCTATATCATGGCGACCAGTTTTAGTGGTGGAGGAAGCCGGAGTACATGGAGAGAACCACCGACCATGTAGAATGTAAGAACATTCTATGAAATTGAGACCAAGTTTATAAATTAGGTGACAGAAACCTGCTGAATTATAGATTAGAGCTTTTGAGTGAGTGAGTGATTTTTCGGTTATACCATGTGATAATTAGATACAATTTTGAAATTAGATAACCTCAGGATGCCTAACTTTGGCAATGGTGGTTTTAGATGAGAAGATGTTTGAAAAATGGATGAAAAATGTTATGTAATGGCAAAAGTTCACAGGTCAGGCAAGATAAAAATGCTTTGAATAAATTGATCATTGAATGGCAATATGTTATTATTTCACATGTTTAAATGATACATGTACTCAAAGAAACAAGGAAGAGCTGTCTTATCTGGATTAATCCCTGATCTGCTAAATAAGTGAATACTTTTAACCACAAGAATTAAAAGTGTGCATAGTTTCTTAAGCAAAGTAACCAAGGGGCTAGCTTTTAATAAACATGGTTGGACACAGCACTGTCGAGTGGTCTAGGGCGCTGGACATAAGGCTAACCAAATGGTGCTGCAGTGTATCAATGGTGTGGGTTCAAATCCCGTCGAGGGAAGAACAAAAATTTGACAGCTCTAAAATCTAACTCTAACAATGTTTGGTTTAATTTTCAAACGTATATATATATATTTATATATACACTGTATATATACCAGCCTTTTTATGGCAGACGTTTCATCAAAAATATTTAGTCCTGTTTCTACCGAGTACATGCATCTTCAAACGAGTACTTTTTGCTTTGTTTTACTTTTGTATTTGTACTGTTGTAACAAAATTTGGATTGTTCTTTTGATCAGAAATCTTATATGGACTGGGGAACTTTGTGGTGAAGTCAGCTGCAATTTTTATTTGCTTCTTGACTTGACAAAATTCTAACAAATATAAAGGATGAGTTTTGTAATTATATCTTTAACCTTACCATGCATTACAGCCAGATGCAATGGAGTAGCATTCTCACATTGTGGATTCTGAACATTAACATCAATATCAGCACTTTTAACTAACATGGTGACAAGTTCTGTGTTCCCATTATTAGCTGCAGCATGAAGAGGGGTGTTTCCTGTATCAGCAGCCATATTTACATTAATTGGAGGTTTAACCTGAAAACAAAATGGTGATACAAAAAATGTAGTTAGGTCTTTTATAATAAACTAAATGTACAGATTACAGGGAACCTGCAAATGTTCATCTGCTGAGTGGTTGCCTTCCAAATTTTGCTCAATTGGAGAAATTGCAAGTTTTGAGATAGTCTACAACATTCCAGTATAACAAAAATATAATCTTATTTTTTTTATTTTTTTTATAGAAGACATCACATCTTAGCTTAAACAATTTTTTTTTTTTTTTACAGATTTCCAAAAATAATGTGCAACAGAATAAATAAATAATTATAAAATTTTTAAAGTACTGGTAACAGCTCTAAATAAGGGAGAATATTTTTATGTTCTAAAATAACAAAATTGTTTAACAAAGTTTTTTTTAAACATTGCCAAGA
This sequence comes from Bathymodiolus brooksi, assembly GCA_963680875.1. Lineage (NCBI taxonomy): Eukaryota > Metazoa > Mollusca > Bivalvia > Mytilida > Modiolidae > Bathymodiolus > Bathymodiolus brooksi. The sequence goes on from OY804579.1 coordinate 15,746,177, forward strand.
TCTGATTTAACATGAAATAATAATAAATTCCTCAAACACTTATTATCACTAATATTCTAATGTACGGTATACATTTTGTTCATTTGTTTAACATTTCAGGGCTAAAGCATACATCACATTCAACAACAGGGCCCGGGTGGCTCAATGAGTTAGGTAGTTGGATTACCAAACAACTCATACAAGCCTATCACTAATATGGCGTGGGTTCGCGCCCGGCTTTGTAATTTACAAACTAGAGGCTCAGCTCACTGAGCCTGTATCGCTCACCTGACAATAGAATGATACTGAAGCAAATTTCAAAGGGAGATAATCATTACCTTAAAAAACAGCAGCCATCTTGAATGGAGGGTGGGGCTGTCGGACACAATATTGAAAGGGACACACCCAGGGACCATCTATGCCAGGTTTGGACCTTACATAGATGCTTCCTGCCAAGTTTGGCTCCATTTGGCCAAGCTGTTTCAGAGGAGAAGATTTTTTTAACATTAGCCAATCAGAAAAAAAAAGAATTAATCTTGGCGGCCATGTTTGTTGGTCGAATGGAACCAAATGAAGAAGCTTTATAGAGGATCTTACATAGATGCTTCCTGCCAAGTTTGGCTCCATTTTGCCAAGCAATTTCAAAGGAGAAGATTTTTTTAAACAGTAGCCAATCAGAAACAAGAATTGCCCTTGGCGGCCATATTTGTTGGTGGAACGGAACGAAATGGAGAAACTTTAGTTTATAGAGGACCTTACATAGATGCTTACTGCCAAGTTTGGTTCCATTTGGCTAAGTTGTTTCAGAGGAGAAGATTAAAATATGAAAAAGTTAACGAACGGACGATGGACGCCAAGTGATGGCCAGGTGAGCTAAAAAATGATGAAAAAAGGGCAATAACTCCTAGACGGGTTATCAGATTTACCTCAAAATTGCAGGGCATGTAGATTTTGACAAGCTGAACATGTTTTCCGTTTACACTTAACATCTATCTCTTTTAGTTTTTGAAATAAAGGATGAAAAGTATTAACATTTTGAAAATTTGATGAAAAAAGGGCAATAACTTCAAGATGGGTAATCAGATTTACTTTAAAATTGCAGGCTAGGTAGATCTTGACATGCTGAACATGTTTGCTGTTTACACTTAACATCTATCTCTTATAGTTTTTGAAATAAAGGACAAAAAGTATTACAATTTTGAAAATTTGATGAAAAAAGAGCAATAACTCCAAATTGGGTACTCAGATTAACTTCAAAATTGCAGGGTAGGTAGATCTTGATATGCTGCACATTTTTGCAATTTAAACTTAACATCTATCTCTTATATTTTTTAAATAAAGGATGAAAAGTATTAACATTTTAAAAATTTGATGAAAAAAGGGCAATAACTTCAAGATGGGTAATCAAATTTACTTTAAAATTGCAGGCTAGGTAAATCTTGACATGCTGCACATGTTTGCTGTTTAAACTTAACATCTATCTCTTATAGTTTTTGAAATAAAAAACGAAAAGTATTAAAATTTTGATGAAAAAAAGGGCAATAACTCTAAGATAGGTAATCAGATTTTCTTCAAAATTTCAGGGTAGTTAGATCTTGCTGTGCTGATCATTTTTACCATATGTTCTATTTTTAGTAACAGCAGCCATGTTTGTTGGCCGAATGAAACCAAATGAAGAAGTTATATAGAGGATATTACATAGATGCTTCCTGCCAAGTTTGGCTCCATTTGGCCAAGCAGTTTCAGAGGAGAAGATTTTTTTAACATTAGCCAATCAGAAACAAGAATTGCCCTTGGCGGCCATATTTGCTGGCGGAATGGGACGAAATGAAGAAACTTTATAGAGGACCTTATATAGATGCTTTCTGCCCAGTTTGGTTCCATTTGGCCCAGTTGTTTCAGAGGAGTAGATTAAAATATGAAAAGGTTAACGGATGGACGATGGACGCCAAGTGATGGCAATACCTCACATGACCCTTTGGGTCAGGTGAGCTAAAAAGGGTGCACTCGACTCGCAGCCACAAGCGATAAAGTTTACCAGTTGCTTGCCCATGGTCGGTGGTACTCTCTCCACCACTAAAATTGGTCGCCATGATATAGCTGAAATATTGCTGAAAGTGGCATTAAACACAATAAATCAATCAATCATTCAACAAACATATTAGGCATCTGCAAGACAAAAATACAAGAATACAGAAACTTTTAAAGTGATCTTTATCTGCATGAAATCTTAACATAAAAATGTGCTCCATTTTTAAGTAAACACTCGCTGCTCTGCAAAATATATAAAACTAATTCTAACATGCCAATACATTTGATGAAATGATTTACTTACTCTATTAATTAAATAGTGGAGAACTTCTGGTTGGTTATGCATGACGGCTGTGAAGATAGTAGTCCTCTGGTGAGTGTCTGTGTCTGTGAGAGATACCAGTCCACTAACACTATAGTAATGTACAACATCTACATAGCCCAGTCTTATAGCCTGTGATAATCTGACTTGGTTAATATCATCCTTGTCTTCTTTACTACAGAATGATGTCAGGTTACTCTGTTGAAGTCTGTCTAATAAATTTCTATAAAAGTTTACAATGGCTGACCAACAACTGACGATAGCAAATGAACGAGTCGCCAGTAACCATTGTGCATATTGTTTGTTTCTGGTAGAACACTTAACGTCTGATAACATTTTCTTATAATCTTCCCTCTTACCCGAGGTTAAAACTCCAAGATAGTCTAAAAACATATGAGGTCCCTTTGAGCTAAGTAATCTACTTGGATACTCCCTGAACACAGCTTTAGATAAATTTAACACATCTCTGTAACAAATTTTCCTCTGTTCACGTCCTACTGTGAATGCAAAAGAAAGTTCTTCTGTTAAAATACCATTTTCTAATTCAAAAATTTCTTGTTTTTCCACTCCAGGAAAATCTGACAACCAAAAATGTGCAAAACGGACAAAGTTATCTCCAGCATTACAGAAACTTGACAGTTTTTCTACATTTTCGTTAGCACGAGATAGCCACGCGGAGACAACTGTAGCATCCATATAACATAACATATCATCAAAGTTAAAGGATCTATTTGGTTGTACTGCACCAATAGGCTGTGATGACATATCCACGTCAAAACCAGACGTTGGACGGAGAGGTGGAAGTGGCATATGTTTCTGTGGTAAATCATGTCGTGACGGAACAGTATCTAAGGCTTTCTGTTTATTTCTCTTCCTTTTTCTTTTTGATTTTGTTTCAGCTTTCTCCGATGAACCTGAAACCGGTAACTCTATAGATGTGGAAATTTCAGGTGGGGTCTCTCCATTGGTCACACATCCTGAGTCTGGAGAAAAACGCTTGCCAGACCCACTGTTCCGACTCTCACAGTCACATGAATCAGTACTTCCTATAGAGAGACGATCAAAGTCATTTAAATCATTGATCACATTGTCATCATCAGAAATGAACTCTTCATCACTGTCCCTCACTGTTAGACGAGACACACAAATTAAGTCACGTAGATCTCTGACACCTCTACTCATTGTTATCACAGATATTAGCTCATAAAATATAAAGAACAATTTACATCACCCAGCAAAATCAATTTCAGCCTGAATCCTCATATCAGTGGCCAACTGAAAACTAATTATGATGGTTGGTAGACGAATGGTTGACTGCCAAGCAAGTCTAAAGAAGAAAATCAAGATGGACGACAGTTTACTTGAATACACCACATACTGACCAGTGAAATACTGTATTATGGCACACATCTGAATGATTGGATGAACATTGCTGTAAAATCTGTGTAGCTACCATAGCTTCAATTTAGAATTATTTGTACTCTGAAATATACAAACAAAACCACATATCATATGTTTAACTTTTCAGTCTTAAGCAGTAAATAAATATTTTTTAGTAAATAGAAAAACATGCTCAACATCAAGCTTATGGTATGAAGAACAATGCAAATAACATTTTTGGTTTCTGCAATTACATTAACATGGGAGATAACCCATCAACATGACTTTCAATCTACTTTTTTAAATGAAAACTAAGAGAAGGCTCAGCACTACAAAACTTTTTATTTAATAGCATTCCTGATGCTTGAAAAAATATTGTTACTGAGATCAGTGACATATATCTTCTAAGGAGAGTGCAAATTCTTAACAAGGTCAGTTCCGTTGTTAAAACAGTCATGACAATTTAATCACAATTAGATATTCTTTGGATCTTATTAAAATTATTTCATCAGGAGATTCACATTTGGAATCTAATCACATTAATAGTCACTTTTCAAGTAACCAATCAGCAATGTGCTTACAAACAATATTGATACATTCAACAGTAGAGCGTTATACGAAAAGACATGAATGAATGAAAGGAATCCTGACACTGACAGGATCTGATACAGAATGTCTTTAGGCATATATTAATAGCAGACAAGATCAATATGTTTAATAGCATACAACGTTATATTAAATGCTCTCTTCAGTTCCAAAAAAAAAAATTGATCATAGTCAATTATCAATTTATAGCATCGATTGCTTGAGGAAGAGAAAATTCTTATAATACAACTATATTTTTTGTGAGAATCTCATTTGCATATTTGGCCAAGATCTGCAAGACAGAAGATCACTCACCAAAACAATTTACACATAATACAGTGCCTTAATATATTTTAAACAAACTCATAATGATCTATAAACTGTTCAAATTTTATTTTATTTCATGGTTAAATGTGGCTATATTGGCAATAAGTACATGTACATTTGTATATCTTTTGGTGTGCATAGTCATACATGTATGTTCTTCTATTTGTAGCAACAACATCCTGCTAGTTGGTTGTTTTTGTAAATCTTTTAAACCTCTCATATTATAATTTACACAAAAAGCTTGAAATCATTTTTTTTTTAAATCAATTTGTGTAGTAAATTATAGACTTGTTATATTTCTTCTGTTGTAGTTTCTATATTAAATCCTTAACTCTTGTATTTGATGATACCACTTTTTAAGTTTTATACTATGCATAGCTATTTGTCTTGACCCTTATTTTCTTGTTTAAGTTTGAAGTGTTTAATTAAAATTTCATGACATTATATGGCTGAATTAGTACCAGAGATTGCGATAAACCACATATAATAATATATTTCCATTTGTCAGTTATCAACAATATGAAATTATAATTAATAAAATGGTATGCCACCATGACTTGATAAACCGTTATGGAATATCTGTGTCACAAATGACCACGGATATGTTCCACTTGTTGTAAACACTTCCCGGCCCTTTCCTCATTCATGACTTATTACCGGGTTTGTAACTAGATTAACATGACGGGTGCCACTAGTGGAGCAGGAACTGCTTACCCTTCCGGAGCACATGAGTTCACCCTCCGTTTTTAGTGGGATTCATGTTACTCGATCTTTAGTTTTATGTGTATGTTTTGTAGATCGTTGTTTGTCCTTTTGTACTTTTTCTTTTGGCCATTGTGTTGTCTGTTCTTCTTCGATATATGGATTCTGATTACCCCTTTGGTATCTTCAAACTCTTCTTACTGTAGTAAGTCAACAATGGCTTCCTCCTGCACCAGTTTTACTGCTATCAACTTAAAACATAACTGATAGAGGAAATATGCTGGATTCAACACCTGAAGCCCTTTTCACAATCAATTCAAAGAAAAAATGCATCATAATTAGATAAAAAATATAAATGTAGTCGGAAAAACTGTGGACTTGCGACCAACATAATTTTAGTTAATCTCGTTGCGATTAGACTTCCGAAGACATTTTCGGCTCTGTATTCCCAGGCTAATGTGGATACAGAGCAGAAAATGTCTTCGGAAGTCTCAACGAGATTAAATTTTAGTGACATTCAACGACTATTTGAAGTCAAAATTTACTACTATTAGTTACTATAAATATAGTAAACAGAAAACATACTAAAAAGAAGGCTGATTATAGTTAGAAAATAAAGGAACTGAAAATCAATGAAAAATAACTGAAACTAGTGAAACCACCGCTTTTGAGTTGATCCGGCCTGAAAACTATTCGGCCTTATGAAAATCTGGCCTTAGTTGTTTCGGCCTTAGTTGATACGGCCTTGGTTAATTAATGCGGCCTCAGTTAAGAATGATGTGTATCTATACGATAAAACGACACATTGTGATGATTTGAGTAAATAATTAATTCATTAATTTGTCTATCAGGTGCCATATAGCATGGTTTTTTTTGTCCCGGGCAGGTATTCGTTGTTTACTTATTTATCTGTTACGAGGAGTTCCGAAGGCAGCTTTACGTTGAGGCGGGATTGCTTATATAACATAGTATATCGTATTTATATTGACGGAAACCTTTCATAAATATATATATGTATATTATTTCGTATTAACACGATGAAGATTGAGTTACGAGTAAATCTTGTGAAAACACTACAAGTTCCAATATTTTATTCATCATATCCACGAATATTTAAATAATATTTTAAATTTAAATACAACTTTTATTTTTTAATTATTCTTTTCCATTTGATATAAGGCCGGATTTGCCGTAGGCCGCATAAATATATGATAAGGCCGGAACATCCATTTGATATAAGGCCGAAACAACTACGGCCGAATCTGTCATAAGGCCGAAACAACTTGTAAGGAAACCACCTGCAACCCTTCCAAAAATGTTCATTTTCGGCCTGCTCTGACCAATTCCTGCAACTTTCGGACACATTTTCCAGAAGGAAATTATCTAAAATTGGTAAAATAACTGTGAAAAAATCATCTTTGAAAAAGGTGGAGCAATGGTACTTTCCTCAAATAAGTTATGTTACTATTAGTGATGATTGGTACCCCCTTTTCTTTTTTTGAACTTTTTACATTTCCAAGTACCTGTTCATTTTCAGTATTTGATTTATGTGGTGAGCAAAGTATGTGACGATTATTTTGGTTCTGTTTTTCGTTGTGAAATTACGACAAACTGCTAATAAAATTAAAAACTAACGTCGTTGTCATTCGATGGACATTTTTGTTATGTATTCATAGTCATTGAAACGCTTCGTTATCGAAAGCGCTCTTGGTTGTTCAGATCACTAGAACGTTTTATCAGATAGGGGAGGATGGAAATAAAATTGGATGGAAAGAAAGCTTTGGTGACAGGCGCGGGGAAAGGTACATGGTGTTTTTGCTACATGAACTTTACATTTACAAGTATTTTCAAATTTTGTTTCATGTCGACAAGTGAAAACATCAACGTATGACAAGTGATATATCCAGTTACCAAAATTTTAATTTACAAATAGTGAACAACCACATGATGAAAAATGGGAGTAATGTGTACCTACAGTACAGGGCCTATGAGAGGGGGGTTCAACCGGTACATCGGTCCGGGGCCCGGAGAGACAAGAAGGGACCTATGAATATCAAGAGCCCCATAGCCATAAACGTTTTATTTTGATTTTATCATTTTTTGGGGGTATTTTCAACTATTTTAATTTTTAGTTTATTTAGAAAAATAATTATGTAAAATCCACTTTGACTTCTGAATTCTGGTTGTTGATCATCACTCACATTTACATTGTAACTAGGAAGGCCATTTAAGAGAAGTCTCATTTTGTCCCCGGGGCCCCAAATCAGTCTTGTTCCACCTTGCAAAATTTCTCTTGGAGGCTCTGTCTGTGTACCTATATATAGCTAACTTATTTATTTAAAAAAAACCCGGGAATAATATACAGTCTATGGTCAGTGTTATAGAAAATCAATTTAAATTAGTCAAATAAAAAAATATTCAAAAGGGTGAATCAATTCCAAAAATCAACCACAAAATGCACAGGTACTCTCTCTGGACCCCCTCTCTTTGTCTTAATTTTTCACCCACTTGAAGTATATTTTTCTGATTATTTGAGGTATTGCTAATGTTTAAGCATCACTTGTATTCAATTAAAGATCAATTAATATTGAATTAGTATCCACTGCAGTAAAATAATAACAATAAGAACTCATACATACCAATGTGGCATTAAACACAAAAAACCTAAACCAATACAAATATTTTATTTGCTCAAACTCATTTACAATAAAAGGCAAAGATCCAAGTTAAGAAGTCAAGAACAACTAGAGTATATACTTATTAAGTCATGTTAATATTACAATTTTGATATTAAATCTTTTCTTGTTTTGCAACGGTGACTTACATTTTTACATATAATAGAGGGAGATAATATGATGGCCACTGTGGATGTAGAATTAATTATTTAATTGATTTTATTTTTATTACTGGATTCTTTGATGAATTGAGATACATTTTACATTATCTATATCTACATCTACTAGGTACAGAACTCTGTCTTTGCAGACCGTTACGTTCCGGAAAAACTATTGCGCTGCGGTGGCGGAAAAGAGTTAAAGAATGAACTGTGAAATGAAAGAGAATATATAATCCAATCAACGGCCAGAAAAAGATTGAAAAGAAATAAAGAATCAAAAGATCCCAAATTGATTTCTGTTCTTCTGATTAGACCAATCCAGCTACTGTAGCGGGCCCTGGGCATACACCTAACCGGCCCTGGGCATACACCTAACCGGCACAGCTCTAATCTTCATTAGATCTTACTAACAATTTGGGCTTTTAGAGTAGTAATTACATTGTAGTAGTAAATGTTGTTCATCTTCAAATCTTTGAATTTAATTTTTTATATTTGTCTCACAGAAATCATAAAAGTAAATCATACATATTTTGATCAGTAAAGTTTTTATAATGTATGTAATAGATTTGGAGTATGCATGTCTAACAACTGAAAATTATGGTAGAAATGTGGTAATAGAAATAAATTTGTAAAAAGATAATGTCTGATTTTTATTTATTTTTTCTTAATTTCAGGTATTGGTCGAGACATAGCTAAGAAATTGGTAGAATATGGAGCAGAGACATATGCTCTCAGTAGAACACAGACAGACCTTGATAGCCTGAAGGCAGAGGTAAGAATTGACCGAAATTAATTAAATGCACAGGGTTTTTTTTCTCAAATACAAGAATTACTGAATATGTCATGTATAGCAAAGCTGAAGTCTTGACATTAAAAAGAATGCTAATTTGTTAACACAAAAACATATGGAAGTCAATGAGAATGAACTTATTAGAAAATGCATTCAAAATAGACTTGAAAAATAAAAAGTTTAGGAAAAAATTGTGGTTAAAAAACAGGGATTTTGTTTCTGTTCTTGATCTAACAACTCACTATGAAGTCTGAAATGACCAACATACAAATGTAGCTTATTGTACAAACCTTATGTAGTTTTAAAAACAATACCTTCAATATGATAAACAAATTACACCCAACAACAAATAAGAACCACTATACATCACATAATAGGACCACCATACATATCTAAAGTAAATCATTATTTTGTTGTTGTTTACTGAGTGACTATTTTATTAATAGGTATGGTATACAGGTATACATGTATATGATATACAGCACAGAAAATGAGAAATTATTTTTTTGTTCAACTACTGAAAAAACCTTTTTTAAACTGAAAAAAAAAACCGCTTTAAAAATGGTATACATGTATAATATAACGAACAACATAAAACACCACTCTGTCTGAACAGTTCCAAAATCCAATTGAAAAGTCATAGAAATCGAAACAGTTATTTTTTTTTATTAAAACCACGATAACATTTTTGGGGTAGGGACAGCTTTTGGTGTGTTGTTACATAAACAGAATACAAACTCTCACACTTTCTACTTTCTCTTTAACTTTTAATATGTTTTGTCAAATAATTACAGGTTCCCTGTATCCATGTTATACAAGTAGACCTATCCGACTGGGATCAGACGAGGGAGACAGTCACCAAAATAGGACATGTTGATTTTCTTGTCAACAATGCAGGTGTAGGATTAGTGGCAAAATTTCTGGAACTAACGAAAGAAGATTTAGAAATGTAATATTACAGAATTGAACAGAAGTTTTAGATTTATGTATAAGATACAAGTTAAATTTAGTTTTGTTTAGCTTTTATCATTTTTGAGTTCTGTTATTTAATGATACAAGCTTATTATGTTTCTAATAGTTTCCAATGATTATCTTTGCATATTATGAGTAAAAAACAAGCATTTTTCAATTTGAAGGAGTACATAGTAGTCACCTTCTTATAAGCCATCATTTCTGCAATGAAAGAGTGGTCATTTCCTATATAAAGGTATATACAGATGTGCCTCTTGAATGAGTTGAATTTTTCAGCATTCAAATATATGATAGAGTCGTAAAATTTTCACTACAATATATCAATTCAAATTGATGAGGATTTTTAAGCTATGACATTTCAATTGGTAATATTCCTTCAAGCCCATCAAGCTTCTTTATGGCAAAGACAAATTCTTCCATAATTATGTTATATTTAACACGATTGGGGTGCAAAGTTGATCTGTTTGTATTTACATGTATTAATTGGATTTTACATTTTGCTTAAAACATGGTGAATTATGTCCCATGAGACCTTTATGTCCATTGATAAATGTTTTTAAAATGGATGAATATTTTCTAATTACATGTACATGATTGTTTCTAAAAAATTGAAATTTTCTTAATTACAGGTCAATGAATGTAAATTTTAATGCTGTGTTTAATGTGTCTCAGGTATGTATCTTAGTGATGACCTAATTTCATGACATACCTATAATTCATCCCTGTCAAGATAACATTATGTTTGACCTAATTTCATGACATACCTATAATTCATTCCTGTCAAGATAACATTATGTTTGACCTAATTTCATGACATACCTATAATTCATTCCTGTCAAGATAACATTATGTTTGACCTAATTTCATGACATACCTATAATTAATTCCTGTCAAGATAACATTATGTTTGACCTAATTTCATGACATACCTATAATTCATTCCTGTCAAGATAACATTATGTTTGACCTAATTTCATGATGTACCTATAATTCATTCCTGTCAAGATAACATTATGTTTGACCTAATTTCATGACATGCCTATAATTCATTCCTGTCAAGATAACATTATGTTTGACCTAATTTCATGACATGCCTATAATTCATTCCTGTCAAGATAACATTATGTTTGACCTAATTTCATGACATATTAGTTCCTGTCAAGATAACATTATGTTTATTTAAAGAAAATTTAGTGATTGTCAACAATTCAACTTATATCAACAAAACCAACAACTACTCACCTCAAATCATTGAACACAAAAAAGATCATGACATATGCCGATGGAAATCAAGGGCCGGGTTTGGGACAGGCACAAAAATGTGGCTGTGTTATATCAGTTAATGGGATCTCTATGGGAAATATTGTATTTATGTCATCTTCAAAAAAGGATATATGTATTATATATACCACGGTTCTTACACATTAATTTATTTAAACAACAGGGGGCCATCATGGCCATGATCATATGGTAGTTGGATTTACAACTACCTATGATGAGAAACATTACAAAATTGTTCTAAAACTCTAAATTATCGTATTTTTAAAGAAATGTTTATTTTTTAACAATATTTTGATATTTTAGACGAAAAAAATTTCTTAACTCTATGAAAATTTCGAACAACATATCATAAACTGCCAATAAAACATGGAATATGGAATAACATACCGTGTGAAAATAGAAAATGCTACTTGTGTAATTTAAGCAAGCATAAATTTAATGTACCTGAGGAACTAGTTCATGAGTAAGACATTTGGTATACATATTTTTTAACTGAAATAAAATGATTGATATTTGGCACAGCTTTAAGCTACAACATTCAGACCTACATATTGTACCACTGTTTAAGCTCTTGTCTATTTGCAAGCTTTATTGGCTGGTTAATTAAGGAATATTTGAAATTGTTGAACAGGTTATAGATATAACCTGGTTTGGGTCAGTTTATGCTTAATAAAATGCGAAACGATATATGAAAAGTGTAAACTGACCCAAACCAGGTTATGCAAGTATAACCTGTTCAACAATTTCAAATATTCCTTATAATTTAATTTTTACAACAAAATTTAATGATTCCTCGATTTTAATTATGATTATTTCATGTGACTATTTGAATTTGTCGTTGGCGGATGAACACGTTGATGACGTCACAATACCAACCCAGGTTATCGAGTATAACCAAAATTTTCTCCAGGCGGATTAGCCAATCAGATTGAAATATCCAAATCAAATTAAATTATTTGAGTATAGTACAATATCATATGCAGATAATTGATCATGGTTTTTCTATAAACACATTTTTTATGCTGAACAAAACATCAAAGGAAAAAAAGATCTATTATGGTACAAATATTTATTACATCATATATAATCACAGCCCGATTTATAGAATGACCATTTAATTATTCTCTTTGGTGAATTCATGTGACAGAGTGGTATACAAGTATACAAGGTGTACAAGCATGCTTTCCACAGTGATTTCTAACATATCTGTATTTGTTCCAGTTTAAATACAAGGAGGGGGGGGGTAATAAAATCTTATTTACCATGTTTGATCATTGATGTACTGTATTTTCTGATTATTATCTAAATAAATAATAAATATTGTTTAAATTAAAATCTTACTCTATGGATTAGGTTATAAATTTATAAAAGTGTGTTTTTCGTGAACCCAGAAAATTAAAGAATCACACCCCGAATCATGTTTAATCCAGAAATCCCCATACTTAAATGCTAAAAGCGTGAATTCCTGCAAAATAAAATTCTCAAGACTAGCATGCCAGAAATGTCCTGTATCTCGTTATATTTATATTATATATATTCTGAGTTATAGAAAATAATAATCATTGAAATAAAAAATACCATACCTTTCTGGTTGAGAAAAGGCCAGGTAACTTTTCAATGTCATAAAATTTTATACAAATGTATGTAACAATTTAATATACAATATATATAATAATATATGGTTCAGAAAGTTATTTTTTCTGGATCAAATTACATTGTAGGTAGTTGCAAAAAGAATGGTAGAGAACGGTCAAGGTGGATCTATTGTAAACATTTCAAGTGCTGCATCTACAGGTGCTTTAGAAGACCATTCTGCCTACTGTCCTAGTAAGGCTGCTGTGGACATGCTAACAAAATGCATGGCTCTTGAACTTGGGCCTCATAAAGTAAGTACATATGTACTTTAATTACTCCAATTATAAGGGCCCGGCTTTGTAAATTACAAAAAATGGTGCACTCGACTCGCAGCTGCAAGTGATAAAGTTTACGAGTTGCTTGCCCATGGTCAGTGGTTCTCTCTGTGTACTCCGGCTTCTTCCACTACTAAAACTGGTCGCCATAATATAGCTGAAATATTGCTGAAATTGGGGTTAAACACAATAAATCAAATCAATTAACTCCAATAATTATCAATTATTATTTGACCTTGGTATCACAGTGTGCTCTGTGTGGAAGGTCAGACACATGTATATTACTTTATCTTCTTATCTTGTAGTTATCATATGTTGTCGTACTACATCACACACCTTGTGTTTGCTGCTGCTTCTACAGTTTAAATTAGATTACTTTCTGATTTGGCATGATTGATTGTTGTCATATGGACATATACTAATTAAAAATTTTCCAATTTGAATTTTAAACATGTTATGCCCTTGCTAGCTCACCTGGACTGGAGGTCCATGTGAGCTTTTGTAATCAGTTGGTGTCTGTCATCCCTTCGTAAACGTTCATACTTTCGATATATCCTATAAAACCACTGGGCCAATTTCCAAATAAGCCTATCGCGTCGCCAGTAAACTCAATTTGCGACCATCAAATCTACAATTGATGCCGCGAAATTTTCATATACAATACAGTTATCTCCATTCTAATGTAATCATGTGTATAGATGTGTATTGCCACATTATTGACAAGATGACGTAAGCGGTAATCAACTAAAATTATAAAAAAATATCTCATGCTATTTCAACAGTGGAATTAAATTACACCATTAAATCGACAATTAATGCTGTGAAATTTTCAAATACAATACAGTTGTCTCCATTCTAATCTATGTTCCTTTTGGAAAAGAATGATTATATATTCCTAGTGACCTTGAAGGCGATTCAGACGTTGTTTTATTGCTGAAGAGAAGGGAAAAAATGGAAACACAGACTATAAAATTACTGTGAAAGGTCTGGTAAACTAGAGGCTCAGTGGGCTGAGCCTGTGTCGCTCACCTTTCATTTTGCTTTGAGGAAACTTAATACAGAACCTTCCATACATGTAAATGCTTCCTACCAAGTTTCGGTTCATATGCTTAAGCAGTTTCAAAGGAGAAGTTTTTTAGAAATCGACCAATCAGAAACAAGAATTGCATGTGGTAGCCATGTTTCTTATCCGATCGGGACGAAATGAGCACTCTTCATAGAGGACATTCCATAGATGCTTCCTACCAAGTTTCGGTGGTAGCCATGTTTGTTAATCGATCGGGACGAAATGAGCAATCTTCATAGATGACATTCCATAGATGATTCCTACCAAGTTTTGGTGGTAGCCATGTTTGTTAACCGATCGGGACGAAATGAGCATTCTTCATAGAGGACATTTCATAGATGTTTCCTATCAAGTTTCGGTTCATTTGGCCAAGCGGTTTCAGAGGAGAAGATTTAAACAAATCGGCCAATCAGAAACAAGAATTACCTGTGGCGGCCATATTTGGTAATGGATCATAACAAAATGTGCACTCATTAGAGAGGACCTTCCATAGATGCTGCCTACCAAGTTTCAGTTCATTTGGCAGAGGGTTTTCAGAGGAGAAGATTAAAATGTGAAAAGTAAACGAATGACAGACGACGGACACCAAGTGATGGCAAAAGCTCATATTGCCTTTGGCAAGGTTTGCTAAAAAAAATATTCAAATGTGAATACCTACATGTACTTGTAATGTATAGAATAAACATATTACACTATATCAGCATTAGTTAATTTCTAAGGGAGATAATGGCAATAGTTATCTTTCTTTTAACAGTTTAGGCAAGAGTTATCTTTCTTTTAACAGAGGAAAAGATTTTTTAGAAATCAACCAATCAGAAACAAGAATTGCCTGTGGTGGCCATGTTTGTTAACCGATCGGGACAAAATGAGCAATCTTTATAGAGGACTCGCCATAGATGTTTCCTACCTAGTTTCAGTTCATTTGGCCAAGCGGTTTCAGAGGAGAAGATTTTTAGAAATCGACCATTCAGAAACAAGAATTGCCTGTGGTGGCCATGTTTGTTAATGAATCGGGAAGAAATGAGCAATCTTTATAGAGGACCTTCCAAGGATGCTCCCTACCAAGTTTCGATTCATTTGGCCAGGTGGTTTCAGAGGAGAATATTTTTTAGAAATCAACCAATCAGAAACAAGAATTGCCTGTGGTGGCCATGTTTGTTAACGGATCAGGACTGGTCTTTACAGAGGACCTGCCATAGATGTTTCCTACCAAGTTTCGATTCATTTGGCCAAGCGGTTTCAGAGGAGAAGATTTAAAATAAATCGGCCTATCAGAAACAAGAATTGCCTATTGTGGCCATGTTTATTGATGGATCAGGACAAAATGAGCAATCCTTAGAGAGGACCTTCCATTGATGCTTCCTACCAAGTTTCACTTCATTTGGGTTTCAGAGGAGAAGATTAAAATGTGAAAAGTTAACAGACGACGGACGCCAAGTGATGGCAAAAGCTCACATTGCCTTTGGCAAGGTGAGCTAAAAAGGTGTAAAGTGTTAAAAAATATTCCATTTCATCAGTGTTTCCGATTGATTTGTTTTATAGATAAGAATAAATAGTGTTAACCCAACTGTAGTTTGGACACCCATGGCAGAAAAAAATTGGAGCGACCCCAAAAAATCTGGCCCATTGTTGTCAAGGATACCTCTGGGAAAGTTTGTAGGTAAGTAATTGAGAATTTCATTATACAGTTAAACCTGTATTAAGAGGTCACATGTGGGAGAAAGAAAAAGTGGCCTTATAAGACAGGTGACCTCTTAAGAGGTTCAATTCATATGAAATTTTCAATAACTGGACAAGAAAATATGACCTTTTAATACAGGTGACTGCTTAATAGAGGTGACCACATGGGCAGATTTGACTGTATATTTAAAGTCACTGGATGTTCCAGGTCTGTTTGGTTTATCTTCTTTCAGCAGAAATGTATCAATGAAATTAATTCAGTATTCTACGTGGATGTACATCCATTTACTTGCAAGGTGGCATTTCATTGAGAAAATTAATTATTTTAAGACACAGGGGGACCCCATAAAAAGCAAGAAAAAAAATAAATCAGTCATGAAAAAGGTCATACTGTGTGCTGTATCTTCAGACATAGAGCTTATCTACTTCCTATGTGATGACTATTTGTACTATTGCCTTGCATTCAATAGAAATAAAATGGGTGCCACATATCATTCCTCTTAATATCAAGATTCATCTCTTTTAAACAAGACAATAGGACACATTTTCATACTTGCCATCTTTACTAATTATTTTGTTAACTAAATGTACTATAAGTGCAATGATAGACAAGTCATAGTTATTTGATACTTGGCTGTTTGACCTCTGACCAGGTGAATGTTTGTCATGGCTGTTTGACCTCTGACCAGGTGAACATTTGTCATTATGTGTGTGTGTCTTCCTGTTCATTTGTTCTTTTCTGTTTTTCGCATTTGATTTTCTTTATGGATACCATTGACCTAATTGGCTTGTACTGTCATTTGGCAGCCATCTTTTAAAATTGTATTTGACAGCATTGTCCTCCATCAAAGATAGTTGCCATTATAAATATAAATTTCTTCAAATTATAAAAATTTCTATATTTTTGGTAGAATGGACTGAAATTTAAAGTATATTTGATTGATTGTTGTTTAACACCAACTGAGAAATATTTGGGTTATATTCTTAAATCTTTATCACAAAATGTTGTATCGAGTACACCTCCCCTGAGTGGGATGTGAACTCAAAACGGTAATGGTGAGAGGCACTGATTGCATAGGTAGTTGTAAATCCAACTACCGTACGATCATGATCACAACGGCCCCTTACATTCATTGGGGAAAAATTGTGGTAATACGAGGATTTAATTTATACCAATGAATATATAAATGGATGTTTTACATGTAGAAGGACATGTAGACCCTTTTAAAGTACCTGGTCTTACTCTCAGATTTGTTTGTGGCAGTTTGTGTTTTTATCATCAAGGCATTTGGTGGGACCATTTTTGTAAGAGTTATGGCCCTTTTTGACTAAGATTATTTTATAAAAAAAAGTTTGTATGTGCAACTCCTGATACATTTTAAATGGGAATTCTTCAACTTTTTGCATGCTTGCTTGTATGGATATTCGGATATCGTTATTGCATGTTGATCAGACCATTTTTGTATGAGTTATTGCCCTTTTTAAAATGGAATATTTCATCAAAGGGTTTGTACACACAACTTCTCCTACATTTTAAATAAGAATTCCTTCAAAATTTGTATACTTGCTTATTACCATATGGAGATTTGCATGTAATTTTTCAAGGAGTTATTGACCTTTTTGACTTTATCATCAAAAAGTTTGCATGTGGAATGTGGATGAAGACATAGATATTTACACCAAAGACAACCTTTAATATTGTACCAACTTTAGATGATATTCTCTGCACCAGTTTGTTATGCTTTGTTGGCAGATTTACATAGAATGTATTAAGTATCAGTTAGCATACAACATTAAAACACTACCCCCTCCTTGTTTACCTCAATATTGGAGGACATGGAGAAAACCATCGACCTGTCGCAAGTCACTGATAAAGTTTGTCAGTGACTTGCGACAGGTTGGTGGTTTTCTCCGGTTCCTCTGGTTTCCTCCACCAATAAAACTGACAGCCACTGAAATATTGTTGAAAGTGGCATTAAACACCATCAAACAAATCAATATTGAAGGTAAATATTCCTTAATTTAAATAGTCATTATTTACACCAGAGATACAATAGACAAATTAGATAAATACTATGATTATTTCATTTAGCAATATTTAGAAGATGTTGTGAACACCGTGGTATTCCTTCTAACTATGATTATTTTATTTAGCAATGTAAGATGTTGTGAACACCGTGGTATTCCTTCTAACTATGATTATTTTATTTAGCAATAGTATACAGTTATTTCATGCCTGTTCCCTCGGTGCTGGAGATGACTTGGGAACTGTTGCCCAAGGCCTGCCCAGGGACAATAGTTTTTACTGTTCCCTGAACAGGCATGAAATAACTGTTTTATTATCTTATATACATGCACATAACCACAAATCCACGACTGGTGCGCTTCACAGGAATGACGCACTGTGCATCGTTCTCGGGCATGGAACAGTTCGGATCCGGAAGTAGGGGAACAGTCAACTGTTTCACTCCGCCTGCTATTTTAAAAATTTTCTTGTAATCAGTTAAAAATATAGCATATGAAAAATATATACTATAAGTTAATAAAAGATGTTGTGAACACTGTGGTATTCCTTCTAACTATGATTATTTTATTTGGCAATGTAAGATGTTGTGAACACTGTGGTATTCCTTCTAACTATGATTATTTTATTTAGCAATGTACATTTTTGTAAGATGTGAACACTGTGGTATTCCTTCTAACTATGATTATTTTATTTAGCAATGTAAGATGTTGTGAACACTGTGGTATTCCTTCTAATTATGATTATTTTATTTAGCAATAGAAGATGTTGTCAACACCATGGTATTCCTTCTAACTATGATTATTTTATTTAGCAATGTAAGATGTTGTCAACACTGTGGTATTCATTCTAACTATGATTATTTTATTTAGCAATAGAAGATGTTGTCAACACTGGTATTCCTTCTAACTATGATTATTTTATTTAGCAATAGAAGATGTTGTCAACACCGTGGTATTCCTTTTAAGTGATAAAAGTGCTATGATTACTGGAGAATGTATCAGAGTAGACGGTGGTCTTGGAGTACACTGATTCAACAGGAAGAGATATAATTACTTGGATGATTAAAATGATTGAGTGGTTGTGGGATACAATCGGACATTAGGCTTCTCTTTAATGGATAAACAAAATATTTAAAGTAATTGAGAAATCTCTATCAGACAAGTTATTATGATTGTAATAATTTAGTGGTCGTGGGATACAATGTCATATTATAATTAATGGTTAAACAAAATCTCTGTCAGACAAGTAATCATGATTTATAATTATTATGTTATGAAGGGCAAACCTACTTAAATCAATATTTGAATCACAGTCATCCAGTGTCAATAGTCAGGATCTATAGAGGCTAGTGCTACAGGAAATCAGTCCTACAGGAAACCAGTCCAGTAGGAAATCAATAAAATATAAAACTTAATTTTTAGTTTTTATCAACCATCAAACTACGGTACATGTACTCACTCATTCGAAGTCCCAGCTTGAAATCCAGATCTTGCCTTGGGACAGGCACAATAATGTGATGGAGTTAAACCGGTTAATGGGATCACAACCCTCCCCTCTTGATAACTGGATCTCCAACGGCAATACATATATAAACAAACAATAAAAAACCTGCTCAGATTGGCTTCCACTCAAAAAGACCACATACCACAAAAAATGAATGACAACATAAACATGGACAGTACAATAGCAGGGTCAATGAATGACAACATAAACATGGACAGTACAATAGCAGGGTCAATGAATGCTCATAGTTAACTAAGGTAGAATTTGTTGGTTAAAGACCTTTACTCTTTGGACAAAATAATCCTAACTGATATTTCTGTTTGAAGTCCCTGACAAACTATTGCATTCAGTTATATTGAGTATAGCTTGTCACATGTAGGAATCAAACAGTAGCAATGATAGGCATCAAAATATTTTGCAGTAGCAGCTCATGGTTAAGATAGCCTCATGTCGTTTCTGAAAAGAGTTTAAAAAAACCAGACGATAAAAAGGCTTATTTTGTCTAATTTTGTTCAAATGGACGTCTTTTGTACTGCAACAAAAACACAATTTTCACAGTGAATAGTTATAGTTTAGTTTCCTTTGACCACTGAATTTGAAGAAGAAGTGGAAAGTTTACAGATTACTGCAGTAACAGGCAATAAATGATGTCATATGTCACATGACCATAGAGGCCAGGTGAAGTAAACGGTTTGCATTTAAATAAACTTAATATTATTCAATGATTTAATGTTAATAATGATAACAGCTTATACATTGTTCATTTTGTTCATGAAATACTTAAAATAACTTTAAAGTAAATGTGTTTACCAATACTGGATAAAGTATAATTATTATAATGATAATTTTATTGTTGAATAGCTTTTGGAGCTTTTTCTTTATTCAAGACAATATCCTACTGAAAGCCCATATAAAGTCAGTTGTTCTTGATGGTAGTGGGTAATCAAAGGTCACAATGCCCTGTCCAATCAGAAGTCACAATTTCCCATCCAATCAAAAGTCACAATTCCCTGTCCAATCACAAGTCATCAGCTATTGTCCTATCAGAAATCACATTTCAATCTTCCATTAATAATAATTGTTCATTTTCTAGATTGTTATCCTTTGGAAATAATTTTACATCCAGGAGTTTCTCAAATAAGAGTAAAATCTGAAAAACATAAAATAGCATATGAAAAAATAAATTTATCTTATACTCGAATTACGAATTATTGTCCTGTTTTTCATTTAAAATATTTTATTTACAGCTGAATAAATCTCTTGTGAACTTTTCATTGGTTGTCTCAGCATTAAATAAAACCTATTCTAAATATGACATGTTGATGTCTAGTCGAAAGAAAAAAAACTTCATTTTTGAAGATGTCAATTGCACATGATTGTAAGGCCAAAATAAAAATATAGTTTGTTTGCCCAAACGAGACAGACCCAAAAAAATCCTGCCTTTTTTTGCTGTAAAATTTCAATTTTTTTTTTATTTCCGGATTTTCAACGTGTCTGTGGGTTCCGTATAAAATATTAGTTTTATAGGCTAAATCACTTTCGCACTTACAACAACACTACAAAATCCTTGATACTGACGAGATTGTTTTCGATATCCTCAGCATTTATCATTATATATTGATTGATTGATTGATTGTTTAACGTCCAGCGAGCAATTTTTCAGCTATATTCAGGACGTGAAATCGGAAATGGCAGACAGTTATTTTACACTGTCTTCGTCTGTTGTAGTCAAAACTGACAATAAAGTGAAACCGATTGTGTCAAACAGACTCTACAGATTTAACAACAAAAAACATGGAATGACGTCTTCGACGAGGTGACAGACCCTGAAGAAGTGGACTTGAAAAAGACGGATCAAATTTTAGTGACAGTCTCGGACAGAGCTGGACAAACATTTGAGCCCGACATGGAAGAATCTGGTGCTTCAAAAAAGAAAAGAAAAACAAAAGAATTTGCCTACCTACCTACCCATACCCAAAAGTCATGGGTCGGGTTTGGGCAAACTGAAATATTTTTAAGGATGGCCTAACAAAATAATATGAAATACCAGTTTTATTAAATAAAAAATTAATTTGTGATTGGAAATGTATTCTTGACGAGCAAAAATAATTTTCGTGTAAATCAAAATCAAAAATAATATTTTCAGCCAATATTAGACAATTAGAAATGAGAGATGTTGTTGACAGGTTTAAATATACATGTAGGACATACCTTTCTAGCCTTTGAAGAAGACACAGAGGATTTACCTTTAGATAGGTGTAACAAATGCTGTTGACAGGTTTAAATATACATGTATGACATACCTTTGAAGAAGACACAGAGGATTTACCTTTAGATAGGTGTAACAAATGCTGTTGACAGGTTTAAATATACATGTATGACATACCTTTGAAGAAGACACAGAGGATTTACCTATAGATAGGTGTAACAAATGCTGTTGACAGGTTTAAATATACATGTAGGACATACCTTTGAAGAAGACACAGAGGATTTACCTTTAGATAGGTGTAACAAATGCTGTTGACAGGTTTAAATATACATGTATGACATACCTTTGAAGAAGACACAGAGGATTTACCTTTAGATAGGTGTAACAAATGCTGTTGACAGGTTTAAATATACATGTATGACATACCTTTGAAGAAGACACAGAGGATTTACCTTTAGATAGGTGTAACAAATGCTGTTGACAGGTTTAAATATACATGTATGACATACCTTTGAAGAAGACACAGAGGATTTACCTATAGATAGGTGTAACAAATGCTGTTGACAGGTTTAAATATACATGTAGGACATACCTTTGAAGAGGATTTACCTTTAGATAGGTGTAACAAATGCTGTTGACAGGTTTAAATAGACATGTAGGACATACCTTTGAAGAAGACACAGAGGATTTACCTATAGATAGGTGTAACAAATGCTGTTGACAGGTTTAAATATACATGTAGGACATACCTTTGAAGAAGACACAGAGGATTTACCTATAGATAGGTGTAACAAATGCTGTTGACAGGTTTTAATATACATGTAGGACATACCTTTGAAGAAGACACAGAGGATTTACCTATAGATAGGTGTAACAAATGCTGTTGACAGGTTTAAATATACATGTAGGACATACCTTTGAAGAAGACACAGAGGATTTACCTATAGATAGGTGTAACAAATGCTGTTGACAGGTTTAAATATACATGTATGACATACCTTTGAAGAAGACACAGAGGATTTACCTTTAGATAGGTGTAACAAATGCTGTTGACAGGTTTAAATATACATGTAGGACATACCTTTGAAGAAGACACAGAGGATTTACCTTTAGATAGGTGTAACAAATGCTGTTGACAGGTTTTAATATACATGTATGACATACCTTTGAAGAAGACACAGAGGATTTACCTATAGATAGGTGTAACAAATGCTGTTGACAGGTTTTAATATACATGTATGACATACCTTTGAAGAAGACACAGAGGATTTACCTATAGATAGGTGTAACAAATGCTGTTGACAGGTTTAAATATACATGTAGGACATACCTTTGAAGAAGACACAGAGGATTTACCTATAGATAGGTGTAACAAATGCTGTTGACAGGTTTAAATATACATGTAGGACATACCTTTGAAGAAGACACAGAGGATTTACCTATAGATAGGTGTAACAAATGCTGTTGACAGGTTTTAATATACATGTATGACATACCTTTGAAGAAGACACAGAGGATTTACCTATAGATAGGTGTAACAAATGCTGTTGACAGGTTTTAATATACATGTATGACATACCTTTGAAGAAGACACAGAGGATTTACCTATAGATAGGTGTAACAAATGCTGTTGACAGGTTTAAATATACATGTAGGACATACCTTTGAAGAAGACACAGAGGATTTACCTATAGATAGGTGTAACAAATGCTGTTGACAGGTTTAAATATACATGTAGGACATACCTTTGAAGAAGACACAGAGGATTTACCTATAGATAGGTGTAACAAATGCTGTTGACAGGTTTAAATATACATGTATGACATACCTTTGAAGAAGACACAGAGGATTTACCTATAGATAGGTGTAACAAATGCTGTTGACAGGTTTAAATATACATGTATGACATACCTTTGAAGAAGACACAGAGGATTTACCTTTAGATAGGTGTAACAAATGCTGTTGACAGGTTTAAATATACATGTAGGACATACCTTTGAAGAAGACACAGAGGATTTACCTTTAGATAGGTGTAACAAATGCTGTTGACAGGTTTAAATATACATGTATGACATACATTTTTTGCCTTTGAAGAAGACACAGAGGATTTACCTTTAGATAGGTGTAACAAATGCTGTTGACAGGTTTTATATAAGACATACCTTTCTAGCCTTTGAAGAAGACACTTAGGATTCACCTTTAGATAGGTGTAACAAATGCTGTTGACAGGTTTATTTATGACATACCTTTCTTGCCTTTGAAGAAGACACAGAGGATTCACCTTTAGACAGGTGTAACAAATGCTGTTGACAGGTTTTATATAAGACATACCTTTCTAGCCTTTGAAGAAGACACTTAGGATTCACCTTTAGACAGGTGTAACAAATGCTGTTGACAGGTTTATTTATGACATACCTTTCTTGCCTTTGAAGAAGACACAGAGGATTTACCTTTAGATAGGTGTAACAAATGCTGTTGACAGGTTTTATATATGACATACCTTTTTAGCCTTTGAAGAAGACACAGAGGATTCACCTTTAGACAGGTGTAACAAATGCTGTTGACAGGTTTTATATAAGACATACCTTTCTAGCCTTTGAAGAAGACACTTAGGATTCACCTTTAGACAGGTGTAACAAATGCTGTTGACAGGTTTATTTATGACATACCTTTCTTGCCTTTGAAGAAGACACAGAGGATTTACCTTTAGATAGGTGTAACAAATGCTGTTGACAGGTTTTATATATGACATACCTTTTTAGCCTTTGAAGAAGACACAGAGGATTCACCTTTAGACAGGTGTAACAAATGCTGTTGACAGGTTTAAATATACATGTATGACATACCTTTTTTGCCTTTGAAGAAGACACAGAGGATTTACCTTTAGATAGGTGTAACAAATGCTGTTGACAGGTTTAAATATACATGTATGACATACCTTTTTTGCCTTTGAAGAAGACACAGAGGATTTACCTTTAGATAGGTGTAACAAATGCTGTTGACAGGTTTTATATATGACTTACCTTTCTAGCCTTTGAAGAAGACACAGAGGATTTACCTTTAGATAGGTGTAACAAATGCTGTTGACAGGTTTAAATATACATGTAGGACATACCTTTGAAGAAGACACAGAGGATTTACCTTTAGATAGGTGTAACAAATGCTGTTGACAGGTTTTAATATACATGTATGACATACCTTTGAAGAAGACACAGAGGATTTACCTATAGATAGGTGTAACAAATGCTGTTGACAGGTTTTAATATACATGTATGACATACCTTTGAAGAAGACACAGAGGATTTACCTATAGATAGGTGTAACAAATGCTGTTGACAGGTTTAAATATACATGTAGGACATACCTTTGAAGAAGACACAGAGGATTTACCTATAGATAGGTGTAACAAATGCTGTTGACAGGTTTAAATATACATGTAGGACATACCTTTGAAGAAGACACAGAGGATTTACCTATAGATAGGTGTAACAAATGCTGTTGACAGGTTTTAATATACATGTATGACATACCTTTGAAGAAGACACAGAGGATTTACCTATAGATAGGTGTAACAAATGCTGTTGACAGGTTTTAATATACATGTATGACATACCTTTGAAGAAGACACAGAGGATTTACCTATAGATAGGTGTAACAAATGCTGTTGACAGGTTTAAATATACATGTAGGACATACCTTTGAAGAAGACACAGAGGATTTACCTATAGATAGGTGTAACAAATGCTGTTGACAGGTTTAAATATACATGTAGGACATACCTTTGAAGAAGACACAGAGGATTTACCTATAGATAGGTGTAACAAATGCTGTTGACAGGTTTAAATATACATGTATGACATACCTTTGAAGAAGACACAGAGGATTTACCTATAGATAGGTGTAACAAATGCTGTTGACAGGTTTAAATATACATGTATGACATACCTTTGAAGAAGACACAGAGGATTTACCTTTAGATAGGTGTAACAAATGCTGTTGACAGGTTTAAATATACATGTAGGACATACCTTTGAAGAAGACACAGAGGATTTACCTTTAGATAGGTGTAACAAATGCTGTTGACAGGTTTAAATATACATGTATGACATACATTTTTTGCCTTTGAAGAAGACACAGAGGATTTACCTTTAGATAGGTGTAACAAATGCTGTTGACAGGTTTTATATAAGACATACCTTTCTAGCCTTTGAAGAAGACACTTAGGATTCACCTTTAGATAGGTGTAACAAATGCTGTTGACAGGTTTATTTATGACATACCTTTCTTGCCTTTGAAGAAGACACAGAGGATTCACCTTTAGACAGGTGTAACAAATGCTGTTGACAGGTTTTATATAAGACATACCTTTCTAGCCTTTGAAGAAGACACTTAGGATTCACCTTTAGACAGGTGTAACAAATGCTGTTGACAGGTTTATTTATGACATACCTTTCTTGCCTTTGAAGAAGACACAGAGGATTTACCTTTAGATAGGTGTAACAAATGCTGTTGACAGGTTTTATATATGACATACCTTTTTAGCCTTTGAAGAAGACACAGAGGATTCACCTTTAGACAGGTGTAACAAATGCTGTTGACAGGTTTTATATAAGACATACCTTTCTAGCCTTTGAAGAAGACACTTAGGATTCACCTTTAGACAGGTGTAACAAATGCTGTTGACAGGTTTATTTATGACATACCTTTCTTGCCTTTGAAGAAGACACAGAGGATTTACCTTTAGATAGGTGTAACAAATGCTGTTGACAGGTTTTATATATGACATACCTTTTTAGCCTTTGAAGAAGACACAGAGGATTCACCTTTAGACAGGTGTAACAAATGCTGTTGACAGGTTTAAATATACATGTATGACATACCTTTTTTGCCTTTGAAGAAGACACAGAGGATTTACCTTTAGATAGGTGTAACAAATGCTGTTGACAGGTTTAAATATACATGTATGACATACCTTTTTTGCCTTTGAAGAAGACACAGAGGATTTACCTTTAGATAGGTGTAACAAATGCTGTTGACAGGTTTTATATATGACTTACCTTTCTAGCCTTTGAAGAAGACACAGAGGATTCACCTTTAGACAGGTGTAACAAATGCTGTTGACAGGTTTTATATAAGACATACCTTTCTAGCCTTTGAAGAAGACACTTAGGATTCACCTTTAGACAGGTGTAACAAATGCTGTTGACAGGTTTATTTATGACATACCTTTCTTGCCTTTGAAGAAGACACAGAGGATTTACCTTTAGATAGGTGTAACAAATGCTGTTGACAGGTTTTATATATGACATACCTTTTTAGCCTTTGAAGAAGACACAGAGGATTCACCTTTAGACAGGTGTAACAAATGCTGTTGACAGGTTCATTTATGACATACCTTTCTTGCCTTTGAAGAAGACACAGAGGATTCACCTTTAGACAGGTGTAACAAGGGCTGTTGACAGGTTTATATAAGACATACCTTTTTAGCCTTTGAAGAAGACACTGAGAATTCACCTTTAGACAGGTGTAACAAATGCTGTTGACAGGTTTGATATAGGACATACCTTTCTAGCCTTTGAAGAAGACACTGAGGATTCACCTTTAGACAGGTGTAACAAATGCTGTTGACAGGTTTTATATATATAATCACAATTCACTATACTTGTGTTCATCAAATACTCCAGCAGTAACAAGGATTTCTGTAAACAAATATAGAACAGTTGTTGAAAAAGTTGTTTTTATAAATCTTTTGGAATCCCCATTCAATTTTATTTTTGGACATGAGTACGTAATGAACCTGAATCATAAAATATCTGTATTGTTATTGGAGATCCAATTATCTGAAGGAGAGGGTTGTGATCCCATTAACTCATGAACTAGTGTAACCCAGCCACATTTTTGTGCCTGTCCCAAGTCAGGACCTGGATTTCCCATGTTATATGTCGTGGTCTTTTTTATTCAATGATTGAGATGAGAGGTGATTATTCATTTTGTTGATATTAGTGGAATTGTTGACCATCATTGTTTATACATTCTTTTCATAATTTGTTTAAGATTGTCCCAATGGATTAAACAACAAATTATCAGAACTCACAATACATGCATATAACTGTAAACAAATTTGTTATAAATATAGATTTTTCCTTCTGTTCCAATGGATAACGATATTTCTCCACTGTCTGTAGTTAAAAGCTTTTCTCCTCTTGAGATGTTAAATTTTAAAAGCATTTTTGAATTTGAAAATTTAACTATCAAATGTGGAAAAACTAGCGTTTTAAAATTTGAGTGAGTGAGTGAGTGATTGTTGTTTAATGCCAATTCAGCAATTTTTCAGCTATATCATGGCGAGAACCAACGAGGTCCGCTTTGTACTAGACCATTATGCCGAGTTAGATTGTTATAGTGCTAGTTCACTGAAACAACACTCCGCGGGTAGACATGTCGCTCCACTCGGACACATTATTCTGATTCCGAGCCAACCAGTCTTTGCTCTTTCTCCTTAATGCTGCATACTTAACGGAGAAGCAACCAATTTTATAGTCTTTGGTTTGACCCAACCAGGGCTTGAATCCATGATCTACCGCACCCGAGGCGAGCACGCTAACCATTATGCCACCGATGCAATTTTTAAAATTTGAAAGTTGAACTATCTCGAGTGATTAAATATCGTAAGCGACAGGTGGCGAAAGGAGAATCTCTTCTATGACCATAACATCAAAAAATATTTTTAAGTCCTTAATGAGATTTGATTTGATTTTTGGTGTTTTAATGCCACTTTCAGCAATATTTCAGCTATATCATGGCGATCAGTTTTAGTGGTGGAAGAAGCCGGAGTACCCGGATAGAACCACCAACCATGGGCAAGCAACTGGTAAACTTTATCACTTGCGACTGCGAGTCGAGTGCACCCTTTTTTGTAGTTTACAAATCCGGGTGCTAATTATAACCCAAGCCGTATTGGTGATAGGCCTGTATGAGTTGTTATGTAATCCAACTACCTAACTCATTGAGCCACCTGGACCCTGTCCTTAATGAGTCAAAAGGAAATTGACAGTAGAATTTTCAGGCAGAAATTTAACCAAAGGAGAAATAAATATATAAAGTCCAACAGAATATGTATGAAAGTGCTACCTGTCTAATTGAATATTATAATTATGTTTTTGTCATTATAACGCTGAACATTTCTACAAAATTAATAAAATAATAGATATTTACAAATACTACTGGTTGTTTTAGTTGACTGTTCAGTAAATCTACTACTTTTTCACAGTTCAAGTTTTGACAAGATGATATAAAGTTGCTAATTTCTTGTCCAGTTAAAATGTCATCAGTACCATTCAATGTTAACTGAATTAAATTCTCTTCTTCATTCGAGTCATCAGTGTTTTCAGTCCTAAAATAAAATGTAACACAAACATTTAAAAATTGAAATGTGATTGTAAATATGAAAAGTTGGAAGAAACCAAGTGGTAATCAGAAGCTGTAAATTGAAGAGAGATAGACAATACAATGAGATACCAAGTGGTAATTAGAAGCTGTAAATTGAAGAGAGATAGACAATACAATGAGATACCAAGTGGTAATCTGAAGCTGTAAATTGAAGAGAGATAGACAATACAATGAGATACCAAGTGGTAATCTGAAGCTGTAAATTGAAGAGAGATAGACAATACAATGAGATACCAAGTGGTAATTAGAAGCTGTAAATTGAAGAGAGATAGACAATACAATGAGATACCAAGTGGTAATAAGAAGCTGTAAATTGAAGAGAGATAGACAATACAATGAGATACCAAGTGGTAATTAGAAGCTGTAAATTGAAGAGAGATAGACAATACAATGAGATACCAAGTGGTAATAAGAAGCTGTAAATTGAAGAGAGATAGACAATACAATGAGATACCAAGTGGTAATAAGAAGCTGTAAATTGAAGAGAAATAGACAATACAATGGCTAACAGAAAAAAAGACTAAATGATTCATAGAAAACTAAAAATTGACCATATAAGAAACATTTGAAGATACCAAAGGGGTAATCAGAAGTTGTCATAAATTAAGGAATAACAGACAACACAATGGCCAAAAGAAAGAAAGGGACAAACATCTACAAAACACTTCAGAAAACCAAAGATTGAGCCACACAACCCCCACAAAAAAGGGGTCCACTCATGTGCTTTGGAGGGGTATGGGGTTCCTTCTCCACTAGCGACACCTGTTGTGTTACTGTTAAAGGGTACGAATGTCATCTGATATGGAAATAAATGCTTCTAAAATATAACAGACAAGATCTCGAAGCTCACCAGAACCTGTATTACCCCCTGGATATTCATGTACAGTTTGTATGTAGTTTCTACGAAAAAGGTTTTTTATTCATTCACATAAGGTCATGTGGTGGTGGCAAAAAAGCTAAGAGATGCAGACAACAAATACAATGACAGACATGAAGTGATGACAATAACTTACATGCACTTCAACAGATGTTTCACTGACATTATTATTGTCTTGAGCTTGTTATTTGTATTTTCCATTATAAAGAATTTGTTAATACCCTTAAAGTAATGTTTAAATAAGAAATATATGCAGAAAATATTAGATTTGGTCATAATAAGTCTGATTAAGTTACAAGCCTGTATGTTAAACAAACTATATATAGATGTCTTGTATCATACAAAAGACTTCAGAAGAATTTTATCATAACAGCCATCAAAATACTTCAAGGAATTAATTTTACCCATCAAGAACTCTATCTCCATCTTGACTAGAAAGGCTGGTTGCTTGGTAACCAATATCATCATCGTCGTCATCATCCCAATCTCCACCAACTTTCCCTGGTGTGTGCCGGATAGGTTTTACTGTAATAATTTTAAAGTTAATTTGAATCTGTGATTATTAGACAACTACATATCTATAAATGTCGGGGCCGTCGTGGTCGTGATCGTATGGTAATTGAGTTTACAACTACCTATACAATTAGTGCCTATCGCCACTGATGTTGTGAGTTCGAATATTGATCAGGGCGAGGTGTACAACATTATGTGATAAAGTTCGTCAGTGACTTGCGACTGGTCAGTGGTTTTCTCTGGGTCCTCTGGTTTCCTCCATCAATAAAACTGACAGTCATGATATAACTGAAATGTTGTTGCAAATGGCGTTAGACACCATAAAAAAATCTATAAATGTCTCTACATGTTAACAATGCATTAAGATGATGCTTATTACTAGAGTATAACAATATGTTGACTATAGACATAGGTCATAATATGTTGACTATAGACATAGGTCATAATATGTTGACTATAGACATAGGTCATAACATGTTGACTATAGACATAGGTCATAATATGTTGACTATAGACATAGGTCATAATATGTTGACTATAGACATAGGTCATAACATGTTGACTATAGACATAGGTCATAATATATTGACTACAGACATAGGTCATAATATGTTGACTATAGACATAGGTCATAATATGTTGACTATAGACATAGGTCATAATATGTTGACTATAGACATAGGTCATAATATGTTGACTATACACATAGGTCATAATATGTTGACTATAGACATAGGTCATAATATGTTGACTATAGACATAGGTCATAATATGTTGACTATAGACATAAGTCATAATATGTTGACTATAGACATAGGTCATAATACGTTGACTATAGACATAAGTCATAATATGTTGACTATAGACATAGGTCATACTATGTTGACTATAATACGTTGACTATAGACATAAGTCATATGTTGACTATAGACATAGGTCATAATACGTTGACTATAGACATAAGTCATAATATGTTGACTATAGACATAAGTCATAATATGTTGACTATAGACATAGGTCATAATATGTTGACTATAGACATAGGTCATAATATGTTAACTATAGACATAGGTCATAGTATGTTGACTATAGACATAGGTCATAATATGTCGACTATAGACATAGGTCATAATATGTTGACTATAGACATAGGTCATAATATGTTGACTATAGACATAGGTCATAGTATGTTGACTATAGACATAGGTCATAACATTTCAGTTTTATATTGGTTGTAATGGTTATAGGTAGAAGAATCATGAGTACCCAAACAAAACCATCGAGAATTATGCATAATGATGATAAACTTGATCAAATAAAGTTGTATCAATTATACCATACCAGTAAGGGGGAAACGATTCACAGTATGTACCGAAATCACGATTATTTTGGGGACGATTCGGTTCACGATACGTGGAGGCTGCTTACGATACAAACGATATAATGCTCATTTAAAAAAAAAGTAGTGTTGAACTTCCGTTTTCTTCTTTTGGTGATCATTTAATTAATATTTTGAGAAAAGTGAATCGATTAATTTACGCTTTTAAAATTAATTAATCAAATATCAAATATTTATAATTTCCACTAGTACGTAAGCGACCTCATATAAAAAAAAAACATGGCAGCGTCCATGTCGACTAGCATGGACTTCAAGGAATAATTACAGTTTCCTATGAAACGTATCGTAATACATATCAAATATCGCGATACGCATCGCTTGTGGAAAAAGTGTATCGTTACACCCCTACATTCCACTCTAAAGTTGTGATAGGCACTAATAACATAGGTATATGTAAATCCTACTATTATACAACCCTTCCAAGTAATGGTTTCTCACTGTAATTATTAGACATTTTATAACCATCCAATTTGATTAAAATCAGCCATTATAATATGCTACACTCCCCCTAACATCTGACATAATCTGATTAGAGGTCATGTCCAGATGAGCTTTCTTATATGAATACTTATTAAAATAAATCAACAAATTGGAGAGCTTTACATTTGTGATGCAATAATAAAAACAAGAAAACTGCAGCAGAGCTGTGAGAGGAGTCGATTAAAAAATAAAATAAAACATAAATTAAATCAAAGTATCCAGTATCTCATTTTATTTAACTAAAGATTTTTCCTCGTATTTCAAGATTAGATGGGATAATTCCATCAAGCGGAAAAAATTTGTTTGACGGAAAGGCCCGAAAAAGTCTGATTGCCAAAACATAATTATTACATTTTAATATTGATAGCATATTTAGTGCCTTCGGCACGAATGCCAATCAGTATGACATGATGAATTTTTGGTACGAATTTGCTTGGTAAATACCTGTTACAATTAACTTCCGGCAATGTGTTGCCATGGGATACATTCCGACTATACTGTTTTCATGCCTTTGGCATGAAGACTTTTGAAATTTTGTTCGTAATGGTCGTGCCTTTGGCACGACAAGTAAATTAATTTTATTATATAAGATATGCCTTCGAACGAAAACTTAATGTTTCTTTGTCTATGAAAATAAAGGGCGAATCAACTTCTGTCAAGGTGTTGCCATGGGACCCATTTGCAACATTTAATGTGGCTGTGCTGATTCATTCTTTTGTTCATATCGGGTGTGCCATTGGCACAACGATTTTATTTCTTTATTTGTAGTGTTCGTGCCTTCGGCACAACACAAAGTTTATTATTTATTTCATTTACGAAACCTTCAATGACAACTCTGCCTTCTTCAAATTCGAAAGTAAAACCCTGTTTTCTATTTGAATGATATAGTCATGCCTTAGGCACGAAACGTAAGTTTTAATTCTCAATACAATTTTAAAGTCATTATTTTATTTTATTTGTTTCGTGTTGGTAGCGCTGCACGCGACAAAGATGTTCAATTACGAAAACAGGCAAATGGCTCACACTTCCGCTTCCGATTTCAAAGTGTTTACAAGTATCAACCATGTTCGCTTTGCTCACAGCTGGGTTGATAAACTAGAGGCTCCCAGGAGCCTGTAATCGCTCACCTGATTTTCAATTTAACATCTAAAGTTGATAGAAAATGGGGGTGCTACACATAATTTTGAAAGTGGGCCACCCAAAGATCATTTCAACTTAAATTTCTCAGCAAAAGATTTAGATGTGATTTGTATCTCATTATATTCCTAAACGGAATAAACTGGCTGAAAAAATCTCACAGAAAAACCCAGAATATATGTTAAACTACTCATTGCCATGTAGCTGCAGTTAAAATTTGAGCTCATTTTGACTTATACTAAAGACAATTGAAGAAATTTCTATTTTTAGTAACAGCAGCCATCTTAAATGGAGGACGGGGCTGTCGGACACATTTTTGAAAGGGACCCACCCAGAGACCATCCCTGCCAGGTTTGGTGTAATTTGGTTCAGCGGTTTCAGAGAAGAAGATTTAAATGTGATCTTTTATCAAAATAGGCCTAATTTGCATAATCGGTATAAATCGGCTGAAAGAAAAATTTCACAGAAAAACCCGGAATATATGCTAAAATAATCCTTGCCATGTAGCTTCAATTAAAATTTGAGCTCATTTTGACTTATACTATAGCAGCAATGGACAATTAAAATTTCATACCCCCTTTTTTCTATTTTTAGCTTGGTGGCCATCTTGGTTGGAAGTCGGGATCAACGGACACAATTTTGGAAGAGGGCCATACAAATACCATTCCACCAAAGTTTGGTTGCAATTGGCCCAGTGGTTTCTGAGGAGAAGATTAAAGTTTACGACGTACGACGGACGCCAAGTGATGGCAAAAGTTCACATGGCCTTTGGCCAGGTGAGCTAAAGAGCTTGAAAGGTGTTGTTAAGATTTTGCCAGTGGTGTTTTCATTGGCTGATCATGAGTTCATCTGGACATGACCTCTAATCAGGTTCTGTCAGATGTTAGGGGGAATGTAGTGTATTATACCTGCTGATGTCCAGATGAAGTGTTTATGGATGGAAGTAAAGGGTACTGTTCAGCTGCAGACTAGGGGCCAGTTCACATGCATCGTAAGGTATGAGTTATTCTCACTGTTTAAGACCCTACTGTGAAATGTAGAACAACAATAAAAACTCTGTTCCTTTACTTTAATTTTAATAATTTAATAAGTGTATTGTTGGATAGTATCTCCTGTTCATTTACATCCATCCAGGGCCCGGGTGGCTCAATGAGTTAGGTAGTTGGATTACCTAACAACTCATACAAGCCTATCACCAATATGGTATGGGTTCGTGTCCGCTTTGTAAATTACAAAAAGCGGTGCACTCGACTCGCAGCCGCAAGTGATAAAGTTTACCAGTTGTTTGCTCATGGTCGGTGGTTCTCTCCGGGTACTCCAGCTTCTTCCATCACTAAAACTAGTCGCAATGATATAGCTGAAATATTGCTGAAAGTGGCATTAAACACAATCAATCAATCAATCAATCCATCATTTACATCCATATCCTTTCTTACTAATTGATGTTAATCGTATTGATAACTATCATGTAAAAAAGACTTAATTCACTGACCTTGAGTGCTCGTTACATTTTCTACATCTTTTGTTTGGAGTGGTTCCTGAATGTTAAGTGCAGGACATGGTGGTGGTCTGTAGTCCCCATGTGACTCAATAGAGGATAAAATAGCTTCCTGTTGCTCCTTACTTCTGTCTTGAAAGTTTCCAGCAAAGCGATTTAATTTGTCCATAAAACTACCTAGAGATAAAATGTATTGGATGTTAAGTTTCACAAGTAAAGAAAATTACCTATTATTTTTATGACCGGGCCAGATATTTCCTTCCTGCTTACCAACAAGCTACTCACACAGGGATTTCTGATTGTGAGGTTGAAGCCTGCTCTCATAATTTTACTTTCATTATCAGAAATTGGTTGTTTGATAGGGAGTATCCATCTCAGAGATGACTGAAGACCTGTTCCCATTGTCATAAAATTATCTCCTTACTCAATTGTCACTATTTACAAGATTTTGACAATGGGTAACAAGATGTGTGCCACTAGTGGAACAGGAACTGCATACCTTTCCCAAGCACCCGAGTTCACATCCAGATTTAGGATTGTGTTCATGGTGCCCTTTTTTAGTTTCTTATCAATTTTTGTGCATTGTGTTTGTCCATATATTTTTTCTTTCTACCATGGTTGTGTCATTTTCTTTTGATTTATAGTTTTTGATCACATCTTGGTTCCTAATGACTTAGCAACCAATAAAGTAAACAGATATACAAACAATGTAAACATACCTTCAAAATATAAATAATTATCTAAAATAAATCATGACTAACAACCTGTAGATGATGGTTAGGGTAATTATGTTTAATGACACATTCAACAATATTTCAGTTATATTGTGGCAGTCAGTTTTATTGGTGGAGGAAACCGGAGAAAACCAGACCTGCTGCAAGACACTGACAAACTTCATTACATAATGTTGCATCCAGAACACCTTGCCTGAGCGGGGTTCAAACTCACAATGTACATCGTGATAGCCACTGATTGCATAGGAAGTTATAAAATCAACTACCATACAATCACGACGACCCCCTCCCCTGCATATGATAATACTATCCCAAATCTAAGGTAAACATCTAATAAAAGCTTATCATCTGAACACTTCTCAACATTTCAGTTACATCACTATCCTATGTTCAAGAAGAAAACACTGTTTGACTGTATTTATAGATTTACTGGTAAAATCATATTGTTAGTTCATAACAAGGTCGACAACTGCCAAAAATTAGGAGATAACTGTATTCTATTTAAAGCTTTGCTGATGTAAATCATCAGTTTTATGGTCGCAAATTGAGTTTACCTAGCGACATGTAGCTGAGCTAGGCAAACATATATTTGCGACTGTAAAATCAAGATTTACGTTTGCAAAGCTTACAATACAATAAAGTAATCTCCATTCTAATGCAATACTGAACATAAAAATGTATTTTTGCATATTCCTGGGTCTAAAAATCACACAAATTAAAATTCCGCAAATTGTTGTTGACGACTTTGACACATAAACAACATGACGTCATATGAAGACTTCCAGCTTAAAACGTAAAGATCAGACGTTTTTTGGCATCGTGTACGCTTCAATTTTGATACAAATTTAAACTAAAATAAGTTTGCAAGGTAGAAATTTTAATTATTTTTGTGTATTGTAAATGTGACATGTAGGATTTCATGTTTTCAAGATGGTGGATCCTTTCAGCTGAACCCCTTAGTTACGACTGGTAGATTGAGAATTTTACATAGTATAGTAACCAATCAAATCCGACGATACAAACCAATTCCATTAGAATGTTCAGTCTTACTTACTTTTTGTTTTGGTTGGAGAATTACCAAAACCCTGTAAGGCTCCTTTTGGACTAATATTGGCATTTCCTAAACCTGTAAAAAATATACAAAAATAACAAAAATCTAATAATAAACAGTTGACATAATTAATGCATACCAATTATAAAAAAACATTTAAAATTGTCTTGCATCCCTCAACAATTTCCATGATGTACCAAACTTAAAACTTATTTTCATTCAAAAGCCACAGCAACGTAGAAGTTTCATTATGCCAGACAGACAACTTACCTGTTGATGATCAACTACTGGTAACCAAATTTATGATGCTGGATAGACTTGATTAATCAAAGTGAAATTAAGTACGATAAATCTTGGAATGAAAATAGTATTTTCATTTTTCATTAAAAAAAAAGTGCCAGAACTGAAAATATGACATGGACACAACATTAATTATGTAAATACCTGTAATTCTTGATTTGTCTTGTTCCTTCTTTTGTTCTCTATTTTCAGAATTTCTGTTCACTTCTGTGTCAAATAGTAGCTGTGATAGTTCCTATTAATAGAAAGCCTTTACATATAATGAAACCTGTCTTTAGAGGACACCTCATCAGCCAAACAAATTATGTTTCAAGACAGTTGTCTCCTAAATAGGGTTTAATACAGAGAATGAGACATTATAATAGAAGCTGGTCTCACAAGAAACTTTCATTTAAATTTTAAAGGAGCAAAAATTTCCAAATAATTTTTCTTCATGGAGTTCTAGTAGCAAAGACAGCACATGATGCTGATATTCAATACTGAGTTCCAGCTATGTAATCTGATTGACATAAAACAAGTCAGTACTATATTTCTAGTTTCAGCTTGTAATATAAAAGATAATATCAGCAAAGGCAATAGCAATTCTTTTCATCCCAAATTAATTCAAAGCTCAAAACCTGGATCACCATAATTAATAATGAGCACTGTACTATACCAAGTCATTTAGGGCACTAACATTGATGTTTCTCCTTAAATTTGTTATATAAATATATTCTGGCATTTAAAAGATTCATTAGTAAATAATGAATAATTTGACCTTAAAGTCAGAAATCAAGGTAATATGTAGGTCGTGATGGTATGCAATACACCACCTTAAGATGATGCACCCATATGCCCAATATCTTGAATGTTGAGTGAAAATTTGTAAAAATGTTCTGGCTCAGACAATCACTGTTTCACATGTATATCATTTAATCAAAAATTCAAAAATAGTTTAAGGGCACTATCAAAAACTGAAGTCTCCCTTTCAAATTTTTCGATTGTCTGAAGACGCAATAGGAATACATCATAAGCGTGGACAAGCTTCATTGAGAAATAAAGAGCTACGCAGGGCACACCTTAATATGACAGTAATAAGTCGACAAGGGCTACCACCTGCACCAGATTTATTACAATCAAGCTTAATGTGAAAATCATGGAGAAAATCTGCTGGAACATTACCTGAATATCTTGTCACAATCTATGCTAAGAAAATAACTGCATAAAAATTAGATGACAAAAATTCCCATGATAGGTCAAAGCATGATTTTGATTTTTTGATGTTTGGTGTTTTAACGCCACTTTCAGCAATATTTCAGCTATATCATGGCGACTAGTTTTAGTGGTGGAAGAAGCCGGAGTTTCCAGAGAGAACCACCGACCATGGGCAAGCAACTGGTAACTTTATCACTTGCTGCTGCCAGTCGAGTGCACCCTTTTTTGTAATTTACAAAGCCGGGCATGAACCCCCAAGCCGTATTGGTGATAGGCTTGTATGAGTTGTTAGGTAATTCAACTGCCTATCTCATTGGGCCACGGTAAAAGAATGAAGTTGCTAGAGTGTACACATGCATGGCCAACCACCCACCCATCTGTCTGTCTTTCATCAAAACATAAACCCAGTGCAACAAAGTTGTAACTAGGTTAAAGAAGTTCTGGCCTGATAAACCTGTATGAGAACAACAGCAACAAGAGGAAAAGGAATTCTGGGTAAAACATTATGTCCCCTTCATTAATAAAAATGTCATTACCTGTGCCATTTTTCTGACAGCTTTGTTAGGTACGTTGCCATGGAGAGGGTCTTCAGGTCCACTGAATTCTAAAAAGATCATTTTGTATGATTTCATGTGCAATTTTGAAGGAAAGCTGGAATCTGAACATAGAATTCCCTAAAATAGCCTGAATCTGAGTTCCAGGATGAGAACTAGAATAATTAATTGTAAAGCAATAAATCCATATAGAAATCTGTGATATAGGTATCACATGACATTATGTATGAATACTTACAACTTAATGTGTTAATTTAAATATTATATTTTATATAAATTTTATTATTTCAATAATCTATTCATCTAACAATAAAAAGAGTGAGTCAGTGATTGTTGCTTAACGACAACTCAGTATTTTTTCTGCTATATCATGGCGAGAACAAGTTAATTTTCAATGAAATGATGATGAGGTTCGTTTTGTACTAGACCAACACGCTTAGTTGAATTTTTATAGTGCTAGCTCACTGAAATAACAGTCCATGGATAAACATGTCGCCCCACTCAGACACATTATTCTGATTCCAAGCCAACCAGTCTTTGCTCTTACTCCTTAATGCTGTGTGCTTAGCGGAGAAGCAACACATACCAATTTTATGGTCTTTGGTTTGACCCGATTGGGGGTTTAACAATACATAGTAACATAATCATATATCTGTCATCTGACTTACTTGTGGCTTCTCTGATTCCATGGGAACATCTTAGTAATCCAATTTTAAATTGATTAGGCCCAGTTTCTACAATATACTTCAGTAGCTTCAACACCTGAAAACAACCAATAATTGTACTGTGCAAGAGTTATCTCCCATTCAACAGAGTTTCCTGCAAGCATGTTTATGTAAAAAAAGAAAAATAATTTCATCTGTTGTTTAAAAATGGATATTTTTTTCCCTTCTTAAAACTGGAACATTTTTGCTGCATCTCGTAAGAGTAAGATATTCGAATAAAAACAAATTTAAACTGAAATAATAAATTGTTTGTTTGCCTGCATCCTGTGTCTTGTGTGTCTAATGTTGCCATTCTTGATTGCCCCTTTGGTTTTCTCTAATGCATATTAACAATTTTACCAGTAACAGAACATTGTTTGTTCAGTCTGTGTACTCACTTTAAATTTAACATGACACGATTGTTTGTTCAGTCTGTCCACCAAGAACTCTAGTGTACTGTCACAGTATCCTTCAGATTCAAAAACTATCTCTGTATTTAACATGAAGGACATAATATAAAAGACAAATTCTGCATACAATTTACTTCATTTATAACAATGCAAAAAATAATAATGTTCAACATTTCTCCCTGTGTAAAAATTAATCTTTTTCTACATTACATTTATAGAATTAATGTCCTTTCTTAATGTAACAAAATGTTCCTCTGTAATGATATGGAACTGAGATCTGACATATGGCAAGAAATTTATGTAGGAATTGTGTTAATTTGTGGATAATGTTTTTTCTCCTCATTTTGAACATTTTAACTGCAAAATTCACTCAAATATTTTATTTCTTCTCTTCTGTAACCAGATACCAACTTATGTAGATTGTAAGGAATATTTGAAT
The DNA here is from genome assembly GCA_963680875.1 of Bathymodiolus brooksi. Taxonomy (NCBI): domain Eukaryota; kingdom Metazoa; phylum Mollusca; class Bivalvia; order Mytilida; family Modiolidae; genus Bathymodiolus; species Bathymodiolus brooksi. Next base: position 15,786,515 of record OY804579.1, read on the forward strand.
GGAAACTGTTTGATGAGGACTAAACATAAACAAAGGATACTGTTTATTTCCTGATATAGATAACCTTGTATAGGATTTGCATCATCTGAGGTTGCCTTCATCAACGTACTGATCTACAAAATAAGATATATATAGACATATCCTTTGTTGTTGATAAGACTGATCTCAGTAGTGTAGATTGATTCACTGTAATGCTACATAGAAGTGTATTAGGGTCCGGGTGGCTCAATGAGTTAGGTACTTGGATTATCTAACAACTCATACAAGCCTATTACCAATACGGCGCGGGTTCACGCCTGGCTTTGTAAATTACAAAAAAGGGTGCACTCGACTCGCAGCCGCAAGTGATAAAGTTTACCAGTTGCTTGCCCATGGTCGGTGGTTCTCTCCGGCTTCTTCCACCACTAAAACTGGTTGCCATGATATAGCTGAAATATTGCTGAAAGTGGCATTAAACACCAAAAATCAATCAATTAGAAGTGTATTATCTCCCTTTAATTAATCTTTATAACTTATTTTGTTTTAATTGAGAAATGATATAAAGCTGTAACAGGTACATATCTCCATTGGTAGGAGACAAATTTGTATACCTTAATTATTAGTCATAAAACATTTTGCACATAGGTGTAACCAAACATTTGATACAGATTTATCTAGACCCCCTCCCCCTCCCTCACCAACTACAATATAACTAAAGTATAATTAATGAAAGTGGCGCTATGCATGGCCCCATTCTATACAATGCAATTACAATTTCTCCATCAAAACTATCTGTTTTGCATAAAAGTTTTTTTAATAAAATAATAGAACAATGTAATAAGACACATCATTATTTCATTTAGAATTTAACCATTATAACTTTCTAAGAATTTGTCAAAGGCAATCATGCTAATTTATATGCATATGAAAAAATTTCTTATCCAATGAAAATTAGTATAATATAAAATAAAAGGTGTACTTTATTGATTAATGACTTACTTTGGTTGACTGTTATGCAATATCTGTGTCACAAATGACCACAAATATGTTCCACTTTTCGTAAACACTTCCCGGTCCTTTCCTCATTCATGACTTTTCACCGAATTTGTAACTAGATTAACAAGACGGGTGTCATTAGTGGAGCAGGAACTGCTTACCCTTCCGGAGCACCTGAGTTCACCCTCGGTTTTTAGTGGGGTTCGTGTTACTCGATCTTTAGTTTTATATGTATGTTTTGTAGATTGTTGTTTGTCCTTTTGTACTTTTTTTTGGTCATTGTGTTGTCTGTTCTTCTTCGATATATGGATTCCGATTACCCCTTTGGTATATTCAAACTCTTCTTACCCCGGGTTTAGTGGGGTTCGTGTTACTTGATCTTTAGTTTTAGGTGTTTTTGAATGCTTTGTAGATTGTTGTTTGTCCTTTTGTCCTTTTTCTTTTGGCCATTGTGTTGTCTGTCCTTCTTTAATTTACGGATTCTGATTACCCCTTTGGCATCTTCAAACTCTTCTTACAATATAAATGTAATATCTAGTGGCATAATTAACATTACCTTGTTAACAAATGATACTTTATCCATTGTATAATCAGCTATACTGTCTCCATGGTTACATCATGGCATCATGCATACCATCTGTCAGTCTGAAGTAAAACTAAAACAAAATATACAAATTCCACTTTGTATTAGACCAACATGCATAGTTGGATTTTTATAGTGCTAGCTCACCGACACTGAAACAAGAGTCTGAGTGTAGACGCGTTGATTCACTCAGACACATTATCCTGACTCAAAGTCAACCAGTCTTTGTTCTTACTCCTTAATGCTCTATACTTATCGGAGAACCAGCAAATACTCTCAATTTGTGTAAATGAGTACTTAAGATTTTCCGTGTAACACACTAACACACTCAACTAATGAAGATCTTCTTATCATAAAGCGCAAAGGTGATCCTAAGTCTTGTACCCTCTCTCATACGTCCGATACCACGGAAACCCGGAACCTGTGTGTAATAAAAGTCATTTTGTTAGCTTGTTTTACTTATATTGATATTTTTTTTTAATTTATTAAATCTCTTGTGACATACTGACAAGAATTTTTGTTTCTACGCAGAAATTAACTTTTGAGATTTCGTAAGGAACGACAGTTCGATTGAATGAGACTAGATTCGGTCCTAAAAAAAAGTTGTCCCCGATATATCTCGGCACTTCTTGATGCACTGGATGAGCGTGAAATTGCCAGATAATTGTCAGATTTGCGAGCATTCATGGCCATGCCTGTTTCATATTATTATATGCGAGTGTCAGCGAGCTCTTTATGGTATAAAATGTGTACTTAGGATTTTTTTGACAACCACCGGTTCCGTGTAACACACTAACACACTCAACTAATGAAGATCTTCTTAACATAAAGCGCAAAGGTGATCCTGAAGTCTCGTACCATCTCTCATACGTCCGATACCACTGAAACCCGGAATCCGTGTATAATAAAAGTCATTTTGTTAGCTTGTTTTACTTATATTGATATTTTTTAATTTATTAAATCTCTTCTGACATGCTGACAAGAATTTTTGTTTCTACGGGGAAGTTAACTTTTGAGATTTCGTAAGGAACGATAACTCGAATAAAGGAACGACAGCTTGATTGAATGAGACTAGATTCGGCCCTAAAAAAAAGTCGTCCCCAATATATCTAGGCCCAAAAAATCTTGACACTTTTTGATGCACTGGATGAGCATGAAATTGCCAGAAAATTTTCAGATGCGCGAGCATTCATGGTCATGCCAGTTTCATATTATCTTTTATAAGCAATATACACTTATTTGAAAACTTTCAAATGCGAGAAAAGATGGTTTGATATGTGGAATCTCCCATTGTTCTCAGATGCATATTGTTTGCACTGATTTAAATTATATATAAGCATTATGTTTCTTTTATTTGCAAAGGACAGTGGAAATTCCAACACTGTACAATCAGAGTTATCTCCCATTGTACAGTGGATTGAATTTGGGCCCAGCCCAGTAAGAATCCTAAACATCTCGGTACCTAGACAACTCGGTACCTGGACATTTCGGTACTCGGTACTGGACATTTCGGTACTGACCTGGACATCTCGGTACTCGTTACTGGACAGTTCAGGACTTGGATGAGACAATATTCGGTACTGACCACAATTGTTTGGTACTTATTAATTGTCAATATTTTTGTACTAGTACTAGTAGTAGTTCTTTAATATATGATTCAAAAGTGGATCGATATGTGTTTTTGATAATTCCAGTGTAGATCGATCCTGGAGATCGTTGTTTTTGTATATTGATTTTTATTTATATTTTCATTATTTTGAACTCCATTTATTATTTACAAAAGTAATTATGCAAATTATGAAATTCAGCGTGTTTGTTAAGAAAGCCCCTGTACTTTCATTTCATTAAAACGGACTGATTTATTGCTTTTCCCCACACAAATTCTTCATACTTTGTAGTGGCGTTACCAATTATGCTATGTGTGTTCGTGTGAGTAACTGAGGAAATTGACAGTGCTTTCAATATACGACATTTCTTGATTTTCTGTTTATAATTTGGAGGGTTAAATAATATACATAAAGCGATACAATTAGATAAAAAGGTCTTACCAGTGTTGCATAATCTGTGCTGCCACTGTGAACACTGGTCACATTGTAAAGCCTCCTGTCTGGGATGGACATTGCTGCCACAATTTATACACGGATACTCGTTCATTTTGCAGTTTGAATCTCAAATTAGGGCAACCCTCCATTATATATCGGCTTGGCAAATATTTCTCAAATAAAATTCAGCTTGTATCATCTTTTGAAGTCAAACAAAAGATTAAAGCATTGATCTATGATTAAAGAAATTAAATTTGGTAATTAAAGCTATCTAATTAACACATTTATGTAATCAAAACAAATGAAAATAATCATCCTGTTAAGTTTATCTGTGATTTATTGATAAAGGGACTTAGTTATCAAAACAAAAGTTATTTACAAATATTAATGAATTGCCTCTTTGATGTCCATTTAATTAAAGATGATTAAAAAAAAAAACACATACAAATTTGAATAAACAACGTCTACATGTAAAAAAAAATTTAAACAAGTTTTTAAATTCAATCAAATTATTTTTATTATTCAGTACCGAAATTTCCAGTACCGAGATGTCTCATATGTTCAGTACCGAGATGTCCAGGTCCCGAGATGTCCTGATATGCCTAGCAACAGTATTACTGAATCAGAATCATTTTTAATACTGTGTACTGCCTTATATTTTCTTTAATATTATTGATTATTGTTTATTGCATTATTAACTTTATTTGATGTTTGATTGTTATGCTCATATGGGCCACATGCGCTTGTGGAGAGTCAAAAATATGCTCGCTATGCCTACCTAAAATACCATTAGGTACAGAGCGGGCATATTTTTGACTCTACACAAGCGCCTGCCCTGTGTATGGGCCGATAATTCGAAAATAAAAGTCTTATCTTATCTTATCTTATCAAGACACTAAAAACAGGTCATGAAATAAAAGAAGAAGCAGTGAAAATAGCACTCATTCAATTTCATTTTTCAAAAATCGAACCTACATCAAGCCTATATTAGTAGGATTGCAGTTTGTCTTTTTTGATCAGTTCTGTTTATTTTTAATTTTGCGATTTAATTTATTTCTACATCAAAAATGCGTTTTAAATTAAGGTTTATCTAAATACCATCATGATATTAGAATGAAAAAGTCGAGCACAATGTACCATAAAAAAATATTATGGGCAGAGATAGTGACGTCATTTTACTAACAATACAATACAATACAATACAACAAGCTTTATTTAAAGTCGGAAAGAATCAAGCAATGTAACACAAGCTCTAGTGAGCTTTTAAGTCCGACATAAGACTATGCATATACAAACAATAAAACAAAACAGGCACACAATATTTGTAAAAAAAATAAATATATATACACTGTCATATTTAAATCTTTCCATGAAATTTAAAGCCAAACTAAAATATGAAAGCTATTAAAACACAGCAGTAGCACCAGCATAATTTAAAAGTATATATATATTTATATTGATGTGAGTAAACAAAAAGCATGGATATAAATGAGACACATAGAAACTATAACAATATTCAAAAATGATAAATTTTAAAAGCACATGCATCTATATCTAATAATCTAAAAAAACAAAGCAAAAAAAGTATGAAAATAATTTAGAATCGTGCACAGAAGCTGCAGTGACATGAGCTGCCATTCCAAGAGTTTATTAAACTCTTAAATTGATTGAAAGATGTGTCTTTCCTGAAGTGGTCTGACAGCTCATTCCAAGGTTTTGAAGCATAGCATCTAAAAGAGTTCAATCCATACAGGGTAGTCTTGATTGTTGGTATATGTGCTGTATTGCTGTACTTAAAATTATATTTATTATTTTTCAAAGTTGCAAGATCATGTAGATATTGAGGGGTTTCCTTATTTATAGTTTCAATAGCTATTGTAGTATACGCCTAATTTTTAGAGAAGGTAATTTTGATTAAGCCAGAAGTTCTTCATATGTGGAGTGGTTTTCATTATATATAAATTTTAGTGCTCTCTCTTGAATTTTGTCCATCGTTTTAGGGAACGACCATTTAACTTGAAGGGGGGCGGGTTATGGTTTTTTTTTCTAAAAAAATATTCTGATTCCCAATGTTGCTGAAAAAAATATTCTGATTTTGGTGGAGGAAAAAAAATAATCTGATTCAGAGTTTTTGTGTTGTCCGAAAAAAAAATTCTGAACGAAACAAAAAACCATAACCCCCTCCCCCCCTTCAAGTTAAATGGTCGTTCCCTAATCTATTTAAATATTTTCCCATTCTTTTTAAGGGACCGACCATTTAACTTGAAAAGGGGGGGGGGGGTTATCGTTTTTTGTTTCGTTCAAAAACTCTGAATCAGATTTTTTTTTTTTCCTCCACCAAAATCAGAATATTTTTTTCAGCAACATCGGGAATCAAAATATTTTTTTTAGAAAAAACCCATACCCCCCCCCCCCCCCCCCTTTCAAGTTAAATGGTCGTTCCCTAATACATTAAGTTGCCTAGAAGCTTTTCTACAGATATTTGTGATGTGAGAGGTAAATTTTAATTCATAATCAATTGTTACTCCTAGGAGTTTAACTTCATCCTCAGTTTTTATGATATTACCATTTAAATTAAAAGAAATATTTTTAGATTGTGTATTTTTACCAATAGCAATTTCTTGAAATTTATCAGGATTCGCTTTCATTTGATTTGAGGTAATCCAATCTATTAGATTAAGACTGTCTTTTTCCAAGGCGTTTATAATTTTATCTAAACCATAGCCAGAATATGATAATGTATTATCGTCTGCATAATTATATAGGGAACTAACAGATATGAAATAAAATATATAATTTATAAAAATGTTAAAACGCACCGGTCCTAAAATTGATCCCTGAGGTACGCCTTTGTAAATATCTTGCCACGTACAAATGTACTTAATGCTGTTCCTAATTTAACGCATTGTTTTCTATTTGATAGATAGTTTTGTATTAAATTTAGAGCTGATTTTGAGGTACCATAATATTTTAATTTTTGAAGTAAGATGTCATGGGGCAGACAGTCAAAAGCCTTTATATTTATAGGTCCATGAGTATAGCTGCTGTAAATTTATGCTGATCTAAAGCCTTTTTCTAGTCTTCAATTATCTTCAAAAGAGCAGTTTGACACCCATATCCAGAACGGAAAGCAGATAAATAAGGGTGAAAATTTTTACTGAAATAGATCGTTTATTGCTCTTTCAATTTTTTTTTTAGAAATTACTGGCAGTATACTCACAGGCCTGTAGTTACTTTTATCTAGAGCATTGCTCTTTTTATAACAAGGTACTGCCTGAGCTTCTTTAAGTTTTTCAGGAAACTTAGCCAATGAAATTGAGTTTACTAGTTCAGAGATAGGTTTTGCAATAACTGGTTTAGCAATTTTTAAAATTTTAGCCGATATGCCACCTCGCCCTGTTGCTTTTTTTTATATTAATTATATTAATTTGTTTTTATTATGAAGTCTTCTTTTATATCATGGAACACTAAATTTTCTATATCAGGAGTGTTGGCAATAATTTTTTATATACTTGGGTGACTTTGATCAGATTTTATATTACTTGATACAATATCTTTAGCTACATTTATAAAAAAAATATTAAAAATTTCTGACGCTTCAGTTTGATCATTTATAATTTTATTGTCTTCTTCCAATATTATATCTTTCTTGCAGTTGTTGTTTTTGTTGGATAAAAAGGGTTTTTATTGTCGGCCAGAAGTCACTGGACTTTGGCCCGCCCAGACAGCTTTCATAAAAATATGTTTTTATTGATTGTTTTTTAATTTTATTAACATGATTTCTCTGTTTCCTGTATCGTTCCCAGTTGTAATCATTTTTACATTTAATGAAGGTGTTATGCAGCATTCTTTTCTTGTAAATTGCGTGTCTTAGCTGTTTATTCATAAAAGGGGTTGGTTGGGGTATCTGTTTCCTTCTTTTAATAGGGGCATGTTTATCTAAAGTTTTGATGATAGAGTTTTCAAAATTTGAGTAAGTTTCATCTAAGTCTTCATGTTTACTTATATTATTGAAATGCATTCCCTGAAGTTCTTTTAGGAATTCTTGTTCTGAAAAATGCTTAAAACTTCTGTAACTTTTTAGCTCATTTTTTCTTTGATTTGTGAACATTATTCTATATTTTTTTTATATAATTTTTTTTTCTGATATTAAAAAATATAAATATATGTCTCTGATATTTTTTTTTTATAAAAAATGTTTTTTAATTTAGGATCTAAAACACACTTAGTATTAATATATTTCTTATTCTAAAAGATAGAATTTTGACTAGTCATTTGCTAGAAACATAAAAAGCTTCAGTATATTATTTCATTTACTATGATGTTTATGAGGTGAAAACGTCTAGTACATTTCACGGAATTTAAGATTCGTCAATTTTAAATCAATGAAATAGTTCAGTCGAAAAAAATTTCGTCTAATTCTAATGGTGTGATAAATATATAAATCATCTAAGAACTAATCAACAACCAATCTTACATTTTGTAGGATAGCCAATGAAAATTACGATACTGCACAAACAAATATATGTATCTAAAAATTCTAAACGGAAATGTTAATTTGATATCTACGTTATCATTACTAGTACTGTAGATCTAGATTTCTATATTACTGGTTTGACAAAGGTACAAAGCGTAAAAACAAATTAAATGAGTTTTGCGTATTTTGTGACACAGCGTATTTAACAGGTTTTTGGTTTTGAAACATGTATCCACACGGTGACTTAGCTTGGAAAAGGCGATTTCACGTACGTTGGAAATGTAACAGCCCTTGAAAAGTGTTTCTGTCAGGTTAAAAAAAGGAGCCAAGGTTTAAACTACTAACAAAACTGTTCGGCAAAATCGCCATACTGTATCTAGCTTCTGGAGTGGGGGCTGTGGGAGTGGGCTTTGCCTTCAAGACACCATACTCTCACTCTGAGACATCAAAAACGGTTGACAGCTCTGCTGGATCGATACCTCTACTGGTGGTCTATTAGTCCTCGATGGTATCATTCGCCCAGTAGTCAGTGCTCCGGAGGCAGAATGTGGTTTTTTAGATATATCTTTTTATCGAAATTTACAATTCCAAATCATGTCTTCTGTAAGTAATTCTGAAATTAAATGGTAAATTATACGCAAACGATTTTGAATGCACCATATATTCATCATAGCTAAAGGATTGTTGTTAAGGTTTAATAGTGTTTGATTAAATAGTGTCCGCCGTGAAATAGTGTCATATGTTACAATTGTTTTCTATGATAAAGTCCGAGGACGGAATAAAGCGCAGAGGTGACTTCTTTTGGACTGTTGTGGATTTTTCATTTGAAAAAAGATACAATCTGACACATTTTCACAGGACAATATTATGGCTTACATTTCAAATTTTGTACGTCACTTTCAACACTATTTCAGTTTTTTCGTGTCGATAAGTTTTATTGGTGTAGGGAAACCAGAGTACCAAGAGGAAACCACAGATCTTCCGCCAGTCACTGACAAATCACATAATGTTGTATCGAGTACACCTCGTCGTGAGAGGGATTCGAACTCCCATCGTCTAGTGGTGATAGGCACTGATGGCATAGGAGTTGTAACTGTAACTACCATACCTCGTCGCTAAAGAGCAATATATCTATTTGGTACACATATTATGTAGTGTTTAAATATGAGTAAATAAAATTATAAACAAAAGCGTAGCATCATGATAACCAGTGCCGGATTTAGATAAAGACGGAGAGGCCCTAGGCTAAATCCACTTGTGAGGCCCCTCCCAATACCCCACCTGCACGACTGGAGGAAGATGGAAGCGTGTTTAATCAATTTCAATAAAGGCAAAGAAGATGAGGGGTGTTTAAAATTCTACAATATTCTGAAATGGAGTGCAACTGTGTAAGGAAAATTACTGAAGGATTGTTTAGAAAGTACAGTACGTTATGACAGCATAAGTGTGAAAGTCCAATAACAGTGTTAAAAATATTATACACCTTGGTCGGAGGCACCTTAAATTGTGATGCCCTAGGCTTCAGCCTATCGAGCCTATAGGTAAATTCGGCACTGAGCATAACGCTTGTAGAATCCAAATAAAAAGTTGTGCGTTGTATATATTTGCACTTGTTGGTCTTTAGACAAATTACCCAAATAAAGCGTTTGTTGGACTCTACTTTCAGTTTCACTTCTTTGTTATTGTTGCACAACATTACAAATTCAATTTGTTTTAATTATTTACTCTCCAGAATGTTCGTATTGTACAGTTATATATTCATGCTCTGTTTAGTGTGATAAACATTTGTGCTTAGAATACAGGGAAACACGTTAACAACCAAATTCACAATGTTGGATAAATCTGAATTGATAAAACATCTGAAACTTGTAAGTTCAAAGCATAGGGGTCTGAAATTTAATTATCAGTGTTAGCTATTCCGTTTAGTTGTATATGTAAGCTAAAACACTAAAGCTACTCATTTGGGACTTTAACGGTAGATGTACAATATAAAAATAAGAGAACTGTGTCAGTTAGTCCGAGATTCCTCTGTCGTTTAACGCCATTTATAAAGTTGCTGTAGCCGTTCTACAGCAACTTTATAAATGCCGTTAAACGACAGAGGAATCTCGGACTATGTGTCAGTGTGAGTAAATTAACGTAGACGTAAAGCTGTGTGTGAAAATTAAAGTGGGTTGAGGTAAATAAATTTAATATGTTTTATGTCAGCTTTTAATCACAGGCACATGGGGCATGTATTTCGTTTCCTCCTCCCCCCTTTTCTCTACTACTCCCCCCCTTTTTTCAAAATTTTCATATAAATCATTCCTTTTTCAAAATTTTCTTAATCATTCGTTTTTCTTCATTTGACAATATCAGTAGACGTCATACATCATGAATAATACGTGTATTCTGTGTCCACAGTTTTTATACTGTATCAGTCGAAAAACTGTGGACACATAATACACGTATTATTCATGAAGTTTGACGTCTGCTGAAATTGTCAAATGAAGAAAAACGAATGATTATGAAAATTTTGAAAAAGGAATGATTGATATGAAAATTTTGAAAAAGGAGGGTAGTAGAGAAAAGGGGGGAGGAGGAAGCTTTTCATGTTTTTTTTTTATTTATTTAGTTATCATTTTAACACTTTTGTTAATGCCAAATACATATATATGACAAGCAAAAGTGTCGAGAAAAAGTAACAGTAGGCTAGATACAAGAACAAGGCAATATTGAGTGTTATTTATAATGAATGTGGCAGAGTGGTCTATGGTGGCGGACATAAGCCTAAGCGATTGGTGTTGTATTACATTTTTGTATATCAAAGGTTTGGGTTTGAATTCTGTCTAGGATAGAACAAAAAAATTGTCACCTCAAAAATCTAATTCTAACACTGTTGCGTTTAGTATATATTCAGACATATATATATACTAAGATATTTTTTATATAATGTCTGAACATTCAACCCAACAGTGTACTTTACGGTTTGATTTTTAGCTGACAAATATTTTGTTCTTCCCTCAGCAGGATTCAACCCACACCAATGATACACTGCAGCACTGATTTTCTTAGCATAATAACATCCATTTAGTCCCCCTGGCCAAATCCAAAATGCTATAATATAGTTTCATAAACCAAGTTTAAATTTTTAAGATAGTTTTAGTCTGAATGTTTATTTCTTCAGGTTTTAGAAGATGAGTTGTCTAGAGATGACAGATTGCTTAGTGAAGCAGATTTAAAAATAGTACTTATTGATGAAAAAAGCAGCATATAACCAAGGGAGACAATTGTTGGATATCCTACATATCCATTGTACAGGGAAATTGGAAACATGCTGTATCAATGGATGGAAAATAAGTATGTGTTGTGTCACGGTATCATCATATGTTGTATTTTTATATAAAAAATCATGAATCAGTATGTGTTGTGTGGTAAGGTGCCGGTATAAGTTGTGTTTTAATTAAAACAAAAATCATGAATCAGTATGTGTTGTGTGGTAAGATGCCAGTATGTTGTGTTTTAATCAAATAAAATCATGAATCAGTATGTGTTGTGTGATGACAACATTTTATGTGTTTAAAAAATATTGTTGAATAAGAATGTTGTGTGAAGGTGCTGATATCTGTACTTGTGCTTTAGAAAATAATGTAGTTGAATATAGATATGTTTGCTGTTTGTATGGGCAGTCATCTGTTATGTTTTAAAAAAAAAGATACAGGTAGTTGGAAAATGAATGTGTGTTGTGTGTAGTGACAAGCATCAGTTGTGGTCTTGCTACAAATTAGCATAATAATATGTATAAACATTTCTGATAAAGCCATTTTTATAACTTGGTAAAAAGTCTGATCCTTACAAGTTTTGTTTTCTTTCATTGAAACTTGGTTTAAACCTAACCATGAATAAACTAATAACATGTAAACACATACCATCAGATTTAGTCCTTATTACAGGTTTGAAATCTTAACAAATTTAACCTGTCTAATCCATCCACCCTGTCTATATCAACCAACATATTGCACTGTTTGTTTTAGACAGGTTCCATTGCCTATCATTACTTGATGGTATATTTTCCCATGTAATTACAGAGAATGTCCAGTTGTGAATCTACCAAAGTATAATTTATTGGATGAAAAAGTTTATGTAGAATCAAGGTAACTATATCTAACATTAGGGGCAAAGTGTTGAAAGTATTTGGATGTACATCACAAATTGACAATGGATAGTGCACATCTTATATGTTCATAGTAACTATATCTAAATTTTGTTATTCTATAACTGTCCTCTATGCCAATTTTATATCTTTGACTCTCGGTTAAAATTGCTCTATAAACCAAACATGTAAAAAAAACCATGAAATTAATATCATATAAAAAGGGAAGTGATTTTTTTTTCAATTGTATTGTGCTACATTTTGTATTATTTATGATCTATTTGTTCATGACTAAAATGAGTTAGAGTATTTGATTTAGATTATGTCCTTGTTAACATTAAAATATATCACAATGACTGACATGGGCAAGTCAAAACTTTATAATTTAATGATACATTTAGAATAACAGTAGTTTTGAAGGTCATGACAGACTCTACCGCTAGTATCGCAGCAAGTCTGACATTTTTCATTTTTCCTAGTTATCTATGGCAAATTATAAATTTGTTTTGAAAACTATTGAAAAATACTTTATTTGATATGTAGCAAAAAGATGGCAATATAAGTCGTAAGGAGAGCCTATTACTTCCTGTGATCCCACAGATATACATGTACTGCACATTAACCATCTTTATGTATGTCTTATAAATAGGTCAGCCACGTTTGCCTCCATTACACCATTATTGGATGGAATGAAGTCTTTGTGGGACCACTGGGGCATTGATGAAAGAAAATATAGAATTAGATATATACTTACAGTAAGTAATAATAAATAAACCATTAGATGGTTAGCTAGGGTTAAGGTATTGAAAGCCACTTTCAACAATATTTCAGTTGTATCATAGCAGTCAGTTTTATTGGTGGAGGAAACCAGAGTACCCGGAGGACACCATCGACCTGCCGCAAGTCACTGATAAACTTTATCACATAATGTTGTATCAAGTACAATTTAAACCTGAGTGGGATTTTATCTAGTTATATATTTTCCTTTCAAATATTGACTGATATTATATATATAGGTCACACATAATGTATGCAATAATACTTTGTTTAATATTTGAGGTTTTCTGTAAAGTTTGCAATTTTGCTGACATTTGATTATTTTCGATTTTGATCCCCTTTTAAAATTATGTGCAACAGCCCTGTCCTCCATACAAAATTGACTTTTGTAGAGGTGAGTTCAAAGAGGAATAACTGAGAAATAATTGTTATTAGAATGGGACCCTATGGAAAAATATTTTAATTTATTTTGAAATCTAATTTGAATGGAATGTTCCTTGTATAGTATTCTACAAAATATCTGTTTTTGTGTGTTGATCAGTAATTAATTAAAGTTGTAACATGAATGTATTCTTTTCCTTTGATCTTTTTATGGTTTATATACCAAAATGTAAGCAACAGCTAAGAACTATGAAATACACGTAGATACGATATAGATATTGCACATTTTAAATCTGAGGTGTAGTTTTATTACTCTCAGAGAGCCGTGCAATAATCAACAACCTAGAAGTGATATTGCACATGGCTTCAAGTTACAAATCATTTAAACCACGGTTTTCTGAGTTAAATGGTTAAACAATCTCATGCTTTGTGTTTGATTGTTTAACCGTTAATCTCGGAAAACCGTGGTATAAATATTACATAGCTAACACTGATGACAATAGGACTCTATGTGAAAATGAGATAAAATAATTTTGCTAAAAAACTTGGATATATATATCATGTATATAGGGTGATCTTCTCAGTTACTTTATCAATGATTCTTGTCCTATAGTTACTAGAAAAGAGGGGTATGCTAGATTTGTTAGGAATCAGAAAGACAGTGGGAACAAAGGAAATCTTCCCATGCTCAAGGAAAACTTTAGAAAAATGTTTTACAGAGAAACATTCGTAAGTATCAATAAATCACAGTTTTTTTGACATAAAGTAATTCAGTATTTATTTGTTTATTTGTTTCAAAACACATGACTGATTAATGTACTTTTATAATTATTTCCATATCATATTACTATTTTTAATAAATATTCAATTTCAACAAATTGATGACCTACATGTATTTATTCTGGTTCGATTGTTATGTCCCTTTACTAATTGAAAAAAATTGCAAATTTGTCATTTCTGCTCTTAACTTCAGTATCTTGGCCAAACATTTTGAACTTAAAAAACTCTTACTTTATAGTTTCCCTTTACAAACTGAAAGCTATTGCCTGTAGCACCAGAAAATAGCTTTTTGTTAGCTCACCTGACCCAAAGGGTCATGTGAGGTATTGCCATCACTTGGCTTCCGTTGTCCGTCCGTTAACTTTTCATATTTTAATCTACTCCTCTGAAACAACTGGACCAAATGGAACCAATTTTGGCAGAAAGCATCTATATAAGGTCCTCTATAAAGTCTCTTCATTTCGTCCCATTCCGCCAACAAATATGGCCGCCAAGGGCAATTCTTGTTTCTGATTGGCTAATGTTAAAAAAAATCTTCTCCTCTGAAACTGCTTGGCCAAATGGAGCCAAACTTGGCAGGAAGCATCTATGTAACATCCTCTATAAAACTTCTTCATTTAATTCCATTCGGCCAACAAACATGGCCACTGTTACTAAAAATAGAACATAGGGTAAAATTGCACGTTTTTGGTAACAACTCAAAAACCGTTAATAATATCAGAAATCTGACATGGGTAAAAATGATCAGCACAGGAAGATCTAACTACCCTGAAATTTTGAAGAAAATCTGATTACCTATCTTGGAGTTATTGCCCTTTTTTCGTCAAATTTTCAAAATTTTAATACTTTTCGTTTTTTATTTCAAAAACTATAAGAGATAGACGTTAAGTTTAAACAGCAAACATGTGCAGCATGTCAAGATCTACATGCCCTGCAATTTTGAAGTAAATCTGATTACCCGTCTAGGAGTTATTGCCCTTTTTTATTTTTTTATTTTTTAATTTAAACATTTTTGTCTGATATTTCAAAAACTATTAGAGATAAAGGTTAAGTTTAAATTGCAAACATGTGCAGCATATTAAGATCTACCTACCCTGTAATTTTGAAGTTAATTTGAGTACCCAATTTGGAGTTATTGCCCTTTTTTTCGTCAAATTTTCAAAATGTTAATACCTTTTGTCCTTTATTTCAAAAACTATAAGAGATAGATGTTAAGTTTAAACAGCAAACATGTTCAGCATGTCAAGATCAACCTAGCCTACAGTATTTTAAAGTAAATCTGATTACCCATCTTGAAGTTATTGCCCTTTTTTCATCAAATTTTAAAAATGTTAATACTTTTCATCCTTTATTTCAAAAACTATAAGAGATAGATGTTGAGTGTAAACTGAAAACATGTTCAGCTTGTCAAGATCTACATGCCCTGCAATTTTGAAGTAAATCTGATTAACCGTCTAGGAGTTATTGCCCTTTTTTCATCATTTTTTAGCTCACCTGACCCAAAGGGCCATGTGAGGTATTGCCATCATTTGGCGTCCGTCGTCCGTCCGTTAACTTTTTCATATTTTAATCTTCTCCTCTGAAACAACTTTGCCAAATGGAACCAAACTTGGCAGTAAGCATCTATGTAAGGTCCTCTATAAAGTTTCTCCATTTCGTTCCATTTGGCCTATAAACATGGGCGCCAAGAATAATTCTTTTTTCTGATTGGCTAATGTTAAAAAAAATCTTCTCCTCTGAAACAGCTTGGCCAAATGGAGCCAAACTTGGCATAGATGGTCCCTGGGTGTGTCCCTTTTAAAATTGTGTCCGACAGCCCCACCCTCCATTCAAGATGGCTGCTGTTTTTTAAGGTAATGATTATTTCCCTTTGAAATTTGCTTCAGTATCATTCTATTGTCAGGTGAGCGATACAGGCTCAGTGGGCTGAGCCTCTAGTTTGTTATATGCTGGAGTGAGGGTATCTTTGTGCTATGAACTTCTTCTTCTTTTATTTTTCTGTTTTTACATGTTAAGACACAAGTTTACATACAGTACAAATTAATAAAATAGTGAAATTATAGAAGTGGATAAAGAATGTGCTCAGATTAGAAATTAGACCTGTTGTTGCCCATCGATTATGGTGTAGAAATGTTGTTGCCTATCAGTGGTGGTATATACATGTGTAAATGTCGCCCAAAATATTGTACAGATATACATGTAATATGTAACTAGTTTAATAACATTAGACTATTTGTTTATGCTATAATTTTAAACATACCGGTCCACAAAACACTCATCTTTAAACTTGATGAAAATATTTACGATACTTTAAATAATAATATAAATGTATTGACAGGCCGAATTCCCAGTTGTCAGTTGGAGCCAGGGCATTAGCAAAGCATCACCATAGAGACGCAAGTACATCATGGTGGGGTGTATGTACAGGAAGTAAGCTATATTATTGTATATTTTTGTTTCTTATAAAATTCTTTTTATGTAGTAATAGTATGCCAACAGTTTTGTATGGCTCGTACTTTTTCCAGTATAATTAAAGTTCAAAATAGGGCCAACACCAAAAAGTCAGAATTTTGATATTTAAGATCCATTTTCTTTATATTCCTCATGAAATTTCCTACCTGTGTTTTACAAAACAGATTTGTCATGTTTTTTCTGAGATAAAAGAGATCAAAAGGGGCCATAAGTAACTAACATCTAAAATAACTTTATTTATTTTAAATTAAATTTGTATGCAGTTTTTTCCAATGATTTTTTTTTAAATACCAGTACCAGCTTGGAATATGCCAAGAGATTTTGCATAGCTCTTTGTAGGTTTTTATTGTTTTATTTATCGTTGATAACATTTTGTGGAGAGAAAAAATCTATCTAAAAACTATTAAACTAATTCTTTACTATTAATTAATATAATTTAATTATAAATTTCAGCTGAACAGGCCAAGAATGAACATGCCTTGAAGATCGTGAACAAAATTTTAGACAATGCTACCTGGCTTAATACACATTGGTTACCTGTAAGTTATATCATCACAATTATTTAAGACAATGCTACCTGCCTTAATACACATTGGTTACCTGTAAGTTATATCATCACAATTATTTAAGACAATGCTACCTGGCTTAATACACATTGGTTACCTGTAAGTTATATTATCACAATTATTTAAGACAATGCTACCTGCCTTAATACACATTGGTTACCTGTAAGTTATATTATCACAATTATTTAAGACAATGCTACCAGGCTTAATACACATTGGTTACCTGTAAGTTATATCATCACAATTATTTAAGACAATGCTACCTGCCTTAATACACATTGGTTACCTGTAAGTTATATCATCACAATTATTTAAGACAATGCTACCTGGCTTAATCACAATTATTTAAGACAATGCTACCTGGCTTAATCACAATTATTTAAGACAATGCTACCAGGCTTAATGCACATTGGCTACCTGTAAGTTATCACAATTATTTACAGTAATTTATGTTTTATTTGGATTACTATAAATAGCAACATGTTTTGTTTCTTTTACACAATATGAATTAGAAAAGTTGTTTTTATGTGTACACCCTGACCCTTCTCCCAAATTTCAAAAGCTTATGATCACATTACCCTCTTGTATTATAAACTGTATTAAGGGACCATCGTGGTCGTGATCATATGGTAGTTAGATTTACAACTACCTATGCAATCAGTGCCTATCACCACTAAAGTTGTAAGTTTGAATCCCAATCGATACAACATTATGTGATAAAGTTTGTCAGTGACTTGCGGCAGGTTGGTGGTTTTCTTGTGCTTTTCTGGTTTCCCCCACCAATAAAACTGACTGCCATGATATAGCTGAACTATTGTTGAAAGTGGTGTTAAACACGATGATCCTATCCCAAACCCTATAATCTGTATCTCTTTGTAGGTGCACAGATCACATTGCTTAAGTTGGATCAAACTGACTAAAATCAGAACTTGCTCCACTTTACTAATATGTCACAGTCTGGAGATCACTAATATGTCACAGTCTGGAGATCACTAATATGTCACAGTCTGGAGATCACTAATATGTCACAGTCCGGAGATCACTAATATGTCACAGTCTGGAGATAACTAATATGTCACAGTCTGGAGATCACTAATATGTCACAGTCTGGAGATCACTAATATGTCACAGTCTGGAGATCACTAATATGTCACAGTCTGGAAATCACTAATATGTTACAGTCTGGAAATCACTAATATGTCACAGTCTGGAGATCACTAATATGTCACAGTCTGGAGATAACTAATATGTCACAATCAGGAGATCACTAATATGTCACAATCTGGAGATCACTAATATGTCACAGTCTGGAGATCACTAATATGTCACAGTCAGGAGATCACTAATATGTCACAGTCAGGAGATCACTAATATGTCACAGTCTGGAGATCTTATATGTCACAGTCTGGAGATCACTAATATGTCACAGTCTGGAGATCACTAATATGTCACAGTCTGGAGATCACTAATATGTCACAGTCTGGAGATCACTAATATGTCACAGTCTGGAGATCTAATATGTCACAGTCTGGAGATCACTAATATGTCACAGTCAGGAGATCACTAATATGTCACAGTCTGGAGATCACTAATATGTCACAGTCAGGAGATCACTAATATGTCACAGTCTGGAGATCACTAATATGTCACAGTCTGGAGATCACTAATATGTCACAGTCAGGAGATCACTAATATGTCACAGTCTGGAGATCACTAATATGTCACAGTCAGGAGATCACTAATATGTCACAGTCTGGAGATCACTAATATGTCACAGTCTGGAGATCACTAATATGTCACAGTCAGGAGATCACTAATATGTCACAGTCTGGAGATCACTAATATGTCAGTCTGGAGATCACTAATATGTCACAGTCTGGAGATCTAATATGTCACAGTCTGGAGCTCACTAATATGTCACAGTCAGGAGATCACTAATATGTCACAGTCTGGAGATCACTAATATGTCACAGTCAGGAGATCACTAATATGTCACAGTCTGGAGATCACTAATATGTCACAGTCTGGAGATCACTAATATGTCACAGTCTGGAGATCACTAATATGTCACAGTCTGGAGATCTAATATGTCACAGTCTGGAGATCACTAATATGTCACAGTCAGGAGATCACTAATATGTCACAGTCTGGAGATCACTAATATGTCAGTCAGGAGATCACTAATATGTCACAGTCAGGAGATCACTAATATGTCACAGTCTGGAGATCACTAATACGTCACAGTCTGGAGATCACTAATATGTCACAGTCTGGAGATCACTAATTTGTCACAGTCTGGAGATCACTAATATGTCACAGTCTGGAGATCACTAATATGTCACAGTCTGGAGATCACTAATATGTCACAGTCTGGAGATCACTAATATGTCACAGTCTGGAGATCACTAATATGTCAGTCAGGAGATCACTAATATGTCACAGTCTGGAGATCTAATATGTCACAGTCTGGAGATAACTAATATGTCAGTCTGGAGATCACTAATATGTCACAGTCTGGAGATCACTAATATGTCACAGTCTGGCAGATCTAATATGTCACAGTCTGGAGATCACTAATATGTCACAGTCTGGAGATAACTAATATGTCACAGTCTGGAGATCACTAATATGTCACAGTCTGGAGATCACTAATATGTCACAGTCTGGAGATCACTAATATATCACAGTCTGGAGATCACTAATATGTCACAGTCTGGAGATCACTAATATGTCAGTCTGGAGATCACTAATATGTCACAGTTTGGGAGATCTAATATGTCACAGTCTGGAGATCACTAATATGTCACAGTCTGGAGATCACTAATATGTCACAGTCTGGCAGATCACTAACATGTCACAGTCTGGAGATCACTAACATGTCACAGTCTGGAGATCACTAATATGTCACAGTCAGGAGATCACTAATATGTCACAGTCTGGAGATCACTAATATGTCACAGTCTGGAGATCACTAATATGTCACAGTCTGGAGATCACTAATATGTCACAGTCTGGAGATCTAATATGTCACAGTCTGGAGCTCACTAATATGTCACAGTCAGGAGATCACTAATATGTCACAGTCTGGAGATCACTAATATGTCACAGTCAGGAGATCACTAATATGTCACAGTCTGGAGATCACTAATATGTCACAGTCTGGAGATCACTAATATGTCACAGTCTGGAGATCACTAAAATGTCACAGTCTGGAGATCTAATATGTCACAGTCTGGAGATCACTAATATGTCACAGTCAGGAGATCACTAATATGTCACAGTTTGGAGATCACTAATATGTCACAGTCTGGAGATCACTAATATGTCACAGTCTGGAGATCACTAACATGTCACAGTCTGGAGATCACTAATATGTCACAGTCTGGAGATCACTAATATGTCACAGTCTGGATATCACTAATATGTCACAGTCTGGAGATCACTAATATGTCACAGTCTGGAGATCACTAACATGTCACAGTCTGGAGATCACTAATATTTCACAGTCTGGAGATCACTAATATGTCACAGTCTGGAGATCACTAATATGTCACAGTCTGGAGATCACTAATATGTCACAGTCTGGAGATCACTAATATGTCACAGTCTGGAGATCACTAATATGTCACAGTCTGGAGATCACTAATATGTCACAGTCAGGAGATCTCTAATATGTCACAGTCTGGAGATCACTAATATGTCACAGTCTGGAGATCACTAATATGTCACAGTCCGGAGATCACTAATATGTCACAGTCTGGAGATCACTAATATGTCACAGTCTGGCAGATCTGAGGAAACTCCATTGCTGGTCACATGTGAGTGATCTTTTGTCATGAATATATAATGATATGATAAATTACCGTTATGACATTTTGGCCAATCGGATTGTTCCTATCATGCAAAGCAGTTTAGTATAACTTTCATGGTGTTTTAATAGCCATTTTCATTGGATGGTACATATGATCACTCACATGTGACCCCTAATGAGGTTTCTTCAGATCTTCCACACCATTACATATCAGTAAAGGGTAGCAAGTGAGAGATCTGATTTTAATCAGGATCAGAATATTTTTAAAGCAACTAATTATTACTTACAATATGTTTGTCACATTAGTGCAGTTCTCTGTGCATTATTTTACATGCATGTTACAGTGCACAGTCAAACCTGTCTTAAAGGGAAGCTGTCACTGTCTATAATGGACAGCTTCATTTTCTCAATTTAGTGAATAATGCATATAATTTGAAACTGTTTATAAAGGTCAACTGCTCATAAAGTGTACAGGTTCAGGTTTCCATCAATTCCCTTTTATACAGGTTTGACTGTATATAGGCAGGGATATAAGATGAAAAAGACAAAGAGAGTGTCATACAATATTTGAATAAGCCATGTCCATTATTTTCACTTCAATTCTATTAAATTTGACACTCATATATTAGTATAGTTTTAGTTTATAGAACTAGAAAGAAATCTTTGCAGGATATAAAACATGGTTTTACCTTTGAAATTTTCAATACAATGAATATTTTGTTTTCAATTTTAGCAAGACATCATTATATTAGAGGCCAGACATTTTGAAGGTAAGCATATTTTCTCTTGATATCTTTTTAAAGTTTTGTTTGTAGATCTCGTGTCTTACATGTTTGACAGAAAGTATAAGCATTTTTGTAGAAAAAACATATTGTTCATATCTATAGTAAGATATTATTTCATTGTAGTAAGAAAAGATATAGATGGAAATGAACAATAAAAAACTATCAAATTTTACACTTAGACACAAATTAAAGTAAAGGAACAGGACTTTTGTTGTTGTTTTACATTTCAGTCACAGTAGGGTTTTCATTAACTATCCTCACACATACCAAAAAATGAGAGAGGATTGACCCCTAACCCGCAGTTGCGTGATACTCCTGACTACTTTACATAAATATTAATTTATTAATTTTTAGTACTAATTCAATGAAGTCTAATGTAGTAAAAATAGTGACACACATTTAACAAGTCAGAAATTGAGGACCATGAATAATTGAACAATAGTATACAATCATTTGAGGTAAATTTTCAAATTTGTTAACCCGAGAGAGGTTGTTTTTCTGAGTGCTTGCCTTCAGGAAACTAAATGTGAAGGGTTGACAAATCTGACTGTCTGCCTCAGAGGAGTGCCATAATTGTATACTATTGTTTAATTTCTCACTCTTAGAATACAGTCCTCAGTTTCTGCCAATGAGGATATTTTAGAATATAAGAAAAGTTAAACTCTGTATTATAATTGTAGGTTATGGAGCCAGATGGACAGCCGATGGGTCATCTTTTAGAGGGTTTTTAGAACCTCAAATGGAGGGTGGACATGATGCTGGATGGAAACATTGATTAATAGTAAAATAATTTTGGTCGTTTGTTTTCATGTAGCTGTGATAATACCACTTGACACCATATTAGCCATGGACGATTTATTTATCTGATGTAGTAGCACGGTGGCTATTGTAATATTTACATCATTTGATAAAATGTTAAACTGAGACAGAGACAGTGAAATCAAAAGCCAGAGAATCAAGGTGTGTGAATTTTGTGTTTTCCATACAGTTCACAGCAATACTTACTGTTACCATACATACCAATGCTCCGGATTTCTCCCGGAGCTTCAGTAATTATGACCCTTTACCGGGCTACAGGGACAGCTGTTAGATTCTCCAGAATTTCCGAATTTCCCAAGAAAATATTTAAGTATAATATTTATTTCTTTTGTAGAAAGATCGTAAGTCATGTTGTTGTAAATTCCGTTGAATGAATAACTCTGACTTTTTGCACCTAGGAAGCACACCCAAAAACCACATTAAAAACCTTAAACTCGTTTTTGGAAGGGAACCTTGTAATCCCCCCCCCTGGGACCTCTCAAAAGGATCTTGTCCTTGGCTTACCTGGGACCATAGGCTGTCCTCAGATCCCTTGCCAAATTTTCTCAGGAATTCAATTAAAAAAATGTTGGCAAGTATGCTGTTACTACTGTTTCTAATATTGGTTTCATATATTGCTCTATAATATTCATCACAAAGAAGGCATGGCCGTCGGTGTAGGTTAAAGTCTAAAAAGAGACTTGCTATTTTATTGTTAAAAATAATGTTCACTTGTTGTAGAATCTAGTTTATTACTCATATGTGGACAACACGTGCATGATATAGCATCATTTCTCTAAGAGGGGAGGTTTAGGTCCATAAAACTAGTTAAACCCCACCTTTTATTATTGAGCCAGGAAATTGGGTAATCATGTATATGCGTTAGGGGTATCCATTTTGCCTTTTTCTATGATTTTTTATTTGATTTTGGAATTGTTCTGGCAGTCGTGTGATATTATTTGTTCATTTTGTTGCTAATCACATGCAAATATGGTTAAAAAAAATTAATGGTCATTAGCCACCTGATCTTTTTTTTATAGTTCTTTCTACCTCTTTATACAGTGTACTAATAAACTTTTCGAGACATAATGTTATATACTATATATACACAGTAAAATCTGACAAAGAGAGGAAGACAAGTGAATTTAAAATTCATTTTATGATTACAATAATGTATAGGATAATATGATAAATGCTATACCAGGGGAGAGAATGTACATCATAATTGGAAGCCATTTTGTGCCGCTTGAAGGTAAGTTTTTACTTATAGCATTAGTTATTGTAAGGATGGCATTAAATGTGATAGTGCGTCAAGTGTCCCTAAATGTCAGCTAGACGTGTGTCCATCGTTCAAAAACTTGTTGTCAAACTCTCAAACAAGTGTTTGAGAGTTTTTTGAACGATGGACACACTGTTGTTTAGCGGACATTTAGGGGCATTTGACGCACTATCACATTTAATGCTATCCTTACAATAACTAATGCTATTAGTAAAAACATACCTTCAAGCGGCACAAAATGGCTTCCAATTATGACATACATTCACCCCCTGTATACTGCATTTTAATTATACTCTGTATGTTGGTAATGATAAAATGACATTGTACTTGTAAAATCTATTATAGAATTATACAGTTGATTTATTATGTATATTATAATTGTATTTAAAATCAAAATACTATAGATGTTCAATGATAGTAACACATTAGGTCAAAAGGTCAAGATCTCTTTGATCGATTATTTATAAAAGGATGCTATGCATTGCAGACATTGGGTAGTCTATAATCGGGTGCAATGTAATGGTAGTCTATATAATCAGAGTCCCAGTGAGAAATATGGTGGTATATCATTAGTGTCCCTATGGGACATATTGGTGGTCTATTGGCTATATGGTGGTCTATGATCAAGGTCCCTGTGGGCTATATGGTGGTCTATGATCAAGGTCCCTGTGGGCTATATGGTGGTCTATGATGAGGATCCTTGTGATTATTTGTAGTGGATATGGACATTTAATCCAATTTTCCACAATATTCCAATAGTTTCTTTTATTGTTAAAGGAAAGTGGAGTTCACAATGGAAATACTATTGACCATCAGTAAATTACTGACAAACTATATCTTGTATTTTATGTTGTATCAAATACACATTCACCATAAATTATTTTTTTAGGTTATTTGTATATATTTATGTATACTGGTGTCCAACATGATTGTTATATCACATGATATTCGTGTGGGTCAAAAGTAGTACAACGGATGCAACTAGTGGAACAGGAACTGCTTTCACTCCAGGAGCCCCTGGGTTCGCCTCTGTTTTTTATGGAGTTTGTGATTTTCAATCTTTAGTTTTCTGTGTAATGTTTTGTAGATCATTGTTTTTCCTTTTTGTACTTTTTCTTTTAGCCATTGTATTTTCTGTCGTTTTTGTTTCTGAATACCATTTTTGGTATCTTCAAGCTTTTCTTAATGAATAGTACATCATATAATGCTGATATGTTTGTGTTTATTTATTTGTTTACACCACCGGTACACTATTATCTGTGATATTAAATATCTTTTATCTATTATCCTATTTACAGAATATTAAAAATTAAAATTGAGTTCATTTGTTTTAATTTCATTTCCGTTGTATATTTTGATAATCTTCAATATTACATGTGGTGGTGACTTTTGACCCTAGCTCCGCCAATTTAAATAAATAAACATGTATTATATATTTATTTTTATATAGTCATCACTTGTGTATTCATTCATCATTGCATCTATATATTTTTCAATAGAAATATCAATCAATAACTCAGACTTTCTTTAAATAATATTGTCTAAAGGGAGGGCCCGGGTGGCTCAGTGAGTTAGGTAGTTGGATTACCTAACAACTCATACAAGCCTATCACCAATACAGCGTGGGTTCGCGCCCGGCTTTGTAAATTACAAAAAAGGGTGCACTCGTCTCGCAGCCGCAAGTGATAAAGTTTACCAGTTACTTGTCCATGGTCGGTGGTTCTCTCCGGGTACTCCGGCTTCTTTCAGCACTAAAATTGGTCGCCATGATATAGCCGAAATACTGCTGAAAGTGGCGTTAAACACCAAAAATCAAATCATTAAATCTAAAGGGACAGGGTCACAGAGGGTTCTTTATATAAGCAAAACAAATGTATCAATACACCCAGACCTACCATAATTGAAATCTGAATATTGGGTCTTGGTTTCAAAGGGATTAAGCTCATCAATGTATAATATTGGGTCTAGTTTAGTTCGTACCTTTGAGCTCATTAAGCATCTCTGATGAAATACCCAGAAATCTAAATGTAAAATTTCTTTTCATTTGTTGCAGTTATAAAGTCTAAAATTAAAGGCATCAAATCTTGGAGTTACACTACAATCGAACCTTAAATGGAACACCCACATCGACAATATCACTTCAAATGGAAATAAATCTCTCGGATACTTAAAAAGAAATTTACAAATATCAAACAAATATCAAACCCTGAAGTAAAATCTCGGGCATACCAAGCTCTAGTGAGGCCAAAACTTGAATACAGCTGTAGTATCTGGGACCCTTATACACATGACAACATAAACAAACTAGAAATGGTTCAAAGACGAGCTGCTCGCTATGTTCAAAACAATTACCATAATACTAGCAGTGTCACTTCAATGATTGACACTCTAGGTTGGCCAACTTTAGCTGAGCGCCGTCTTAAAACCAGATTGATCATGTTGTATAAAATAACACACGCTTTAATTGCTATCCCAAACAACATACTCATCCCAACTGACAGCAGAACTAGAAAATCACACAATCAGACATTTAGGCATATAACAACACAAAAAGATACATACAAATGGTCATTTTTTCCACACACTATAGTACAATGGAACATCTTACCACAGACAATTATCTCAAAAACATGGGCGCGGCCATTATCGACTTCCGAGTGTGTCCACCATTAGTAAAGTGTAAAAATCTTATGTTCTCGGGGTTTATCGATACGCTAATGTATGGTTTCTCTAGTACAGGTGTCACAATATACTGTTATTTCGGCTTGAAATTCAATGATAACACCTGCTGTGAAGTGATTTGTAAACGGAGATATAATGACAATGATATAATGACAACAAATAAATTACCTGGCATGTATTTTTTTTTCTAATTACAGTTTTTTTCCCCATACAAAATCAGTATAAATCCTACTTGATAAAAAACTGCATGCACATTTTTATCTTTTTTTGTTGTTGTTGCTTTTCAAGCATAAGACAAAAGGGGTAATCAAATTAATATTTTGTATGAAATTAAAAAGTAAATATATAAATTATAATATACGCTTTTTGAAATTATTACTATGCGATTTAAAGTGAAGTAATAATGATAAAAAGTGTGCCTAACTTATAAGAAAGAACTTAACTTTGAATGTGACATCTTAAGGTGCATTTTTCAATTCTGTTTTATTTTATTTATTTTTTGTTTGTTAAATTGTAAAACAAATTAAAACTTTTTGTTGGTCAATTTCTTTATAGGGATCTGTAGTGAAGACGAAAAGGAATTTAAGTTTGATAAAATTAAAACATCTGAATATCTGAATTTCTTTATCTGAAAAAAAAAAAGTTTCATGAGGAACCTAATATAACTATTTGCTCCCAGGTTTCAGATACGTGAACCGAACGGTATTTTTCACCCGTGACACCATTTGTCTTCTTTTTTAAATTTCTTTGGTAGGATTTCATAGTTTTATATTGATTTATTCTTTAATTTTATATGTTTTTGATGATTAATTAAAATTTAATATTGTCGTGTTAAGGAAAGTGGTAGCGCTTTCTAGACTTGTAGTCTGCTGAAGGTCGACCGTGTCAACAGCGATGCGATGCTTCCCGGGTTTGGCACTTAGGGGAATAGACAGTCGTGTCATTTTGCAACAAAGGTGTTAAATTCATATTGTAGAAAGATAACTATCATTATAACTGATAGTTAACTGTGTATTGCATAACAAGTTATAGCAAAGACATCACTAAAGCACAAAAATTTAATTTATGTATTGGGTTGATTCTTAAATGTATTTGATTTGCAATATGACAGTTAAACTCTACCCCCTTCCCACAAAGGGTTAAACATGATAAAAATATGTATAACTGAATTATAATGACAAAAAACTAAAAGAAAAAAAAAAATCGCCGAATTTTGTTGCAGGACATCATGTCGTTCATTTTTACTTCTTACAGAATCAAGATTTATTTCAAGATTTATCTACAGAAATGTGATACTGACCTCTTTGTAAATTGTTAATTATTTTATGCGGCTTCTACATGAAAAACAATAATTCCTACACTGCTCACTTTCTTCCCGTTTCCTTTGTTTATAGTATTTAAACTTTCATTTAAGACAACATTTAACTCAGTGTTTTTCCTTTCTATGTTATCCTCTATCGCATACAGAAGGAACATTATTCCTCCACATATTTGCTACTCTATCATTGTGCAAATGATTGATTTTTTGGTCAATTGCATAAGTGCTTCCTACATCATAAAAATATGCGACTTTGTGAAGTGAAGACAATATTCGAAGGGAACTTAGTTCTTTTGTACAAAGTATATACCGTTAGTAAAAAATGTGTGTTGAGGGTTTCCATACCAACCGTTTTTTTGTTGTTGCGTACCCTGTTTTGTATTGAAATTCTGCCACATAAGCAAGGTTAAAATCTGAATAGATACAGATCGATCTGTTAGCCCACATCTGGCAAAATGGCTAATTCTTTAATTTTGATAATATTGATGACCGTATAGATTTGTCCGACCTGGTCCTGAACTTTGTGATTCTGAACAATTTAAACAATAACCGTTTAAGTTCGATTCAATAATCCATATTTCGAAATATTCGGCCAAAATCACGGGACTGTTATAAGCCATAAAATATCAACTGAAGCGTGTTTATCTAATCCAATTATGACTAAGACTAAGAATCTTTATTCTCAAATAAACCATACATTACAATGGTATAGAGAAGTTACATATAAAAATACAACACAACACATACATGACAAATAAATAACAGATACACAAATACATATACATACAATATTTACATTACAACAGGAGGAGTTAAGTATTAGCCAAGAGAATATCTGATCTGTTGATTTTTCTTATAAATCTACATAACTTTTCTAGTTTTATTTTTTCAGAAGTACACATTACTTGTTTAAATTTTAATATATTTGGCTTTTGAGTAAGATATCTACTTATTAGTTGGGTTCGATTTTCAGTAAAACAATGACATTCCATAATATAGTGGAATTCGTCACCAATAGATCTGCTATTACATTTTAAACACTGTCTATTTTCTCTGTCGATACCATTCCACCGTCCAGTTTCTATCGGTAATTTGTGGTTTGTGGTTCGAAATTTACATAGTGTATATATATATCTTTGTCTTCCAAAATATTGAAATAATTTTCGAATTCAAAGTTGTCTTTAAATAATCTATAATTGATAGCTTTTGGTGAGTTTTGTATCAGAGAATGCCACTCCTGTGTAAACTGCTCATGGAGACGATTCCTAATTAAAGCTAAAAGCAGGTCGGAATTTTGAAAGAATTGTTGAGACCAAATGTAGGAATAACCTGTATCATCAAAAATGTGTTTAACATGTTTAATCCACGAAAAATCCAGATTTTCATCAATAAAAAGGTTATACAAAATTTTATAGGATAAATATGAGAGTTTTGTTTCTTTACCGGTTAACAGTCTTGCCCAATATGATATCATTCTTAATTTTACATCAATTTCAATAGGAAACAATCCAAGTTCACCATATATCATATAACTAGGTGTCGATGTTTTTAATTTCAATAACAGCTTGCAAAATCTAAGTTGTACTTTTTTAAGACATTGAATATTTTTACTAAAACCCCATATTTCTGAACCATATAGTAATATTGGTTTTACCATTTTGTTAAAAAGTTCAAGCTGGCATTCAATTGATAAGTTATGTCTTCTACCTCTTTTCAAAACTTCAAACATTGCTTTTGTAGCTTTTTCGGCTTGCTTTTTAATAGCTTTGTTAAAGTTTCCTGTCCTGTTAAACAATATTCCAAGATAATTAAATTCATTAACAATTTCTAATTCAGACCCATTCAATGTAAATTTTAAATTGGTTGATTGTCTCCCCCTGGAAAAAACTATAACTTTAGTTTTATCAGTGTTTGCTTTTAATTTCCAAGTATTGCAATAAAAACCGAATTTATTCAAAATATTTTGTAAATCATCGTGGGTTTCAGCCATTAGGACAGTATCGTCAGCATATAAAAGTGCAAAAAGCTTTAAATAAATATTCAACTTATCTTCTATGCAGTTTGAAACTGTTTCTAAACCATTAAGACTTGCATTTTCAAAAAACATTTGTAGATGGTTTAGGAACATGGCAAATAGAAAAGGGGATACATTTTCCCCTTGCCTCACTCACATATCACAGTTAAAATAATCAGATTTACAATAATTATAGGTTACACATGATTTAACATCTGTGTACATATTTAGAATAATAGTATACATTTATTTTGCCATTTATGTGATTCAATAGTAATTTGTACCATAGTGCATCTCTCCATACCGTGTCAAAAGCCTTTTCGAAGTCGACAAAGGCACAAAACAGTTTTTTCTTTTTTCTTTTTAAGATCTCAAAAAACGAAAATAATGTGAAAAAACTGTCCGTCGTCGAGTAAGATTTTCGGAAACCAAATTGGTTTTCGTTCATCAAGAGAGCTTCTTCCGAGAAACGACATAGTCTTTCATTTAATATAGCTGTGAATAATTTACCAAGGCAGCTAAGGATAGTAATCGGGCGGAAGTTTTTTGGATCAAGTGGATTGCCTTTATTTTTGTATATTGGTTTTATATTACCTACACGCCAAATGTCGGGCATTACACCAGAGTTAAAAATTGCATTAAATATCTTCTCATAAGTAGGGAGAAACAGATCTGATGTAGATTTTATATACTCGTTTACAACATAATCTTCTCCACAAGCTTTATTATTTTTTAACTTCTTAATACAGCGAAGTATTTCCTCTTGCGTTATACTGAAATTAATTTCTTCATTTAGGGGACCAATATTAACATTATCAAGGAGATCTGTATCAAAATTCTCTTGTTGTACAAGAAGTTCATCGGGAGCTTTATTCAGGTTTTTGAAAAACTTGAATAAGTCTCCCAAAGGGATGTTGGGTTGTTTTCTATCCCTACCCTTATTCAACAGTTTCCAGTATTCTTTTGGGTCTGATGTTTTTAATTTTTTTATCTTCTTACGCATATCTGCACGATAAATTTTACTATGTTTGTCAAGCGTCTTTTTGTATCGTTTCTCGGCTTCAGCGACATCTTGTTTCAACGCTTCTGTTCGTTTTATTTTTAATTTCCGTTTTAGTTTACGATAATTTTGTCGAGCAACTTTACACTCATAATTGAACCAGGGTTTATCTCCCTTAGGTTTTTTATTACATGTATCAGGTCTGGTTTTACATTTGTGAGTTCCAAAGGTTGTTTTCGCACTGTCAATTAAAAGATTACAAAGTTCACTGACAAACGAATTGACTTTATCTTTATCTATATCATCGATTAATGTGTTCACAATTTCATTATATAATCCATTTAACTTTTCTTTATCTATATTATTATTGAAAGCCGTATGTTTCGACGCGTCCCATTTCTTAGCTCTATTATCGGCGAGAATATCATTACTATTATTACTAGTCGATTGATCATTCCCCGCGGCAAGTTTAAATTTGAGATTTGTAATAGTTGGAGAGTGAACATCAGAATACAAACGACAAAAATCTAGTACTTTAAGATTGTAAACAAATTGTAAAAAACTACATGTACAAATACAATAATCAACAACACTTGAGTTTTTACATGTTAATTTTCCTGATTCGGTTTTATCATCACCAATACGACCATTTACAATAAATAAATTGTTTGCTTTACAAATGTCTAACAAATTGTTACCAGATCTGCTTTTAACTTTGTCCACATTTTTTCTTTATTTATCTATATTTAATTCATTAAGAGTAGCCAACTCATTTTGTAAAAATTCAGTAAAGTCTTGTTCATGTTCATTTATCTCAAAATCAATAAAGTTCTTCTGCAGTTCTACTGTTAAAATCACCAAATAAAGAGATGTATTTATAATTTTGTGAAAAAGTTCGAATTTCATTTTCTATTTGATCAAAAGTATCTGGTTGAAAATAAGGTGAACCTTCTGGGGGAATATACACATTACCAAAAATGACGTCCTCGTTAAGGTTTACTAATTTTGATGAAACTTTGAACCATAAAACATACTTTGATTCTATATCTAACAATTCAATATAATTTTCTAACGATTCTTTATATGCTAATATCATTCCACCAGATTTTCTGCCAATTTTTTTTTCTATTTTTTATTTTAAATATGTAACCTGGTAGTTCAATTGTATCCAAATCATCAGTTTTTGTTTCTTGTAAACATATAATATCCTGATTACATACAAGTTGACAAAATTCAGGATATTGCAGACGTAATTTAACACCACAACAGTTAAGACTCAAAATATTGAGATTACCTATATCTGTTACATCAGTATCTACAAGTAATGAAGAGTCATTGTTAACATTAGTGTCACTAATCTGATTAGTACTACTAGTATTTAATACATTAAACGATTTATTTACAACACAATCATTTTCAGACAATACAGGGTCATCAATTTCAATATTATTAGGTATTTTATTAAAGTCAAAATAACTAGCATCACTATCATCAGTCCCAAAACAGTTTTCTCTTTGGCGTCCCTAATCCCGGTTTGGTGTTGATGAGCTAACATCTGAATACTGATTAATCGTAACTAGTGTAAACAACCGGTTGTTACACTTTCTTAATGGCGGACGCTAGTAACGCCACCTAGCGTCCACGAATGATAACTAGGTAATCACCAATTTCTGAAAACGTCTTATAGACTCTTTCAGAGAACAGCTAACACCCGCTGTTCTCTTAAACATTTAAATTTCAAATACAATTGTACATAGTTTTAATTTTTTTTGTTTTATTCACACTTTTGATTTCACTTTATTTCACTTTATGAAATTTATGTAAATATTTTTGTAAATACCCACGCATGCAACAGTACGTAATCTTCAACGTTATGTTGTCATGTGTATACCTAAAGAAGAAGATATCAACAACATTTTATTAGGATGCAAATCAGGATTGGAACTTTCTCTCTGATTCCATCAAATCCACCACTGATCTATCAATGTTCAAGGAAGAAGTTAAATGTCACTTGAAATGTACCAGTGAGGAATTGGAAAGATGTCTCATTTCATATGAATAAAATTTATTTTAAATGATTAATTATCCATTCTTGATATTTAATTAATCCCACATTCCTGCTATTTGATTATTGATCTTAAATGCCCACTTAAAGAGGCATTAGCTACGATTTTGACAAAAAAAAAATATAGGCACTGGCTACGATTACCCGGATTTACCTGGATTGGGTAATAATAACGAAAAATTAGGATTACCTGAAAGACTAAGTACCGGAATACAATTCCGGTTCAGGAACCTATTTCACGGGAAAAAAATCAGGTAATCGTAATTTTATTTGTTAGAATTACCTGGTCTTATTATTACCCAGAATAGTTGTATGTAAATAAAATATTAAATCTTATTTATTGTTGTTGATTTATTTTTATAGGTACCAATTTTATTATAAGCTTTTATTCTGAATTTAATTTGTCTATATTTTGTTTGTGTAAAAATATGGTCAAAGGCGCTGAAAAGACATCAAGACATATTTGACTTCCATTGTGGAGCGACCATGACATTGCAGGACCGCACAGAATAAATAGCATATTAATAAAAGAAAACTAGATATGAAAAAAATTACGACCGATTACTGGACAATTGAACTAAAAGGTATACATTTAATTAGTTAGTAAGCTTCTGACATTTTTTTGTGACCAGTAAGCGGTCGTAATTTTTTTTATATCTAGTTTTCTTTTATTAATCATTCTGTGCGGTCCTGCAATATCATGGTCTCTCCACAATGGAAGTCGAATATTTCTGGGGACGTCACAAAAGTATGGTTTAATGAAGTATGATCGTCTGCTCTCTAATAAATGATGCGGCGGAGAAACTATTAGGTAGGTCTCCATCCATAAATACCGCAAAGGTCAAGCGAAAACCGTATACGAAAAAATAAACCGATTTGTTTACATTTGTGCCGAAAAATGCATTGGAAGCCTTCTCTTTATTATAACAGTGACACTATTTTTTTCCCCACATTGACCCTACATTTTATTCACTTGACGTCGAGTGCCTGTGCTCTAACAAATAAAATTACGATTACCCGATATTTTTCCATGAAATAGGTTCCTGAACCTGAATTGTATTCCGGCACTTAGTCTCTCAGGTAATCCTAATTTTTCGTTATTATTACCTAATCCAGGTAATCGTAGCCAGTGCCAAAAATACATGTTTTGGAAATTGGTAAATAGCTTTAAAATGATGAAATAAAGGTAAATATTTCATATTAAACAGCTTATCGTACCACTTTTCGCCTTTTGAGAACGAAAATTACCATCGATTTATTATTTCCCTGCAATCAAATAATTTGACCTCGCTTTCTCCGTATGCAACTGACCTTACTAGTGACAGGTAAAAACGAATAATTTGTATTTTGTCGCCTATTAACTGCAACCTTGCATGGTTCTTTGTCCGTAATTAACGCCGACTAAAAGCAGATTCACAAAAAATAAGAAATAAGTGCATTGTTGTACTGATTTAATGACGATTCAGAAAACTCCGTAAACAATGCCTTGATAAGATGACGTCCATTTCTTGATCGATCTCAAAACACGAGCAGTTGTACCTTTTTTCCCCAATGCGCGTACATTTCATAACATTTATAAGTTACAGAAACACGTTTTATTAAGGCATCACTCATATCTGATAGTTTTTATGGGTAGCAAAAATTTACGATTTTGGCAGATAATGCCCCTTTAAGCTATTATTAAAATACTATAGACGGCAGAAGATACGTATATCAAGACACGTGATAATATAACCCACGTGAACAACCAAAACAACCGAATTTAGAAATCCGCTGACAAGATTACAATTATTCGCAAACTCTTTTTTCCCTTCTTCTATTAAATCATGGAATAAATTAAGTCCACAATTAAGAAATGCACCTACTCTAAATAGATTTAAACAAGCAACTAAAAATCAAACAATAAAACCTCTCAAATTTTATATTGCTGGATGTAGGATTTTAAATATAATTCACACTAGACTGAGACATAGATCCAGTAACTTGAATGCTGATCTGTTTCGCGTGCATTTGGCTAATGATCCAGGCTGTATATGTGGGTGTGCATTTGAAGATGCAATTCATTTCATATTAGAATGTTGTCTTTACAATAAAGCAAGAGAAGAATTAAAACTAAGACTAGTTTTTCTTCATGCACTAAAAATTGAAGTCCTACTTTTTGGCGATGACACCTTAACTGAGATGCAAAATCTACAAATTTTCAAATCTGTACAACTTTACATCAAACGAACATTTACCCATTTATGATCATAATACCCCCTCCCATTTGTTTTTAAATCAACCCCGTTGCTTCCATTTCACATACAAGTATGATAAAAAAAAGAATACTTATACATTTTTGTATTATATAATTTCATGCTTATTGTTTTGTATTTTTTGTGTTTCTGCTTTTTCATTTTTAGCTCTATTATGTGGAGAGGACCCTTGTAAATTGTTATAATTTGTGTCCGATCCAATTGTTATAATATTTAGCAATAAAATATGTTTAATCTAATCTAACCAAAAGTAAGTGAACATGAGCAACACAGACCCCATCAAAAACCGAGAATTGACATATATTCCAGAACAGCAAGTAGTTCCTGCTCCGCATGTTGCTCCTGCTGGTTTACTAAGGTAGTGGCCAAAGTCCAGAAAATGCCGTAAATGAGGTAACAGGGATGGTAAGATATTACGACAGTGAAATCAGATCCTTAGTCATCTGTGAAATAGACGCACTGCGTAACCATCAATCTGTTCATGAATGGAACCGTAAAATTTTCAGACTGAATACTTCTATATAACTGTCATGAACCACTGTGTAAGCAGGTTGTTCATCATCAGCAGTCATATATCCTTAAAATCCAGATAAGATACACATTATCTGCAATAATGTGTTAAAATGTTTTTAAACTCTGTATATATATATTAATATGCATTCATTGATAGAATGTTATACTACATATGAATGGAAATTTTACGATAGCAAATTTGAAGTCATCACGTTTGTCGTACACATTGGATCTTAATCAGACTTCAACGTCAATTTCAAGGTAAAAGATCTTGGTAATAAGTACACTTTAGAGTGTTGTATCTTTAATTTCAAATGGAATATTAAAGCTCGTTTTAACATATATTTTTTCAACTCGTGTCGAAGGTTGTTTCTTTTCAATTTAATTGTAAAAACAATCAAAAAATACTTTGCACGCCCATATAATTCCTAATATCGTTAAAATATCACTTTAAAGGGTCGAAATGAATTTTTGTCCAGGAAGCAAAAAATCAATTAATGGAAAAACCGCAAGATATGACAGAATTTTCAACGAATTATGTCACTTGTACAAAGTTTCATTGATAAAAACCGGGTTAATGTTTCATAAATATCATTAATTGAACCAATTGCAAGTTTTCATGAGATACAAAAAATTACCAAAAATGAGCTTTAACATCCCTTTAAGCTGAATGGGATATATATATACGACTCAGAAAATCATAAAACCGTGCATTATGGGGGAAGCTGAAATTAAAGGATTGAGCTAATTGTTCTCCTTTCTTTTGAGTAGCCCCTATACGAATACAAGAATAAGTTGGCTATAAAGCTATTTTTCATTGAATTGATTCTGTCGAGAGATTTCTGTTGTATGTCGACGGATTTCCTCTCTCTCTGGGATAAAGACAAATTTTGAAGATACTAAAGGGGGTGATTAGAAGCCGAAAGGGTAAACAAAAAATTTGCCAATTTCCAAAATTTTAATGCAATTTCTTGCAAAAAACTCATGTGCGTAACCCTTTATTCACATTTTATTTTTTTTAAAAAAATGCTCAACCAAATGTTGATATTGGTGGAATTGTTGACCACCACTGTTTAAGCTTTCTTTTCACAATTCACAAGTATGATACTTAGACAGGAGATTTTAAGTTGAAGGCGTCGCAGTCATTAAAGAAAGAAAGTAAATAAAGTCACAAAACATTTCACCTGGAGAAAAAAACAGCAGTACAAATGCAGAAATATTTGATAATTGGAATACTTTCAATCTGTTGACTGCGCCACGTGTCGTACGTACTACATTAAATATTGACGTATTTATTATCCTTTATACTGTTATCTATGTATATGTATACAGTATTTAGTTACGTCCACCTCTCCTCTTACTTCAATATTCTCTATTCTTTTAGTGATTGCTGCAGTTGGTTGGATATCTTAATTAAAATCTATAGATATCATTTAATTTAGTTTCACAATGGTAGACCGTAACATCTATCATAGTCACCTTGGAGACACATGAGGTGTTGTCCGAACCACTTGACCACTCAAGTGGACCGGTATGTTAATGAATTATCCATATGTTACCCTGGAGTCGATTATGACTCTGTTTTTGATGGCTGAACTGTTGAACCTAAAATACCATTAATAACACTATTTGATTACAATATTTATTTTTTGTTATTTCAAATTTGTGTACAATATTTATATTTCAACAATATCAATTGTACATAATGTCACAATTTCGTAATATATATATATATCATGGAGCGGATGTGGTCGAGTGGTCTAGGGCGCTGGACCTAAGGCTAAGCGATTGATGCTGCAGTGTATCAATGGTGTGAGTTCAAATCCCGTCGAGGGAAGAACAAAAAATTGACAGCTCAAAAATCTAATTCTAACACTGTTTGGTTTAATTTTCAGACATATATATATAATTCATACATTTAGTTAACACATGAGAACATATCACATATACATGTATATGCAACTGACCTTACTAGTGACGGGTAAAAACGAATAATTTGTATTTTGTCGCTTATTAACTGCAAACTGGCATAGTTCTTTGTCCGTAATTAACGCCAACTAAAAACAGATTCACAGAAAATAAGAAATAAGTGCATTGTTGTGCTGATTTAATGACGATTCGGCAAACTCCGTAAACAATGCCGATAATTAATAAGATGGCGTCCATTTCTTGGTCGACCTCAAAACACAAGCAGTTGCACCTTTCTTCCCCGATGTGCGTACATTTTATAACATTTATAAGTTACAGAAACACGTTTTATTAAGGCATCAATCATATCTGATAGTTTTTATGGGTAGCAAAAATTTACGATTTTGGCAGATAATGCCCCTTAAGTTTACATAAATGCTTTTATTCATTGCTTTGAACCATTGTACAATTGCTTATGGCAAGAGGTGAATACAGACCTGAACAGCTGTACCTAGTGCCGGATTTACCTATAGGCTCGATAGGCTCAAGCCAAGGGCCAAGGTGTATACTATTTTTAACACTCTTATTGGACTTTCACACTTATGCTGTCATAACGTACTATACTTTCTAAATAACCCTTCAGTAATGTTCCGTACACAGTTGGACTCGATTTCAGAATATTGCAGAATTTTAAACAGCCCTCATCATCTTCACCCTTATTGAAATTGATTAAACACACTTCCATCTTCCTCCAGTCTTGAAGGAGAAGAATTGGGAGGGACCTCACAAGTGGAATAGCATAGGGTATCTCTTTATCTAAATCCGGCACTGTAAAAACTTGTACCCATGTTTTATAGATAGTTCTGAATACAGAATGTCGATACTCGTCTGAATATTGATTGGACTAAGTCTATACCACACAGATGGATTAATAACAACCCATGTACAATGGATGGTTTGGTTTATAGTGTTTAACGCCACTTTCAACAACATTTCAGCTATATCGTGGGGGTTAGTTTTATTGGTGGAGGGGACATATACAATGGAAAGACAACAATAATTAATGTATGTAGATATAACAAGTGAATAGATTAAACGGGAACAGTGCATTGAAAACAATTGTTTATAAGTTTTAGCGTGCTGGTTATTGCAACACAATGATACTTTGGACGAACCTACATGTCGTGTTTAAATTTGTATATCACGAGCCCTATCGTTTTGGAAACAAATGCACAAACAAAGCAAATAATTGCTTCCCCTGCTTCTTATATATTTGCATAACACCTGAACAAATCAATATAGGAAAAATTTGAAGTGTCCACAAACCGTATATCAAAAAGGAGAGACAATACAATGGCCAACCGAAAAAGGACAAACAGTGGTTTACAAAACACTGCACAAAAGCCATTAAAAACAACAACAGGAACCCCACAAAAACACCGAGGATGAACTCATGTGCTCCGGAAGAGTAAGCAGTTCTTGTTCCACTAGTCACACACGTCGTGTTACTATTGTTACAAATTCGATGATTAGTCATGATAGTTGAAAATATTGAAGTTTATCAAAAGTAAGGACACGTCCAGTGTCCAGATCATGGTTATAATACAATATAAATAGAATGTCATTTACATTGCGTTCTTAGCAGTGCCGGATTTACCATTGTGCTTAGTAGTGCTTAAGCACAGGGCCCCGTTGGCCATGGAGGCCCCATCTTCCTGCCCCCCAATTTTTTTTTATGGTGGATTTTTGCTTATGTGATGCAATTTTAAAATTTTAACTATTCCTAAATTTCTTGAGCATGGATGCCTGACTGCCTGTGTAGGTCTACCATGTCTACCTTCTTCAGGGCCCAAGTAAGGGGTGTCATAACTTAACTAGCACAGGGCCTCATTTGTCCTAAATCCGGCACTGGTTCTTACACGCAAAATAGACTAACATTTACCATGTTAAAATACACGTTATAAAACACAAAGGTAAAATAACATACAAGAATAAATATCACTCTTGTCATGTTATATCTCTCACACATATAATAAATAAAACTCTGTAAACAAAATAAGACAGAATCCATTGATTATCAGTTTGTATCAGTATTTGTTGTCTAACACACGATGAACAGAATAAGTTATTTCACTATAGTTTTTCTATTTATCATCAACACCGTCCAACAGATATAATAATAATAAGTCTTCATGAAATGCTTCAAACGAGCATTTAGAGATACAAATCCATATACACACAAACTATTTTTTTGACTTCGCTCAAAATCTTCAATTTGGAACAGCCATGATGCCATCAATGCATGTAACTATTTTAAGTAAATCAAGTATTCAATATTTTTAATTTTTCCTCCAGACTCCATATAGACTAGAGGTAATATTTTTAATTTTTCCTCTAAACTCCAAATATTCAATATTTTGAATTTTTCCTCCAGACTCCATATAGACTAGAGGTAATATTTTTAATTTTTCCTCTAAACTCCAAATATTCAATAGTTTTAATTTTTCCTCTAGACTCCAAATATTCAATATTTTTATTATTCCTCTAGACTCCAAATATTCAATATTTTTAATGTTTCCTCCAGACTCCATATAAACTGGAGGTAATATTCAATATTTTTAATTTTTCCTCCAGACTCCAAATATTCAATATATTTAAAATATTGTGAAGTATATACGCAAACAAATGTTATAAAACATTTGTCGAATGTCCTGGTTATCATTGAACCAATAACGCAGCACAAATATGTTAAATTTCGGAGATTACAGAATTATAGTATTCACGTTTTGTTTATACTAAAGTAATGTCAACAAACATTATCTTCTTTGGGAGTTTTCCTAAAACGAAAAACAAATGTATTTAAACACAGATACTAATAATTAGTCCAAGAATGTACATTTTATCTTTTTATTTTTTTTAGTAGTTGGTGCATGAAGACGAGTTTGAAGATACCAAAGGGGTAACCAGAAACCATAAATCATCGAAGGACAGACAATACAATGGCCAAAAAGAAAATGTACATAAGGACAAACAATGATCTACAAAACATTACACAGAAAACTAAAGGTTGAGCAACACACTCCCCACTAAAAACCAGGGGTGAACACATGTGCTCCGGAAGGGTAAGTATATTTTGAATCATACTCTCATACTTTGTCAACAGTGTGGACTAATATTATCAAGCAAAGATAACAACAGTAAACCATTGGTCATCATTTCAGAGAGTATACGAAAACAACCAACATGTGGTCAAATATATACGGAATTACAGCCCCTCAAATGAAAAAAAACCCCTGAATATGAATCTCTGTTTCCTTAACTGGACATATTGATTAGGACTTATTAACATTTGCCATTATTATGATATGTGGGTAGCGTTATACGGGTTTTGATTCTTTTGTTTCAGCTTCATTGTTTTGACTAGCTGTTCTTATATTTGTATCTATATCGTCCGTTGTTATTTTTGTTTCCCGA
Organism: Bathymodiolus brooksi; assembly: GCA_963680875.1. Taxonomy (NCBI): domain Eukaryota; kingdom Metazoa; phylum Mollusca; class Bivalvia; order Mytilida; family Modiolidae; genus Bathymodiolus; species Bathymodiolus brooksi. The sequence goes on from OY804579.1 coordinate 15,827,602, forward strand.
ATCGCCCGTTGTGTGTGTGTGTGTGTTTTTATATCCCGGATCGTCGGTTGTTCTTTGTATTCGGACCGTCCGCTATTGTTTTGTGCATCCGGATCGTTTGTTTTTTGTTTTTTTTTTTGCATCCGGATCGTGCGTTGTTGTTTTTTGTATCCGGGTCGTGCGTTGTTGTTGCTTTTTGTATCCACATCGTCCGTTGTTTTTTTGGTTTTTTTCATCCGGATCGTTCGTTGTTGTTTAAATCCCGGCTTGTCCGTTGTTGATTGTATCATGATCTGCCGTTGTTGTGTTTTTTTTGTTTCTGTCTGGTCTGTTGTATTTTTTTTCTCACCCGGATAGTCCGATGATGTACTTGTATCCGGATAGTTTGTTGTTCTTTGTATCCGCATCGTCCATTGTTATTGTATCCGGATCGTCCACAAATTTCTTCCGACTTGGATATTCTGAGTTCGTTTTACAATTAATTACTAATTATTTACTTGTGATCCTCTTGCGATTTTTTGTGATGATGATGACGATGATGTCTATGGCGATGTTTCTCGTCTTCTATTAAGGCATCCTGTTGGTGACTGTGACTACTGGAATGAGATGAATGACGATGATGACTTCCCCCGGAAGTAGTCTGAAATGATAAAGTTGATATTAAATAATTGTTTCATTCTGTGCAATTATTTTCAAATCAGAAGTTATAATAAAAAATATATTTCTCAATATCAGATTTTGTCAATCGTCAACCTTTCGTTCCGTTAGGTATATACCATTGACTTTTAAATGTCTCATTGAAAGAATCAGCATAAAAAGAGAACATCATAGTGTAAAAACAAATAAAAACATCAACAAAGTTGTTCTGGTCATTTAAGTTCACAAAACGTCATTTTATATTATTGATTAATTAAAGATCAACAATTGTACATTGAAGAAAAGTTTGAAGAGAAAACAAAGTGGTAATCAGAAGCTGAAAACAAGAAGCAGCCGCCATGCACTTTTACAACGTAATTTGTATACAGGTAAAATTGTTAGGACGATTCAAATCGCAAAGGTCATACCACCCGAGAAGAAGTAAGCAAGAATTGCATTTTCATTTCAATAAAATAACATGCACCAATAATAAATTCTAATTATATGGATATGACTTTAAATAGAGAATAATACATGGCAAAATCCGTATCATATGTCGTATCATCCCGAGAAACCAATATCATCCAGAGGGCCTTTAGACCCGAGGGATGATATTGGTCGAGGGTGATACGGCATATGATACGGATTTTGCCATGTTTTATACACTTTATCATATATTTAAACAGGAGAGAATACAGGGTAGGGGTATGATAAAGGGTAGGCATCTGGCACTTTATCAAATATTCAAAACTACTGTATTTACCACTAAATATATGATAAAGGTTATTATCACATATTTTGTTGCAATATGTTCGTTTTTGCATGTCCAATAATAGCTAGAAGTCAGTGTGGGCTATTGTCCTCAGGGGGTATTTGCCCCCGAATTCAATTTCCGGTATATGCGCAGTGGTCCCAAAGATTATATGCCAAAGTACAAGGAAAGATGGTGCATAAAGATATGCATAAAATCGTATTTCAATCAAATTAACCCATTTCTAAATATTGGAATAAAGTTTAAATAACTTGAAACGGAATAATTAGCTCAAATGTATGCGTCGTGTTGAATAGGAAATTTCATTCAAATGTCAACGTCTTGGGGTAGATTTTACAAACACATTCGGAATTCTAACATCATTGTACATGTATATCGACATTCTTTGATATCATTTTGAAACCAGACTCGTAACAAAAATATTTGCAAGTTGAACAAAGGAACGCTCTTAAGGATTTATTTTCGCAACTTGACAGTTCAAAGATCTTTTTTGCAATATAAAAGTCAATGCTTGAAAAAAGTCAATGTAAAATATGTGATAAATAGATTATGACATGAAATTTTCCATATCGTCCCTGGTATCAGCCTTCTACCCATATCAGCCTTCCAGCTTCCCCTTCGGAGTTGATATGCCGGAGTCTCGGACTGATACCAGGGCCGATATGAAAAATGTCATGTAAATAATCTCTTATTATCACATATTTTGTTTTTGCATGTCCAATAAATAGCTAGAAGTCAGTGTTGGTTATTTTCCCTCAGATTTGCCCTCATATATCCGTATTTGCCCTCAAATATCAGTATTTGCCCCCGAATTCAACTTTCGGTATATGCGCAGTGGTCTCAAAGATTATATGCCAAAGTACAAGGAAAGATGGTGCATAAAGATATGCATAAAATCGTATTTCAATCAAATTAACCCATTTCTAAATATTGGAATAAAGTTTAAATAACTTGAAACGGAATAATTAGCTCAAATGTACACGTCGTGTTGAATAGGAAATTTCATTCAAATGTCAACGTCTTGGGGTAGATTTTACAAACACATTCGGAATTCTAACATCATTGTACATGTATATCGACATTCTTTGATATCATTTTGAAACCAGACTCGTAACAAAAATATTTGCAAGTTGAACAAAGGAACGCTCTTAAGGATTTATTTTCGCAACTTGACAGTTCAAAGATGTTTTTTGCAATATAAAAGTCAATGCTTGAAAAAAGTCAATGTAAAATATGTGATAAATAGATTATGACATGAAATTTTCCATATCGTCCCTGGTATCAGCCTTCTACCCATATCAGCCTTCCAGCTTCCCCTTCGGGGTTGATATGCCGGAGTCTCGGGCTGATACCAGGGCCGATATGAAAAATGTCATGTAAATAATCTCTTATTATCACATATTTTGTTTTTGCATGTCCAATAAATAGCTAGAAGTCAGTGTTGGTTATTTTCCCTCAGATTTGCCCTCATATATCCGTATTTGCCCTCAAATATCAGTATTTGCCCCCGAATTCAACTTCCGGTATATGCGCAGTGGTCTCAAAGATTATATGCCAAAGTACAAGGAAATGGTGCATAACGATATGCATAACATCGCTTTTCAACCAGATTAACACATTTCTAAATATTGGAATAAAATTTAAATAACTTGAAACGGAATAATTAGCTCAAATGTACACGTCGTGTTGAATAGGAAATTCCATTCAAATGTCAACGTCTTGGGGTAGATTTTACAAACACATTCTAACGTCATTGTACTGATCGGCATTGTTTGATATCTTTTTGAAACCATACTCGAAGCAAACATATTTGCAAGTATAACAAAGCAACGCTTTTAAAGAGTTATTTTTCGCAATTTGTCAGTTCAAAGATCTTTTCTGCAATATAAAAGTCACTGCTTGAAAAAAGTCAATGTAAAATATGTGATAAACAGATTATGACATGAAATTTTCCATATCGTCCCTGGTATCAGCCCTCCAGCTTCGCAGTCGGGCTTGATATGGGAGTCTCGTGCTGATTCCAGGGCCGATATGGGAAATGTCATGATCATGTAATAATCTCTTAGTATATGATAAATATTATCTACCAATATCCCACCAATCCAAGGCGATATACATAATAGAGGAACCCATGAATACTATATATAGATGTCTACATATATAATACAATACAGTGTTTCATAAAACATTGATGCAATCAATTTCCATTGGAATACCTAATTTTGCGTTTATTGAACGCTCGGGGTAAAACTTCTTGACATAAAGGCCTAACTGTGGTAAAAACAATATATACATATGGCTTCCATGAATTATTTCTTAAATAACATACACGTATCTTCAATGTTTTATGAAATGTCATGCCGGGGCCTATAGTAATTAACAAACCTGTTCTTTGTACGACAGAGTGTATATGTTTGGATGATTGTGTAATACCTGTGCGATAAAATAGACACATTAGAGTGATTGTTTTGTACCTGTGTGATAAAATACACATTAGGATGATAGTGTTCTACAAACACCGAAATTAGAGAAATGACACGGGCACCACCAAACGGTGCTTCGGAATAGTAATCAGTTCATAGTCTAAATACGACAACCACCGTATTACCCAAGGTAATGGTCAAAGTGCAGTTAATGTCGTAAACACTAGAACCCTTTGTTCAGTAGCTTCCTTCTAAGCAGTAATGCAACCCTCTATCAAGGAAATCATGATAGGAACCACAAGCTTGAGACATTGCTACACTGACTATGACCACTTCAACTTCAACTTCAATCAGGTTACTTAGTAACATCCGCAAGCAGACATCTCACTAAGAACACCGATCAAACAAATCTTTGCTCTTCTTCCTCAATGCTGCGTTCTTGAAATATTGCTTCACTGGAACAGACTATGACCACTCAGAGCCAACAAGTCCTTGTTCTTCTTCATGAAAGCTGCGTGCTTATCGACGCAGCAACAAATATAGATTATAATCTTTTGTTTGACGTGACCGGTGATTGAACCCATCATCTACCGTACTCGAGGCGAGCTTGCTGACAATTACACCACGAAGTCGGTTTACATATAATATGAGCAATATGTCAAACTGTCATTGTAGCAGATGGTATATGAATAAGAACTAGTTCAAATCATGACAATTATTCATAAACAGATTTATTCTAAGTCATTGTTAATAACTGATGCGTTGTTCTATATTATAGTTAAAATGTCCATAATAAGTTGATGTGCTAAACATGATGTAAGGGCTGATATCAATTTGATGTGTCAAACAGGATGTTAGGGTGATATTAATTTGATGTGTCAAATATGATGCTAGAGTGATAATAATTTGATGTGTCAAATATGATGCTAGGGTGATAATAATTTGATGTGTCAGATATGATGTTAGGGTGATAATAAATACAAACAGATTATGATACTTTAGTACGTAGATTTATCCGACAACAATTCAGACAAAATCAAAATAATAACTCGAGAAGCACAACGTATCTTACAGAAATAATTGTAACAAAAAAGAGTATAGGATGTAAATGGACACGAAATACATAAGCAATGAGCTTGAAATATAGGGAATTATCAAAAGTATAAGAATAACCCATTCTTGGTTGCCACTTCGGTTTTCTATAATGTTCAATTTCTTTTTTTCATTTCACAGTCACTATAATGTCTTCAATAATAATCATAGCATATACATAACAATCAGACACAATGCAGTGAATCTCATAACTTACTACACACCTCATTAATGTTATAATTTGTCCTTTTTATCTCACAAATGCAGGATTGTTTGACAGATTATCAGCTACAGATAAAATGATCTTACACTGCCATCAGTATACCCAACACCACAACAAAAACGTAAATATAAAATGTAGCGCATGTCACATGTTAGGGATGGACATTTCACTTGAATAACATTTGACATGATATTCCTTTTTTTTAAAAACAATATCTTATTTACTCAGCAATGATTTCTACAATATATCGTCAAAGTCTAAGCTCCTCCGAAGTTACCTTGTGAAGCCAATACTGATTACCCAGGGAAATAATCAAAATATAGAAAAATTTGTTGGCAATACATGTCTGCTATTAAATAATGACTTTTGTAGCTTTTTATTTATCATACATTTAACCTTATTCATCACAAAAGATTGAAGATGCCAAAGGAAAAATAAGAAGCTATAAATCGAAGAAGAACAGAATTGCCAACAGAAAAAGGACAAACAGTGAACTAAAAACACATATATGGAGCAACACAGGTCCCGGATGGCTCAATGAGTTAGATAGTTGGATTAACTAACAACTCATACAAGCCTATCATCAATACGGCGTGGGTTTGCAAATTACAAAAAAGGGTACATTCGACTCGCAGCCGCAAATGATAAAGGTTACCAGTTGTTTGCCCATGGTCGGTGGTTCTCTTCGGATACTCCGGCTTCTTCCACCACTAAATCTGGTCGCCATGATATAGCTTGAATATTGCTGAAAGTGGCGTTTAACAAAATAAATCAATCAATGGAGCAACACGAACCCCACTAATTTTTGCTATAATAACTCTGTTCGCCCGGTTATTCCTGATATTTTACTCACATCTGGAAAGCACTAGCGTGCCTACCTCATTTCATTAAGAGGGGAGGTTTGGGTTCATTAAACTAGTTTAACCCCGCCACTTTTTTTGAAGTGTCTGTACCAAGACAGGAAAGTAGACAGTCATATATTTGCGAGTTAGGGATATCGATTTTGCTTCTTTCTACGATTTTGATATAGGATTTTGGATTTGTCCCTAGTGTGATATTCTTTGTTTTTCATTTTATTGTATATATATTATATTTCATATTAGAAGATATCAAATATCAATTTGGCAATATTGGAAATAAAGATATTACAATATAATTGTCATACAAGATAATACAAAAATTAACGGACAAAACTGGACAGAAGAGAAACAAGTCTGTGTAGATAAACGAGACAACAGCCCATCCTCTCTTATTCTTTAAATGACAAATTAAATCATGGTTATCTAATTATTACAATAAATCATGGTTATCTTATTATTACAATAAATCATGGTTATCTTATTATTACAATAAATCATGGTTATCTTATTATTACAATAAATCATGGTAGACAGTGATACAAGTGGCGGTTAGGTTTTCTCTCCCAGAAAGACTACAATATTTCAATTGTTTCCATGGTAATATTGCATTAGGTAAGAATAAATGATAATGGAGACAGTCGTCTTTCAATTCTAATAATAAAATGGGGATTTAATCACCAACGCTAATTGTTTCATGTGCGACTACAATATATTTTCTTAAGACTGACAAATAGACTTTCCCTCTTTTGCCAAACTGTTTTGTGAGCACTACAATTCCATCATTTGTACAAAAAGGACCATACATAGACATTGATGAAGTTTATATAATCAAAGATTGACCACTAATAGACATTTGTCTTGGTTTGTGTCCTTTTTGTACTACTCATGGGCTTGGTCTGTTCTATACCAACCATTATTTTAGATCGATCGTCAGTTATTTTAAGGTTATGTAATTACGAATAGCACACACGGGACACAGAAACATAACTTCACAAAGGGAGATCAAACAGCTTAAATTTAAACTAAGAAACATAACTTCACAAAGGGAGATCAAATAGCTTAAATTTCAACTAAGAAACATAACTTCACAAAGGGAGATCAAACAGCTTAAATTTCAACTAAGAAACATAACTTCACAAAGGGAGATCAAACAGCTTAAATTTCAGCTAGATGAAACAACACTAGTGAAATATAAAACCACAAAGAAATAACAAATACAGACACATCACAATACGAAGAGAGGGAAAAACTAGAAAGGGATATAAATAAACAGATAGAACACCACAAACAGATTAAAATCTGAATAGACAAAACTATACTAGTGAAATATACAACCATAAAGAAAGAACAAATACATACACATCACAATATGAAGAGAGAGAACAACTAGAGAAGCATATAAATAACAGATAGAACACCACAAACAGATTAAAAGCTGAATAGACAAAACTATACTAGTGAAATATACAACCATAAAGAAAGAACAAATACAGACACATCACAATACGAAGAGAGAGAACAACTAGAGAAGCATATAAATAACAGATAGAACACCACAAACAGATTAAAAGCTGAATAGACAAAACTATACTAGTGAAATATACAACCATAAAGAAAGAACAAATACAGACACATCACAATACGAAGAGGGAGAACAACTAGAGAAGCATATAAATAACAGATAGAACACCACAAACAGATTAAAAGCTGAATAGACAAAACTATACTAGTGAAATATACAACCATAAAGAAAGAACAAATACAGACACATCACAATACGAAGAGAGAGAACAACTAGAGAAGCATATAAATAACAGATAGAACACCACAAACAGATTAAAACCTGAACAGAAAAAAACAATACTAGTGAAATATAATTTGACAATATGAGTAACAAGACGGGCGTATTATAAGAAGCAGGAACTGATTACCATTCGCGAGCATCTGGGTCCCTCCCGGAATTTTGGTGGGATCCGTATTGCTCGTCATTTTAGTTTTTGGTGTTGTGTTTGTTTTGCTTAGTTTTCTTCGTCTTGTGTCTTGTTGGCACACTGTTGCCAGTGTTTCTGGATTGCCAATTCTTGATTGTCCTTCCGTTTTCTCTCACGTTTATTCACGAAGAGATGACAGTCCAAACATATTAAAAGCCGAATAGATGAGAAACACTTGTGAAATATACAATGACAAAGAGAGAACACTACCATTTAGTCACAACCTGCATAGACAAAGGTACAACAGTGAATCATAAAATCATAAAGATTTCGTAGCACAAACAGGTAGCAATGCGAATAGATAACTAAGTTATTAAAAATGTTTCTGATCTGCAATTCCGATGTACATTCCTGCAAAGTTTCTTTAATATGGCTCTAGTAGTTTTAGAGAAACTCTAACCATAACCCGAATTAAAGACAGTTATACAATCCCGGATCTGGTTAACTACTTTTAACAACTTTATAATAATATTGTTTTTTTCTAGTACACTTCACAATGAGCGGGATGTAGTATCTTAGTACACATGAATATATTTTGTACGAACATTACACATTACACATTGCGGTATACTACCACACATAAATGAACTTGCCAAATAATTGTGAGATACTACATTGTATCACATTTTCATTAACTTACCGATTGATGGCGGGATCTTGTCACATTTGATACACCATAACAAAAATAATACATAACAGCTGCTACTAAAATACACACACCAACTGCACAGGCTGCAGGTCCTATTACTTTGTATAATCTGTGGGGGAAAATAATCATCACATGTTAATAAATAAAATAATAATACATATAAAGACTACATTTTCCACTAGTCCTACATATTTTTATTCCGTCCCCCCCCCCCCCGTTTTTTTTCTTTAAATAATATTTGCAACATGACTGCAAGTCCTTTATCAAATTGTGTAAGGTAGATGCAAAAATGGTTAGTTCTTTATCAGATTGTGCTATGTAGTATTAACACGGTAAAGTCCTTTATCATATTGTGATATGTAGAATTAATACTGGTTAGTCCTTTATCAGACAGTTCTATGTAGAAGCAAAGCAGGTTAGTCCTTTATCAGATTGTAATATGTAGAATTAATTATAAATCTTTATTAATTAATGCTCTTTTATACCCTTATAGGGTTGACAGCATAAAACAAACATACACACATGAATATATATACATATACAAACATGAACATACAAACCAATCATACATGAAAACAAACATAATAATTATGCAGCTATATTGAGTCCACTCTCCTCAGTGCTAATGACTTTTGAATACTGGTTAGTCTTTTTCATCATATTGTGAAAGGTAGAGGTAATACTGGCTAGTTCTTTATGAGATTGCTATATATAGACGAAATACTGGAGATTCCTTTATCAGATTGTATTAGGTAAAAGTAATATTGGTTAGTCCTTTATTATTTTGTGATATGTAGAAGTAATGCCGGTTAGTCCTTTATCAGATTGTGATATGTAGAAGTAATACTGGTTAGTCCTTTATCAGATTGTGATCTTTAGAAGTAATACCGGTTAGTTCTTTATCAGATTGTGATGTGTAGAAGTAATACTGGTTAGTCTTTTATCAGATTGTGATGTGTAGAAGTAATACTGGTTAGTCCTTTATCAGATTGTGATGTGTAGAACTAATACTGGTTAGTCCTTTATCAGATTATGATGTGTAGAAGTAATACTGGTTAGTCCTTTATCCGATTGTGATGTGTAGAAGTAATACTGGTTAGTCCTTTATCAGATTGTGATGTGTAGAAGTAATACTGGTTAGTCCTTTATCAGATTGTGATATGTAGAAGTAATACTGGTTAGTCCTTTATCAGATTGTGATCTTTAGAAGTAATACCGGTTAGTTCTTTATCAGATTGTGATGTGTAGAAGTAATACTGGTTAGTCTTTTATCAGATTGTGATGTGTAGAAGTAATACTGGTTAGTCCTTTATCAGATTGTGATGTGTAGAACTAATACTGGTTAGTCCTTTATCAGATTATGATGTGTAGAAGTAATACTGGTTAGTCCTTTATCCGATTGTGATGTGTAGAAGTAATACTGGTTAGTCCTTTATCAGATTGTGATGTGTAGAAGTAATACTGGTTAGTCCTTTATCAGATTGTGATCTTTAGAAGTAATACCAGTTAGTCCTTTATCAGATAATGATATGTAGAAGTAATACCGGTTAGTCCTTTATCAGATAATGATATGTAGAAGTAATACCGGTTAGTCCTTTATCAGATTGTGATATGTAGAAGTAATACTGGTTAGTCTTTTATGAGATTGTGATGTTTAGAAGTAATACTGGTTAGTTCTTTATCAGATTGTGATGTGTAGAAGTAATACTGGTTAGTCTTTTATCAGATTGTGATGTGTAGAACTAATACTGGTTAGTCCTTTATCAGATTATGATGTGTAGAAGTAATACTGGTTAGTCCTTTATCCGATTGTGATGTGTAGAAGTAATACTGGTTAGTCCTTTATGAGATTGTGATCTTTAGAAGTAATACCAGTTAGTCCTTTATCAGATAATGATATGTAGAAGTAATACCGGTTAGTCCTTTATCAGATTGTGATATGTAGAAGTAATACTGGTTAGTCCTTTATGAGATTGTGATCTTTAGAAGTAATACCAGTTAGTCCTTTATCAGATAATGATATGTAGAAGTAATACCGGTTAGTCCTTTATCAGATTGTGATATGTAGAAGTAATACTGGTTAGTCCTTTATCAGATTGTGAACTTTAGAAGTAATACTGGTTAGTCCTTTATCAGATAGTGATATGTAGAAGTAATACTGGTTAGTCCTTTATCAGATTGTGATATGTAGAAGTAATACTGGTCAGTGCTTTGTTAGATTGTGATATGTAGAAGTAATACTGGTTAGTCCTTTATCAGATTGTGATCTTTAGAAGTAATACTGGTTAGTCCTTTATCAGATTGTGATATGTAGAAGTAATCCTGGTTAGTCCTTTATTAGATTATGATCTTTAGAAGTAATACTGGTTAGTCCTTTATCAGATTGCGATCTTTAGAAGAAATACTGGTTTGTCCTTTATGAGATTGTGATATGTAGAAGTAATACTGGTTAGTCCTTTATGAGATTGTGATGTTTAGAAGTAATACTGGTTAGTCCTTTATCAGATTGTGATATGTAGAAGTAATACTGGTTAGTCCTTTATGAGATTGTGATGTTTAGAAGTAATACTGGTTAGTCCTTTATCAGATTGTGATCTTTAGAAGTAATACTGGTTAGTTCTTTATCAGATTGTGATCTTTAGAAGTAATACTGATTAGTCCTTTATAAGATTGTGATATGTAGAAGTAATACTGGTTAGTCCTTTATCAGATTGTGATATGTAGAAGTAATACTGGTTAGTCCTTTATCAGATTGTGATATGTAGAAGTAATACTGGTTAGTCCTTTATCAGATTGTGATCTTTAGAAGTAATACGTGTTAGTTCTTTATTATATTACTATACAAGTAAATATCGCTTCAATATCAATTGTTGAGAAAATAATATTGAAAATATATTTATCTTGCATTGTAAATAAATTATTTAGAAGAAACTCCAAAAAGTATGCATAGACGGGAGAAGTAATTTTTTTAAAATGAGTTGCATGGCTATTTCACGAAGAAAAATATTCAGTGGTTTTGGACCACAGTGACTGTGAAACAGGAAGGCTAGAAAATGATATGCTTTGTTTGCGATCCATTACATTACATGGTATTAAGAAGATCATAGAACAGCTCTTATTATCATTGTAACTGTAAAGAAGATGTTCTTGATCTCCAGACTGGTACAAATCTTCTAATTGTACACATAGCTTCTGCATCTAGCCCAATTTGTTTCTGATGGGTTAATTGTTTCCATAATGAAATATTATTTGCTATGCAATCAATAAGTCTGTTTCACTGTCTGATTCAAAATATTTTAACATGTTGCTTAAAAAGGTCAACAATGATTGCTGATAATCTCTCCACCCACAACAACGTACAAGGATTTTCAGCTAAACAACACATCCATCATGCTTTCTAATGGTTGAGGGATATATATTTAATTTATTCATATCATTCTATACCCAGTTCCTAAATAATGTAATTATTTTTAAAATTAAGATTCACCTCCCCCAGGCATATGCGACCTTAGCCGAGTTTGAATATCCTGTATAGGCCCTTTGGTTTTATTGCACCCAAAACTTTGAGCGTATATGGTGCAGGTTATCCCAGAAACGCGTCGTAAGTACTGTATTTGATTTCTACTTTTTTATTTAACGAAACTTGAAATATTCCTGTCTTTTGAAATAAGCAGTTATGTTAACTCAGATGATACCATCTCGCCATCAAACCAATCAACGGTCAAGTGGTCATCCTGCATCAATCACCCACTTTTATTTCTGACAGGAGAAGGTATATTTGGATGTGGCTGATGTGAAGACGTTTTTATTCTACAGTAAAGTATCAATTTATGTAGCAACTGACAGAAAAGCAACTTACATTCTATTTATAAACAAGCCATTTGTGTGATATATCTATATTTACTTACACACTATGTTCAGGCGAAAGATCATCAATTTTTTTATCATTACTAATTCCTAAAATCATCAATGCTACACCTGGAGCAAAAATTAATGTTCCAACAAATATCATCACTATAAATCTTTTTCCTGAGAACTGAGGTGACATAAGACGAATACGCTGTGCTCCCGCCTTCCGGTTCCGGGCCACACTGGCAATTACTGCCGGTCTCATCGTTCTATTATGCCTTTATCTTTCGTCAATGCACAATGTCTGCATTCTACAATTGACAAAAAAATATCAGTTTAAATGATGAATGTATCCTCATCATCAGAGTTTGAAATATTGTAAAAGAATATCAATATTAACTTATATAAATTTAATGGAGTACAATATCAACATAATTTGTGCCATACAAATGATTATGCCATCCCTGATTGAAGAACGTCCTAACTCACTCATACATCACCTAAGACACCCACAAGAACTAACCCATTATTCAAAAATGTCTAGTTAATACGTACATGCCTTATTTAATGCTTTCCTGTGTAGATTGCGGTAATGCGGATAAAAAAGTCGAAGCAATGAAATTTGTCATTATGTTATCCAAGTTTCTCTTTGAATGAGAGTTTAAAATGTCACAACGTTTATTCATTTCATTCAAATGTTACCGTTATCTATCAGCACTGTATACCTATTTTTGTTGGATATTTAATACTTCACGATGGTATGAGAAATATTAACAATTTCAGAGCATGTTGACTAATCTTGTAGGAGTTCGCGTTATCCAAGTTTATTTGTTTTGTTTTAAAGGTTTATAATAGGTTTGGCTTAAATCATACGCCTAGTACACCATTTAAATAAAGTATTTTAAGTAATATTGCGATACAGACAAATGAACCAGGATAGAATGAATACAAAGGTTAAAAAAAAAAAAAAAAAAGAAGAAAGAAAAAAAAATCGAACAACACGAAATTCCGCATAGTCTGACAGTAAATTCAGGTAAAACCTAATATCCCACAGACTAAAAAAAAAAAAAAAAAAAAAAAAAAAAACATAATAAGGAAACAAATTCACATTTCCAATTGAGATGTCGACTTTTTTTTCTCACAAAATTGGTTCATGTTAAACATCCCTAGTTTCGATCAGAGGAGTAAACTAACACACCAGTGTGGGCTATGTCAAACAACTCTACAATAATTAGTCTACTAAGAAGAGTTTGAAGATACCAAAAGGGTAATCAGAATCCGTAAATCGAAGAACAGACAACACAATGGCCAAAAGAAAAAGTACAAAGGACAAACAACGATACTTCAACTTCAACTTCAATCAGGTTACTTAGTAACATCCGCAAGCAGACATCTCACTAAGGACTATATTTACACGCGCGCACAGCAGAGCCTCAAAGTTGAAAAGAAACAACATATGTACACTGTACAAGTACATGGAAGTTTAGAATACTCCCTTGACTGCCACCTTGAATGCGTCCAAGTCCGGGACGGCTATCACAGGCGGTGGTAGTTGGTTCCACAGGATGATGGTTCGTGGAAAGAATGAATATTTATATACATTTATGTTTGTCCTTATTGTCGGAAATTTCCAAGCATGGCTAAATTTCCAAGAAGACTAAAGATCGAGTAACAGAACTCCACTAAAAACCGGGGGTGAACTCAGGTGCTCCGGAAGGGTAGGCAGTTCCTGCTCCACTAGTGACATCCTTCGTGCTGATCTAGTTACAAACCCGGTGATAAGTCATGAATGAGGAAAGGACCGAGAAGTGTTTACGACAAGTGGAATATATCCGCGGTCATTTGTGACACAGATATCCCATAACGGTAAACCAAGTCATGGTGGCGACCGTAAAACTTGATGACTTCAATCCTTGGTCCAGTAGCTTCCTTATTAGCAGCACCCTTCTATCAATGAAATCCTGATAGGATCCACAAGTTCCGGAATATCTATCAACTGAGAGATATATAAAACGTCTCTCAGCTGTGTTTTAATAGTTGGAACAACATATACAAGAGTATGCTACAGTTATCGTACGCGTAACGTCTATTTTCCAGTTTTCTTTTTACGAGCAGCTACATACCTACAGCCCTTTTATAACCCCTCCCTAAAAGAATAAGTACTTTTTAATTGTTCTCTTCTGTGATTTTATTGAGTATTTGTCGAGAAAAAATACAAGTATAAATAAGCCATTGAACTCTCTCGCTGAACACAGACTAGAAATTAAACTGACAAGCATAAGCCAATTAATGTAAGAAATTGTCATCTAAGCGCTCGACAAGTAATCTCCCTTGATTCTACAATCACCAGAATAGCCATTTGCTGCAAACAAGTTAGTTCTCTACAAAATGACTTCAGACTTTATATCGATCTAACCATACTTTTTCTGTTGGGAATTATATTAAGAATTTCTCGAGTCCATGAATGTTTTTACATATTCGATGACATCAAATTCTTTATGACAGTACAATCAGATTGTCTATTCAGTCGTTGTTTATATAAACTATTTACTCTAGCTAGATATGTTTTGCCTTATCTAAGTTGTATGTTGTAGTGTCTTAGTGGCAGATTTGATCATAGCGGTTGACAAAATCATAAAATTCTGAATATAACTGCAATTCAACACTAATTTAATATGTAGCTATAAAGATAAGTAAACATTTATTGTCTCCATCATTTAGAAGTTATATTTACATATACCCATGCAATGAGTACATATCACTTCTTATGTCTGTCAAATCAGTACATATCACTTCTTATGTCTGTCAAATCAGTACATATCACCTCTTATGTCTGTCAAATCAGTACATATAACTTCATATGTCTGTGAAATCAGTACATATCACTTCTTATGTCTGTGAAATCAGTACATATCACCTCTTAAGTCTGTGAAATCAGTACATATCACCTCTTATGTCTGTCAAATCAGTACATATCACCTCTTAAGTCTGTGAAATCAGTACTTATCACTTCTTATGTCTGTGAAATCAGTACATATCACCTCTTAAGTCTGTGAAATCAGTACATATCACCTCTTATGTCTGTGAAATCAGTACATATCACCTCTTAAGTCTGTGAAATCAGTACATATCACTTCTTAAGTCTGTGAAATCAGTACATATCACTTCTTATGGCTGTGAAATCAGTACATATCACCTCTTATGGCTGTGAAATCAGTACACATCACCTCTTAAGTCTGTGAAATCAGTACATATCACCTCTTATGTCTATGAAATCAGTACATATCACTTCTTAAGTCTGTGAAATCAATACATATCACCTCTTATGTCCGTGAAATCAGTACATATCACCTCTTAAGTCTGTGAAATCAGTACATATCACCTCTTAAGTCTGTGAAATCAGTACATATCACAACTTAAGTCTGTGAAATCAGTACATATCACCTCTTATGTCTGTGAAATCAGTACATATCACCTCTTAAGTCTGTGAAATCAGTACATATCACCTCTTAAGTCTGTGAAATCAGTACATATCACCTCTTAAATCTGTGAAATCAGTACATATCACCTCTTAAGTCTGTGAAATCAGTACATATCACCTCTTAAGTCTGTGAAATCAGTACATATCACCTCTTAAATCTGTGAAATCAGTACATATCACCTCTTAAGTCTGTGAAATCAGTACATATCACCTCTTAAATCTGTGAAATCAGCACATATCACCTCTTAAATCTGTGAAATCAGTACATATCACCTCTTAAGTCTGTGAAATCAGTACATATCACCTCTTAAGTCTGTGAAATCAGTACATATCACCTCTTAAATCTGTGAAATCAGTACATATAACTTCTTAAGTCTGTGAAATCAGTACATATTACCTCTTATGGCTGTGAAATCAGTACATATCAGCTCTTAAGTCTGTGAAATCAGTACATATCACCTCTTATGGCTGTGAAATCAGTACATATCACCTCTTAAGTCTGTGAAATCAGTACATATCACCTCTTAAGTCTGTGAAATCAGTACATATCACTTCTTATGGCTGTGAAATCAGTACATATCACTTCTTATGGCTGTGAAATCAGTACATATCACCTCTTAAATCTGTGAAATCAGTACATATCACTTCTTATGTCTGTCAAATCAGTACATATCACTTCTTAAGTCTGTGAAATCAGTACATATCACCTCTTAAATCTGTGAAATCAGTACATATCACCTCTTATGTCTGTCAAATCAGTACATATCACTTCTTAAGTCTGTGAAATCAGTACATATCACCTCTTAAGTCTGTGAAATCAGTACATATCACTTCTTAAGTCTGTGAAATCAGTACATATCACCTCTTAAGTCTGTGAAATCAGTACATATCACCTCTTAAATCTGTGAAATCAGTACATATCACCTCTTAAGTCTGTGAAATCAGTACATATCACCTCTTAAGTCTGTGAAATCAGTACATATCACTTCTTAAGTCTGTGAAATCAGTACATATCACCTCTTAAGTCTGTGAAATCAGTACATATCACTTCTTAAGTCTGTGAAATCAGTACATATCACTTCTTAAGTGTGTGAAATCAGTACATATCACCTCTTAAATCTGTGAAATCAGTACATATCACTTCTTAAGTCTGTGAAATCAGTACATATCACCTCTTAAGTCTGTGAAATCAGTACATATCACTTCTTAAGTCTGTGAAATCAGTACATATCACCTCTTATGTCTGTTAAATCAGTACATATCACCTCTTAAGTCTGTGAAATCAGTACATATCACCTCTTATGGCTGTGAAATCAGTACATATCACTTCTTATGGCTGTGAAATCAGTACATATCACCTCTTAAATCTGTGAAATCAGTACATATCACCTCTTAAGTCTGTGAAATCAGTACATATCACCTCTTAAATCTGTGAAATCAGTACATATCACCTCTTATGGCTGTGAAATCAGTACATATAACTTCATATGTCTGTGAAATCAGTACATATCACTTCTTATGTCTGTGAAATCAGTACATATCACCTCTTAAGTCTGTGAAATCAGTACATATCACCTCTTAAGTCTGTGAAATCAGTACATATCACCTCTTATGTCCGTGAAATCAGTACATATCACCTCTTAAGTCTGTGAAATCAGTACATATCACCTCTTATGGCTGTGAAATCAGTACATATCACCTCTTATGTCTATGAAATCAGTACATATCACCTCTTAAGTCTGTGAAATCAGTACATATAACTTCATATGTCTGTGAAATCAGTACATATCACTTCTTATGTCTGTGAAATCAGTACATATCACCCCTTAAGTCTGTGAAATCAGTACATATCACCTCTTAAGTCTGTGAAATCAGTACATATCACCTCTTAAGTCTGTGAAATCAGTACATATAACTTCATATGTCTGTGAAATCAGTACATATCACCTCTTAAGTCTGTGAAATCAGTACATATCACCTCTTATGTCTGTGAAATCAGTACATATCACCTCTTAAGTCTGTGAAATCAGTACATATAACTTCATATGTCTGTGAAATCAGTACATATCACCTCTTAAGTCTGTGAAATCAGTACATATCACCTCTTAAGTCTGTGAAATCAGTACATATCACCTCTTATGTCTGTGAAATCAGTACATATCACCTCTTAAGTCTGTGAAATCAGTACATATCACCTCTTAAGTCTGTGAAATCAGTACATATCACCTCTTAAGTCTGTGAAATCAGTACATATCATCTCTTCAGTCGGTGAAATCAGTACATATCACCTCATATGGCTGTGAAATCAGTACATATCACCTCTTAAGTCCTTGAAATCATTACATATCACCTCTTAAGTCTGTGAAATTAGTACATATCACCTCTTATGGCTGTGAAATCAGTACATATCACCTCTTAAGTCTGTGAAATCAGTACATATCACCTCTTAAATCTGTGAAATCAGTACATATCACCTCTTATGGCTGTGAAATCAGTACATATCACCTCTTAAATCTGTGAAATCAGTACATATCACCTCTTATGGCTGTGAAATCAGTACATATCACCTCTTAAATCTGTGAAATCAGTACATATCACCTCTTAAGTCTGTGAAATCAGTACATATCACCTCTTAAATCTGTGAAATCAGTACATATCACCTCTTATGGCTGTGAAATCAGTACATATCACCTCTTAAATCTGTGAAATCAGTACATATCACCTCTAAAGTCTGTGAAATCAGTACATATCACCTCTTAAGTCTGTGAAATCAGTACACATCACCTCTTAAGTCTGTGAAATCAGTACATATCACCTCTTAAGTCTATGAAATCAGTACATATCACCTCATAAGTCTGTGAAGTTTACAATTGATACAACTTGAAAGGCGTTTGATTTGTCAGCTATCTTTTCACTTGATACGCCGGTTTCCTCCACTAAAAGGACAATTCATATGGTATACTGCTGTCGTTTTAAAAGGCATTGTTGTGTATGCTTTATTTCTTCATTCTTTGTACCAATGTGCTTACAATGTCTTTCAAGGAATGAAATCGTCCATATACAGTAAACATGTAAGTTATCCATCTTTTAAGCAGTAATTCGCATAGTAAGATAACGCCACTAGTAACGACATTGGTTCATTTTAAGCAGTGATCCTCCTAGTAAGACAACGCCACTAGTAACGATAATTGTTCATTTTAAGTCGTGATTCACCCAGTAAGACAACGCCACTAGTAACGATAATTGTTCATTTTAAGTCGTGATTCACCTAGTAAGACAACGCCACTAGTAACGATAATTGTTCATTTTAAGTCGTGATTCACCCAGTAAGACAACGCCACTAGTAACGATAATTGTTCATTTTAAGTCGTGATTCACACCGTAAGACAACGCCACTAGTAACGATAATTGTTCATTTCAAGTCGTGATTCACACCGTAAGACAACGCCCTAGTAACGATAATTGTTCATTTTAAGTCGTGATTCACACCGTAAGATAGCGTCACTGGTAATAAGAAAGGTTCATTTTAAGTCGTAATTCACCTATTAAGATAATGTTACTAGTAAAGATAATGCTTCATTTTAAGTCGTGATTCACCCAGTAAGATAACGTCACTAGTAACGATAATGGTTCATTTTACGTCGTAATTCACCTATTAAGATAATGTTACTAGTAAAGATAAAGGTTCATTTAAATCATGATTCACCCAATAAGATAACGTCACTAGTAACGATAATGGTTCATTTTAAGTCGTAATTCACCTATTAAGATAATGTTACTAGTAAAGATAATGGTTCATTTTAAGTCGTGATTCACACAGTAAGTTAACGTCACTAGTAACGATAATGGTTCATTTTAAGTCGTAATTCACCTATTAAGATAATGTTACTAGTAAAGATAAAGGTTAATTTAAATCATGATTCACCCAGTAAGATAACGTCACTATTAACGATAATGGTTCATTTTAAGTCGTGATTCACCCAGTAAGATAACGTCACTAGTAAAGATAATAGTTCATTTTAAGTCGTGATTCACCCAGTAAGATAACGTCACTAGTAAAGATAATATTTCATTTTAAGTCGTGATTCACCTAGTAAGATAACGGCGCCAGTAATGATGACTTATTTCTATACTTTTACATCAAAGATAATGGTATGAAAACGTTGGATAGATGTATTAATTATTTATTGTATTTCTCATCTATTTATCTGAAAGGTTAACATCGCATGGCAGCTGATGGAACGAATGTAATGACAAAGTGTAAGACATGCCTTTACAACATAAATAGCATTTATCGAAGTCATTACAGGTAATTATATATCACGCAGGATTATTGAATCATAGCACTTTGTTAGGTCTGAATAATCTTCCATATGAAATAGACGGTGTGATGGGATTCACACTGTGGATTAACAATTAGAGAATCAACGGAACAAAGGCAATACATGTCGTTATTTAAAGTTACGTAGGCCTAGCTTAGTTCCTTTTGTTGAAAAGGGTATTATCTACAGGAGCTTGGAAAATTGATTAAATATATGCATGGTAGCAGGAACAAAAAGATAAAAACCTCTTTGTAGCAAAATTGAAAATGGCTAAAACATTGAATTTTTTACGGTTAGTTGATTAATAAAAATGTAAACATTCAAACATTTTTACCACGTTAAGTAACTTGTCAGTGTTGTTTCATGCTTTGAGATACTTCGACCTGTAATCGTACTTCCTGTTGTTTCGGGTTTAACAAATATGTTCCCACATTCTGATTTGAGTGTTTTGTCTGCATATATTAACAGTCTTATGCAATAATTGCCTTATCTTCAATGTATGGACAATTACTGGTAATATCATATTTTGGTTGTTTCTTGGAGTGCATTGACACTCTCTTTACATAAGATTGGCAGGCATTTACAAAGGATGAAAGGCAAAGGAAAATCTGAATTATCACACATACAACACTGTACAAAAAATAAAAAGATGGGCAACACGGACCCCAGGTGCTCGCGAAGTGCAAACAGTTCCTGTTTCTTATAAGACATTATGTTATTCTAAAAAGTCGTGTCGTACACCACTATGTAAATAAATACAAATAACATATATAACACTAGAGCACTCCTACAAACAACCGGGGGTCACATGACATAACATTGGAAAGTCAATTGTTAATAAAGTCATATGACATAACGGTGGAAAGTCAATTGTTAATAAAGTCATATGACATAACGGTGGAAAGTCAATTATTAATAATGTCATATGACATAACGGTGGAAAGTCAATTGTTAATACAGTCACATAACATAACGGTGGAAAGTCAGTTGTTGATAAAGTCACATGACATAACGGTGGAAAGTCAATTGTTAATAAAGTCATATGACATAGCGGTGGAAACTCAATTGTTAATAAAGTCACATGACATAACGGTGGAAAGTCAATTTGTTAATAAAGTCATATGATATAACGATTGAAATAAGGGTAATAACAAAATTATCAAACACCGAGCAATCTTCCAAAGGGAAAGGCAAAACTCATAAGTCAACAGACAGACAAAATCAGTCAACAACTGGAAAACTGGGAAAACCGCAATGGCCCTGATTTGGTACAGGCATTTCCAAAGCAATGATGGGTTGAATAAGATTTTACGGCGCCAAACCTTCCGCTTCCATTACGGTTAAAAGGTTCTGGTTGTCACTATAACAGCATTTTTAACAATACTGAGACAAATTAGGTATAATAGTAGTCAACGCAGTACTTTATGAAAATCCATCGTTTATTATCGTCTCTGCAGAACGGTTTAACTAAACGGTCATCTTCTTACACAATTTGATTACAAATGAGATGTTGAATGACGTCATGTCTAAACCACGATTACTTAATCTTTACCTTTATACATTTTCCATATTTACTTTATGAAAATCCATCGCTTATTATCGTCTCAGCAGAGACAGAATATTTTTCGACAAGATCTTGGTATCGGAATATAAACGTTTTTAAGAGATCGAATAAGGCGAATCTTTTTATAACCCTGGTCCAGTAGCCTGTTTCTCAGATAAAGATGACGTTTCAAGAAATCAGAATAATTGCTACTGGCCCTTTCATAACGAATCAATTGCGAGATGTAAACACCATATGCAGGAGAAGCTGGTATATTACTGCACATATTTGGAAAATTTATGATTTTAAAATTGAAGTCGTCCCGTTTATCATAAATTTTAGTACTGAGTTGACCACTGTCGTCAAATTCGAGATATAAGTCCAAAAATGATGCGGACGAAGCTGTGTCTGTGGTCTCTTTAATTTCCAGCTCTGGAGGATATATCAATGGAAGAAATTCTGCAAATCTAGGATTATTGATAGATAAAACATCATCAATATACCTGTATGTGAAATTAAAGGCTCTAGCTTCATGAATCTTCTTATCTTTTACAAGATTTTGAAGAAAATCCGACTCATATGAGTATAAAAATAAATCGGCTAGAAGAGGGGCACAATTCGTACCCATTGCTATGCCGACGACCTGCTGAAAATTGCCCCTCCAAAGGAGACAAATATGTTATCGATGAGGAACTCCAGCATACTGATCACTTGTTCCTCGGAGTAGCATGTCTTACCTTTCTGAATTTTGTTTGAAAAATATGTGGAATTGAAACCTAATACAACAAAGTTTGAGCCATCGTTTCTATGACTGAAAGCTTTGTGAATGGTTTCTTTTAAGCGGGTTTTTGATTTGTCATGCGGTAGGGTGGTATACAGAGTTGAAAAATCATAAGTTTTGATGGAGGATACCTGAGAGAAAGATCTTGGCTTAAGGTTATCCAAAAGATCTTTAGAGTTTTTCAAAATCCACATGTGATTTATGCCACTACGCGAATAAACAGTTTCACAATATTTCTGTTGTCCCTCTTTAAAGTCAATTGTTGATAAAGTCATATGACATAACGGTGGAAAGTCAATTGTTGATAAAGTCCTATGACATAACTGTGGAAAGTCAATTGTTAATAATGTCATATGACATAACGGTGGAAAGTCAATTGTTAATAAAGTCATATGACATAACGATGGAAAGTCAATTGTTAATAAAGTCATATGACATAGCGGTGGAAAGTGAATTGTTAATAAAGTCACATGACATAACGGTGGAAAGTGAATTGTTAATAAAGTTAATGACATAACGGTGGAAAGTCAATTGTTAATAAAATCACATGATATAACGGTGGAAAGTGAATTGTTAATAAAGTTAGTGACATAACGGTGGAAAGTCAATTGTTAATAAAGTCATATGACCTAACGGTGGAAAGTCAATTGCTAATAAAGTCACATGACATAACGGTGGAAAGTCAATTGTTAATAAAGTCACATGACATTACGATGTAAGGTTAATTGTTAATAAAGTCATATGACATAAATGTGGAAAGTCAACGACTAAATTAATCAACCAATATAATTACAAAAGAACTATGGTCACCACTTAAATCTGTTATGATCGCCACCTTGAGTTAATTATTTCACTTTTAAATTATTAGGCTTGCTAACCTTTCGCTTTTGAGTGTACCTGCTGATGGTTATTCCAGAAACGTGCTGTGCGCACTACATTTGAAATCTACGTTTTTATTATAATGATCTAGAAACAGATGCCACACTGCCGAAAATTTCGTCTATGACGTTTGTTCGGTTATATTTTCGTCTACAAACTACTCCATGAAAATATCAATAGCATAACATATTACACTGTAATTTATGACAATTACATTATTTTTCAACATTAATTTCTCATGCACTAAATCAAACTGTATTATGCATGGATGTAAATGAAGATATTTCAATTGCTGTGATAATAACGTCTTTTTTTTACACTATTGCCATAGCAACCGTATAAATAATTTCGAATTGAAAGAAAAACTATATGGCTGTATAATTATTATATATATTGGAATAACAAAATGCTAAAACGAAAACCAAACTATAAACATAAAAACTAGATATTATAAATATCAATCACAATACAATAACAATTATATACCAAATGGCCTTTCTTTTTGTGTAAGTACATAATATTTCCTGCAATTTATTCAGTTTTATTTTTCCAAAGCAATTTGTATTTTGAAATACTAATTTATATCTTTTACCATAAATAAAAACAAAAATAAATATAATCAGTCAAGGAAAAAAAATACACAATTTTGCATGTAAACTTGCTTACCCTTTATAATGACAGCTTATATATATCTAATCTATTTTCTGTATAAATATATTTTTTCCATATTCGACACTGGTTAATACTGTCCCTTGTATGACCTTAAGGGAAAATACTCTTTATGTATTAGATATTGATCTACGTAAGGTGATGCAGCCATCTGTTGGAAATATGAAACTACACTATCAACATAGGTTCAATAAAATAGCTGTAATATAACTTTAAAAGACTTTCTGTTGACATGATACATTTATTCCGTTGTGTTTGTTTTCTAAACTTAATTAAATGTTTGTTTCCGTAACCTTGTATTTAAATCGATGAAAAGAAAACAAACTTTGGTATGGCCATTTCCAGGGAAATTAAATCATTTATCAAGAAAGGATACGGATTAAAACTTGAAATCAAATCCACCTGATACACATGTTGTATCAGATTCACCGAATACCCAGGTTATATCAAGTCCACCTGATACCCAGGTTAAATCAAATCCACCTGATACCTAGGTGAAATCAATTCCTCCTAATATCTAGGTATAATCAATTCCTCCTGATACCCAATGTTAAATCAAATCACCTAATACCCAGGTTAAATCAATTCTTCCTGATACCGAAGTTAATTCAAATCCACCTGATACCCAGGTTAAATCAAATTCACCCAATACACAGGCTATATCAAGTCCACCTGATACCCAGGTTAAATCAAATCCTCCTGATACCGAAGTTAATTCAAATCCACTTGATTCCCAGGTTAAATCAAATTCACCCAATACACAGGCTATATCAAGTCCACCTGATACCCAGGTTAAATCAAATCCTCCTGATACCCAGGTTAATTCAAATCGACCTGATACCCAGGTGAAATCAAATCCACCCGATGCCCAGGTTAAATCAAATCCACCTGAAACCTTGGTTAAGTCAATTCCACCTGATACCCAGTTTAGATCAAATTCACCCAATACCCAGGTTAAATCAATTCCTCCTGAGACCCAGGTTAAAACAATTCCTCCTGATACCCAGGTTAAATCAATTCCTCCTGATACCCAGGTTAAATCAAATCCATCTGATATCCAGCTTAGATTAAATCCACATGATGCCTAGGTTAAATCAAATCCACCCGATATTCAGGTTAAATTAATTTCACATGATGCCTAGGTTAAATCAAATCCACCTGATATCCAGATTAAATTAATTCCACATGATGCCTAGGTTAAATCAAATCCTCCTGATATCCAGATTAAATCAAATCCGTCTGGTACCCATGTTAAATCAAATCCACCTGACATCCAGGTAAATCAAATGCCCCTTATATCCAGGTTAATTCAAATCCATAGGATACCCAGGTTAAATCAAATCCACCTGGTACTCATATTGCATCAAATCAACCCTATTTTCAGGTTAAACACAGTCCACTTGATACCAAATTTAAAAAAATGTCACAATGCATGTCCTTAGAATATAAGATTACAGTACTAGCATATCATGGATATTCACTACGGAGTCCAATAAAAAAATATAATATCAAGGACTGTTTTCTATAATTATAGTGCCTCACGACGAATAGTAATGTGACGTCAAGACGAATTCCTAAAATAGTGGCACTTCATGACGGATTCCTTTAATAATATCCAATCACGACAGTGTCTTATAATAATGTCACGTCTAGATGAAGTCTTATTATAATGCTACTTCAAGACGAATTGCTATTATCATGTGACTTCCAAAGGATCCTATCATAAAGGACGAAGTCCTTATAACGGTAGGCTGTCCGATTTTTCCTTCTATATTGATAGCCAAATATCTGTTCACCGGAAGTTTTAAAAAAAATCAATTGATAATTTAGAAACGCAAAAGAAATATATTTCAATGAAAAATTTCCAATTCTTTATTTATTTACTCTATGCAGAATCGAAATAAACTTGAAATAAAATTTTAATAAACAAATCTCTTTCTACGAGACTCCCGAGGGAAGAGCGACGTACAGTAGGTAAAATGAACGGAACAGCCGTAACAAATCGGCTACAAAATTCATTCAAAATAACTTGTACAGATTATCGTATTATTGAAATTTTAGGACTTCGTCCTTCAAACAGGTTGCCTGTCTCATATTAATGTAAAGTCACGACGGATTCTTTCATGACGAATTCGCGCGATAACGGTACTTCACGAGGGTTTCCTGTAATAATGTGACGTCACGGGCGACCCCTAAAAATGGAACTTCACGTCAGATTCTTACTAAAATTGGACTTAAAAATGGCTTGTATTAAAGCAAGCAAAAAAGGAAAAAAGAAAGGAAAAAGGCACACAAAGGCATGCAAAAATGGACTGCATAAAGAACAAGCACACAAAACCATACATAGACAACAGAACAAAATCATAGATAAACAGACACCCCACAAAAATCAATGTAAAATGATTTGTTGTCGAAGATTAAACTGACCCCGTTTACAGTTGATACGAAAATATAAATGTCGTTACGTTCTGGAAAAGTGGCTCGATGTTTATAAAGAAGTTAATCAACTAATAACACATTAAAGGAACGCAATGTTAAATATCATGAAATTACGAAACAATCAGGGAAAACCATCTATTCGACAACTAAGGTGAAACGTGTTAATGGCAGGTAGTTGCCTTTGTAAATATGAGATGGATAACATACAGGTAATTGGTAGGGATTTAAGAAATACACAGAAAATCAAACATTTGCATACAATTAATCACAATTAAAATATATAGATTATGCCACTATACCTTGTTAAATATTTCAGCACCATTTCCTCCCACTAATTGTTAATTGCAATATAATCTATTTCAACAATGAAAATATTTACTATTAATCAATTATTTTCTCTATAGTGTAGATATATGTACAATAATTTGATGTCAAACTTCCAATTAAATATAACAATGCAATATCAAGCTTAACGATTTTATTTTCTATGAAATTAAGATATTGACTGTCTTTCCTTGTTGAATCTTAATTGTAAAAAAAATGGAATTTAACGGTGATTACTGGAAAAACCCAAATAATTGTGGTACACTATTGAAAGATGTTTACTTTTATTGTGGTAAACGTCTTACTAATTCTGTCCTAGAGTATCAATATTTAGGTATTGTTAAGAGAACATCAGGTTCATTTAGTACTCTGGGGGCCCGGGTGGCTCAATGAGTTAGGTAGTTGGATTACCTAACAACTCATACAAGCCTATCACAAATATGGCGTGGGTTCGCGCCCGGCTTTGTAAATTACAAAAAAGAGTGCACTCGACTCGCAGTCGCAAGTGATAAAGTTTACCAGTTGCTTGCCCATGGTCGGTGGTTCTCTTCGGGTACTCCTGCTTCTTCAACCACTAAAACTGGTCGCCATGATATACCGGTAGCTGAAATATTGCTGAAAATGGCATTAAACACCAAAAATCATAAAATCAAGTCATTTAGTACTGCAGTTGAAGATCTTGGTAAAAAAACTCTAAAAATTATTTTCTTTTTTCATTCTTTTAGACGTAAATTACAATTGGAAAATAATACTATGCTAGCTTATTGTAATCAAAACCTTTTTTTCGTTCGGTATTGAGCGTACCTGGTGAAAACCGAACGAAAAAAGGTTTTGATTACAATAAGATAATACAACAAAATTGTTTATAAAATTGAATATCTAAATACTCCACTGTTCTTTTTTCTCATTATGATATCGATAAGATAATCAACATGATAAAACGAACGTAAACAAACATCATTCTAGATTAAATCGAACTACAGGGGATTACGAAATGTACGATTTTATTTCACTGACGAACATATGACATTAGAGTCGATTGCACTTTCATCAAATCATTATAATTGCTTCAATGATGCAGCAATTCTGATGTAGCAAAGGCAAGTTAAAAAACAACCTGATGATTAAAATGGCATTGTGGGGTTCCTGTAAAAATACCATAAATTGAGATAATCCTGGTGGACAGACATCGCCAGTGTTTGTAATTAATCAATATATAACAGTATATTTCCTGATTATTGGTTTATAACAAACAAGAGATGTCATTTATCCTAATTTCTTCCACAATTTTGTTTTGTATGTTATTTGTCTCTATTTGTCTGTCTGTTATATTGTAGAAACTATAAATAAATACGTCGTCATGAACAATCTTTCATTGTTATATAAACAATGGTAGATAATTTCGTAGTAAACATCTTAGAACACGTCAAAACCACACACAATAAAACACTACAGAAATCATTTAGAGCACATCCTATATGTCTTATAGCAAGATTTAACCCACTAAACCTTCAGATGAAAATTACCTAATGTGTTAGTATATTAACATTTAACCTACTAATACTGCTAGGTAACCATGGCACAGTCGAAAAGTACTGAACGAGTTAGTCTATACTGTTTGTATATTACCATTTAACCTACTAATACTGCTGGGTAAACACGGTACAGACAAAAAATACTGAACGAGTTGTTAGTATATTAACATTTAACCTACTAATACTGCTGAGTAACCATGGTACAGACGAAAAGTACTGAACGAGTTGTTAGTATATTAACATTTAACCTACTAATACTGCTGAGTAACCATGGTACAGACGAAAAGTACTGAACGAGTTGTTAGTATATTAACATTTAACCTACTAATACTGCTGAGTAACCATGGTACAGACGAAAAGTACTGAACGAGTTGTTAGTATATTAACATTTAACCTACTAATACTGGGGGGTAACCACGGTACAGAGGAAAAGTACTGAACGAGTTAGTCTACTGTTAGCATATCAACATTTAACCTACTAATACTGGGGGGTAACCACGGTACAGAGGAAAAGTACTGAACGAGTTAGTCTACTGTTAGCATATCAACATTTAACCTACTAATACTGGGGGGTAACCACGGTACAGAGGAAAAGTACTGAACGAGTTAGTCTACTGTTAGCATATCAACATTTAACCTACTAATACTGGGGGGTAACCACGGTACAGAGGAAAAGTACTGAACGAGTTAGTCTACTGTTAGCATATCAACATTTAACCTACTAATACTGGGGGGTAACCACGGTACAGAGGAAAAGTACTGAACGAGTTAGTCTACTGTTAGCATATCAACATTTAACCTACTAATACTGGGGGGTAACCACGGTACAGAGGAAAAGTACTGAACGAGTTAGTCTACTGTTAGCATATCAACATTTAACCTACTAATACTGGGGGGTAACCACGGTACAGAGGAAAAGTACTGAACGAGTTAGTCTACTGTTAGCATATCAACATTTAACCTACTAATACTGGGGGGTAACCACGGTACAGAGGAAAAGTACTGAACGAGTTAGTCTACTGTTAGCATATCAACATTTAACCTACTAATACTGGGGGGTAACCACGGTACAGAGGAAAAGTACTGAACGAGTTAGTCTACTGTTCTACTATTAGTATATCAACATTATTTAACCTACTAATACTGCTGGGTAACCACGATATAGACAAACATTACTGAATATGTTAGTATATCAATATTAACATACCAATAATCTTGGCTTTCCAATCTTCTGATTAGGAGCTTACCTGATGAAGGTTATCCAGAAAGGTGTATTTTTGTTTACCTGATTCTAAGCAGTATTGTAAAGTGATTACTGGAACAATTGTCAAATGTTAAAGGGGAGTAATTTATTAAATACCATCATAAAAACGCATGCGTACGACGCCTCTCTTGGATATTGTGGGCATAGTACTAGTTCATTTTTAGATTACCGAAATCATCAATCAGTTCTAAATAATTTGCTATTTAACGACAATTTTCGGCATTTTTTGTTCTTTCTTACTTAGTAAAACTCTAAAAAAACCATTTACTTATTTGTAGTTTTTTTCCATTGTTCTTCAATTGTTTGAGTAAAGTAATGAGTATCGGCATCTCCTATTCAACAATCAGTATGCATTTGATGATGGTTTTTCTAATTAAAATTGGGCGAAAAATTACTGCTTTCAATAAAATATGTACACATCATCAATATTTTCTTTTTAAATAAAAAATAATATGATGAAATTTTGTCATTTTTAACAAAAGTCGGCAATATGAGATTCGGCAAAATGGAATCGGCAATATGGTATTCGGCAATCTGGGATTCGGCAATCTGGTACTAATTCGTCAAAATATTGTAAAGCCAAATAACTGAAAACTATCTTGGAGCTAGTAAACCAGAGGGGCTAAAGATGATAACCAAAATCAGCTAGGGTTACCTATGCCTGAGGGAGATTGCCTATCAATGCAGACAAAAACAAACAATACATTACAATATGATCAGCTTAAACTATTTGTTTTTATTACTTTGGTAATATTTCCACCATTAGTAATCTAGTCATAGTTCAAATGATTACCTCAATGCTTGTTTAACAAAGAAATATATAACACAATGTTAGTGGGCTGACATAAGACTATTCCGTTGATTGAATGGTCTATACTGATAAAATCAAATGTAACACTATAATTGTCTTAAACGTACTTTCTATTGTCTTATCAAAGATCACATTACGCAATAATGGACTTAAACACCCTTTAATAGGTCTTAATTTTCTAGATACAATTAAAGGTTATACCGCAATTGCCTTAATTTCCTTTATATTGCTTCAGACGTCCAATGTACAAATTAAAATTCAATAAACTTCAATAACACTTGACGACTTTAAGCTAGTTTTATGGATCCAAAACCTCAACTCCTAGGGAGATGAAAGTGTGTTCAACATGTCAGCAACATCTTTTTTTTTAATTAAATAGCTATTTTATTACAGAACATTAAATGACTCACGTTTCCCCTTTATCAATTTATTTCATAATCACATTGTACTTTAATTATTTTTCTAAAATTATCTAAAGGACCAAATATCATTCTACCCAGCTGGAACGTCTAACAAATCCCAAAAGGAAGACTTTCTTTATTCCTTTTTAATGAATCTATGCGCTACACGATGCAAGAGACATTAATAAAGAGAAAATAAATATGAAAATAAACCCCAGTAGAGATAAAACTATTAGCTTCTCTTTATGGTTATATTTTCTTCTAAAAAATTGTTAATGGATGTCTTTATTAAGAAATAAATGAATTACAAAATAAAAGATGATTCTTTTGTGAACATAATCTGATATTATGTTCGGCATCTAATATAGAGGTTTCTTGATGTGTAAAACGAAGACATTCTATACAAAATAATGAATACAATTCAAATACCTTTCTAGAATAATGCTTTATGATAGTTTGTAAACAACAATATGAGAGAAAGTTGATTATCGATGCTTTATCCTCGGAATGTAACATGTTCTTAAATAAGAAAAGTACGATGGATTAATGAAACTAAAAAACAAATCTAAGTTTCAAGTATTAAAAACTAAGTGTCAATACCAAATCATAATTTATCACCAACCATTAAGGACAAACATTTTCAGGGGGTGTTATATGGTGTTTATTAACAGTACATGTATAATTGAATAGGCACCCTTTAATCCGACGCTCTCTTCTAACTACGATTCTGTGTTCGTCTTAAATATATATAGATTTATGTTCTTTAATAAGTTGTGATTAAAATCAGGCAACACATAATGGTAAATTGTGAGATTCCTCCACTTCATTAAGAACATCAGCCATAAAGATATTCCAGTGGATATACTGTCAAAAGGGTCTAAATCATTGCCTTTGGACTTCCTCGCTATGATGCCCCATTAATAATAATTTTTTGTCTACCACGGTTATCGGTAATATTGTTGTACGGCAGCATTAACAATGGACAACAGAAAAGGACAACTAATCATCTATATCTAAAAAACACTACACATATTGAGCAACACGAACCCCACTAAAACAGGAGTTGAAACTATGTGCTCCGGAAGGGCTGGCAGTTTCTGTACCACTAGTAACACCCCTCGTGTTATGCAATATGTATAATAAGTGGCAAGTTGGACATTTAATAGCAGGACTTATAAAGAAATTCATGATGAACCCTTAGAAGCACGTGTACAGGGATACTGGAATAGGATTACATCGCAATTGTTAGGGAAACATGAAAAGGATTAAGTCACAATGGTAAAAGCATACACTAATGTAACGGGAAACAGGAATATGATTACGTCACAATGGTAAAAACATACACTAACGTAACGGGAAACAGGAATATGATTACGTCACAATGGTAAAAACATACACTAACGTAAAGGGAAACATGAAGAGGATTACGTCACAATGGTATAAGCATACACTAACGTAACGAGAAACATGAAAAGGATTACGTCACAATGGTAAAGGTATACACTAATGTAACGGGAAACAGGAATATGATTACGTCACAATGGTAAAAGCATACACTAACGTAAGGGGAAACATGAAGAGGATTACGTCACAATGGTATAAGCATACACTAACGTAACGAGAAACAAGAATATGATGACGTCACAATGGTTAGGAAAACATAAATGTGATTACGTCACCATGGTATAAGCATACACTAATGTAACGAACTTTCAGAACTTTCAGAACTTTATTGATATTAAGTCTTCAGACATATACAAGATATGTTACATGAGACATCAAATAATAATAACGAATACAAAATACTACTTAAATTAAGATATATATGTATATGACATAAATTACAATAGTTTTGAAAATTCTCTGACAAATTTACAAGCATTTGTCAGCAATTGTACATGACATATTGATAGCATTCCTTTCATTTTATATACATTTGGGTTATTATACAAATATGGCGGTATGTATTTACACCTCAACAGATTTATATCAGGACTTTTACAAGTGAATAAATAATGAAACTCATCACCAATGCCATCGTTACAAAACGAGAAACAGGAATAGGATTACGTCACAATGGAAGACGCATACAAAAATGAAACAGGTTATCACATATACAGAGGAAACAGAAGAAACATGAACAGTATACCACTTTAGACGATGTATGATAGGTACTACTGATTTGACCTTTAGAATTTGATCTCTCGTATCTTTAAAAAATCGATTAAAATGCTCTGCAATTTTTCCAACAAATACATCTAAAAATATTTCATGGCAAATTTTACCAGAATGACATAAAAAGGTAAATCTTAAGATATTAAATAAACGATTGTTGTAATATGAATGCATTCTGTTTCTTTGATCTTTTTATTGCGTATATACTAAAATTTAAGCAACAGCTAAGAAGTATGAAACAATACACACAGATACGAGACATTGTACACTTTTAATCTGGGATGTAGTTTTATTACTCTCCGAGAGCCGTGCAATAATCAATGACCTAAATGTGATATTGCATTGCTTCCTGTTACAAATCATTTATACCACGGTTTTCCGAGTTAAACGGTTAAACAGTCGAACGGAGTACTGCAAATGTGTCTCATCATGCATAAAAAAACCTTGAACAAAACACATCAACGATATAAAGTTTACATTGTTTACGACAATATAGAATTATGTGAGCATTCTCAACCTCGTATCAATAAGGAAGTACAGAATCCATTTCGACCGGTGATAACTTTCCAGCTGATTTGAAGTAAATTTCACACGACATAAACAATAAGATTAGTTTGACATTATATCACGCATTTCAGTTTGAAATTGATTATTAAAGAAATAGAAGTATATGAACATGACAAGCAGATGTAATCCAGTTTAACTGTTCCAAGCAGATGTAATCCAGTTTTAACTGCTCGTCTTCTCGACTGATTGTCCAACAAAAGCCTGATGATCCGTCAAATTATCTAATAAGACATTCACCACATTACTATGAAATCAGAATATTATATTATAGTTGAAAAAAGGCAAGCAAGTAATGAATTTAGCAATGAGATTCAATTTTGATTGTAGAATAGTCGAATATTATTTGGAGTACAAAACATGTCCTTATTTGACAAACAGTTCGTTGCATGTTAATCAAATCAATCTTCTTTTTTTTTTATTTGTGTGTTAGGGTATCGATTTTGACCATTTTTGCGATTTTCATATTTTATTTTGGAATTGTTGCGA
Organism: Bathymodiolus brooksi; assembly: GCA_963680875.1. Taxonomy (NCBI): domain Eukaryota; kingdom Metazoa; phylum Mollusca; class Bivalvia; order Mytilida; family Modiolidae; genus Bathymodiolus; species Bathymodiolus brooksi. The sequence continues at coordinate 15,861,753 of OY804579.1, forward strand.
CAGTGTGATATTTTCAGTTTTCCATTTTTTTCCTTTTAAAAGATATTCACGACCAAAATTCTTTGGGTTATAATTACGGTATTTTGATGATCCCAACACGGAGGATGCAAATTACAAGAGTTGTTGGTTAAAGATGTAATTCGGACATGAAAATGACCGTACAAATATACAGTACCCTAAGTAGAAACGATGTTCGATAAAGATGTGATGCGAACTTGTAGATAATTGCACAAAGACAGAGTACCTAAGTCAGAAACCACGCACGATAAAAAGGCGACACGAAAATAAAAGCAAGCCAAACAGGGAGACACAAACCATTGTGATATATCACGATTGAACTGTTATATCAGTGTGCTACCATTATAAACATCTACCTATTGGTTTAGAATAAAACAAACATCATATCATTAAAAAATAATTTGTTCTCGTAATGATAAATCTGAAATACTTCTCACTTGGTTAATAACCACCACTATTGTATCTAAAGGTAGAATGGTTAGAACAGTCAAATCAATGGCAGGTGCGAGCATAACTAAATGATCTTTAATTGATGATAGTAGTATCATATATAAAGGTTTGATTTAATTGTTGTAAATGCCCTTATCATTGGTCATCATTAACAAGTCCGTTCTATTGACTTTTATTGTTCGTTATTACCAAATTTGTCTATATATAACTAGTTGCTAGAACTGGTGTTGTTTATATGATTGTCATAATTTCGTTATAGGTTCCGCAACAACTGAGTTCACCCTCGGTTTATTGTGGGGTTCGTGTTGCTCGATCTTTAGATTTATGTTTTGTAGATCGTTGTTTGTTCTTTTGTCCTTTTTATTATGGTCATTGTGTTGTCTGTCCTTCTTAGAATTACGGATTCTGATTGCCCCTTTGGTATCTTCAAACTCTACTGGTAACTCCTGAATGTCATACATTTTTGCCACGAATGTTAGCATTGTAACATGATCTTTTCAAAGGATATTTTTGTGTTATTTCATGATGTGCTGGTACCAATACTTTCAACAAATCATGGTGGTTAGAAAAATAAGAGAATATTTTGAAGATTCCAAGGGGTCATCAAAAGTCATAAATCGATGTACATGCAATACAATGGCATAAAGAAAAGGGACAAAAGGACAAACAATGATCTACAGAACACTACACAGAAAACTAAAGACTGAGCAACACGAACTCCAACTAAACACTGACGATGAACTCAGGTGCTCCGGAAGGATAAGCAGTTCCTGAACTACTAGTGAAACCAGTCATGTTACTATAGCTACAAAGCTTGTGTTAAATAATGAACGAGGAAAGGTTGTTAGATTTGGTGTATTACGGCAGTGTAATTACCTTGTTGTTCCACTGACTCTATCCATAGATCGGGTAATTTTTATTACAAAATCGCTTATTTTGCAATTTATATATAATCTTTCATTGTTCAAATTTTCAATAAAATATTTCATTGCAAAGGAGATACCAATAAAAATGTTATAAATGTTTTAAATATAATTCGGTATGACCGTCTATCACCCCAAATGATCATTGTATCATTTTAAATTGTAATAACTTATTAATTAAAAATATTGAAATCAATATTGGAAATGAAAAATTGGAAAACCCAGTATTATGACTATTATAATTTTCTCATTGATTAATATCTGACTAAAGGCAGTAGTAATGACAATACATTTACATCATTTATTCTAGAATATCTCATTACAAAAGATACGAACGGTTTCACAGGTAGATTAATATTTGATCTAATATGTAAAACTAACATATATCATAAAATAAAAAACAAATATATCACACTGTCAGAATTACTCCAACATCAAATATCACACTGTCAGAATTACTCCAACATCAAATATCACACTGTCAGAATTACTCCAACATCAAATATCACACTGTCAGAATTACTCCAACATCAAATATCAGACTGTCAGAATTACTCCAACATCAAATATCACACTGTCAGAATTACTCCAACATCAAATATCAGACTGTCAGAATTACTCCAACATCAAATATCAGACTGTCAGAATAACTCCAACATCAAATATCAGACTGTCAGAATTACTCCAACATCAAATATCAGACTGTCAGAATTACTCCAACATCAAATATCACACTGTCAGAATTACTCCAACATCAAATATCAGACTGTCAGAATTACTCCAACATCAAATATCAAGCTCGTAGAAAGAGGCAAAATCGATACGTCTAACACAAATACATGACCGCTCCCTTTCCTGGCTTGGTACAGGCATTTCAATAAAAAGTGGCAGGGCTAAACTAGATCATATTCTAAATAGAAAAGACAAATCAAAGGAAAAGAAAATCGTTGAAAGCAATTAAATGTTAACATGAAAACGAAGCTATATACATGACATGGAATAAGAGTTTGGGACCATAAGACTAGCTTAACCCATCCACCTTCTACTGAAGTGCCTGTACTTAGCCAGAAAAGTGATCGATCATGTATATCTGTGTAAGGGGTATACAATTTGCCTATTTCTACGATTTTTCGATTGGTTGATTCAATTTGATTTGATTTTTGGTGTTCAACACCACTTTCAGCAATATTTCAGCTATATGATGGCGACCAGTTTTAGTGGTGGAAAGAGTACCCGGAGAGAACCACCGACCATGAGAGAACCACCGACCATGAGAGAACCATCGACCATGAGAGAACCACCGACCATGAGAGAACCACCGACCATGAGAGAACCATCGACCATGAGAGAACCACCGACCATGAGAGAACCACCGACCATGAGAGAACCACCGACCATGAGAGAACCATCGACCATGAGAGAACCACCGACCATGAGAGAACCACCGACCATGCGCAATCAACTTTTTTCGATTGGATATTGGAACTGTTCTGATAGTCTGGTATCTTTTGTTTTTCATTTGATTATATAAATAGAAACATATATATCTAATTTAGTGCGCACGATGCGTTTCTGGCATAACCTTCATCAGGTACTAGGCTAATGTACACACGTGGACGGTTTACTCTACTTACACTACTATATCAATCTTCAATTTTGATCACCCCTACCCATCAAATATTACAGTTTGATCGCAACAGGTTGGTTCGAGAGTAATACGTTTAAAAGGTCAAAAGACAAAAAATATAAAGTAAATTGATCAATGTGATGTTGTGTTGTCAGAGTATTTCCTGGTCTAGATTTACGTTTGTAGCGTTATTATTTTCAGATTGCTCCTTGACAAAAATAAAACATCTCGCTAGAGTATTCTCTGTTCGTCTTTTATAACAGTAAAAAAAAATCTTTTGTCCTGTTATAATGTACAAAATATGTATTGTTTGGAAAATGCACGTCCATATAAGGTGGAATTATCACAAGAACATTTTCATGTAATATTCAGACGAGATCTTATTTAGAGTCACGTACTTCTTTTTCAATACTGAATAAGTTGTATGTTTTCGCCTAGAGTGTGATATAGATCATTGGCTCAAGCTCAGATCGGGACAAACCAAAGACTATAAAATAGGTATTTGTTCTTCTGCTCTAAGCACGCAGCACTAAGAAGTAAGAGCAATAACTGGTTTGCTCGGAATTAGAATAACATTCCGTGTGGAGCCACATGTCTACTGGTGGGTTGTTGTTCAGTGAGCTAGCGCTATAAAAATACAACCCACCGTTTTGGTCTAGTAAAAAGCGAACATCATCGTCATCATCATCCTTATCATGTTTGTTTACTTGGGTTTAAGCTATGATCACTCAATCACTTATTTAAATACAATATATTACTGAATACAATAGATATAATGTACATTAACTAGTTAATCTATAACAGTATAATTCTGAATGTGTCGAGATTAATTTTGTTGTTTATTGAAGCATTAATAGTTCCACAGGATATAGTGGTAATAATGATCATGCCTTATTGTAAATTCATGGCTCCGTCATTTATTAAGAAATGGGTTGTTAACACATTATATTTAGTTTTATCTCAACATTCTTAGCGGTTTTCTTTTGATTTTTTTTGGACATTTTGTTCGTATTTGCTTTTTTTTCACTGAATCCGTTCAATTGGGTCCTAGAGTGATTTTAATGGGTTAGTGTATTTTTGATGAAAACATTGGTGCTACATGATATGACAGGAAAAAAAAAGTTTATTCTGAAATTAACTGGATGAGAATTACCTTATTTTACCGAAATCCCAGATCCAGTTACTGTTAGTGCTACTAGCTAGTAAATATCCCTTATATGTACATGTACATTTAACCCTTTTATATGAAAAAAAAAGTAAAACCCAAATATCGTATATAAATGTCAACACAACATATTACAACCCCCTCCCCCCCCCCCCCCCCCGAGATCAATGATCAACAAACATTATAAACATGGAATGGTAATACATATTTACATAGTTATCTGTGGAAAAGTGCACAAAACCTTAAATATTAAAATGACAATTACAAACACGACAATAAAACGTTTAAATATTACCTGAAAGTATTTTGACTTCAACGTATACAAATTATTTTCCTTTACAAAGTGTTCCTTTGGTTCTAATAAGTTTTCATATAAAACATCTAATGATTTTAAAACAAATGATGTCAGCTGACAGTGTCATGTGATTGCTAGAACAAATTAACCTTGTATCTCACAATCAACTATCTGACAGGGGGCTGAATCAATGATCGCACTGTTTCAAGATGTAAATAAGATGCTATCGATTTTGAACGGCATGGAAACAAAGCCAAAACCACACGTGACAAACGTCTAGGAGAATGTGTTTAAATACCAGTTGCTGCTTTTAATTATTGATAAATGCCATTTTGTAGGCTTATGTAATTTAATCCGAAATAATGAATTGATAATGAGTTAAAATGTCAAAAGAACTTATATTTGAAGAACCTTATCATGCTACATGTATATAGAACAACAGATTATTCAAAGAAAATTCTCAGTGTGTAACATAACACCCAATTTATTTAGGCAACACACATGTATTTCTCTAAACCTAAGCTATTAAAGACCAAATACAGAAATAATAGTCTAATTTAAACAAAGGTAAACCTACAATTGATTAACAAAATATACAGGCTATGTACTATAGAATGACATCACAGAGGTGTACACAACTTATGATTACGTCACTGGTTGATCGGTAGTGATGCATCCATTTCAACGTATCGCAATTGATTCAATGATTTTTGCTGTTGTTTAAGCCAGTTGAACAGTAAATCAGCTATCTTATATGGGTGAACAATAAATATACATGTATATAAAAGATGGAACAGGAATGGGTTATATATATAGAAATGGAGAACAAGATATTTCAAATTTCTTTTTTCTATCTAGATATAACAAACATATCAAGAGTAATGGTCTTTAACCACCAACAGATTCTACCTTCTAAAGTAGTAGTCAGTTAGCTATGAGCAATCATTGAACTGTCCATGTTTATGTTGTCTTTCATTTTTGTGATTGTGTGTAGTCATTTTCAGTGGAAGCGAGTCGGTGCACCTTTATTTATCGTTTTTTAATATATGTATTGTCGCTGGAGATCCAGTTATCAAAAAAGGGATGCTGTTTTACTGGATCATTCTTTACTTTCATGTTTGTTCTATAGCTGATGTTGCTTGATCGACATTTACCTTTATGGTCTACTGTTTTTGTTCTTGCCGTATCGTCCGGCCGTCGTGGTCGTGATCGTATGGTAGTTGGATTCACAACTAACTGTGCAACCAGTGTCCATCACCACTTAAGTTGTGAGTTCGAAATCCGTTCGTGGCGACGTGTACTCGATACAACATTATGTGATAAAGTTTGTCAGTGTCTTGCGACAGGTCGGTGGTTTTCTCCGGGTACTCCGGTTTCCCCCCACCAATAAAACTGACCGCCACGATATAACTGAAATATTGTTGAAAGCGGCGTTAAACACCATGAACTTAAACCAACACTGTTGTTGTTTTACCAAATCGTCCTTTACCTTCATGTTTGTACTATTGCTTTTTTGTATCCGATCGCATTTACTAGAATACACATTCTCACTTGCATACTGTGTTCATCCTACTCATGATGACGGCGGTGTATTTTTTAATTTAACAACCATATTAACAAGAATTGGCTACTAATACGATTTCACAGTCCAGGGAAAAATACAATATCATGTTAGGACAAGTAAGTACGTATTTGTATTTGAGGGAAGCCTGAAGTCATCATCATCGTGTTTTAAAATTTAATTATGAATCTGCAGTATTTACTCTCACAATTCATTTTTATTATGTTGTTATTCCATGTTGAAGGATCAACCCTCTGGGTTATATCTAGAATTTCTGTTTTGACTTCGTGTAGAGAATTAGTCTAAAAATCAGTTTTGCGGTAAGAAAAACAAAACAGAATATGACTATGATAATTAACATTTTATATGTCGAGAAGACAAATGAAATATATGTCACGATGGTAGAACAGATTATTTTATTCCATTGATACTATGATGCCAGGTAGTATCTTTACTTAACTTATACTATGATGCCAAGTAGTATCTTTACTTTATTTATACTATAATGCCAGGTAGTATCTTTACTTAATTTATACTATGATGCCAGGTAGTATCTTTACTTAATTTATACTATGATGCCAAGTAGTATCTTTACTTAATTTATACTATGATGCCAAGTAGTATCTTTACTTAATTTATACTATGATGCCAAGTAGTATCTTTACTTAATTTATACTATGATGCCAGGTAGTATCTTTACTTAATTTATACTATGATGCCAGGTAGTATCTTTACTTAATTTATACTATGATGCCAGGTAGTATCTTTACTTAATTTATACTATGATGCCAGGTAGTATCTTTACTTAATTTATACTATGATGCCAGGTAGTATCTTTACTTAATTTATACTATGATGCCAGGTAGTATCTTTACTTAATTTATACTATGATGCCAGGTAGTATCTTTACTTAATTTATACTATGATGCCAGATAATATCTTTACTTAATTTATACTATGATGCCAGGTAGTATCTTTACTTAATTTATACTATGATGCCAGGTAGTATCTTTACTTAATTTATACTATGATACCAGGTAGTATCTTTACTTAATTTATACTATGATGCCAGGTAGTATCTTTACTTAATTTATACTATGATGCCAGGTAGTATCTTTACTTAATTTATACTATGATGCCAGGTAGTATCCTTACTTAATTTATACTATGATGCCAGGTAGTATCTTTACTTAATTTATACTATGATGCCAGGTAGTATCTTTACTTAATTTATACTATGATGCCAGGTAGTATCTTTACTTAATTTATACTATGATGCCAAGTAGTATCTTTACTTAATTTATACTATGATGCCAGGTAGTATCTTTACTTTATTTATACTATAATGCCAGGTAGTATCTTTACTTAATTTATACTATGATGCCAAGTAGTATCTTTACTTAATTTATACTATGATGCCAAGTAGTATCTTTACTTAATTTATACTATGATGCCAAGTAGTATCTTTACTTAATTTATACTATGATGCCAGGTAGTATCTTTACTTAATTTATACTATGATGCCAGGTAGTATCTTTACTTAATTTATACTATGATGCCAGGTAGTATCTTTACTTAATTTATACTATGATGCCAGGTAGTATCTTTACTTAATTTATACTATGATGCCAGGTAGTATCTTTACTTAATTTATACTATGATGCCAGGTAGTATCTTTACTTAATTTATACTATGATGCCAGGTAGTATCTTTACTTAATTTATACTATGATGCCAGATAATATCTTTACTTAATTTATACTATGATGCCAGGTAGTATCTTTACTTAATTTATACTATGATGCCAGGTAGTATCTTTACTTAATTTATACTATGATACCAAGTAGTATCTTTACTTAATTTATACTATGATGCCAGGTAGTATCTTTACTTAATTTATACTATGATGCCAGGTAGTATCTTTACTTAATTTATACTATGATGCCAGGTAGTATCCTTACTTAATTTATACTATGATGCCAAGTAGTATCTTTACTTAATTTATACTATGATGCCAGGTAGTATCTTTACTTAATTTATACTATGATGCCAGGTAGTATCTTTACTTAATTTATACTATGATGCCAAGTAGTATCTTTACTTAATTTATACTATGATGCCAGGTAGTATCTTTACTTAATTTATACTATGATGCCAAGTAGTATCTTTACTTAATTTATACTATGATGCAAGATAGTGTCTTTACTTAATTTGCAGAAACTCATCATGTGCACTAAATTTATATCTACGTTATTTTATTTTTTTTGAATGTTCAGAATAGTATGGAGAGACATTCCTATGTAGGCTTAACAACATATCTGCCAGAAACACCAATATTGGTTCACTGGTGTTCTTAGTGTCTAATAGTAGTCATATCAATTTGCAACCCTACAATGCAAACGACATACATAATAGGAATATCTGTACCAGTTCTTTTTTTTTAAACAAACCTGAAGTGAAGTTTCATTTCGACTTAAACAATTACTATGGAAATTTAAGAAAAGTGCCCCTAGTTATATTTTCTAATATTATGCTCAAACCACATTCCCAGTTTATTTATGTTGTGAGGATGGGAAGAGCAAAAACGATTTTTGTACCCTCTCCCAATTGTGTTGTGGTATTGGACCACTGTTGTATGGACAGCATATGTCTAATTATGTAATGCATACTTATTCATTTTGTGATGGGTTCGTGCTTCCGCGAAAAATTGTGTTTTGTAGGTTTATAAAACGTAGATATCAAATTTAGAGCGCAAGATGCGTTTCTGGGGCAACCTTCATCCCGTACGCTCAAAGCAAAACTATGTGAAGGCAAATAATTATGTGTTCTTTAGGCGTGTGATTATATGTCAAACGGTGTCCACTACGATTTACCAGTAAGAATATTGTTCTTAGTAGGAGATGTATCATGTATGACGAACGTCCCAGGAGGTGTATCATGTATGACGAACGTCCCATGAGGTGTATCATGTATGACGAACGTCCCAGGAGGTGTATCATCCTTTATTAATTAACTTTGATTTATTAGCCTTTATATGATCAAATCTGTCAATACAATATAAAAACGTTCATTGGGCCAATACGGCAAAAACCAGTCCAATACAGATATTTTCCGTATTGGCACGATTTCGATCCGTCCAATAACAGCTAAATCGGAATCCGCTAGACGTTTCGACAATCGCAAGGAAAAGTCTCGAGAGATGTCAGTCGTCTGTTGAAGTTCAAAATGGAGAGACGCAGACCAAACAGAGAGTTGAAAAACTCTGAAGATGTGCAGGATGCACTTATTGAAGAATATTTTAGATATGATGATCTGTCAAGAATGGCAGCAGAGGCTATTTCCATGATTAATGTATACTCTGGAGAGAGAAAGAGCACAATTAACTGTAACTTGGACTCTCCATAAATGGTTCAAGTAATTTTTAACTCTTAATATGTCCAATTCAAATGTTTTGCTGTTTGTTCGATTCAGTAAAGTTGCTATACTGTTTTTCATGAATTTGCTTTGAATGAGTCACACAGTGCCTAAAAACTTGTCATTGCAATCACATCTTTTCATATTGGCCTATATAGTTATGCATCATATTGGACTGTGTAATTAATAAAGGTATCATTACGTGATGTTTTTCATATTGGCCTAGTTATAGGTCCTCGGTCTGTTGTATTGGCCTTCAGCTGCGCCTCAGGCCAATGCAACAGTCCTCGGACCTATGACTAGGCCAATATGAAAAACATCACGTAATAATACTATGGTATGACGAACGTCCCTGGTGTACCTGGAGATGCGGACAATTTCTCTTAGTATGATCATACACAACGAACGTACCCAATATACCTGGAGATATAGATTTTTTTGAGTTCGTGTTGATTTCCTATTCAAATAATTAATCTTTTGTCATTGTTCCTTTTACTTACCATTTTAATTCTCTCTTAAGCTAGATATAATAAGCAGTACATTTTAAAATACTTTTAATTACATGATTTTGTTGATGGTTGATTATTGACCAATCAATTGCAAATATTTCAAACATATCCAGGATGAAAACACGTTCGACAAGGAAATGAATGGCACAACCAGAGTAACAACTGTTGACTGACCACTGGAAAAGTATACATATAGAGTATGGTGGGGACGATATATTTAGTCTTTTATAGCGATTACCATGCTCATATTCCTTGACGAAATCTACAGCAGTGGTTTGTAACGTACAATGCGCATAGCACTCATCTAACACGGCACCCACCATGGTCCACTGTTAAGTGTTTTGTGCTATAAGTTGACAGTACTTCATCGTATACACTTCGGAGGGACAAGCTCCACAACTCTATCGATTGAGCTTGGCGAATCGTAGTCATTATGTTTTCTAAGGGTCTGATATACCTAAAACACCGTATTCAATAGATGTTATTAGAAGGAAGTGTGTTGGAATATGCTTACATTTCATGGAAACGCTTATTATTGATAAATATACAAATAATGATGTATTTCACGTTTATTTGATGATCAAAGGGAAAAAACAGCTTAAAAATATGAAATATGTTCTCATCTGCTTGACTTACAAGTATCTCCCACACTTCTTTAATGATTAAATATAGGAGATATGATGTTAAAATATGAAATATGAACAGACATGTAACCTTTAAAGACAAGGGAAAAAATCATTCAAATGATTCCCCTGACCCTGCGACAATTAGTAAACACGCCGCCATATTGTATGCGTGTAAATGGTGTGACTTCACAATGTATTATGAATGAAATGTCCCTAGTTGTGGCAAAATCGATATGAATAAAACGTCAGTGATATGGACTTATAAGAACACGCTTGAAACGTTTTGTGATATAACACCAATGCCAAAATATCCGATTCCACATTTCTTTACAGTGCATCATATTGATGAATTTATCGTCATTATCAAGAGTATAACAATTGTCTATATTCTTTGAGCATTCATAATACAAGTTATATCTCAAATCACTATATAACGGACAATCAAAGAGGAAATGCTTCTCGTTTTCAACTACTGTCACTACAGTCACACAAGTCGCACAGTCTATCATCTACTGGAGTAGGCGGCCTAGAGTATCTGCCAGTCTCAATTAGTTCACATACCCGATAATAATTACAACCAATTTTATTATTTAACATAAGGAAGACATTGACACGTGGAACCAATTTGATTATCTTAACCTAAGACCAATGTAGCATTTCCTGAGTAGCTTTAAAGGGTACAATCCCTAGATAAAGTGTGAGTTGTGAAATGTGAACTCAATATGTTGATGCTGCTGGAATATTGCCACTGATAAATGGGAAATTGACTATCACAATTTTAATCCTTATCCATTTACCGGTTTCAAGGTAAATGTCAAGATACGTAGCAGACTTTTGAGTACTTCAAGGTCATTTGGATTGATAAGATGCAGATAATCACCGAATCGAGACTTTTTCAAGGGTTTGGGTTAATTTTCGATCTTTATTCTTGAGAAGTGAATTAAGTCTGCCCCATTAGCGTGTAGTAGCAAACAGCGAGTAGTTGAGCACAATTAGTGCCCATTGAAATAACGAACGTCTGTTGAAACACTAGTCCACCAAATAGGAAAAATATGTTGTCAATTAAAAATAAAACATTTGAATGATCTCGTCCTGTATAAACATATAATTAGATATCGAGTGGCTGTTGACGAAGTAAGACTTGTCTCTACCAATAACAAGATACCGATACCTTTGTTTTCCGTCCTTCTTTGAGATACAACGCTAAATCAATTCTTTAAGTCTAGAATATAGTTGGGTTGTGGAATCGTGGTATATCAAGTACAAATATCGAATGTTTTAATGCGATGTAGAACTTAAAGTCTCTATCAAATCTTCTGAGTTGCTTTTTTAGTATCCTAATTTGATTAACGACACGACTGGAACAAAACTGGTGTCATGATATCTCTGTAGACCCATTTTAGTAGCCGTAAGAGTAGAGAATAAACTTCAGAAAGAGGCTTGGTAGAACGCTTGACTCGGCATGTGTAATTTTGGTATCCAAAATACAGTAGACGAAAATCATGATCCTCATCTTTAATGGAAAAACCAAAAGAAGACAAGACTGACATGTTATTATCACTGATTTCCTCTTTTGATATTAGTAGCTGTATAATATGTAGAATGACAGTGTGCGCTACCCAAGCCCAATGGTGTCTTTAAGCAAATAATGCAATGCTTTTTGCAGATAAGAACGAAGTTGTAAGGGACCTTACCTGTAGGAACAACAACATATTTGTCGTGAGTAGTGGACAGGGTTTCAGCAACACCAGGATCCTTGGATACAGATGTTGCGATTGTGCTCACTGACCTTATTTAAACTAGAAATATAGAAGAAGGAGAAGAAGTTGTGTGTATAATCTTTTGTGACGGACCGACGGACGGACAGTACGAAATCAATATGTCTCCCCAGAAAAGGGATATAAAATACTACAAATGATGATTCTAAATGGAATTTATCGTCCTATAACAGGAAACGTTTCTATACTCTTGTCAAATTAACACTCTGTTATAATTGTCTCTAAATTATAAATGAAACACTCCTAATATTACCGTTCAGATAATGATTGAAGAATTATTTATATAGTTAAGATATCTGCATTTTTCATATTTTATCAAAAACTAAAACCTATGTTTAATACGATCTTTTTGAAATAAAAACATAGAAATCAAATTTAGGGCGCACGACATGCTTCTGTGATTACCTTCATCAGGTATGCTCAAAGCAAAGAAGAGTTTGAAGATACCAAAGGGGCAATCAGAAACCGTAAAACATATTTTAAAAACAAATAATGGTAAAATCTTTAGGAGCAAGAAATCTAAAGGACATGAACATTGATATGGAGGCATATATGTTAATTCATAGTAATGGAAAGATAGGTCAGTCATCATAGGTGCACAATGAAGTCCCATTGTAATTCCAACAATTTGACGAAAATCTTATCAAACAATGCTGGCATGCCAATAGTTGACGTTACTGTACATCTATACAAGTAACAGACTTACTTTGTATTAATCTTAGTTTCTTTTTTTAAATGACATCCCTTTAATAATCTTAATAATATGTCTTTTGTTATAAAGATGTCTTTTGTTTGAAGTTTTTTATTTTATTATGCAATAACCTAAAAATAAGCAAATAAATTAAAAACATCTTATCGTGGTTCTGACACAATAATCCAAAGGTCTGTCCAATTAACTGAAGAATGAGTTCGTTCTTGTTGAAATGTCAATAGTATGATTCTTATCTCGTAAATTAATAATCAAATGTTTTAAAGTTCAATTTTTCTACGCAGTTTTTAAGATACGATGACAAATAAAATCGATTTTAAACAATTTTTCCAATTATCTGTCAAGTTTGTTGAAAAACAATAATAGGTAGAGTGAAATGAACCAGTATTACAATGTATTGATTTCCTACTGCCATGGTTGTTGGTACTACGTATTTCTTAAACCTACGTCTAAGCTGCCATTACGTCAGTGTGAAAGACATTAGAGGATTTATAATCTACTCCCGCACGCTCCAATTGAATGCCAGTTTGATTACTTTGTTCAGCAATAATACACTTTCTGGAAGTGATTATTCTAAAAGTCTAGTATAAATAGGATTTGGGTCTAATCAGTCTTATATAGAAGAGGTTTAAAGAGAACAATTTCTTCCAAAGACTTGTAAAGATTGTTCTGTAGAACGTGAATAGTTTTTTAATTCTTGGATTTATGTAAGAAGATCACGGATATTTAAGTCAATGCTTATATGTTGGTATATTAGCTTGCTATTCAATTTCAGATCAGAATTTTAATTACCTTTTAGAGCTCACTAATCGTGTAAGCTGATGAAGTGTAATAACATCTTCCTTTATTTGGGCATCCATCAATTTGTCAGGTTGCAAAAACGGAAAATAAAATGTAAGGGAAAAAGACAAATAGTAGAACAATATTTATTATAAAATTCCCAAAACTTGCAGACCACTGCCAATATATACATACGCTCCAACATATGGCTTATGTCTATCCATAGATATGCCTTGCGAGACAAGGTACATTACTTTCCCTTTGTAAGATTGTTCGGAGTTCGATAATTTGTTATTATCCTTATTCGACTATTTAAGCTGAATATCTATATAGCGAATGTGCCGAGTGGTCAAGGAATGTTGGCATAAAGGTCGGCGATAGTTTTTGTAGTGTATCAACGGCGTGAGTTCGAATCTCATACCGTCGGTGATATTCCTTAATCATCAATCTATGGTTTATGCAATGGCCAACTGGCGTGTTTTCAATGTTTCTAACATTAATGATTTTAATTGCATCATTGCAATTAGTTTTGAAAATATCTCTTGTACTCTGTTTACATATTACATCAACTGGCTACCTTATTTATATGATCTTGAAAACATGCACTAAATTACGTTGAAATGGTAAAGACCATAAAAGTCGACATTTCTTGGCTGTTCGCGGGATGATTTTGTTTCAAACGCGGCATAACCAGAACGATAGCAGCTGTAGTAATTAAAAACATAATTAGCAGGATCGATCTTGACCTGAAAATGTTCCTGGTTGGTTTTTGTTTTAACTTCTTATCTATTTAAACCTCATTTCAAATTTGAGCCAGGTCTATGAAAAAAAAACGTCACAGAACACAGCATAGTACAGAAACCTAAAAAGATGAGCAACACGGACCCCACCAAAGAGCCGGTGCGAACCCAAGTGGAGGATGGACATCACTTTGCACAATAGAACAAACAACACAAATAATCCCTCCTACAAACATATGGAGGTAAAGAACTAAAGAAGAACAGAATATTGTTTTATGCGGAAATCGTAACGGACGTCACACCATAGAATTAAGAACGCATAAAGACACATCATGACAAAATGAACAGCAATGTAAAAAGTTACCTGTTTTACAGTGGAGCGCTTTATCAAAATTAATTATCGGGTACCACAATCTTGAAATAGAAAGGGGCCATTAGTTTAATATTAAAACAGAAAATAGAATATGTATATTAAGTAATTTTGAAGTAAAAGATTAGGACCTTAAGTTATTTACTCTCAAAGACATTCGGATTCTTTGGCTTTCCAATGTTTTAACTATGAACCTGGTCAAGGTTATTTCAGAAACGTGTCGTGCACACTAAATTATGCTATATATATATTTACGTTTTTAGTCTGATGATTGGGCTGTCAAAGTTTATTCTTAAGATATTTAAGGCTGACAGTGTTGCTATTCTGCTGCTGTCTTCGTGTTTTGTTTAATGTGTGTAATAAAAACAGCTAAAATCATGTAAATTAGTTTTATTTTCGGTTTAAGACGTGTATTTTATTGTTTTGTTTACTAACTGTAATTGATTAGTCAGTATTTATTGGGCGCCTATGATTGACAAATAAAACATTTAATTTATCTTATCGTCCATAATTACCACTGATCTAGATATTTTACTACGATGTCTAATAACGTCTAAAAATGGACACCTCTATTTTAAAGAATAGTTTGAAGATACCAAAGGGGTAATCAGAAGACGTAAATGGAAGAAGGACATACACTACAACAACTATGGAAAAAGGACAAATGGACAAACAATGATGTACAAAACACTGAGTAGAAAACTAAAGATGGAATAACACGAACCACTGAAAACTGGGGGGGATGCACTCGGTTGCTCCGGAAAGGAAAGTAGTTCCTGTTACTCTAGTGGCATCCGTCGTGCTACTCTTCCTACAAACCCAGTGATAAGTCATGAATGATGAAAGGACCGGATTTAACACGGCTCCTCTGTCGGATTTTAAGTGTTAATACATTGTATGCTAAAGTGATATTGTCTACTAAAATGGTAACTTTTTCATACCCAAAATTATTGTCGTTTTCCGTACTGACCTTCATAAAATGAAGATTAACACCGAGTTATGCTGCAAAAGATACGATTTTTTGACAAAAAAGACCCAAAACTATCGTTATCAGAATTATTGTCCTGGATGACAATATTCAAATCTATTCATATGGCCTTCTACGTGAACCCGTCTTGAGCATGCGCACTGTTTAGAAACAATAAACAACATGTGGTTCTTGGGCAAAAGAGAAAGTGTCAACGCGTGGAAGAAAGCAGACTTTGACGGATTCAGAGAGAAAGATGAATAGAAGTGAAGTATCCTCCAAATGGAACAAATGCAGGATATATGTAGGGGATCAGTTGGACCGTTGGAACGAACTCAAGGAAGTGCTACGCGTCCAAACTCGCGCTGAAATTGCAAATATTTTGCTTGATAGGTAAGCCGAACATGTTTTTTCCTTCTTTTCTCAATCGTTTTTCATATTTCATCAATTTATGATGATGCCTATGATCATTTTCGGTAGATATTATTCAATATATGTAATCTTGCACCTGGCAACAGCAAATTATTGTCAATGATTAGCATAAAACGGCCGTATTTGCAAGGTAAACAAACACGAATTTTAACATCCATGCTGCAGCATCCGTGCTACTGGCATAAAAATAGATAAAAATATTTGGCCTCGCTCAGGTCAGTGAATAATTAATTAGCTTCCAGTAACGATGGTCAACTTTTTTATATCGAAAAAACAACGTTTCGTAGCGTATTCGCCAATAATTCGGTGTTTAATCTTCATTTTATGAAGGTCAGTACGGAAAACGACAATAATTTTGGGTATGAAAAAAATACGATTGTGGTAGACAATATCTCTTTAATAAACTGTAATGAAATCTTTTCACATGGTTTGTTGTATTTTGTACAAATAAGTTTAACCAATTTAATAAGACTTCAATTTGCAATTTTCAATGGTTAATTGAAAGGTTCTAGCATATTTACTAATGAGACCCGGACCCACAAATTCTATGTTGAACACAATTCATTTATATGTCTGATCACAGTTTTGTAAAGAAGAATGCCATGATGAGTCCATGTCTGATCGCCCCATTTTTTAAGGAGGACGTCATAATGGTTCCATGTCTGACCTTTGCTTTTGTAAAGGAGGATGTCATTATTGGTCCATGTCCGATTTCCGGTTTCTGCAAAGTAGGATGTCATGGCGGTTCCATATCTGACCTCCAGTTTCGTAAAGAAGGATTTCATAGCGGTTCTATGTATGACTACCTCCGGATTTGTAAAGGAGGATGTGATGACGGGTCATGTCTGATCTCCGGTTGGTAAAGGTAGATGTGATGACGGGTTCATATCTGATCTCCGGCTTTGTAAAGGTGGATGTCATAACAGTTCCATATATATATAACGTGTATAACATATATAACCTGTGGTTCTGCTAAGGAGCATGTCATGAATTCTGCCATGTCTTGTCCCCGGTTGTTTTAAGTAGGATGCCATGACGTTATATGTTTAACCCAGGTTTGTCAAAAAGGATGTCATGACAATTCTATGCTGACATCGGTGTTGTAAAGGAGGGTGTCAGTAGGGTTATATGTCTAACCTCCTATTTTGTAAAGGAGGATTTCATGACGGTTCTATGTCTTACCCCGGCTTTGTAAAGAGAGATGTCAGGACGGTTCTGTGTGTGAATCCTGTTTTGTAGAGGAGGATTTCGTGACTGTTCTATGCCTGTCCTTCGGCTAAGAAAGGAGGATGCATGTGTGACCTTAGGCTTTGCAAAGAAGGATGTCATGACAGTTGCCATGTCTAGTCCCCGGTTTGCAAAGGAGGATGCCATGAAGTTGTCATGTGTGGTCCCCGGCTTTACAAAAGAGGTCATGATGGTTGCCATGTCTGCCCACAGGCTTTGTAAAGGCGGGTGTCCTTTTCTTATAATATGGGACGGACCTAGCAGTATCATTAGTGTCTTCACTCTATAGAGTTCACTATTGTATATTATTGTCCTTTAGGAAACATCTTTGTTGGACTTGGTGGCGTGTCCAATAGTTTGTTACTTTATTTCATTCTGTGTCTGACTTATATTTTTGTCTACTCAGATTGGTATTTTATGTTTTATTGTAGTTATTTTGTCTTTCCGGGTTTGACCTTTTAGCATTGCTCACTCTAAATGTTAACAAACATTCGTCTAGAACCAGGAAGAAACAAATATGACATTTGACTAACGAGATGTGGTAAAGAAATAAACCATATGACATATAG
Organism: Bathymodiolus brooksi; assembly: GCA_963680875.1. Classification (NCBI taxonomy): domain Eukaryota; kingdom Metazoa; phylum Mollusca; class Bivalvia; order Mytilida; family Modiolidae; genus Bathymodiolus; species Bathymodiolus brooksi. The sequence continues at coordinate 15,879,912 of OY804579.1, forward strand.
GTGGATTATTGTCTGGTGATTTTAAGCTTCTTTTGTCAGACGGCAGTATTTTATAATGATAAATATAATGCCTTTCCGTCGCTCATTTGTTTAAAAATGATTCATCTGGCTTATTTGTATTGTATCTGAAAATAATTAGACAGCCCTTATTGATGTTGATTATTGATACGTACTATTATTTTTACCATGGAATCTGATTGATGACGTCAGTAGATACTAACAACAACGTTCAACACTAGGTGTCAGGCTAGATGGTCCAGTAGGGTTTGTTTCTAAAGTTTATATCTATGATACACATTCAAATATGTTTGCTATCCACCGTTAGGAAATATTTTAAGATGCCAACGGGGTGCATAGAAGCCGTAAATCGACAAAATGCAGACAAAACAAAGACCAAAAAGAAAAACAAGAAGCAAAAATACAATGTTCCACAAAACACTGCACAGAAAACCAAACATTGAGATACAGGAATTTCAATGAAAAAACAACGGTGAACTCAGATCCTCCGGAAGGGTTAGCAGTTCCAGCTCCATTAGTGACCTCCGTCGTTTTACTCTGGTTAACAATCCGATGATATTTCAAAAAGATGAAAAGACGAGGTGATTGTGACTTATGCCAAACGGAACATATCCGTGGTCTTCTAAGACACAGATATTCAGCAACGGTTACCCCACGTGACCGTGGAACATATCTGTGGTCATCTAAGACACAGATATTCAGTAACGGTTACCCAAGGTGACCGTGGAACATATTCGTGGTCATCTAACACACAGATATTCAGTAACGGTTACCCAGGGTGATCGTGATATTATCGAAGTTATGACTTCAACTTAACCACCAGGCACACTTGGTGCAGTAGCTTCCTCGTCAGCAGCAACCGTCTACCAGGGGAATTCTGATTTGGACCACAAGCCCTTGAATGCCATATCAGCTCCATATGCAAGTGCTGCTGGAATGTTGCTACATATAAATGGTCAGTTATAGCTGACATGACGCTATGTGATCAAGTTTTTAAGTATCGTACGGAGTGGTGTTTGTTTTCCACAGGTATTCCTGTTCTTGCACAAATACAACCGTTGTATTAATGGCTAATGAGACAAAGATGAACTACCAAATAGTGTATAGGAAACAAATAGTTTGTGAAAAATCAAATACAAGTAAAATAACAATGACTTCGATATAGTCATGTTCTCCTAATGTATTATTTTATTAATTTCACACACCAGGCAGTCGTTGTTTCCAATAAGATATTGTATTATGAGTAAAAAATGGAGTATTCAGAACTTATCCCTAAAATAACATATCAACTGAAATACGCAGGCATGTACTATAAAGTAATAATCAAACAAAAACAATATCCACAGAATAGTTCCAAAGTCACATCTGAAAACATTATGCTAAGTTAATATATATCATGCCCATCTGGTACATATAGCTTCATTGGTACCTGATGTTTATCATTCCATGCCTATTTAGCACATATGATTTCACTGGTACATACAGTTTATTATGCCATGTACATCTGCCAAATACGTCTTTATTGGTACATGAAATTATTTATACCATGCTTATATGTTACATACGACTTTATTGGTGCATGAAATTATTTATACCATGCTCATCTGTTACATACGACTTTATTGGTACATGAAATTATTCATACCTTGCTTATCTGTTACATACGACTTTATTGGTACATGAAATTAGTTATACCATGCTTATATGTTACATACGACTTTATTGGTACATGAAATTATTTATGCCATGCTTATCTGTTACATACGACTTTATTGGTACATGAAATTATTTATACCATGCTTATCTGTTACATACGACTTTATTGGTACATGCAAGTATTTATACCATGTTCATCTGTTACATACGACTTTATTGGTACATGCAATTAATTATACCATTCTCATCTGTTACATACGACTTTCTTGGTACATGATCTGTTAAATACGACTTTATTGGTACATGATCTGTTACATACGACTTTATTGGTACATTAAGTTTATCTTTGTTTTTGTATAGTTGACTTATATTTATGTCATGTGTTTGCTATTCATGAAAATTGTTAATTTCATAAATTAAATAATTTGAGTGGATATGTGTGTCTCCCAGAAGTAAATAAACATACGTATATGCTGTATCCATGTTGCTTTGTTGTGTTTAAATGTTTTATTAACTTCGGCATTCTACTTTCGTATTGATACTGAACTGATCATGTACAGTTAATCAAAATGGTAATTACACGGGAAATGACCTTAAACATGTCTTTTTTGTGAAATATTATGTTGACAAATCTGTTCGATTTCATTTAATTATCAGCCAACATCTGTTGTAGAATTCCGACATCTATGAGGAATTATAATTACATATCAGGTGCATATTTGAGTAAGTAGTATGGTTATTGAAGACGTTATCTGGCATTACAATGGAAATATCGGATTATTAATATAATGCGGAATATCTTGTTAGTTCACTATATATCCCCGGTCTATTCATTGATTTTATTCCGAGAAATTAACAGAACATTTCATTGTTTCCTCCAATTATACTGGCATTTCATATCCCTTCATAGTATTGCAGTCCTAATCGATCAACTTTATTTACATTTAAGAAAGTCAATTAAAGCTTCAATAACAGAAGAGGTTTTAAGTAAGTTCCTATCTTGATTGAAAACAGAATGATAATACAACGGATTAGTGGCCTTGAAGCAACGTAATTGTCAATAGTGATGAAGTCTTTGTACATGTGTATGCTATATATATGTCTTAATAAAACCTGATTCGTGATGTTAATACAATGGGATGTTGACCTTGAATCAATATTATTGTTCATTACAATGTATGCCATCTTATCACGGTTGGTTCGCCTGTTGAGTGTTGTTTAATGTACCGTCTTAGCAAGTTAGTTTGCATGTTGAAGGTAGTCACATGTACCATCTCATCAAGGCTGAATCTCCTGTTGAAGGTAGTCACATGTACCGTCTTATCAAGGGTGGCTCGCCTGTTGAAGGTAGTCACATGTACCATCTAATCAAGGTTGTTTCGCCTATTGAAGGTAGTCACAAGTACCATCTTATCAAGGTTGTTTCGCCTGTTGAAGGTAGTCACATATACCATCTTATCAAGGTTGTTTCGCCTGTTGAAGGTAGTCACAAGTACCATCTTATCAAGGTTGTTTCGCCTGTTGAAGGTAGTCACAAGTACCATCTTATCAAGGTGGTTTCGCCTGTTGAAGGTAGTCACATGTACCATCTTATCAAGGTTGTTTCGCCTGTTGAAGGTAGTCACATGTACCATCTTATCAAGGTTGGCTCACCTGCTGCAGGTAATCACATGTACCATCTTATCAAGGTGTGTCCGCCTGTTGAAAGTAGTCACATGTACAATCTTATCAAGATTGTCTTGCCTGTTGAAGGTAGTCACATGTACCATCAAATCAAGGTTGTTTCGCCTGTTGAAAGTAGTCACATGTACCATCTTATCAAGATTGTCTTGCCTGTTGACGGTAGTCACATGTACCATCTAATCAAGGTTGTTTCGCCTGTTGAAGGTAGTCACATGTACCATCTCATCAAGAGTGTCTCGCCTGTTGAAGGTAGTCACATGTACCATCTTATCAAGGTTGTCTCGCCTGTTGACGGTAGTCGCATGTACTATCTCATAAAGGTTGACTCTCCTGTTGAAGGCAACCGCATCGGTGGCGTAATGGTTAGCATGCTCACCTCAAGTGCGTTAGATCGTGTGTTCGAGCAGCGATCGGGTCAGACCAAAGACTTTAAAATTGGTATTTGTTGCTTCTCTGCTAAGCACGCAGCATGAGGGAGTAAGAGCAAAGACTGATTGGCTCGGAATCAGAATAATGTGTCTGAGTGGAGCAACAGTTGTGTCAGTGAATTAGCACTATAAAAATCCAACTCAGCGTGTTGGTCTAGTTGAAGGTAGTCATATGTACCATCACATCAAGGGTGGCTCGCCTGTTGAAGGTAGTCATATGTACCATCTCATCAAGGGTGGCTCGCCTGTTGAAGTTAGTCATATGTACCATCTCTTCAAGGTTGTCTCGCCTGTTGAAGGTAGTCATATGTACCATCTCATCAAGGTTGTCTCGCCTGTTGAAGGTAGTCACATATACCGTCTTATCAAGGGTGGCTCGCCTGTTGAAGGTAGTCATATGTACCATCTCATCAAGGTTGTCTCCCCTGTTGAAGGTAGTCACATGTACCGTCTTATCAAGGTTGTCTCGCCTGTTGAAGGTAGTCACATGTACCGTCTTATCAAGGGTGGCTCGCCTGTTGAAGGTAGTCATATGTACCATCTCATCAAGGTTGTCTCGCCTGTTGAAGGTAGTCATATGTACCATCTCATCAAGGTTGTCTCGCCTGTTGAAAGTAGTCACATGTACCATCTCATCAATGTTGGATCGCCTGTAGAAGGTAGTCACATGTACCATCTCATCAATGTTGGCTCTCACATTCACCATATTATTATCGCCTGTTGAAGACATTCACATGTACCGTCCTACCAAGGTTGTTTTGCTTTGTGAAGTTATTGACATGTACCGTCTTATCAAGGTTGGTTCGCCTATCGAAGGTAGCCACATGTACCGTCTTGTCAGGGTTGGTACGCCTATGGAAGGTAGTCACATGTACCGTCTTGTCAAGGTTGGTTGACCTGTTCAAGGAAGTGATATATACCATCTCCTCACGGTTTTGTAGTGTTGACATTGTTATATGGTATGTCTACATAATAAATATGTTGATGTGATGTTTAGTCGTAATATAATGTCAGAATGTGAATTATTACAGTTGTTCTATGATATAATCGTGGTTTTATATAATTTTGATTTTGCTAAACGTCACTTCTTCAAATTATATTTTAGTAACAAAGATCTTGATGTCACTAAAATCAGTAATATGCTGCACCATTATTTAATCCAATTCAATCAAAAATCCTGTCTCACTTCACAGACAAATCAACTCGCGTGATATCACATGTATATACTTAACTAATTACTTCAAAATTTTACAACTGCAAAAAGTCATTAAAAAATCTAAACATAAATCATCTCATTTCATCATAGTCCATCGGGGACATTTTTATTATTCGTAATCTTCATTTAGTTGTCAAAAGTAAACACAACAAACTGATGACCAAAGACACCAAGTACAGATATCCTAAGCCTATTAATTGTAAATATATTACTTGAATCAGTGGAAGATTATACACGATATTTTGAGATAACAGAGTGAGGGAGAAGTATTAGATGATTGATTCTAATTAAAAATACGACATTACAACATGTTACAAGGTTCTACAAGTTTCTAGTCACCATAGATCGTCAAAGATTCCAACATTGCTGCAGAACTGGCAAACCTTCATCAACCCTCCTATTTAATGATCCCAGTTTTAGAACACGTGAAGCATACATAGATCTTAGATTATTTATAAATTATGACTGCTCTTAGTCATGTTATATTGCGTACGAACATATATCTAGGAATATATCTATGACGGTGCTGGGATATGTTATTTTAGTAATATTTGTACCAATATCTGCTAGAATTGCCGATGTTACTAAAACCTATTTTAAAAAATAACTCCATTGGTAAAATGTATCTTAGTCCTACTACACCCGGGAGTGAATCTGATTTTGTGTGCGGGCGCTCAACTCTATTTATAAGCTGCTCAATTGGTTACCAAGTTACCGAAGGATGCTAGCAGGTAATCACTTTATTAAAAAAAATATTAATAAAAAGGTGAAGAACTTTACTATTTAGGCACAAGTATGATGTATTATTAATGGAAATAGTCCTTCTTTTCTGACATATATTCTACCACTAAAATGCTCATGCTTATAATTATCTCGTGTAATAAATACCATCAGAATGATACTATTTACCAATATCAATAAACGATGACGATAATTTGAAAATTTGAAGATACCAAAGGGGTAATCAGAAGACGTAAATCTAAGATACCAAAGGGGTAATCAGAAGACGTAAATCGAAGGACATACAATACAACGACAAAAAGAAAAAGGACAAAAGGATAAACAATGACCTACAAAGCATTACACAGAAAACTAACGATTGAGTAAAACGAACCCCACTAAAAATCGGTGAACTCGGCTGCGCCGGAAGGGTAAGCAGTTCCTGCTCCATCAGTGGCACCCGTCTTGTTACTCTTGTTACAAACCCTGTGATAAGTCATGAATGAGGAAATGATCGGATTGTAATTACGACAAACGGAATATGTTTTGGTCATTTGTGACAGATTATCCGTAACGCTTAACCCTTCTCTTCTTCCTGACTTTGTGTCTGGAATTAACCTGCATTAAGAAAATGCTATGTTAAACATTAGATGTTTTAATATACATAAAATAATGTAAATATGAATACATGGGGGAATTGTTTTTCTTGAGAATTGTATCAGTATCTATTAATGATAAGGCTGCTCCATGTTTTGTAATTTTAGAGTTACATCCAAACCTTCTCAATTAATACTTTCCCAGACTACAATCAGTTACTGGTGAAATATATCCATTATTATTTCCCTGTTTCTAAATTTAAGTATCTATTAACTAGTTATGATCTTACAAAAATAAACAATGGACCAGTTCTTCTGATCTGTTTATGTCCATAGTATATACACTAAAGCACAGTAGATTATTAAAATCATACAGAAATCTATATCATATTTTATGAAAGACATTCTACAATACAAGGTTATCAATACGAGTCTGTAGAAATTGTCCATATAAATAAGAAAGCCTTGAAGATTTGTCAGACAGAGAGCATACAGGCTCCACATGTTAATAAACAACGCATAAAATAAGCCTTCAAATAAAAAGAAGTCATTTCGAATTCCACCTTTTGTTAATGACTAATGTTAATAGATAATGTAATTACCAATGATGCATAAGACTTTATTTTATGACGTGCTTTGATAAGATCCTCCATATGTTTATGATTACCCTGCTGAACATTCGGTTAAAAACTAGAATTGGATGTAACTTGTAAGGTGTCCATCTTCAGACTTTATTTATATTATGCCCGTGTTGTTCGGTCTTTTTTCTCCTTTTTTTTCTTCATTTTTAATTGAAATCTGTACATTTGTTAGTTATATACATCAAGTACCGATACCTTATCCCTACCTAAATAATACTAGTATTTACTATATGTGTTAGTATCTACTATTGACATATATATTTGATAGTACCACACACCAGTATCCTTATATTATTGTATAAGTAAAATAACAGGAAAAAAAATTCAAACTCAATCAAAATTAATTTAATATTAATGTTAAATTAAATCTCAAGTGGTGACCTTGTTAAATAAATAAATATTTGTTTTATTGAATAATGACAAACATTTTTTAGAAGATAAGAAAGATGGAAGAAGAAGATCATAGGCTTAATAAAAGAAGATAACATGATAAAGTATCCCATGCTTTATCAAAGTTCAGTATTTCTTATTTATTGTTTTAATGAATGAAGCCACTTTATTTAGATATTCTATATAAATATGTTGCGCAACCTTTAGTTTTCTGAGGTTTTTCTTTGTTGTTTGCTACTTTGTGGTGTTTTGTTTGTAGTTTTGTCATTTTTTCTAGCCATTGTGTCCTTCTTCTAAGTATGACTTTTAAATACCCCTTTGGTATCTTCAAACTTTTCTTGATTTAAGACCTTATTATATATAGGTGTGATGTAAATTACACTTAATATTTCCAAAAATGTCAACATTTGATAAGCAATGTTCCAGTTAGTATCTGGTGACAAATTTAGACATTTCTTGAACATCAACATTCGCGAATTTTACATATTTGTGCCAGTGCTAATCCAGTACCTGTATTCCTGACGCCATATGTCGTGGCTCCCCTTTTTAGTGTTCCACGAGTTAATGTGAGAAATGATTTTTCGTTTTGTTGATATTGGTAGAATTGTTGACCATCACTTTTTAAACCTTCTTTTTATGATAAAAAGGCAGATTGGTACATCTGTTGTGGATGAATTTCCTTCCTTGATTTTCTTTTAGTCCTAAAATACGGGGAGCCATTTTATTCACTATCATGTTCTATACTTACATTTGTTTAAATTGTTATTCTGTGACAACTTTCTGCTGCCATATCATTTTCAAGTAAGTAAATAATACCTAAGGCATGTACAACTACTGTTGCTAACCCCGAAACCAAGTCTGACTTTAAATTAATATTCTATAGATGTATAGCAACAACACCGATACCCTAATGTGTAGAACACTCCTGTTTAATATAAAATAAGGATAATGACCCTTTCTTATTACAACGAGTTAGTACTTCTATTATGCAGCAAAATATTCACGGATTCTAAATTGGTAATATCACAGTTGTACAGTATATCCCTTTGGCACTAAGCGGTCCCTTTTCTCTCTATGAAATATTAACAAACAAGTCATCTTTCAACACAATCCGAAATGTCTATCTTTCAAAATTGCTAGAAGAATTTGAGTAGCTTAGGTCTTAGGTTTCTTTAAAAAAAAACAAGAAGAAAAAAAAGCCAATGTAATTATATATTGATTCTGGTTATAGACTTTCATTGACTGGTGTGCATTAAACTTATCTTTAATTGGATATGATCAAATACAATATCATTAATTGAAGTGATTGAGCAAACACTAATTAGGCGGCCTAATATATGATGATTAAACCCAAGTACAATGTGATAATTTTAATACTGTTACTGACTAAAGAGTAAATTAAGAGCTAGCTTACATTATTCATAAAGTTCAATCGGGATGTCAGATGTGAACACATCTCAAGAGTTCCATATATACTGACTTACCATTTGTAGACCTCATTATCACAAGTGTTTCGATTAGTGCTACTTCGTGCATTTTAACTTATAAAATATTACTTGTTTTTTTATTTTGTATATGCATATATAGTGCTTATCTTTTAATTTTAATTTAGATATTTCAGTTTCATTTTTAACGTTTGAAAACTGAATAATTTATATTTCTTCATCTAAACATACCTAACCGTGTTTTGATTGCAGGTCATTCTCAGGTAAAGTACTTTGACCAATATTTGAAACTATCTAATGTTGATGTTGTTTCTTTTTCAGGTTACCGCATCGAGCAGATGTGGGGTGTCATCGGTCACGACTACGAACTGGAGAAGAAGTCAAAATTTTGTCTATTGCCCGTTCTCATTTTTGCCGGTCAACTTTTAAGTACCTAAATAATTAAAAATGTTATTATTTATTTCTTTAAAAGATAGATCTTAACACTAGCTTTTAAAATCCGTTTAGATTTTTATCCTAGGTCGAGTACTTTCCAGTCGTATGAATTATATATATATATGTATGACATGCAATTGTAACGTGCAGGGGGTTGCACGTCACTGGCGTAATCCGGTTCGTACCAGAGTTACTCCTCTGGATTCAAGTGACGCTCTGTATATCGTATTTTAGCTTATACAGTTAAACCTATGGACAATGTTGTGCGTTTTCGGCACCCGTGCGCCTGTGCGTTTTACGCACGCACCTATTATTAGCTTAACCTGTGCGTTTTACCCTCGCACCTTTTGCCAGTTTACCCTGTGCGTTTTTCCCACGTACCTATTACTGGTTCAGCCTCTGCGTTTTTGACGCCCGCACCTATTACTAGATCAACCTGTGCGCTTTACGCACGCCACTATAGCTAATTCAACCTGTGCGTTTTTACAGCACTTGTGCGTCAGTCCTGTGCGTTTTACGCACGCTACTATAGTTAATTCAACCTGTGCGTTTTTACAGCACTTGTGCGTCAGTCCTGCGCGTTTTACGCACGCTACTATAGCTAATTCAACCTGTGCGTTTTTACAGCACTTGTGCGTCAGTCCTGTGCGTTTTACGCACGCTACTATAGCTAATTCAACCTGTGCGTTTTTACAGCACTTAACTAAAGTCACTTTAGCCTGTGCGCAAAGCTGCTAATCAAGTAACCAAGAGCGAATACCAGTATTGCATAGGGTTATTGAACAAACATGTAGCTCGACAGAGCAACCTAAAGTGACCAGACACGCTGTGACAAGCGTTTATATACCCTGTTTTGGACTATACCATTTTATACAGACGATTCCAAAAGTCTGCATCATCAAAACGATTTTATATAACCCAATGATAATCATAAAGCGTGTAAAAGATCAGATTATTTCCGTGCATTATTTCATATCCCGACCCGCTTATGACTCGGTTACTTATCGTATTAATTATAAACATTATGGAAACTAAAAATAGAAACTATTCGTATGCTTAAAAAAATGTCTTATTTAACCAACCACTTGATAAATAAAAATGGTCTACTGTTTCGAAAGTTGTAAATTAATTATTTGCATGCCAACTTTGTATATTAAACAATTAAAACAACATACACCAAAGGGGAATTCGTGGAAGTGGGGAAGGAAATTATACGGTCAAGTGCGCAAATTATCACCTATTTATAGCCTTAATTTATTTTTAGAATTTGCATACGAAAGTGTTAACTAATCTTGTCACACAATGATATGACCTTTCAAGTACCCATTTTGGGCTTACTTCCGTGTTTTCTCACTTCCGTGTTTTAGACCTTCCCAAAAAATCCATCCTCACGACTGATTAAAAGTCTGGTAAGTACAAATATTGACATAATTGAGAAGATTAAACCCTCCCGTGCTCATTTATATACTTTGATCCGGCCAATTATGTCTAAAAATGTTGAATTTAGCAGATCCCCCAAAAATGCGTTGCACTCCTGGTGTTTTTTTATTGTTGCCCAGGCTCCAGCGATCTTCGAGGTGCCCCTCTATGCCTTATTATTGATAGAACTTCCAACTCCTGTGGGTCGACACATGCAATTTGATGTTAGCATAAGATTGTATGAATATTGACACGAACAAGTTAAAAAAAGGAAAAAGAGATGAAATAATAAAGAAATAAAGAAATTTTATTGAAAATAAATTTGTAAACAGAAAGTTAGAAAAAGGGGGTTGGTAGGTCCGTGCCACGAGCGCCTGTGCGATAGACTGGTTCCCATATATATATATGTTAGCGGCAATAAGTGAAATCAGGCATTAAGCATAAATCCTAGGCAATAAGCTAAGGCCTAGGCATTAGGCTTAATGCCTAAAATTTCAGGCATTAAGCTTATTTCCTGAAATGAATTGATGAATGTTTCACCTATTGCCGAACTCAATTTTAGGCAATAGGTGAAATTCAATTTTATGAATTCTGACAAATGCATGCTCAATTTTTCAAATTATTCTGTCTTATAAGTTGAATAAATTTAGATATTGTCTAAAAATGTATTGTTTTGCCTAAAAATGAAAAAAAGGTTGATGACAGTGACTGTTGTTTTTTTTTTTTTTTCATAGATTTTCTACAGGATTCACTTCAAGGTTAAACTAAGTGACATTCATATTTCAGAAAAATGGTACTAAATCTGAATCATATCCTTAGAAATCATCATTTTGTGGCATATTAAACAAATCATGTGCTTGAAGTCAGAAAAACAGAAGCGAAAATGAAGTTGTCGGCCATTGAAAATCCTACTTTCACCTTTAATTTAACACGAATTCAGGTTGTTACTTACCTATGTAAGCATTTATATAAAAAAATAAAACCAAAATCAGATTTTTTAGTGACATTCAGTATTTTACAGTATCTAATAATAGGGTTTATTTTTCATCTATCAATGTAGGGATTCATTTTGTGTTTTAATTTTTGGTACTACTTTATCACAGGTTTCGGGTCCGTTCCGCCCTAATTACACATTCGTCCTGGGTCCGTTCGCCCTGGGTCCGTTCGCCCTTTAAGTTAGCCCGTTCATCCTGATAATTAATGAACATAATGCATATTTTAATTTACATTGTAAAGAAGCATCGATTTGAATGAGAGGGAGAGAGTATGTGCATTTATTGTTAATTGATTGTTGAACTGGCCATGATCTCAATAAAAAAAATACTTATTTTACTATCTACTTGTTTTTTGTTATATTCTCTGTATATACTAGTAGTTGGAAAAAAATCAAAATGCCTTTGCCATTCCCATATTTGAGAATCGTTGTCTGATGACCATTTAAATGATAGATCTCCATAATTTCCATGGTCAAAATACAGTAATCAATAGACACCATACAATTTCAATTTATTTGAAATAAAAACAAATGTAAAATGGACACATACAATTTCTACAGACTCTCAATTCACTCATTTTTACCTGTTTAACTTTACTCATTATTGAAATATACACTTGTTAGCATGCCTCATATTTAAGATTGCTCAATTTATTAACTATAATCCATTAACTATCATTAATACCTCATTTATTATTAATATCCTACATATATATATAATTATCAGGGCGAACGGACCCATTTTTAGGGCAAACAGACCCTGGATGAACATGTATTAGGGAGAATAGGAAGTAGGGTGAACGTGATTTAGTACCCGAAACCTTTATCACATTACCACATGCAAGACACATACACACATGCAAAGTATATTTCTGGACAAAAAGCCATAGCCACAAATGTCCCTATTAACATATTACAAGATCATTGAAGACTAGTATTGATCAGTGTAGTGGTCATTTGGTCAATAGTGGCCAATCTGGTCGATTAAACCTAATTAAGTAAGGACTATCCTAAGTTATTTAGGACCTATTATACATTTATTTTAACCTTTGCAATAGAAAGGTTAAATGTCTAAATTGTGTATTTATAGATACTTGTAATATTAGGTAATAAAATTATTAAAAAGTTGCCAAAATTTATCTGTAATTAAGGTATAATTATGAATTCAGCTGATAAGTATGTTTATGTATGTAACCCTAATGACTAGTGCAAGTACCCAGTTGATATAAATACTGCAGAATACTGTTACCAACAGAATGTGTAGATAGTGATCATAAAGAAAAGACGAAAAAGGCTAGCAGATTTCATAATGACCGTTGCATATTATATATATATTTATCCCCGGCTTGAAAATTATAACAACTTTTGATTGGTTAAAACCCTGGGTATGAAAAAAAACATATTCCCGGGTGTTGCTAGGCCATATTACCGGGTGTAACTAGCCATTAACCAATCAAATGTTGTTATAATTTTCAAAACGTGGATAATATGACGTCAAAGCTCGTGACGTTACACTCCAAAATCAATTTAGTTAATTTTGGTTATATATTGAATAAAAAGCTGTTAATTTGATCAACTGAAGGGTTCTACCAAAGGTAACACCCTACACCATGTAAAAAAACACCCGAAACTTTCATATTTGTTACTTATTCTTTCCAAAAACAAAGAAAACATCACTTTTACGCGGCCCGCCGGGATCCAAAATGTCTTCTTTTTGACTATAGCCAGGATAAATTCGTTATTTACGTTCCTATCCGTAGATATGGAGATTTTAACACCCTTCAGTAGCCTTACACCCTTCGGATGCGTCTCAGGATGTACTTTGCTACTTCAGAGTGTTAAAATCTCCATATCTACAGATACATGTAGGAACATAAATAACTTATAATATATATCAATGTCTTGGACCACCAAGGTTTTGGATTTCTACGAGTGGTGATGTGGTACCGTGAATTTGATGCGGTCTTATATGAGATAAAGTAAATATGTCAATGAGTTACAGAATGTGGTTTTCTTCTACTACTCTGGAAACTTCACAATAAAAACTGTGTGTGGGGTAATGTAACTAAAATATATGGTTTAACCCTTTGGCTGCGCTAAGGACACATATGTCCATCGTCGGCAGAATGCGGTAAGGACATATATGTCCTTCAAGAAAGAAATTTTCTTGGCAAACAATTATTTACAATAAAGACCAATAAAAGGTTTATAGTTATAGTTTTGCAGTTTGTACATGTTGCTAAGTAATTTTCATAACAAGTCTTGACGTCATGAGCATGTTGACGTCATATGTTTTATGACGTCATACATTTTTCGGCGTGCTTGACTTCTCCTTCAAAATGGACGACGATTTCGACGATTATGGGTCAGATATCAGCTTATATGAGGAGAGTGATGAAGAAAGTGACGGGGAAAATGATCAAGATTTAAACCCTACATACCTGTGGACAGTACAGAATTCTGACAGGTTTGAATTTCCACATGATATTGAACCTTTTGAGGAATCGAGTGGTCCAGTCAATCACCCTGTTAGAACTTCTGAACCACTTGAATATTTCCAGTGGTTATCTTCTGAAGACAATATATCAATTATTGATATTCTTGTTGAAGAAACGAATCGGTATGCACATCAAATTCGAAACAGTAACAACTTAAAACCAAATTCAAGATTAAAGAAATGGGAAGATGTAAGCCATGAAGAAATGTCAGCTTTCCTTGGACTTTGGTTATCCATGGGTATTCTCCGTAAACCCACAATGGCATCTTACTGGTATGAAAGTCAGCAGACCTGGTTATATAATACACCGACATTTACCAAGATAATGCGCCGTGACCGGTTCCAGATAATTTTGCAGTGTTTACATGCAAACAATAATGCAGGTGCTTTACTTAGGGGAAATCCAAATCATGATCCTGCTCATAAGGTTCGCAGCATTTTTGACCTGATAAATAAAGTTTTTAAGGAAAAATATGCGGCAGCACGAGATTTAACGATTGATGAGAGCATGGATGGACATAAAGGTCGTGACTACACTGTACAGTGTATGCCAGCTAAAAAGGCTCATCGTTGGGGTGCAAAACTGTGAGTGCTTGCTGAGTCGGACACAGGCTACACTTTAAGCATAGATCTGTACGCTGGTATGTATCTCTAGAGAATCTGATTTTGTATAATCTCCTAATCATCTTTATATAAGATTTTAATTAATTCTATATGTATAAAGCTATAGCTCAATGAATGCATAACAGTGTTGTAGATGAAAAGATGTCGTGGAACAATCAATAAGATTATAAGTTTAAAACCCAGTAAGGAGTGGGAAGTAAATTTTAGAAGGATAGAATATTTATTCACGATATTTGCCAACCCCGACCCCTTCCCCTCTAAAACAAATAGTGTTCCTGTCAGAGTGAAGGTTTTCAATTTATTCTAAGTCTTTCGTCCGTATAAAACATAGGATACAAGGTAATCGCACACCGGACACTAATTGATGGCAGAAGCGACACAGATGTAATATACAACTTCGAAACAACAACCTTCAGTGTCCGTTTTTTTTATTTAAGGCTTTTTTTACTTGAAGTAAACAGAGAACGGGTGCATTTTTTTTCTATTTATAAAGTTGTGTGACTGACACAAATATCTAAAAAAAAGTGTTACAAAGGATTATAAAATAATTCGCAATACAGAATTAATTATTCAATTCAAATTGGTAAGATGATTCAGGTAAAAAATGAAATAAAATTTCACCGTAAAAGTTGAAATAAACTTATACATTTTACCGTACAGTTTTAAACTGAAAAACAATTGAATTAGTCGAAATAAAAATATAATTTGTTTACAATGATTCTTGGTATTTTTTTTTTTTTATATATAAATGTTTTGTCTTTTCCAGATCAAAAACGTAAAGTATGCAGAATTTGTAGTTCCAAAGTGAGAACATGGTGTCCTGACAATTTGTGTAACGTTGGATTATGCGTCGGAGATTGCTTCAAATCATTCTACACGAGGATAGCAGAAGAATGATTTTTTATAGTGAACAATTATATTAAGAACGGCCCGTTATTTATTAAATAAAGAAACGATCAGAGATTCTATTGAACATTTATTATTGAAATTCACGCGAAGAGATTGATGTATTTAGTGTTCAGAAATTTCTTATAATATATTTTTTTTACAGAAGAACTATCAATAAAGGGATAAAAACAGCTAAATTATACTTAATTTTACTACATGGTAGATTGACACAAGAGCCACAAATGTAAAAAAAAATCATAAATTTATCAAAATAACAGAGTGTGGCTACATTCAAGTCAATACGACGCAAGTACAAACGCGTTGTAAAGGACGCACCGACTCCCATCAAATGAGCCGTTTTCCAGACGTTTTTGCACGATTTTTATGACGTTGAAAATAAACGTCGCATATGACGTTCGGTAAATTTGAAAACGTCGCACCAAAAGGGTTAATTAAGGTGATATGTAATACCCATAATCTGATATAGATATAATAAATCTTCTCTTTTTGTTTGCAGATGGAGAAAGCAACATGTGGCTTTTGCCACAGAGATAACAGTCAAGACATAGAGGAAATCTGTGGTAATCTACATGTGGAAAAATTGAACGGCAAATATATTGCAGCCCATCATAAATGCTTGGTATTTAACTTACACATGATTCCATAGTTAAATATAAATAATTATAGATTTTTATTCATTTCTTCTTTTGTTGATTTGTTTACTATTTACATATATTATGAAACTAGAATGGAAAAAGAATATGTCGAAGTTTAATTTTGATAATTTAATGTCTGTATTACACATCTTTTACTGATATTGTCATTTAATTTATTTTATTTTATTTAAGTAGAGTTTGAAGATACCAAATTAAATGGGTAATCAGAATCCGTATAAGATGGGAAAACATAGAACTAACATCACTTTTATATGTAACCATTGACTGTTTCATGTAAACATTCTGTTTATAAAATTTCATAGCATAAAACAATTTAAAGCATTTGCAGATGAAAAAATAATATACATTCTAATTAAAGTTAATAACAAAATTACCGAACTCCGAACAATCTTACAAAGGGAAAGTCAAAACTCATAATTATATAAACAGACAAAATCAGTCAACAACCGGAAAACTGTGAAAACCGTAATGACCCTGACTTGGTACAGGCATTTCTAAAGAAATGGTGGGTTGAATCAGATTTTAAGGCGCCAAACCTCCCGCTCTCATTACGGTTCAAAGGTTCCGGCTGTCACTGTAACAGTATTTAAATACAGGAACAAAATAGGTAAAATAGTTGTCAAAGCTGTTTTCCTCCACCAGTAAAACTGACTTCCACGATATAACTGAAGTATTGTTGAAAGTGGTGTTAACCACCATAACCCTAACCCCTAGCCCGATACATTCTAATATGACATCCTTCTTTCACTTTGTAAGCAAACCAGCAATATATTTACTTTGTAAACTCTCACTGGCACATGCACGCTCAGTGCACACATTTAAACCAGCTGATAAAATCATGCAGTAACATTATTTACCTTTTAAATACATCATATTCACTTAAAATAATTAACATATTCAAAAATAAATATGTGGTGTGCAATTAAAATGTGCAATCACAATATTATTGTTACGGCTGTTCCATCGATAATACTTTCCTGTCGCAAATGTTGTTGAGTCAGTCTGCTAGAATTTGACATGGTGAAAGATAAAACAGCCAACTTGTATTCACATAAATTGTGTGTTGCCTTGCCCGCAAACATAAACAATAATTACCGCCTTTCTCATCAAAGAATACTGCCGTATTTGTATTGTTAGACATATCAGAATCAAAATTATTCATTGTTAATTCTTCATATTTTATTTTGCATTTAATAGGTAAATAGATTAAAGATGCTAATTAAACTTTCTCCAAACCTTATACAAAATAAACTTGATATCCTGTGACAATGTATTTTATATTCCAGCAATACAGTGCACAACTGATACAATACAAGTTTGATAGCTTTGGAGGATTCATGCTGGATAAGGTCTTAGAGGAAATAAAAAGAGGAAAATTCTTGGTAAGGCTAAAGAAGCTTTTTAGCATACCTTACAAAGGCCCATGTGCACCATTTGTGATCACTTTTGTGTCTGTCATCTGTGTACATTAACATGATGTCATCTATTCCAAAATGACTGGAGAAGTAATAAAACAAACCTGGTATATATCATTAGAATTTGTGAATTTGATGCCAATCCAAAATTTAGCATGGCCACCAAGGCTAATAATGTGACTTCATCGGTTGAGATTCAAAGCTCTCTTTTTTCCAGAAACCATTTAGTGGTATGAAATTTAATAAATGTTTGAATGATTCTGTGATGGTCCTTTATGTTTTGTGCTAATCAAAAATTGTATGATGGCCACCTTGGCAGGACAGGACAATGTTTAGCATAGAACCCTATGAGCTAAATGTTTTAAAAAATCTCTGACACCACAGCATTATTTAAAAACAAATGTTGCTGCAATATTTCTTAGACGGTCCTCTACAAAATGTATGTTGTGTCAATTGCAAATCAAGTTGGCTGCCACAAGACAAAGGTTTAACATTGGACATAAATTGTGTCAGTCAGATATTGATTAGGGGAGGGGTATATTTAGCAAATAATTTCAATCTGGTTGTTTCACAGAGGCTATACAGTTGATTGTACTAACACTGTACTTAAATAATTAAACACAAATGTTTAATTTTCTTAGTAATTGTCATCCATTCCAAGTTAATCAGTCTGTTTATAACTATGATAACCAGGTGAGCCTGTAGTATTAGGTTCCCACATACCCGAGAAGTTAAAATACTCTTACAACTTTTTCTGACCTTCATTTTATGCATGAATGGGAGATTTTGCAAAAGACCCATAAATTTTACTATTTTCAAGATTTTGTAATTGTTCATTGGAATAAGTTTTATGGACAAGATTTAATAGCAGATAACCTGAAATCAAGATCTTTCTCTCAGGTATCCTCCATCAAAACATTTGATTTTTCAACTCTATATACCACCCTACCGCATGACAAATTAAAAACCCGCTTAAAAGAAACAATTCATAAAGCTTTTAGTCATAGAAACTATGGCTCAAAATTTGTTGTGTTAGGCTACAATTCCACATATTTTTCAAACAAAATTCATAAAGGTAAAACATGCTACTCCGAGGAACAAGTGATCAGTATGCTGGAGTTCCTCATCGATAACATATTTGTCTCCTTTGGAGGGACACTGTTTCAGCAGGTCGTCGGCATACCAATGGGTACGAATTGTGCCCCTCTTCTAGCCGATTTATTTTTATACTCATATGAGTCGGAGTTTCTTCAAAAGCTTGTAAAAGATAAGAAGATTCATGAGGCTAGAGCCTTTAATTTCACATACAGGTATATTGATGACGTTTTATCTATCAATAATTCTAGATTTGCAGAATTTCTTCCATTGATATATCCTTCAGAGCTGGAAGTTAAAGAGACCACCGATACAGCTTCGTCCGCATCATTTTTGGACTTTTACCTCGAATTTGACGACAGTGGTCAACTCAGTACTAAAATTTATGATAAGCGGGACGACTTCAATTTTAAAATCATAAATTTTCCAAACATGTGCAGCAATATACCAGCTTCTCCTGCATATGGTGTTTACATCTCGCAATTGATTCGCTATGCAAGGGCCAGTAGCAATTATTCTGATTTCCTGAAACGTCATCTTCATCTGAGAAACAGGCTACTGGACCAGGGCTATAAAAAGATTCGCCTTATTCGATCTCTTAAAACGTTTATATTCCGATACCAATATCTTGTCGAAATATATTCCGTCTCTGCAGAAAAAATTATAAGCGATGCATTTTCATATAGTGAAAATGTATAAAGATAAAGAAGTCGCAAATGTCAAGAATTTTTTTGTCAATGTGTGACGTAAAAGTATTTTTGACATTTACGTCACCGAATATGGTACTGCTTTGACAACTATTTTACCTATTTTGTTCCTGTATTTAAATACTGTTACAGTGACAGCCGGAACCTTTGAACCGTAATGAGAGCGGGAGGTTTGGCGCCTTAAAATCTGATTCAACCCACCATTTCTTTAGAAATGCCTGTACCAAGTCAGGGTCATTACGGTTTTCACAGTTTTCCGGTTGTTGACTGATTTTGTCTGTTTATATAATTATGAGTTTTGACTTTCCCTTTGTAAGATTGTTCGGAGTTCGGTAATTTTGTTATTACCTTTATCAATCTTTGCTTTAATTTTTTTCACCTACTTGCCCGAAAGCCAAACTTAGAACAATTTTCTATTTATCTAAGCAAATTCTTTCATAAATTTTCACTTGTCCGAATCCAGTTTTACTTGTTTCAGGCTTCAGGTAAGTGGGTTAGCTTGAAAACTGTAATGTTACTAACTTAGTGACTCATTCTACACTGTAATGTGACTAACTTAGTGACTCATTCTACACTGTAATGTGACTAACTTAGTGACTCATTCTGCACTGTAATGTGACTAACTTAGTGACTCATTCTACACTGTAATGTGACTAACTTAGTGACTCATTCTACACTGTAATGTGACTAACTTAGTGACTCATTCTACACTGTAATGTGACTAACTTAGTGACTCATTCTACATGGATTTTAAATATTTTAAAACTTTTTTATTTCATGTGTTTATAATTATGTTTTTTTACAGAAGTGTACAATATGTAAACCAAGGAAAGGCAATGATAAGAAGAGTAAGGATGGTTACAATGTTAATGGTGCTACAGCAGGATGTGCGTTAACGGCATGTCAAAAAACCTACCATTACTGTTGTGCTTACAGCGATCCTACTGCTATAACTAAACGTATGCTTATGAAAAGCAAACACCTAGGACAACAGGTTGTTTTGTACAGGTTCGTATATTGTGAAAAAAAATTATGATTTGATTTATTGTGTTTAATGCCACTTTTAGCAATATTTCAGCTATATCATGGCGACCAGTTTCAGTGGTGGAAGAAGCCGGAGTACTCGGAGAGAACCACCGACAATGGGCAAGCAACTGGTAAGCTTTATCACTTGCGGCAGCGAGTCCAATGTACCCTTTTTGTAATTTACAAAACCAGGCGCGAACCCACGCCGTATTGGTGATAGGGTTGTATGAATTGTTAGGTAATCCAACTACCTAACTCATTGAGCCACGTTACGGAGAAGTTTCTTAATTAAAAACGTATCTTATATTGTTTTTGTCATGTCGGTTCGTCTCAAATATTTATGCAAAAAACTCCTATAACGTTTTAAATGAGAATTCTTCAAATCTTTTCCTGCTTGCTTTTCACCGAAAGAAGATGTGCATGTTGTTGTGGAAATTTGATCCGATCATCAGATTTTAAATGTGTAAATCATGATCATTTCCCACCAATATAAGTAATCTGTAACTTCTACGACTAACCATATTCTACATTTTTTATTGCAACATATTGTTGTACACCAACATATAAACAGCCTTTTCCCAAATTGTGACAATTAAGATATGGCCAATGTTCTGCAGCAAATCATGTCTAGATTCAACATTTTTCCTGTGATTCGTAATCACAATTTTTTTTTCTTGACTCATCATATCGGCTAATACATATAGATTATTACATGATATTTTTCAAAGTTATAGAACAAGAAATTTATTGTTTTAATATGCAAATCCAATAAATGCACTTTTTATGGCACTTTCAATTTATTAAGAGAGGAAATTGGCATTTAATAATTTTCTGTGCAAATATTCAATAAAACAGTTTAGTCTGCCTTGTTTGTAAACACAGTTTTCCGGAAATTCACGAAGTGAACTTACGAACTTTGACGGAAGGGCAAGTAATAACATTCTGGAAGCAGTTAATAAACTTGCTTTATCACCCCGCTTGGGCCATTCTTGTGAAACTGAGTGAAATAAACCTGATTCCTCTGATTATTTTAAACAAAACTCGAAAGTTTTATCACAGGGTAAAATTCTAGCTATATTATATCTACAAGTACAATGTATATATGTTATCGACCCATGAAAGTATATTGACGTCTGACATCTACCAGGGGCGGATCCAGGATTTCAAGTTAGGTGGGGCGCACTTAAAAATTTTTTTGGGGTATTTCGTGTGAAAAATCACGATTTTACGCCAAAAAAATCATATTTTTCCAATTTTAGGGGGGGGGGGGAGGGGGGGCGCGAAATTTTTGGGGTATTTCATGTGAAAAATCACGATTTTACGCCAAAAAAATCATATTTTTTCCAATTTTAGGGGGGGGGGGGGGCGCGCGCGCCGGATGCGCCCCCCCCCTGAATCCGCCCCTGTCTACCTCTGTCAATATACTTTTATTGGATCGATAAAGACATTCACTGACCTTTTCAAAAGGCTATAGTGGTATATTATAAATTTGAATTGTCCAAAGCATTTAATGTTCATCTTTATTAATTTTGTAATTAACAGAATATGGTTTTTTTTCAACTAACCATCAATAACGGAATGCCTATCTGAAAAATACTTTGCCATGGACCATTTGAATTGAACAATAATATCTGATGTTATTGTACACAAAGTTTCTGTCATATTTTTAGGTCACATGGCCATAGTCTTGTGATCTTGTCCCCATCACTTGTCATCTGTCATCTCTTCAGCTCTAGAGGAATCAATTGTATTATTGTAGTATTATCCTCTTGTTTTAATGTTTAACCAGTTGTTAAAAATTATTAATTTATTTAATAAAATTTGTTCAGGGTCTTTTGCTCTTTAAACCACGAAAAGAAGTTCAGATCAAATAAATGTAAGTATTGTTGTACCCAATCAAGCATGTGATTATAGGTGTATATTTAAACCCATATTAGAAGAAATTCTGTTAATATTCTGTCATGTTTAATTTCTCACCTGATTGTGATAAGAATTAACATGCTACATGTACTTTGTCATCAATTAAAAAACTAATAGTAATAATGCAAACTATTTCATTTGAATTTTGATATTTCTCCATTATTGATAATTAAATGTTTCTTTATTTTCATGTGCTTGCTCAGGCTTGCTATTGATTTTTTTCTTCTGAAAACTGGGGCCTAGAGATTAACATAGAATGCAATATAGAAAATGTCAAAAATGTCATGCATCATTATTCAGATACATGTATGTTGATTCAAGTTTGGACAATTTAAGGCCCAAAAGTATATGGTTTCCTAATGCCTCTGTGGTATTATGGTAAACATGTTTGACAATGCAGTAGATCTTTGGTTCTTTGCCTAGGTGGGTTAAACGAAAGACTATATAAAATTGATATTTTCTATTCTCTGCTAAGCGTACATCATTAAGGAGTAAGAGGACTGGTTGACTTGGAATCTTGATGATGTGTCTAAGTGGAGCGATATGTCTACACGTGGACTGTTGCCTCAGTAAGATAGGACTATGAAAATTCTACTTGGCGTGTTGATCGAGTATATAGCAGACGTCATTATTATCAAAAAGTAACTCGTTGCAGACATTGTATGGCTGAACATGTGCAATCAGTGCCTATCACCACTAACGTTGCGAGACCGAACCCCGTTCATGGCAAGGTGTACTCGATACAACATTATGTGATAAAGTTTGTCAGTGACTTGCAACAGGTCGGTGGTTTTTTCTGGGTACTCCAATTTCCTACACCAATGAAACTGACTGGCACGATATAACTGAAATATTGTTGAAAGTGGCATTAAACACCATAACCCTAACCCCCTTGAAATGCTGCCCACATGGCATTAAGCAGCAATCATTCACTATATTGTCTCTAAGCCGTTGTATTCTAAATATTAATGTAGTCTGCAATGGAAAAATGTTCAAAATTCTTAAGATCCAAGAATGAAAATGCAATTCTATTTTGTATGAAGCAACATTGTGATTTGAAGATGAATTTGTTTTACCAATGAATGTCCCAGGGTCCATTGGGTTCAAGTTCTGGGAAATGGAAATTTAACATGCATATACTATGATAGGCAATAGCATAAATCATTTTTATCAGTAGGAGAGCAATACAGGCTCATGTGAACCGCTACTTAAAATTGTATTTTCTTAATTATGAATTAGTGTACTAGTATACAGAACTTTTAAGGGGTTTTAGAACTGCATTGTCCTTATTAACCCTCAGTAAAAATATTGTCAAACAAAATATTTACAAAGATAATGTCTGTGTTTTTAAAGGAAGTGTATCAGAGTTTGATCTAAGTGAGCTATGCAGACTCATGTCATCATCTAATAGTTTATACTATTCTTTCAATGAAAAACACCTAAAAGAGTTGCCAAAGTTGTTTTTTATTTGTTACAAAGAAAGATTTGTATGCTGAAGTTTATTTTTTTCAGCTAAGCTTTGTCACCTCTTCCTATCAGGGAGAACTTCATCTTCAGATTCTTCCTCTGAGGATGAAGATGATAATGAAGATGAAGAAGAAGATGATGATGCTGAAGATGAAGATTATAATAAAGATGAAGAAGAAGATGATGATGCTGAAGATGAAGAAGAAGATGACGATGCTGAAGATGAAGATTATAATGAAGATAAAGAAGAAGATGATGATGCTGAAGTTGAAGATTATAGGGAAGATGAAGAAGAAGATGATGATGCTGAAGATGATGAAGAAGATGACGGTGAGGAGGAAGATGATATGTGTAGCTCTGACAATGAAGGAAGTAATCACAATAGTGTGGATACACAGGACAATAATGATGAGTTTGGATTGATGTTTGACGATGAAGACGATGATGATGAAGATGATATTACTGATGATCTATCCCCTCAGCTTCAAGTACTGAATGACAATAAGAGTGATGAAGACCAGTATGACAATAGGAGTGATGAAGACCAGAATGACAATAGGAGTGATGAAGACCAGAATGAACCTTTAGCAATTGACAACAATTCGAAAAAACAGTTGGCTACAAGTAATCGAAGACTTGATAGAACACCAGATACTCCTAATTCTATCAAAGTCAAGGCACAAATAAATTATGATCGAAAGTCAAAGAATTCAACTGAAGAAAAGAGAGGAATGAAAAGAAGATGTCGTTCTAAACTAAGGAATGATGACTCATCTGATGATGATATAATTACTACACCAGACAATAGAAATAGGCCAAAACGAAGGTGCACCAAAAATACTGATGACGTCAGTAGATACTAACAACAACGTTCAACACTAGGTGTCAGACTAGATGGTCCAGTAGGGCTTGTTTCTAAAGTTTATATCTATGATACACATTCAAATATTTTTGCTATCAACCGTTAGGAAAAGTTTTAAGATGCCAACGGGGTGCATAGAAGCCGTAAATCGACAAAATGCAGACAAAACAAAGACCAAAAAGAAAAACAAGAAGCAAAAATACAATGTTCCACAAAACACTGCACAGAAAACCAAACATTGAGATACAGGAATTTCAATGAAAAAACAACGGTGAACTCAGGTCCTCCAGAAGGTTTAGCAGTTCCAGCTCCATTAGTGACCCCGTCGTTTTACTCTTGTTAACAATCCGATGATACGTCATGAAGATGAAAAGACGAGGTGATTGTGACTATGACAAACGGAACATATCCGTGGTCATCTAAGACACAAATATTCAGTAATGGTTACCCAAGGTGACCGTGGTCATCTAAGACACAAATATTCAGTAACGGTTACCCAAGGTGACCGTGGTCATCTAAGACACAAATATTCAATAACGGTTACCCAAGGTGATCGTGGTCATCTAAGACACACATATTCAGTAACGGCTACCCAAGGTGACCGTGGTCATTTAAGACACAGATATTCAGTAACGGTTACCCAAGGTGACCGTGGTCATCTAAGACACAGATATTCAGTAACGGTTACCCAAGGTGACCGTGACCATCTAAGACACCGATATTCAGTATCAGTTACCCAAGGTGACCGTGGTCATCTAAGACAAAGATATTCAGTAACGGTCACCCAAGGTGACCATGGTCATCTAAGACACAGATATTTAGTAACGGTTACCCAAGGTGACAGTGGTCATCTAAGACACAGATATTCAGTAACGATTACTCAAGGTGACCGTGGTTATCTAAGACACAGATATTCAGCAACCTTTACCCAAGGTGACCGTGGTCATCTAAGAAACAGATATTCAGTAACGGTTAACCAAGGTGACCGTGGTCATCTAAGACACAAATATTCAGTAACGGTTACCCAAGGTGACCGTGGTCATCTAAGACACAAATATTCAGTAAGGGTTACCCAAGGTGACTGTGATATTTTCGAAGTTATGACTTCAACTTAGCCACCAGGCACACTTGGTTCAGTAGCTTCCTCATCAGCAGCAACCGTCTACCAGGGGATTTCTGATTTGGACCACAAGCCCTTGAGTGCCATATCAACTCCATATGCAAGTGCTGCTGGAATGTTGCTACATATAAATGGTCAGTTATAGCTGACATGACGCTATGTGATCAAGTTTTTAAGTATCGTACGGAGTGGTGTTTGTTTTCCACAGGTATTCCTGTTCTTGCACAAATACAACCGTTGTATTAATGGCTAATGAGACAAAGATGAACTACCAAATAGTGTATAGGAAACAAATAGTTTGTGAAAAATCAAATACAAGTAAAATAACAATGACTTCGATATAGTCATGTTCTCCTAATGTATTATTTTATTAATTTCACACACCAGGCAGTCGTTGTTTCCAATAGGATATTGTATTATGAGTAAAAAATGGAGTATTCAGAACTTATCCCTAAAATAACATATCAACTGAAATACGCAGGCATGTACTATAAAGTAATAATCAAACAAAAACAATATCCACAGAATAGTTCCAAAGTCACATCGGAAAACCTTACGTTAAGTTAATATATATCATGCCCATCTGGTACATATAGCTTCATTGGTACCTGATGTTTATCATTCCATGCCTATTTAGCACATATGATTTCACTGGTACATAAAGTTTATTATGCCATGTACATCTGCCAAATACGTCTTTATTGGTACATGAAATTATTTATACCATGCTTATATGATACATACGACTTTATTGGTGCATGAAATTATTTATACCATGCTTATCTGTTACATACGACTTTATTGGTACATGAAATTAGTTATACCATGCTTATATGTTACATACGACTTTATTGGTACATGAAATTATTTATACCATGCTTATCTGTTACATACGACTTTATTGGTGCATGAAATTATTTATACCATGCTTATCTGTTACATACGACTTTATTGGTACATGAAATTAGTTATACCATGCTTATATGTTACATACGACTTTATTGGTACATGAAATTATTTATACCATGCTTATCTGTTACACACGACTTTATTGGTACATGAAATTATTTATACCATGCTTATCTGTTACATACGACTTTATTGGTACATGAAATTATTCATACCATGCTTATCTGTTACATACGACTTTATTGGTACATGCAATTAATTATACCATGCTCATCTGTTACATACGACTTTATTGGTACATGAAATTATTCATACCATGCTTATCTGTTACATACGACTTTATTGGTACATGCAATTAATTATACCATGCTCATCTGTTACATACGACTTTCTTGGTACATGATCTGTTAAATACGACTTTATTGGTACATGATCTGTTACATACGACTTTATTGGTACATGATCTGTTACATACGACTTTATTGGTACATGATCTGTTACAAACGACTTTATTGGTACACGATCTGTTACATACGACTTTATTGGTACACGATCTGTTACATACGACTTTATTGGTACATGATCTGTTACATACGACTTTATTGGTACATGATCTGTTACATACGACATTATTGGTACATGATCTGTTACATACGACTTTATTGGTACATTAAGTTTATCTTTGTTTTTGTATAGTTGACTTATATTTATGTCATGTGTTTGCTATTCATGAAAATTGTTAATTTCATAAATTAAATAATTTGAGTGGATATGTGTGTCTCCCAGAAGTAAATAAACATACGTATATGCTGTATCCATGTTGCTTTGTTGTGTTTAAATGTTTTATTAACTTCGGCATTCTACATTCGTATTGATACTGAACTGATAATGTACAATTAATCAAAATGGTAATTACACGGGAAATGACCTTAAACATGTCTCTTTTGTGAAATATTATGTTGACAAATCTGTTCGATTTCATTTAATTATCAGCCAACATCTGTTGTAGAATTCCTACATCTATGAGGAATTATAATTACATATCAGGTGCATATTTGAGTAAGTAGTATGGTTATTGAAGACGTTATCTGGCATTACAATGGAAATATCGGATTATTAATATAATGCGGAATATCTTGTTAGTTCACTATATATCCCCGGTCTATTCATTGATTTTATTCCGAGAAATTAACAGAACATTTCATTGTTTCCTCCAATTATACTGGCATTTCATATCCCTTCATAGTATTGCAGTCCTAATCGATCAACTTTATTTACATTTAAGGGAAAGTCAATTAAAGCTTCAATAACAGAAGAGGTTTTAAGAAAGTTCCTATCTTGATTGAAAACAGAATGATAATACAACGGATTAGTGGCCTTGAAGCAACGTAATTGTCAATAATGATGAAGTCTTTGTACATGTGTATGCTATATATATGTCTTAATAAAACCTGATTCGTGATGTTAATACAATGGGATGTTGACCTTGAATCAATTTTATTGTTCATTACAATGTATGCCATCTTATCACGGTTGGTTCGCCTGTTGAGTGTTGTTTAATGTACCGTCTTAGCAAGTTAGTTTGCATGTTGAAGGTAGTCACATGTACCATCTCATCAAGGCTGAATCTCCTGTTGAAGGTAGTCACATGTACCGTCTTATCAAGGGTGGCTCGCCTGTTGAAGATCTAATCAAGGTTGTTTCGCCTGTTGAAGGTAGTCACAAGTACCATCTTATCAAGGTTGTTTCGCCTGTTGAAGGTAGTTACATGTACCATCTTATCAAGTTGTTTCGCCTGTTGAAGGTAGTCACAAGTACCATCTTATCAAGGTTGTTTCGACTGTTGAAGGTAGTCACCAGTACCATCTTATCAAGGTGGTTTCGCCTGTTGAAGGTAGTCACATGTACCATCTTATCAAGGTTGTTTCGCCTGTTGAAGGTAGTCACATGTACCATCTTATCAAGGTTGGCTCACCTGCTGCAGGTAATCACATGTACCATCTTATCAAGGTGTGTCCGCCTGTTGAAAGTAGTCACATGTACAATCTTATCAAGATTGTCTTGCCTGTTGAAGGTAGTCACATGTACCATCAAATCAAGGTTGTTTCGCCTGTTGAAAGTAGTCACATGTACCATCTTATCAAGATTGTCTTGCCTGTTGACGGTAGTCACATGTACCATCTTATCAAGGTTGTTTCGCCTGTTGAAGGTAGTCACATGTACCATCTCATCAAGAGTGTCTCGCCTGTTGAAGGTAGTCACATGTACCATCTTATCAAGGTTGTCTCGCCTGTTGACGGTAGTCGCATGTACCATCTCATAAAGGTTGACTCTTCTGTTGAAGGCAACCGCATCGGTGGCGTAATGGTTAGCATGCTCACCTCAAGTGCGTTAGATCGTGTGTTCGAGCAGCGATCGGGTCAGACCAAAGACTTTAAAATTGGTATTTGTTGCTTCTCCGCTAAGCACGCAGCATGAAGGATTAAGAGCAAAGACTGATTGGCTCGGAATCAGAATAATGTGTCTGAGTGGGGCAACATGTCTACCCACGGACAGTTGTGTCAGTGAATTAGCACTATAAAAATCCAACTCAGCGTGTTGGTCTAGTTGAAGGTAGTCATATGTACCATCACATCAAGGGTGGCTCGCCTGTTGAAGGTAGTCATATGTACCATCTCATCAAGGGTGGCTCGCCTGTTGAAGGTAGTCATATGTACCATCTCATCAAGGTTGTCTCGCCTGTTGAAGGTAGTCACATGTACCGTCTTATCAAGGGTGGCTCGCCTGTTGAAGGTAGTCATATGTACCATCTCATCAAGTTGTCTCCCCTGTTGAAGGTAGTCACATGTACCGTCTTATCAAGGTTGTCTCGCCTGTTGAAGGTAGTCACATGTACCGTCTTATCAAGGGTGGCTCGCCTGTTGAAGGTAGTCATATGTACCATCTCATCAAGGTTGTCTCGCCTGTTGAAGGTAGTCACATGTACCGTCTTATCAAGGGTGGCTCGCCTGTTGAAGGTAGTCATATGTACCATCTCATCAAGGTTGTCTCGCCTGTTGAAGGTAGTCATATGTACCATCTCATCAAGGTTGTCTCGCCTGTTGAAAGTAGTCACATGTACCATCTCATCAATGTTGGATCGCCTGTAGAAGGTAGTCACATGTACCATCTCATCAATGTTGGCTCTTACATTCACCATATTATTATCGCCTGTTGAAGACATTCACATGTACCGTCCTACCAAGGTTGTTTTGCTTTATGAAGTTATTGACATGTACCGTCTTATCAAGGTTGGTTCGCCTATCGAAGGTAGCCACATGTACCGTCTTATCAAGGTTGGTTCGCCTATCGAAGGTAGCCACATGTACCGTCTTGTCAGGGTTGGTACGCCTATGGAAGGTAGTCACATGTACCGTCTTGTCAGGGTTGGTACGCCTATGGAAGGTAGTCACATGTACCGTCTTGTCAGGGTTGGTACGCCTATCGAAGGTAGTCACATGTACCGTCTTGTCAGGGTTGGTACGCCTATGGAAGGTAGCCACATGTACCGTCTTGTCAGGGTTGGTACGCCTATGGAAGGTAGTCACATGTACCGTCTTGTCAAGGTTGGTTGACCTGTTCAAGGAAGTGATATATACCATCTCCTCACGGTTTTGTAGTGTTTGCATGTTGACATTGTTATATGGTATGTCTACATAATAAATATGTTGATGTGATGTTTAGTCGTAATATAATGTCAGAATGTGAATTATTACAGTTGTTCTATGATATAATCGTGGTTTTATATAATTTTGATTTTGCTAAACGTCACTTCTTCAAATTATATTTTAGTAACAAAGATCTTGATGTCACTAAAATCAGTAATATGCTGCACCATTATTTAATCCAATTCAATCAAAAAAATCTGTCTCACTTCACAGACAAATCAACTCGCGTGATATCACATGTATATACTTAACTAATTACTTCAAAATTTTACAACTGCAAAAAGTCATTAAAACATCTAAACATAAATCATCTCATTTCATCATAGTCCATCGGGGACATTTTTATTATTCGTAATCTTCATTTAGTTGTCAAAAGTAAACATAACAAACTGATGACCAAAGACACCAAGTACAGATATCCTAAACCTATTAATTGTAAATATATTACTTGGATCAGTGGAAGATTATACACGATATTTGGAGATAACAGAGTGAGGGAGAAGTATTAGATGATTGATTCTAATTAAAAATACGACATTACAACATGTTACAAGGTTCTACAAGTTTCTAGTCACCATAGATCGTCAAAGATTCCAACATTGCTGCAGAACTGGCAAGCCTTCATCAACTCTCCTATTTAATGATCCCAGTTTTAGAACACGTGAAGCATACATAGATCTTAGAATATTTATAAATTATGACTGCGCTTAGTCATGTTATATTGCGTACGAACATATATCTAGGAATATATCTATGACGGTGCTGGGATATGTTATTTTAGTAATATTTGTACCACTATCTGCTTAGAATTGCCGATGTTACTAAAACCTATTTTAAAAAATAACTCCATTGGTAAAATGTATCTTAGTACTACTACACCCGTGAGTGAATCTGATTTTGTGTGCGGGCGCTCAACTCTATTTATAAGCTGCTCAATTGGTTACCAAGTTACCGAAGTATGCTAGCAGGTAATCACTTTATTAAAAAAAATATTAATAAAAATGTGAAGAACTTTACTATTTAGGCACAAGTATGATGTATTATTAATGGAAATAGTCCTTCTTTTCTGACATATATTCTACCACTAAAATGCTCATGCTTATAATTATCTCGTGTAATACCATGAGAATGATACTATTTACCAATATCAATAAACGATGACGATAATTTGAAAATTTGAAGATACCAAAGGGGTAATCAGAAGACGTAAATCTAAGATACCAAAGGGGTAATCAGAAGACGTAAATCTAAGATACCAAAGGGGTATTCAGAAGACGTAAATCTAAGATACCAAAGGGGTAATCAGAAGACGTAAATCGAAGGACATACAATACAACGACAAAAAGAAAAAGGACAAAAGGACAAACAATGACCTACAAAGCATTACACAGAAAACTAACGATTGAGTAAAACGAACCCCACTAAAAATCGGTGAACTCGGCTGCGCCGGAAGGGTAAGCAGTTCCTGCTCAATGAGTGGCACCCGTCTTGTTACTCTTGTTACAAACCCTGTGATAAGTCATGAATGAGGAAATGATCGGATTGTGATTACGACAAACGGAATATGCTTTGGTCATTTGTGACAGATTATCCGTAACGCTTAACCCTTCTCTTCTTCCTGACTTTGTGTCTGGAATTAACCTGCATTAGGAAAATGCTATGTTAAACATTAGATGTTTTAATATACATAAAATAATGTAAATATGAATACATGGGGGAATTGTTTTTCTTGAGAATTGTATTAGTATCTATTAATGATAAGGCTGCTCCATTTTTTGTAATTTTAGAGTTCCATCCAAACCTTCTCAATTAATACTTTCCCAAACTACAATCAGTTACTGGTGAAATATATCCATTATTATTTCCCTGTTTCTAAATTTAAGTATCTATTAACTAACTATGATCTTACAAAAATACAATGGACCAGCTCTTCTGATCTGTTTATATCCATAGTATATACACTAAAGCACAGTAGATTATTAAAATCATACAGAAATCTATATCATATTTTATGAAAGACATTCTACAATACAAGGTTATCAATACGAGTCTGTAGAAATTGTCCATATAAATAAGAAAGCCTTGAAGATTTGTCAGACAGAGAGCATACAGGCTCCACATGTTAATAAACAACGCATAAAATAAGCCTTCAAATAAAAAGAAGTCATTTCGAATTCCACCTTTTGTTAATGACTAATGTTAATAGATAATGTAATTACCAATGATGCATAAGACTTTATTTTATGACGTGCTTTGATAAAATCCTCCATATGTTTATGATTACCCTGCTGAACATTCGGTTAAAAACTAGAATTGGATGTAAGGTGTCCATCTTCAGACTTTGTTTACATTATGACCGTGTTGTTCAGTCTTTTTTCTCCTTTTTTTTCTTCATTTTTAATTGAAATCTGTACATTTGTTAGTTATATACATCAAGTACCGATACCTTATCCCTACCTAAATAATACTAGTATTTACTATATGTGTTAGTATCTACATTTGTTAGTTATATACATCAAGTAAATAAGGGTAATAACAAAATTACCGAACTCCGAACAATCTTACAAAGGGAA
The DNA here is from genome assembly GCA_963680875.1 of Bathymodiolus brooksi. NCBI lineage: Eukaryota > Metazoa > Mollusca > Bivalvia > Mytilida > Modiolidae > Bathymodiolus > Bathymodiolus brooksi. Next base: position 15,913,040 of record OY804579.1, read on the forward strand.
AGTCAAAACTCATAAGTATATATACAGACAAAATCAGTCAACAACCGGAAAACTGTGAAAAGCGTAATGACCCTGACTTGGTACAGGCATTTCTAAAGAAATGGTGAGTTGAATCAGATTTTAAAGCGCCAAACCTCCCACTTTCATTACGGTTCAAAGGTTCCGGCTGTCACTATAACAATATTTATAACAATACTGGAACAAAATAGGTAAACTAGTTGTCAAAGCAGTACCAAATTCAGTGAAGTAAATTTATCCCTACCTCATTAATACTAGTATTTACTATGTGTGTTAGTATCTACTATTGACATATATATTTGATAGTACCACACACCAGTATCCTTATATTATTGTATAAGTAAAATAACAACAACAACAAATTCCAAATCAATCAAAAAATTAATTTAATATTAATGTTAAATTAAATCTCAAGTGGTGACCTTGTTAAATAAATATACATTTGTTTTATTGAATAATGACAAACAGTTTTTAGAAGATAAGAAAGATGGAAGAAGAAGATCATAGGCTTAATAAAAGAAGATAACATGGTAAAGTATTTTTCTTGATTTAATACCTTATTATATATAGGTGTGATGTAAATTAGACTTAATATTTCCAAAAATGTCAACATTTAATAAACAATGTTCCAGTTAGTATCTGGTGACAAATTTAGACATTTCTTGAACATCCATTTGTGCCAGTGCTAATCCAGTACCTGTATTCCTGACGCCCTATGTCGTGGCTCCCCTTATTAGTGTTCCACGAATTAATGTGAGAAATGATTTTTCGTTTTGTTGATATTGGTAGAATTGTTGACCATCACTTTTTAAACCTTCTTTTTATAATAAAAAGGCAGATTGGTACATCTGTTGTGGATGAATTTCCTTCCTTGATTTTCTTTTAGTCCTAAAATACGAGGAGCCATTTTATTCACTATCATGTTCTGTACTTACATTTGTTTAAATTGTTATTCTGTGACAACTTTCTGCTGCCATATCATTTTCAAGTAAGTAAATGATACCTGTACAACTACTGTTGCTAACCCCGAAACCAAGTCTGACTTTAAATTAATATTCTATAGATGTATAGCAACAACACCGATACCCTAATGTGTAGAACACTCCTGTTTAATATAAAATAAGGATAATGACCCTTTCTTATTACAACGAGTTAGTACTTCTATTATGCAGCAAAATATTCACGGATTCTAAATTGGTAATATCACAGTTGTAAATCCCTTTGGCACTAAACGGTCCCTTTTATCTCTATGAAATATTAGCAAACAAATCATCTTCCAACACAATCCGAAATGTCTATCTTTCAAAATTGCTAGAAGAATGTGATTAGCTGTCTTAGGTTTCTATAAAAAAAAAACAGGAAGAAAAAAACCCAATGTAATTATACATATTGTATATTGATTCTGGTAATAGACTTTCATTGACAGGTGTGCATTAAACTTACTAGATTTTATTTTTATAGGGGGTGTCGTTGTCGTGATCCCATGATTTATGGATTTACAACTACTTTGCAATCAGTTTGTCAGTGACTTGCGGCAGGTTGGTGGTTTTCCCCGGGTACTCCGATTTCCTCTACCAATAAAACTGACCGCCACGATGTAACTAAAATATTGTTGAAAGTGGCGTTAAACACCATAACCCCAACCCATAATCCTTTTTCTTTATATACACAACAGTCGGGTCAAATTGGGAACCTAATTTTTTGTCAAATAAAAATGAACACAGCTTTCTTACTAACAAGAAGTAAAAAAGAGAGGTTGGGATTAATAATATTTATCGTCACTTTCAGTATTCTTTCACATTTATCGTGACTACTAGATTCATCGGTGAAGTAGAACCAGCACAGATGTAACAAGCTAACCGATGAGACACCCAGAGGTTGATAGGTGTCTGGAAACTTTAACATTTGATGTGGGTAACGATGAGTCATAATAAAACTGTCGATGTCTAATTTAGTGCACAAGTAAAAAAATTGGACAGTCAAATATAATTCACCTCTTTGGGGGAATGTTTTAGTCAAGTTTGCATAAAGTGATATCATGTAAACACGGGGAGTGAGAGCATGCCTTCTGAAGAGATTAGTATCTCTCTCTCTCGTCTCCATATTCTGTCATGTTCAAATTTCCAATGCCGACAATTGGCTAAGACACGGATATTTAATATTTGTAATATATTCAGTGATGGTAATAATAGAATGTCTAACGCCATGTCTTTATGTTCGTAACTCGTACCTATGACATACAAGGAACAAAAGAATAAATCTAATAAAACAATAAATGACAGCATGACAGTCTGGCTTTACTTCAGTATGTCTTTATACATATGTATGTTCTCTATATCTATAATTGTTACTTCAGAAATATCTCTAATAATAATCATATGTTTCATAGCTGTAAATGTTATTGTTAAACAATCATATGGTTCATAGCTGTAAATGTTATTGTTGAACAATCATATGGTTCATAGCTGTAAATGTTATTGTTGAACAAACAATGCAACCAAGTGTGAGTAAAACTTGACTAAAAATATTTGCAGTTAATTATCGGATTGCTCTATATATACTCATGATTAATAAACATACACAATGACATGCTCAAAAAAGAGTTTGAAGATACCAAACGGGTAATCAGAATCCGTACATCGAAGAAGAACAGACAACATGATGGCCAAAAGAAAAAGGACAAAAGGACAAACAACGATCTACAATCATGCATATAAAACTAAAGATCGAGTAACACGAACTCCACTAAAAACCTGGGGTGAACTCAGGTGCTCTGGAAGGGTAAGCAGTTCCTGCTCCACTACTGACACCCGTCGTGTTAATCTAGTCACAAACTCGGTGTCAAGACATGAACGAGGAAAGGACAGGGAAGTGTTTACCACAAATGTACAATTTATATATACAATGTTGGATGCATTGCACATTTAATCGAAGTATTACAACTTACAGGGTTCAATACGCAGTACATATAGCAGAAGCTTAAAACATTTAAAACGCACAGATGTCTAAACCACATTATCCAACAGAAGCTTAAAACCTACAAATGTCTAAAGTACGGTACATGTAACAAAAGCTTGAAACGTACAGATGTCCAGAGCACAGTATGCAACAGAAACTTAAAACGTACAGATATCCAAATTAAGCCCAGTACATGTATATATGTCCAGAGCACAGAGCAGGAAACAGAAGTATAAAATGTACAAAAATCTAAAGCACAGTACATGAAACAAAAGCTTAAAACGTACAGATGTCTAAAGCACAATATATGTAACGAGAGAGTAAAACGTACAGATGTCTAAAAGCACAATATATGTAACAAGAGAGTAAAACGTACAGATGTCTAAAGCACAGTATATATAGCAAAAGCTTAAAACGTACAAATGTCTAAAGCACAGTATGCAAAAGAAACTTAAAACGTAAAGATGTCCAAACTAAACCCCGTACATGTAACCAAAATTGGTGATTGCTTCAACATGAAATGGCAGCCTCTTGAAGTAGCATTAGCAAATGTACATGGTTAAAATAGAGATGTATTTATCAATGAAAATGAACTTAGTATATGCGTGATGGGTGTCAAACAATATATAATTGATTAATGTAATTGAATGTATACATTACATGTGTATTCCTTTTCTCAAAAATAAACAAATTGCAAAAAAAAAATAATTGGGCTGTACATTTAAGGATACCAAAGGAATAATCAGAAGGATAGACAATACAATGGCCAAACAAAAAGAGTCAAAAAGACAAGCAATTATCCGCAAAGCAATACACAGAAAACTCCAAAGACATAGAAACACGAACGCCACTAAATCTCGAGATGAACTCCGGAGGGGTAAGCGAAATCCGATGATGAAAGAGGAAATTGTTATGTGTTGTAACCACGACAAAAGGAACATATCCGTGTTCATCTGTGACACAGACCTTCCGTTACAGATGCCAAATACATTGATCATGTAACAGAGACTTGCAAAATACAGATGCACAATTCCGCGCTCATTTAACAGAGGTTTAAAACGTACGGATGTCTAATGCACTTTACATGTAATAAAAGAACCTTAAACTTTACATATAAAAAGGAAATTTCGTAATAAAGCCATGTAAGGCTTTTAGTAAAACGACGTAAATTAATGGTTTCTTGTTACATTACAAACAATAGTTCGACGTCATAAAACTGGCGTATCATTTAACATTGTCAAAAATAGTTGGACTTCAGCATTCTTTAGCTTTACTATAAAAGGACTAGCTGAATTGTTGACAAGAACTCTAAGGCTTCTGTGTTGTATAAGCATCTTTTTTTAGAAATCATTTGTTGACAATATCTCTGAGACTTCAATAACATTACATTGTGGTGACAATTAAACAGATGTTTCGACTATGAGCATACCTCATGAATATTATTCCAGAAACGCGTCATGTACACTAAATAAGATATCTACGTTTTTATTATTCTTACAATTATAATCAGAAACGTCAAAATTCTCACAGGACAAATCGCAAAAACGTTACATTACAATCATATGACGGACATCCACATTAACGACCTGTGAATGCTAAATTATGTTACCGTGATACCCGGTGTGATTTCTACGTAAAACACATATTATGTATCGTGTTGACCTGCACCATGTCTCGGTAAATCTATATTGGTCATCTTACCGCTTTGTATGATTTCTACGTCGTAAAACATGTGTTAAATAAACGTAGAGAAAACCGAAGGGGCAATCAAGAATGGACAATCCAGAGACACTGTCATCATTGGGTGCACAAGACACAGGACGAGGACAAACAAAACAAAAAACACAACACAGAAAACTAAAACGATGAGCAACACGGACACCACCAAAAACAAGGGGTGAACACAGGCGCCTGCGAAGGGCAAGCAGGTCCTGCCTTTCACGAGACACCCGCCACGTTACTCATATAGACATTATGTGTTAGAGACCACTATAAACAAACACAAATAACGTAAATAAAACATGAGCCCTCCTACAAACAACTGGAGGTAAAGACGAACCGAACATCGTTGCTATGTTGAAATCGTAACGGACATCACAATACGGAACTAAGAATGTAACGACACATAGGACGACACAAGAAGCTAAAAAGATGAGACAAAAGTACCATGATGCCAGGTCAGTATACTAGTTATGGTGATGTCAAATATCTTCTTCTTTCTTTTTTTTTCAAATAAAACCTCAATATATGACACAGAGTTATCGCTGACTGAAATGAGGGAGTGTAAGGACAGAGAACCCAGTGAAAGTGATTAATAAAACCTATGCATCACATGATGTCTGTAATATTCTTCGTAAAACGTATGTTCCGTTTGCCTTTCTCCTTTGCTTTGTTTTGTTTTATTGGAGTTCGCTATTAGTTGTGCCTATTTGAATATGAGGTTTATATCAAAACTGATGTCTGCTATTTTTATTTAATTTTTTAGCCACCCTCTATGATTTGAGTGTTTTACTTGTCTTGTTTTGTGCATCCGAATTTTGTTTTGTTGTTTATTTTTAGACATTTCATTTGTAATTATAACTTTTTATCATCTTGTCTTTATTGGTAATGACTTTATTGATAACATTTCTGAAATATATCATAAACTGCCACTGGTGGATCAGGAACTGCTTACCCTTTCGGAGCACCTGAGTTCACCCCTGGTTTTCAGTGTTTACTCGATCTTATTGTATTGTAGATCGTTGTTTGTCCTTTTGTCCTTTTCCTTTTCTCCATTGTGTTGTATGTACTTTTTCCATTTATGGATTCTGATTACACCTTTGGTATCTTCAAACTCTTCTTAGAATTTCGATTTGCGTTAAACTAAGGTCACACAATTTTTTAATAATAGTTGGGTCGATACCTCTGCTGGTGGACTATAAGTTACCGGAGGTATCATTCGTCACGTAGTTATTGCTTCAGTATGTTCCTAAAATACGTGTATTGCAATTTATCAAAACGGAGGTCAACCACCCTCATGTATAGGTTGTCTATGTCCTTAGCTAGGTTTATTTGCTCCGAAAGTCTTAAATTATTTCCTCGTTCATGACTTATCACCGGGTTTGTAACTAGATTAATACGACGGGTGTCACTAATGGAGCAGGAACTGCTTACCCTTCCGGAGCACCTGAGTTCACCCCCAGTTTTTAGTTTTATATGTATATTTTATAGATCGTTGTTTGTCCTTTTGTACTTTTTCTTTTGGCCATTGTGTTGTCTGTTTTTCTTCGACACACGGATTATGATTGCCCCTTTGGTACCTTCAATCTCTTCTTATTTGGCAATCTAATACATTGATTATGAGCGTATCTGGTGAAGGTTATTCCAGAAACTCACCATATACACTTTATTACATATCAACGTTTTGAGCATACTATATTTATATAAGGTTATTGCTCTAGCGTGCATTTTATAAAATATATCATGGTTAGTATCTAAGGAAGCATAAGGATTTTGACTTTTTGAACATGTTTATCTAATCAAATGGTTGACGTTTATTATATATATAGTATAATAATATCATATTGCTCATTACAAGTCCGGATCAACTTTCATCTTTCAAAGAAAGAAATTCTTTGTCCTTACACGAAAACGTGATGTAGTTGCTACAACGTAAACAGTATTGGAAAATGAATTTCAATCAGAATTGAAACTTAATATCTATTAGCTAATTCAAATATTTCATGATTATGTCTGGAATTTGTGCAATATCACCTCTATTGAATAAGCACTTCCAGTAATCCGTGCAACGCAACTCAAGCATGTTTTTATAGGAATTTGTCCTATATCACCTCTATTGGAAAAGCACTTCTAGCAGTCTGTGCAACACGTGTTATAGGACTTTGTCCAACAATATCAAACTGTTAATGAACACTTCTACCAGTCTGTGAAACGCTACTCTGCATGATCCTACTAGTGCTTTATATCACATGAAAGTGAGCGATTATGTATATATGTGTTACATGTAAGGGTATCAATTTTCATCTAGCTGTCAACGATTTTTCTATTGGATTTTGGAACTGTTTCGACAGTCTGGTATTTTTTCTCATTTTAATAGTACTAATAAGTGTTTCTAAATAATGCTATTTGTACTAAAACTAAGAATCATTATCCTCAGACATAAGTGACTTTAACCTATGTTGGCTATCCTGCAAATAGGCCCTTTGCTATTCTCTTAAAGTATTTGCCTTTTTATTCATTTAACTTTGAGCGTACCTGAAGAACAATTTCCCAAAACGTATAGAGCGCACGAAATTAGATACTATCACTGGGTTGATACCTTTGATAGTGGATTATTAGTCCCCGAGGGTATCAGCCTCACAACAATCAGTGTTTCGGGACTGATATGGTTTATTATTAAAACTTACAGCTCCTTAATAATGTATTTATTATTAAAACTAATCCTCGTCTCTCTCAGTAATAAGTAGCCACTCGATTGTGGCTATCCTTATTGGTCTCTAAGCTTTTCTTTATATTTGGCATTCTAATCTTTTGACTTTAAACTACCTGGTGAATGTTATTCCAGGCATTCTAATCTTTTGACTTTAAACTACCTGGTGAATGTTATTCCAGGCATTATAATCTTTTGACATTAAACTACCTGGTGAATGTTATTCCAGGCATTCCAATCTTTTGACTTTAAACTACCTGGTGAATGTTATTCCAGGCATTCTAATCTTTTGACTTTAAACTACCTGGTGAATGTTATTCCAGGCATTCTAATCTTTTGACATTAAACTACCTGGTGAATGTTATTCCAGGCATTCTAATCTTTTGACTTTAAACTACCTGGTGAATGTTATTCCAGGTATTCTAATTTTTTGACTTTAAACTACCTGGTGAATGTTATTCCAGGCATTCTAATCTTTTGACATTAAACTACCTGGTGAATGTTATTCCAGGCATTCTAATCTTTTGACATTAAACTACCTGGTGAATGTTATTCCAGGCATTCTAATCTTTTGACATTAAACTACCTGGTGAATGTTATTCCAGGCATTCTAATCTTTTGACATTAAACTACCTGGTGAATGTTTTTCCAGGCATTCTAATCTTTTGACTAAACTACCTGGTGAATGTTATTCCAGGCATTCTAATCTTTTGACTTTAAACTACCTGGTGAATGGTATTCCAGGCATTCTAATCTTTTGACTTTAAACTACCTGGTGAATGTTATTCCAGGCATTCCAATCTTTTGACTTTAAACTACCTGGTGAATGTTATTCCAGGCATTCTAATCTTTTGACATTAAACTACCTGGTGAATGTTATTCCAGGCATTATAATCTTTTGACTTTAAACTACCTGGTGAATGTTATTCCAGGCATTCTAATCTTTTGACATTAAACTACCTGGTGAATGTTATTCCATGCATTCTAATCTTTTGACTTTAAACTACCTGGTGAATGTTATTCTAGACATTCTAATCTTTTGACTTTAAACTACCTGGTGAATGTTATTCCAGGCATTCTAATCTTTTGACATTAAACTACCTGGTGAATGTTATTCCAGGCATTCTAATCTTTTGACATTAAACTACCTGGTGAATGTTTTTCCAGGCATTCTAATCTTTTGACTAAACTACCAGGTGAATGTTATTCCAGGCATTCTAATCTTTTGACTTTAAACTACCTGGTGAATGGTATTCCAGGCATTCTAATCTTTTGACTTTAAACTACCTGGTGAATGTTATTCCAGGCATTCCAATCTTTTGACTTTAAACTACCTGGTGAATGTTATTCCAGGCATTCTAATCTTTTGACATTAAACTACCTGGTGAATGTTATTCCAGGCATTATAATCTTTTGACTTTAAACTACCTGGTGAATGTTATTCCAGGCATTCTAATCTTTTGACATTAAACTACCTGGTGAATGTTATTCCAGGCATTCTAATCTTTTGACTTTAAACTACCTGGTGAATGTTATTCCAGGCATTCTAATCTTTTGACATTAAATTACCTGGTGAATGTTATTCCAGGTATTCTAATCTTTTGACATTAAACTACCTGGTGAATGTTATTCCAGGCATTCTAATCTTTTGACTTTAAACTACCTGGTGAATGTTATTCCAGGCATTCTAATCTTTTGACTTTAAACTACCTGGTGAATGTTATTCCAGGCATTCTAATCTTTTGACTTTAAACTACCTGGTGAATGTTATTCCAGACATTCTAATCTTTTGACATTAAACTACCTGGTGAATGTTATTCCAGGCATTCTAATCTTTTGACATTAAACTACCCGGTGAATGTTATTCCAGGCATTATAATCTTTTGACTTTAAACTACCTGGTGAATGTTATTCCAGGCATTCTATTCTTTTGACTTTAAACTACCTGGTGAATGCTATTCCAGGCATTCTAATCTTTTGACTTTAAACTACCTGGTGAATGTTATTCCAGGCAGTCTAATCTTTTGACTTTAAACTACCTGGTGAATGTTATTCCAGGCATTCTAATCTTTTGACTTTAAACTACCTGGTGAATGTTATTCCAGGCATTCTAATCTTCTGATTTTAAACTACCTGGTGAATGTTATTCCAGGCATTCTAATCTTTTGACTTTAAACTACCTGGTGAATGTTATTCCAGGCATTCTAATCTTTTGACATTAAACTACCTGGTGAATGTTATTCCAGGCATTCTAATCTTTTGACTTTAAACTACCTGGTGAATGTTATTCTAGACATTCTAATCTTTTGACTTTAAACTACCTGGTGAATGTTATTCCAGGCATTCTAATCTTTTGACATTAAACTACCTGGTGAATGTTATTCCAGGCATTCTAATCTTTTGACTTTAAACTACCTGGTGAATGTTATTCCAGACATTCTAATCTTTTGACATTAAACTACCTGGTGAATGTTATTCCAGGCATTCTAATCTTTTGACTTTAAACTACCTGGTGAATGTTATTCCAGGCATTCTAATCTTCTGACTTTAAACTACCTGGTGAATGTTATTCCAGGCATTCTAATCTTTTGACTTTAAACTACCTGGTGAATGTTATTCCAGGCATTCTAATCTTTTGACTTTAGACTACCTGGTGAATGTTATTCCAGAAAGCATCATGTGTTCTAAGCTAGATATAGGTCCGATTTTATTATATTGAAAAATTGGACTATTGAATAGCACATCTGACTGTCTGTGAAACGCAACTCTGCATATTCCATCTAGGAGTTGTCAAATGCCACTTATGTTTAAATATCAGACTTCACAGAGTAATATATTCAACATAGAGTTCAAACTGTGGTTCTCTTTTCATAGTATAGAAGTACTATGTTTATATTGGAAAAATTATTCAAGTTAATTTAAAAAAAAGTAAATATCTATTTTAGTGCCCACGACCTCTTTCTGGAATAACCTTCACCTTTGTCAAAAAATGTGAGAGCCAAATAATATAAAATCTTTGGGAACAAGATAACCAAAGGGTTTATCAGAATACCCAAAATCTACTAAGGCTACCTATGTCTGAGAGAGATCAACATTAGCTTTAATAATATTGTATACTTAGGGCAATAATATATATTCTTGAAAAGTTTGAAGATACCAAAGCGTTAATTAGAAGCCGTAAATCGAAGAAGGATAGACAATGTAATGGCCAAAAGAAAAGGGACAAAGAATGATTAACAAAGCATTACATGGGAAGCTAAAGATCAAGCTACACGAACCCAACTAAAAACCGGGGTGAATAGTTCTGAGCAAAGCCTCACAAGAAAAACTTGAAGATGCCAAAGGGGTAATCAGAAGCTGTAAATCGAAGACACACAGATAATACAGACAATACAATGACCAAAAGAAAATGGACAAAGGGACAACAATGATCTACACATTGTTACACATAAAACTAAAGATTGAGCCATATGAACCAAACTAAGCAAACCCTGGGGTTAGCTCAATTGCTCCGGAAGAGCAAGCAGTTCACATATATTAAACATTGAATTGAAAATCATGCTCTTTGAAAATAAACGTTAGAGGATATCGAAGGGGCAATCAAAAATGAAAAATCCAAAGACACTGGCAACATAAGGTACACAAGACACCGCTATGCACAACCAAACGCAAATAACGTAAATAAGACATGACAAGTTATATATTCCATTTGATGAGTGATTTGTGATCCTGCTAAATTTACTACTTGATGGATTGGTATAGACGTTTTCTCTGAAATAAAGGATACATTAAAGATAAGTTCAGATAACATGTCCAGGGAACCACAATCCGTCAGTCATACGCTTGACGATCACAAGATCATCTCAAAATAAATCCGAGGTGTCCCACGAGAAATTCCAACACTAATGAAACAGTATATCATCAATTCACTAGAATTGTTTGATCAGTTTGATCAAGCGGCATATAATTGAATCGGATTAAGATGGAAATTGAACAAGAAAGTACGCATAGCAGCGGTTTGTCTAACAATGAATGGTGATATGAAGGAGCAGTTCGTGGTGAAATCTCATCCACACCAAATGATTCCAGAACTCTAAAAGATGTTTTTGATATCTCAAATGATACTGGATATTTTCCCCTTTTACGTAGCTTTTCCTGCTATCTCCGACAAGACTTGTACCGGGTTTGACCATACGAGTGACACGTGGGTGTCTTATAAGAAACAGGAACTGCGTACCCTTCACAATAAACCTGTGCTCACTCCCGGTTTTTTTGTGGGTCTGTGTTGCTAATCTTTTTAGTTTCTGTGGTGTACTTTTCTATGCTTTGTTTATTTTCGTCCTGTGTTTTGTGTACCCAGTGTTCCAGGTGTGTCTGGGTTGTCTAGTTCTCGATTGCCCGCACCTTCGGATTATTCTGACGTTTATTTGACAACTCGGAAAACCAGACGTTCTTAACTGAAACGTTAACTTCTAAAAGAACCAGATATAGTATAGAAAATATCAAACGTGTTCGAACCAGTCTTGTCACTGTAAGAAATTATTGATTAAATTGTAAAATAGCGATGGTCAACAGTTTTATTTATTTTTGGGGTGTTGTATATAGTATGTTGTCAACTTACCTATTGTACGTTACTTTTACTTTGTTTATCATATAAGCCTTCATGTAGTAAGGTCTTGTTCAGATATTTGTTTTTATATTGGTTTGTTGTTTTTGGAGTTGCCATAACCGTGACAGAGAATGCTATGATAAGCAGCTTAATTTATTGGGCTAATGGCTTTTGACTCAGGATTCAACTTTTTAATTCTGGTCATGTATTTAGTGCGTATTAGTCGCATGAATTTGCCACAAAATGATCTCTTCTGAAACAAAATGGTCCTGAAGCAAATTACAATTGAAAATAGAAGGCATTCCAATTTCATTGTTAAATGCACATTAATTGAATAAATCGCTAAATTGCTAATGAAATTATATATTAATAACGTAGATATCACAATTAGTGCGCATGACGCATTTTTGGAATTACCTTCATCAGGTGACGCTCAAAATCGAAAGATTGGAAAGACAAATAATTTAAAGTTTTGGGAGCAATAAAACCAAAGAGCCTAAAATGAATGCCCATATTTATTTGTAAAGATTGAATACATTACCTGTCTCTTAATTAATTGACTATGAGTTGTCAAACTAATTACATCACTTAATGTGGTCGTGCCAAGGAATCGTTTTAACTAGCCAATAGGTAGAACTGCACGCCATTTTCGATTTTTAGCATACATTCTGTTACAGGCATCATGAAATAAAAACGTAGATATCAAATTTAGTGCGCACGACGCGTTTCTGGAATAACCTTAATCAGGTACGCTCAAAATCTAAAGATTGGAAAGCCATATAATTTAAAGATTCAAAAGATGTCCAGTGTATTGGTGTATATTTTAACATGCAACGGCAATGTTACATAAATAAATTGTTAAATTAGTTTTGATGTCATATGTTTTTTCTCTCCAGATTTTGGCAATGATATGGTGATCAGTCATTCTCTTTAACATGCAATGACAATGTTACATTGTTAGATTATAGTTTTGATGTCAGATAGCATTTTTCCCAGCTCTTTGCAATGATATGGTGATTCGTCATTCTCTTGTCAATTTAACTATAAACATCATACATGTCTTGGGTCTATTTTTCGTTTTCAACACATTTCCTTTACGGGGTCTTTTAGTTCTTTAATTTGTTCTCCATTTCTTGTATTTATATTATCACGGTTTATTTCTCTAATGTATGTATTCCTGTGTAGGGTGGATCACGATATGAATTATGTTTCTTACGACATATAATAAAATGAAGAAAGAAAACACCACATCGTCATAATTATATACAGTTCTAAAATCCAATCGAAATATCGCTGAATCTACATTCGTAACATATGCCTACATGTACACAACCACTCACTCCCCTGACAGGAACTTGATTTAAAATGTGGTGGTCATGCCAGTGTTTTCCTGTGGTGGTCATGCGCAGTGTTTTCCACACGTACATGTGAGTAAAATAGTGTTTTTCCATATACGAGTATAATGTCACCCTAAGATATAATTGGTTGGTCAGCATTGTTGTTAAGAAAGATTAGTCCAAATCTTTCTTCTTTGTAATAATCTAATTATTTTCTCCCTTGGTGTTACCCTAACATATATATATATAACAACATCTTCTCTAACATATATATATATATAACAACATATTCTCCTGTTTTCCTTGTTATTGTTCAAAATTTACATCTCAAACAGACTTCGTTCACAAACTACCAAACTACTTGTTCAGTAATCGTCGTTAATTAATAAACACACACAGTTACTGTTTACCCTGCAACTTCTAAATATCTCAAATGTTCATTATATTTTGAAATTATTACAATTAACTGAATTATATTATATTGAAAACTAAAAACTATGGAACCCAAACCTAAAGCTAGAAATGATATATATCATTAAAATGATACTTATACTAAATCGATATAGATTTTTTCCAAGTGCTTTTTCCAAATTCTGTAACAGGTTGAAACTGAAAAGCCGGAACGGAACAACGGCATTATACAGGCAATACGTGTACCAGTGATAATAAAAAGAAGCGAACTAGATAATATATTTACCGTTGTAAGTTGTTTTTTATCTACATATTTTATATGTGTCATGTAATATTTTGGAAAATGTCTGTAATTATGCATACACAAATCATTTTTCTTGTAGGTTATTATTTAATTAATTGTCCCTAGTCTAAGTAAAGAATACTCCTGTTAATTGATATTAGTGTTGTATTCTTTCTCACATACCTCATTTATTTATGCTGCTTCGCATCATTTTTGGTTATAACCCGATAACAGTGATCACTGTTCCACCCTTTGTGAGATAACAGTGATCACTGTTCCATCCCTTGTGAGATAACAGTGATCACTGTTCCACCCCTTGTGAGATAACAGTGATCACTGTTCCACTCCTTGTGGGATAACAGTGATGACTTCCACCCCTTGTGAGATAACAGTGATCACTGTTCCAGGCCTTGCGAGATAACAGTGATCACTGTTCCATCCCTTGTGAGATAACAGTGATCAATGTTCCACCCCTTGTGAGATAACAGTGATGACTGTTCCACCCCTTGTGAGATAACAGTGATCACTGTTCCACCCCTTGTGAGATAACAGTGATCACTGTTCCATCCCTTGTGAGATAGCAGTGACCACTGTTCCATCTCTTGTGAGATAACAGTGATCACTGTTCCACGCTTTGTGAGATAACAGTGATGACTGTTCCACCCCTTGTGAGATAACAGTGATGACTTCCACCCCTTGTGAGATAACAGTGATCACTGTTCCATCCCTTGTGAGATAACAGTGACCACTGTTCCATCCCTTGTGAGATAACAGTGATCACTGTTCCATCCCTTGTGAGATAACAGTGACCACTGTTTCACCTCTTGTGAGATAACAGTGATCACTGTTCCACCCCTTGTGAGATAACAGTGACCACTGTTTCACCTCTTGTGAGATAACAGTGATCACTGTTCCATCCCTTGTGAGATAACAGTGACCACTGTTCCATCCCTTGTGAGATAACAGTGATCAATATTCCACCCCTTGTGAGATAACAGTGATGACTGTTCCACCCCTTGTGAGATAACAGTGATGACTGTTCCACCCCTTGTGAGATAACAGTGATCACTGTTCCATCCCTTGTGAGATAACAGTGACCACTGTTCCATCCCTTGTGAGATAACAGTAATCACTGTTCCATCCCTTGTGAGATAACAGTGATCACTGTTCCACCCCCTGTGAGATAACAGTGATCACTGTTCCACCCCTTGTGAGATAACAGTGATCACTGTTCAACCCCTTGTGAGATAACAGTGATCACTGTTCCATCCATTGTGAGATAACAGTGACCACGGTTCCATCCCTTATGAGATAACAGTGATCACTGTTCCATCCATTGTGAGATAACAGTGACCACTGTTCCATCCCTTGTGAGATAACAGTGATCACTGTTCCATCCATTGTGAGATAACAGTAACCACTGTTCCAACCCTTGTGACTATCATCTTTAGAATTCGCTTATTGGAAAATGTGGTGGGATTAAACCGGTTGAGATCCCACCCCTCTTGATAATTGAATTCTCAACGGCAATACAGATATAATAGTACCGCAAATTATTTCTGTAGGCCTTCTAGTTTTCGAGTTTAATGTACCGCGATAACATGCGGCTAAAAATGAGTTCAAATCATAGATAAATGTTTGTATTTTCATATTCGTTTGCTCGTACGATGTTTCTGTGGTCACATTTTTAGTTATCTAGGTGTTATTATAGGTACCCCTTGATACAAACATTTAGTAGCTATTTTCAAATACGACCTATTCCTTTTTATCAACATTCGTGAGCATGTGTCACATTATTTTTCGAAAGACGAAACATAAAGTATTAACACCAGATAGTACAAATCTGTTGATAATGATTCTTTTTAAAGATTTAGAATAATAAATTTTGTTATTTTTCTATGCATTTTTTTACATAATTTTCATTGATAATCTGAACAATTGTTATGAAATTGCGCCTTGTTATAACAAAAAGACAATTATATGTTGTAACGCTGCTCCGTGTCAAATTTCACAATTTTATACAGTGCTATTTCGAAATAAATCGAGAAAAAAAAAACTCTACCTACAAAGGCGGCTTTTAATGCGGAAATTTTACCAATCCGATAATTGATAGGAGTGTTACTGTGTTCGGTCACTAAATAGGACAATTGACTCGATAAATCAGTTTTTGAAACGTCGTGTCATAAGCAAATATTGACGACTAGTTATATTTACTTGTTATTTTATGATAAATGAAATGCATTTGAGCGCTTCACTTTAGTAACTTTTGTTGTAAATAGTTTGTTTAACTTGTTATTATTTTCGACTGTTTGTAATACACAAAGCGAACCCTTGGGATACGATATTTTCCGGTTTTTACTGGTATTTTGTAAATAACTGATTTGTTTCTATTTTTCGGTTTTCTTTGTTTTTATTTTGTTAGAGAAATAGAGAGTTGGTATTAAGTTGATTTTGTTTCAAAATGTGATCAGTTCTGAGCTACGGAGTTTTACACAAATTTTGTGTACATATTGAATTTGTTAATTTGTGTTCTTCATATATTATATTGGTTATTAGTTTTGACAACCAAGTTTATTAAGATATTATGGCTAATTTTGAGAGTCCAGTAAAACTCGACCCCTCTAACCCCAAAAAGAAAAGAAAACATTTCATGGGACAAATGCATCGTTTGTCAACGCGTTTCACTTGAGCAGACAGTAAATATGAGAGATGTTGGGAAGAGCAGTTTTGTAGAGGCAATGTCTACACGCAAAGATTCCGTTTTTGAGAAAGTGATTCAAGAATTGACTTGCCTCGAAAACGTATATTCTACCGATGTGAAGATTGTTTATCATCCATCTAGTTATCGATCTTATACGAGTAAACGAAATTGTCGAGTGTTTAAAGTTCAGCATAATCTGACGGATCCAGTTGAATGTCCCTATGACAAACAATATGAAAATAAGCTTAATAAAGTTCAAACTCGCTCGCTATTACCAACTGTCACTGTGGATATTAACACATGTTTCCTATGTAAAAAAAAAGACATTTAAAAAGGACAGAAAGCTGCACAAAAGGGAATCATGCGACCGCGTAAAGAAAATAGCGAGATGTGCTGAAGAAAGTAAAGATTTATCAATGATGAAAATCATTGAAAGTGATGGTTTTATTGAACGTGCTGTTTATCATAATGGATGCGTAACGATTTATTTACTGAAGTTGAAACCGGCGAAAGCGAATAAAAACAACGATGAAAGTGTTCATGACATTGCTTTTAGTTCTCTCATTTCTAGTATTCACGACGACCTGTTTCTGCACAAGAAAGCATTTCTTATATCGTATTTACTAGACAAATATCGATCATTTTTGCCTAATGACGTGCCAGATACCTACCCTTCAGCAAAACTTCAGGCAAAATTATTGGGTCACTTTGGTGACAGAATTACAATTCAGCCACAGCGCGGTCAAGGCATGTCAAACATCATGTTCAGCTCGTGCTTAACAATAGGTGATGCTATTGCTGCAGCGGGTAAGCTAAAATCAATGTTAAGGCTGACTGAGATAGAACATGAGTTGGCCACAGAAACTTCTCAAGAGAGTCAAGAACACATACTTCATTCAGCTGCAAGCATTTTAAGACATGATATTCAGAGTTTTGCTATCAACAACGAAGATTATCCAAATGCAAACGAAGTTTCACTTGCCATTTCCGTCGAAAAAATGCCTCAATCACTTCTTAAATTTATCTGTTGGATAATAGATGAAAAGGCATACAAAGCTGCATCTGAACCGTATACTGTATCAATCGATAAAATCAGAAAGATTCTTGGAATTACAGAGTCGATAGTTTCGCTTTCCAAACATACTTTTACCCCTTTCCATCTAGGGTTGGCTGTACAGTTGCATCACGAGTTTGGTTCACGCGGATTGGTTGACAACTTGAATTCTCACGGTTTCTGTGCTTTCTATTCAGAGGTGAGACGGTTCCTTACAAGTGTTGCTTTGAAAGAGGAAGACAGCGTCAAAGGGGGCGTGCATGTCCCAGATGGCATTGTTCCTGTCTCTCAAGGTGGATGTCTCATACAAGAGGGTGCTGACAATATAGATATCAATACAGAGACAATAGATGGCAAGGACACTTTCCATTCTATGGCAAGGGCAGTTTTTCAAGCATGCCCATCACCTATAGACTCATGTATGCGACAGGTGTCTATCAAAAAGAGCAACGATAGAACCTTTCATATGACTAATGATGCTTCTTCACAAGCGTCATGCCTACCATTCTCAAAGCCAAATGTACGAGGAATTCCAAAACGTTTTCCCAAAGCTTTTGAAATAATTTCAAATTGTGCCGGACAAATGGAAAACGTTTCTGAAATTCTTTGGGTTATTTTGAGGTCACTTTCAAGATATATTGAAAATTTTCCAATGTCTGTAACTGATGTCGAATGTCAAGTTATACCATTTTGGACTGGATATAACAGTTCTCTTTCGGAATACAGACCTGAGTATTCTATTGTGTCGTATGCTCCAATAGTAGACGCAAAGCCAAGTGACATGTTAACGGTATATACAACCATGCGTAGGTGTCAAGAAATGACAAATTCTTTAGGACAAGCATATTCTATCCAAACATTTGACCAACAACTATATGCAATCGCGAAACAGGTTGAATGGGCTAAACAGGAGACATTTAAATCTCATATTCTCCGGTTAGGAGGCTTTCATACAATGTCGTGCTTTGTTGCGTCAATTGGTAAACTTTGGGGTGATGGTGGATTGAAAGATCTGTTGATTGAATCTTGAGTGTATGCAGCAGGAACAGTTGAGCAGATAATGACCGGCAAACAATTTAATCGTGCTGTACGGGCATTGACATTAGTATATGAAGCCTTATCCTTACTGTGGCTATCAGCTTTCTTTGAGTGGTGCAGAGAAAATGATATTTTAACAGCGCTTAAAGACAAGTTGTCTCCTGTCCCGGCTTCGCCTCGATTTTTTAGAATTAATTATTTTTTGTTTAAATGTTTCTATGACTTACTCAACCCATCTTCAGCACCGTTAGAGCATCAAACAAATGTTTCCAAGAAGGACGACTGCTGATTGTAAATGTTTGATTTCACACAAAATTCTCGTTATTTATGGTCAACAGGAAGTCGGAAATTAAGGCACTATAACTTAATAACTTACGCATGATAGCTTTGAAAATAACTTTGACTTATCAGCTACCAAATTATTGTAGAAAAAGTGAAAATACAAAAACCTGTTTGGATGTAGGTACCGTTTAAATTTTTGTTGTTAAATTTTAGGAAAATTAGATAGTTCAAGATTGACGCCATCTTAACATGGGTTGTATAAACATAACGATAAAAAATAGACCACAATCGTATCATTTGTCACATTATCGTAAAAATATATCCATTTTGTTTTCGTTTAGCAAATTTAATTTTATTGGTTTTTTTTTCTGATTTTGAGATATGACCTTTAACCCTGATTTTAGAAAAACGTGACCATTTCTCATTCGTACGAATAAAATTTTCCGATGCTCCCCATTATCCTCTTTCCAACGATATATAATTTAGCTGTATGTTCTCTCGGTACATTAAATCCATCTGAACAGTTTTCCATTTGCAGCACTATAAACAAGCAATGAAAAGAACATAGCTCTATGGTCACCAAAAGAAAACAAGACCATAAGAGCTACAGAACCGCAGCTTTAGGATGCAGCTGTTATCCGTGCGTTTGCTTTTAGGATGTCCAAAAATTGTCAAGAACAAAGGATACATAATATTTCATCTTGTTTGATGGACGAGGTGAAAGGACACCTTTTTAAGGGACGACCCAAATTGTATCACACTCAATTTTGGGTTACTTTAACCAAGCGCTTTGAACTAACAGGGTCGTAAAAACGTAGATATCAAATCTAGTGCGCACGACGCGTATTTCTGGAATAATCTTCATCAAGTACGTTCAATATTGAAAGATTGGAAAGCCAAATAAATTAAAGTTTTGAGAGCAATAAAACCATAGGGCCTAAACAGGATAGCCTAAATCAGCAAAGGTCACCTATGCCTGTGGGAGGAGAACCTTTGTTTTATTAATAATTACATAATTTAAGAACTGTAAATTTCAGAAATAAATATATCTATATAAAAATACATATCAGTGCTGAAGCACTGACTACTGGACGGATGATACCCTCGGGGATTGATAGTCCACCAGCAGAGGTATCGACCTAGTGATAGTAATAAAAACGTAGATATCAAATTCAATGCGCACGACTTGTTCCTGAATGTGTTCCGGTGAGCTTAAGTGATTGTTATTTAACAGCAAGTGAGATTTAAAAAACGTTGCTTTTGATTAGATGATAATAATGTCTGTTTTGTACTGGGACTAACGCGCTTAGATATTTATAGTGCTAGCTCACTGAAACAACAGTCCGCGGGTAGACATGTCGTTCCATTCGGACTCAGAACCAACAAGTCTTTACTCAGCCTTTCTTCTTAATGCTGCATTCGTAGCAGATAATCAGCAAAGACCAATTTTATAGTTTTTACTATGACTGGATCAGTGATCGAACCCACCAATCTACCGCACTCTGAGAGAGTATAACACTCCGAATTATCTACAAATATATCAGTAAAAACTGATCATGTAATATATCAGAAAGAACATGTGTAATTGTTCATAAATCCAAGTGACATTAAGGTTCTTAAATCCATGTGGTCATTCCATTTCCACTAAAGGGGAGTTTATTTCCATCGGCAGAATATCGTACTTTTGCACATAAGTGCAAAGTGTTTTTGTATTCACTAAGTGCAAAAGATTTGAAACTTAAGTGCAATGGTATTCGTTTTCACTTAAGTGCAATTAAATTTTTAATTGTACTAAGTGGATAAACCATTAATGTTCCACCATCCCGTTTTTTAATGGGATTCGTGTTCACGGCAGTGCGTACCTAGAATGTCTGCCACCCGGACATAGATTGTCGCCCAAGTATCGGGAAATTGAACGTAAGTTGGGGACTTAATCATAAAAGCAAATAATGTACTGATGGTAATTTAATAGCAAGGAAAGTGAATAAGTTGGAATACAATAAAGTAATTTGGAAAAAATAAGTTCATCAGAGAAAATCCAAGGTAAAAGACGGTTTGTCGATAAGCGCTAGCCAGGGCGCGACCAAAACCATCAACCAAATCACACCCCCAAAAAAAAACACAAAAAAAACAAAAAAAAACAACAACAACAAAAAACAACAAGCACATAATTATGTTGTCCGCTCATATATTTCACATTGTCAACAATGATAAAACCTCACTGAATACATCGCTAGATATATTCCATTCATCGGTAAGTAATAATGCATTTATAATAATTACATTTGATAACAAACAATAAGAAAAAAGAAACATTTATGAATTTATTATCACATATCGAGTTCAATATATCTTTATGTAACAGTACAGAAAGGTCATATTCGTGGAAAAAGAGACAACAATGAAAAAAAGATTAACACAAAAGGAAATGGCTAACTTCAATATATGAAGTGTGATCACTGTGCTGTAAAACGTTTCGTTTGTTTGATGTACAACTGTACTGATTTGAATAGTTATGAATATTTTTCCTCGGATCATCGCCAAAAAGTAAAGTTTTAATAATTAAACTGTCAAGAAAATGCAGATTATTTGTCAACTGTTCACGAGCTTCAACATTTATACATGTACAACACTCTAGAAAAAATGAATCGCATCCAATATTACCAATCCACAGACACATCCTGGGTCGTTAATTAATTTTATCCGAAAAGATAAGCATTCAGGTTACTAAATCTATGTCTTAGTCTAGTATGTAGGACATTTAACATTCTATGACCATATAAATAGCAACTAAGAGATTTAAATAAATTAACATCATTTATTAGTGACTTTTTACAACTACTAACTGTCGGGACATTTCTTATTTCTGGTGTCAGATTGTTCCAAAGTTTGATCGAAGAAGGGAAAAATGAATTGCGATACAGCTGAATTGTAACCTAGTCATTGGGTTACTATATTCTATTTGATTACGTAAATTATTTCGATACATCCTATACAGGCTTATACAACAGACCCAAAAGTGCCACACCCATAAAAGTGTCATCCGGGGTGGACCCATGCACCCATCACCTTCTCTAGTTACACAACAGTAAGCAAGAACTGCTTACCATTCCGGAGCAGCCGAGTTCACCCCCGATTTTTAGTGGAGTTCTTGTTGCTTAATTTGTATGTATTATTTATATTTATTTATTAGCAGTATAACATGCTTTTAGCTCATAACACCAGCTCCATTTTTGTTTTTAAATCATAAGCTTTTGTTACCGTGCTTGATTTAATTAATTTTACTATTGTATATGATACATGGTATGTGCTACATGTGTGCTTTTACTTTTTTGTTATTTTGCTATTATAAGTGCTTTTTAAACTGTTAATTTGCATGCATGCATTAGTTGTTTAAACTGTTATTTTATTTTGTGATGTCTGTCAGTCAAAAGTTCACTAGAGCGTTAGTGCTGTTTTGACATGCTGACTTTAAATAAAGCTTATCATATCTCATCTTAAGTTTTACATGTAGTGCTTTGTAGACGTGTTTGTGATTTTGTCCTTTTCGTTTGATCATTGTGTTGTCTGTTCTTCGATTTACGCCTTTGGTCTCTTCAAACTATTCTTCTATGAAATATTTTCGGAAAATGTCCGGAATTGGTTAATTTACAATTAGCCCTTTGTTCTGGGCAAGAAAACCAGTCTACAGGGAAGTAACTGTTTTATAGCTTTTCTACAGGATTCACTTTAAGGTTAAACTAAGCAAGTGACATTCATATTTCATAAAAATGGTACTAAATCTGAATCATATCCTTAAAAATCATCATTTTGTAGCATATTAAACAAATCATGTGCTTGAAGTCAGAAAAACAGAAGCGAAAATGAAGTTGTTGACCCTTGAAAATCCTACTTTCACCTTTAATTTAACACGAATTCGGGTTGTTACTTACCTATGTAAGCATTTATATAAAAAAATAAAACCAAAATCTGTTTTTTTAGTGACATTCAGTATTTTGCAGTATCTAATAATAACCTAGGCTAGGGTTTATTTTTCATCTATCAATGTAGGGATTCATTTTGTATTTTAATTTTTGGTACTACTTTATCACAGGTTTCGGTAATCTCGTTGAGATTAGGATTCCGAAGAAATTTTCTGTCTGTTCTTCATTAAAATTTCTTCGGAATCCTAATCTCAACGAGATTAAGGTTTCGGGTCCATTCGCCTTAATTACACATTCATCCTGGGTCCGTTCGCCCTTTAAGTTGGCCCGTTCATCCTGATAATTAATGAACATATTGCATATTTTAATTTACATTGTAAAGAAGCATCGATTTGAATGAGAGGGAGAGAGTATGTGCATTTATTGTTAATTGATTGTTGAACTGACCATGATCTCAATGAAAAAAAACAACTTACTAATCTACTTGTTTTTTGTTATATTCTTGGCATATACTAGTAGTTGGGAAAAATCAAACCGCCTTTGCCACTCCCATATTTGGGAGTCGTTGTCTGATGACCATTTAAATGATAGATCTCCATAATTTCCATGGTCAAAATACAGTAATCAATAGACACCATACAATTTCAATTTATTTGAAATAAAAGCAAATGTAAAATGAACACATACAAATGTACAATTTCTAGACTCTCAATTCACTCATCTTTACCTGTTTTAACTTTACTCATTATTGAAATATACACTTGTTAGCATACCTCATATTTAAGATTGCTCAATTTATTAACTATAATCCATTAAATATCATTAATACAGGTACCTCATTTATTATTAATATCCTAAATATATATAATTATCAGGGCGAACGGACCCACTTTTAGGGCGAACAGACCCTGGGTGAACATGTATAAGGGAGAATAGGATGTAGGGTGAATGTGATTTAGGGCCCGAAACCTTTATCACATTACCACATGCAAGACACCATTCTCTATCCAGAGTTGTCGTTCCTGCTTACGCTACACTCCATCTCTGTCAATGACCATTTTACAAGATTTTTGTAAAATTTAGAAACAGTAAAAAAAATGTACTTAAAATTGTTTTAATTATTGGTAAATATCAATAAAGATGAAAATAAATCACTCATTTCAAATCAATTCTCTCTTAAAAATGATTTGTGATCGTTTTTAACTTTTTAAAATAGTTCTCCAAGAAATGGGGGGAGGGGAAATCATTTTTAAGAGAGAATTGATTTGAAATGAGTGATTTATTTTCATCTTTATTGATATTTACAATAATTAAAACAATTTTAAGTACATTTTTTTTTACTGTTTCTAAATTTTACAAAAATCTTGTAAAATGAGCGCTGACAGAGATGTTGTGTAAGTGTAGCAGGAACGACAACTCTGGATAGAGAATGGCAAGACACATGTACACATGCATTTAGTATATTTCTGGACAAGAAAGCCAAAGCCACGAATGTCCCTATTAACATATTACAAGATCATTGAAGACTAGTATAGATAGTGATCATAAAGAAGAGACGAAAAGGCTAGCAGATTTCATAATGACCGTTGCATATTATATATATATTTATCCCCGCCTGAAAATTATAACAACTTTTGATTGGTTAAAACCCTGGGTATAAAAAAACCCATATTCCCGGCTGTTGCTAGGCCATATTACCGGGTGTAACTAGCCATTAACCAATCAAATGTTGTTATATTTTTCAAAACAGGGATAATATGACGTCAAAGCTCGTGACGTTACACTCCAAAATCAAATTTAGTTAATTTTGGTTATATATTGAATAAAAAGCTGTTAATTTGCTCAACTGAAGGGTTCTACCAAAGGTAGTACCCTACACCATGTAAAAAACACTCGAAACTTTCATATTTGTTACTTATTCTTTCCAAAAACAAAGAAAATATCACTTTTACGTGGCTCGCCGGGATCCAAAATGTCTTCTTTTTGACTATTGCCAGGATAAATTCCTTATTTACGTTCCTATCCGTAGATGTGGAGATTTTAACACCCTTCAGTACCCTTTGGCTGCGTCTCAGGATGTACTTGGCTACTTCAGAGTGTTAAAATCTCCATATCTACGGATAGGAACGTAAATAACTTATAATATATATCAATGTCTTGCACCACCAAGGTTTTGGATTTCTACGAGTGGTGATGTGGTACCGTGAATTTGATGCGATCTTATATGAGATAAAGTAAATATGTCAATGAGTAACAGAATGTCTGTGGTTTTTTTCTACTACTCTGGAAACTTCACAATAAAAACTGTGTGTGGAGTAATGTAACTAAAATATATGGTTTAAGGTGATATGTAATACCCATAATCCGATATAGATATAATAAATCTTCTCTTTTTGTTTGCAGATGGAGAAAGCAACATGTGGCTTTTGTCACAGAGATAACAGTCAAGATATAGAGGAAGTCTGTGGTAATCTACATGTGGAAAAATTGAACGGCAAATATATTGCAGCCCATCATAAATGCTTGGTATTTAACTTACACATGATTCCATAGTTAAATATAAATAATTATAGATTTTTATTCATTTCTTCTTTTGTTGATTTGTTTACTATTTACATATATTATGAAACTAGAATGGAAAAAGAATATGTCGAAGTTTAATTTTGACAATTTAATGTCTGTATTACACATCTTATGCTGATATTGTCACTTAATTAATTTTATTTTATTTAAGAAGAGTTTGAAGATACCAAATTAAATGGGTAATCAGAATCTGTATAAGATGGAAAAATATAGAACTAACATCACTTTTATATGTAACCATTGACTGTTTCATGTAAACTTTCTGTTTATGAAATTTCATAGCATAAAACAATTTAAGGCATTTGCAGGATGAAAAATAATATACATTCTAATAATAGGGATACTCCGTTTTCCTCCACCAGTAAAACTGACTGCCACGATATAACTGAAGTATTGTTGAAAGTGGTGTTAAACACCATAACCCTAACCCCTAGCCCGATACATTCTAATATGACATCCTTCTTTCACTTTGTAAGCAAACCAGCAATATATTTACTTTGTAAACTCTCACTGGCACATGCACGCTCAGTGCACACATTTAAACCAGCTGATAAAATCATGCAGTAACATTATTTACATTTTAAATACATCATATTCACTTAAAATAATTAACATATTCAAAAATAAATAAATATGTGGTGTGCAATTAAAATGTGCAATCACAATATTATTGTTACGGCTGTTCCATCAATAATACTTTCCTGTCGCAAATGTTGTTGAGTCAGTCTGCTAGAATTTGACATGATGAAAGATAGAACAACCAACCCGTATTCACATCAATTGTGTGTTGCCTTGCCCGCAAACATAAACAATAATTACCACCTTTCTCATCAAAGAATACTACCGTATTTGTATTGTTAGACATATCAGAATCAAAATTATTCATTGTTAATTCTTCATATTTTATTTTGCATTCAATAGGTAAATAGATTGAAAATTCTAATTAAACTTTCTCCATAGCTTGTACAAAATAAACTTGATATCCTGTGACAATGTCTTTTATATTACAGCAATACAGCGCACAACTGATACAATACAAGTTTGATAGCTTTGGAGGATTCAAGCTGGAAAAGGTCTTGGAGGAAATAAAAAGAGGAACATTCTTGGTAAGGCTAAAGAAGCTTTTTAGCATACCTTTCAAAGGCCCATGTGTGCTATTTGTAATCACTTTTGTGTCTGTCATCTGTGTACATTAACATGATGTCATCTATTCCAAAATGACTGGAGAAGTAATAAAACAAACCTGGTATATATCATTAGAATTTGTGAATTTGATGCCAATCCAAAATTTAGCATGGCCACCAAGGCTAATAATGTGACTTCATCGGTTGAGATTCAAAGCTCTCTTTTTTCCAGAAACCATTTAGTGGTATGAAATTTAATAAATGTTTGAATGATTCTGTGATGGTCCTTTGTGTTTTTGTGCTAATCAAAAATTGTATGATGGCCACCTTGATAGGACAATGTTTAGCATAGAACCCTATGAGAAAAATGTTTTATAAAATCTCTGACACCACAGCATTATTTAAAAACAAATGTTGCTGCAATATTTCTTAGACGGTCCCCTACAAAATGTATGTTGTGTCAATTGCAAATCAAGTTTGGCTGCCACAAAACAAAAGTTTAACATTGGACATAAATTGTGTCAGTCAGATATTAATTAGGGGAGAGGTATATTTAGCAAATGATTTCAATCTGGTTGTTTCACAGAGGCTATAAAGTTGATTGAACTAACACTGTACTTAAATAATTAAACACAAATGTTTAATTTTCTTAGTAATTGTCATCCATTCCAAGTTAATCAGTCTGTTTATAACTATGATAACCAGGTGAGCCTGTAGTATTATGTTTCCACATACCCGAGAAGTTAAAATACTCTTACAACTTTTTCTGACCTTCATTTTATGCATGAATGGGAGATTTTGCAAAAGACCCATAAATTTTACTATTTTCAAGATTTTGTAATTGTTCATTGGAATAAGTTTTATGGAAAGGATTTAAAAGCAGATGTAAAAATAATGTCAATCTTTGCTTTAATTTTTTTCACCTACTTGCTCGAAAGCCAAATTTAGAAAAAAATGACATTTATTTAAGCAAATTCTTTCATAAATTTTCACTTGTCCGAATCCAGTTTTACTTGTTTCGGGCTTCGGGCAAGTGGGTTAGCTTGAAAACTGTAATGTGACTAACTTAGTGACTCATTCTACACTGTAATGTGACTAACTTAGTGACTCATTCTACACTGTAATGTGACTAACTTAGAGACTCATTCTACACTGTAATGTGACTAACTTATTGACTCATTCTACACCGTAATGTGACTAACTTAGTGACTCATTCTACACTGTAATGTGACTAACTTAGTGACTCATTCTACACTGTAATGTGACTAACTTAGTGACTCATTCTACATGGATTTTAAATATTTTAAAACTTTTTTATTTCATGTGTTTATTATTATGTTTTTTTTTTACAGAAGTGTGCAATATGTAAACCAAGGAAAGGCAATAGTAAGAAGAGTAAGGATGGTTACAATTTTAATGGTGCTACAGCAGGATGTGCGTTAATGACATGTCAAAAAACCTACCATTACTGTTGTGCTTACAGAGATCCTACTGCTATAACTAAACGTATGCTTATCAAAATCAAAGACCAAGGAAAACAGGTTGTTCTGTACAGGTTCGTATATTGTGAAGAAAAACTTATGATTTGATTTATTGTGTTTAATGCCACTTTTAGCAATATTTCAGCTATATCATGGCGACTAGTTTCAGTGGTGGAAGAAGCCGGAGTACCTGGAGAGAACCACTGACAATGGGCAAGCAACTGGTAAACTTTTATCACTTGCGGCTGCGAGTCAAATGCATCCTTTTTTGTAATTTACAAAACCATGTGCGAACCCACTCCGTATTGGTGATAGGGTTGTATGAATTGTTAGATAATCCAACTACCTAACTCATTGAGCCACGTTACGGAGAAGTTTCTTAATTAAAAACGTATCTTGTATTGTTTTTGTCATGTCGGTTCGTCACAAATATTTATGCATGGAACTCCTATAACGTTTTAAATGAGAATTCTTCAAAACTTTTCCTGCTTGCTTTTCACCGAAAGAAGATGTGCATGTTGTTGTGGAAATTTGATCGGATCATTAGATTTTAAATGTGTAAATCATGATCATTTCCCCCCAATATAAGTAATCTGTAACTTCTACGACTAACCATATTCTACATTTTTTATAGCGACATATTGTTGTACACCAACATATAAACAGCCTTTTCCCAAATTCTGACAATTAAGATATGGCCAATGTTCTGCAGCAAATCATGTCTATATCCAACATTTTTCTTGTGATTCGTAATCACAATTTCTTTTTCTTCACTCATCATATCGGTCAATACACATAGATTATTACATGACATTTTTCATATCATACCCTTTATCAGCCCTAGGTCATGATATATGAACGAGGGCTTATAAAGGGTATGATATGAAAAATGACATGTTATATGATATGTTTATTGTATACTTGAACAGAGGAAATAACTGATTTGTACCAAAATATTTAGTCATTTTTGGCAAGAATTAAATACAAAGTTATAGAACAAGAAATTTATTGTTTTAATATGCAAATCCAATAAGTGCACTTTTTATAGCACTTTTAATTGATTAAGAGAGGAAATTGGCATTTAATAATTTTCTGTGCAAATATTCAATAAAACAGTTTAGTCTGCCTTGTTTGTAATCACAGTTTTCTGGAAATTCACGAAGTGAACTTACGAACATTGACGGAAGGGCAAGTAATAATATTCCGCAAGCAGTTAATAAACTTGCTTTATCAGCCCGCTTAGGCCATTCTTGTGAAACTGAGTGAAATAAACATGATTCCTCTTATTATTCTAAACAAGACTCGAAAGTTTTATCACAGGGTAAAATTTTAGCTATATTATCTACAAGTACAATGTATATGATAAATGTTTTTATCGACCCATGAAAGTATATTGACCTCTGACTTCTACCTCTGTCAATATACTTTCATTGGATCGATAAAGACATTCACTGACCTTTTCAAAAGGTTATAGTGGTATAATATAAATTTGAATTATCCAAAGCATTTAATGTTCATCTTTATTAATTTTGTGATTAACAGAATATGGTTTTTTTTAAACTAACCATCAATAACGGAATGCCTATCTGAAAATACCTTACCATGGACCATTTGAATTGAACAATAATATCTGATATTATTTTACACAAAGACGATGAAAGTTTCTGTCATATTTTTAGGTCACATGGCCATAGTCATGTGATCTTGTCCCCATCACTTGTCATCTGTCATCTCTTCAGCTCTAGAGGAATCAATTGTATTATTGTATTATTATCCTCTTGTTTTAATGTTAAAAATTATTAATTTATATTTAATAAAAAAAATTCAGGGTCTTTTGTTCTTTAAACCACGAAGAGAAGTTCAGATCAGATAAATGTAAGTATTGTATCCAATCAAGTAAGTGATTATAGGTGTATATTTAAACCCATATTAGAAGAAATTCTGTTAATATTCTGTCATGTTTAATTTCTCACCTGATTGTGATAAGAATTAACATGCTACATGTACTTTGTCATCAATTAAAAAACTAATTGTAATAATGCCAACTATTTCATTTGAATTTTAATATTTCTCCATTATTGATAATTAAATGTTTCTTTATTTTCATGTGCATGCTTGGGCTTGCTATTGATTTTTTTCCTGCTGAAAACTGGGGCCTAAAGATTAACATAGACTGCAATGTAGAAAATGTCAAAAATGTCATGCATCATTATTCAGATATGTTGATTCAAGTTTGGACAATTTAAGGCCCCAAGGTATATGGTTTTCTAGTGCCTCTGTGGTATTATGGTAAACATGTTTGACAATGCAGTAGATCTTTGGTTCTTTGCCTAGGTTGGTTAAACGAAAGACTATATAAAATTGGTCTTTTCTACTTCTCTGCTAAGTGTACATCATTAAGGAGTAAGAGGACTGGTTGCCTTGGAATCTTGATGATGTATCTAAGTGGAGCAACATGTCTACACGTGGACTGTTGCCTCAGTAAGATAGGACTATGAAAATTCTACTTGGCGTGTTGATCGAGTATATAGCAGACGTCATTATTATCAAAAAGTAACTAGTTGAAGACATTTTATGGCTGAACATGTGCAATCAGTGCCTATCACCACTAACGTTGCGAGACCGAACCCCGTTCATGGCAAGGTGTACTCGATACAACATTATGTGATAAAGTTTGTCAGTGACTTGCAACAGGTCGGTGGTTTTTTCTGGGTACTCCAATTTCCTCCACCAATAAAACTGACTGCCACGATATAACTGAAATATTGTTGAAAGTGGCATTAAACACCATAACCCTAACCTCCCTTGAAATGTTGCCCCTATGGCATTAAGCAGCAATCACTCACTATATTGTCTCTAAGCCGTTGTATTCTAAATATTAATGTAGGCTGCAATGGAAAAATGTTCAAAATTCTTTAGGGTCATATGAGGTATTGCCATCACTTGGCGTCCGTTGTCCGTCCGTTAACTTTTTCATATTTTAATCTACTCCTCTGAAACAACTGGGCCAAATGGAACCAAACTTGGCAGAAAGCATCTATATAAGGTCCTCTATAAAATTTCTTCATTTCGTCCGATTCCGCCAACAAATATGGCCGCCAAGGGCAATTCTTGTTTCTGATGGGCTAATGTTAAAAAAATCTTCTCCTCTGAAACTGCTTGGCCAAATGGAGCCAAACTTGGCAGGAAGCATCTATGTAAGATCCTCTATATAACTTCTTCATTTGGTTCCATTCGGTCTACAAACATGGCCACTGTTACTAAAAATAGAACATATGGTAAAATTGCACGTTTTTGGTAATAACTCAAAAACCGTTAATAATATCAGAAATCTGACAGAGGTCAAAAAGATCAGCACAGCAAGATCTAACTATTCTGAAATTTTGAAGAAAATCTGATTACCTATCTTGGAGTTATTGCCCTTTTTTCATAAAATTTTCAAAATTTTAGTACTTTTCGTTTTTTATTTCAAAAACTATAAGAGATAGATGTTAAGTTTAAACAGCAAACATGTGCAGTATGTCAAGGTTAACCTAGCCTGCAATTTACCCATCTTGAAGTTATTGCCCTTTTTTCATCAAATTTAAAAAAAAATTAATACTTTTCATCCTTTATTTCAAAAACTATAAGAGATAGATGTTAAGTGTAAACTGAAACCATGTTCAGCTTGTCAAGATCTACATGCCCTGCAATTTTGAAGTAAATCTGATTACCCGTCTAGGAGTTATTGCCCTTTTTTCTTTATTTTAAACATTTTTGTCTGATATTTTAAAAACTATTAGAGATAAAGGTTAAGTTTAAATTGCAAAAATGTGCAGCATATCAAGATCTACCTACCCTACAATTTTGAAGTTAATCTGAGTACCCAATTTGGAGTTATTGCTCTTTTTTCATCAAATTTTCAAAATTTTAATACTTTTTGTCCTTTATTTCAAAAACTATAAGAAATAGATGTTAAGTTTAAACAGCAAACATGTTCAGCATGTCAAGATCTACCTAGCCTGCAATTTTAAAGTAAATCTGATTACCCATCTTGAAGTTATTGCCCTTTTTTCATCAAATTTTAAAAATGTTAATACTTTTCATCCTTTATTTCAAAAACTATAAGAGATAGATGTTGAGTGTAAACTGAAAACATGTTCAGCTTGTCAAGATCAACATGCCCTGCAATTTTGAAGTAAATCTGATTACCCGTCTAGGAGTTATTGCCCTTTTTAGCTCACCTGACCCAAAGGGTCATGTGAGCTATTGCCATCACTTGGCGTCCGTCGTCGTCGTCCGTCGTACGCCGTAAACTTTTTCAAAAATCTTCTCCTCTGAAAGTACTAGACCAATGGAAACCAAACTTGGTCTGAATCATTACTAGGGTGTCTAGTTTCAAAATTGTGTCCGATGATGCCGTGCACCAACCAACATGGCCGCTGTTACTAAAAATAGAACATATGGTAAAATTGCAGGTTTTTGGTAATAACTCAAAAACCGTTAATAATATCAAAAATCTTACAGGGGTAAAAATGATCAGCACATCAAGATCTACCTACCCTGCAATTTTGAAGTAAATCTGATTACCCATCTTGGAGTTATTGCCCTTTTTTCATCAAATTTGTAAAATTTTAATACTTTTCGTCTTATATTTCAAAAACTATAAGAGATAAAGGTTAAGTTTAAATTTCAAAAATTTGCAGCATGTCAAGATCTTCCTACCCTGCAATTTTGAAGTAAATCCCATTACTCATTTTGGAGTTATTTTCCTTTTTTCATCAAATTTTCAAAATTTTAATACTTTTCGTCCTTTATTTCAAAAACTATAAGAGACAGATGGTAAGTTGAAACTGCAAACATGTTCAGCATGTCAAGATCTACCTACCCTGCAATTTTGAAGTAAATTTGATTACCCATCTTGGAGTTATTGCCCTTTTTTCATCAATTTTTTAGCTCACCTGACCCAAAGGGTCATGTGAGCTATTGCCAACACTTGGCGTCCGTCGTCGTCGTACGTCGTAAGCTTTTTCAAAAATCTTCTCCTCTGAAAGTACTAGACCAATGGAAACCAAACTTGGTCTGAATCATTACTACGGTGTCTAGTTTCAAAATTGTGTCCGGTGATGCCGTGCACCAACCAACATGGCCGCTGTTACTAAAAATAGAACATATGGTAAAATTGCAGGTTTTTGGTAATAACTCAAAAACCGTTAATAATATCAAAAATCTGACATGGGATAAAAATGATCAGCACATGAAGATCTACCTACCCTGCAATTTTGAAGTAAATCTGATTACCCATCTTGGAGTTATTGCCCTTTTTTCATCAAATTTGTAAAATTTTAATACTTTTTGTCTTATATTTCAAAAACTATAAGAGATAAAGGTTAACTTTAAATTGCAAAAATGTGCGGCATATCAAGATCTACCTACCCTGCAATTTTGAAGTTAATCCCATTGCTCATTTTGGAGTTATTTCCCTTTTTTCATCAAATTTTCAAAATTTTAATACTTTTCGTCCTTTATTTCAAAAACTATAAGAGACAGATGGTAAGTTGAAACTGCAAACATGTTCAGCATGTCAAGATCTACCTACCCTGCAATTTTGAAGTAAATTTGATTACCCATCTTGGAGTTATTGCCCTTTTTTCATCATTTTTTTTTTTTCATTTTAATACTTTTCGTCTTATATTTCAGAAACTATTTAGAGATAGATGTTAAGTTTATTGCAAAAATGTGCAGCATGTCAAGATCTACCTACCCTGCAATTTTGAAGTAAATCCCATTACCCATTTTGACCGATTATGCAAATTAGAAAAAAGGGGGGATGAAATTTAAAAAAAATCTTCTCTGAAACTACTGAGCCAATCTCAACCAAACTTTGCTGAAATGATCCTTAGGTGGTCCCCTTTCAAAATTGTGTCCGTCAGCACCGTCCTGTATCCAAGATGGCCGCCATTACTAAAAATAGAAATTTCTTCAAATGGCCAAAACTGCTCTATTTTAAGCCAGAAAGTGCCCAAATTTGAACTGTATAAGCATAATGATGAGCTTTTTAACATATATTACGGGATTTTTTATGAACTTTGAACTTTTACCGATTTTGACCGATTATGCAAATTAGAAAAAAGGGGGTATGAAATTAAAAAAAAACTTCTCCTCTGAAACTATTGAGCCAATCTCAACCAAACTTTGCTGAAATGATCCTTAGGTGGTCTCCTTTCAAAATTGTGTCCGTCAGCGCCGTCCTGTATCCAAGATGGCCACCATTACTAAAAATAGAAATTTCTTCAAATGGCCAAAACTGCTCTATTTTAAGCCAGAAAGTGCCCAAATTTGAACTGTAAAAGCATAATGATGAACTTTTTAACATATATTACGGGATTTTTTATGAACTTTAAACTTTTACCGATTTTGACCGATTATGCAAATTAGAAAAAAGGGGGGATGAAATTAAAAAAAATCTTCTCCTCTGAAACTATTGAGCCAATCTCAACCAAACTTTGCTGAAATGATTTTTAGGTGGTCCCCTTTCAAAATTGTGTCCATCAGCGCCGTCCTGTATCCAAGATGGCCGCCATTACTAAAAATAGAAATTTCTTCAAATGGCCAAAACTGCTCTATTTTAAGCCAGAAAGTGCCCATATTTGAACTGTATAAGCATAATGATGAGCTATTTAACATATATTACGGGATTTTATATGAACTTTGAACTTTTACCGATTATGCAAATTAGAAAAAAGGGGGAATGAAATCAAAAAAATCTTCTCCTCTGAAACTACTGGGCCAATCTCAACCAAACTTTGCTGAAATGATCCTTAGGTGGTCCCCTTTCAAAATTGTGTCCGTCAGCGCCGTCCTGTATCCAAGATGGCCGCCATTACTAAAAATAGAAATTTCTTCAAATGGCCAAAACTGCTCTATTTTAAGCCAGAAAGTGCCCAAATTTGAGCTGTATAAGCATAATGATGAGCTTTTTAACACATATTACGGGATTAAATTTCTCGATTTTGACCGATTATGCAAATTAGAAAAAAGGGGGGATGGAATTAAAAAAAAATCTTCTCCTCTGAAACTACAGAGCCAATCTCAACCAAACTTTGCTGAAATGATCCTTAGGTGGTCCCCTTTCAAAATTGTGTCCGTCAGCGCCGTCCTGTATCCAAGATGGCCGCCATTACTAAAAATAGAAATTTCTTCAAATGGCCAAAACTGCTCTATTTTAAGCCAGAAAGTGCCCAAATTTGAACTGTAAAAGCATAATGATGAGCTTTTTAACATATATTACGGGATTTTTTATGAACTTTGAACTTTTACCGATTTTGACCGATTATGCAAATTAGAAAAAAGGGGGGATGAAATTAAAAAAAAATCTTCTCCTCTGAAACTACTGAGCCAATCTCAACCAAACTTTGCTGAAATGATTCTTGAGTGGTTCTCTTCCATAATTGTGTCCGGCATTTCAGAACACCGACCAAGATGGCCGCCACAGCCGAACTTAATTTAACATAGGACCCTATGGGAAATTCCCATAAAAATCTTTTTGTCTGAAACCATTTGCTCAATAAGAACAAAATTTTGATGAAATAGTCTTTGGATGGTTCTCTTCCAAAAATGTGTCTGGCGGTTCGACCCTTCGATCCATTTTTTTTTTTACCTGCAATTTTGAAATAAATCTGATTACCCATCTTGGAGTTCTCGACCTTTTTACATCAAATTTATAGAAAAAAATTAATACTTTTCATCTTATATTTCAAAAACTATAAGAGATAAAGGTTAAGTTTAAATTGCAAAAATTTGCAGCATGTCAAGATCTTCCTACCCTGCAATTTTGAAGTAAATCCAATTACCCATTTTGGAGTTATTGCCCTTTTTTCATCAAAATGTTCTCAATTTTAATACTATCATCTTATATCTCAAAAACTATTAGAGATAGAGGGAAAGTTTAAACTGCAAAAATGTTCAGCATGTCAAGATCTACAAAAAATTTCCCACAGTTAAAAATGTGCGACAGCTGTGAAGAGTTATTCCTCTTGAAATGCATTTTTTTGTTGACTCACTGCTTTTGGTTACTCAAATAATCAAAGGGAAGCAACTCTATTACAAAATGTGAAGTCGGAAAAGCTAAATTTTAAGAATCATTGACATATATGTTTTTTTACAACAATTTTGATAACTTGCATTAAAGGGGGAACCCCTGCCCACATTTTTTTGTAGAAGGGGTCTACATTTGTTAATTTTTTTTACCGAAGTTATCAAGTTTTATTGACTGATGTTGTTATTATACCCAGGTGAGCTATACAGGCTCCTGGGAGCCTCTAGTTTCATCATTTTTTAGCTCACCTAGTTGGCGTCCGTCGTCCGTCCGTTAACTTTTTCATATTTTAATCTTCTCCTCTGAAACAACTTGGTCAAATGGAACCAAACTTGGCAGTAAGCATCTATGTAAGGTCCTCTATAAAGTTTCTCCATTTCGTTCCGTTCCACCAACAAATATGGCCACCAAGGGCGATTCTTGTTTCTGATTGGCTACTGTTTAAGAAAATCTTCTCCTCTGAAACTGCTTGGCAAAATGGAGCCAAAATTGGCAGAAAACATCTACATTGTATGTAAGATCCTCTATAAAGCTTCTTCATTTGGTTCCATTCGGCCAACAAACATGGCCACCAAGATTAATTCTTTTTTCTGATTGGCTAATGTTAAAAAAATCTTCTCCTCTGAAACAGCTTGGCCAAATGGAGCCAAACTTGGCAGGAAGCATCTATGTAAGGTCCAAACCTGGCATAGATGGTCCCTGGGTGTGTCCCTTTCAAAATTGTGTCCGACAGCCCCACCCTCCATTCAAAGATGGCTGCTGTTTTTTAAGGTAATGATTATCTCCCTTTGAAATTTGCTTCAGTATCATTCTATTGTCAGGTGAGCGATACAGGCTCAGTGGGCTGAGCCTCTAGTTTTACCAATGAATGTTCCAAGGTCCATTGGGTTCAAGTTCTGGAAAATAAAAATTTAACATGTATATACTATGATAGGCAATAGTTCAATAAATCTTTTTTATCAGTAGGAGAATAATACAGGCTCATGTGAACTGCTACTTAATATTTTATTTTCTTAATTATGAATTAGTGTACTAGTATTCAGAACCTTTAAGGGGTTTTAGAACTGCATTGTCCTTATTAACCCTCAGTAAAAATACATGTATTGTCAATATTTACAAAGATAATGTCTGTGTTTTTAAAAGAAGTGTATCAGAGTTTGATCCAAGTGAGTTATGCAGGCTCATGTCATCATCTAATAGTTCATACTGTTCTTTCAATGAAAAACAGCTAAAAGAGTTGCAAAAGTTTGGTTTTTTTTGCTACAAAGAAAGATTTGTATGCTGAAGTTTTTTTTTTCAGCTGAACTTATTCGCCCCTTCCAATCAGGAAGAACCTCATCTTCAGATTCTTCCTCTGAGGATGAAGATGAAGAAGAAGATGATGGTGAGGAGGAAGATGATATGTGTAACTCTGACAAAGAAGGAAGTAATCACAATAGTGTGGATACACAGGACAACAATGATGAGTTTGGATTGATGTCTGATGATGATGAAGATGATATTACTGATGATCTATCCCCTCAGCTTCAAGTACTGAATGACAATAAGAGTGATGAAGACCAGTATGACAATAGGAGTGATGAAGACCAGAATGACAATAGGAGTGATGAAGACCAGAATGAACCTTTAGCAATTGACAACAATTCGAAAAAACAGTCGGCTACAAGTAATCGAAGACTTGATAGAACACCAGATACTCCTAATTCTATCAAAGTCAAGGCACAAATAAATTATGATCGAAAGTCAAAGAATTCAACTGAAGAAAAGAGAGGAATGAAAAGAAGATGTCGTTCTAAACTAAGGAATGATGACTCATCTGATGATGATATAATTACATCAGACAATAGAAATAGGCCACAACGAAGGTGCACCAAAAATACTGGTACATATTCCCAGAAAAAATCTTCTACAGTTGATAGGAATAAAAATACGTCAAAGAGAATTGACAGCAGTAGCAGTGACAGTACCGATGATGATTTCATGTGTGAAAAAGATGTGAAGAAAAAACATACCCCGAAGAAAATTAACAGCAACAGTAGCAGCGATGGTACCGATGATAATTTCCTGTGTGAAAAAGATGTTAAGAAAAAAACAACTCCGAAGAAAATTAACAGCAGCAGTAGCAGCGACGGTACCGATGATGGTTTTATGATTGAAAAAGGGGTCAAGAAAAAATATACTTCGAAGAGAATATGCAGCAGCAGTGACAGTACTGGTGATGTTATCAGCAGCAGCGACAATACCGATAATGATTTCATGTCTGAAAAAGATGTCAAGAAAAAGCACAAAAAGTATATGCAGTCTGTAGAAAAAAGGAAGAATGAATCAGATGTGGATAATTCTCCAGTCAAAATGAATTTGAACAAAGTAAATGGTGCAGAAAGTTCATCACGAAAGGGTGAGCAGACTGTGCTAAAAGACCAGAAAAGTTTAAATAACATTCAAACTAAATCTGTCATAAGGGATTTGTCGATAACACTTAAACGCATAGACTGTGACAAATCATACCATGAATTTTTTAATGACAATTGTCAAACAACTGAACAAGAAGAAGATGATCTGACAAGTAAAAAATCTGATAGAATGGACAATAATGTATGCAAGAGACTCAGTTCAAATGCTGAAAAATCAATATTCAAAAAACCAAAGCTAAGCAAAAATGATGAAAATAATACAGGTAACCAGATATCAAGAGCTACAAACTGTTATCTGAATCTAGAGAGTGATGCTAGTGGTTTCAGTACAGAATCTGAAGAAGGAAATCACAAATATAGCAGTAAGTGTAAGATATGTTTCAAACCTTTGTGTTTGGGACTATGGAACAGCCTGGGCCTGGTTGTTCAACTTGTTGTTAAATTAACCATATGGTTATATTTAACCATTGGTTAAAGATTTAACCATGGGTTAGTAAACCAAGGGTTAAAAATGAGTTGTTCAACTTCATTTAACCACTTGGTTAAATAACCATTTGTTTAAAATTTAACCAACCAATTACTGCAGGTTTAATATTTAACCAAGACCAATGTATCCCACAATTCCTTGTTTTATCCTAGCAGCAGATAAATAACAAAATAAATATGGCTGACTCAATCCCCCCTTCTCAGGACAAAAAGCAATACAGTTATTAAAAAAAAAAAAAAAAAAATGTGAAATCTTACTTGAGAAATATAACTTACATGTCATTGTCTAAGGTTATTTGTCCTATATTAAAAGTATTTTGTACAAGTTGGTATGGAAGAGTATATGGACCTCGTCTTAGTTGCTTAATAACATTAAAAGAAATGTTAA
This sequence comes from Bathymodiolus brooksi, assembly GCA_963680875.1. Lineage (NCBI taxonomy): Eukaryota > Metazoa > Mollusca > Bivalvia > Mytilida > Modiolidae > Bathymodiolus > Bathymodiolus brooksi. The sequence goes on from OY804579.1 coordinate 15,952,636, forward strand.
TAAGACGTGTTTAGTGCAAGGGTGTGTTATATAGGTGACGATAACTTCTTATAACTCATTAAACTACTTTTAATTAAATCTTATTGTCTTACAATTTCAAGGACTGTTCATTTTCATTATGTAAGTTAGCCGTAGAATATTTTCTTTAGTTTCCAACATATCATTAAAATTGGGTCCATGCATGTATGTCAAAAGTTTGTTTTTCTCTCTGATTTTAATGTGTGAATTTCTTTTTATTTCAATTAACATGCACAAAGTTTTTCATGAATAACAATTAAGAAAAAAATATAACCCCCTTTTCAGTATGAAATGAATGGTTGGTGTCTCATATGTAAATTATCCAATTTCTCCAATTGATGAGGAATGTCCATGATGTTATAGAGGTACCTCATGCTATTTTTGAAGTTTTGTAATTTTGTTTTTCCAACGCAATTGCACGACCAGCATATTTTCTGATTGACTTAGATTTTTGGTCGATATTGATTTTTGACATTGTTACTAAAAAGGGGGGATGATATGACTATTTTAACCCCGTCACATTCATATGTGCCTTTCCTATGCAAAGAGCCTTTGTAAAAGTCATTATTTTTCACTATGGTTTTTGTCTTGAAAGAGGTCTTTTACTTCGCATTTCTCGGTCTGTTGTTAATTTACTCTACTTAGCTTTTGTCTAGTCTGTGGCCATATCGTCTTGTAGTGTGGGCATATGTTCGTTGTTGTAGATTGCTAGGCCTTCCCTATTTGAGATTTTTTATTTAGGTCTTTTCTGGAAGGTTGTCTCAAGGACATTTATTCCACGTCCCAGTAATTCGTCCTTTCTGTACTATTTGACTAATTACACTGACTCAAATTTCAAGCTAGGGGTAAGAATCATGAAAAAAAAATTGATACCGGTGTCATATGGTATTTTGAACCCCATGGTAAATTGACCCCGGGGTCAATTTATAACGGTAAATTTTTCCAAAACCAACAGCAAAAAAAACAACTGCCCCCGCCTATGCCCAGACTATTCATGGGAAATACATGCAATTTCTCTCACCATAAACAGCGAAGGATATATCAATTTATCATAACTTGAAACACAAGAAACATCCCTGTAAACCCGTGATCGCTAATGATTTTAAATTATATGAAACAAATAGAGAGAAGGGGTCGACTAACGGAAGGAGTGCAATACTACTATATAAACATTGTTCTTAGTGTAAATTTGTAATTTCACTATTTTCATCTGAATTTACCTTGATTTACCTGTATTTACCTTGAAAAAATAAGTGCAAATGTAATGGTATTATGCACGCAAATGTAATGGTAATGCGCGCAAATGTAATGTACTGTTTTGAACAATGTAAATGGTAATAGAAATTTAATTTCATTGGAAATGGCATCCACCTCAGAAACTTCTATTTCAAGCAAATTTGCACGGAGCTCAATTGCCCGAAACACTCTGGGTTTCCTGTTTTGTACAGGAGGCATCATAGAAAAAACCTGTCTGGCAGCCATTTTGAATTGATAACCAATGGTTAAATATTTTAACAGAGCCCCTATACTGTGGTTAAATATTAGGGATGGCAACTTTTTTTTGTGAAAATAATGATAAAATTTTCCGGACAATAAATAATTAATGTTAGATATAATAGAAATCGTACACATAATCCAGCGCTTGGCATATGTTTACATAACAATTATTGGTCAATTAAATGGTAATTGATCTCTGACCTGTTTATTCCCCCGGCAAAACACTAGCTTGTAGGTTTAGCAATGTTAAACCAAACAAAGTGATTAACCTGGTATGAACACAATTCGAATTTAAAGTATTGAACTATTAAAAGTGTGTTTGAATTAAATTTCGAGAGATAGGGCTGTGAAAATGCCACCTCCTACATCTAAAGTTTGGAAGTTTTTCAAACGATGTAATGACTCGAAAACTGTCAAATGCCAGTAACTGATTCTCTTGCGCGGTGGAAAGATAATTCCGATAAATATTCAAGACTCTCGGTTCTTGCGCGCGAGTATTTAGCTGTTCCGTCAACATCTGTTCCGTCAGAAAGAATCTTCTCGGCAGCAGGTTTGATTGTCACGAAGCTTCGCAATAGACTGTCATCGTCTTGCATCGACCAAATTATTTTCCTTAGCAAAAACTCTGTACCACAATGACCGAATAACAATCATGAATGTGACATGACATGACATAACCTGGTATGTAAATAATTTGTACTGTGTTGTAAATAATAAATTTATATTTTTAATTTTTTTATCATTCAACTGAATCTTTAGTTTATAGTTGAAATATAAAACTTTGAAATAATGAAAAGAAAGGAAGAAAACAGAAGTGTCATTAAACCCAGCTGTACCTTTTTTAAACCAAACAAAATTAATTTTCTACCGAGTAACCAGGTACTCGATCGGAAACCTGACCGAGTAACCGGTTATAAGGTTTTAATTGATTTGACATCCCTATTAAATATTAATCAGTTTAACCATGCTTTAACCAGTAGTTAAATTTAACCATAAGTTGAACAACACATTGCATGTTTTGGTTAAATTTTAACCATAGGTTAAAATCATTTTTAACCATTGGTCAAAATTTAACTACAAGTTGAACAACCGGGCCCTGGTGTGAGGCTACATTCATGTTATTCCAGTGTGGTGTGATTGTGTCTATTAACACAGAATTCCAATATATGTGAATTGTTAGGGGCCATCGTGGTCGTGATCGTATGGTAATTGGAGTTACAACTACCTATGCAATTGGTGCCTATCACCACTGATGTTGTGGGTTCGACTCCCGCTCAGGGCGAAGAGTACAACATTATGTGATAAAGTTTGTCAGTGACTTGCGGCAGGTCGGTGATATTCTCCGGGTCCTCCGTTTTCCTCAACCAATAAAACTGACTGCCACGATATAACTGAAATATTGTTCAAAGTGGCGTTAAATACCATAAAAATATGTTAATTGTTAAAAGACATACATGTAGTATAAAATTACCCTGATATATTTTAGCAACCTCTTGAATTTTCAAATCTTATTAAGGCATCATTTTCTGGTTTAATTTTGTTTGCTTTGGTTTATGGTGCTTAACACCACTTTCAACAATATTTCTGTTATATCGTGGTGCTCAGTTTTATTGATGGAGGAAACTGGAGTACCCAGAGAAACCACAGACCTGTCGCAAGTCACTGACAAACTTTATCACACATAATGTTGTATCAAGTACACCTCGCCATGAACGGGGTACAAATTCACAACTTTAGTGGTGATAGGCACTGAATGTACAGGTAGTTGTAAATCCAACTACCATATGATCATGACCACGATGGCCCCTGTTTAATTTTGTAGAGCAAAAGCAAATTGAACAGATAAAATTTTTATTGTTTGTGTGTGTCTATTGCTGTTAGAGATCCAATTATGAAGAAGAGTTGTGATCCCATTAGTTGGTTTAACCCTGCCATTTTTTGTGCCTGTCCCAAGCCAGGACCTGGATTTCCATTGGCATATGTAATGGTCTTTTTGTGTTTAATAGTTTGAGGTGAGAGGTAGTTTTGTTGATAATATTGTTGGAATTGCATACCATCACTATTTAAACTTTCTTTTCATAAATAGATTCAGAATTCATTACCTTAGACATAAGTAGCCTTAACCTATTTTGACTCTCCTTCTCAGGCTCTTCTTTGGTTTACTTGCTCCCAAAGACTGTTAAGTTATTTGTCTTTCCAATCTTTGACCTTGAGCTTACTTGATGAAGGTTATTCCAGAAACATGTCATGTGACCATGCACATGAATTTTATAGATACGTGTAGATACATTTTCATTGCCTGTTCACAATTTCTTTGTCATACAAACCATGTGATCACATCCAAATTGAAAGGGAAAACACTATGAAATCTTACTAAACAACAATGCTCATGAGGGTTTAAGAAACATGACATATACCAGTATGTATATATATATTTCTTGGACGTTCTGTGTATTAGTGATGGTTCCCAGAGTTCACCCTGCAGTTCACTGGGTCTTGATGATGGTTCCCAGAGCTCTACCCAGAGCTTTCCAGTGCGTTCCCAGGAGATGAATAAGGGAGCCCTCTTGATGGCAGGGAATTGTCAGGTTATAATACCGACCTGACCGTGAACTGTAGTGGGTTGCGTGTTTGGATAGTGCCACACTCCCTACATGTTAGAGACCCTTTGAAGATTTTGAAAAAGAGTAGGCATATTGTAGCCACTACTATACAGAAGACTAGATTTTTCATCCCTACCCAGTCCTTCATATTTTTCTAGTGGCAGTCAAAAGTTGTCCCATTTTTCCTTCATTTTTTGTATTGTGTTTTGATATTGTTGAGTTTGTTCTCATCCCATGAAATATTGGCCACAGGACTTACATGTATACTAGTATCTATTGGTTTTTTTCTTCAGCTTATGGATTAATATTAACACAAGATCTTAACTTCAGTGACTCTATTCGATTAGAACTTCTAGAGAAAGCGGAGAAAGAGCTTGGTGTTGAAGAGGAAAATTTGTCATTTTGGTTGGATGCATTTAAGATGGAGAAGTTACAGAAAGAAATTATGCCTCATTTGATGAATGATATTGGTCAGAAACTCTGGTAAGACATGTTGGGAGATTTTGATATTGTTCAGAAACTCTGGCAGGACATGTTGGGAGATTCTGATATTGGTCAGAAACACTAGTAGGACATGTTGGGAGATTTTGATATTGTTCAGAAACTCTAGTAAGACATGTTGAGAGATTTTGGTATTGGTCAGAAACTCTGGTAAGACATGTTGGGAGATTTTGATATTGTTCAGAAACTCTGGTAAGACATGTTGGGAGATTTTGATATTGGTCAGAAACTCTAATAAGACCTCTCATCTTAAATCATTGAATATAAAAAAGACATATGATGTTTGAAATCCAACTTAATGGTATTTCTTATCCTTGTGTCTGTCAATGTTTATGTTGTCGTTATTTCTGAAAATAAGTAGTCTTTGAGTTGAAGCAAATTTGAGTTTATTATTTTTTTAATATTTGATTTCTTAGTCGATGCAGAACTAGATTTCAATAGAATATCTCCACCTTAGTTGTATAATAATTAGTGTGTCTTAAATGTTGAAGATGTCATGTTTGATCCACAGTATGGTAAAGACTTCAAATAGGAATGTGTTCCTTCTCTGCTAAGCATACTGCATTGAATAGTAAGAGCACAGACTGGTTGGGTTGGAGTCAGGATGATGTGTCTGAGTGGAGCACCATCTCAACCTGTGGACTATTAGATAACATTACATTAGTACCCCTCATGTGTGGCCACTCTATCCAAATGTCACTTCTTCTATCAGGCCAGATTTCAGATGCATTGAGATAGTAAAATACTACCAAATCGTTCCCCTCTAGAGAGGCCGCCCTTCTTATTAGGCCACTTTTTAATTGCAGAAGGAGTGATCTTATATTCTAATATGACATCCTTCAAATGCTTTGAGTCCAAACCCATGGTAAAAATAATATTTATCTATGACCGATTACGTCATAGATAGATGTGGTCTGTGCTTGTAGAGTGGCTGTTCCATGACACTCCCTTGTAAAAGATGCACAATGATAAGTATGCAATACACAAAATAAATAAACATTCGTGTATTGGAAATCGGCTCAGGTGATATAGAAAACAGACAGGTATTATAAACCTGTATCCCTTGTGAAGATCCAGAATAACATATAGTATTCTTGCATATCCCTGGGTCTAAAAATCGCACAAATTAAAATTCCGTGAAATGTTGTTCATGACTCTGGTATATAAACAACATGACGTCCAGTTTAGAACGTAAAGATCCTGACGTGTTTTGGCTTCGTGTACGCCTCCTTGTCAAAGTGGAATTTGCAGTATATTCCCTTTCTTTTGAATTGATGTTCATGAATGACAACATTTAGTAATCGCAAAACATATTTACCATCGGCATTGAAACACCTTTTCGGTTGTCATTTCAAACATCTTTGGAAAAAACGGAATATTATTGTAACATTTCAGTCGGGTCAATTAACGGAACAACCAAAAACACTGGATGACCTTAAGGCTGTTTCGATTTGAAAATGTTCCGTAATTGTCCTATTAGAATCGAAATAATTACCGGTAGCCATATATTTATATTGTTTTTACCACGGGTTGTTACTTTATGCCTTCATTTTACCCCTCGCTACCGCTCGAGGTAAAATATTTGGCATAAAGTGCCAACTCGTGGTAAAAACAATATAGATATATGGCTACCGGTAATTATTTTTTAAATAAAGGGATAAATCGCCAAAAGAAAAATAAGAAAAAAGCACACAAGATGCAACAAACATCAAATTTTAATTATATTGAAGATGAAATCTTAAAACTAGACAAAACCGTCCCTTTTAGAGAATTTAATGATATAATACAAAAATTGTGTAGAAATAGTACATACATGTATCCTTGGTTACTGATTTTGATTTTTTTAAAGTTTTTTTACCGTACTGATTTCTTGTGTATAATTCTCGTCCAGTTTGGGAATAGGTTTAGGGTTATGGTGTTTAATGCCACTTTCACAATATATCAGTTATATCGTTGCAGTCAGTTATATTCGTGGAGAAAACCGGATAACCTGGAGTAAACCACTGATGTGTCACCAGTCACTGACAAACTTTATCACATAATGTTCTATCCAGCACACATCGCCATGAGCTAGATTCTAACTCACAACTTTAGTGGTGATAGGCACTGAGTTTGGGAATATGAGTTCATGAGCAAAAAAAGAGTATCATGCACAACTGATGATATTAATTCCAAAATTGAGTTATCTTTGGTGTATTTTAGTTTTGAAGACAGTGACAAGGAAAAGATAGCTACTTTACTGACAACGGCTGACAAGCTTCATAGTCAACTACCTAACTACAGTTATGTTGTTAATCTGTACAAGTCTATGGATAAATCACTTGTACAAAACATGCAGGAAAATATGTTTGAACAGTTGAGGAATAGTCTCAGTAGAGCCTCAAAGAAGTTTGGCTATACTGTGGGAAAACTGCTAAGTGTTCAGAATATGAATGCTTTAATACTAACAGTCAATGATATACTGGACCCCAAAGGTCTGATACGAAGAGAGATGTCACCTGTTTCATCTAATAAACTTTTCCAGTGTTCAACTGAAACTAGACTTCATGTGCTCAGTAAAGGCCAGTCAAAACTACAAAATAACGAGGAACAAATGAAAATTATCAATTTTATCAGGAAAGAATTTGAAGAAGACTTTGTATTACAGATAAAACCTTCTGATGAAGACTTTTTATCTGCAGACTTTAAAAATTCCAGTGTGAAAAAAATGTCTGACAGTTTGTATAAATTTGCTAGTGAGGAGGATGTAGATAGCAGTCACCACGTACTCTGTGTATGTCCTGTTGACACAAGCATTGTTAGTTACTTAGATTATTGTAAGAAGATGCTGAGACAGAACACGTTACAGATTAATGACAACGAAGACTCTTTGATCATCATCATTATACATCTAGATTCTAGTATAGACATGGTAGATGATATTATTAGTTCTGTAACACTGGAGGAGTGTGATATGTGTGTACTGACATCACATGATCCAAAACAACATCCAGTCTCATGTATTATTGTTACCAATATACCTTACGGTAAGTGAACAAAATCTAAACAGTATGCAAATATTTGTACGATCATTTATATCAAATGCATTTGACAAAAAAAATGTGAAAGTATTGCTTAAATAAAGCATATTTTTTTTCGCTGAAGAAATTTTGATGTAGTAAAATACACAATGTTTACAGATTAAGAAGTGAAAATTAAAGAAATAAAGTCTTCCCTGGGTAAAATTGAAAACTGACTTTATTTTTGTTTACATGTGTTAGGTTAAAATGTATGTCTTTATATATCATATGAGAGAGAGAAACTGTTTCTAAAATGTATATATAGGTCATTCAAAATAAATTTGTTTCTTACTTCTCATTTTAAATGACCCAAATGCTGTGTTAACCATCTTTTGGATAATATCTCGTGTACAAACTTTCCTTATGGAGCACCAGCTAGTCTCTCAATTTTTTGTGTTGCTCATTCACGCTTGTTTTATGCTGTCAAACTTATTTGTACTGAACACTAGATTCGAGTATAGAATCTACATATAATTCTCTGTAAGGTGGTACATTTATGTATATCTTTTAACCTACCAGATTTAACTGACCACTAGATGTACCCTCACTTTCCTCTTAATCACCCTCCCTTTTCTGTCATTTAAAGATGCAATCATCCACGAGTGATATAATCTCTTTTTGATTGATTTCCATTCCACTTTATATATGTATATGTAGTTGACTTGGACAAAGGCCATGTAAGATATTGCCTGTTTTCTGTCTTCCCTTAACTGTATGCATTTAAAACTTTCTCCTCCAAAACCACTCGATCTAAACCAAACTCAATACAAATCAAATGTAAACAAATAATTTTTTTAGATCAGGCTAAGTTAATGCATTTACAAAAATGTGGGGGAATTTAGAAATAGTCAATTTCATTGTTAAGCTAGACATAATTTTCAAGATGTTAGAAAATAGTGTTTGGCAATGTACATGTAATAAATATTTTTTAAGTCAAATCGTCGCTATTAGTTTGATAAATTTGATCATCCTTTATAAAATTTCCCATCAATTATAGTTTTTTTTTATATTTAGAACGAAAGAAGTTGGCAGCAATTAAAAGTACACCACAGAAGTGTTTACCCAACACAAGAATAACTAAAGAAGTCACACAGGTAATCAGATCTTCTCCAAGAAAATCAACAAAAGAAAGTGAAAGCAAGTCTGAATGCAGCCATGGTTGAGAATACCCATATTTGTTCACAAACATTTGTAGCAGTTATTCTATTACAGTTACACAGGTCAAAATACAACTCGTGACTTTCATGTTCCATTTACAGATGTATTTTGATAAAAAAAAAGATAAATACATGTTTATCATAAAAATCACATTGAAAAATGTGTGTATCTTACAGTGTTATTAGTTAGACTTGTATCATACAGTCAGTTCCTATCACCACTTTGAAGTTGTGAGTTCAATTCTTTTGTTTGGAGGGATAATATTCAATAAAAATTGATGAAAGGAAGTTTCTCTGTGATTTTCGGAATATTGGTGGTTTTCTCGAAGTACTCAAGTTTCCTATACTGATATAACTGACTTCCACGATAAACATGTATCCGAAATATTGATAAAAGTGGCACTGTTGATATTGGTGGAATTGATGACCATCACTGTTTAATCTTTCTTTTCATAACAATATACATATGGAGTATATATCTCTCAGTTGATTTGATATTCCAGAGCTTGTCATTCCCATCAGGATTTCCTTGATAGAGGCTTGCTATTAACAAGGAAGCTACTGAACCAAGAGATCCTAATGGTTACGGTCAAGTCATCACATCAAATGTTTTACGTTAGCTATCATGACTTAACTGTGTCACAATGACCATGGATATTTTGCACTTGTCCTAAGCACTTCTTGGTCCTTTCCTCATTCATGAATTATCACTGGGTTTGTAACTTAAGCAAAGTTAACACGATGGGTGTCACTAGTGGAGCAGGAACTGCTTACTCTTCTGGAATATCTGAGTTCATACCCCGTTTTTTAGTGAGGTTTGTGTTGTTATTATGTAATAAAGTTTGTCAGACTTGCGACAGGTCGGTGGTTTTCTCTGGGTACTCTGGTTTCCTCCACGATACAACCGAAATATTGTTGAAAGTGGCACTAAACACCATAAACCAACCAACCAGCCTACAAAAGTTCAGTTGCTTTCAACTGGTACTCCAGTTTCCTCCACCAATAATTATAGCAATCTTGAATGTCTACCTATTATTTTATAGTAGAATGTTGTTTGTTATCTCTGGTGGTACAGTATAATGGTTGTTATCTCTGGTGGTACAGTATAATGGTTGTTATCTCTGGTGGTACAGTATAATGTTTGTTATCTCTGGTGGTACAGTATAATGTTTGTTATCTCTGGTGGTACAGTATAATGGTTGTTATCTCTGGTGGTACAGTATAATGGTTGTTATCTCTGGTGGTACAGTATAATGTTTGTTATCTCTGGTGGTACAGTATAATGTTTGTTATCTCTGGTGGTACAGTATAATGGTTGTTATCTCTGGTGGTACAGTATAATGGTTGTTATCTCTGGTGGTACAGTATAATGTTTGTTATCTCTGGTGGTACAGTATAATGTTTGTTATCTCTGGTGGTACAGTATAATGGTTGTTATCTCTGGTGGTACAGTATAATGGTTGTTATCTCTGGTGGTACAGTATAATGGTTGTTATCTCTGGTGGTACAGTATAATGTTTGTTATCTCTGGTGGTACAGTATAATGGTTGTTATCTCTGGTGGTACAGTATAATGGTTGTTATCTCTGGTGGTACAGTATAATGTTTGTTATCTCTGGTGGTACAGTATAATGTTTGTTATCTCTGGTGGTACAGTATAATGTTTGTTATCTCTGGTGGTACAGTATAATGGTTGTTATCTCTGGTGGTACAGTATAATGGTTGTTATCTCTGGTGGTACAGTATAATGGTTGTTATCTCTGGTGGTACAGTATAATGGTTGTTATCTCTGGTGGTACAGTATAATGTTTGTTATCTCTGGTGGTACAGTATAATGGTTGTTATCTCTGGTGGTACAGTATAATGGTTGTTATCTCTGGTGGTACAGTATAATGTTTGTTATCTCTGGTGGTACAGTATAATGGTTGTTATCTCTGGTGGTACAGTATAATGGTTGTTATCTCTGGTGGTACAGTATAATGGTTGTTATCTCTGGTGGTACAGTATAATGGTTGTTATCTCTGGTGGTACAGTATAATGGTTGTTATCTCTGGTGGTACAGTATAATGGTTGTTATCTCTGGTGGTACAGTATAATGTTTGTTATCTCTGGTGGTACAGTATAATGGTTGTTATCTCTGGTGGTACAGTATAATGTTTGTTATCTCTGGTGGTACAGTATAATGTTTGTTATCTCTGGTGGTACAGTATAATGGTTGTTATCTCTGGTGGTACAGTATAATGGTTGTTATCTCTGGTGGTACAGTATAATGGTTGTTATCTCTGGTGGTACAGTATAATGGTTATCTCTGGTGGTACAGTATAATGGTTGTTATCTCTGGTGATACAGTATAATGGTTGTTATCTCTGGTGGTACAGTATAATGTTTGTTATCTCTGGTGGTACAGTATAATGTTTGTTATCTCTGGTGGTACAGTATAATGTTTGTTATCTCTGGTGGTACAGTATAATGGTTGTTATCTCTGGTGGTACAGTTTAATGGTTGTTATCTCTGGTGGTACAGTATAATGTTTGTTATCTCTGGTGGTACAGTATAATGTTTGTTATCTCTGGTGGTACAGTATAATGGTTGTTATCTCTGGTGGTACAGTATAATGGTTGTTATCTCTGGTGGTACAGTATAATGTTTGTTATCTCTGGTGGTACAGTATAATGTTTGTTATCTCTGGTGGTACAGTATAATGGTTGTTATCTCTGGTGGTACAGTATAATGGTTGTTATCTCTGGTGGTACAGTATAATGTTTGTTATCTCTGGTGGTACAGTATAATGTTTGTTATCTCTGGTGGTACAGTATAATGGTTGTTATCTCTGGTGGTACAGTATAATGGTTGTTATCTCTGGTGGTACAGTATAATGTTTGTTAACTCTGGTGGTACAGTATAATGTTTGTTATCTCTGGTGGTACAGTATAATGGTTGTTATCTCTGGTGGTACAGTATAATGGTTGTTATCTCTGGTGGTACAGTATAATGGTTGTTATCTCTGGTGGTACAGTATAATGGTTGTTATCTCTGGTGGTACAGTATAATGGTTGTTATCTCTGGTGGTACAGTATAATGGTTGTTATCTCTGGTGGTACAGTATAATGTTTGTTATCTCTGGTGGTACAGTATAATGTTTGTTATCTCTGGTGGTACAGTATAATGTTTGTTATCTCTGGTGGTATAGTATAATGGTTGTTATCTCTGGTGGTACAGTATAATGGTTGTTATCTCTGGTGGTACAGTATAATGGTTGTTATCTCTGGTGGTACAGTATAATGGTTGTTATCTCTGGTGGTACAGTATAATGTTTGTTATCTCTGGTGGTACAGTATAATGGTTGTTATCTCTGGTGGTACAGTATAATGGTTGTTATCTCTGGTGGTACAGTATAATGGTTGTTATCTCTGGTGGTACAGTATAATGGTTGTTATCTCTGGTGGTACAGTATAATGTTTGTTATCTCTGGTGGTACAGTATAATGGTTGTTATCTCTGGTGGTACAGTATAATGGTTATCTCTGGTGGTACAGTATAATGGTTGTTATCTCTGGTGGTACAGTATAATGGTTGTTATCTCTGGTGGTACAGTATAATGGTTGTTATCTCTGGTGGTACAGTATAATGGTTGTTATCTCTGGTGGTACAGTATAATGTTTGTTATCTCTGGTGGTACAGTATAATGGTTGTTATCTCTGGTGGTACAGTATAATGGTTGTTATCTCTGGTGGTACAGTATAATGTTTGTTATCTCTGGTGGTACAGTATAATGTTTGTTATCTCTGGTGGTACAGTATAATGGTTGTTATCTCTGGTGGTACAGTATAATGGTTGTTATCTCTGGTGGTACAGTATAATGGTTATCTCTGGTGGTACAGTATAATGGTTGTTATCTCTGGTGGTACAGTATAATGGTTGTTATCTCTGGTGGTACAGTATAATGTTTGTTATCTCTGGTGGTACAGTATAATGTTTGTTATCTCTGGTGGTACAGTATAATGTTTGTTATCTCTGGTGGTACAGTATAATGGTTGTTATCTCTGGTGGTACAGTATAATGGTTGTTATCTCTGGTGGTACAGTATAATGTTTGTTATCTCTGGTGGTACAGTATAATGGTTGTTATCTCTGGTGGTACAGTATAATGGTTGTTATCTCTGGTGGTACAGTATAATGGTTGTTATCTCTGGTGGTACAGTATAATGTTTGTTATCTCTGGTGGTACAGTATAATGTTTGTTATCTCTGGTGGTACAGTATAATGGTTGTTATCTCTGGTGGTACAGTATAATGGTTGTTATCTCTGGTGGTACAGTATAATGTTTGTTATCTCTGGTGGTACAGTATAATGTTTGTTATCTCTGGTGGTACAGTATAATGGTTGTTATCTCTGGTGGTACAGTATAATGGTTGTTATCTCTGGTGGTACAGTATAATGTTTGTTATCTCTGGTGGTACAGTATAATGTTTGTTATCTCTGGTGGTACAGTATAATGGTTGTTATCTCTGGTGGTACAGTATAATGGTTGTTATCTCTGGTGGTACAGTATAATGGTTGTTATCTCTGGTGGTACAGTATAATGGTTGTTATCTCTGGTGGTACAGTATAATGGTTGTTATCTCTGGTGGTACAGTATAATGGTTGTTATCTCTGGTGGTACAGTATAATGGTTGTTATCTCTGGTGGTACAGTATAATGGTTGTTATCTCTGGTGGTACAGTATAATGGTTGTTATCTCTGGTGGTACAGTATCATGTTTGTTATCTCTGGTGGTACAGTATAATGTTTGTTATCTCTGGTGGTACAGTATAATGTTTGTTATCTCTGGTGGTATAGTATAATGGTTGTTATCTCTGGTGGTACAGTATAATGGTTGTTATCTCTGGTGGTACAGTATAATGGTTGTTATCTCTGGTGGTACAGTATAATGGTTGTTATCTCTGGTGGTACAGTATAATGTTTGTTATCTCTGGTGGTACAGTATAATGGTTGTTATCTCTGGTGGTACAGTATAATGGTTGTTATCTCTGGTGGTACAGTATAATGTTTGTTATCTCTGGTGGTACAGTATAATGGTTGTTATCTCTGGTGGTACAGTATAATGTTTGTTATCTCTGGTGGTACAGTATAATGGTTGTTATCTCTGGTGGTACAGTATAATGGTTATCTCTGGTGGTACAGTATAATGGTTGTTATCTCTGGTGGTACAGTATAATGGTTGTTATCTCTGGTGGTACAGTATAATGGTTGTTATCTCTGGTGGTACAGTATAATGGTTGTTATCTCTGGTGGTACAGTATAATGTTTGTTATCTCTGGTGGTACAGTATAATGTTTGTTATCTCTGGTGGTACAGTATAATGTTTGTTATCTCTGGTGGTACAGTATAATGGTTGTTATCTCTGGTGGTACAGTATAATGTTTGTTATCTCTGGTGGTACAGTATAATGGTTGTTATCTCTGGTGGTACAGTATAATGGTTGTTATCTCTGGTGGTACAGTATAATGTTTGTTATCTCTGGTGGTACAGTATAATGGTTGTTATCTCTGGTGGTACAGTATAATGGTTATCTCTGGTGGTACAGTATAATGTTTGTTTTCTCTGGTGGTACAGTATAATGTTTGTTATCTCTGGTGGTACAGTATAATGGTTGTTATCTCTGGTGGTACAGTATAATGGTTGTTATCTCTGGTGGTACAGTATAATGGTTATCTCTGGTGGTACAGTATAATGGTTGTTATCTCTGGTGGTACAGTATAATGGTTGTTATCTCTGGTGGTACAGTATAATGTTTGTTATCTCTGGTGGTACAGTATAATGTTTGTTATCTCTGGTGGTACAGTATAATGTTTGTTATCTCTGGTGGTACAGTATAATGGTTGTTATCTCTGGTGGTACAGTATAATGGTTGTTATCTCTGGTGGTACAGTATAATGTTTGTTATCTCTGGTGGTACAGTATAATGTTTGTTATCTCTGGTGGTACAGTATAATGGTTGTTATCTCTGGTGGTACAGTATAATGGTTGTTATCTCTGGTGGTACAGTATAATGTTTGTTATCTCTGGTGGTACAGTATAATGTTTGTTATCTCTGGTGGTACAGTATAATGGTTGTTATCTCTGGTGGTACAGTATAATGGTTGTTATCTCTGGTGGTACAGTATAATGTTTGTTATCTCTGGTGGTACAGTATAATGTTTGTTATCTCTGGTGGTACAGTATAATGGTTGTTATCTCTGGTGGTACAGTATAATGGTTGTTATCTCTGGTGGTACAGTATAATGTTTGTTATCTCTGGTGGTACAGTATAATGTTTGTTATCTCTGGTGGTACAGTATAATGGTTGTTATCTCTGGTGGTACAGTATAATGGTTGTTATCTCTGGTGGTACAGTATAATGGTTGTTATCTCTGGTGGTACAGTATAATGGTTGTTATCTCTGGTGGTACAGTATAATGGTTATTATCTCTGGTGGTACAGTATAATGGTTGTTATCTCTGGTGGTACAGTATAATGTTTGTTATCTCTGGTGGTACAGTATAATGTTTGTTATCTCTGGTGGTACAGTATAATGGTTGTTATCTCTGGTGGTACAGTATAATGGTTGTTATCTCTGGTGGTACAGTATAATGGTTGTTATCTCTGGTGGTACAGTATAATGGTTGTTATCTCTGGTGGTACAGTATAATGTTTGTTATCTCTGGTGGTACAGTATAATGGTTGTTATCTCTGGTGGTACAGTATAATGGTTGTTATCTCTGGTGGTACAGTATAATGTTTGTTATCTCTGGTGGTACAGTATAATGGTTGTTATCTCTGGTGGTACAGTATAATGTTTGTTATCTCTGGTGGTACAGTATAATGGTTGTTATCTCTGGTGGTACAGTATAATGGTTATCTCTGGTGGTACAGTATAATGGTTGTTATCTCTGGTGGTACAGTATAATGTTTGTTATCTCTGGTGGTACAGTATAATGTTTGTTATCTCTGGTGGTACAGTATAATGGTTGTTATCTCTGGTGGTACAGTATAATGGTTGTTATCTCTGGTGGTACAGTATAATGTTTGTTATCTCTGGTGGTACAGTATAATGTTTGTTATCTCTGTTGGTACAGTATAATGGTTGTTATCTCTGGTGGTACAGTATAATGGTTGTTATCTCTGGTGGTACAGTATAATGGTTGTTATCTCTGGTGGTACAGTATAATGGTTATCTCTGGTGGTACAGTATAATGGTTGTTATCTCTGGTGGTACAGTATAATGGTTGTTATCTCTGGTGGTACAGTATAATGGTTATCTCTGGTGGTACAGTATAATGTTTGTTATCTCTGGTGGTACAGTATAATGGTTGTTATCTCTGGTGGTACAGTATAATGTTTGTTATCTCTGGTGGTACAGTATAATGTTTGTTATCTCTGGTGGTACAGTATAATGGTTGTTATCTCTGGTGGTACAGTATAATGGTTGTTATCTCTGGTGGTACAGTATAATGTTTGTTATCTCTGGTGGTACAGTATAATGGTTGTTATCTCTGGTGGTACAGTATAATGGTTGTTATCTCTGGTGGTACAGTATAATGTTTGTTATCTCTGGTGGTACAGTATAATGTTTGTTATCTCTGGTGGTACAGTATAATGGTTGTTATCTCTGGTGGTACAGTATAATGGTTGTTATCTCTGGTGGTACAGTATAATGGTTGTTATCTCTGGTGGTACAGTATAATGGTTATCTCTGGTGGTACAGTATAATGTTTGTTATCTCTGGTGGTACAGTATAATGGTTGTTATCTCTGGTGGTACAGTATAATGGTTG
Source organism: Bathymodiolus brooksi (assembly GCA_963680875.1). NCBI lineage: Eukaryota > Metazoa > Mollusca > Bivalvia > Mytilida > Modiolidae > Bathymodiolus > Bathymodiolus brooksi. Next base: position 15,969,284 of record OY804579.1, read on the forward strand.
TTATCTCTGGTGGTACAGTATAATGTTTGTTATCTCTGGTGGTACAGTATAATGTTTGTTATCTCTGGTGGTACAGTATAATGGTTGTTATCTCTGGTGGTACAGTATAATGTTTGTTATCTCTGGTGGTACAGTATAATGGTTGTTATCTCTGGTGGTACAGTATAATGGTTGTTATCTCTGGTGGTACAGTATAATGTTTGTTATCTCTGGTGGTACAGTATAATGTTTGTTATCTCTGGTGGTACAGTATAATGGTTGTTATCTCTGGTGGTACAGTATAATGGTTGTTATCTCTGGTGGTACAGTATAATGTTTGTTATCTCTGGTGGTACAGTATAATGTTTGTTATCTCTGGTGGTACAGTATAATGGTTGTTATCTCTGGTGGTACAGTATAATGGTTGTTATCTCTGGTGGTACAGTATAATGGTTGTTATCTCTGGTGGTACAGTATAATGTTTGTTATCTCTGGTGGTACAGTATAATGGTTGTTATCTCTGGTGGTACAGTATAATGGTTGTTATCTCTGGTGGTACAGTATAATGTTTGTTATCTCTGGTGGTACAGTATAATGTTTGTTATCTCTGGTGGTACAGTATAATGTTTGTTATCTCTGGTGGTACAGTATAATGGTTGTTATCTCTGGTGGTACAGTATAATGGTTGTTATCTCTGGTGGTACAGTATAATGGTTGTTATCTCTGGTGGTACAGTATAATGGTTGTTATCTCTGGTGGTACAGTATAATGTTTGTTATCTCTGGTGGTACAGTATAATGGTTGTTATCTCTGGTGGTACAGTATAATGGTTGTTATCTCTGGTGGTACAGTATAATGTTTGTTATCTCTGGTGGTACAGTATAATGGTTGTTATCTCTGGTGGTACAGTATAATGGTTGTTTTCTCTGGTGGTACAGTATAATGGTTGTTATCTCTGGTGGTACAGTATAATGGTTGTTATCTCTGGTGGTACAGTATAATGGTTGTTATCTCTGGTGGTACAGTATAATGGTTGTTATCTCTGGTGGTACAGTATAATGTTTGTTATCTCTGGTGGTACAGTATAATGGTATGTGATTATTGATATTATTTTCACTGTGAAGAAATACAAATCATAATTTTAGTGCCGGTCTACAGTGTCTTTTTAAAGTTAATGTACAAAAGTAAAGCAATTTTCAATGCACATTTTTTCTGCATATTTACATATGATTGTAAATTTGATTGAAGACATTGTTTAACTCACCTGTAAATTAATATTTTATATTATTGTACGTCACAATTTAGTTGTTAATTCTAGTCTTACCTTTTAGATATGTTCAGTTGAAGACCAACTTGTAAATCCTGTATCATTATTTCAAGATAATAAATAAATCTCAAATGTAGTATTATATTTGATTTTGTCTTTTAACAGGAAAACAGTCGTAATTTAAGGCACTGTTATTGTTGTTTTTCATCTTGCAGATCTTCTGTAATGAACATAAATCATACCTCAAAGAAAAATAGCATGTACATTGTAGACTGCAGAGTAGGGGAAATGTTACATCTATTCCTTGTCTCACACATCAGAATATCAGTAAAATTATTTACTACAACTAGAAATAGTACATCTGAAATGAAAATGACTACAATTTGTTTGTTTGATGTGTAATGTCACTTTCTGTATTATTTCTTGTACAACTTGTTTTAACAGAAATGTCTAAATGTAGATCCATTTTATATACCATTACATTACAATACAATTTGAATTTAGTTTACTACACCTTATAAGAATCATGTAAAATGTACTGAAACCACATCAGAGGTGTAATGGTTAGCATGCTAGCCTCAAGTATGGTAGATTATGAGTTCGAACCCCGGTCGGGTTAAAAAAAAGACTATAAAAATTGGTATTTGTTGCTTCTCCACTGAGCACTCAGCTCTAAGGAGTATGAGCAAAGAATTGTTGGCTTGGAATTTGGATAATGTGTCCGATTGGAACGACATTTCATCCTTTGGACTGTTGTTTCAGTGAGCTAGCACTATAAATATCTAACTAATCCTGTTGATCTAGTACAAAGTGGACATCATCATCATCTCATTGAATTATAACTTGTGCTCATCATGATATGGCTGAAATTTTGCTCATTTTGTGCTGAACAATAATCATTCGCACTAAAATCTACTGAACAGTTGGCACATCTGTGAAAAGTACAGTAAATACATTATAAATTGTTTTATACTTTGGTTTTATTGTTTTGGGATGGCTTTGTAGAAGCTACCAGTATTTAATTCAATGTGAAATGGAATTAAATTCTGATGAATTTCATGTGTATTGTTAGGAAAAGAAAAAATAAGCCAGTTCTGTACAAGAAGATTATCATATTTCAAAATTTATTACATGTAGTATTCTACATAAAAAGTATAAATAGTGAGAATTATTTTGCTACAAAATTGCCACTGTTTGGATGGTTTTCTTTAACACAGAACTTTGTCACATCATAATGGGAATTATGCAAGTCAACAACAAAAAAAAGCCTACACACATACAACTGTATTCAGACCTTTGTCTATCATAACGAGATCCATGTGAACAAAACAAAATTACGGTCTACAGCAGTATATACATCTTCCAAGATAAGTGCTTGTATCATCTTTTATACACACAGTTTAAAGCTACATTTGTGTTGCTTCATATTTTGTAAGCTCACCTGAGACAAAGGGTCATGTAAGCTGCTTTTGCCATCACTTGGCATATGTATATTACGGCTGGTGGAGTTATCTACCATTACTGTTTAACTTTGTTGTTATGTGATTTTTTTTCTTCAAAATTTCAAAATGGTGGGATAATAATATGATCAACTATACATCATGACCAATCATCCTACCAAATATGAAAGCTTTCAGACAAACGACCTCAGGAATTGCATTCACAAAGTGAAACAGGACAGATGAACACTTTAACAGACCAACAAAATCTATATGCCCCCATACTATCATATGTAGGGAAGAAAAATTAAAATCATGTACTCTTTTGAATTTCCATTTTGTTTTCAGCAATGAAAAATTGAATATGAACAAAAGGGAACCCTTGCGAAATTTCATTTTAAAGATGGTCCTCAAAAGGTTAAGGCGATGTTTTGATGTTTAAAAGTCTTTCACGTGCTTATAATCAAATGCAATTAACTTTCCTCTTGTTATGGGGGAGTATGTTGTTCTTGTACCCCTTTATAGAAGCATGGTATATGTGAGTTCAGGACTCGCTATTTTCTTTCATAATAATATAATAATATAAAATCAAATCCATACAATGTACATGATATTTTTATTGCACTGTATATTAATAATTGAGCTAAACATTTATCACAAATTACTCAATAATATACCATAATTATTGGCTTATATTAATAATATAATTATTCAAATATAAAACTAACAAATCAGATTAATTAAAGACTTGGTTCCATCAGCTGTATCTTAATATGCTTTACTTGTACAAAATATTTACATGTAATTTATTTATTTATTTACACAAATACAAATGTACAATCTTTATCACATTTGAACACCATTTTGAAGGTCCACAATATAGCGAAACTGATTGACAATTGAAGGTCATTTTTGACTAAAAAACATACGTCTCACCCACATTCTTTCATCTCTGGATAAATACCATGTGAAAGTTAGGTGCAATCTATAAGTAATTGAAATAATGTACATTGTACATATCAAACAACATTGATTTAAATTGTAGGAGTTCCTAAAAAACATACGTCTCACCCACATTCTTTCATCTCTGGATAAATACCATGTGAAAGTTAGGTGCAATCTATAAGTAATTGAAATAATGTACATTGTACATATCAAACAACATTGATTTAAATTGTAGGAGTTCCCTGTACACAGTGTAGCTTTGTACTTCGTTATGACATATAAAAGTAGGACAGCAACTCCTTAAAAACTGGTCCAATCAACCTTCCAAAGCAATATGCATATATACATACGCTAATAAGCAAGAATGCAAAGTTTTAAGGAATGCCCATTTAACATGTAGGAGGAATTACAATAACAATCAGTCTAAATAAAAAAAAGGGCAACAACTCATTCTAAAATGGTTCGATCAAAATGCTGTCATGATCTGCTGCAATCTCTATATGGTAATCAACGAGCATGCAAATATTTAATGAATTCCTATTTATACTGAAGGAGGAATTGCACATACAAACTTTGGTGATGGACGGGATGAAAACACAATGTCACCCCTGAAAAGGGCGAAGGGAGGGGAGAGGGAAGACGCCACTAGCAACTCACAATCAGTTACTTTTATTGGAATTTCATTATATCTCACTGGATTTAAATTTTTATTTTCTATAAATGATGATATGTATGAAGGTTGAGAGAACACTGTCTAAATTCCTCGTCTATAACACAAAATATGATTCACTATTTGCATGTTAAAGTGTAGGTGTAGTGATCTGAGCAGAATGACTATAGCTGGCATTGTAAAATTGTATGAAAATTTGATGAAGTTACCAGTATTTACTATTAAAAGACATGAACCTAATATTGACATACTAATGAAGGAAATGTATCTATGTCATATCACTCTTTTGAGGTAGGTTTTGAAGTTCTTGTAGATTTACACATTATAAAAATGTCAAATGATTATGATATGGTTAACTTACAATAAAAGTACCATATACAAATTTGTCAATGAAATATAGGTCTCAACATCCTTTTATTATGCAAATTTTAAGTTACACATGTAAACCACCTCAGAAAGTATGCAACATGATGTAACCCTGGTTGGTTTACTGTTTAATGACAATATTCACAATTGTTCACCTGAGTCTGACATGAAGATGAAATGACCCACATAGCCATAAATTATTGAAGAAAATATGTTAAAACATTCTGGTCAGCGATATAAGAAGCCATTCCTCTGTCGATCCCAGGCCCCCAGAAATAATCATAATTTCTAATATTTTCACACCTATACAAATTGGGCTTCATTGATTAACTACCATGATTACAGCCAACAAGTTTTGTGTCACCCCTTCAGAGTAGTGATAGTTTGTAATATTGACAGCAATCTGACTCCCTAGTTCCTCCATATTGCATTTTGCTCTTTGTGTGTTTGAATCAAGAATTGAAATTAGTTATTTGTCTCTCCTACCCAAGTGAAAATGGTTTTGTGGTGTTTCTAAAATTAACTGTCAGTTCAACCTGGTATTCTAAACATGAAAATAACAATGACATAAGCCAGTAGAAATCTAGGTCTTGGCTGGTATATTAATTACCATCTTAGGTTTCCTGTTTACAAGGTTGTTGATTTCAGATGCAATGGTAAATATAAAGAAGTCACCCTCTTAAAAGGGTCCATGCCCAAAATGTCTACTGTTTTTTCCCCCCAAAATGTCTACTGCAAAATATTAGGTTTTTCCCAAAATGTCTAAAAAGATTTAAATTTTTTTTATATGTTACAATAATTATTTTATCATACATATTTATGATGTGATGTGATATGAACAAGAAAAGAAATAGTGCAACTTTTTGTTAATTTACATTAACATGTTTATTTATGTGATATGGACACTGAAATGAAATAGTGCAACCCTTTTGTTAATGAATATGATTGTTCTGACTTAAATATCATTTGTAAAGCTATATGAATAAGAAATATTTGTAATAAAACTGAAGTAACCAAGTGATGTTTTATTTTCATTGTACTATTATACTCTGCCTATTTGGTGTATTTTTCATCATTGCACAGCTATATCATGGTACATAATACAGCAACTCCTGAAATATTTTAAGTAATATAAGAAAATTGTACTTTTCATCATTTTGCACAGCTATATCATGGTACTTAATACAGCAACTCATGAAATATTTTAAGTAACATAAGAAAATTACCTGAAGACATTTTGGGAATAACTTTTAATCAGGGAGTAGACATTTTGGGAAAAAATTGTCTAATTAGCCAAAATTTACCTTTAGACATTTTGGGATGACCTCCTTAAAAGACCATCCCTTGCAATAAAAAAAAGTGGCTTTACATGAGGGCCAGTCTCTCTCAATGTTTTATTTAACCAGCTCAATGCACCTGAAATCTCCTCCTGACAAGAGCAGTGGCCTTTGATGGGAGTGCAGGTTTTTAATGTAGATGCAATTGAAAACAAATGGTTTTTAAATGGTAAATGATTTTTTCCTTTATGCCGTTATATGAACATCTTTGCAATCAATGGCAAGTAAATGGAAAAACAATGATTTTAAATGGTCACAATTAAATGGATTTTATTTTGCTATGGCTTTATTCATGTAAGACTCAAGAGGAGAATTGCTGTAATGAGGAACTTTTTAAAAATAAATTTTAAAGGTTTGTTTACCATTTACCTACAATTTATTTGAGGTGTATCTATATGAAAATTACATGCTAATTTAATGGTGAACATAATTTTTCTGACTATTCGACTTACTTTACAGATCCCCAATAACAATAACAAGAATAACATAATAAAATCATATCATTTTTAATAAATATTCATCCAAGTCTGTGACCCCCATCCTGATTTCTACCTCCCGTTCCTGTTCCTGTTCCGCCACCACCACCTCCAACTCCACTCCATTGTGATACAAAAAAAAGTAAAGCAGCAAATATTAGTCCTGGAATGCCCATTATAAGTCCAGCTATTACAAAGGCTACTAAAACAATGGGTTCTACAACATATGGTCCAACATTAAATTGAGGAAGTCCTAAACCTAAAAGTTTTTGATTGACAACTGTGAACACTGACACACTCTGTCCTCCACCCATTCCTCCTTGTTGATAGGCATTATCATCATGTCGAATGTAACCCTGCAAAAATCCAAATGTAATATTTTAAAGTTCAACATTAAAAATAAGGATTTTTTTCAATATTATTACACAATTATTTAAAACCATAATTGCGATCGGTAGCCAACAGTTGATTACACTCGTTCCTTCATCATCCATGGGTCAATTCTTTAGAAAACCATTGTCTTAGTTCTGTTCTGTAACTGATCTGGGATTAGTAGTTTCCATAACAATGCTCAAATTTTCCTATTGGCCAGATTATAAAAGATACTAGAACTGACTGGTCTATACTTCTGAAGGATTCGTGAGGCAACAATGATAACTCTGCCATATTTTTGTACCTGTCTCAAGGCAGGACGTGTATAAATATTTGCAATATCATATCTTGTGGTCTATTTTGTTTTCAATGAGTAGACGTGAGAGGTTATTGTTTTGTTGATATTGGTGGAATTGTTGACCATCACTGTTTCAACTTTCTTTTCATAAGGCAAGTATGCACATGTGTTCACCGTTTTTTAAGTGTTGTTTGTGTGGTAACATATAGGGATTAAATTATTTGTCTTTTCATGTTACACTTTACTTTGTGATTTCTACTGTTTATCTAAATCTGAAGGATTACTTATATTAGTGAGAAAGGATATGAATGTTAATGAACATGAGAGAATATACAACATTACACTAGAACACAAATTAAAGTAAAGGAACAGTGCTTTTATCATATGTTTATTACTATTCTACATATCATAGTCACAGTAGGGTCTTCCTAAAATGACATTCTTGATTGCCACCACATCAACATGTGCAGATTAAATTTGTTTACAAGATTGAACATTATAATCAATGGCTTCTTTTAAATTTGTCATCATGATTTTATATGGTTATTTATCACTTTTTTTTTCTTTTTCTTTTATTTATTTTTTTAAAATCTGTGATAACAGAGAAAAGCACATGTTTTTGAGGAAGCCCCATTTCTAATTGTTTAAAAAAAATATATATATATATATAGAAAAGTTATAAGTTATCAAAGGGGTACTCGATACAACATTATGTGATAAAGTTTGTCAGTGATTTGCAGCAGGTCTGTGGTTTTCTCTGGGTATTCCACCAATAAAACTGACCGCCACAACATAATTGAAATATTGTTGATAGTGGCATTAAACACCATAAACCAAACCAAAACCATCAAAGTGGTAATCAGCAGCCATATACTGAAGAAGGCCAAAAGGACAAACAATGATCTACAAAACACTACACAGAAAACTAAAGATTGATTGACACGAAACACCAAAAAATGTGGGTGAACTCAGGTGTTGTAGGTTCATCTAAATATGCAATTACAACAAACCAATAAGAGGGGTTGTGATCCCAAGAAATACAATGAAATACCTACAATTATTGTACCTGTCACATACTAGGAATTAGATTTCCATCCTCTACTTTGATAATTGTATAATATATGTCAGGTAATCATATATGTTATATAAGATGCTATGTCAACCATAACTAACTGTTCACATTCATAATATGTTTCAGTTTTAAAATACAAACCTGTCTTGGCCTTGCTGATGAACCACTTGACCTTGATGAACTTTGTTGTGCTCTGGGGTCATCGTCTGCTACTATATCTCCATTACTAAGAATCTTAACCATGATTCAAAAATTACTGTAAAAATAGTTTACATTTAATAAAAACATGTACATTTGTGATTTTGTAGTTGAACCTCATAATGGGTTAGAAGTTAAAAATACAACAGCAACAAAAACACACTTCCTTAACTTTGGAGTGTTAACATTGGATTTTCTATCATGTCCATTAACATTGAAATACGAAATACTTTCTTCCTACAATATTATTTTTCTTTTCAAACAAACATGTACAATGTATATAGAAGTGACATGCAGGCATGTTCCATGGTTATTTGGATCACAGTGAGAACCCTAGACAATGTGGTAGTTTCTTCACTATGGGGTAAAACCCTTTTGAAAGAGGAGACCTAGATAGTTGTTTGGGATTAATCAAATACACAATTGAACTGCAAGACGGGACGTAATGAGTGCCTTAATGTGTATGGATAAATAATGCCTCTCTCTTTGTATGTTTTTCAGGTCGCACCTGATCTTAGCATAAGAAACTATTGTACATATAATTCAAGGTGAAAGATTGTTGGTTAAGGCCAAATGAGTAATTATTCAGCTACATTTTTGTATATCATGGCGAGAACAAGTTACAGATGATGATGAACATATTGTACACTACACCTACATGCTTATACTCTGTGTCAATGAGTTTCAAATATGTTCAAATGGTCAGAAATGAAAACTACCGGTACTTACATCGTTGCGTCAAACTAAAGTGCATATCATATGAGAGATAATTTTTGTGAAACTTAAATTCCAATGACATATCCTTCATTTGGATTATTTATAGAATGTACAGGTTTTATTCATGTGTCATAGACGATTTAACATGGAGTTTTTGGTCATTGTTTATACCGAAGTGGAACTTGTGTACATTTGGTCGTATGTTCTAGGAATTATTCTTAATGTTAATTACCAAATCTCCTTTGACAAATCAAGGACGTATTCATTCATTCAAATTGTCAAAGAAAGAATATAAAATATGGACATTTACCTTGTGATGTACAATATTATAGTATTTGATTTTCAATGAAAAAGGGAAAGCAATGAGCATATAAAATGGAAAAATGGATCACGTGACACAGACTATAGTTGGTTCTTTATAGTGATAGCTCACTTAAACAACAGTTCTCAGTCACAGGGTCTTTTTGTTGCACGATTAAGAGAAATGTTGGAAACAATAATATTTACATGTTCCTTTCAGTGTCCATATTATACATTAAATATACATTGTATTTCATTATAAATGAAAGTCTTGTAACGCTAGCAGTATCAGGTCAAATCGACACATGGTCATTTCGGCACCTAATTATAACCCGGTCATGATTAAGTCGACATCAGTATTAAAAATAATATATATTAAAATATTTATATAAATGAAAAAAAGAAAGTTGGATTTATTAACAAGTATCATATACATATATACATGTAATCTATAAAGTCAATCACCAAAAATTCGTTAGTTATTACAACTAAATTTGATTGTATTTAATTAATTCCAATTATTTCCTTTAATTAAATAATTACTTGTAATATAATTTAAATACATCTAACTATGATTAACATTAGATGTGTTTCTTTTAAATATACTCTGGAAATCTTTGATGCTGTAATGTAGAGGGAAAGACAAATAAAGCCTCCAACCAAGCCATCATTATTATTTTTTGAAATTTTTGAAATTTTTGAAAAACAGAAGCTTAAATTTGAAATAATTATTGTTTATCTAAATAACGAACTAATGATAGATGTGATTATAAAAGTGTTATAATCGTGGTATCATTTAATTATATTTGATTAACGCAAATATTTGTATCTAATATCATAGTAATATCATAAAAATGATTAAAAAAAAACCCCTAAAATATCAATAAAATGATGATTTTCAAATGTACAAATGAAATTTTCTATTGATATTGTTTTAGATTGTACCATAATATATAAACATGACATTTATGCAGTGTTTTGGCCAGTTTTCACTTTCCAGTATAATTTTACATGTACATTGTAATAATGAGTTAATCTACTTTAATTTACTTATAAATTGAACATACCATTTCATGATTCAAGAAGGAAGAGGGGAAAAAGGCTTAAGTGCATTTTTATGCTTAACATTGAAATATTACTGTTTCAGTCATTATACATTTATTAGTTATTAAAAAAAACCGATTGTTGTCTTACATTTATTTTTTATTTAAAAAATGCAAATAAGTGGAATTTCTGTGAAGATTTCTTGCTAAAAAGTTGTCTTGATGTTCAAGCAATGTATCAAGACTATGTGCATGAAAAAATATGGATATTTAGATTTTATATGATTTTATTATGGACTGTGCTTAATTTGTGGATTTGACATTTTTCTTGATACCAATGTGGAAAAATGTATAGGGGGTACAGGTGTGTAAATAGCCATAACATCCCATATATCAGCCCTGTTTTTACTTCATACGAAAACATATGACGCCATTTTACTGACAGCAAAAGTTGCCAGATAATCGAGAGTATATATTAAAATACAAGAATGGCTTTTAAAACAATCTTTTGTACAAAGAAATATTTAACTAGCCATTCTTTGAAAATTCCAATCGTCATATGAATGAAGGGTTAACCACAGGGCCTTGTCACTATCCAGGTAAATATACTATCAATGTATAAACATATACAAGGGCGGACATCTTTTTTACCCCCGCTCGCTTCAAGTCGTGTTTGTTTTTTAAATTCCTTCTAATATATTCAAAACCCTGTTTGGTTCAACTCCCAAGACCTTATTCTTTTCAAAAAATATCATGACCTCCCCTCGACTACCTCTTGTGAAGGCGCAGCGGTCGTTTTTGTCAGGAATTGGCCTGAGTAGAGAACAACATGGACCCAAAGTGAAAGTAACAGAGCCACCTATGAAAAAACGTAAGTTCAGAACTCTCTGGGTTTTACCATTCGATATTTGGTTTTCTCGCTAGTTATCGTGTTTCTAAGTATAAGATACCGCGGGAAATAACAGACGAAATAATAAATTAAAGAAAATGGACAGCAATCAAGAAAAAGCCTTGAAAATGGCATTTATCATTCATTGTATGTACAAGTCAAAAATTTTCAGTTTTCACTTCAAATCGTCCCGCTCGTTTAATGATGTTTGAATCTTAACGGTATTTTCCTTACCTCAAAGCTAAAACCCCGAGAGTTCCGAACTTACGGGGTTTTTTTTGGTTGGCGCTGTTACTTTCACTTTGGGTCCATGTTGTTCTCTACTCGGGCGAATTCCTGACAAAAACGACCGCTGCGCCTTCACAAGAGGTAGTCGAGGGGAGGTCATGATATTTTTTGAAAAGAATAACGTCTTGGGAGTTGAACCAAACAGGGTTTTGAATATATTAGAAGGAATTTAAAATACAAACACGACTTGAAGCGAGTGGGGATAAAAAAGATGTCCGCCCTTGTATATGTTTATACATTGATAGTATATTTACCTGGATAGTGACAAGTCCCTGTGGGTTAACACTGTTAATCGCTATATCGGAAAATCGATAATAGTACGAAAACCCATTACACGAGGATAGGGGTACCGGAGGATAGATATTTTAATGTTTGCTAGTATTTTTATGTATGTATCATTGTATGCATGTATGTTATTTTGTTATATGTATAGTCGATTTGAAAAGCTCTGTAGAGCTTGTGTTTTTATGTATGTTATGATATATATCGACTTTAAATAAAACTTATTTATTTATAGAATGCCGATTTGACTAGGAGTAGGCAGACCCTGCGGCCTGTGAGTGTAAATAAATATAAATTAAAGAAATATAAATAAGCTTTATTTAGAGTCGGCATGGTTAAAACAACATACAACATAAGCTCTGTTGAGCTTTTAACTAGTGTGACTCGAGTAGACATGTCGTTCCACTATGGCACATTAATCTGATTCCTAGCAACCAGCATATAATTCATATGAGTCTATTCATTATTCACGTACCCGAATATTTTTCTAAAGAGCTTTGAAAATCTACTTTCAAGTCAAATTTGTCTTGGCCACATATCTGTCACCGGAAGTTTACATTCTAATAGGTTTTCTTTCTGGGTTACACTAATGTCCTGAAAATTGACCTGGAATGTCCTGAAAATGACCTGAAAAGTACATAAAGGCTTATATCTTTTTTATTTTCCAATGGATTGAGTTCAAATTTGAAAATCTTAAATACATTAGCATATATTTAACGAATATTGAAAAATAAAACTAAAAAAAACATTTTTTAAGTGGAAATAACTTGACCTGAAAATTGTCATGAAATATCCTGAAAAGTACATAAAGGCCTATATCTTTTTTATTATCCAATGCCGGCAATGGATTGAGTTCAAATTTGAAAATCTTAAATACATTAGCATATATGTAACGAATATTTAAAAAAAAATTAAAAAAAATAATTTTAGGTGGAAATAATTTGACCTGAAAATTGTCATGAAATGTCCTGAAAATGTCCTGAAAAGTACATTTTTTTTTTATTATTAACCAATGGATTGAGTTCAAATTTGAAAATGTTAAATACATTAGCATATATTTAACGAATAATAAAATAGAAATTAAAAAAAAAAAATTTAGGTGGATATAATTTGACCTGAAAATTGTCATGAAATGTCCTGAAAAGTACATTAAGGCCTATATCTTTTTTTTTTTTATCGTTATTATTAACCAATGGATTGAGTTCAACTTTGAAAACGTTAAATACATTAGCTTAATTTATTTAAGAATATTTTAAAAAATATATGATTTTTTTTTTTTTTTTAGGTGGAAATAATTTGACCTGAAAATTGTCCTGAAAAGTACATTAAGGCTTATATCTTTTTCATTTTCCAATGAATTGAGTGCAAATTTGAATATGTTTTATACCTTAGCATATATTTAAAGAATATTAAAAAAAATATATAAAAAAACTATTTTTTAGGTGGAAATAATTTGACCTGAAAAAGGAAACAGACTTACCTAAAGAAGTTTGGAAAAATATATCCCAATAAAAATACAACTTAAAAGATAGCTAGAGAACATAAAAATGAACAGAACAGAAGAATAGAAAGGCCAAAAAATGATGGAAAGAAAAAATGGACTTATGAAGGATTTTAAAACCATACCCCTCTTAAATTGGCTAGTAATTACTGTCAACACATATTCACGTGTTTGTTTATTGGTTTATTGGTCTCTTTTTTCAAATTTCATTTTACCTTAATTAGACTGGCATGGCTAGACACAGTGACAGGTGGGCTGGGCAGTTTTTATTTTTAATGAATGGTTACAATTACATTAATAAATAAACATAATACATTTATAAGTCATAAAAAATCAATGTACAAACATATAAAACATGTGAAAACATAATAAAAACTTTTTTACTTAATTTCACATGTAAAAACGACCCAAGTTCGGTAAAAATACATAAAACAGAAAATTAAACATTCTAAACATCAACATGTCATTCATTTAAAAATGATACAATTGAAATATCAATACATGTAGCAGAATCAACAGTCACGATGTTCATCACAAAACCAATCCCCTGAAACCCCTGAACAACTCTGGTGTACCCATTTACTGCACTTAACTCTACCTCGTTTTGCCTCACATCCAACCATATTCTGGAACACATCAGGTTTACCACAATAACAAATAGATTCAATTTTCCTTGTATATACTTTGACAACCTCAATGTTTGATGATGTAGATTGTGGAAATGGGGAGAAATGGCCCTCCTGTGTGGTGTATTTGTACCGATGGTGGATCTTGTCGCTGAAATCTCCCAAAGTGCTCTGTCCAACACTGTGTATGCTCATCAAAATATGGTACAAGTCCTGTAGGTTGAAACCCTGATATAGGGGTATGCGGAAACTGTTTGGCGATAATTTTCATACATGTATTGATGATTTCAGAACATAACCATGAATTGTTCTCCAACATGAGCTTGTATTCACAGTTTAAGCCTGCAACCCAAGGTGTACTGTTGTTTTGTGTGTGTGTCTGTACGTACCTACCTTACGTTTTTTCACTGGAAGTCGGAAAGGACTTTCACGAGGCATTGGTGATATAATATGTACTTCATCATCAGTGAATCACAGTTTTTTCCCTGTTTTTGGTGTTGTATATATTTAACGAATATTTAAAAAAAAAAAAAATTAAAAATTTTTTTTAGGTGGAAATAATTTGACCTGCAAATCGTCATGAAATGTCCTGAAAAGTACATAAAGGCCTATATCTTTTTTTTTTTTTATTATCCAATGGATTGAGTTCAAATTTGAAAATGTTAAATACATTAGCATATATTTAACGAATATTTAAAAAAAGAATCGAAAAAAAGAATTTTTGGTCATGAAATTTTCAGGTCAAATAATTTTTTTTTATATATTTTTTTTAAATATTCTTTAAATATATGCTAACGTATTTAACATTTTCAAATTTGAACTCAATCCATTGGTTAATTAAAAAAAATGATATAGGCCTTAATGTACTTTTCAGGACATTTTCAGGACATTTCATGACAATTTTCAGGACATTTCATGACAATTTTCAGGTCAAATTATTTCCACCTAAAATTACTTTTTTTTTTTTTTTTTTTAAATATTCGTTAAACATATGCTAATGTATTTAACATTTTCAAATTTGAACTTAATCCATTGGATAATAAAAAATATATGGGCCTTTATGTACTTTTCATGACATTTTCAGGACATTTCATGACAATTTTCAGGTCAAATTATTTCCACCTAAAAATATTTTTGTTTATTTTTTTTTAAATATTCGTTGAATATATGCTAGTGTATTTAATATTTTCAAATTTGAACTCAATCCATTGGATAATAAAAAAGATATAGGCCATTATGTACTTTTCAGGACATTTCATGACAATTTTCAGGTCAAATTATTTCCACCTAAAATTATCTTTTTTTATTTTTTTTTAAATATTCGTTACATATAACCTAATGTATTTAAGATTTTCAAATGTGAACTCAATCCATTGAATAATAAAAAAGATATAGGCCTTTATGTACTTTTCAGGACATTTTCAGGACATTTCATGACAATTTTCAGGTCAAATTATTTCCACCTAAGATTATCTTTTTTTAATTTTTTTTTAAATAATTGTTACATATATGCTAATGTATTTAAGGTTTTCAAATTTGAACTCAATCCATTGGATAATAAAAAAAAGATATAAGCCTTTATGTACTTTTCAGGACATTTCAGGTCAATTTTCAGGACATTAGTGTAACCCTTTCTTCCTCCAGTTTGAAGAGCTACTTCCGCATTACAGAAGGAAAGAGTCACAAGTCTTATCTTATGACCGTATTTGGAAACAAATACAAGGCCATACGAAAACCAGACAAGAAAAGATTTGGTGTGTTTAAAAATGTTAATATGTCATGTTTTCATTTTGGTGCCTGACGTTGATGCATAGTTCTCTTATTCGGACATACCGCTATTTAATAATTGAAAGGGTGTAAACTAAATCATGAAATCATCATCTTCTTCCTCTTCCTTTTAACAGTTGTGATAGTTGCCCTAGACAGCTGAGTCTTGAAGCTGTCTAGGGTGTATAAAAAGCTTGTTCTACACGTTTACTGTGAGATGTATTGCAACCGCCATTTTTCACTACAATTACGTGTGCATGCTCGTGTTTGATGGAAAAGGAAGAGCTATATTTAGATATTTTGTGAAAATAATTTTATATTGTAAATTGATCCACCCTGTGATTTTTTTCAACAAGATACATTTTTTATAGTAACTGATTTTTGCTAACACTTCAATCATTGAATATTGATTTTTTCGGATGTTGAATATTTTATCCCCACAATTGCACCCCCTGTTAGTATACTTTTATTGCTTTATTTAAAAAAAAATAACACCAAGAACATCGATGATACAAGTTTTCTTATTCAGAAATAAACCTACAACAAAATAAAGGTATACATTTTTTGTACTGTAAACAAAATCGTCATTTTTATCTAGATTTATCGTCCGAAAAATACGGTACTCCTCTACTATACTAATTTGGATTAGGTGATGGGAATTAGGTGCCATCATCAAAATAAAGATTAAAAACATGTATTTTATGATAATGATGGCTGATTAAAATTGTTTGTCATGCATTAGCTGTCTGTTGTAATATACAGGATGTAACCAATATACAGGAAGAGCCCCTACTGTGAAGCCATCTATTTTGAGATGCCCATTCAATGAAAATAACAACCTGACCATATTGTTAAAAAAGAATTAGATAAGAAATTAAAATTTATAGAAGGCAAGGATTTATATAATTAACACATTAAGTCACATTTCATTTATTTAGCTTGGGTCAGTTATCAATTAAAAAGACAAAAATGGTTTTAAAAAAAATGTGTAATAAGTATTTACCTAAATAACGATATCATGACGTATAATAATTTCTCACCGTAAATGTATTAATTTTATTAAGATATTTATACACATATATAAGAAAAAAGATATAAATTTATTTTTTAAGTACAAATAAATTGGAAGACGGCTTGAAAATCGAAAACTCAAAATAATTATCTATGTTTATTAGTCTTAGTAAAAGGAGTCTTGAGCAACGTTTTTTTTTCACACAATAGGTGTATTTGTATATCATGAATGCACGATGCGACGACATGCTGAGATGGGTGATGTTTTGACAGGTAAACTGTAAAAAAAAAACCATAGAATAGACTAATAAAATATTATTTCACCTATATCAGGACTCCGCAGACTGCCAATTTTCAAGAAAAAAACCCGGGATTTACGGATTGATAACCCATTCGCCATAAACAAAATAAAACTTAAATTTTACTAATTAATTTTAATCCAAATTTCCTTTAAAGAAATAAATGTATAAATTAGAATTATTTACACTGGTTCGTTCGCCCTACATTTGGCAAACACGTAAAAGAGCAAACGCACCCGATATCGTAAACTGACAACTGTCTGCAGCAAGTGAAAGGGCCTTGGCATCGATTGTCGCGAGTACATAGGGACATATTAATATTCACTTCTAGTGCACATAAAACATGGGTACTACATGTTAATACATTTTATTCATGGATATTATTGTATATATCGCCCGTGACAGCCGTTAACATATCTATACTTTCCGTACTGTATATCACTCATTTACTTCAGCTTTACTAAGATATGCATGTTTCTTTATGCACGAATTTATTGGTTAGCAGAATTTGGGGACATTTCCTGTTTAGTTTAACTATATGAGAGTGGAGACTCTCACTCCGACATGGGATACTCACTCTCACTCCGACCTGGGAGGATTTTGTCGGACAATTTTAAGAGTGACACTCTCTTCATGTCCGACAAAACTCTGTGTCCGACCTGAGAGTATGATCGTTGATACACTTGGAGGGATCTGTATGTATACATGCTTATCTTACATCGGACGACAACAAACTTGTATATACATGTATATGCTCCAGTAATAGTGTTTATAAGTATATAAAACTGACTTATATTCTAGGCAAAGTTTAGGAGTCTATAATGTAAAGGGGGTAATTCAAGTGGGACTAAAAGAAACATTAAGCCATGGTTTGATTTAGAATGTAGAAATGCATGTCAGAAGAGAAAGAGTCAACCTCAACCCTCAGGTCAATACGTCAAAATTATTTGAATTTAAAAAAAAATTAAATGGTGCTTCGGATGCGGGAGAAGATGATCTAGATTTTAATATTGACTCAAATTTTATGGATAATCTCAATGAGAATATCAATCTCTATATATCCAGAGAAGAAATTTTTGATTGTATCAAAAAGCTGAAAAACGATAAAGCATCTGGAGAAGATGGTATAATCAATGAGTACATTAAATCCACTGCTCATCAATTCATAAATATATACGAAAAGCTATTTAATCTGATATTTGATTGTGGAATTATCCCTGAAAGTTGGGTGATTGTCAAAATTAAACCTATTTACAAGAACAAGGGTGACTCAAGCGAACCTAAAAATTATAGACCCATTACGATATTAAGTTGCTTGGGGAAACTTTTTACATCTGTTCTGTGTAACAGACTTAAAATTTGTACTGCCTCAACCTTGTTGATGCTGTCTTTTTTGCTGGGGCTCCATATGCTGGATGCATATTCTAGGCTAGGTCGTACTAAGGTTGTATAGCACTGTGCCTTGATGATAGTTGGGCAACATTACGTCCTAAGAAGACTAAGGTGGAGTTTGCCTTCTTGGTGATCTTATCAATGTGGCTATTCCAGCTTAAACTCTTGTGAATATTTAGCCCTAGGTACTGGGCTGAATCTGTTTGGTTCAATACCTGGCCATGGATGGTATATTCACTATGGATAGGAGACTTGTTATTTATTGCTATGAGCACCTCACATTTGTCAGGGTTAAATCTCATTAACCAGTTGTTTTCCCACTTTTGCAAGTTGTCCAAGTCTTTCTGTAGAATGGCCTGATCCTCTGTGGTTCTAATCCTTCTATACAGAAGACAGTCATCTGCAAACAGTCAGGTGGTTGATGAGACGACAGATGGCATGTCGTTAATGAAAAGTAGGAATAAGAGAGGTACCAAGACGGTGCCCTGGGGGACTCCTGAAGAAATGGTTGTGGCAGCTGATGATTGGCTATCAAGTACTCTATATTGTGTGCATCCAAGCAGAAAGCTGGTTATCCAATCATGGAGGTGGCCTCTGACCCCATAGTGCTGTAGTTTCATCAGAAGTCTACTGTGTGGCACCTTGTCGAAGGTCTTGGAAAAGTCCAGGAGAATACAATCCATCTGTTCTCCTACATCTAGACTTTTAGCTAGGTCGTCTATGGATTAGCTAAGAATTAGCTGGGTTTCAGGTGATCGTCGCTTCCTGAAGCCATGTTGGGAATTAGCTAATAATCCTAGTTTGATGATATGACTGTGGATTATGTGCTCCATCACTTTGCTGCATACTGAAGTCAACGACACTGGACGGTAGTTTACTGGTGCACTTCTGTCTCCTTTTTTGAAGAGTGGTGTGATGTTGGCAGATTTCCATTCTTCTGGTACTTTACCTTGATTGATTGAGGCTTGAAATACCAAAGTCAAAGCTGGAGAGATCTGCTTGGCTGTTTCCTTGAGCAATCTAGGTGAGACTTGATCAGGACCGGTGGCTTTGTGTGGATTGTGATGGCATAGAAGTGTTTGTACCCCTTCCTGAGTTATAGTGATGTCTGAAACAGCAAGATGTGGACTGGGGCTCATGTCTGGTAAGGGCTGTAAGGGATCCTCTGATTTGAACACTGAAGTGAACTGATAGTTCAGGATGTTTGCCTTCATTCTGGCATCACTATAGGCTATCCTATCTCTCTTCAAAGGTGCAATGCCACACGAGTCAGTCCGTTTGCTTTTAATAAAGCTCCATAGTCGTCTTGGCTTATGGTTCTCATCCATTATAATGCCATTGACATACTCATTGTACTGCTTAACGCAAGTACTGTGTACCACATTCTTGAGATTTTTGTAGTTGGCATAGTCTTGTTGAGATTAGACATCTGAAGAGATTTTCTGCTCTGTATCTCAAGCCACAGAACAGAAATGTCTTCGGAAGTCTAATCTCAACGAGATTAGGTCAAAACAAAGGGCATCTATTGGAATGAAAAGTATGAAGTTTATTTTTATAACAGAATAAACCTGTCTTAGTCTTCTATAATTTGATAACACTTTGGGTTGTAGTCGTTCTGGACGATCACATGTAATGACACATCGTCAAAATACTCTCATTAATTAGGTTGATGTGCCGCAAAAAGACTCAGAAGAAATATTCCAATATTCTCTCCGCGGGTGAGTCCTGATTTCCACTGATTAGCAGTGATGGTCGTGCTAGGGTTTATTGCCACATATATAGGAGATCGTTACATAGATGGGACCCTTGAGTTGGTCAGCGTCTAACATTTTGTGGCTGAGACATCATGATGTGGTTGGAATTACTGCTCGTTGGACGGACATTGATTGAAATTTGAATGGTGTATGGAACCATGATGAGATCTTGCATCAACATGTAATTCCATTCATTTGAGACATGCCATCATGTTGGACGTAGTGTGATCGACTTTCTTGTACATCTACATGTACTGCCATGGCCTTCTGTTTGCCCAATCTCTCACCAACTGGGTATGTCCAGGGGTTGAAAATAGCACTAGCTCGACGTCTGGTGCTACCATATTTAACTGCAGGACTACCAAGTTTTGTCACAAGAAAAGTCTGACGGACTAGCGTATATAAAATCTACCCACCAATCAATTTTACGTACATTAATGAAATAATGACATTCCTGCGTAATTCGAAATTCACCATGATAAATATAGCTATCATTATAACAATAACCAATCAAAATCGTTTCCTCCTATGGTCAGACATTTCTATTTTTAGAACTATTCATTATCTCGGCAAAGGGATATCGGTATTGTTCAATTGTGCTATACCCACTCTGGTTTCCGATACTTTGACCTCTTAAAGCCCCTGTACTCTATGCTTCCGTAAGATAACAGTTACAGCCGAAAATATTGAAAGTCGCGATCAACTGATCATGAGTCAGCAATTGTCTGACACAATTTTTCAAGTCAGCACGTAAAAACGAAACCCGGAAGGACCTGACGGTGATCACGAAACAACTGTAACCAAAAAAGGCAAAGCACGAGAAGGACAAACGTTACAGATCATTTCAACAATCTTGGACAAAATGCTTCCCCTGGGTCTCATGTTAACCTTTGAATTAGCCAGGGTGAACACCGCATTTTCTCTAAGCTTGGGCTAGTATTTCAATCTGTCTCCAATCATCTCCAAATAGCACATGGCTAGTTAGGGGTGAAAGAAAATTTCAATCCCTAATGTCTGAGATGAAATTGGATGATGTTTAGAAAATTTGCCAAACAGCCACATTTGTGGAAAATAGGCCCAGCATTAGTGAGGATCTGAAATGAAACTCCACAACCATCTTTCAACACTCTTGTTGGTTCATTGAGGTGCCATTGTCAGGCATGCAGATAGTGAACACAACGAATTTTGAATTTGTGAACAGTAATTAATAAAAATTTGATCACAAACATCTATGACACTTTCACTAGATAGAGATTGTGATCGTGTAATCAAAAATTATTAAGCTTGATCAATTAAATAAGTCTATTTTCTATATATGATAATTTTTGTAAAACGTCATATTATTAGCTCACCTGACCCAAAGGGTCATGTGAACTATTGCCATCACTTGGCGTCCGTCGTCATCGTACGTCGTAAACTTTTTCAAAAATCTTCTCCTCTGAAAGTACTAGACCAATGGAAACCAAACTTGGTCTGAATCATCACTAGGGTGTCTAGTTTCAAAATTGTGTCCGGTGATGCCGTGCACCAACCAACATGGCCACTGTTACTAAAAATAGAACATATGGTAAAATTGCAGGTTTTGGGTAATAACTCAAAAACCGTTAATAATATCAAAAATCTGACATGGGTTAAAAATGATCAGCACATCAAGATTGTCTTGCAATTTTGAAGTAAATCCCATTACCCATTTTGGAGTTATTTTCCTTTTTTCATCAAATTTTCAAAATTTTAATACTTTTCGTCCTTTATTTCAAAAACTATAAGAGACAGATGGTAAGTTGAAACTGCAAACATGTTCAGCATGTCAAGATCTACCTACCCTGCAATTTTCAAGTAAATTTGATTACCCATCTTGGAGTTATTGCCCTTTTTTCCATCAATTTTTTTTTTATTTTAATACTTTTCGTCTTATATTTCAAAAATTATTTAGAGATAGATGTTAAGTTTAAATTGCAAAAATGTGCAGCATGTCAAGATCTACCTACCCTGCAATTTTGAAGTAAATCCCATTACCCATTTTGACCGATTATGCAAATTAGAAAAAAGGGGGGGATGAAATTAAAAAAAATCTTCTCCTCTGAAACTACGGAGCCAATTTCAACCAAACTTTGCTGAAATGATCCTTAGGTGGTCCCCTTTCAAAATTGTGTCCGTCAGCACCATCCTGTATCCAAGATGGCCACCATTACTAAATATAGAAATTTCTTCAAATGGCCAAAACTGCTCTATTTTAAGCCAGAAAGTGCCCAAATTTGAACTGTATAAGCATAATGATGAGCTTTTTAACATATAGATAACTTTCCAAGTGTCTAATTATAGTTTCACCTTTGACCTCTTATCACACACGTGCATTAGTGGAGGCAAAACATTATCATGTTGCATAGAACTCAGTGTATGATAAGGTTGTAAACAAAGATAATTTTATATTTATATATTGTGTTTATGTAATGAAAAATGGATGATTCTTTAAATTTAATACCTGTAACATTATCAGAATATGTTAAATCATTAAATCATGAGGATGTTGCAATTTACATTGAAAAAATAACAGTTGATGGAGTACAACTACCAGATCCTTATGGCATAACAAAGAGTTGTTGGGATAATGATGTAAATAAATGGCCAGACATATCTTATCCTGATATATTATATGTTATTCAGCTATCAGACAGGGTATATAATGTGACATTCCCGGCTTAGGTTCTATATTCCCTGAGGTGCAGCCGAAGGGAATATATATCCTAAGCCGGGAATGTCACATTATATACCCTGTCTGATAGCTGAATAACAGATATATTATGAATTTAACCATTGTTTTTGTTCAAATACAGAATCAAACCGTATTAAATATATTTGTATCTTTTATATCCATTTTTCGTATTTTAAGATGTCCCTTTCTGTACCTCCGATATTCTTTCTACAATGACATCAAAATATGTGTGACGTCATATATCATGTATGAGGTGTCTCATCAAGGAAAATCCTGTATTAAATTTCTAAATCAACACAATTTCATATGTAGTAAATTCTATAAACTTTATAAATAAAACATTAATATATCACATAACAAAACAACGGGTTTGTGAAACAATTTCACTAATTTAAATGTTAACAACATAAACACAAAACCTTGGTGTGGCCCCATGACGTCAAACGTTTTCAAGTCTCAACGTGTTGTTTATTGTCAGCCGTGGAACATAGGAGTTTGCTGAAACGATCTGGTGTTTGTGGTGGAATTATCTGTTGTAATATTTTTTTTGTTCATACAGCCGTTTTGAGTATAAAGACAGGATTTAATTTTGTTAAAATACATTTATTATTCCGTATTATGCTATTGATTCACTGAAGCGTTTCTATTTTGTCGGCCATGTTATCGTTTTTGGGAGACTGAAATATATACCCCGTCTATTTTCCGAATATATGCTGACATTCAGGGTTGAAGAACCAATGAAAATTTGTGTAACAAACTAAATCCGTAATATATCAATATATATTAATGGAGAATAGTTCATTATGATGGAACAACTGAAGGAAGTATATTTGTCAAGGCAGCAATAATAACCACAATGTCATCCAACAGGCCTACTTGATTCACTGGGATAGTAGATTGAAGTATTAAATAATTCCTCATTTTTCCGATGACTCTCTCTACATGAATTCTCACATTAGATAGACATTTAGACTTGTGAACCTCCATTGCAGACAATTGTTTTTTGCCTCGAGTGAATGATGGCATCCTTAATGTCACTCCATGTGCAGCAAGTTCTTCCGATACCAAAAATCCCCGGTCTGCCAAGACTTCATCACCATGGGATAGTTTATATATATATCCGGACTTTAGGGTAATTTCCTTATCCGAGACTCTGCCTCCCCAACCTTTTGAAATAAAATTGACTGCTCCAGATGGAGTTATTGACACTAAGTATTTGATGGTGTTGTTATGTTTGTAATTGCTCCATGTTTGAGCTCGGGCAGTTAAATTGTGAGGCCTTTCTATAAACACTTCGAAACAGTCAATCGTTGAAACAACTTTTTAGCTCACCTGGCCATAGGCCATGTGAGCTTTTGTCATGGGTAAGCGTCCGTCTGTCCGTCCGTTAGCTTTTCACATTTAAATCTTCTCTGAAACCGCTGAACAGAAATCAGCCAAACTTGCCAGAAATGTTCACTGGATGGTCCTCTACCAGATTTGTGTTTTTGGTGCTGATTTGAAATCCAACATGGCTGCCAGGGTCCATAATGTGTTCTCATTGGCTGAAATTTTAAAAATCTTCTTGTCAGAAACCACTAAGTCAATTGAATTGTGACTTTGCAGGAATGATCATTGGGTGGTCCTGTACTAAATTTGTGAATCATTTGCCGATTGGAAATTCAAGATGGCCGCCATGACTCGACTTAGTTTAACATTGGACCCTATGGGAATTTCACATTTTCATCTTTTTTTCTGAAACCACAAAACAGATTTGAACCAAACATGGCAGAAATGTTCATTGGATGGTCATATACAAGATTTGTGTTTTTGGTGCTGATCGGAAATCCAACATGGCTGCCAGGGCCTATAATGTGTTCTGATTGGTTGAAATTTTAAAAATCTTCTTGTTAGAAACCACTAAGCCAATTGAATTGTGGCTTTGCAGGAATGATCATTGGGTGGTCCTGTACTAAACTTGTGAATCGTTTGCTGATCGGAAATTCAAGATGGCCACCATGACTCGACTTAATTTTAACATAGGACCCTATGGAAAAAATGTTTAAAAGTCTTCTCCTCTGAAACCAGTAAGTCAGTTTAAAGCAAACATGGGATGAATGGTCCTTAGGTGGTCAACTTTCAAAATTATATCCTGTGACCCCGACCTCCATTCAAGATGGCAATCATCAGCGAACATAGTTTTAACATAGGACCCTATGGGAAATATATTTAAAAATCTTCTTCTCTGAAACCAGAAAGCCAATTTAAAGCAAACATGGCATGGATGGTCCTTAAGTGGTCAATTTTCAAAATTGTGTCCAGTGACCCTGACCTCCATCCAAGATGGCCACCTTCAGCAGACATACTGTAGTTTTAACATAGGACCCTATGGGAAAAAATGTTTTAAAATCTTCTCCTCTGAAACTAGTACATTGTAAGCCAATATAGCAAACATGTCATCGATGGTCCTTAGGTGGTCAACTTCCAAAATTGTGTTCAGTGATCCCGATCTCAGTTCAAAATGGCCGCCGTCAGCAGACATAGTTTTAACATAGGACCCTATGGGAAAATTGTTTAAAAGTCTTCTCTTCTGAAACCAGTCAGCCAATTTAAAGCAAACATGGCATGGATGGTCCTTGGGTAGTATACTTTCAAAATTGTGTCCGGTGACCACGACCTCCATCCAAGATGGCTGCCATGAGCAGACATAGTTTTAACATAGAACCCTATGGCAGTATGGGATTTGAATAGTAACTTAGATGTATTCAGCATGCAGACATTCTTAAGAGGACTTATTTATGTCAGGTGAGCGATACAGGCTCACCTGAGCCTCTAGTTTGTAATTGGGTTTAAACGATTCTGGAATGTTGGAATATGTAATATCATTTTCTGGCCAAATGATTAAGCCCTAATTTGCTATATTTGGTATCCATTGGTTTATAATTCTAGAAACTGATGTGTCAAACAAGTTAAACCGAAATGCCAAATCCCTATTCAACAAACCCAAATGAAGCTTCATTAATACCAGTAATAGATGATCTTGCATGGACATTGTTTTAACACAAAGCTTTGCACATATTGATACTTTGGTTAATACCCATAAAAATAACTGCATTGTCAAACCAGTGTAGAATGTTATTTTTCTTTCGGTTAAGTTGTTGTAGGAAAATCTTGATTTCAGCACCTGTGTTTCCAGCTTTTGCATTTTTGATTTTAAAAAGCCATTTGAATTCACTTGGGAGGATAGATTTTTGCTCAAGGATGCAATATTTTCTATGTTGGGATCCTCTTTTGTCTGCGTTTCTGAAAAATAATTAATTTTGTTTTATTTATATGGTTAAGGAACTATTTGTATTACGGTATAATATTATCATTAAAACATGAAATAGATATATTAATTATATGAGTAATGGTCTATATTGTTAATTAGTTAAATTGGTTCTCCTGTCATTATATTCAATTATTTTTTATTCATTTGTTAATCAAGTATTTTAATATATTTAAATCAAATACAAAATTAATAAAACATCGGATTTATTTATGTTCACATTATTTATTAATGTTTCATATGTGTATGTATATATATTTATACCTTTTTCAATTCTCATAACTGGAATCTCGCTGGTACTAAGATCTCAACATTTTCTGAATCATGGTCACTGTCATCGATGATTTCCTCATCAACATCCAGTTTTCTCTTTACTGCTCTTTTATATCTGTCTATTGATTTTTCATCTTTTTTACAATGTTCCAATCCTGGTAGATTTTTATTTGGTATATAGTCTGGGTGTGAGCTGTCATCTGAGGGTTTACTTACAGTTTAAATAATATTGAATGATTAGTGCAGCTAATTTGGGGCAAGAATGTTTATTAATAAATCAAGAAAAAAATCAGAAAAAAAATAATGTATCCTGTAGATTAGTAAGTATTGAGTTCACAAATAGTCCAGATGTATCAGATGATGTAACCACTGATAACACCAAGTTACACAATTCTGCTCTGTAGAGGATGAATTTTAAATAATATAATGATTTTAATCTAAGACAACACAAAGGAGTGTTTTCCATGTAATAATGATTTTGTTTTAAATTTATTTAATTACAGGTAAATTAAAAACAGCTTACCTTGTAAGAAATGTAAGCTACACACACGTGAGGATTGTGTTGGAGTCCATGGTTCCTTTCTTTTAATTGCATTTATCCATTGTTTTCTTTTTTCTTCAGGAAAAGATGGAATTCTATGCAATGATATATTTTTTGCTTTGTTTTGTCTTTGTGCACATCCAACTATGCAACAGCTGTGAACCATATTTTCAATAACAAAAAATGATAAAACTGATTAACTAATGCATTGATGTATGTATGTTGTGGAGGCTTCTGCCTCCACTGAATATGCATGACATTTATTCATGAGCCTCACTTTGGTTGGAAAGTTATCTATATTACGGGATTTTTTATGAACTTTGAACTTTTGCCGATTTTGACCGATTATGCAAATTAGAAAAAAGGGGGGATGAAATTAAAAAAAAATCTTCTCCTCTGAAACTACTGAGCCAATCTCAACCAAACTTTGCTGAAATGATTCTTGAGTGGTTCTCTTCCATAATTGTGTCCGGCATTTCAGAACACCGACCAAGATGGCCGCCACAGCCGAACTTAGCTTAACATAGGACCCTAAGGGAAATTCACATAAAAATCTTCTCCTCAGAAACCACTGGGCCAATTGCAATCAAACTTTTGTGGAATGATCCAAAATTTTGATAACTTACATTAAAGGGGGAACCCCTGCCCAATTTTTTTTGTAGAAGGGGTCTGCAATGATGAAGGCTACATTTGTTATATTTTTTTACCGAAGTTATCAAGTTTTATTGACATGTTATACCCAGGTGAGCTATACAGGCTCCTGGGAGCCTCTAGTGGTATATGTACATACCGGTCCGGTAGTTTCTTTTTTCCACTAGGATATATTTTATGGTGAATATATCGGTAGTACAAAATAGGGGAAGATAACAAGCTGTATTTTTTCCTAGTTTGCACTAGACTCAACATATATTGATTGTATGATTGGGGTCGAACAAGTCAAGATGCAAATTATTAAGGGTTCATATTCAGCCCCCTCTGTCACTTTGAGAAAGACAACTTGGGGTTATCACCCCCCTCTGTCACTTTAAGAAAGATAACTTGGGGTTATCATCCCCCTCTGTCACTTTAAGAAAGACAACTTGAGGTTATCATCCCCCTCTGTCACTTTGAGAAAGACAACTTGAGGTTATCATCTCCCTCTGTCACTTTAAGAAAGATAACTTGGGGTTATCATCCCCCTCTGTCACTTTAAGAAAGACAACTTGAGGTTATCATCCCCCTCTGTCACTTTAAGAAAGACAACTTGAGGTTATCATCCCCCTCTGTCACTTTAAGAAAGATAACTTGGGGTTATCATCCCCCTCTGTCACTTTAAGAAAGACAACTTGAGGTTATCATCCCCCTCTGTCACTTTAAGAAAGATAACTTGGGGTTATCATCCCCCTCTGTCACTTTAAGAAAGACAACTTGAGGTTATCACCCCCCTCTGTCACTTTAAGAAAGACAACTTGAGGTTATCATCTCCCTCTGTCACTTTAAGAAAGATAACTTGGGGTTATCATCCCCCTCTGTCACTTTAAGAAAGACAACTTGAGGTTATCATCCTCCTCTGTCACTTTGAGAAAGACAACTTGAGGTTATCATCCCCCTCTGTCACTTTGAGAAAGACAACTTGAGGTTATCATCCTCCTCTGTCACTTTGAGAAAGACAACTTGAGGTTATCATCTCCCTCTGTCACATACTTGTGATGCTCCACATAATGATCAGCTGTTTATTTGTATGGTGGGGTTAACATCTCTATTTAATTCTGTGACCACTTTTAAAGATAAGACTTTAAATATGCTATTTATGATATACTTGTTGCACATTGCAAGTTTGTATATGACAAATGATTCCTAATCTTAAACATAATAGTTTTGTTCATGACAATTTTTTTTTTCAGTTTAACAGTTAATTATCGTTGACAGTAAGGATGGGTAAACACAAGAAACATGGCCGACGTAGTTCAAGTAGTAGCAGTAGTTCTAGTTCATCTAGTTCTGATGATGAGTACAAACATCTTCCTAAAGATCAGAGGAAAATGATGAAAAAACAGAAGAAACTGATGAAGAAGGTATGTAGGCTGGCTAAGTTCATGCAATGTTTACAAGCAATATATTTATTCCAGGTTTAATTTCCATTTAGGTATATTCGCTGCCCAAGAAAATATTTTCAAATCACTTCAAAGTCCTTTAGATAATCTAATGCATGATTCCCTGCAGACCCAACTTGAAAAAACCACATGAGAGCTATTATCATTTTTGTCCGTTGTCATGTTATATTTGATGCACATCACACACCATTTTCCTTGTATGGTCCTCCTCAATATTTGTTTTTGGGTTGATTGATATATTGGTGTTCTTGGTCACTTTCAGCTATTTTTTTTAGCTATATTGTGACTACCAGGAAAGTCCTGACAGATAAAACAAACTGACCAATAAAACCTTTGGCCTGGGTTTTGCATCTGGAAACCTTAACATTTGACAAGGGTATTGATGAGCTAACCCATATCAGTGGTGTTATGCTAAATGCTTGATGTCAGAAGCCAATCGACTTAATCATCCATTTACTTTATATTTGTATTTGGTTTGATTTCGACCTTTAATTTGTATTTATTGTTACACAAACATTAAACAATATCTCCACTATTAGTTTAATTTTATTGTTATTTTGTAGGGTAATATTCCACATGGAGGAGCATATATGGCGGTAAGATTTTACATGAATTTAATTCCTGTCCGGAAATGTTGTCACTCTGTTGTATTATAGCTCAGATTAATATTATGTCAAAAAATTTACATGAAACTAACAATCTATCAACAATTATCTATACTTATATACAAATCTTGTACGTTGTTTTCAAGTTTTAGGTATGATAAATATGTTATATAACTTTCAAAATATTTGGAATAAAATGGAAAACAAAATATATCACCCTGTTGAAACATTTCCAAAATACAACAGACTTAATTTCAACAATAACAATGAACTGTCAAATATTTAATTCCTAAACCTGGAACTGGCCATTGTTTTGACAGACGACAGCATCAACGTTAAAGAAAAACATAAAATGCAATGACGCTATTTATTCTTTGTAAAATTATGTTTCGATAATATCATGTCAATTATAATGAAAATTTCTTACATGAAGAGTAATAATATTTATTGTACCTCAGTATATGAACATCACTACAAAATTTTCTACATTAAAATTGCTATTTTTCTCCTTTTCCAGTTGTTTGGCTATTGAGCGGTCCATAGTTTTTAAGACTGGACCGGCAATGTGAATCGTTTTCCCGGACTTTTAGTTCCACGACTGGATTGGATAAAAGTTTTATATTTGTTCGGAACACTCAGACTTCATCGTCTATTAACAAAAACTCTGAAATTTTAAGAAATTTCACCAAATTTCAAAATTTAAATTTTTTAAAATGAAAATCAAAATTTTCATAAGAATTCAAAATTTTCATCAAATTTCAAAAATTTAAGTTTTCATTAAATTTCATCAAATTTCAAATTTCAAAAAAATTCAAAATTTTCATAAGACTTGTAGTCTCCATGTAAATTTATGTTGAAGTCTACTTTCTTAAAAGAATCATTATGAATGACTGGGGAAATAGCATAAAAATGTCCATGAGACAATATTCAGATTTATAATGCAAAATACATGTACTGGCAAAAGATGCATGATTTTATTGGTCTTTATCATTTTGAGATGATCATTCAACTATGAGTCTAATGTTTTTCGGTATGATAAAATACTTATAGACTGTGTATTCGGAAATAGCAAGTTTGTTGTCCCCTCGACCCTGACTATTAACCTCGGCTTCGCCTCGGTCAATAGTCAGTGTCTCGGGGACAACAAACTTGCTATTTCCTCATACCCAGTCAATAAGTATATAATATTATTACAGAAACAATTTAAAACAAGGTTAACATATTGATTCACTGTTATCTGAAAGTTTGGTTTTTATGGTCACACAAAGCATTTTCTTGAATTTGAATAAGGATTTTAGATTTTGAATATTTATATATTTTAATAGTATATTGTACAAAAACTTGTAATACACAATTTTTTACAGTAACTGATGAACAGTTGTACTTCATGTCATATATACATTACAGTAACTGATGAACAGTTGTACTTCATGTCATGAATACATTACAGTAACTGATGAACAGTTGTACTTCATGTCATATATACATTACAGTAACTGATGAACAGTTGTACTTCATGTCATATATACATTACAGTAACTGATGAACAGTTGTACTTCATGTCATATATACATTACAGTAACTGATGAACAGTTGTACTTCATGTCATATATACATTACAGTAACTGATGAACAGTTGTACTTCATGTCATATATACATTACAGTAACTGATGACCAGTTGTACTTCATGTCATATATACATTACAGTAACTGATGAACAGTTGTACTTCATGTCATAAATACATTTTTATGTTGTGCCTCTAGTGTAAATATATGTAATGGGTTACAAAATCACACACTTCTAATATTTTTGTTTATTTTCCTAATTGTTTTTAATCACATTGAATGTATTATTTTTTTCCTGCAAGTTGTCTATTGTACAAATTAAAGTTTGAGATTACAAATATATTTCAGTAATTGGAAAAGGATGCTACACTAGACCCTATGTGTTTTTCATTTTCCCCATTCCTATTCTTGACACAGTTAGATAATTTGAAAGTGGTCAGAATTATTTTGACCATTTATTGTAAAAGTGTACAAAGCATATAATATATAAAGATTACGTTTATCCATATTTACCTATAAATGTTGACATACTTGTTATAGGGACAGCCTCATCATGGTCATCATGGTCACATGGTAAGAAACGTCTGCTAGAAATCATGTTATGTTATACACATTAGAATTATTTCTCTCGTACTCTCACAGACTGTATTTATTACTTTTACCATTGCATGGCGTCTATCATAATAATTATTACAATTGTATCGTCTGAGACATCACTGGGCCATTTGAACAGAATCTTTGCAAATATGATTTATGGAAGTTATTCAACATTAATATATTTCTATTCATGGCATACACAGGAAATACAATTTTTGATTGCCTGAAATATGAACAAATTTTCTTATAAACTGAGCAAATTGAGCCAGAATTTTACAGGAAAGATATACATTTGTATAGAAATATGGGTTTTTTTTAAAGAAAAAGGAATGCATGTTTTCCTGACATCCTCATCATGAAGCATAATGTGTTCTGATTGGCTGAATATAAAAAAAGAATCTTTTGAAGTTCTTGTTAGCCAATGACTCTTTTGAACAGTGATCTACACAGAGTCCTAAAACATATTGTTCCTTTTGATCCAATATCTAGACGGCTTACTACAGAAATAATATCTGATTGGCTGAAATATTTTAAAATATTCTCCTGAGAAACTACTCTGCCGTGTAAGCTATAAAGCAACTAGAATGGTCAATGGATGATCGTTTAGAAAGTTTCAAAATTTTGTTTCCATTCCTCTTCCATATGAGTTTTGTATAATGTTTTTTCGATTATCTGAATAAAAAACAAATCTTCTCCCCAAAAAATCACTTGCCACTTCAGTCTTTGCCTTAATTTGTTTCACCTATTTGCCTGAAAGCCAAATTTAGAAAATTTCTATTTATTCAAACAAATTCTTTCATAATATTTACTTGTCTCGGGCTTCAAGTAAAGTGGGTAAGAGCATAGACTGCCGACTTGGTTGATGAATTATAACTTTGCAGGAATGTTCTATATATGGTCCTTTATTTCTTTATTTCTTTCTTTCTAGTAATATGATTTATTATGGTTTTATATCAACTGAAATATTGAATTTTTTTCTAACCACTTGGTCATTTAAAGAGAAAGGTTGCAGGAATGAAATATTAGTGCCAGGGTTTTTTCAGAAATATATTCCACATTAGATTCTAATTCATATTCCAGCATGTAACTTATTGATTGACAGATAGCATAATTTGGCTGTTAAACAGTAGATGATTACTATCTTCATAAAACTTCTGGTTTTTGTTTTGTTTGTTATGCAATACTGACATTGTGATTGTTTATTGAAGATATATTAATGCTTTATTAGCTCATCTGACCCTAAGGGTCATGTGAGGTATTGCATCACTTAAAGAGACAGAATTAAAAATTTGAACTTTTTTTAATTTTCATTCAATTTTGATGCAGTTGTTTGCAAAGTATTTATCTTTATGAGTTATCGATAGGCCATAAAAATGTTTGCTATTTTATTTCTAAAAGAGGTCAAAATTCTAAAATTTTGCATATTTAAAAGGTATATGGAATTTTTATTTATCATTCAATTTTAATGTGTTTTTTTTGTTGTTGAATGGATTGTGTTGAGAGCTTTCGGTAGTATATCAAGGGATTTCTGAGATAAATTTGACTAAGAGGACGAGAAGTGCCAATTTCTAAAATTTGAAATTTTTAATTTTTCATCCAATTTTAATGCAGTTTTTTGCAAAGTGTTCATCTTAATGAGTTATTGGTGAAGTCATAGATTATTTTTGCAAGTTTAATTTGAAAAAGGTTCTTAAAGGGGCTCAAATTCCGAAATTTCCGTTATTTGAAAGGTATATAATTTTTTTATTTTTCATCCAATTTTGATGTGTATTTTTTGTTGAATTGATTGTGTTGAGTGCTTTTGGTTGTATGTCGACAGATTTCTTCTATCAACATGGATTTTTTTTATAAGTCCTACTTTAATGGATAACAATTAAACATTGCATCTTTTATAAAAATGAATATAATATTTTTGGTTAAAATCTAGACTTCATTGAACATTGAACAGAAACTGCATATAAATAATTGGGTGAACGTCATCATACAGGCTCAGATGAGCCTCTAGTTTTTTATTGGTGATGCATGCCCTGTGGCACGTTCAAAAATTAAAAAAAATTGAGTGACCACACGTTTTGTGATGAAAGAACCTGTAGTTTCTGGAGAAAACCACAGACCACAAGTACCTGATATACTTTTTCACTTTAGTCTAGCTAGTACTAGTACACCTAGTGGTGAATTACATTATTTTAGAATGACCAGGTTAAGTGGTGAATGAACCTGGATTACCTGGTGAAAACAGCAATGCACAAGCACCTGAAATACACTGTGGTGCCGTAATAAGAAAGTCTAGCACAACTTGTGAGCACCACCTTGATGGTGTAATGATTAGCATTGTTTCCTCCAGTGCATGGCCATGAGATCATGAGTTTGAACTTTGGTAAGGTCAAACCAAAGACTATAAACTTGGTGTGTGTTTCTTCTTCACTAGCACACATTATTTTGGAATAAAAGCAAAGACTGGTTGGCTGAGAGTCAGGAAAATGGGTCAGAGTGGAGCAACATATTTTCTGTTGTTTCATGAGATAGCATTATAAAAATCCAACTGAGCGTGTTGATCTACTTAAAACAAACATCATCTTTTCAAAAAATAACTTGTTCTCACGATGACATTGCTGACAAATGCTCAGAATCCTGTATAAATCAAACTTAAAATAAAGTACTAATGTAATGCATGTATATGGGATTTGTTAATAGTTATAACTTAAAAAATTTGTTTATAATCAAATGATAATAATCATATTTTTTATCAGGAAAATATATATATACAAAATGTACAACAAAAATCATGAAAATGTATCATGAATAAATCGGTAGTTGCATGATATTTCAAAATTTGACAGATGTTAGACTCAAATAGTGATTATTTTGTTTATAGGTAGTTATGAAGATTTCAAATGTTTATCTGATACATTTGTGTACATTGTATTTCTTCAGGGAGGACCCGGTCAAGGTTATCCACAACAACCAGGGTACCCTGGGGGAGGTTATCCTACAGGAGGAGCAGTACCACCCCCAGGCCAGGGATATCCAGGTGTTCCACCAGCTTCAGGGTATGGTGCACCCCCTGGAGGTTATCCAGCAGGAGGAGCTTACCCAGCAGGAGGTGCTTACCCAGCAGGAGGTGCTTACCCACAAGCACCCAACCCAGCCTACCCAGCAGCTGGAGGCTACCCTCAACCTGGTTTTCAACGTAAGTATCAGTCATGGCAGAAATAAATTCTTAAACATCCTACTACCAATAAAAACAACTTGTTTGATGAAGAGCAATGGATTAATTAATACAGACCTGTTTTGGTTTGTATGAATTGTCAATATTTATTCAAAGTCGCTTCTAATTAAAGAAATTTAAATGAACATGTTATTGTAAAATCCTCTTGAACCTTGAATACAAACTGTACAAGAATGATTATTGAGAAGTAAACATAATATAAACAGACAAGTGATACAGCAGTAGATGAGAATCAGGTTCTGTTTAAACCTTGACATCGGCTGGTTGATTGGTTCATGGTGTTTAACGACACTTTCGACAATATTTCAATTATATCGTGGCGGTCAGTTTTATTGGTGGAGAGAATCAAGAGTACCCAGAGAAAACCACTGACCTGTCGCAAGTCACTGACAAACTTTATCACATAATGTTGTATCGAGTACACCTCACCATGACCGGGGTTCAAACTCTCAACTTTAGTGATGATAGGCTCTGATTGCACAGGTAGTTGTAAATCCAACTACCATACGATCACGATGCCCCTCTTCACATCAGAAACGAAAATTATTACTGTGGTATCAAAAAGAAGAAATACAAATGTTTCAATCAAGTGATAAAACAAAGCAAGAAGGAAAACGTGGTATAAAACATGCTTTATAGACCTGTAGTTAAACCTTCATGTGTCCAGGTCGTATGGGCCAAGTGTTCAAAGTCATCCAGCTAAAAACTACTTTTTGTTATCCAGTTAGCAGGTTATGGTTAAGGGATGCTTTTTGTTTACCACCAACAGAGTAATTATTCAGCTATATCATGGCAAGAACAAAATACATTTCGATGTCATAATGATGACGTCCGTTTTGTACTAGACCAACACACATAGTTGGATTTTATAGTGCTAGCTCACTGAAACAACAGTCTGCAGGTAGACATGTTGCTCAAATTTTACACATTATCCTGATTCTGAACCAACCAGTCTTTGATCTTACTTGTTAATGTTGTATTCTTAGCACAGAAGCAGCAAATACCAATTATATAGTCTTTGGTTTGACCGAGCATAGGCTGAACTCACAATCTACCACATACAAGGTGAACTCACAATCTACCACATACAAGGTGAACTCACAATCTACCACATACAAGGTGAACTCACAATCTACCAAATACAAGGTGAACTCACAATCTACCACATACAAGGTGAACTCACAATCTACCACATACAAGGTGAACTCACAATCTACCACATACAAGGTGAACTCACAATCTACCACATACAAGGTGAACACACTAAACATTACACCAAGA
The DNA here is from genome assembly GCA_963680875.1 of Bathymodiolus brooksi. Taxonomy (NCBI): domain Eukaryota; kingdom Metazoa; phylum Mollusca; class Bivalvia; order Mytilida; family Modiolidae; genus Bathymodiolus; species Bathymodiolus brooksi. The sequence continues at coordinate 16,005,778 of OY804579.1, forward strand.
TACAGCTGAACTCACAATCTACCACATACAAGGGGAAATCACAATCTACCACATACAAGGTGAACTCACAATCTACCACATACAAGGTGAAATCACAATCTACCACATACAAGGTGAACTCACAATCTACCAAATACAAGGTGAACTCACAATCTACCACATACAAGGTGAACACACTAAACATTACACCAACATACAGCTGAACTCACAATCTACCACATACAAGGTGAACTCACAATCTACCACATACAGCTGAACTCACAATCTACCACATACAAGGTGAACTCACAATCTACCACATACAAGGTGAACTCACAATCTACCACATACAAGGTGAACTCACAATCTACCACATACAAGGTGAAATCACAATCTACCACATACAAGGTGAAATCACAATCTACCACATACAAGGTGAAATCACAATCTACCACATACAAGGTGAACACACTAAACATTACACCAACATACAGCTGAACTCACAATCTACCACATACAAGGTGAACTCACAATCTACCACATACAGCTGAACTCACAATCTACCACATACAAGGTGAACTCACAATCTACCACATACAAGGTGAACTCACAATCTACCACATACAAGGTGAACTCACAATCTACCAAATACAAGGTGAACTCACAATCTACCACATACAAGGTGAACTCACAATCTACCACATACAAGGTGAACTCACAATCTACCACATACAAGGTGAACTCACAATCTACCACATACAAGGTGAACTCACAATCTACCACATACAAGGTGAACTCACAATCTACCACATACAAGGTGAACACACTAAACATTACACCAAGATACAGCTGAACTCACAATCTACCACATACAAGGTGAACTCACAATCTACCACATACAAGGTGAACTCACAATCTACCACATACAAGGTGAACACACTAAACATTACACCAACATACAGCTGAACTCACAATCTACCACATACAAGGTGAACTCACAATCTACCACATACAGCTGAACTCACAATCTACCACATACAAGGTAAACTCACAATCTACCACATACAAGGTGAACTTGCAATCTACCACATACAAGGTGAACTCACAATCTACCACATACAAGGTGAACTCACAATCTACCACACACAAGGTGAAATCACAATCTACCACATACAAGGTGACATCACAATCTACCACATACAAGGTGAATACACAATCTACCACATACAAGGTGAAATCACAATCTACCACATACAAGGTGAACACACTAAACATTACACCAACATACAGCTGAACTCACAATCTACCACATACAAGGTGAACACACTAAACATTACACCAACATACAGCTGAACTCACAATCTACCACATACAAGGTGAACTCACAATCTACCACATACAGCTGAACTCACAATCTACCACATACAAGGTGAACTCACAATCTACCACATACAAGGTGAACTCACAATCTACCACATACAAGGTGAACTCACAATCTACCACATACAAGGTGAACACACTAAACATTACACCAAGATACAGCTGAACTCACAATCTACCACATACAAGGTGAACTCACAATCTACCACATACAAGGTGAACTCACAATCTACCACATACAAGGTGAAATCACAATCTACCACATACAAGGTGAAATCACAATCTACCACATACAAGGTGAACTCACAAATTACCACATACAAGGTGAACTCACAATCTACCACATACAAGGTGAAATCACAATCTACCACATACAAGGTGAAATCACAATCTACCACATACAAGGTGAACTCACAATCTACCACATACAAGGTGAACTCACAATCTACCACATACAAGGTGAACACACTAAACATTACACCAACATACAGCTGAACTCACAATCTACCACATGCAAGGTGAACTCACAATCTACCACATACAAGGTGAACACACTAAACATTACACCAACATACAGCTGAACTCACAATCTACCACATACAAGGTGAACTCACAATCTACCACATACAGCTGAACTCACAATCTACCACATACAAGGTGAAATCACAATCTACCACATACAAGGTGAAATCACAATCTACCACATACAAGGTGAACTCACAATCTACCACATACAAGGTGAACTCACAATCTACCACATACAAGGTGAACACACTAAACATTACACCAACATACAGCTGAACTCACAATCTACCACATACAAGGTGAACACACTAAACATTACACCAAGATACAGCTGAACTCACAATCTACCACATACAAGGTGAACACACTAAACATTACACCAAGATACAGCTGAACTCACAATCTACCACATACAAGGTGAACACACTAAACATTACACCAAGATACAGCTGAACTCACAATCTACCACATACAAGGTGAACACACTAAACATTACACCAAGATACAGCTGAACTCACAATCTACCACATACAAGGTGAACTCACAATCTACCACATACAAGGTGAACTCACAATCTACCACATACAAGGTGAAATCACAATCTACCACATACAAGGTGAACACACTAAACATTACACCAACATACAGCTGAACTCACAATCTACCACATACAAGGTGAACTCACAATCTACCACATACAGCTGAACTCACAATCTACCACATACAAGGTGAAATCACAATCTACCACATACAAGGTGAACTCACAATCTACCACATACAAGGTGAACTCACAATCTACCACATACAAGGTGAACACACTAAACATTACACCAAGATACAGCTGAACTCACAATCTACCACATACAAGGTGAACTCACAATCTACCACATACAAGGTGAACTCACAATCTACCACATACAAGGTGAAATCACAATCTACCACATACAAGGTGAACACACTAAACATTACACCAACATACAGCTGAACTCACAATCTACCACATACAAGGTGAACTCACAATCTACCACATACAGCTGAACTCACAATCTACCACATACAAGGTGAACTCACAATCTACCATATACAAGGTGAACTCACAATCTACCAAATACAAGGTGAACTCACAATCTACCACATACAAGGTGAACTCACAATCTACCACATACAAGGTGAACTCACAATCTACCACATACAAGGTGAACTCACAATCTACCACATACAAGGTGAACACACTAAACATTACACCAAGATACAGCTGAACTCACAATCTACCACATACAAGGTGAACTCACAATCTACCACATACAAGGTGAACTCACAATCTACCACATACAAGGTGAAATCACAATCTACCACATACAAGGTGAACACACTAAACATTACACCAACATACAGCTGAACTCACAATCTACCACATACAAGGTGAACTCACAATCTACCACATACAGCTGAACTCACAATCTACCACATACAAGGTGAAATCACAATCTACCACATACAAGGTGAACTCACAATCTACCACATACAAGGTGAACTCACAATCTACCACATACAAGGTGAACACACTAAACATTACACCAAGATACAGCTGAACTCACAATCTACCACATACAAGGTGAACTCACAATCTACCACATACAAGGTGAACTCACAATCTACCACATACAAGGTGAACACACTAAACATTACACCAACATACAGTCTTATCTGAGTTGGATCTTCATTTCAAAACATATTTAACATTTAACATTTCTTTTCATAATTAAATAACACTACTATGGTAAATATGATTGAAGGATTAGATAAAAATTTTATATCTTAAATATTTTACCTGTTGAATCGTAGTTTTATTTTAATGATTATTATTTCAGCCCCACCCCCTGCAGGTTATAACCCAGGAGGTTAGTAGCTTAATTATATTTAGATATCATTTGCATGAACTGTATTGTACTAATTGCTTTTCAAACTCACCCTTATAAACAGTGTCTGTCTTCATTGTATGTCTGTTATCTGTAAGCTTTCAATCTCGTTTTCTGAAACCACTAGACCAGATTAACTAAAAAATATTGGAGTGTTTCCCATTTCTTGGAGCGTTCCTTTTAAAAAGAATCATCATTCATGTAATTAGCCACTGGTCTTCAATCTTTCGATAATTACACAAATGTGCATTTTTCGCTTGTGTTTGGAATTGTGAAATCACTAATGCGATTTATGTTATTTTCTAAACATTTTCCCAGTGAAGGTTTTTATTATGATATATATCAGAGATTTAATTACATAGATCTTTAGGATAAATTGAAAAGTTTATGTTTTATGTTGATAAGGAATTAAGGTTTTTATTATGATATATATCAGAGATTTAATTACATAGATCTTTAGGAAAAATTGAAAAGTTTATGTTTTATGTTGATAAGGAATTAAAAGATTAGCCATCATTGCTGTTGAAAAAAGTTTAAAAGGACACAATGAGAAAATGTCTTCTAAGAAACAACAAAGCTGTTTAAGCCCTCATCATACATTAATGATTATCAAATTAACTGATAATTTTGTTTAACCCAGCGAGTGATACATGCTCAGGTTAGCCTCTACGTTACAAATTTAAATCCCTCATCATCATCCAATCAAAATCAACATTACATATGTTATGTTAGAAGTTGCTTATCCTAATTATGCATGGCATGTCAATTTCATTTGTATTTTATTTGATTGCAGACAAAGAGAAAAATCTGGTTTCAGGGATCATCTGACTTAAATATTTAATTTAGTGTACAAATCATATGTCTTTGAGCCTTTAAGTGATTAAGGAGTAAATGAATGGAAAAATAAACAATCTATAATTAACATCATTTAAAGACTATTTCATATAAATTTGCATTAAGTGTACATTTTTCAGTTTTGCAAAAGATCATTAATTTATAGATTTTTGTAAAAATTACAGCCTTTTTTTTTTTTATCTTAAATGTAAATTTTTTGTCTGTAGCTCTGCTTTTGCTTTTCATTCATCAGTATGTATTTTGATCTTTTGTTTCCTCCTGTAAAAAGAGTTACTTTCATTTTAGTAATTGCAAGATAAAAAATATAAAAATGATCCTGACTGCATGCAGTATTTAAATAACATCGTACCCACAATGTCAGAGATGAAATATTAAATTAAGTTTAATTTTAGATTAACTGTTAACTTTTTTTTTAAGTTACTCATAAGTCAAAGAACCCTAAAAATAATAATATTTTCATGAATAGAATATTTTTTTTTGCAATAACACTAAATCAAGTTTTCAGATCGTATCGTTTGGTATAAAAGTTAAAATATCGTACTTAACAATTTTATGTTGGTAAAATCTTAAATTCAGTACTAAAACTAGATATTGTATTGAAATTTTAAGCTTACTTGGTAACTATCCAGAAAATTCTCAAAATATTTTAATTCCAACTTTGGTAAATATTCTGAAAGTTTCTCTGACCTATTGTTTTTTTTTAAAGTATGTAGCAACCATACATTACTGGAACCAGAAGTACAATAGCTGTAACATGAATATGTGGAATCAAGTTTGCACAAATGTTGGTCCCAGGGACTAGGTTTTCTGACAGTATTGGTTCAAAGATTAAAATGGGCTGCAATGGGAAAAAATTCAAAAATCTTCTTAAGAACCAGGATTGAACATGGTATGAAGCAACATTGTGATTTAAAGATGCAATATTGTATAATTAACATGCACCAATAAATGACCAAGATTCTATTGGGTTCAAGTGATAGGAAATCAACATAAAACAGATACTAAAATATCTAATAGTTCTATAAATCTTCCTTCTCACATGAGCTCTAAAGGTTCACACGAGCTTTAGTTTTCAACTTGATCATTCACTGTAAACCAATTGCTGACAGATTATAGAACACAATAACAAATATAGTATTCTGAGAAAAAAAAATTCTTGATGCTGTAAAAACAGTGGCTATAACAATGGGACTTTTTGTGTGGGAAATAAATTGTTTTTACATGTGTATATTATAAATTTAATTTACCTTTTTATCAACAGTTTAGATATATTTAGCTAATAGCAAATCTCCAACTCTTAGATTAGGCTATTTATTATATAGACAACAAAGAATACCAATAAACACTATATTTTACCTGATGTAATATATCTTAATTCACTACCTGTCTTGTTCCTTCAAACTTTGTTTCTGCAATTTGGGTTATATTTTTCAGCTTAAATATTGTAACTGGGATTGTATTAAAACATAGATAAATACCAAAATAGACTGTTTTGCAAGTATAAAATCAACCTTTTATAGGTTTATTTTGTGAAAATGCCACCTCCAAAATTCATTTTGTCATCACGACCATATCTCATTCATATTTATATGATGTGTGAAACGCTTTGATGATTTTCAACTGCACAAACGAACAATTGTTTTTGATTTAGAAATGACGCGAAGGTTACAGGTTGCACCATAAATTTAGCAGATTCTGTCTGCTAGACAAGGAAACAGAAAAGAAGTTTTGCCAAGATATGATAAAGAAAGAATCATCGTAGGACACTAGCATGACTGATGGTTGATTAAAAATATGTTCTTAGGGTTCGTAGATCAAGAGTTATAAACATATAAACCCATCGGTACTTCATCATTCTATTTTTGACTGAAAGTTTTCCAAATTTTCTATGTCATCAGCATTTATCTGGGTCAGTAAATAAGAGTGTAGGTCATGCGTAATTAGTGATAATATCAGGATTTTGTCTTAGAACTTTTATCTTATTATACCCCCTGCAACGAAGTTGTAGGGGGGTATACTGGTTTCACCATGTCTGTCCGTCTGTAGACAAATCCTATGTCGTACGATAACTTGAGTTGTGTTTCTTAGAATCTTTTAAAATTTTATCAGCTGTTTACTGGTGAAGAGAGGAGGATCCCTTTCATTTTTAGACGATTTTCACTTTTGCCATTTCAGAGTTATTGGACTTGATATGACGGAAAATAGGATTTTTACCCTATGTCGTATGATCACTTGAGTAGTGTTTTGAAATTTTATCAGCAGCTTACTGGTGAACAGAGGAGGATTCCTTTCATTTTTGATGATTTTCACTTTTGCCGTTCCAGAGTTATTGGACTTGATATGACGGGAAATAGGATTTTTACCCTATGTCGTATGATAACTTGAGTAGTGTTTCTCAGAATGTTTTTGAAATTTTATCAGCAGCTTACTGGTGGAGAGAGGAGGGTCCCTTTCATTTTTGACGATTTTCACTTATGTTGTTCCAGAGTTATTGGACTTGATATGACGGAAAATAAGATTTTTACCCTATGTCGTATGATAACTTGTTTTATCTCCTTCAAAGTTTATACTTTTTTATCTCCTTCCAAGTTTATACTATTGTTTCACTTTAAAGAAAATAACTGAAGAAAATAACCTTAATTGCAGACACTATTATCTCCCTTTAAGTAACTATAGTTTATATTCAGTTACAATGCAATTTATATAATCTTATGATATATACATTGTTGACTTTTGTGTCAAAGACTTTTCTGACCTGTTATCAGTTTATTATTTGTTGAAAATATTTTCTTGATCTGATTTTGATTTCAAGATTTTATTTGTTTGTTTTTTTTGGGGGGGGGGGGGAGTACTTAATGAAGAAAACTCTGTTTGAAACATCAAATAAATTGATATCCTTGTTGGTTTTTTTAATCCTATTCAAATTATTTACATTTTGCTTTTATTAATTTAATTAAAAAAAATATATCTTTGTATAAACCAAATAATTCGAGTATAGTTAATAGAAACCTGACTTGTAATTAAACTATACACTTTATGATTGAAGTTTGACTTTTGAGATAGCTAGTAATTAAACTATATACTTTATGATTGAAGTTTGACTTTTGTGATAGCCAGTAATTAAACTATATACTTTATGATTGAAGTTTGACTTTTGAGATAGCCAGGGTTTTAATTATTTTTATATAATCCATTTTGTAACCATCTTTAATTACTTAATAAAACCAAATTTAATAATAAACATTACTAAATAGTATCTGCACAGTTTAGCCATTCTTGTAATGTATTGTCCTATTGCTATGCTTTTATACCCAATATTGCTTTTTCTCTATCCCTTGAAATGATTTTTATGAAGAAAACATGAAAATTGATACTGCAAGAAAAAAAAATTGCATAAATTTTTCTATGACATATTTTCTATAGAAATAAAAAATGTACATTCTACTTATGATGGGTAAACAAGAGAATTATCTCCCTTTAATTTTCTTCGGATTAATAGCATAGTTCCTTTGAACCTGACCAAAAGATGATCTCTAAAGTCAGTTCTTTCTTATTTTTACAGGCTTCCAGAGGCCACCTTACTGATCATGATGAATCATTTTCTCCTTAGAAAGCTTTAGCTTAGTGACTTGCTAGATTTATGTTGTCTGTATTATGAAAGGGAGATAACACATATTATTATGGTTGTAAAGAAAATGCTTTCCGTGCCTTTTAACACTTGCATATGCTTTATCATTATAAATTATGTAAGATTGAAATATAATTTTTAAGATATTAATGTATATATCTTCTACAAGAAATTTATTTATTGACATTTGGTATTATGATTTTGACATTAAATATTAATGTAATATGAAACCTATTTAAACTGAAACAAAACAAAAAACATTAGGACATTAATAAAGTATGAAATTACTGTGAGTTTCATTTATTTATTTATTTTCATTTATTTAAAAATGAACAAAATTTCAGCTACTGAGTACATTTGTATGTCATAAAGGTAATTCTATTTAAATAGGTTTCTCTACATAGTAAAATACATGATTTATGACACATGTTAAAACATTGATAAAACTTAGTATGATTGAATACAATGTGAACTCATGACAATTTGTGATGATATGTTTAGTGACAAAGGGTAATTACTATGATATTTTATATTATATAAATATATATTTATTCTCTAAATATAATGAGGTAAATGGTTTGTTAAGGTTGTTTTATACACCTTCAAGAGGTAGAGATAAATTGTCAATCACTTGGAGCAGGATATTTTAGTATCAGACAGATATATATCAGAACTTTTTTTTCTATAGTAAATACAAAATTTTTATATATAAGACAGTACTAACTGACTTATCAACCCTGAAGATATACTGTTATATTAAACTTTTGAAATACATGTATGTACAAAATGCAACTTGTATGCATCATAAATTATTTTTAGACAAATTTATATACATGTACATATATGATAGTGTTTCAGCTAGACTTCGAAATCTACAGGACAATTGACAGTTTTATCAAAATTTCTCCAGGACATTCTTTAATGATTAAGAATTTTTTTTTATAAAGTTCTTCAGGACAATTTTAGAATAGGTGGCAAATGTCCTGAAACAGGTGCCTAGCTGAATCACTGATATGAATTTATATATTTGTAGGTGAAAATAATATAAATAATATTTTTATTTCAAAGATTGTCAGGAGATTGTGTTCTTCACAAACTTAGTACAATATTAATGAAATAAGGAAAAGTCATTTACATATCAGTATGTCATAAGAAATTAAAAAAAAATAAATATATATTTTGAAGACTGTCACGATTTTAGATAAAAACATAGATATCTAATTTAGTGTGTGTGACAAGTTTCTGTAATAACCTTCATCAGGTATGTTCAAAGTCAATAGATTGGAAAGACAAATAATTTTAAAATCTTTGGGAGTAAGAATAATACCAAAGGGCCTAAACAGTATAGCTAAAGTGTTTTACTCTCCTGACAATTATGACAATTCAATTCAAATGAATATGTCAGTTCCTTTGGTTTGTTTAAGAGACTACAGTAGATGAAAATATTTTCCTTTCCAGTTTTTGTAATGATAAATATAATGAAATGTTTGCCAAATAAAAATTGCATATATATATTGTTAAAATTGTTGACAATATAATTTTTTTTTTCTCGATTATTGTCAACAATAATTATTCACATTAATTGTTATATTATTTACTGGTAATTTAATAACGAAAATAGCAATATGAAATTACATATCATAATGTGGAATTAGACAGAATGTTGTCAAAGTTATCCTTATTCACTATTGTCTTCAACCATGTAAGAATATGTACAGTGGAACTTGTGCAATCCGACACCTGAGTTTTCCGACATCCTGTGACATCTGACAAAAATTGATGGTCCCAAAGTATTTCTGTAAATTAAAATAAAACCTGAGTATTCTGACATCCTTATACAATCCGACACATTTCCATTGTCCCTAGGTGTGTCAGATTAGACAGGATCCACTGTACATCATTTTTTGACACAAATTTATATCATGTATGATGTACAAGTTGTTGCAGATTACCCTTGCCTTTCATAGTTTGCGTGAAGAGTTGATTGTTTGTCCGTGATCATCTTTATATGTTCTTTAAACGATTCTTTAATTTATATTATATAATTAGTGTTCATATACCGGTACTTATATTATGTGTTAGAGATTATGCAATATGATTATTTCTGTTAAAAGATTTCAAATGTTATTGAACATTTATTAAATTAAATCAATATATACACTAAAAATGCAGTTTATTTCATTTGTTTTGTATTCTTAAGATATGATTTTATAATCCAATGTTATTGTAAGTAACATCTTATTTGTGTGGCTGTTAAACAAAACCAAAAGTGAAAGTAAACAATCTGAGTCATTACATCATCCAATAAAAACTTCTCCTGTATGTATGCTATAATCTCTTAGAAATAACTAAGATACATAGTGAATAAAACAGATTCTTGCATATACTTTGGATAGTAAATCCTTGTTTATAAAAATGTAGATGTCAAATATAGTGCATACAACATGTTTCTGGAATAACCTTCATTAGGTACACTCAAAGTCAAAAAAGTTTTGGGAGCAATAAAACCAAAGGGTCTAAACAGGATAGCCAAATTCTTCTACGGTCACCTATAAACTGAACACTTGTCTATACCAAACACAATATTAGGTCCCAAGAAAAGATTTCACTTTATTCATCAGTTGGGAAAAAATAACTTGGTTCAAGCAAATGTAGGATGTCAAGAAAGTGGTTAAAGGAGTGTAATACTAACATTGTTCATGATAGTTGCGGTACTAACGTTAGGGTGGCAAACTACACCGCTTTTGTGTAAGAATCATCATGTAAAAGATACTTGTCCTCAATTTAACAACAAAGGAATGAGGATGTATATGAGCATGACAGATAATATATTAAAAATTTAGTAATGTGATCAATTTAGTCAGTGATTTGCGGCAGGTTGGTGGTTTTCTCCTGGTACGATCAGGTTTCCTTCACCAATAAAATTGATCGCCATGATATTTATAACTGAAATATTGTTGAAAGTGGCATTAAATGCCATAACCCTAACAAACCCTAAGAATTCAGTAAACAATCAACTTACTATATATGAGGAATCAATGATAGCTCTGTCATACCATACAGCAGTTTATTTCGTGGTGTGCAGATTTTATTCACAGGACAATCACCAAAATAAAGACCACCAATATTACTGTAATATGTTACACATTGCTTAACGGAAAACTGCAAGTTATCATGAAATTGCAAACTACCAAATATTTCCATATACCGATACTAGTATTACAGAAAAAAAGTTTAAACTGTGATGGTCATCAATTCCTCCAATGTTTATTATTCAAAATCAATAAATTTTACACCCCTCTTACCTTATATCCTATTGTGAGAGTTAATACCTTTCAGTGTCTGTAGGGGAGGGATGATCTTAGCTGCTAACAAATAAACACCAATTTGTCTCGATTGGTCTTCATCATCACTTTCTTGGGAAATGTCAGATTTTGTCATTCATTAATTTAGGATTGTATATATTACGAAAGGATGAATTAATTTGAGAAGAATTATTATTCAGTATTCTGCTTCTTACTATTATTAATAAAACCTACTCCTTTATAAGGCAACTTTATCATAAACTCAGGGACTAGCCTGCAACTCCTTAAATTACAACGAAAATATTTCATTGAAAAAAAATACCTATTTGAGCAATAAATGGCTGGTGATATTTGCTGATTTTGTCATTGAACTCCATAGTAAACTGTCATGGCAACATATTATATTTTGACATCAATTATTTCCTTTCTGCCTTTTTTGTTTTTGTTTTTCTTAGCGGTTGATCTTGGAACACAGTGAGGTGAAGCATATCCAAAAATCAAAATTACACTAAAGAAAATATTATACAATAGAAAAATTGTCTTGTCCATTAACTTTAAGCTAGCTCATTAGAGCTATGAGAACCTGGCTTCCTGGCCATTGTAATGGCAATCTTCATGTTAATTTTTGTCATCACTTGGTGTCTGTCATGTCTGATTGTTTTTAGTTTCTCACATTTTATTCTTCACTTCTGACACCATTGGACAAATTTAAATAATTTTGATATTCCTTGGCTGGTCTTCTTTTACAATTATAACTGACATCCCCATCATGCTCCATCCAAAATGGCAGCCATTGTTAAAAATAAACCACTACATTCTTAATTGGTTGAATTTAAACTGTGGCTATGTGTTTATCAGAGAAAAAACAAGACCTTTTAATAATGTCACAATGAGATCACAGATATGTCATTATATTTTACACCAAATGTCAAAATATATCAATTGTCCAATTTACAGGAGATATTTTAATGATGGACTTGAATGTGAGACACCAGGATCTTATATCATCAAGCTGCTTCTTCTGCATTTAAGTTTGTCTTGGTTTACATGCAATTTTATTCATAAATGATGAATAACAAAAATATTTGCATTTCAACCATACATTAAATACCAGTAGTCATATTTATTATTTAGCTTCAAGGTATACATGATGCATGTCACATGGAAAAAAAAGTACACATTTTGAATTAAGTGTAATGGAAGATTTAAATTTTGTTATCCAGTTTTCAGTTGATTAATGTCCTAATATTACTTCTCTGAGATAAAAGATATGGAAGTTCTTACCAACAGATCAAAGTTAACTTTGAGGTTACCAAGGAAACCACTTATAGTAATTCTAATATAACATAAGATTGACTATATTGAAATATTAAATAATTAAATAGAAATTTTCATTTTCATAGGAGATGCTTATTCTGGACAGGGCACACCTGGATATCCTGCCCAAGGACAGGGCTACCCTGGTCAGCCTACTGCAGGTAAAAGTATTTATAGGAAACGCCATGCAGTACCATGTATAGAAATATATCATCTTAAAAAAAAAAAGTGGTATAAGAAATATAAATTCTGGAAGATAGGTATATGTGGGGTGGTATGGTGTTTAACCTCACTTTCAACAATATTTCAGTTATATCATGGTCAGGTCAGTTTCATTGATGAAGGAAACCACTGACCTGCCACATATATAATATAGACATGCTCTTTTGAATTTCTAGTTGTATAATAAGTTAATTTTTATAGATCCATGTCATCTCTCCACAGGCTTGGAATCAAATAAATTAAACTCTATAGGTCAAAGTCTTTTCTCCGTGTGAATCTTAGAATTGTAAAAACAATTGTTTTCAAGTATTGATAATAACATCAGTGAAAGATTTCAATTCTGTAATATAACCCACTTGATGAATGCCTAGATGCTGTGAGAGAATAGAAATTGTATTTCTCTTAATATCTTAATTTCTTTGAATAAAGTGACAGTTTAGGTTGGCATACATATCTTTTTTGTCAAATTACGGAGTCATATTAGCCTCATACATTAACTTCCTGCAACACCTTCACCATGATATAGCTGAAAAATTGCTGAGTTGGCATTAAACAACAATCACTCACTCACTCCTGCAACACTAGTGATTGTCATGGTAGATATTTTTTTCTAATTTGTTCTACCTTATTTATGAAGAGGTTCTTTGCTGTAAATAATTTCAAGACTAATTACAACTGAGTTTGTTTTTATTTCAGGTGGTTTTTCTGCTACTCCAGCTAGTGGTGGATTTGCCCAGCCCCCGGCAGGAGGTGCTGGATTTGCACAACCCCCTGCAGGAGGTGCTGGATATGGAGCTCCCCAACAAGGTGGACTCCCTTACGGTGTTCCAGGGGGTGCGCCTCAAGGACAACCAGGAGGAATTCCGTATGGTGCCCCTGGGGGAATACCTCCTCAACAGCACTCCCCTGCTCCACCCAACTATGCTCAGTCTGGGGTAAGTTGCAAATATAAAAAAAATAATAAACTCAATAATGATACTATGTTAAAAACCCAGAAACTATGTAACTAATATTAATTCAAGAAACATTCAAGAAGAAGAACCAGCATTGTTCAGATGTGAATCTGTCTTACATTCTTGAGGTCAGGTTTAGGTCTAGGGTGTTTAATGCCACTTTCAACAATATTTCAGTTATATCATGGCAGTCAGTTTTATTGGTGGAGAAAACCGGAGTACCCGGAGAAAACCACTGACATGTCACAAGTCACTGACAAACTTTTTCCCATAATGTATCGAATACACCTCACCATGAACGGGGTTCAAACTCACAACTTTAGTGGTGATTGGCACTGATTGCACAGGTAGTTGTAAATCCAACTAACATACGATCACGACCGCGACGGACCCTATTTATTATATGTAGGTGGTACTAGTACAATATGTACATCACCAATAAACCACGTTCTACACCAAATCAACAAGAAAACAAAATATAACTGAAATAATCTTACAAATATTATACTGTCGTAGCTTTATTATGGAAACAAGTGGAAGAGAGAAAAAAAACCTGGTTTTATGAAGCTGGTGCATGTATTATATATTCTATCTATAAGAGTGATATGATTATATATAAAATATTTACAGGTTCCTGGGGGTCCTAATGTAGGCACGGCTACAACAGGGATGGCTAACATGAACTTACAGGCTAACATGGTAGAGAGGTCAAGGCCAACTGTTGTACCAGCCAAGCCATTCTCTGCTGAAGATGATGCAAAGATTCTAAGGAAAGCAATGAAAGGAATGGGTATGATTTAAAGATAAAGGAATATGCTGTTTTTTTTACCTTCTGAAGGATTGGTTTGTTTATGGTGTTTAACGCTACTTTCAACAATATTTCAGCTATATCGCGGCGGTCAGTTTTATTGGTGGAGGAAATTGGAGTACCCGGAGAAAACCACCAACCAGCCGCAAGTCACTGACAGACTTTATCACATAATGTTGTTTATCCTGCAGTGACAGCATTTACAGACCAATATAGCCTGCCCAATATTTTTTTTGATATTGGTCAGTTATAAATAGAACATACAAATGTAAGCTCCGCCCACATCGGAGCACATCGGGGGGTATTGTTTTCAAATACATACACACAATTATTTCAAATACTTTTATCATCGTCCAGTAAACGTTTATTTACGATTTAAAATTGCAGGATAAATACAATACATGTGCACTGTCGAAGCATATAGGTAAATATGTGTATTCGGTGCGAAACGTGGGAAAAGGCGAGGCAAAGCCTCGCCTTTTCCTCCGTTTCTAAGCCTCATACACATATTACCTATATGCTTCGACAGTGCACAAGTATTGTATATATATGTTGAGTACACCTCACATGAGCGGGATTCAAACTCACAACGTTAGTGGTGATCGGCACTGATTGCATAGGTAGCCATAAATTCAACTACCATACAATCTTGACCATGACAGCCCCTCCTTCTGATGGAGCTCTGGTAAATAGATAGAAGGCTAATAGGTTCTTATATGAGTTCACATTGAATATCAGGAATATCTTACATGATTGTAAACAATTCCATGAAAAACGTAGAATTTCTCACACGAGTCGAAGATATCCTGATCTTCAATTTTTGGCAGAATATAAGAAGATTTATTCCATAAAATATGACTTTAAAACTCTACTGATCAAAGGATTGATGCCAAAGTTTGGGCAATTTCCATTGTAATGTCAAATCATTCATGACGTTTAGTATGGTTATCTTTAGCATAGAAAAAATTGGTGTTATTGATTGGACATATACTCATGCATAGCTGCACATGACCCTGTCTCCTCTCTCATGGAAAAGCTCAGTTTACAGAAGAAATAAATTCTCACTTCTGTTTTGGTGTTGTTATACTACATTCTAGTAATCAGTCATGATGAAATATTTCCTGTAATTATCTCTTCAGGTAGAGACAGGTGTTATTCCTGTTTTGCCTTACTTAAAGTATCTGTTTATTATATCAGTTATCATTCTCATCAGCTGATCACCACTTTTGTGTAGATGACATAACCCTGCCACATTTTTGTGCCTGTCCCAAGCCAGGTCCTGGATTTCCAATGTCATATGTTCGTTTTGTTGATATTGGTGAAATTTTTAACATCACTGTCTAAATTTCTTTTCATTATAAAGACCTAACAAACATGATTGGTTAATTGGTGAAATCAAGTCTTTTTTGTATGGCCTGTGATTATGAATCAGAGTGGTTGATAGTGCTGTATAAATTGTTACACACAAAAAGCACGAAAAGCTTACCATAAAAATTGTTCCATATTGATGAAGACATATGGGAGGTTAATAAATAGCACATGAAGACATATGGGAGGTTAATAAATAGCACATGAAGACATATGGGAGGTTAATAAATAGCACATGAAGACATATGGGAGGTTAATAAATAGCACATGAAGACATATGGGAGGTTAATAAATAGCACATGAAGACATATGGGAGGTTAATAAATAGCACATGAAGACATATGAGAGGCTAATAAATAGCACATGAAGACATGGGAGGTTAATAAATAGCACATGAAGACATATGGGAGGCTAATAAATAGCACATGAAGACACATGGGAGGCTAATAAATAGCACATGAAGACACATGGGAGGTTAATAAATAGCACATGAAGACATATGGGAGGTTAATAAATAGCACATGAAGACATATGGGAGGTTAATAAATAGCACATGAAGACATGAGAGGCTAATAAATAGCACATGAAGACATATGGGAGGCTAATAAATAGCACATGAAGACATATGGGAGGTTAATAAATAGCACATGAAGACATATGGGAGGCTAATAAATAGCACATGAAGACATATGGGAGGCTAATAAATAGCACATGAAGACATGGGAGGTTAATAAATAGCACATGAAGACATATGGGAGGTTAATAAATAGCACATGAAGACATATGGGAGGCTAATAAATAGCACATGAAGACATATGGGAGGCTAATAAATAGCACATGAAGACATATGGGAGGTTAATAAATAGCACATGAAGACATGGGAGGCTAATAAATAGCACACTGTACATGTTTTTGTTATTTATCTATTTTTAGGTACTGATGAGAGAGCTATTGTAGAGTGTATCAGTCGTAGGACAAACAAACAGAGACAGGAAATCCTTGTTATGTTTAAAACACTTTATGGCAAGGTAAGTGTCAATGAACTTGACAAAAATGAGAGTTTTACTTTCTTACTTCATTTGTTTTCTTCAAACCCCTAGACAAAGAAAAACTGTTAGATACTATTAATACAGTTAAACCTGCTTTAGTGACCACCTCTATTAAGTTACAGTTAAACCTGCTTTAGTAACTACCTCTATTAAGTTACAGTTAAACCTGCTTTAGTGACCACCTCTATTAAGTTACAGTTAAACCTGCTTTAGTGACCACCTCTATTAATACAGTTAAACCTGCTTTAGTGACCACCTCTATTAAGTTACAGTTAAACCTGCTTTAGTGACCACCTCTATTAATACAGTTAAACCTGCTTTAGTGACCACCTCTATTAAGTTACAGTTAAACCTGCTTTAGTGACCACCTCTATTAAGTTACAGTTAAACCTGCTTTAGTGACCACCTCTATTAATACAGTTAAACCTGCTTTAGTGACCACCTCTATTAAGTTACAGTTAAACCTGCTTTAGTGACCACCTCTATTAAGTTACAGTTAAACCTGCTTTAGTGACCACCTCTATTAAGTTACAGTTAAACCTGCTTTAGTGACCACCTCTATTAAGTTACAGTTAAACCTGCTTTAGTGACCACCTCTATTAATACAGTTAAACATGCTTTAGTGACCACCTCTATTAAGTTACAGTTAAACCTGCTTTAGTGACCACCTCTATTAAGTTACAGTTAAACCTGCTTTAGTGACCACCTCTATTAAGTTACAGTTAAACCTGCTTTAGTGACCACCTCTATTAATACAGTTAAACCTGCTTTAGTGACCACCTCTATTAAGTTACAGTTAAACCTGCTTTAGTGACCACCTCTATTAATACAGTTAAACCTGATTTAGTGACCACCTCTATTAATACAGTTAAACCTGCTTTAGTGACCACCTCTATTAAGTTACAGTTAAACCTGCTTTAGTGACCACCTCTATTAAGTTACAGTTAAACCTGCTTTAGTGACCACCTCTATTAATACAGTTAAACCTGCTTTAGTGACCACCTCTATTAAGTTACAGTTAAACCTGCTTTAGTGACCACCTCTATTAATACAGTTAAACCTGATTTAGTGACCACCTCTATTAATACAGTTAAACCTGCTTTAGTGACCACCTCTATTAAGTTACAGTTAAACCTGCTTTAGTGACCACCTCTATTAAGTTACAGTTAAACCTGCTTTAGTGACCACCTCTATTAATACAGTTAAACCTGCTTTAGTGACCACCTCTATTAAGTTACAGTTAAACCTGCTTTAGTGACCACCTCTATTAAGTTACAGTTAAACCTGCTTTAGTGACCACCTCTATTAAGTTACAGTTAAACCTGCTTTAGTGACCACCTCTATTAAGTTACAGTTAAACCTGCTTTAGTGACCACCTCTATTAAGTTACAGTTAAACCTGCTTTAGTGACCACCTCTATTAAGTTACAGTTAAACCTGCTTTAGTGACCACCTCTATTAAGTTACAGTTAAACCTGCTTTAGTGACCACCTCTATTAAGTTACAGTTAAACCTGCTTTAGTGACCACCTCTATTAATACAGTTAAACCTGCTTTAGTGACCACCTCTATTAAGTTACAGTTAAACCTGCTTTAGTGACCACCTCTATTAAGTTACAGTTAAACCTGCTTTAGTGATCACCTCTATTAAGTTACAGTTAAACCTGCTTTAGTGACCACCTCTATTAAGTTACAGTTAAACCTGCTTTAGTGACCACCTCTATTAAGTTACAGTTAAACCTGCTTTAGTGACCACCTCTATTAATACAGTTAAACCTGCTTTAGTGACCACCTCTATTAAGTTACAGTTAAACCTGCTTTAGTGACCACCTCTATTAAGTTACAGTTAAACCTGCTTTAGTGACCACCTCTATTAAGTTACAGTTAAACCTGCTTTAGTGACCACCTCTATTAATACAGTTAAACCTGCTTTAGTGACCACCTCTATTAAGTTACAGTTAAACCTGCTTTAGTGACCACCTCTATTAATACAGTTAAACCTGCTTTAGTGACCACCTCTGTTAAGTTACAGTTAAACCTGCTTTAGTGACCACCTCTATTAAGTTACAGTTAAACCTGCTTTAGTGACCACCTCTATTAAGTTACAGTTAAACCTGCTTTAGTGACCACCTCTATTAAGTTACAGTTAAACCTGCTTTAGTGACCACCTCTATTAATACAGTTAAACCTGCTTTAGTGACCACCTCTATTAAGTTACAGTTAAACCTGCTTTAGTGACCACCTCTATTAATACAGTTAAACCTGCTTTAGTGACCACCTCTATTAAGTTACAGTTAAACCTGCTTTAGTGACCACCTCTATTAATACAGTTAAACCTGCTTTAGTGACCACCTCTATTAATACAGTTAAACCTGCTTTAGTGACCACCTCTATTAAGTTACAGTTAAACCTGCTTTAGTGACCACCTCTATTAAGTTACAGTTAAACCTGCTTTAGTGACCACCTCTATTAAGCAATAACTTATATTATGTGACCTTAATTCTTATTTCCTTTCACAATACATTTCATAGCAATTAAACCTGTATTAAGCGACCACCTGTCTTATGTGACCATATTTCACTGTTCCCTTGGAAGGTCAGGTTTGACTGTATGAACAAATTACCATAATAGGTGGTGTATAGATGATATACCAGTACATATACTATATACCACTCACATTTATCTTATCAATACTATCAGGACGGCTAAAGATTCTCAAGTTTAAAAAACAATATGTTATAAATGAAGATTTACTGAAAGAAAACAACTGTTCAAGCTGTTAGTATTTTTTAGTTGTACAAAGCAATATGCATTGAATCGAATGGTGATATCCGTTTTGGGATAGAAGTGCTAGAGAATATTAGTTAATGTGTAGCATTCCTGTCTGTCTTTATAGACATTCATCATGGAGATACATGGATAGTAATATCACAGTCACTGAGGTCTTCTATTGATAAACTTTCAGATTTCTGTGCAAAAATTTAAAATACATATGTTTTGTATAGCTGATCTAGATTAAGTAACATCAGAATGATTTCTTTTTATGTGTTTCAGGATCTAATACATGATCTAAAATCTGAGTTGAGTGGAGATTTAGAAGAATTAATTCTGGCCATGTTTAAGCCTACCACTTACTATGATGCTTATTCTCTACATAAAGCTATGTCGGTAAGTATGGGAAATTAACATGTTAACATGAAAATTGATGCATTATGTAATAAATAAATTTGTTGAAGTGTAGAATGATAAATGATTAAATGTAGGTAATATTTTTTTTATTCTGAACGATCTTTTGTGGTGTAATGGTTGTCATGCCAATTATGCTGAACGGGAAAGCAGCAGATCAGACCCCTCCCAATGACAACATAACATTAGTAACTTATTCCTTCACTACTAAATGTACATCATTAAACCTAAGGGAGTCAGTGATTGTTATTTAACACCAAGTAAGCATTTGATCAGCTCTACATTTCTATGAGATGATGATGATGTCCACTCTAAGGTCATTTGACTTTGACACCTATAGATAGACAATTACTTACTTGACAATCAGTATTGACACACTGTCTAAAACAACTTGACACCTATAGATAGAAAATTACTTACTTGACAATCAGTGTTGACACACTGTCTAAAACAACTTGACTTCTATAGATAGAAAATTACTTACTTCACAATTAGTATTGACACACTGTCTAAAACAACTTGACACCTATAGATAGAAAATGTTCTTACTTGACAATCAGTATTGACACTGTCTATAACAACTTGACACCTATAGATAGAAAATTACTTACTTGACAATCAGTGTTGACACACTGTCTAAAACAACATCACTAATTATGTATATTTTAAACTCATCATAAATATGTAATATGCATTCAATAGAATATTATATCAGTAGTGTAATGGATTATAATTTTCATGTGTCTAAGTTAATGATTGAAATTTTCCACACAACGATATAACTGAAATACTGCTAAAGTTGGTGTTAAACACCAATCAATCAATATAATTTTCACTGACATTGACAGGAATTGTTGATATCTATGGTGTTGGAATAAAATATACAATGACTTTTACAGGTTATGGTGGAAAGAAATTTTAAACAGTGATAGTCAACAATTCCACCAATATTAACAAAACCAACTACCACCACTTACCTTCACTCACTGAACATAAGAAGACCATGACATATGGCATTGAAATCCAAAGTCTGGCTTGTGACAGGCACAAAAACGTAGCTGATTTAAACAAGTTAATGGGGTCCCAACCCCCTCTTGATAATTGGATGTCAAAAGCCAATACAGATATAAACAAACAAGAAAACCTGCTTGGATTTCTAGGTAATAGGAATAAAAATTCCAATGACTTTGACATGCAAAATGTATTATGTCAACTTCTCTGTAGTAGTCATATAAATTCTAACTACATTGAAAGGCTTTGTTTATTTCCAGGGAATTGGAACTAAAGAAGGAGTGCTGATTGAAATCCTACTGACAAGAACAAACGCAGAAATTAAAGAAATTGTTGAATGCTACAAAAAACGTAAGACTGGATGAACGAAATGTAGATATTCTCCCGATATTTAATTTCTGTACAAAACAAACAAATTTAGGTTTCTCATATTTATTTTTATTTATTAAATCAATTTAAATTAGAGTCTTTAAATCACAGAATTTGCACATTATTGGTTTGATTTATATCTCGTGTGAAACAGCTTTGTTGTTAGAGGTGACATAAAGGTATCTCTTATTGTGAGCCATATTGTTATCATACTATTGTGAGCCATATTGTTATCATACTATTGTTGATCTACAACTCCTCTTGAACACATTTATTATCATTTATTCTATTCTCAGCATGTTAAACCAATTGATTAAGATTTCGTAATATTTTCAATCACCACAGTGATTAAATTTCTGCATTAAAATTCCCACCAATTTCGTTTTTTCTGTCATTAACGACCGAAATTAACAACTTAAAAAAAATATTTTTACATTTTGGTCACAGTAGAAACAGATTCTTCTTCTGCTTCCAGTTGATAATGATATTTCTCCACGTTTGATAATTAATATAATTTCAAATTTTAAATATCTCTCTAGAAGCTCAACAAATATTGTGATCTACTGCTAGCAGAAGAATCTATATTTAACATATTTTTAGCACATTTCTTCACATAATCTACTGATAACCTCCTATATAATTTTATTTAGAATCAGCATAAAAATTAAAGGAAAACAAAAAACAAGAATAAAGTATAGGAAAAAAGATAAAAAAAATTTTTTTTATTTGTTTAAATATCAATACTTTATTGTTTGACTCGCCTGTTAACAAAACACCTTAGATGCCCAGGTAAGCAAAAATAATCTAAGGTTCCCTGTTTTACAATAGATCTCTTATCCAGGGTTAATAAGAGATTAATTAGAGTCCACATGATCCCATTTCAAAAATACAACTAAATTTATCAATAATAAAATCAACATGTAAGTCAAGATAAAATATTGATTTAAGAGGCAGAATAATTCTGTTTAAGTAATATTTATACCACAGTTTTCCAAGTTAAATGGCAGGGCTCTACAATTCATACCAGCCCCTCTAGCCCCTGGTAATAAGGAAACATTTTGTACTCGCCAACAAAAGAATGTTACTTGCCAGATTAATATAGATACCAATTCGTACTATACAACTCCAATATGTATTTATTTGTGGATAATTATTAATGCCCTGAATGAGACAGAAGATGCCTACATGTTTCAGATTTTTATTTAATAAACAAGACTTTCATGTTTAAACTTTTTCTTTTCGGCAACAAATTCATTTTGTCGGTATTAACTGGGCCTGCCTTTCTGCAAACATCACAATACATAATGTTGTTACTGGAATTATAAATTAGCCACAAAAACTCTTGACTTCCAGACATCGTGGAATTTACGCATTTCAGCTTTAAAACCTGAACCTTCATCACTATTTTGGCTTCACACTTCCGTCGATGTTGCATCAAACAGACCAGCTTCATGATTCAACCAGTTTGTTTTTAGCGAAAAATTTTGTATGAAGGGTTTGTTTTTTGCTCATCGTGGTCACTTGCAAGTGTTAAAAAGTATGTGATTTAAATCTTTTATGTCTGAGTCAATTGTGTGGTTTAAAAGACCGGATAATCAACGTCGGAATTTAGATTTAAAAATACGATCGGTGAGGGAACAAAAATGTTCTGGAAATATCAACTCACCGTCTGGCTATCAATACAGAATTTTTACTCGCATTTTACAAAAGTAACCCACAAATGTGAGTGTTTTGGTCGCATTGTATAGCCCTTAATGGTTAAACAATCGAACGCAAAGCTTTATAACATCTAGTTCGTTTGGTTATTGCATGGCTCTCTGAGAATATTTTAATAAAACTACAGCCCAGATTAAAAGTGTGTAATATCTCATATCTGTGAGTATTATTTCATAGTTCTTTGCTGTTGCTTATATTCTGGTATATAAACCATAAAAAGATCAAAGGAAAAGAATGCATTCATGTTACAATTAACAGTAACAGTTGTCAGAGGTCTTTGATAGAAGACCTATAAAATAATCCTCATTATTATCACAACACCTTTTATAAAAGTTCTCTCATGAATTTTGTATTTATATTTACTATTCCACAGATTTTGGCAGAACTTTAGAGAAAGACATTATGGATGAAACAAGTGGACATTTCAAAAGACTTCTTGTATCTGCAAGCACGGTACATAACAATTATAAATCCATAAAATTTATTGTCAGTTTGTTTTTGGAAGTTTTCCTAGCAGATAGATTTAACAACAAGTGTTGTTTGTTCTGCACATGATGCTTATTATGTTGATAATAGATATTTCTTTTAAAGAAAAGAAACATGGCCAGTTTAGTGCCTAGACTTATGGAAGGTTTATCTGGTACAATATTTTTTTTGTAAATGGAATAGTGTATTAGATTGATAGTCCATATGACTTGAAGATAATGGGTAGTCAGTGATGTCAGGTGTTACTTATGACCCCAGTAGTCATTAGAATAAATAAATCTCAATGGGGTTTAGGCATAATACAGATTCTACAATTTTTTTTAAACTGTAAAATATTATAACATCAGATGTGAAGTCCAGTGAGGAACAGCAAAATATTGGGTCAAAAACCGGAAGAGGTGCAAGATAGTAAAATCTATGAGACACGAGGGTAAGATTTAAATTGTATCGGATGAGGCTTGTCAGAGTCAGATACGATTTAAATCTTACCCGAGGGTGTCTCAGATTTAACAATCTTACGCCTTTCATGGTGTTTGACTCTTTTTCTCACCCCATTCTATTGTGACAATGTTTGTTTACCTTTGATTAAATTCATTAAATTCATTCCTTGTGACTTGTATGTTGGCGTCTTTTAATATGTAATATTTTATGACTCTTTAAGAGTACCGCAGCATACTTCCAGTATCTACCTAGGAGTTCTACCTTACTGTTCCATAAAAGATATTGCTTCACTTTTTTGTCTTCCTGTGTTGTGATAGGTATGATGATTTGAATAGTCAACAAAATGATACGGTTATCATGCTTGGTAGTAATATCAGACTGACTGTTAGTAATATCAGACTGACAGGTAGTAATATCAGACTGACTGTCATTTCAACCATTTACAATACAACTTTTGCACATTCCTGATTTCATTCTAAGATTATACTTTTTATGAAAAATTTCATAGGAATTATTTCCCTTGTGACAAGCAAAATGGTACCTGTTCTTAAATTCTAGAAAGAGCAATGTAAAGGACAAGGAAATTATTA
This sequence comes from Bathymodiolus brooksi, assembly GCA_963680875.1. Taxonomy (NCBI): domain Eukaryota; kingdom Metazoa; phylum Mollusca; class Bivalvia; order Mytilida; family Modiolidae; genus Bathymodiolus; species Bathymodiolus brooksi. Next base: position 16,030,883 of record OY804579.1, read on the forward strand.
TAATTTTATAATTTGTAGATATTTGAACTTTGTAAAAAATCAGAGAGTTGTTACAACATTAGAATTCTTTACATATTATTGTAAAAATATATGTTATTTTCATTGAGTGGTGCATAAAAGAGGACCCTTTTGTCTATATTAAAGGGAAATAACTCCTATGAAGACATGTAAAGCTGTAATTTTGAATCTAGTCAGAAATGTGCAAATGGTCTCTTGCCTATATCAATACAAAATGTATGTTTTTTGACCAAATAAGAGCAGTATTAGAATCCTTAACAGAAAATTGAAATGAGAAAGAAACTTAAAATTGCATATATGTTACAGGGAAACAGAACAGAATATACACCAGAACAATTACAAAGAGCCGCCACTGAGGGTGTCGAGTCTGTTATTGATAGAAATCTAGCTCGAGAAGATGCACATAAACTATATCAAGCTGGTGTGAAAAAAATAGGAACTGATGAGTCAGCATTTCTACAAGTCATGGCTGTCAGACATTATTATCAGTTAAGAGCAACATTTGAAGAATACCATAAGGTACTATTTAATTTTTTATTCATTTCCAATTATATGTAGTACAGTATAACCTCGTTAAACCGCCATCATCTGTCCAGCCAGATTTTGGCGTTATAACGCGTTTGGCGATAAACTGAGTAAGGACAGAAAACCGGAAGTCAACAGTTTGATTTTAAATTTGGAATGACTGACGGTTTGATTTTTACAAGTTTACCGGAAATGAGTATTATCACTTACAATTATAATATATATTCTAATATATATGTTTCATTTTAACAGTTGTAGAAAATTTCAACATTTGTAAATTTAGCAGAATTTATTTTATCGAATTTGAAAAGAAAAAAATCTCCTGGAATTACGTTATTAGCACGTATACTAGCAATTTCCTTTAATATATATTAAATTCGTTTTTACGTCTTACAAATATTTACTCTCCATTTTATTTACAATTTTTGTTTACCACAACTAAAAAAAGAACAATAAAGTTTTTTTTCTCACTCGTTGTCGTGTCACAAGATTAATCCTGTCCCTGGGGCAAATGTACAGTTAACTTATGAATAATTGATCATTAATTGTTTAAAGAAAGGTGATAACATATGTTTATTGAAGCAAGGGTGTTATACTTTAATTGAAAAATGTTTATACAACACTTAGAAGCATGTCACCGTCAGTAAATTTGATTTCTATAACCGGAAGCTGTTAAAATCTATTCACATATAAACATTTCTGTCGTTTTTACGCATGCATTTACAATCAAATAATTCACAACATGTTCACGTTGATTATAACCCATTAAAAGAAAGGCTTGTACTTATTTCTTCATTAATGTTCAGAAAGTCGAGGTGACTGGAGGACATCATTTGCCAATATATCGATGTCGAGCTGCTTCCCAAGTTTCATTGTTCGTTGGATTCTTAATTTCCACAATTTCTCTTTTGTCGAGAATCAAGCAAATTTCGTTTACGCTTAGGTGTCGACATTTTCAACACAAATGAAAAGAACACACAAACAAATTTATTAAGTTTTATTCAGAATGAAAAGTATTCAGTTCAGGGTTGTAAAATTTTATTGTAAAGAAAACAATTAACTGTTTTCACAGCGATATCTATTTGCCTTGACTCCTTGTTTACTTACCTTGATTGACAGGCACTTCTAAAATCACCGAGGTGTGACAGACATTATTGATTGGCATTATGATCGAGGTTTAAATAACAGTAAATTGACTGTTTGATCTTTAATTACCGTGGCGGATGGCGGTGTGCGAGTTTGGCATTTTAACGGGGTTATTACTACATACGGAAAACAGGACTGCAGAAATTCTTGGCGATACGCGAGTTTGGCGGTGAATCGAGGGGCAATAAAGCAGGGTTTTACTGTATATCAAAAAGCCTAGTAAGGATGGACTGTTTCAGAAAACGGTTAAAATGGAAGTTATGTACAACAAAATTATGACTATGGTTGAAAACTGTAAATAACTGGCTTAGCATTAATTCCAATTTTGGTGTGCAGTAGTATGAACTACTGAAAAATTATAATATTGTATGAAAACATCTTTGACCTTCCAGTTAAAATATGTAAATATTCTGTTTCAGTTAGCAGGAAAAGATATCATATCAGCTGTTAAAGGAGAGATGTCTGGAGATTTAGAGGATGGCTTTAAAGCATTAGGTATTTAATAGTTTAAAATACTGTTAAGTAAAACACTGATGACGCAAAGGTTTTTGTTTGGGATAGACAAATTTTACATGTAATATAAGAAGTTGTTTTAGGACAATCATTCCTTTGTTTTATTGACTGTACCAGTAATGTGTATTCTATATAATATGCATGCACATTACTGTTAATATTGACATGGAGAGATGAAATGTTATACTGTAATGGCCTACATTATACCCCAACCAGGACAATAGTAATCACTTATCATTGAAACCTCAAACTTTCTCAACACAGAAATTAGAATGACTGAAGCTGATGATACAATCTAGACCCTGCCCTGGGACAGGAAAAATAATGAGGCAGGGTTAAACTGAATAATAGGATCCCAAACCTTGTCTCTTTGATATTTATATCTCCAGTAGTGGACATACAAAATTAAATAAACAATAAAATCATGCACAGGTTTGTTTCAACCCAAAAGAGTTAACTACAGAAATTAAAGGTCATATTTATATATTTCGTTAATTATTTCCATTTCAGTTAAGAGTGCTAAGAACAGACCACAATATTTTGCAGACAGGTTACACAAGGCTATGGCAGGATTCGGCACCAAGGATTCTACTCTTATTAGAGTAATTGTTTCCAGGTCTGAGGTATGATACTATAGGGTTATATAGAGTAATATTTGATTCGTTATCTACATTGTGTTTATACTGTTTGATTGAAAAAAAATGCATGTTATTTTACAAATTAAAGTTTGAATAATTCTTCACTTATACATTTATTACCCTTGCATTAGGGCAATATCTTGATTTGTTCACCTAAGGAAAGTTGTGTTTCCTGAGGGAATTCAAGGAAAATCAATTGTTTTATTCTACTTTTGTCTTGTTGAAAATGAAATATTTGATAATTTTCATACTTTCCTTTTAATTTTATAATGACATGGTATTAATACAGCAATACAAAGTAACGGCAACATTTAATTTTAACCATTAGGAGATATTAACTGTATTGTGTTTTGATTTTTGTTGGCATAACTTAAAATGCAAGACAGTTATATCTATTTTCATGCCATACTGAAAACATGTATTGATAGAGCTAATAATTAAATTGGTCTAAAAAAGACATGAACTTAAATTCTTTTTAAAGTTTTTATCTTATAAATGCCACAGTAGAGACATGATGTTATATGTTCACTTCAAGGGGTGAATCCATGGGGAGAAGAGATTCAGGTTCTTCTTCAATTGAAGCTGATCCTCCATGCATGGGGAGTGGCTATATTTGTAAGCAAATATTTTACAAAAGTCTTCTCAAGAACCAGCAATGGAAAAACTACAATATTTGTTGTGCAGCATCATTGGGATATGTAGATTTAGATTTGTCCAAACAGGATCTAAGAGGTCAGAACCCTTTGGTTCAAAAGGCTTCATAAATGATGAGTAAAAATTTTAGCCTCTAGTTTGACACCTTATTGGTCTCAACCCCCACAAATCAAGATATCTACTACTGTATTGGACATCTACATGTTATAAAAAGTGCAAATTATCATTGCATTTCACCTTTAAAAATTGTCACAATTACCGTAGGAATTGTACTTTCGATCTTTATTTGTGTAGTGAATGTGCAAATAGGTTTTAAAGTTTTAAATAATACCATCATGGCTGCACAGTACCAGTAAAAATAAATGTTAAAGCCAGTCCTAATACTCAACAGTAGAACCATACTATCTAGAACTCGGACGAGTCATTTTCTGGGATAACTCAAAGTAACAATACGATCTGTTTCAGTAATTGTTAGCTAAGGTTACACTGATCAATCAAATCTTTGGCCAAATCAAACAGAAATTGTAGGTCCTTTTCACCTGGACTTGGTGAGATTTGACTTTGAATGCTGAATGAAATGTTATATTTAGTGATAATATTGAATTATTTTACTTGTACAACCTGCCATTCTGAACACCTCTATATTGTCAGCTGTACAACCTGCCATTCTGAACACCTCTATATTGTCAGCTGTACTATTGTGTTGAGAGTCTTGTTTTACAAGTGTATAGTTAATTAACCTCCAATATTACAGATTGATTTACAAGACGTCAAAGATGAGTACAGGAACTGTTACCAGAAGTCCCTCCATGATGCTGTAGCCTCAGAAACAAGTGGAGATTATAAGAAACTACTTCTTGGTATAGTGGGACAGTAAAGCTAATTACAGACATTTGTAAACCTGTTGAAGTTACCATGCATTATCCAAGAGGAAATTAATGAAGATATGCTTTGTTAATATATTCATTTGCTAGATATAAATTTTGTTCATAAACCTCTAGTTCATAGTTTACACTATTGCAAATTGCCATTGCAGAAACTGTAACCAAATTAGAACTGGCCAATGACATTGTATCAATTTATCTATGAATGTGCAGTAGTAACTATTTACCCACAATTCCTCAGTTTCTGAAGTTTTGTCAACATTTCACATTACTGGACCAGTTTGAACCAAACTTCGCAGAAATGATGTTTATGGACCTCTCTACAAAAGTTTATAATTCCGTCTTGATTCTGCAAACAAATTGCTGCCATTCATATGGGCAATTCTTGGTTCTGATTGGCTGAAATTTGTTTAAATCTTCTCCTATGAAACTAATGGGCCAATTGGAACCAAACTTTGTAGGAATGATGTTTGGGAAGTTCTCTATAGAGATCATTCTTCATTTTATTATGATCCTACAAAAACATGGCCACCACTGGCATTTCTTGGTTCTGATTGGCTGAAACTTTGAAATTCTTCTCCTCTGATACTACAATTTGAGTGACTTGTAACTTACAAATAATGTATATGAAGTCCTCCACATGAATTACTCATTTTGAATGGATCTGGACAAAAACATAGCCACCATGGGCAATTCTTATTTTTGATTGACAGAAATTTAAAAAAGTCTTTTCCTATGAAACTGTTAGCCCAAAATGATTTGTAACTTAGTTGCAATGACGTTTGTTGGGTCCTTTACAGAAATTCCTCAATTTGTCATGGTACAGCAAAAAACATGGCCACCAATGATAATTCTTGTTTTTGGATTGGCTGAAACTTTAAAAATTGTCTCTGAAACTACTGGTCCAAATGATGCATTTAAATACCTCTACAAAGATATCTCATTTAATCTTGTTTTGGTGGAAAACACAGATGCAAAGGGCAACTCTTGTCTCTGACATAATAAACTTGCTTGAACCAAAGCAGTGCATGAATAACCAGGTGGGGATTCAGGGTCAGGTGAGCCTCTAGTTTTAGAGAACAATTAAATTTCTACCCTATTATCACATTATATTTTTTTAAAATACATGTAATGTACAATCTTGTTACGTTGTATTAACTGATTGTTTGAATATTAAAATCGGGGTAAATGTTAAACTGTCCTAAGAAGACACTGTTGAATCTTACATCTTTTGTTATAATAATATTGTTATTACATGCAGAGATGAAAGTTTTCCTCTGATCAGCAGATTTCCTCTTTTTTGAGTAAAATATTTGGAAATAAAATGGGGCAAACTTGGTCCAAAATGCTAGAAAATGAAGGATTAGGGCCACTTTATAGAGGGTGTCATCTGTCTTGATCAGTGAGAACTTTCATCTCTGTATATATGTTATCTGATGCAATACTGTATATAAGCTACATATCGTTTTTAATTATATTAATATTAAATATATTGTTGTAATTTACATGTAGTCAACACTAAATGAAACTTTTCTATTACATGTTATTTCTTCATTATTTTTATTTGAAATTTATATTTGCATAAATAATAGTTAACTTTAGATTTGTTATAAATAGTCTGCCAGGAAAATTGTCATAATATTTTAATATATACCTGTATATAAAGGGAATTAATTGCAAAAACATGATAACAGCAAAATTCAATTTATGCAAACAAAGAATAAAATTTTGTGAACATTTCATGTGAATCTAGTAATCAATACTTTCCATGAGTTCAAAAGTAGGGTGGTGATATATTGTGTGGCAATTAAATTATACATAATTTTTATTAAAATTTGGAACTGGGGAAAGTGACAGCAAAAATATATTCCTAGAGCAACATGAAAATAAACCATGAAAGTTTCTGCAATTTTTCAATTAAAAAAAAATTAATTGAACATATTTTATTGCTCAAAATTTTGGATTGGCTCGTCATTTAAAAGACATTTATAGATGTTTAATAAGGTTTTGAATAAATAAAAAAAAATGTAAGCATAAAAAAATATTTTTGTTTTACTTTGATTGAAGCAATTTTGGAAATGTTGTTTAACAAAATACTGACATCTAACTTTACTTTTGATTAATTACATTTGTATTAAAACACTCATACTGAAAAACAGTCAGCAGAATTGTAAAATAATGGCAAATTATATTCACTGTAATGGTATGCAGATTATTATTTATGATAAACCTTTAATTTTACGTTAGCACAGCCAAGATATAGAATCTATGAAAATGAAATTTTTGCAGAAGTGTTGAAATAAATGATGAATGATGTAACATGCCATATGTGCAAAAGAATTCTTTTCTGTAACTCTTGACTCACTGAACACAAAAAAGACATGTTTGAAATCCGAGTCCTGGTTTTGGACAGGAACAAAAATGCTGTGATCTGAAAATAATTTACCAAATTTTGTATGTAATATATTGTGTTTCAGATGCATATATAGTTCTACCAAATACAGGCCAAGTTGTGTATTTTAATTCTCATTTATGACATGACCTAAAACAAAATTTGAAAGTCTATAAAGAAATAATCAACTATCAACCCTATTCTGGTTACGACAATGAAGAACTTTTATTGTACATTTGTATACACGTATATAATGATGTAACAAAGAGATTGTAATTTGTTGTTGTGATATGAATCATTTTTACACTTAACATTTCTTTTTTTTTACCATATTATGGTTTGGGATTTTCTAGTTATACAATTATACAAATAAATTTATAAAAATTTCAGCTCTTTTAATAGGCTACATTAATTCCTATGACAAGCTACAACAATTCTTATGACAAACTACAACAATTCCTATGACAAACTACAACAATTCCTATGACAAATTACAGCAATTCCTATGACAAACTACAAGAATTATCTATAACAAACTACAACAATTGCTATGACAAACTACAACTATTGCTATGAGAGGCTACAACAAATTTTGTGATGAGCTCCAACGAATCCTATGACAAGCTCCAATACAATGAAAAACAAAAAATACCAGACTGTTAGAACAGTTCCAAAGTCTAATTGGAAAATTGTAGAAATTGGCAAAATCAATATCCCTAACACACATAAACATGACCATTCTCTGTCTTGGCTTGATACAGACACATCAGTAAAAAGTGGAGGGGTTATACTATAGTTTTATGGGCACATGAAATGAGGTAGAGGAAGCTGTTTCTGTTGTTTCTTTTGTCTGGAGTTCTTTGGGGTATATTAATAAGAGTTTAAAGATACCAAAGTGGTAATCAGAATCTGTATATCAAAGAAGAACAGACAACACAATGGCCAAAAGTACAAAAGGACAAAGATCTACAAAGCATACATATAAAACTAAAGATTGAGTAGCACGAACCCCACTAAAAACTGGGGGTGAACTCAGGTGCTCCGGAAGGGTAGGCAGTTCCTGCTCCTCTAGTGGCACCCGTCATGTTAATCTAGTTACAAATCCGGTGATAAGTCATGAATGAGGAAAGGACCGGGAAGTATTTACGACAAGTGGAACATATCTGTGGTCATTTGTGAAACAGATATTACAAAACGGTCAACTAAGTCATGGTGGCGACTAAGCTTTTCGAAGTGATGACTTCAACTTAACCAAGAGGAACCCTTGGTTCAGTAGCTTCATTGTAAGCAGCAACCCTATATCAAGGAAATCCTCATAGGAACCACATGCTCTGGAATATCGTATCAACTGAGAGATATATACTCCATATACAGGTGCTGCTGAAATGTTGCTGCATATAAATGGAATCCAATTAGCAAAGTTTGGATTGTTAATTGACCTGAATATGAGATTGAAGGCTTTACCTTCTGTAATGCTTCTGTCTGACAGTTTTTATATGAATTCTGCCTCGTATGAATAAAGTGAGAGATCACAAGGAGAGTAGTACAGTTTGTTCCCATGAGGATGCCTATGATATGTTATCGATAGGAATACTGATAACTTCATTTTATGTGTAGCAACGTTTTCCTATATTTTCATACTTGACAAAATAAATTTATTTGTGACCCAAAACTATGAATATGTATATCTTGCCTCCATGACAAGTATGTTGTTGTCCCTACAGACAAGGCCCCTAACAATATTGATTTTGTATGTAAACCACATTACATAGGAATTATATATTGACAAACCACTTGACAATCCTAAATATACCCCCCCTCCCGCCCCCAAAAAAACCAAAACAATTCTGAACAATTATAAATAAGTTTTGTATTCCTTTGACATTTCGACCAAAGATGAAGAACTGTATCTTCTATCACTCTATTGGATACCTAAATTACATATATAAGTGTCCTTACAAATAACATTATATTGCTGTCAAGGTGTGCTAAATGGTCCACAAAATCACTTCCTTCTTATCAAGTCTCTCAATCAGCCGTTAATAAATGTAAAATTAATACATAGCAAAAAAAATTAAAATTTTCCAACGATTGAAAAAAACTAACAGGTTATCGCAAGGGTAATTGTACTGCTCAATTAAATGGAATGATGAGAAAATAGTTGCAGTATCTTTAAATCTGAAAAGTAGTCTTAATTTAATGATAACACCATGGACAGTTACACCACAGACAAACGGGCAAGTATTTTCAGGATGAAATGAAAATAATTTCTCCCTGGCTATATTTTATATGATTTTGGTTGATATTTGGCTTTTAATTGTGTAATAACAGAAAAGGATGTGTATTTTGATAATGACCCAATGGGCTTCAGGGTTACTGTGCTACTCTATGAATGCTGTGAATCAAATGTGGATTATAAAAAATTATAAAGATCTGTTAGAATACATTCTTCTTCTTCCAGGTGTAGTGCAAAACCAATAAAGTATTCTCACACTTTTGAGTGGGGGTGACGTCTATGTACAGTGCAGGTTAAAAGGATAAAAACAGCCATCAATTTACATGAGAGTTGCCTTAGACAGCTGAGCCTTTAAGCTGTCTCGGGTGTCTGCTTCCACCACACTTCCCGGTAGTTGGTTCCAGAGGCATATGGCTTGTGGAAAAAATGATGTACTGTACGTATACATTAGTTCTTGTGTGTGGTACCAGGAATCGCAGTGAATGGGCTCTGGTTCGAAGAGAGGTGCGGTTGAGATGGTGTTCCGCTGGTATATCAACAAGGTTGTACACTATGCGGTACATCATCACTGTCTGGGTGTACGCTCGTCTGTTCTGTACATGTGTCTGTCACTGGAGTTGCTGTAGCATGGCAACTTACAATCAAGGTCACTCTAGATCTTCTAATGCAAAAATATTAAAACATTCGACTTCTCTACTATTTTGGTGTCTACAAATTTTTCTTAACGGATACCCCTTGAAAAAGTAACAGAAAAGAAGTTTTGTCGATTTATTATAAACCAATAATCAACATATCGTTTTTATTTGACATGACTACAAATGAATACCTTTTGCTGATTTAATATCATTATAATGAACGTAATTTACAAATTCCAACAGATGGCTGTTCGCGGGAATTATGAAGTACAGCTATGACAGCCAAGGGAGAAGAGGAGGATAAGTGGATCGTAATCCTCGGCCAATGAAGATGTTAAATAGTTTGATCTTGTATTTTACAATGACTTTGTATAATAGACATCCTATTTAAATAGACATCCTACCTAAATAAACATCCTATCTAAATAGATATCCTACCTAAATAGACATTCTACCTAAACTACCATTCTACCTAAATAGACATCCTACATAAACTACCATCCTACCTAAATAGACATCCTACCTGAATAGACATCCTACCTAAATAGACATCCTACCTAAATAGCTAAATAGACATCCTACCTAAATACACATCCTACCTAACTATACATCCTACCTAAATAGACATCCTACCTGAATAGACATCCTACCTAAAATACCATCCTACCTAAATAGACATCATACCTAAATATACATCCTACCTAAACTACCATCCTACCTAAATAGACATCCTACCTAAATACACATCCTACCTGAATATACATCCTACCTAAACTACCATCCTACCTAAATAGACATCCTACCTGAATAGACATCCTACCTAAATAAACATCCCACCTAAATATACATCCTACCTAAACTACCATCCTACCTAAATATACATCCTACCTGAATAGACATCCTACCTAAATAAACATTCTACCTAAACTACCATCCTACCTAAATATACATCCTATCTAAAGTACCATCCTACCTAAATATACATCCTACCTAAACTACCATCCTACCTAAATATACATCCTACCTGAATAGACATCCTACCTAAATAAACATTCTACCTAAACTACCATCCTACCTAAATAGACATCCTACCTAAATATACATCTTACCTAAATATACATCCTACCTAAACTACCATCCTACTTAAACTACCATCCTACCTAAATATACATCCTACCTGAATAGACATCCTACCTAAATAAACATTCTACCTAAGCATACATCCTACCTAAGCATACATCCTACCTAAATAGACATCCTACCTAAATAGACATCATATCTAAATATGCATCCTTCCTGAATATACATCCTACCTAAAGAGACATCCTACCTAAATAGACATCCTAGCTAAATATACATCCTACCTGAATATACATCCTACCTAAATAGAAACCCTAGCTAAATATACATCCTACCTGAATATACATCCTACCTAGATAGACATCCTACCTATATAGACATCCTACCTGAATAGACACCCTACCTAAAAGACATCCTACCTAAATTACCATCCTACCCAAATAGACATCCTACCTAAATAGACATCATACCTAAATAGACATCATACCTAAATAGACATCCTATCTAAATAGACATCCTACCTAATTAGACATCCTACCTAAATAAACATCCCACCTAAACTACCATCCTACCTATATAGACATCCTACCTAAGCTACCATCCTACCTAAATAAACATCCTATCTAAATAGACATCCTACCTAAATAGACATCCTACCTAGATATACATCCTACCTAAATAGACATCCTACCTAAATAGACATCCTACCTAATTAGACATCCTACCTAAATAAACATCCCACCTAAACTACCATCCTACCTATATAGACATCCTACCTAAGCTACCATCCTACCTAAATAAACATCCTACCTAAATAGACATCCTACCTAAATAGACATCCCACCTAAACTACCATCCTACCTAAATAGTCATCCTACCTAAATAGACATCCTACCTAAATAGACATCCCATCTAAATAGTCATCCTACCTAAATAGACATCCTACCTAAAATACCATCCAACCTAAATAGACATCCTACCTAAATAGACATCCTACCTAAACTACCATCCTACCTAAATAGTCATCCTACCTAAATAGACATCCTACCTAAATAGACATCCTATCTAAATAGTCATCCTACCTAAATAGACATCCTACCTAAAATACCATCCAACCTAAATAGACATTCTACCTAAATAGACATCCTACCTAAATAGACATCCTACCTAAACTACCATCCTACCTAAATAGACATCCTATCTAAATAGACATCCCACCTAAGCTACCATCCTACCATCTCACCTAAATAGACATCCTACCTAAATAGACACCCTACCTAGATAGACATCCTACCTAAATAGACATCCTACCTAAATTACCATCCTACCTAAATAGACATCCTACCTAAATAGATATCCTATCTAAATAGACATCCTACCTAAATAGACATCATACCTAAATAGACATCCTACCTAAATAGACATCCTACCTAATTAGACATCCTACCTAAATAAACATCCCACCTAAACTACCATCCTACCTAAATAGACATCCTACCTAAACTACCTTCCTACCTAAATAAACATCCTATCTAAATAGACATCCTACCTAAATAGACATCCTACCTAGATATACATCCTACCTAAATAGACATCCTACCTAAATAGACATCCTACCTAAATAAACATCCCACCTAAACTACCATCCTACCTATATAGACATCCTACCTAAGCTACCATCCTACCTAAATAAACATCCTATCTAAATAGACATCCTACCTAAATAGACATCCTACCTAGATATACATCCTACCTAAATAGACATCCTACCTAAATAGACATCCTACCTAAACTACCATCCTACCTAAATAGTCATCCTACCTAAATAGACATCCTACCTAAATAGACATCCTATCTAAATAGACATCCTATCTAAATAGTCATCCTACCTAAATAGACATCCTACCTAAATTACCATCCAACCTAAATAGACATTCTACCTAAATAGACATCCTACCTAAATAGACATCCTACCTAAACTACCATCCTACCTAAATAGTCATCCTATCTAAATAGACATCCTACTTAAATAGATATCTTACCTAAATAGACATCCTATCTAAATAGACATCCCACCTAAGCTACCATCCTACCATCTCACCTAAATAGACATCCTACCTAAATAGACACCCTACCTAGATAGACATCCTACCTAAATAGACATCCTACCTAAATTACCATCCTACCTAAATAGACATCCTACCTAAATAGATATCCTATCTAAATAGACATCCTACCTAAATAGACATCATACCTAAATAGACATCCTATCTAAATAGACATCCTACCTAATTAGACATCCTACCTAAATAAACATCCCACCTAAACTACCATCCTACCTAAATAGACATCCTACCTAAACTACCTTCCTACCTAAATAAACATCCTATCTAAATAGACATCCTACCTAAATAGACATCCTACCTAGATATACATCCTACCTAAATAGACATCCTACCTAAATAGACATCCTACCTAAATAGTCATCCTACCTAAATAGACATCCTATCTAAATAGTCATCCTACCTAAATAGGCATCCTACCTAAACTACCATCCAACCTAAATAGACATTCTACCTAAATAGACATCCTACCTAAATAGATATCCTACCTAAACTACCATCCTACCTAAATAGTCCTCCTATCTAAATAGACATCCTACTTAAATAGACATCCTACCTAAATAGACATCCTATCTAAATAGACATCCCACCTAAACTACCATCCTACCTAAACTACCATCCCACCTAAATAGACATCCTACCTAAATAGACATCCTAGCTAAATAGTCATCCTACCTAAATAGACATCATACCTAAATATACATCCTACCTAAATAGACATCCTACCTAAATACACATCCTACCTGAATATACATCCTACCTAAACTACCATCCTACCTAAATAGACATCCTACCTGAATAGACATCCTACCTAAATAAACATCCCACCTAAATATACATCCTACCTAAACTACCATCCTACCTAAATATACATCCTACCTGAATAGACATCCTACCTAAATAAACATTCTACCTAAACTACCATCCTACCTAAATAGACATCCTACCTAAACTACCTTCCTACCTAAATAAACATCCTATCTAAATAGACATCCTACCTAAATAGACATCCTACCTAGATATACATCCTACCTAAATAGACATCCTACCTAAATAGACATCCTACCTAAATAGTCATCCTACCTAAATAGACATCCTATCTAAATAGTCATCCTACCTAAATAGGCATCCTACCTAAACTACCATCCAACCTAAATAGACATTCTACCTAAATAGACATCCTACCTAAATAGATATCCTACCTAAACTACCATCCTACCTAAATAGTCCTCCTATCTAAATAGACATCCTACTTAAATAGACATCCTACCTAAATAGACATCCTATCTAAATAGACATCCCACCTAAACTACCATCCTACCTAAACTACCATCCCACCTAAATAGACATCCTACCTAAATAGACATCCTAGCTAAATAGTCATCCTACCTAAATAGACATCATACCTAAATATACATCCTACCTAAATAGACATCCTACCTAAATACACATCCTACCTGAATATACATCCTACCTAAACTACCATCCTACCTAAATAGACATCCTACCTGAATAGACATCCTACCTAAATAAACATCCCACCTAAATATACATCCTACCTAAACTACCATCCTACCTAAATATACATCCTACCTGAATAGACATCCTACCTAAATAAACATTCTACCTAAACTACCATCCTACCTAAATAGACATCCTACCTAAATATACATCCTATCTAAAGTACCATCCTACCTAAATATACATCCTACCTAAACTACCATCCTACCTAAATATACATCCTACCTGAATAGACATCCTACCTAAATAAACATTCTACCTAAACTACCATCCTACCTAAATAGACATCCTACCTAAATATACATCTTACCTAAATATACATCCTACCTAAACTACCATCCTACTTAAACTACCATCCTACCTGAATAGACATCCTACCTAAATAAACATTCTACCTAAACTACCATCCTACCTAAACTACCATCCTACCTAAATATACATCCTACCTAAGCATACATCCTACCTAAATAGACATCCTACCTAAATAGACATCATATCTAAATATGCATCCTTCCTGAATATACATCCTACCTAAAGAGACATCCTACCTAAACTACCATCCTACCTAAATAGACATCCTAGCTAAATATACATCCTACCTGAATATACATCCTACCTAAATAGACACCCTAGCTAAATATACATCCTACCTGAATATACATCCTACCTAGATAGACATCCTACCTAAATAGACATCCTACCTGAATAGACACCCTACCTAAAAGACACCCTACCTAGATAGACATCCTACCTAAATTACCATCCTACCCAAATAGACATCCTACCTAAATAGATATCCTATCTAAATAGACATCCTACCTAAATAGACATCATACCTAAATAGACATCCTATCTAAATAGACATCCTACCTAATTAGACATCCTACCTAAATAAACATCCCACCTAAACTACCATCCTACCTATATAGACATCCTACCTAAGCTACCATCCTACCTAAATAAACATCCTATCTAAATCGACATCCTACCTAAATAGACATCCTACCTAGATATACATCCTACCTAAATAGACATCCTACCTAAATAGACATCCTACCTAAACTACCATCCTACCTAAATAGTCATCCTACCTAAATAGACATCCTACCTAAATAGACATCCTATCTAAATAGACATCCTATCTAAATAGTCATCCTACCTAAATAGACATCCTACCTAAAATACCATCCAACCTAAATAGACATTCTACCTAAATAGACATCCTACCTAAATAGACATCCTACCTAAACTACCATCCTACCTAAATAGTCATCCTATCTAAATAGACATCCTACTTAAATAGACATCTTACCTAAATAGACATCCTATCTAAATAGACATCCCACCTAAGCTACCATCCTACCATCTCACCTAAATAGACATCCTACCTAAATAGACACCCCACCTAGATAGACATCCTACCTAAATAGACATCCTACCTAAATTACCATCCTACCTAAATAGACATCCTATCTAAATAGACATCCTACCTAATTAGACATCCTACCTAAATAAACATCCCACCTAAACTACCATCCTACCTAAATAAACATCCTATCTAAATAGACATCCTACCTAAATAGACATCCTACCTAGATATACATCCTACCTAAATAGACATCCTACCTAAATAGACATCCTACCTAAATAGTCATCCTACCTAAATAGACATCCTATCTAAATAGTCATCCTACCTAAATAGACACCCTACCTAAACTACCATCCTACCTAAATAGTCATCCTACCTAAATACACATCCTACCTAAATAGACATCCTATCTAAATAGTCATCCTACCTAAATAGACATCCTACCTAAACTACCATCCAACCTAAATAGACATTCTACCTAAATAGATATCCTACCTAAACTATCATCCTACCTAAATAGTCCTCCTATCTAAATAGACATCCTACTTAAATAGACATCCTACCTAAATAGACATCCTATCTAAATAGACATCCCACCTAAACTACCATCCTACCTAAACTACCATCCCACCTAAATAGACATCCTACCTAAATAGACATCCTAGCTAAACTACCATCCTACCTAAATAGACATCCTACCTGAATAGATATCCTACCTAGAAGACACCCTACCTAGATAGACATCCTACCTAGATAGACATCCTACCTAAATAGACATCCTACCTAAACAGACATCCTACCTAAATAGACATCCTACCTAAATAGACATCCTACCTAAATAGACGTCCTACCTAGATAGACATGCTACCTAAATATACATCCTACCTAAATATCCATTCTACCTAAATAGACAAGACATCCTACCTAAACTACCATCCTACCTAAATAGACATCCTACCTAAATAAACATTCTACCTAAACTACCATCCTACCTATCTATACATCCTACCTAAATAGACATCCTACCTGAATAGACATCCTACCTACATATACATCCTACCTAAACTACCATCCTACCTAAACTACCATCCTACCTAAATAGACATCCTACCTAAATAGGCATCCTAGCTAAATAGACATCCTACCTAAATAGACATCCTACCTAAATAGACATCCTACCTAAACTACCATCCTAGTTAAATATACATCCTACCTGAATATACATCCTACCTACATAGACATCCTACCTAACCTACCATCCTACCTAAATATACATCCTATCTAAATATACATCCTACCTAAATAGACATCCTAGCTAAATATACATCCTACCTCAATAGACATCCTACCTAAAAGACACCCTACCTAGATAGACATCCTACCTAAATAGACATCCTACCTGAATAGACATACTACCTAAAAGACACCCTACCTAGATAGACATCCTACCTAAATAGACATCCTACCTAGATAGACATCCTACCTAAATAGACATCCTACCTAAACTACCATCCTACCTAAATAGACATCCTATCTAAATATACATCCTACCTAAATAGATATCCTGTCTAAATAGACATCCTACCTAAATAGACATCATACATAAATAGACATCCTATCTAAATAGACATCCTACCTAAATAGACATCCTATCTAAATAAACATCCCACCTAAACTACCATCCTACCTAAATAGACATCCTACCTAAACAACCATCCTACCTAAATAAACATCCTATCTAAATAGACATCCTACCTAAATATACATCCTACCTAAATAGACATCCTACCTAAACTACCATCCTACCTAAATATACATCCTATCTAAATATACATCCTACCTAAATAGACATCCTAGCTAAATATACATCCTACCTCAATAGACATCCTACCTAAAAGACACCCTAGATAGACATCCTACCTAAATAGACATCCTACCTGAATAGACATACTACCTAAAAGACACCCTACCTAGATAGACATCCTACCTAAATAGACATCCTACCTAGATAGACATCCTACCTAAATAGACATCCTACCTAAACTACCATCCTACCTAAATATACATCCTATCTAAATATACATCCTACCTAAATAGACATCCTAGCTAAATATACATCCTACCTCAATAGACATCCTACCTAAAAGACACCCTAGATAGACATCCTACCTAAATAGACATCCTACCTGAATAGACATACTACCTAAAAGACACCCTACCTAGATAGACATCCTACCTAAGTAGTCATCCTACCTAAATAGACATCCTATCTAAATAGACATCCTACCTAAATAGACATCCTACCTAAATAAACATCCCACCTAAACTACCATCCGATCTAAATAGACATCCTACCTAAAAGACACCCTAGATAGACATCCTACCTAAATAGACATCCTACCTGAATAGACATACTACCTAAAAGACACCCTACCTAGATAGACATCCTACCTAAATAGACATCCTACCTAGATAGACATCCTACCTAAATAGACATCCTACCTAAACTACCATCCTACCTAAATATACATCCTATCTAAATATACATCCTACCTAAATAGACATCCTAGCTAAATATACATCCTACCTCAATAGACATCCTACCTAAAAGACACCCTAGATAGACATCCTACCTAAATAGACATCCTACCTGAATAGACATACTACCTAAAAGACACCCTACCTAGATAGACATCCTACCTAAGTAGTCATCCTACCTAAATAGACATCCTATCTAAATAGACATCCTACCTAAATAGACATCCTACCTAAATAAACATCCCACCTAAACTACCATCCGATCTAAATAGACATCCTACCTAAACTACCATCCTACCTAAATAAACATCCTATCTAAATAGACATCCTACCTAAATAGACATCCTACCTAGATATACATCCTACCTAAACTACCATCCTACCTAAATAAACATCCTATCTAAATAGACATCCTACCTAAATAGACATCCTACCTAGATATACATCCCACCTAAATTACCATCCTACCTAAACTACCATCCCACCTAAATAGACATCCTACCTAAATAGACATCCTACCTAAATAGACATCCTATCTAAATAGATATCCTACCTAAACTACCATTCTACCTAAATAGACATCCTATCTAAATAGACATCCTACCTAAATAGACATCCTACCTAAATAGACATCCTACCTAAATAGACATCCTATCTAAATAGACATCCTACCTAAATATACATCCTACTTAAATAGACATCCTACCTAAATAGACATCCTACCTAAACTACCATCCTACCTAAATAGACATCCTATCTAAATAGACATCCTACTTAAATAGACATCCTACCTAAATAGACATCCTATCTAAATAGACATTTTACCTAAACTACCATCCTACCTAAACTACCATCCTACCTAAATAGACATCCTAGCTAAATATACATCCTACCTAGACTACCATCCTACCTAAATAGACATCCTATCTAAATAGATATCCTACTTAAATAGACATCCTACCTAAATAGACATCCTATCTAAATAGACATCCTACCTAAACTACCATCCTACCTAAACTACCATATTACCTAAACTACCATCCTACCTAAATAGACATCCTAGCTAAATAGACATCCTACCTAAACTACCATCCTACCTAAATATACATCCTATTTAAATAGACATCCTACCTAAATAGACATCCTACCTAAACTACCATCCTACCTAAATAGACATCCTATCTAAATAGACATCCTACCTAAATAGACATCCTATCTAAATAGACATCCTACCTAAATTACCATCCAACCTAAACAACCATCCTACCTAAACATACATCCTATTTAAATATACATCCTACCTAAATAGACATCTTACCTAAATAGACATCCTACCTAAACTACCATCCTACCTAAATAGACATCCTATCTAAATAGACATCCTACCTAAACTACCATCCTACCTAAATAGACATCCTACCTAAATACACATCCTATCCAAATAGACATCCTACCTAAAGTACCATCCTACCTAACTATACATCCTATCTAAACTACCATCCTACCTAAATAGACATCCTATCTAAATAGACATCCTTCCTAAACTACCATCCTACCTAAATAGACATCCTACCTAAACTACCATCCTATCTAAATAGACATCCTACCTAAACTACAATCCTACCTAAATAGACATCCTAGCTAAATAGACATCCTACCTAAACTACCATACTACCTAAATAGACATCCTACCTAAACTACCATCCTACCTAAATAGACATCCTACCTAAACTACCATCCTACCTAAATGGACATCCTACCTAAATAGACATCCTACCTAAACTACCATCCTATCTAAATAGACATCCTACCTAAGTAGGCATCCTACCTAAACTACCATCCTAGCTAAATAGACATCCTACCTAAACTACCATCCTAGTTAAATAAGATAAATAAATGCATAACTTAATAAAGGCATCCTACCTAAATGATACGATATTTGGATGACTGAGTTTATGTAGATGTTTAATATCTGTATCACGAACATCCCTGACTTTTTTAACAGCTACTTCATTTAGTGTACCAAAAAAGACATCTCCCTGGGAACCACTCCCCAACCAGTGAAGATTTGTTATGTCTCCAAATGTTATCTCCCAGTCATCAGAAATTATATAACTAGAGGCTCAGTGGGCTGAGCTTGTGTCGCTCACCTTTCATTCTGCTTTGAGGAAACTTAATACAGAACCTTCCATACATGTAGATGCTTCCTACCAAGTTTCGGTTCATATGGCTAAGCAGTTTCAAAGGAGAAGATTTTTTAGAAATCGACCAATCAGAAACAAGAATTGCATGTGGTGGCCATGTTTGCTAACCGATCGAGATGAATTGAGCAATCTTCATAGTGGACATTCCATAGATGATTCCTACCAAGTTTCGGTTGTAGCCATGTTTGTTAACCGATTGGGACGAAATGAGCAATCTCCATAGAGGACATTCCATAGATGATTCCTACCAAGTTTCGGTGGTAGCCATGTTTGCTAACCGATCGGAACGAAATGAGCAATCTTCATAGAGGACCTTCCATAGATGCTTCCTACCAAGTTTCGGTTCATTTGGCCAAGCGGTTTCAGAGGAGAAGATTTAAAAAAATCGGCCAATCAGAAACAAGAATTGCCTGTGGCGGCCATGTTTGATAATGGATCATAACAAAATGTGCACTCTTTAGATGCTTCCTACCAAGTTTCAGTTCATTTGGCTGAGAGTTTTCAGAGAAGATAAAAATGTGAAAAGTAAACGGATGACAGACAACGGACACCAAGTGATGGCAAAAGCTCATATTGCCTTTGGCAAGGTTTCTTAAAAAGAATATTAAAATGCAAATACCTACTCATAATGTATAGAATAAACATGTTACACTATATCGGCATTATTTAATTTCTAAGGGCAAGAGTTATCTTTCTTTTAACAGTTTAGGCAAGAGTTATCTTTCTTTTAACAGTTTAGGCAAAAGTTATCTTTCTTTTAACAGAGGAGAAGATTTTTTTAGAAATCAATCAATCAGAAACAGGAATTGCCTGTTGCGGCCATGTTTGTTAACCGATCGGGACAAAATGAGCATTCTTTATAAAGGACCTTCCATAGATGCTTCCTACCAAGTTTCAGTTCATTTGGCCAAGCGGTTTCAGAGGATAATATTTTAAAAAATCGGCCAATCAGAAACAAGAATTGCCTGTGGCGGCCATGTTTGGTAATGGATCATAACAAAATGTGCACTCTTTAGAGAGGTCCTTCCATAGATGCTTCCTACCAAGTTGCAGTTCATTTGGCTGAGAGTTTTCAGAGAAGATAAAAATGTGAAAAGTAAACGGATGACAGACGACAGACACCAAGTGATGGCAAAAGCTCATATTGCCTTTGGCAAGGTTTTTTAAAAAGAATATTAAAATGCAAATACCTACTTATAATGTATAGAATAAACATGTTACACTATATCAGCATTATTTAATTTCTAAGGGCAAGACTTATCTTTCTTTTAACAGTTTAGGCAAGAGTTATCTTTCTTTTAACAGTTTAGGCAAGATTTATTTTTCTTTTAGCAGTAGGAGAAGATTTTTTAGAAATCAACCAATCAGAAACAGGAATTGCCTGTTGCGGCCATGTTTGTTAACCGATCGGGACAAAATGAGCATTCTTTATAAAGGACCTTCCATAGATGCTTCCTACCAAGTTTCGGTTCATTTGGCCAAGCGGTTTCAGAGGATAATATTTAAAAAAATTGGCCAATCAGAAACAAGAATTGCCTGTGGCGACCATGTTTGGTAATGGATCATAACAAAATGTGCACTCTTTAGAGAGGTCCTTCCATAGATGCTTCCTACCAAGTTTCAGTTCATTTGAGATTTCAGAGAAGATAAAAATGTGAAAAGTAAACGGATGACAGACGACGGACACCAAGTGATGGCAAAAGCTCATATTGCCTTTGGCAAGGTTTGGTAAAAAGAATATTAAAATGCAAATAGCTACTCATAATGTATAGAATAAACATGTTACACTATATCAGCATTATTTAATTTCTAAGGGCAAGACTTAACTTTCTTTTAACAGTTTAGGCAAGAGTTATCTTTCTTTTAACAGAGGAGAAGATTTTTTAGAAATCAACCAATCAGAAACAGGAATTGCCTGTTGCGGCCATGTTTGTTAACCGATCGGGACAAAATGAGCATTCTTTATAGAGGACCTTCCATAGATGCTTCCTACCAAGTTTCGGTTCATTTGGCCAAGCGGTTTCAGAGGATAATATTTTTAAAAATCGGCCAATCAGAAACAAGAATTGCCTGTGGCGGCCATGTTTGTAAATGGATCCGGACAAAATGTGCAATCGTTAGAGCGGATCTTCTATAGATGCTTCCTACCAAGTTTCAGTTCATTTGGCTGAGGTGTTTCAGAGGAGAAGATTAAAATGTGAAAAGTTAACAGACGACGGACTCCAAGTGATGGCAAAAGCTCACATTGCCTTTGGCAAGGTTTGCTAAAAAGACCAATCGGATTCAGGCTGCCGCTATAAATTAATTTGTTAAGACGATATACAATATTGTTTTCATACAAGCTGAATATCGAAAGTTGTCAACCCGAGGTTGGTTGTTTTCCAGTGGTGAAAAATTAAAAGAGGGAAATAAAACAATTGGATTCAGTCTGCCGCTATAAATAAATTTGTCAAGACAATAAAATTTACAGAGTGGTTCAGAAAAAAGTTTTCTTTGAATAAATAGTCAAACCTGTATTAAGAGGTCATATTTGGAACAAAGTAAAGGTGGTCTTATAAGACAGATGACCTCTTAAAAGAGGTTCAATTCATATGAAATTTTCTATGATAAAACAAGTAAAGGGTGACCTTCTAATATAGGTTACTGCTTAATAGAGGTGACCCTATGAGCAGGTTTGACTGTTCTGTTACTCTGCATTCTCAACATGTCATGAATGCAATACTCCCTGAATATCAAACACTGGAATTAAAAAACTTCAAATTAAATGGAACAATTATAAGATAAGATTTGGTCCAGTTCTACATGTATGTTAATTTACAGGTAAATAACTATACAATGGCATCATTATTGAACAATATACATACATGTATTAGTTGTTTGCAGTCAAATATTCATTATTTTGACAGTGCAACAGAGATATATATATTTATCAAACATAACAAATAAACACTCAAGATAACAACAAGAAAGTACAGAGATCTTGACATTCCTTCCAATCCCAAAACTTAATGGGAGACAACAGTCATTATACCCATATTGTCGTAATAATGCAAGGTAGTGACAAAAAGGCTCACTAAAGACACTCCGAAAGGTATCCACTAAATACCCAAACTTCATAAACAATAACATTTTGAACCATTTTTAAAAACTGTACTATTTTATGCAGTTGCATCAATAATTGTGCAGTTTAAAAAACAACAACTATAAAATGAGAAAAATTTGATGATTTACAAAGTAATTGAATATCTGGGTATATAATGAAAAAAAATATATAAAAAAACTTGATTACAAATCTGTGTTAAATTCTGACAATTTTCTTTCTTTTGTCCAAAGCCTATGCATTTTTGCTGTTGGAACTACAAAATCTATATTTATTTAAATCATGAATAAATGAATTTTCTTATTTCTTTATCTGACAAAGTGAAAGTGAAAGTAGAAAGTGCTAATTGTTAAATTTATACTGACCTAAAAGACGATATTTATTGCAACATAACATGATAAACCACATAAACATCTTGATCTACAAACAAAGTCACAAATATTTTGGGTCATTTTGTTATATCATGCCCTGGTAAGAAAAGCAATATTAATTATGCTAATGATCAAATTAAAATTTAGCTTGAAATTTTGCTTCTATTTCTAATTTTGTCCCAACTTACTTAATGGAGCCAATAGAACAATATAAATAGTCATTATTGAAAAATTACTATACATTTTTTTGTACTTGATTTTCTTCATCGAAAAAAGTAAGACTTTTCTCAAACCATAAACATACCAGAGGCTCTCAAGAGTAGCTGTATCGTTCACCTGGTTATAAAAAGAACCAATTGGTCCTATGTAAAAACTATGTCCTGCAGTGGTAGTCATCTTGGAATTCCGATCAACATAAAAAACACAAAGTTTGCAAAGGACCTTCTAATGATTGATGCACAGTTTAGGTTCAATCAGTGCAATAGCTTCAGAGAAGAAAATATTTCTGTATTTTCCCAT
This sequence comes from Bathymodiolus brooksi, assembly GCA_963680875.1. NCBI lineage: Eukaryota > Metazoa > Mollusca > Bivalvia > Mytilida > Modiolidae > Bathymodiolus > Bathymodiolus brooksi. The sequence continues at coordinate 16,055,349 of OY804579.1, forward strand.
ATGGTCCTGTGTTAATTTCTATGACCTGTGGTGGCAGCCATCTTGGATTTCGGATCGGCATAAAAAAACCAAACTTTTAAGAGGACCTTCAAATTATTATCCCTGGGCAGTTTGGTTTCAATTGTCCAAGTGGTTTAAGAGAAGAAGCGTTTTGAAACATTTTTCCCATAGGGTCCAATGTTAAACTAAGTCCTGCCGTAGCCGCCATTTTGAATTTCATTTCGGAACAAAAAACCTAAACTTTGTAGAAGACCATCCAATGAACATTCATGTTCAGTTTGGCTTTAATCATATTTGTAGTTTCTGAAATGAAGGCATTTGAACATTTTCCCATAGGGTCCAATGTTAATCTATTTCCTGCAGTGGTGGCCATCTTGGACTTCCGATCGGCATAAAAAAAAACTAAATTTTGTAGAGGACCTTCCAATGATCATTCTTGGGCAGTTTGGTTTAAATTTTCCAAGTGGTTTCAGAGAGGAAGCGTTTTGAGACACTTTTCCCATAGGGTCCAATGTTAAACTAAGTCCTGCTGTAGCCGCCATCTTACATTTTATATCGGAACAAAAAACCTAAACTTTGTAGAGGACCTTCCAATGATCATTCTTGGGCAGTTTGGTTTCAATTGTCCAAGTGGTTTCAGAGAAGAAGCGTTTTGAAACATTTTCCCCATAGGGTTCAATGTTAAACTAAGTCCTGCCATAGCCGCCATTTTGAATTTCATATCGGAACAAAAAACCAAAAGTTTGTAGAGGACCATCCAATGAACATTCAAGTTCAGTTTGGCTTTAATCATATTCATAGTTTCTGAAAAGAAGGCATTTGAACATTTTCCCTTAGGGTCCAATGTTAATATATTTCCTGCGGTGGTGGCCATCTTGGATTTCCGATCGGCATAAAAAAACCTAAATTTTGTAGAGGATCTTCCAATGATCATTCTTCGGCAGTTTAGTTTAAATTGTCCAAGTGGTTTCAGAGAAAAAGCGTTTTGAAACATTTTCCCCATAGGGTCCAATGTTAAACTAATTCCTGCCATAGCCGCCATTTTGAATTTCATATCGGAACAAAAAACCTTAAGTTTGTAGAGGACCATCTAATGAACATTCATCTTCAGTTTGGCTTTAATCATATTCATAGTTTCTGAAAAGAAGGCATTTGAACATTTTCCAATAGGGTCCAATATTAATCTATTTCCTACGGGGGCGGCCATCTTGGATTTCTGATCGGCATAAAAAACCTAAATTTTGTAGAGGACCTTCCAATGATCATTCTTGGGCAGTTTGGTTTAAATTTTCCAAGTGGTTTCAGAGAGGAAGCGTTTTGAGACACTTTTCGCATAGGGTTCAATGTTAATCTATTTCCTGCGGTGGTGGCCATCTTGGATTTCCATTCGGCATAAAAAACCTAAATTTTGTAGAGGATCTTCCAATGATCATTCTTCGGCAGTTTGGTTTAAATTGTCCAAGTGGTTTCAGAGAAAAAGCGTTTTGAAACATTTTCACCATAGGGTCCAATGTTAAACTAATTCCTGCCATAGCCGCCATTTTGAATTTCATATCGGAACAAAAAACCTAAAGTTTGTAGAGGACCATCTAATGAACATTCATCTTCAGTTTGGCTTTAATCATATTCATAGTTTCTGAAAAGAAGGCATTTGAACATTTTCCCATAGGGTCCAATATTAATCTATTTCCTGCGGTGGCGGCCATCTTGGATTTCCGATCGACATAAAAAACCTAAATTTTATAGAGGACCTTCCAATGATCATTCTTGGGTAGCTTGTTTTCAATTGTCCAAATGGTGTCAGAGAGGAAGCGTTTTGAGACACTTTTCCCATAGGGTCCAATGTTAAACTAAGTCCTGCTGTAGCTGCCATCTATCATATCTTATCGGAACAAAAAACCTAAACTTTGTAGAGGACCATCCAATGAGCATTCCTGTCTAGATTGGATTCAGTCTGATTTGTAGTTTCTGAGAAGAAGGCATTTGAACATTTTCCCATAGGGTCCAATGTTAATTTATGTCCTGCGGTGGTGGACATCTTGGATTTCCGATCGGCATAAAAAAAAACTAAATTTTGTAGAGGACCTTCCAATGATCATTCTTGGGCAGTTTGGTTTAAATTTTCCAAGTGGTTTCAGAGAGGAAGCGTTTTGAGACACTTTTCCCATAGGGTCCAATGTTAATCTATTTCCTGTGGTGGTGGCCATCTTGGATTTCCAATCGGCATACAAAACCTAAATTTTGTAGAGGATCTTCCAATGATCATTCTTCGGCAGTTTGGTTTAAATTGTCCAAGTGGTTTCAGAGAAAAAGCGTGTTGAAACATTTTCCCCATAGGGTCCAATGTTAAACTAATTCCTGCCATAGCCGCCATTTTGAATTTCATATCGGAACAAAAAACCTTAAGTTTGTAGAGGACCATCTAGTGAACATTCATCTTCAGTTTGGCTTTAATCATATTCATAGTTTCTGAAAAGAAGGCATTTGAACATTTTCCCATAGGGTCCAATATTAATCTATTTCCTGCGGTGGCGGCCATCTTGGATTTCCGATCGGCATAAAAAACCTAAATTTTGTAGAGGACCTTCCAATGATCATTCTTGGGTAGTTTGTTTTCAATTGTCCAAGTGGTGTCAGAGGGGAAGCGTTTTGAGACACTTTTCCCCATAGGGTCCAATGTTAAACTAAGTCTTGCTGTAGCCGCCATCTTCCATTACATATCGGAACAAAAAACCTAAACTTTGTAGAAGAACATCCAATGAACATTCCTGTCTAGCTTGGATTCAGTCTGAATTGTAGTTTCTGAGAAGAAGGCATTTGAACATTTTCCCATAGGGTCCAATATTAATCTATTTCCTGCGGTGGCGGCCATCTTGGATTTCCGATCGGCATAAAAAACCAAAATTTTGTAGAGGACCTTCCAATAATCATTCTTGGGTAGATTGTTTTGAATTGTCCAAGTGGTGTCAGAGAGGAAGTGTTTTGAGACACTTTTCCCCATAGGGTCCAATGTTAAACTAAGTCTTGCTGTAGCCGCCATCTATCATTTCATATCGGAACAAAAAACCTAAACTTTGTAGAGGACCATCCAATGAGCATTCCTGTCTAGTTTGGATTCAGTCTGATTTGTAGTTTCTGAGAAGAAAGTATTTGAACATTTTCCCATAGGGTCCAATGATAATCTATGTCCTCCGGTGGCGGCCATCTTAGATTTCTGATCGGCATATAAAACAGAAACTTTATAGGGGACCTTTCAATGATCATTCCTGGGAAGTTTGGTTTCAATTGTCCCAGTGGTTTCAGAGAAGAAGCGTTTTGAAACATTTTTCCCATAGGGTCCAATGTTAAACTAAGTCCTGCCATAGCCGCCATTTTGAATTTCATATCGGAACAAAAAACCTTAAGTTTGTAGAGGACCATCTAATGAACATTCATGTTCAGTTTGGCTTTAATCATATTCATAGTTTCTGAAAAGAAGGCATTTGAACATTTTCCAATAGGGTCCAATATTAATCTATTTCCTGCGGTGGCGGCCATCTTGGATTTCCGATCGGCATAAAAAACCCAAATTATGTAGAGGACATTCCAATGATCATTCTTCGGCAGTTTGGTTTCAATTGTCCAATTGGTGTCAGAGAGGAAGCGTTTTGAGACACTTTTCCCATAGGGTCCAATGTTAAACTAAGTCTTGCTGTAGCCGCCATCTATCATTTCATATCGGAACAAAAAACCTAAACTTTGTAGAGGACCATCCAATGAGCATTCCTGTCTAGTTTGGATTCAGTCTGATTTGTAGTTTCTGAGAAGAAGGCATTTGAACATTTTCCCATAGGGTCCAATGTTAATTTATGTCCTGCGGTGGTGAACATCATGGATTTCCGATCGGCATTAAAAAAACCTAAATTTTGTAGAGGACCTTCCAATGATCATTCTTGGGCAGTTTGGTTTAAATTTTCCAAGTGGTTTCAGAGAGGAAGCGTTTTGAGACACTTGTCCCATAGGGTCCAATGTTAAACTAAGTCCTGCCATAGCCGCCATCTTGAATTTCATATCGGAACAAAAAACCTTAAGTTTGTAGAGGACCATCCAATGAACATTCAATTTCAGTTTGGCTTTAATCATATTCATAGTTTCTGAAAAGAAGGCATTTGAACATTTTCCCTTAGGGTCCAATGTTAATCTATTTCCTGCGGTGGTGGCCATCTTGGATTTCCGATCGGCTTAAAAAAACCTAAATTTTGTAGAGGATCTTCCAATGATCATTCGTCGGCAGTTTGGTTTAAATTGTCCAAGTGGTTTCAGAGAAAAAGCGTTTTGAAACATTTTCCCCATAGGGTCCAATGTTAAACTAATTCCTGCCATAGCCGCCATTTTGAATTTCATATCGGAACAAAAAACCTTAAGTTTGTAGAGGACCATCTAATGAACATTCATCTTCAGTTTGGCTTTAATCATATTCATAGTTTCTGAAAAGAAGGCATTTGAACATTTTCCCATAGGGTCCAATATTAATCTATTTCCTGCGGTGGCGGCCATCTTGGATTTCCGATCGACATAAAAAACCTATATTTTGTAGAGGACCTTCCAATGATCATTCTTGGGTAGTTTGTTTTCAATTGTCCAAGTGGTGTCAGAGAGGAAGCGTTTTGAGACACTTTTCCCAAAGGGTCCAATGTTAAACTAAGTCTTGCTGTAGCCGCCATCTTCCATTTCATATCGGAACAAAAAACCTAAACTGTGTAGAGGACCATCCAATGAACATTCCTGTCTAGTTTGGATTCAGTCTGATTTGTAGTTTCTGAGAAGAAGGCATTTGAACATTTTCCCTAAGGGTCCAATGATAATCTATGTCCTGCGGTATCGGCCATCTTGGATTTCTGATCGGCATCAAAAAAAGAAAATTTATAGGGGACCTTTCAATGATCATTCCTGGGAAGTTTGGTTTCAATTGTCCAAGTGGTTTCAGAGAAGAAGCGTTTTGAAACATTTTTCCCATAGGGTCCAATGTTAAACTAAGTCCTGCCGTAGCCGCCATTTTCCATTTTAAATTGGAACAAAAAACCTAAAATTTGTAGAGGACCATCCAATGAACATTCCTGTCTAGTTTGGATTCAGTCTGATTTGTAGTTTCTGAGAAGAAGCGTTTTGAAACATTTTTCCCATAGGGTCCAATGTTAAACTAAGTCCTGCCATAGCCGCCATTTTGAATTTCATATCGGAACAAAAAACCTTAAGTTTGTAGAGGACCATCTAATGAACATTCATCTTCAGTTTGGCTTTAATCATATTCATAGTTTCTGAAAAGAAGGCATTTGAACATTTTCCCATAGGGTCCAATATTAATCTATTTCCTGCGGTGGCGGCCATCTTGGATTTCCGATCGACATAAAAAACCTATATTTTGTAGAGGACCTTCCAATGATCATTCTTGGGTAGTTTGTTTTCAATTGTCCAAGTGGTGTCAGAGAGGAAGCGTTTTGAGACACTTTTCCCATAGGGTCCAATGTTAAACTAAGTCCTGCCATAGCCGCCCTTTTGAATTTCATATCGGAACAAAAAACCTTAAGTTTGTAGAGGACCATCTAATGAACATTCATCTTCAGTTTGGCTTTAATCATATTCATAGTTTCTGAAAAGAAGGCATTTGAACATTTTCCCATAGGGTCCAATATTAATCTATTTCCTGCGGTGGCGGCCATCTTGGATTTCCGATCGGCATAAAAAACCTAAATTTTGTAGAGGACCTTCCAATAATCATTCTTGGGTAGATTGTTTTCAATTGTCCAAGTGGTGTCAGAGAGGAAGCGTTTTGAGACACTTTTCCCAAAGGGTCCAATGTTAAACTAAGTCTTGCTGTAGCCGCCATCTTCCATTTCATATCGGAACAAAAAACCTAAACTGTGTAGAGGACCATCCAATGAACATTCCTGTCTAGTTTGGATTCAGTCTGATTTGTAGTTTCTGAGAAGAAGGCATTTGAACATTTTCCCTAAGGGTCCAATGATAATCTATGTCCTGCGGTGTCGGCCATCTTGAATTTCTGATCGGCATCAAAAAAAGAAACTTTATAGGGGACCTTTCAATGATCATTCCTGGGAAGTTTGGTTTCAATTGTCCAAGTGGTTTCAGAGAAGAAGCGTTTTGAAACATTTTTCCCATAGGGTCCAATGTTAAACTAAGTCCTGCCGTAGCCGCCATTTTCCATTTTAAATTGGAACAAAAAACCTAAAATTTGTAGAGGACCATCCAATGAACATTCCTGTCTAGTTTGGATTCAGTCTGATTTGTAGTTTCTGAGAAGAAGCGTTTTGAAACATTTTTCCCATAGGGTCCAATGTTAAACTAAGTTCTGCCATAGCCGCCATTTTGAATTTCATATCGGAACAAAAAACCTTAAGTTTGTAGAGGACCATCTAATGAACATTCATCTTCAGTTTGGCTTTAATCATATTCATAGTTTCTGAAAAGAAGGCATTTGAACATTTTCCCATAGGGTCCAATATTAATCTATTTCCTGCGGTGGCGGCCATCTTGGATTTCCGATCGGCATAAAAAACCTAAATTATGTAGAGGACCTTCAAATGATCATTATTGGGCAGTTTGGTTTCAATTGTCCAAGTGGTGTCAGAGAGGAAGCGTTTTGAGACACTTTTCCCATAGGGTCCAATGTTAAACTAAGTCCTGCTGTAGCCGCCATCTATCATTTCATATCGGAACAAAAAACCTAAACTTTGTAGAGGACCATCCAATGAGCATTCCTGTCTAGTTTGGATTCAGTCTGATTTGTAGTTTCTGAGAAGAAGGCATTTGAACATTTTCCCATAGGGTCCAATGTTAATTTATGTCCTGCGGTGGTGGACATCTTGGATTTCCGATCGGCATAGAAAAAACCTAAATTTTGTAGAGGACCTTCCAATGATCATTCTTGGGCAGTTTGGTTTAAATTTTCCAAGTGGTTTCAGAGAGGAAGCGTTTTGAGACACTTGTCCCATAGGGTCCAATGTTAAACTAAGTCCTGCCATAGCCGCCATCTTGAATTTCATATCGGAACAAAAAACCTTAAGTTTGTAGAGGACCATCCAATGAACATTCAAGTTCAGTTTGGCTTTAATCATATTCATAGTTTCTGAAAAGAAGGCATTTGAACATTTTCCCATAGGGTCCAATGTTAATCTATTTCCTGCGGTGGTGGCCATCTTGGATTTCCGATCGGCTTAAAAAAACCTAAATTTTGTAGAGGATCTTCCAATGATCATTCTTCGGCAGTTTGGTTTAAATTGTCCAAGTGGTTTCAGAGAAAAAGCGTTTTGAAACATTTTCCCCATAGGGTCCAATGTTAAACTAATTCCTGCCATAGCCGCCATTTTGAATTTCATATCGGAACAAAAAACCTTAAGTTTGTAGAGGACCATCTAATGAACATTCATCTTCAGTTTGGCTTTAATCATATTCATAGTTTCTGAAAAGAAGGCATTTGAACATTTTCCCATAGGGTCCAATATTAATCTATTTCCTGCGGTGGTGGCCATCTTGGATTTCCGATCGACATAAAAAGCCTATATTTTGTAGAGGACCTTCCAATGATCATTCTTGGGTAGTTTGTTTTCAATTGTCCAAGTGGTGTCAGAGAGGAAGCGTTTTGAGACACTTTTCCCAAAGGGTCCAATGTTAAACTAAGTCTTGCTGTAGCCGCCATCTTCCATTTCATATCGGAACAAAAAACCTAAACTGTGTAGAGGACCATCCAATGAACATTCCTGTCTAGTTTGGATTCAGTCTGATTTGTAGTTTCTGAGAAGAAGGCATTTGAACATTTTCCCTAAGGGTCCAATGATAATCTATGTCCTGCGGTGTCGGCCATCTTGGATTTCTGATCGGCATCAAAAAAAGAAACTTTATAGGGGACCTTTCAATGATCATTCCTGGGAAGTTTGGTTTCAATTGTCCAAGTGGTTTCAGAGAAGAAGCGTTTTGAAACATTTTTCCCATAGGGTCCAATGTTAAACTAAGTCCTGCCGTAGCCGCCATTTTCCATTTTAAATTGGAACAAAAAACCTAAAATTTGTAGAGGACCATCCAATGAACATTCCTGTCTAGTTTGGATTCAGTCTGATTTGTAGTTTCTGAGAAGAAGCGTTTTGAAACATTTTTCCCATAGGGTCCAATGTTAAACTAAGTCCTGCCATAGCCGCCATTTTGAATTTCATATCGGAACAAAAAACCTTAAGTTTGTAGAGGACCATCTAATGAACATTCATCTTCAGTTTGGCTTTAATCATATTCATAGTTTCTGAAAAGAAGGCATTTGAACATTTTCCCATAGGGTCCAATATTAATCTATTTCCTGCGGTGGCGGCCATCTTGGATTTCCGATCGACATAAAAAACCTATATTTTGTAGAGGACCTTCCAATGATCATTCTTGTGTAGTTTGTTTTCAATTGTCCAAGTGGTGTCAGAGAGGAAGCGTTTTGAGACACTTTTCCCATAGGGTCCAATGTTAAACTAAGTCCTGCCATAGCCGCCCTTTTGAATTTCATATCGGAACAAAAAACCTTAAGTTTGTAGAGGACCATCTAATGAACATTCATCTTCAGTTTGGCTTTAATCATATTCATAGTTTCTGAAAAGAAGGCATTTGAACATTTTCCCATAGGGTCCAATATTAATCTATTTCCTGCGGTGGCGGCCATCTTGGATTTCCGATCGGCATAAAAAACCTAAATTTTGTAGAGGACCTTCCAATAATCATTCTTGGGTAGATTGTTTTCAATTGTCCAAGTGGTGTCAGAGAGGAAGCGTTTTGAGACACTTTTCCCAAAGGGTCCAATGTTAAACTAAGTCTTGCTGTAGCCGCCATCTTCCATTTCATATCGGAACAAAAAACCTAAACTGTGTAGAGGACCATCCAATGAACATTCCTGTCTAGTTTGGATTCAGTCTGATTTGTAGTTTCTGAGAAGAAGGCATTTGAACATTTTCCCTAAGGGTCCAATGATAATCTATGTCCTGCGGTGTCGGCCATCTTGGATTTCTGATCGGCATCAAAAAAAGAAACTTTATAGGGGACCTTTCAATGATCATTCCTGGGAAGTTTGGTTTCAATTGTCCAAGTGGTTTCAGAGAAGAAGCGTTTTGAAACATTTTTCCCATAGGGTCCAATGTTAAACTAAGTCCTGCCGTAGCCGCCATTTTCCATTTTAAATTGGAACAAAAAACCTAAAATTTGTAGAGGACCATCCAATGAACATTCCTGTCTAGTTTGGATTCAGTCTGATTTGTAGTTTCTGAGAAGAAGCGTTTTGAAACATTTTTCCCATAGGGTCCAATGTTAAACTAAGTCCTGCCATAGCCGCCATTTTGAATTTCATATCGGAACAAAAAACCTTAAGTTTGTAGAGGACCATCTAATGAACATTCATCTTCAGTTTGGCTTTAATCATATTCATAGTTTCTGAAAAGAAGGCATTTGAACATTTTCCCATAGGGTCCAATATTAATCTATTTCCTGCGGTGGCGGCCATCTTGGATTTCCGATCGGCATAAAAAACCTAAATTATGTAGAGGACATTCCAATGATCATTATTGGGCAGTTTGGTTTCAATTGTCCAAGTGGTGTCAGAGAGGAAGCGTTTTGAGACACTTTTCCCATAGGGTCCAATGTTAAACTAAGTCCTGCTGTAGCCGCCATCTATCATTTCATATCGGAACAAAAAACCTAAACTTTGTAGAGGACCATCCAATGAGCATTCCTGTCTAGTTTGGATTCAGTCTGATTTGTAGTTTCTGAGAAGATGGCATTTGAACATTTTCCCATAGAGTCCAATGTTAATTTATGTCCTGCGGTGGTGGACATCTTGGATTTCCGATCGGCATAAAAAAAAACTAAATTTTGTAGAGGACCTTCCAATGATCATTCTTGGGCAGTTTGGTTTAAATTTTCCAAGTGGTTTCAGAGAGGAAGCGTTTTGAGACACTTTTCCCATAGGGTCCAATGCTAATCTATTTCCTGCGGTGGTGGCCATCTTGGATTTCCAATCGGCATAAAAAATCTAAATTTTGTAGAGGATCTTCCAATGATCATTCTTCGGCAGTTTGGTTTAAATTGTCCAAGTGGTTTCAGAGAAAAAGCATTTTGAAACAATTCCCCCATAGGGTCCAATGTTAAACTAATTCCTGCCATAGCCGCCATTTTGAATTTCATATCGGAACAAAAAACCTTAAGTTTGTAGAGGACCATCTAATGAACATTCATCTTCAGTTTGGCTTTAATCATATTCATAGTTTCTGAAAAGAAGGCATTTGAACATTTTCCCATAGGGTCCAATATTAATCTATTTCCTGCGGTGGCGGCCATCTTGGATTTCCGATCGACATAAAAAAACTAAATTTTGTAGAGGACCTTCCAATGATCATTCTTGGGTAGTTTGTTTTCAATTGTCCAAGTGGTGTCAGAGAGGAAGCGTTTTGAGACACTTTTCCCAAAGGGTCCAATGTTAAACTAAGTCTTGCTGTAGCCGCCATCTTCCATTTCATATCGGAACAAAAAACCTAAACTGTGTAGAGGACCATCCAATGAACATTCCTGTCTAGTTTGGATTCAGTCTGATTTGTAGTTTCTGAGAAGAAGGCATTTGAACATTTTCCCTAAGGGTCCAATGATAATCTATGTCCTGCGGTGTCGGCCATCTTGGATTTCTGATCGGCATCAAAAAAAGAAACTTTATAGGGGACCTTTCAATGATCATTCCTGGGAAGTTTGGTTTCAATTGTCCAAGTGGTTTCAGAGAAGAAGCGTTTTGAAACATTTTTCCCATAGGGTCCAATGTTAAACTAAGTCCTGCCGTAGCCGCCATTTTCCATTTTAAATTGGAACAAAAAACCTAAAATTTGTAGAGGACCATCCAATGAACATTCCTGTCTAGTTTGGATTCAGTCTGATTTGTAGTTTCTGAGAAGAAGCGTTTTGAAACATTTTTCCCATAGGGTCCAATGTTAAACTAAGTCCTGCCATAGCCGCCATTTTGAATTTCATATCGGAACAAAAAACCTTAAGTTTGTAGAGGACCATCTAATGAACATTCATCTTCAGTTTGGCTTTAATCATATTCATAGTTTCTGAAAAGAAGGCATTTGAACATTTTCCCATAGGGTCCAATATTAATCTATTTCCTGCGGTGGCGGCCATCTTGGATTTCCGATCGACATAAAAAACCTATATTTTGTAGAGGACCTTCCAATGATCATTCTTGTGTAGTTTGTTTTCAATTGTCCAAGTGGTGTCAGAGAGGAAGCGTTTTGAGACACTTTTCCCATAGGGTCCAATGTTAAACTAAGTCCTGCCATAGCCGCCCTTTTGAATTTCATATCGGAACAAAAAACCTTAAGTTTGTAGAGGACCATCTAATGAACATTCATCTTCAGTTTGGCTTTAATCATATTCATAGTTTCTGAAAAGAAGGCATTTGAACATTTTCCCATAGGGTCCAATATTAATCTATTTCCTGCGGTGGCGGCCATCTTGGATTTCCGATCGGCATAAAAAACCTAAATTTTGTAGAGGACCTTCCAATAATCATTCTTGGGTAGATTGTTTTCAATTGTCCAAGTGGTGTCAGAGAGGAAGCGTTTTGAGACACTTTTCCCAAAGGGTCCAATGTTAAACTAAGTCTTGCTGTAGCCGCCATCTTCCATTTCATATCGGAACAAAAAACCTAAACTGTGTAGAGGACCATCCAATGAACATTCCTGTCTAGTTTGGATTCAGTCTGATTTGTAGTTTCTGAGAAGAAGGCATTTGAACATTTTCCCTAAGGGTCCAATGATAATCTATGTCCTGCGGTGTCGGCCATCTTGGATTTCTGATCGGCATCAAAAAAAGAAACTTTATAGGGGACCTTTCAATGATCATTCCTGGGAAGTTTGGTTTCAATTGTCCAAGTGGTTTCAGAGAAGAAGCGTTTTGAAACATTTTTCCCATAGGGTCCAATGTTAAACTAAGTCCTGCCGTAGCCGCCATTTTCCATTTTAAATTGGAACAAAAAACCTAAAATTTGTAGAGGACCATCCAATGAACATTCCTGTCTAGTTTGGATTCAGTCTGATTTGTAGTTTCTGAGAAGAAGCGTTTTGAAACATTTTTCCCATAGGGTCCAATGTTAAACTAAGTCCTGCCATAGCCGCCATTTTGAATTTCATATCGGAACAAAAAACCTTAAGTTTGTAGAGGACCATCTAATGAACATTCATCTTCAGTTTGGCTTTAATCATATTCATAGTTTCTGAAAAGAAGGCATTTGAACATTTTCCCATAGGGTCCAATATTAATCTATTTCCTGCGGTGGCGGCCATCTTGGATTTCCGATCGGCATAAAAAACCTAAATTATGTAGAGGACATTCCAATGATCATTATTGGGCAGTTTGGTTTCAATTGTCCAAGTGGTGTCAGAGAGGAAGCGTTTTGAGACACTTTTCCCATAGGGTCCAATGTTAAACTAAGTCCTGCTGTAGCCGCCATCTATCATTTCATATCGGAACAAAAAACCTAAACTTTGTAGAGGACCATCCAATGAGCATTCCTGTCTAGTTTGGATTCAGTCTGATTTGTAGTTTCTGAGAAGATGGCATTTGAACATTTTCCCATAGAGTCCAATGTTAATTTATGTCCTGCGGTGGTGGACATCTTGGATTTCCGATCGGCATAAAAAAAAACTAAATTTTGTAGAGGACCTTCCAATGATCATTCTTGGGCAGTTTGGTTTAAATTTTCCAAGTGGTTTCAGAGAGGAAGCGTTTTGAGACACTTTTCCCATAGGGTCCAATGCTAATCTATTTCCTGGGGTGGTGGCCATCTTGGATTTCCAATCGGCATAAAAAATCTAAATTTTGTAGAGGATCTTCCAATGATCATTCTTCGGCAGTTTGGTTTAAATTGTCCAAGTGGTTTCAGAGAAAAAGCATTTTGAAACAATTCCCCCATAGGGTCCAATGTTAAACTAATTCCTGCCATAGCCGCCATTTTGAATTTCATATCGGAACAAAAAACCTTAAGTTTGTAGAGGACCATCTAATGAACATTCATCTTCAGTTTGGCTTTAATCATATTCATAGTTTCTGAAAAGAAGGCATTTGAACATTTTCCCATAGGGTCCAATATTAATCTATTTCCTGCGGTGGCGGCCATCTTGGATTTCCGATCGACATAAAAAAACTAAATTTTGTAGAGGACCTTCCAATGATCATTCTTGGGTAGTTTGTTTTCAATTGTCCAAGTGGTGTCAGAGAGGAAGCGTTTTGAGACACTTTTCACATAGGGTCCAATGTTAAACTAAGTCCTGCTGTAGCCGCCATCTATCATTTCATATCGGAACAAAAAACCTAAACTTTGTAGAGGACCATCCAATGAGCATTCCTGTCTAGTTTGGATTCAGTCTGATTTGTAGTTTCTGAGAAGAAGGCATTTGAACATTTTCCCATAGGGTCCAACGTTAATTTATGTCCTGCGGTGGTGGACATCTTGGATTTCCGATCGGCATAGAAAAAACCTAAATTTTGTAGAGGACCTTCCAATGATCATTCTTGGGCAGTTTGGTTTAAATTTTCCAAGTGGTTTCAGAGAGGAAGCGTTTTGAGACACTTGTCCCATAGGGTCCAATGTTAAACTAAGTCCTGCCATAGCCGCCATCTTGAATTTCATATCGGAACAAAAAACCTTAAGTTTGTAGAGGACCATCCAATGAACATTCAAGTTCAGTTTGGCTTTAATCATATTCATAGTTTCTGAAAAGAAGGCATTTGAACATTTTCCCATAGGGTCCAATGTTAATCTATTTCCTGCGGTGGTGGCCATCTTGGATTTCCGATCGGCATAAAAAAACCTAAATTTTGTAGAGGATCTTCCAATGATCATTCTTCGGCAGTTTGGTTTAAATTGTCCAAGTGGTTTCAGAGAAAAAGCGTTTTGAAACATTTTTCCCATAGGGTCCAATGTTAAACTAATTCCTGCCATAGCTGCCATTTTGAACTTCATATCGGAACAAAAAACCTTAAGTTTGTAGAGGACCATCTAATGAACATTCATCTTCAGTTTGGCTTTAATCATATTCATAGTTTCTGAAAAGAAGGCATTTGAACATTTTCCCATAGGGTCCAATATTAATCTATTTCCTGCGGTGGCGGCCATCTTGGATTTCCGATCGGCATAAAAAGTCTAAATTCTGTAGAGGACCATCCAATGATCATTCTTGGGTAGTTTGTTTTCAATTGTCCAAGTGGTGTCAGAGAGGAAGCGTTTTGAGACACTTTTCCCATAGGGTCCAATGTTAAACTAAGTCTTGCTGTAGCCGCCATCTTCCATTTCATATCGGAACAAAAAACCTAAACTTTGTAGAAGACCATCCAATGAACATTCCTGTCTAGTTTGGATTCAGTCTGAATTGTAGTTTCTGAGAAGAAGGCATTTGAACATTTTCCCATAGGGTCCAATATTAATCTATTTCCTGCGGTGGCGGCCATCTTGGATTTCCGATCGGCATAAAAAACCAATATTTTGTAGAGGACCTTCCAATAATCATTCTTGGGTAGATTGTTTTCAATTGTCCAAGTGGTGTCAGAGAGGAAGCGTTTTGAGACACTTTTCCCATAGGGTCCAATGTTAAACTAAGTCTTGCTGTAGCTGGCATCTTCCATTTCATATCGGAACAAAAAACCTTAAGTTTGTAGAGGACCTTCCAATGATCATTCTTGGGCAGTTTGGTTTCAATTGTCCAAGTGGTTTCAGAGAAGAAGCGTTTTGAAACATTTTCCCCATAGGGTCCAATGTTAAACTAAGTCCTGCCATAGCCGCCATTTTGAATTTCATATCGGAACAAAAAACCTTAAGTTTGTAGAGGACCATCCAATGAACATTCAAGTTCAGTTTGGCTTTAATCATATTCATAGTTTCTGAAAAGAAGGCATTTGAACATTTTCCCCATAGGGTCCAATGTTAATCTATTTCCTGCGGTGGTGGCCATCTTGGATTTCCGATCGGCATAAAAAACCTAAATTTTGTAGAGGATCTTCCAATGATCATTCTTCGGCAGTTTGGTTTAAATTGTCCAAGTGGTTTCAGAGAAAAAGCGTTTTGAAACATTTTCCCCATAGGGTCCAATGTTAAATTAATTCCTGCCATAGCCGCCATTTTGAATTTCATATCGGAACAAAAAATCTTAAGTTTGTAGAGGACCATCTAATGAACATTCATCTTCAGTTTGGCTTTAATCATATTCATAGTTTCTGAAAAGAAGGCATTTGAACATTTTCCAATAGGGTCCAATATTAATCTATTTCCTGCGGTGGCGGCCATCTTGGATTTCCGATCGGCATAAAAAACCTAAATTTTGTAGAGGACCTTCCAATGATCATTCTTGGGTAGTTTGTTTTCAATTGTCCAATTGGTGTCAGAGAGGAAGCGTTTTGAGACACTTTTCCCATAGGGTCCAATGGTAATCTATGTCATGCGGTGGCGGCCATCTTGGATTTTTGATCGGCATAAAAAACAGAAACTTTATAGGGGACCTTTCAATGATCATTCCTGGGAAGTTTGGTTTCAATTGTCCCAGTGGTTTCAGAGAAGAAGCGTTTTGAAACATTTTTCCCATAGGGTCCAATGTTAAACTAAGTCTTGCCGTAGCCGCCATTTTCCATTTTATATCGGAACAAAAAACCTAAAATTTGTAGAGGACCATCCAATGAACATTCCTGTCTAGTTTGGATTCAGTCTGATTTGTAGTTTCTGAGAAGAAGGCATTTGAACATTTTCCCATAGAGTCCAATGTTAATTTATGTCCTGCGGTGGTGGACATCTTGGATTTCCGATCGGCATAAAAAAAACCTAAATTTTGTAGAGGACCTTCCAATGATCATTCTTGGGCAGTTTGGTTTAAATTTTCCAAGTGGTTTCAGAGAGGAAGCGTTTTGAGACACTTTTCCTATAGGGTCCAATGCTAATCTATTTCCTGCGGTGGTGGCCATCTTGGATTTCCAATCGGCATAAAAAATCTTAAGTTTGTAGAGGACCTTCCAATGATCATTCTTGGGCAGTTTGGTTTCAATTGTCCAAGTGGTTGCAGAGAAGAAGCGTTTTGAAACATTTTCACCATAGGGTCCAATGTTAAACTAAGTCCTGCCATAGCCGCCATTTTGAATTTCATATCGGAACAAAAAACCTTAAGTTTGTAGAGGACCATCCAATGAACATTCAAGTTCAGTTTGGCTTTAATCATATTCATAGTTTCTGAAAAGAAGGCATTTGAACATTTTCCCCATAGGGTCCAATGTTAATCTATTTCCTGCGGTGGTGGCCATCTTGGATTTCCGATCGGCATAAAAAACCTAAATTTTGTAGAGGATCTTCCAATGATCATTCTTCGGCAGTTTGGTTTAAATTGTCCAAGTGGTTTCAGAGAAAAAGCGTTTTGAAACATTTTCCCCATAGGGTCCAATGTTAAATTAATTCCTGCCATAGCCGCCATTTTGAATTTCATATCGGAACAAAAAATCTTAAGTTTGTAGAGGACCATCTAATGAACATTCATCTTCAGTTTGGCTTTAATCATATTCATAGTTTCTGAAAAGAAGGCATTTGAACATTTTCCAATAGGGTCCAATATTAATCTATTTCCTGCGGTGGCGGCCATCTTGGATTTCCGATCGGCATAAAAAACCTAAATTTTGTAGAGGACCTTCCAATGATCATTCTTGGGTAGTTTGTTTTCAATTGTCCAATTGGTGTCAGAGAGGAAGCGTTTTGAGACACTTTTCCCATAGGGTCCAATGGTAATCTATGTCATGCGGTGGCGGCCATCTTGGATTTTTGATCGGCATAAAAAACAGAAACTTTATAGGGGACCTTTCAATGATCATTCCTGGGAAGTTTGGTTTCAATTGTCCCAGTGGTTTCAGAGAAGAAGCGTTTTGAAACATTTTTCCCATAGGGTCCAATGTTAAACTAAGTCTTGCCGTAGCCGCCATTTTCCATTTTATATCGGAACAAAAAACCTAAAATTTGTAGAGGACCATCCAATGAACATTCCTGTCTAGTTTGGATTCAGTCTGATTTGTAGTTTCTGAGAAGAAGGCATTTGAACATTTTCCCATAGAGTCCAATGTTAATTTATGTCCTGCGGTGGTGGACATCTTGGATTTCCGATCGGCATAAAAAAAACCTAAATTTTGTAGAGGACCTTCCAATGATCATTCTTGGGCAGTTTGGTTTAAATTTTCCAAGTGGTTTCAGAGAGGAAGCGTTTTGAGACACTTTTCCTATAGGGTCCAATGCTAATCTATTTCCTGCGGTGGTGGCCATCTTGGATTTCCAATCGGCATAAAAAATCTTAAGTTTGTAGAGGACCTTCCAATGATCATTCTTGGGCAGTTTGGTTTCAATTGTCCAAGTGGTTGCAGAGAAGAAGCGTTTTGAAACATTTTCACCATAGGGTCCAATGTTAAACTAAGTCCTGCCATAGCCGCCATTTTGAATTTCATATCGGAACAAAAAACCTTAAGTTTGTAGAGGACCATCCAATGAACATTCAAGTTCAGTTTGGCTTTAATCATATTCATAGTTTCTGAAAAGAAGGCATTTGAACATTTTCCCCATAGGGTCCAATGTTAATCTATTTCCTGCGGTGGTGGCCATCTTGGATTTCCGATCGGCATAAAAAACCTAAATTTTGTAGAGGATCTTCCAATGATCATTCTTCGGCAGTTTGGTTTAAATTGTCCAAGTGGTTTCAGAGAAAAAGCGTTTTGAAACATTTTCCCCATAGGGTCCAATGTTAAATTAATTCCTGCCATAGCCGCCATTTTGAATTTCATATCGGAACAAAAAATCTTAAGTTTGTAGAGGACCATCTAATGAACATTCATCTTCAGTTTGGCTTTAATCATATTCATAGTTTCTGAAAAGAAGGCATTTGAACATTTTCCAATGGGGTCCAATATTAATCTATTTCCTGCGGTGGCGGCCATCTTGGATTTCCGATCGGCATAAAAAACCTAAATTTTGTAGAGGACCTTCCAATGATCATTCTTGGGTAGTTTATTTTCAATTGTCCAATTGGTGTCAGAGAGGAAGCGTTTTGAGACACTTTTCCCATAGGGTCCAATGGTAATCTATGTCATGCGGTGGCGGCCATCTTGGATTTTTGATCGGCATAAAAAACAGAAACTTTATAGGGGACCTTTCAATGATCATTCCTGGGAAGTTTGGTTTCAATTGTCCCAGTGGTTTCAGAGAAGAAGCGTTTTGAAACATTTTTCCCATAGGGTCCAATGTTAAACTAAGTCTTGCCGTAGCCGCCATTTTCCATTTTATATCGGAACAAAAAACCTAAAATTTGTAGAGGACCATCCAATGAACATTCCTGTCTAGTTTGGATTCAGTCCGATTTGTAGTTTCTGAGAAGAAGCGTTTTGAAATTTTTCCCATAGGGTCCAATGTTAAACTAAGTCCTGCCATGGCCGCCATTTTGAATTTCATATCGGAACAAAAAACCAAAAGTTTGTAGAGGACCATCCAATGAACATTCAAGTTCAGTTTGGCTTTAATCATATTCATAGTTTCTGAAAAGAAGGCATTTGAACATTTTCCCATAGGGTCCAATGTTAATCTATTTCCTGCGGTGGTGGCCATCTTGGATTTCCGATCGGCATAAAAAACCTAAATTTTGTAGAGGATCTTCTAATGATCATTCTTCGGCAGTTTGGTTTAAATTGTCCAAGTGGTTTCAGAGAAAAAGCGTTTTGAAACATTTTCCCCATAGGGTCCAATGTTAAACTAATTCCTGCCATAGCCGCCATTTTGAATTTCATATCGGAACAAAAAACCTTAAGTTTGTAGAGGACCATCTAATGAACATTCATCTTCAGTTTGGCTTTAATCATATTCATAGTTTCTGAAAAGAAGGCATTTGAACATTTTCCCATAGGGTCTAATATTAATCTATTTCCTGCGGTGGCGGCCATCTTGGATTTCCGATCGGCATAAAAAACCTAAATTTTGTAGAGGACCTTCCAATGATCATTCTTGGGTAGTTTGTTTTCAATTGTCCAAGTGGTGTCAGAGAGGAAGTGTTTTGAGACACTTTTCCCACAGGGTCCAATGTTAAACTAAGTCTTGCTGTAGCCGCCATCTTCCATTTCATATCGGAACAAAAAACCTAAACTTTGTAGAGGACCATCCAATGAACATTCCTGTCTAGTTTGGATTCAGTCTGATTTGTAGTTTCTGAGAAGAAAGTATTTGAACATTTTCCCATAGGGTCCAATGATAATCTATGTCCTGCGGTGGCGGCCATCTTGGATTTCTGATCGGCATAAAAAACAGAAAATATATAGGGGACCTTTCAACGATCATTCCTGGGAAGTTTGGTTTCAATTGTCCCAGTGGTTTCAGAGAAGAAGCGTTATGAAACATTTTTCCCATAGGGTTCAATGTTAAACTAAGTCTTGCCGTAGCTGCCATTTTCCATTTTATATCGGAACAAAAAACCTAAAATTTGTAGAGGACCATCCAATGAACATTCCTGTCTAGTTTGGATTCAGTCTGATTTGTAGTTTCTGAGAAGAAGCGTTTTGAAATTTTTCCCATAGGGTCCAATGTTAAACTAAGTCCTGCCATGGCCGCCATTTTGAATTTCATATCGGAACAAAAAACCTTAAGTTTGTAGAGGACCATCCAATGAACATTCAAGTTCAGTTTGGCTTTAATCATATTCATAGTTTCTGAAAAGAAGGCATTTGAACATTTTCCCATAGGGTCCAATGTTAATCTATTTCCTGCGGTGGTGGCCATCTTGGATTTCCGATCGGCATAAACAACCAAAATTTTGTAGAGGACCTTCCAATAATCATTCTTGGGTAGTTTGTTTTCAATTGTCCAAGTGGTGTCAGAGAGGAAGCGTTTTGAGACACTTTTCCCATAGGGTCCAATGTTAAACTAAGTCTTGCTGTAGCCGCCATCTTCCATTTCATATCGGAACAAAAAACCTAAACTTTGTAGAGGACCATCCAATGAACATTCCTGTCTAGTTTGGATTCAGTCTGATTTGTAGTTTCTGAGAAGAAGGCATTTGAACATTTTCCCATAGGGTCCAATGTTAATTTATGTCCTGCGGTGGCGGCCATCCTGGATTTCCGATCGGCATAAAAAACCAATATTTTGTAGAGGACCTTCCAATAATCATTCTTTGGTAGTTTGTTTTCAATTGTCCAAGTGGTGTCAGAGAGGAAGCGTTTTGAGACACTTTTCCCATAGGGTCCAATGTTAAACTAAGTCTTGCTGTATCCGCCATCTTCCATTTCATATCGGAACAAAAAACCTAAACTTTGTAGAGGACCATCCAATGAACATTCCTGTCTAGTTTGGATTCAGTCTGATTTGTAGTTTCTGAGAAGAAGGCATTTGAACATGTTCCCATAGGGTCCAATGATAATCTATGTCCTGCGGTGGCGGCCATCTTGGATTTCTGATCGGCATAAAAAACAGAAAATTTATAGGGGACCTTTCAATGATCATTGCTGGGAAGTTTGGTTTCAATTGTCCCAGTGGTTTCAGAGAAGAAGCGTTTTGAAACATTTTTCCCATAGGGTCCAATGT
This sequence comes from Bathymodiolus brooksi, assembly GCA_963680875.1. Classification (NCBI taxonomy): domain Eukaryota; kingdom Metazoa; phylum Mollusca; class Bivalvia; order Mytilida; family Modiolidae; genus Bathymodiolus; species Bathymodiolus brooksi. The sequence continues at coordinate 16,075,990 of OY804579.1, forward strand.
TAAACTAAGTCCTGCCGTAGCCGCCATTTTCCATTTTAAATCGGAACAAAAAACCTAAAATTTGTAGAGGACCATCCAATGAACATTCCTGTCTAGTTTGGATTCAGTCTGATTTGTAGTTTCTGAGGAGAAGCGTTTTGAAACATTTTTCCCATAGGGTCCAATGTTAAACTAAGTCCTGCCATAGCCGCCATTTTGAATTTCATATCGGAACAAAAAACCTTAAGTTTGTAGAGGACCATCTAATGAACATTCATGTTCAGTTTGGCTTTAATCATATTCATAGTTTCTGAAAAGAAGGCATTTGAACATTTTCCCATAGGGTCCAATATTAATCTATTTCCTGCGGTGGTGGCCATCTTGGATTTCCGATCGGCATAAAAAACCTAAAGTTTGTAGAGGACCTTCCAATGATCATTTTTGGGTAGTTTGTTTTTAATTGTCCAAGTGGTGTCAGAGAGGAAGCGTTTTGAGACACTTTTCCCATAGAGTCCAATGTTAAACTAAGTCTTGCTGTATCCGCCATCTTCCATTTCATATCGGAACAAAAAACCTAAACTTTGTAGAGGACCATCCAATGAACATTCCTGTCTAGTTTGGATTCAGTCTGATTTGTAGTTTCTGAGAAGAAGGCATTTGAACATTTTCCCATAGGGTCCAATGTTAATTTATGTCCTGCGGTGGCAGCCATCATGGATTTCCGATCGGCATAAAAAACCAAAATTTTGTAGAGGACCTTCCAATGATCATTCTTGGGCAGTTTGGTTTAAATTTTCCAAGTGGTTCCAGAGAGGAAGCGTTTTGAGACACTTTTCCCATAGGGTCCAATGTTAAACTAAGTCCTGCTGTAGTCGCCATCTTCAATTTTATATCGGAACAAAAAACCTAAAGTTTGTAGAGGACCTTCCAATGATCATTCTTGGGCAGTTTGGTTTAAATTTTCCAAGTGGTTCCAGAGAGGAAGCGTTTTGAGACACTTTTCCCATAGGGTCCAATGTTAAACTAAGTCCTGCTGTAGTCGCCATCTTCAATTTTATATCGGAACAAAAAACCTAAAGTTTGTAGAGGACCTTCCAATGATCATTCTTGGGCAGTTTGGTTTCAATTGTCCAAGTGGTTTCTGAGAAGAAGCGTTTTGAAACATTTTTCCCATAGGGTCCAATGTTAAAGTAAGTCCTGCCATAGTCGCCATTTTGTGATGTGAATAAATTATATAATGGTTTTGTTGAAATTATGCACAATGAAATGAATTTGAAATTAGAATCAAAAGTTAAAATAATGAATGGTACAAACAATAGAAAATGGCGGTTTAAAAAACCGTGGTGGAACATTAAACTACATAACTGAAAAGTGGAATAGTGTATGTATTGCTGAAAAAGACTATGTATCTAGTAAAAATGGGATTTTAAAAACCCAATTACGTATAACATTTGTGAATAAACGCAAAGACTTTGATAAATTAGTGCAAAAATGTACACAGCAATATTGGTATCGCAGCCAAGAGGAATTAATTAGGTTAAGTGACACTGATTCTAAGCAATTTTGCCGAAAAATAGGAAAAATTGGTATTGGTAACCAGAGACAATCAAATATACCAAATGAGGTTACACTATATGATGGCTCTATAACTGACAATTCAGATATAGTTTTAAACAAGTGGAAAAATTGTTTTCAAACTTTGCTAAATTTGAATTGTAGACAATAATTCTGCTAGAATTGAAAATTATAGTATTAAAGAAAATATAGTTTGTAATGAGCTTGATGATGAGATTACAATTAATGAGGTATATAAAACTGTAATGGGTGCAAAAAATCACTGAAAATGGTAAAAGACCAGGTATCGATCTTATCCAAGCAGAGGTGTGTAAAAATCAAATCTTTATATATGTATTGCATAAATTATTTAATGTATGTTTTAAGACTGGTAAAGTGCCAAATATGTGGAATAGGGGAATTATTACCCCAATACCAAAGTGTTCTACTTCAGATCCACGTAATCCTTTATCATACAGAGGTATAACTCTAGCTCCATTTGCATATAAAGTTTTATGTGGTATTTTAAATGATTTATCCTGCAATGAGAGCATTCACCGACCAATACAGCCTGCCCAATATTTTTTTTGATATTGGTCAGTTATAAATAGAACATACAAATGTAAAACGGGCCACATCGGGGGATATTGTTTTCAAATACATACACAAAATTATTTCAAATAGTTTTATCATCGTCCAGTAAACGTTTATTTACGATTTAAAATTGCAGGATAAATACAATACATTTGCACTGTCGAAGCATATAGGCAAATATGTGTATTCAGCGCGAAACGCGGGAAAAGGCTCGGCAAAACCTCGTCTTTTCCCCCGTTTCTAAGCCTCATACACATATTACCTATATGCTTCGACAGTGCACAAGTATTGTATATAGACTGGTAAAATGGCTAGATGAAAGGGAGATAATCAAAAATGAACAAAACGGTTTTATGAAAGGGAGAAGTACAGTAGATCATATAAATACAATAACCTCAATTATTGAAACAAGGAAAAAGTGTAAATTGTCTACATATGTTGCCTTTATAGACTTTAAAAAAGCATATGACTCGATAAATAGAGCATTATTATTTAATATGAAATCGGCACGGCCATGAATGCTCGCGCATCTGAAAATTATCTGGCAATTTCATCAAAAAGTGTCGAGATTTTTTGGGCCGAGATATATTGGGGACGACTTTTTTTTAGGGCCGAATCTAGTCTCATTCAATCGAGCTGTCGTTCCTTTATTCAAGTTATCGTTCCTTACGAAATCTCAAAAGTTAAATTCCGCTTAGAAACAAAAATTCTTGTCAGTATGTCAGAAGAGATTTAATAAATTAAAAAATATCAATATAAGTAAAACAAGCTAACAAAATGACTTTTATTACACACGGGTTCCGGGTTTCAGTGGCATCAGATGTACGAGAGAGGGTACAAGACTTCAGGATCACCTTTGCGCTTTATGTTAAGAAGATCTTCATTAGTTGAGTGTGTTAGTGTGTTACACGGAAACCGGTGTTTACAAAGTGTCGAATATTTTTTTCTTCGACAGTATGTTCAGCCATGTTTGTTAAATAAATCCTAAGTACACATTTTATACCATAAAGAGCTCGCTTAAGCTCGCATAATAAGTTAGAAAATTTAGGTATTAGCTCAAAGTTTATGTTTGCACTGAAAGGACTTTATTCTAACATAGAATGTAGTGTAGTTTAAATGGCAATATGACCGATTGGTTTAATGTTGACTCTGGTTTAAAACAAGCTGTATACTGTTATCTATTATGTTCAATATATATGTTAACAGTTTAATTGATGATATAAACGCTTTAAATATTGGTATTGATAATGAAAAATTTGCAATTGTGTTATATGCTGATGATGTGGTACTATTGGCAGAAAATGAAAAAGACCTTCAGAAGATGTTGGATGTGCTTAATTAATTAAGTCCAAAATAATGCATTTTAGAAACCCCTCGGTACCACGGACAGATTTTAATTTTACAGTAAATGGTAACTCAATGGAGTGTGTTAATTGTTACCAATACTTAGGATTATTGTTAACAGAATTTTTAGATTATCAATTAATGGCTAAAGCAGTTGTTAAATCAGCCAGTAGAGCATTGGGTTTGTTAATTGCAAAAAGCAAAATACATGGCGGTTTCCAGCACAATATATTTTCAAAGTTGTATGATACCATGGTTTGGTCAGTTATAAACTATGGATCCTGCATTTGGGGAACTCGAGACTTCTCGTGCATTAATGCTGTCCAAAACAGGGCTATGAGATTTTTCATGGGAGTTGGTAAATACACACCAAATGATGCTATAGCTGGTGATATGGGCTGGAAACCGGCATATATAAGACAATGGTCAAATGTATTTAGACACTGGGCAAGATGTTCAATTATGGAACATGATAGAATAAATTTTAAAGTATTTAAATGGTCAATCAAAAAGGCCAATGGTAGAATTAAGAATTGGAGCTATAGAATTTGTGAAATGTTAAAAGCTCAAAACTTAGAAGCATATTGTAATTTTGAGAATAATATTATTACTAAGCATACTATTTTACAAATTAATGTTTGATAAGTATAAATTAGATTGGAAAAATAGAGTCTCTGCATATAGTCAAGGTAACAAATTAAGGACATATAAATTGTTTAAACATGATTTTTGTACTGAACCTTATTTAGAATATAAGATGCCACTAAAATATAGAAGTGCATATGCAAAGTTTAGATGTGGGGTTGCACCCCTTAGAGTAGAAACAGGTAGATACGAAAGAAAAGCAGTTCATGAAAGAACTTGTCTATATTGTATTAACTGTGTAGAGGATGAGTTTCATGTTTTAATGCAGTGCCCGTTATATGCAGATCTTAGACAAAAAATGTCAAAGATGTTTCACATTTTAATGCAAATTTTAGCTTTTTATCAGATGCAGATAAATTTGTATTTTTATTTAGTAACGAAAACGTTTTTAATATTGTAGTCAAAACCTGCTATAATATTTTAATTAGGAGAAATAATTTTTTATACCATTAGTTATTGTGTAAATATAATACTATATAGTTTTAAAATGTTATATTTTATAGAATATAAGTCTCTCAAAAATCTTTTAAGATTGGTACATGCAATATGATTTGTGATGGTGAACGAATATTTTATTATGTAAATACTTGTTTGTAATTGTATGTGGTGGAGACTATAATAAAACATTGAATCTGAATCTGAATCTGCAATCATCACCAATAAACAATAAAAGGTCACAGACAATCTTCTTAATTACAAACAGTAAAAAAAATCTTCAGGCGTTGGCGATAACGTTATCACCAAACAACAACAAATTTCTTCAAATGGTCGTGGCAATACACGAAGTTTAAATCGGGTCTTCTATAGAATTGGAGGCGGGGAATATATCGACACAATGTCAATGATCTTCACGTGCAAAGTACACAAAACGAGACACATTGAAAACGGCAATACACTTACTCATAGAATGACAAAATCTGGACAGTTCATCTCTTAGATATCAGAAAAATTCGATGAAATATATCTTCAAACGGCATTATAAATTGAACTGATTGAATTTAAACAAAAATCCATGAAAATACTGTCAAAGTCAAGACGCTTACACTGGTTAACATGTAGGAATGAAATCAACTGGTCAAGTATAGAATGTAAAAATCCAATCAAATGAAATAACTTAATAATTCCACCAATATAGAGTAGAAAAATTCAATGAAATTCCATAAAAATCAGGTTCCATGTAGAGCACGTGGTCGACCGGTAATTTCACAATGTTCAAAATATCTCTGGGAAACTAGTCCAGCTCGCGCAAATCGCTACATATAACACAAAACATTAAACATATGGGAACATTTGGGTTTCTCCACCATATAATGATATAGCAGGACACAACGCATGCCCTGCAACAATCACAAATTAAATGAACAACAAAAACACGTCTGCTGCCATTTCTAACATTTATGAAAGAGACAGATAATATATAAAACAAATCCGGACAATCCGGACAAAGTACAAACGGAGATAACTCTTACACAAACTTACGAGACCATACAAACACCTACATAACAATAGAATACCAACTTAAAAATCTGTATTAACGTATAATTGCCCAAAAAACTTGTAAACACAGAAGAAATTTTATTTTATTTAATGCATGGCGGATGTACTTGCAATAATCATTTTCTACATGGTGGGGAGTATAGGTTTTCAAAATTTATACATGGTTTGGTCTAAATAAAATGTGCCTTCCGACCCTCCACCCCCCATACATTTAATTATGGAATAGCCCTAAATGACAAGTTTTCAACAAAAATGTACTCTAAATAAAAATATTTTCTTGAATGATGGTCTTTATATGAACACAAGTTTTTTGTATGAACAATTAGTACGTTGATTTCTTTTCCAATGAGGAAATGTGCTCAGCCTCATCTCTACAACAATACAGGCTTATATCAATCTCCATTCCCTTATGTGCAATGTCAATGTTTATCTTGATCTGACCTGAATGAACAAGTCGACATAACATGAACATACATGTAATAATTCATCGATTAAATTCCCTTGTTTTAATCAAAGCATTACAACTTATTGAAAACAATATAAAATATCTTAACGACCCTAATGTCTGTCTGTCAGCACACAATTTACAGCCTTCCTACGGAGACTTGTCATTACATCATTTCTTCGAATGAAGCCATCAAATCACTCTGAGCATTTATGTCAATCCTGTTAGCCATCTGAAAATAAAACAAGAATGTAGTGAAATGTAAATAGATCAATAATCGTCCATATAATTAAATTAAATGTTAATATAATTCATTACTAAATTAGAGTAAGTACTCTCTATATATTTGAAACTTTCATTATCGATAAATCTAATTTTTGAAATCGATCTCATGTCCAATATAGTGGTAATCTTTTCATTAATCACACCTGACTTCACTGATACAATAAACACATTTCAGTCCAGTATGCAGCATTTTACAGATATCAAATGCACAATCAAGTTGTAACATAATGTGTATGTAATTTGATAAAACTAAAGAGAAACATGGAGGAAAACAACTTACTGCTTCTCGTCGTCGACGCTCCCACTCTTTCCTACGTTCTATTTCTTTAGCCTTCCTGTCTGCGTCTCTTTGACGCGCTTCATCAACTTGGTGAGAAGTTGATCTTCTGGCCATATATAATGCTGCTTCTTTCTCTTCTCGCTGCCTAAAGTAAAATTAAAACAATAATCAATGTGAATTGGAACTCCTATCAACACCAGACAGTATTTCTTTATCATTCCAAGATTCCAGATTTGGTTTAGTTTATGGTGTTTAATGCCACTTTCAACAATATTTCAGCTATATCGTGGCGGTCAGTTTTATTGGTGGAGGAAACCGGAGTGCCTGGAAAAAAACACTGAAATGTTGCAATTCACTGACAAACTTTATCACATAATGTTGTTTCAAGTACACCTGGCCACGAGTGGGATTTGATCCCACAACATTAGTGGTTATAAGCACTGATTGCATAGGTAGTTGTAAATCCAACAACCATACCATCACAACCGCCCCTAAAATTAAAGGTAATTTTAATATAGGCTTACAGCACACTGTCTTATACAGTGAAACCTTTCTAAACTGGAATCCTGTATAGACAAAACTTTAAATAAAGTCCCAATGGAGGAAATCTTTGTTAATTTAACCTGTTTAAACCAAACACCTGTCTATTCCAAACATAAAAATTTGACACAAGGAGGTTCAGTTTAGATAGGTTTCACTGTACTATGAAATTTGCAAAATAAAAGAATTTTTTATTATTTTAATGTTACTTTTTCGGGTCAAATATTAAATATACTATGACAAAATAGAGCATACAGGCAGCTCGGATATCCTTATAAATCTGAAAATGTTTTTTTGGACAACATACCTGTGAAAAATACATTCAAGAGGTTAAAATACAAAATCAACAAACCTCATCCGTTCAAGTTCAGAACGCTGTCTATTCTTTTCTTCCATTTCTTTATGAATTCTTTGTTTTTCTTCATTCTCTTTCAGGATTTTTTCCTAAATACAAATTATGCAACATTAAAAGAAACAAATATAATTGCTTCCAATTGAAAATTAGACATTGAAAATATATATCCGAATTACCAAACATTACACCGATATCGATCCAACTGTTAATATCTGACCTCGTATTTCCTGTATATAAAATAGATAGCGAACAAACTTTTTTAAGAAATGTTTGAAGATACCAAATAGGTCGCATAATTGCTTCCAATTGAAAATTGGACATTGAAAATATATATCCGAATTACAGATCCCTCCAAGTGTATCAACGATCATACTCTCAGGTCGGACACAGAGTTTCGTCGGACTTGAAGAGAGTGTCACTCTTAATATTGTCTGACAAAATCGTCCGACAAATCCTCCCAGATCGGAGTGAGAGTGAGAGTGAGAGTCTCCACTCTCAGATAGTTAAACTGTAAACAGGAAACGTCCCCAAATTCTGCTAACCAATAAATTTGTGCATAAAGAAACATGTGTATCTTAGTAAAGCTGAAGTAAATGAGTGATATACAGTACGGAAAGCATAGATATGTTAACGGCTGTCACAGGTGATATATACAATAATATCCATGAATAAAATGTATTAACATGCAGTACCCATGTTTTAAGTGCACTAGAAGTGAATATTAATATGTCCCTATGTACTCGCGACAAACGATGCCAAGGCCCTTTCACTTGCTGCAGACAGTTGCCGGTATACGATATCGTGTGCGTTTGCTCTTTTACGTGTTTGCCAAATGTAGGGTGAACAAACCCGGGTAAATAATTCTAATTTATACATTTATTTCTTTAAAGGTCAATTTGGATTAAAATTAATTAGTAAAATTTAAATTTTATTTTGTTTATGGCGAATGGGTCATAAATCCGTAAATCCCGTTTTTTTTTCTTGAAAATTGGCAGTCTGGGAGTCCTGATATAGGTGAAATAATATTTTATTAGTGTATTCTACGTTTTTTTTTACAGTTTACCTGTCAAAACATCACCCATCTCAGCATGTCGTCGCATCGTGCATTCATGATATACAAATACACCTCAGTATCACAGGTGTGAAAAAAAAAACGTTGCTCAAGACTCCTTTTACTAAGACTTATAAACATAGATAACTATTTTGCATTTTCGATTTTCAAGCCGTCTTCCATTTTATTTGTACTTAAAAAATTAATTTATATCTTTTTTCTTATATATGTGTATAAATATCTTAATAAAATAAATACATTTACGGTGATAAATTCTTATACGTCATGATATCGTTATTTAGGTAAATACTTATTGGACAGATTTTTTTTAACACCATTTTAGCCGAGTTGCAACAAAGTTGCAGTCGGCTTATGTTTTGGCGAAAGGCGGGCGGGCGTATGTTAGCCTATCTTCGTTAACACGATAGCACTCTTAGTTTTTGGCTGATCAACATAATTTTTGGTAGGAAGCATTATTACACTATTATTTAGAGCGAGTTGGAAATTCAGATTAATCTATTGTTTTTTTCTTGTAAAATCATGGTTTTTTATAGAAAAAGTACATATTTTGAGAATTATCTTCGTTAACGCGATAGCGCTCTTAGTTTTTGGCCGATCAACGTAATTTTTGGTAGGAAGCATTATTACACTATTATTTAGAGCGAGTTCGAAATTCAGATTAATCTATTGTTTTTTTCTTGTAAAATCATGGTTTTTTATAGAAAAAGTACATATTTTGAGAATTATCTTCGTTAACGCGATAGCGCTCTTAGTTTTTGGCCGATCAACGTAATTTTTGGTAGGAAGCATTATTACACTATTATTTAGAGCGAGTTCGAAATTCAGATTAATCTATTGTTTTTTTCTTGTAAAATCATGGTTTTTTATAGAAAAAGTACATATTTTGAGAATTATCTTCGGTTAGGCGATAGCGCTCTTAGTTTTTGGCTGATCAACATAAATTTTGGTAGGAAGCATTATTACACTATTATTTAGAGCGAGTTCGAAATTCAGATTAATCTATTGTTTTTTTCTTGTAAAATCATGGTTTTCTATAGAAAAAGTACATATTTTGAGAATTACACATTTCTCTGAAACTACAAAAGATAGAAACTTAATATTTGGTATGGGTGGAGATGCCAATGTGAAGTTGTGCATTCAACATTTTTTATCCCTGGGGCTCAGCCCCACCCCACTGGGGAATCTGTTTTTAAAAAATGTGACCGAGATCCCCACCCTAAACCATATATATATTTATGATCAGGGTAACTAGGCAAATTAAATGCATTATAGCTCAGGCCCCAGGGTCATACCCCACCCCTACCTGAAGTGAACTTTTTAATGGTTGAGATCCCCACCCCTAAACCATATATATTTATGATCAGGGTGACTAGGCAAATTAATTGCATTATAGCTCAGGCCCCAGGGTCATACCCCACCCCCTACCTGAAGTGAACTTTTTAATGGTTGAGATCCCCACCCCTAAACCATATATATTTATGATCAGGGTGACTAGGCAAATTAATTGCATTATAGCTCAGGCCCCAGGGTCATACCCCACCCCCTACCTGAAGTGAACTTTTTAATGGTTGAGATCCCCACCCTTAAACCATATATATTTATGATCAGGGTTACTAGGCAAATAAATGCCTTATAGCTCAGGCCCTGGGGGGTCATACCCCACCCCCTACCTGAAGTGAACTTTTTAATGGTTGAGATCCCCACCCTTAAACCATATATATTTATGATCAGGGTGACTAGGCAAATTAAATGCCTTATAGCTCAGGCCCTGGGGGGTCATACCCCACCCCCTACCTGAAGTGAACTTTTTAATGGTTGAGATCCCCACCCCTAAGCCATGTATATTTATGATCAGGGTGACTAGGCAAATTAAATGCCTTATAGCTCAGGCCCCGGGGAGGGGGGTCATACCCCATCCCATACCTGAAGTGAACTTTTTAATGGTTGAAATCCCTGCCCTTAAACCATATATATTTATGATCAGGGTGAATAGACAAACTAAATGCCCCAAGAGTTGTGGCGTGGGGTCATCCCCATCCTCTACCGGAAGTTTTTTTTGAGAATTACACATATCTCTAAAACCATTTTGTCAATTTTAACCAAACTTTGCCCAAATGTTCCTTGCATGATCCTCTTCCAAAGTTATGTTCGGTATGTCTGGGGTCCAAAGAAGGGCCCAAGAGGGGGCCTAAAATGATTAATTATTTTAATATTTAAAAATCTTCTTCTTGTGAACCAGCAATGCCAGAAGATTGATACTTGGCACATAACATTGATAAATCTTGAAAACAGGAATCCAGTTTGACCAAATGAATTTGACTTGCAACTCGGCTGTTGCATCTCTGATGCTTTCTCGATTTTTGTCTTTTTAATTGATAACTGACCCAAGCTAAATAAATGAAATGTGACTTAATGTGTTAATTATATAAATCCTTGCCTTCTATAAATTTTAATTTCTTATCTAATTCGTATTCTTATTATGCAACAATATGGTCAGGTTGTTATTTTCATTGAATGGCATCTCAAAATAGATGGCTTCACATACAGTAGGGGCTCTTCCTGTATATTGGTTACATCCTGTATATTACAACTGACAGCTAATGCATGACAAACAATTTTAATCAGCCATCATTATCATAAAATACATTTATTTAATCTTTAATTTGATGATGGCACCTAATTCCCATCACCTAATCCAAATTAGTATAGTAGAGGAGTACCGTATTTTTTGGACGATAAATCTAGATAAAAATGACGATTTTGTTTACAGTATACCTTTATTTTGCTGTAGGTTTATTTCTGAATAAGAAGACTCGTATCATCGATGTTCTTGGTGTTATTTTTCTTAAATAAAGCAATAAAAGTATACTAACAGGGGGTGCAATTCTGGGGAAAAAATATTCAACATTCGAAAAAAATCAATATTCAATGATTGAAGTGTTAGCGAAAATCAGTTCAATGTTGTATTTTATAATAAAATATATACTACAAAAAATGTATCTTGTTGAAAAAAATCACAGGGTGGATCGATTTACAATATAAAATTATTATCACAAAATATCTAAATATAGCTATAGCTTTTCCATCAAACACGAGCATGTGCACGTGGTTGTAGTAAAAAATGGTGGTTGCAATACATCTCACAGTAAACGTGTAGAACAAGCTTTTTATACTAAATATACTGGAAAATAATTTATATCGATTTCGTTACTTAATCGATATTTTATTGCAATAATTTATATGAGGCTATGGGTGTTTAAACATCACTTTTCAACAATATTTCAGTTATATATTGACCTTTGCGCTACCTTTCCTGGCGCGAATATGGTGCAAGGTAGAAATACACTAGGGTATTTACGTACCCGGACATTCTACACATCAGAAAGAAAGTACGCTTACAAATACACATCGATCACAAAATGTTTGAAATGTTCACCTCGAGAAATGTAAAAAAAAATCTTTAAATATCCACTCTCACGTCCGACCAAATACTCGGAATGCACCCATGATGTCCGACCAAATACTTGGAGTTAGAGGGTGTTGACTCTCAAATTTGTCAGACATTTCTCTGGAGTGAGTCGTACATTTTGGGAGGGATATGTCTGACCTGAGAGTATGAGCGTTGATACACTTGGAGTGTACTGTACCAAACATTATACAGATATCGATCCAACTGTTAATATCCGACCTCGTATTTCCTGTATATAAAATAGATAGCGAACAAACTTTTCTAAGGAACGTTTGAAGATACCAAATAGGTCGTATTTGAGAACTTTCTCAAGGCTTCAGGCTTACATATATTTTTTACGACAAAGGCCCACTGTACTGTCCATCAGTTTATCATAGCATAATGAAACTGTCCCAGGTCAGAACCAAACTTTTTTCTCTCTGAAATTAAGGAACTTTGGTGGCTCAAACTTCTGATAACTCAAACATATTTTGACAGTCCCTTTGAGTTCGAACCAGCGAAATTCTACTATAGATACAAATAAACTCTGAAATCTTACCCATTCTTCTTTCTGTTTTGCCTCTTTTTTAAACAGTTCAAAGCTTTGCATTGCACTGGTTTTTTTCAGTGATGGTGTAGTCCACGTATTGGCAAAGCTATACCGGTCACCTGCACTCTTAACTTTGAATGGGTCCTGTAAAAATAATGCAATATTTTAGCCACTTCCTGTTGAGATGTATATCAAGCATTTTTTTGTTTTGTTTGTCTTCATCATGTGGTGTCTTGTGTACCCAATGTTGCCAGGGTCTCTGGATTGTCCATTCTTCATTTCTTGATTGCTCCATCGGTTTTCTCTAACGTTTATTCAATCTTACACTACATGTACTAACCACATACACATGGAAAATATGTGATGTTACCTACGTAGAAACTGTTTACTTTACACTATACACAACAAGATGTTGCAAGCTACGTCATGCTAAGAATACCCCCACTCGTTCATTTGTAAGTCGCACGGTAAACAGGAAGTAGATGTGCGGTAAAACCTGGAAAGGGGAGACACGGTACAAGTCACCATGCCAAAGCCATATATCAAATATAAAATCATTTCTTCCAGTAGAAGCTGAGATAACTGTTATGAAAGTTTTCATTACGGCAAACATGAAAAATTCTAAGTCGCACTGTAAACAGGAAGTAGATGTGCGGTAAACCTGGAAAGGGGAGACACGGTACAAGTCACCATGCCAAAGCCATATATCAAATATAAAATCATTTCTTCCAGTAGAAGCTGAGATAACTGTTATGAAAGTTTTCATTACGGCAAACATGAAAAATTCTAAGTCGCACTGTAAACAGGAAGTAGATGTGCGGTAAACCTGGAAAGGGGAGACACGGTACAAGTCACCATGCCAAAGCCATATATCAAATATAAAATCATTTCTTCCAGTAGAAGCTGAGATATCTGTTACGAAAGTGTGAACAGACAGACTAACGGATGGAGGGACAAGGTGATTGCAATATAGCTCCCTCTCTACGAGTGGGGGTATAACTATCAAATATTGGAATCTTAGTAGGAAAAGCTGGGAAAGATAATCTATACTTCAAACTTATTCGACAAAATGAATGTTGTACCAGTAAAATGTTTACCAATTAAATAAGACCACATGACAATGATTTTCTATAAAAGTTGTTAAGATTCCTACATTCTCACAATTAGAGATGCTCTTTTTAAAACAGATTTTAGACCCACGAATAGATGTCCTATGATTAAACAGTTGTCTCTATTTTTGCTTAATTTACACAGTTTAATATTATATAAACTGTTTGGTTTAGGTTTATGGTGTTTAACTCCACTTTCAACAATATTTCAGTTATATCGTGGCGGTCAGTTTTATTGGTGGAGAAAATCACATAATGTTGTATTGAGTACACCTTGCCACGAACAGGGTTCGAACTCACAACTTTAGTGGTCATTGATTGCATAGGTAGTTGTAAATCTAACTACCATAAGATCATGACGGCCTCTTAACATAAATGTAATAGTGATTTAACATAAATAAAGTTCTCATATCTTTGTCTTTTAAAAATCTTCATAAAAATAATGTGAAGGTTAAGGGGAGATAAATACTCATCTTTCTCACATACTTCCATCCCATTTTTTATCCTATATACAACATTATGTGATACAGTTTGTCAGTAACTTGCGACAGGTCGATGGGTTTTCTCTGGGTACTCCAGTTTCCTCCACCAGTAAAATTGACTGCCAGAATATAACTGAAATATTGTTGAAAGTGGCATCTAACCCTAATTTTTTATGAAACTGTCCTACCTTTTTAGTTTGAGCAGCAGATGTTTTATCATTCTGTGGCTGTCGTATAGAATTAACTCCACCAGGTTGTTTCAGTGATGGTGGAGGCGACATATTGGCCAAGCTAAACCAGGCAGTTAGATTATGAAATTTGATTGGGACCTGTAAAAATAATGCAATATTTTAGCCACTTCCTGTTGAAATGTATATCAAGCATTTTTTTGTTTTGTTTGTCTTCATCATGTGGTGTCTTGTGTACCCAATGTTGCCAGGGTCTCTGGATTGTCCATTCTTCATTTCTTGATTGCCCCATCGGTTTTCTCTAACGTTTATTCAATCTTACACTACATGTACTAACCACATACACATGGAAAATATGTGATGTTACCTACGTAGAAACTGTTTACTTTACACAACTATCAAATATTGGAATTTTAGAAGGAAAAGCTGCGAAAGATAATCTATACTTCAAAGTTATTTAACAAAATGAATGTTGTACCAGTAAAATGTTTACCAATTAAATAAGACCACATGACAATGATTTTCTATAAAAGTTGTTAAGATTCCTACATTCTCACAATTAGAGTTGCTCTTTTTAAAACAGATCTTAGACCCACGAATAGATGTCCTATGATTAAACAGTTGTCTCTATTTTTTTTTTAATTTACACAGTTTAATATTATATAAACTGTTTGGTTTAGGTTAATGGTGTTTAACTCCACTTTCAACAATATTTCAGTTATATCGTGGCGGTCAGTTTTATTGGTGGAGAAAATCAGAGTACCTGTCGCAAGTCACTGACAACTTTATCACATAATGTTGTATTGAGTACACCTTGCCACGAACAGGGTTCGAACTCACAACTTTAGTGGTCATTGATTGCATAGGTAGTTGTAAATCTAACTACCATAAGATCATGACAGCCTCTTAACATAAATGTAATAGTGATTTAACATAAATAAAGTTCTCATATCTTTGTCTTTTAAAAATCTTCATAAAAATAATGTGAAGGTTAAGGGGAGATAAATACTCATCTTTCTCACATACTTCCATCCCATTTTTTATCCTATATACAACATTATGTGATACAGTTTGTCAGTAACTTGCGACAGGTCGATGGGTTTTCTCTGGGTACTCCAGTTTCCTCCACCAGTAAAATTGACCGCCAGAATATAACTGAAATATTGTTGAAAGTGGCATCTAACCCTAATTTTTTATGAAACTGTCCTACCTTTTTAGTTTGAGCAGCAGATGTTTTATCATTCTGTGGCTGTCGTATAGAATTAACTCCACCAGGACCTTGGTTTGATAACACAGGAGTGCTGGCTGAAGCTGTGCTATTAGAACTTGATCCAAACCTTACTCCTACACCACCGGCAGCTGTAACAAAAGTTTATTCTATAATTTAACTTAGGCAATAACTGTATTGTATTTGAAGTGTTGCCACCGTAAATCGTCGGTTTTACTGTCACAAATTGAGTTTACATGGTGACACAGATATTTCGATTATAAATCAAACTCTTTATAAAATATTCAATAATCTGTTATTTAATTCTAACTGAAAATATCAATCTAAAATTTTATTTAGCTTAATTAGCAATTTGAATAACAAATTTAATGGGTGTCACTTCAAATCAATATTCTGACACAGTTTCAAACATGGTAAAACGTAAATTTATTCTGACTTGTAAATGCAATTGACCAATGAAATTACTTGTTACATAACTAATTGCATTTGAATTGATGTTATCATTAACAACACTAGAGCTGTGTCGCTCACCTTTCATTCTGCTTTGAGGAAACTTAATACAGAACCTTCCATACATGTAGATGCTTCCTACCAAGTTTCGGTTCATATGGTTAAGCAGTTTCAAAGGAGAAGATTTTTAAGAAATCGACCAATCAGAAACAAGAATTGCTTGTGGTGGCCATGTTTGCTAACCATTCGGGACAAAATGAGCAATCTTCATAGAGGACATTCCATAGATGCCTCCTACCAAGTTTCGGTGGTAGCCATGTTTGCTAACCGTTCGGGACGAAATGAGCAATCTTAATAGAGGACATTCCATAGATGATTCCTACCAAGTTTCGGTGGTAGCCATGTTTGTTAATGATCGGGACGAAATGAGCAATCTTCATAGAGGACCTTCCATAGATGCTTCCTATCAAGTTTCGGTTCATTTGGCCAAGCGGTTTCAGAGGAGAAGATTTAAACAAATAGGCCATTCAGAGGTACAACGAGGAAAGAATTTCATGTAGATGTCCCATTGTCATCAGTCCTGTCCATATACTACAGGGTACAGTGGGGACAGAATTTCATGTAGATGTCCTGTTGTCATCAGTCCTATCCATATACTACAGGGTACAGTGAGGACATAATTTCATGTTGATGTCCTGTTGTCATCAGTCCTGTCCATATACTAAAGGGTACAATGAGGAAAGGATTGCATGTAGATGTCCTGTTGTCATCAGTCCTGCTCATATACTACAGGGTACAGTGAGGAAAGAATTTCATGTAGATGTCCTGTAGTCATCAGTCCTATCTATATACTACAGGATACAGTGAGAACAGAATTTCATGTAGATGTCCTGTTGTCATCAGTCCTATCCATATGCTACAGGGTACAGTGAGGAAAGAATTGCATGTAGATGTCCTGTTGTCATCAGTCCTATCCATATACTACAGGGTACAGTGAGGAAAGAATTTCATGTAGATGTCCTGTGGTCATCAGTCCTATCCATATACTACAGGGTACAGTGAGGAAAGAATTTCATGTAGATGTCCTGTGGTCATCAGTCCTATCCATATACTACAGGGTACAGTGAGGAAAGAATTTCATGTAGATGTCCTGTTGTCATCAGTCCTATTCATATAGTACAGGTTATAGTGAGGAAAGAATTTCATGTAGATGTCCTGTTGTCATCAGTCCTATCCATATACTACAGGGAATAGCGAGGAAAGAATTTCATGTAGATGTCCTGTTGTCATCAGTCCTATCCATATACTACAGGGTACAGTGAGGAAAGAATTTCATGTATATGTCCTGTAGTCATCAGTCCTATCCATATAATACAGGGTACAGTGAGGAAAGAATTGCATGTAGATGTCCTGTTGTCATCAGTCCTGTCCATATACTACAGGGTACAGTGAGGAAAGAATTTCATGTAGATGTCCTGTAGTCATCAGTCCTATCCATATACTACAGGGTACAGTGAGGAAAGAATTTCATGTAGATGTCATGTAGTCATCAGTCCTATCCATATAATACAGGATACAGTGAGGAAAGAATTGCATGTAGATGTCCTGTTGTCATCAGTCCTATCCATATACTACAGGGTACAGTGAGGACAGAATTTCATGTAGATGTCCTGTTGTCATCAGTCCTGCCCATATACTACAGGGTACAGTGAGGAAAGAATTTCATGTAGATGTCCTGTTGTCATCAGTCCTGTCCATATACTACAGGGTACAGTGAGGAAAGAATTTCATATAGATGTCCTGTTGTCATCAGTCCTGTCCATATACTACAGGGTACAGTGAGGAAAGAATTTCATGTAGATTTGCCATTGTCATCAGTCCTGTCCATATACTACAGGGTACAGTGAGGAAAGAATTTCATGTAGATTTGCCATTGTCATCAGTCCTGTCCATATACTACAGGGTACAGTGAGGAAAGAATTTCATGTAGATGTCCCGTTGTCATCAGTCCTGTCCATATACTACAGGGTAGTGAGGACATAATTTCATGTAGATGTCCTGTTCTCATCAGTCCTGTCCATATACTACAGGGTACAGTGAGGAAAGAATTTCATGTAGATGTCCTGTTGTCATCAGTCCTGTCCATATACTACAGGGTACAGTGAGGAAAGAATTTCATGTAGATGTCCCATTGTCATCAGTCCTGTCCATATACTACAGGGTACAGTGAGGACAGAATTTCATGTAGATGTCCTGTTGTCATCAGTCCTATCCATATACTACAGGGTACAGTGAGGAAAGAATTTCATGTAGATGTCCTGTTGTCATCAGTCCTGTCCATATACTACAGGGTACAGTGAGGAAATAATTTTATGTAGATGTTTTGTTGTCATCAGTCCTGCCCATATACTACAGGGTACAGTGAGGAAATAATTTTATGTAGATGTCCCATTGTCATCAGTCCTGTCCATATACTACAGGGTACAGTGAGGAAAGAATTTCATGTAGATGTTTTGTTGTCATCAGTTCTGCCCATATACTACAGGGTACAGTGAGGAAAGAATTTCATGTAGATGTCACGTTGTCATCAGTCCTGTCCATATACTACAGGGTAGTGAGGACAGAATTTCATGTAGATGTCCTGTTCTCATCAGTCCTGTCCATATACTTACTACAGGGTACAGTGAGGAAAGAATTTCAGGTAGATGTCCTGTTGTCATCAGTCCTGTCCATATACTACAGGGTACAGTGAGGACAGAATTTCATGTAGATGTCCTGTTGTCATCAGTCCTGTCCATATACTACAGGGTACAGTGAGGAAAGAATTTCATGTAGATGTCCCGTTGTCATCAGTCCTATCCATATACTTAAAGGGTACAGTGAGGACAGAATTTCATGTAGATGTCCTGTTGTCATCAGTCCTGTCCATATACTACAGGGTACAGTGAGGAAAGAATTTCATGTAGATGTCCCATTGTCATCAGTCCTGTCCATATACTACAGGGCACAGTGAGGAAATAATTTTTTGTAGATGTTTTGTTGTCATCAATCCTGCCCATATACTACAGGGTACAGTGAGGAAAGAATTTCATGTAGATGATTTGTTGTCATCAGTCCTGCCCATATACTACAGGGTACAGTGAGGACAGAATTTTATGTAGATGTTTTGTTGTCATCAGCCCTATCCATATATAGACCAGCGGTAGAAAATCAAAAAATAAAATGTAATGAACCCATGGGCTACACACCTATATCATATATCATTGGAAAGAGGAATGACGGGACTCTCAGAATAATGATGCCGTAAAAGTCGGAAGTGGTTATGTTTTTGCATAATTAAGGTCAAAGGTCAAGAACAATTTGTTTTTCGCTTTCGACCGAAAAGTGCATTTTCCTTAAAAATGAAATTCAATTCGACAAGTTTGATGGTATTTTTTTGATGGACCACATATTAAATTAGATTATTGAACCAAAATTGACGTCGAAATGACCGTTTTTGGATGGGAATGGGATTTTCCAATGTAAGTCATTTGTATTTGCTTCCATAAAACAATGACCTTGACCCAAGGTCATCTCTATTTACATAATAATGACGTTTATTTATGTTTCATTATATTTTGTATATATACTGTTCGATACAACGGAAGTAAATCAAAACATGCCTGATTCCCCCAACACAAGTATTTTTTGTAAGTCTGTATTTTGTCAGTCCCTAAATAGCTATGAGCATTGTACATCTCATGTGAACCCTTGTAGTTTTTTTTTATTAAAGTGATTCATAAATAAAAACACCCTTTTAGACATTTTGAACGTTTAAAACCACAAAATATACATGTTTCATTCACCATCGTAATCCGAAACCCAATTATCAGATTGGGTGTTTGGATAATGCATTTGATCTGCAGGTCAATCGCATATGGAGATATTCAGGGAATCAAATAAATACAGTTGTTTATATGATTTACTTAAAAAAAAGAACTCTTGCGTGCTTACGCATCGTCATCTTCGATATCTGTCCTGTGTGTAATCACATTGTGACAGAGGTCTAATGGTTGGCAAGGACAAAGTTCTGTGCAGGACAAATTCTGTTCAAAACAAACACAGCCTTTACTACAAACGGATCTTCCTTTGCATGTGCATACGAGGTCCTGCAAAAAGTCAGATGACATTTGATCTTCAAACAATATTCGTTCAAGACCAAACTTTCCATCTTTTCAACCATGCTCAAAAGGTGACCCAACTGCTGGCTTTGGAATATGTGCATTTAACCACATCTTTGTTTTGTACGAAGATCTAAGAACATGCTGTTTAAATGTGTCTTCACTCGGGAGGAAGTCTCACCAAAGTAGAATCTTTGACAGTTGCCAATTTTACCCGCAATTTGTTCAGATCGATATGGCATCGTTTCGACTTTCCCTTCGGATCATACAGCCTTGATATTAGTTTTCGGCTTAGATCGACTGAATTATCTATGTCAGAGCATTCTATTCGAGAAAAATCACTAAACTGATTGGGTGTCTCTTACAGAGCTTTCAACATAGACTTCTTCCCGATACCAAAGAACGAAGAAGTGGTATCACACCCATTTAGAGCATAAGCAGCTGGCAAGATCTCACACACAACGGAGCTCAATGACTTGCATAACTCATGTATAGGGATATATCGTCTATAATCCTTAGTGCTCGTAATAAGTCCTGTTTGAAACCAAAGCTCACTTGGGTTTTTCATTTTTGGAAAATAATGTACTAAAAGGACAAGAACGTCCGTATCTGGGGATTTCACAACATTGCGACCTTGGACGTTATTCTCTTGGTACAGTTTGTCAGAATACAGTGCATGCAAAATTATGCGGGTATCCGCCTCTTCTTGTGTGCTTGCCAAACAACTGCAATCTAACATACCATTCTGATTCAACATTTTAACTGTTTCAGGATTAGAAAATAAACCGGCCAGGTAAAGTGATAGCCCTTCATGGAGAGAACTGTTCTGATTAATATGTTTGACAATGTAATCGCCGAGAAATCTAATAAGTGACTTGTGATTCAATTTTGAGGAGCTTATGTTTTTTTTTATAACTTTTCTTTTGACAGAAAATACAATAAGTCCAATCAGATCTGGTAGTAATATCATTTGAACATACAAATGTACTACTTGATTTACTATCGGGCACTTTTTTTATTGTCTTTTTTTTAGCAAAACACGTAATGTTTTGTTTACTGGTATATGAGTTGCAACAAGACCTATGATATTTCACCACAAAACTTTCAGATACAACATGAGTAATTGAAGACACTTCTACTATTAATCGTCTGTATACCTCATCTTGACGTACCTCTGCGGCTTTAATAAAAGTTTATTTGCCCCTATCGGTAAAAATGTATAATTGTTCAAGACTTTTACATTGACAAATGATACATTGGTTCCAATCTATTGAAGGTGTACTCCTCTTAGCACTAGATGGAAGAAGTTTAAGTTGGCTACCAAACTGTGCCATTTTCCGGAAAACACTCACAACAGTTCCGACAAATGATTTTCTAACAACTTGTAAACTCTAATTAAATTCTCTACAAACAATATTTCAAACCACCTTTTGTAACTAAGACGTTACAATTAACGACAGCCAATGTTATCAATGAAGGGTGACAACAATTAAATACAGATAACACAAGAATATAAGTAATTATTAAGAAAATATGCTTTGGTCTCGATGCAATAAGATTTGATCGGACTGAGGATTATAATTTTAAAAAGTCACGGGCAAAATATCCGGAATCATTTTCTACTTTCGATATGTTGATGTGCATTTAAAAACGGTCCAAATCTCTTAAACTAGTAGAAATTGGCGCTATAATGATAAAGTTTTATGTAAACTATGTTTACACTTTTGTTTTAAAAAAAGTTTGAGATCAATTTAATGAAAGTATTTCTTCTGACATAATTTTAAAAGTGACCGTTAAAATATTTACCACATCTGCTGGTTTCAAAGAAGCCACCAAACTGATGAAATAAAAGTTATTTTAATAAGATATTTTGGCTTATTTTATTTATTTAAGTTAAATTTAAAAACTACAAGTGCAACAAATTGCCAAAGATGCATAAATCATGTAAAATATTGATTTTACTGAGTATGATCGGACTTTCTCCAAAAACGCATTAATCCTAGAAAAATGTAGTTTTCGTGATAACGTGACCATACGATTTTCTTACGGCATGCTAAATTTATTAGCTAAAAGCATAATCTAGCATTTGAAAATATATTTAGGTGTGTAGTCGATGGGTTGATTTAACTCTTTAAATAAGCGCCTTTTTAGATTTCGCCGCTGGCCTAATACTACAGGGTACAGTGAGGACAGAATTTCATGTAGATGTCCCGTTGTCATCAGTCCTGTCTATATACTACATGGTACAGTGAGGACAGAATTTCATGTAGATGTCCCGTTGTCATCAGTCCTGTCCATATACTACAGGGTACAGTGAGGAAAGAATTTCATGTAGATGTGCCGTTGTCATCAGTCCTGTCCATATACTACAGGGTACAGTGAGGACAGAATTTCATGTAGATGTGCCGTTGTCATCAGTCCTGTCCATATACTACAGGGCACAGTGAGGAAAGAATTTCATGTAGATGTCCTGTTGTCATCAGTCCTGTCCATATACTACAGGGTACAGTGAGGAGAGAATTTCATGTAGATGTCCTGTTGTCATCTGTCCTACCCATATACTACAGGGTACAGTGAGGAAAGAATTTTATGTAGATTAAGACAGAGATGGTTTCTTTCTCACTTTCAATGAAAATACATGTACATGTTTAAGCCAATTATAGATAATATGTGTTGATGCATTTCTATCATTTATTCTCTGTCTACATACTATATGTTTTTTATATTTTTTTTATGGTGTTTAACGCCACTTTCAACAATATTTCAGCTATATCGTTGCGGTCAGTTTTATTGGTGGAGGAAACCGGAGGACCCAGAGAAAAGCACCGACCTGTCGCAAGTCACTGACAAACTTTATCACATAATGTTGTACACCTCGCCCTGATCGAGATTCGAACTCACAACATCAGTGATGATAGGCACTGATTACATAGGTATTTGTAAATCCAACTACCATACGATCACGGTCGCAACGGCCCCTTCTCTACATACTATAATAGCTACTCTACTACTGAATATTATACAAATATATCCTGTTAGCGAGGGTTATTTGCGAAAAATACCGGTTTCGAGGAGAGGCAAATGTCCCTCGCCGCTTTATATCCTGTTAGTGAGGGTTATTTGCAAAAAATATCGTTTGAGAGGAGAGGCAAATATCCCGAGCCGTGGGGATATTTGACTGTCCTCGAAACCTGTATTTTTCGCAAATAACCTTCACAAACAGGATATATTTGTTTAATTCCGCCGAATATTTAACAGCAAGTAAAACAGTGGCATGCAAGCAGGTTTAGAACTTCAGACCACCTCGATCATTTGATTTTCAACTGAGACTTAAAATCAATCTACGAAAACAGGAAAATTCTTTTCAAAGAAGTGTATAAATTCTGGAACAAACTCAAAAATAAAATAAATCACGGTTTTGCTTTAACATACAATACAAAAAAAATAATGCAAATGAATTGGAAATATATACATTTCGACGATTTCAAACATAACGGCTGACACTGTCGTCATTTTCTTTACTTTAGCGTTGGTTGATAGAAGAAGCCTGAGTAATTCGAATAACATCTGTGACGTCATAAACTATTTAAAGAAGGGATTTCGTCTTGAGCGGGGTATTTGCCTATAGTACCGTGGTATATTTAGGCAAATACCCCGGCAATGGTGGAAAAGCTGAAAAAAACTAAGATTGGTAAAAAATACCCCTTTCATCAACCAATCAGAAGACAGCATTCTGATATACATGTAAGGTGGAATTAATACAAATAAGTGTATGGCAGTATATTCAACATTTATGTAAGTTTGGTCAGAATATTATTAAAGGCGTACAAACAATGTGTCTAAATTGAGTTGTGTGATGTGTGTCCTTTTTTGTAGCTTGATCACAATATGCTTTCAGTGCGGTTCCATAATTTTCATTAGTAATCAAAACCTTGTTATGATAACTTAGCAAAGTAGTTACATCTGCTGTTCCAATACATTATATATACATTACAGTAGAACCTGTCTAATCCGACACACCAAGGGACCAGGGAAATGTGTTGGATTGTACAGGATGTCGGAATACTCAGGTTTGATTTTTGCTAACAGAAATACTTTGAGACCATAAAGTTTTGTCGGATGTCACAGGATGTTGGAAAACTCAGGTGATTGGTACTTAAATCTATATTTATAGTTACAGGCACCACGCTAATACATTTCTGTATAGGTATGAATGCTGTCTTAATACAATATGTGTCTCATTTTATACATATTTCATCTTTGGGAATATATTCAATCTTTAAATGAAATCAAGCTAAAAGCATCTCTGTTTTTGACAATTGGAGGTGGGCATGTACGACAATGGTATTTTCCATGGGATATTGCTTGCTAAATATTACCTGTTACGTTGGACTCTATGTCAGATGTATCTTCATCATTAACATTGACAGCATGTTCTGCTTCAACTACTGGCATATCTGTGTCTTTATCATAACCAATGACAGACTCTTCCCTTTCAGATACAGGTATCTCTGTGCCTTCCTACAATACCATGCATTAAATGTAAATCTGATGAAATATGCATTTGTTTAATATGCTATGAGCTATAATATCTAGTTCAGTAATCAGGGGTTGAAAAAAAATTGGGGCAGGCCCAAGCCCAGGGCTTTTTAAACTTGTTTAACCCAAGTCCGGTCAGTGATTTGCCAAGTCCCAATTTGTAGGATAAAATTTTAAATATTACTTGCTTGTCAAATAAAGTTTGTGCAATTGATGCAGCAAAAGTTTTACAACCATTAATATTTCTATAGTTTTCACCCAGGGTCAAGTCCATTTTTAACTTGTATTTCACATATCAATTCATAATCTGAAAATAGTTTTCCAGCTTTGACGACACCGTAGGCAGTATTAAACAAACTTTCAAGACGTTTTCTCTGACTTTCATCTAATTTCAGTAATGACTGGCCTATTGGGGTGTCAGTAAAGGCCTGTGAAGGGCCGGCAGCTGCCTGGGGATCATCAAGTTTCTTAGTTTAAACCAATGCTTGACACATAACAAGTGCTCCTGGTGTTTATCGTGTAATCAATGCGTAAATTTTTAGTTCCCCGAGTAAGGGCATCTTTCCTATCTGACAAGTGTGGAAATTTTCTAGAGTACTTACAGTACATTTCCTGAGCATTCTCGTCAAAGACGACCCAAGGAAATTTATCTATCCAGAGTTTTGAAATGTTCTCGTTCGTTTCTCCCTATGGGCAGTTTCAAAATAAATGGCTCCTACTGCTATAGCTGTCTAATTTACTCATTTTTATGATTTTATTGGATTTTAATAGTTCAAAGATCTGTAATGATTTGATGTTTGTTACTGCAAAAATTCTTTAAGATATCTAGAATAACAAAAAAAATATGTTCAAAAAACATGTCAAAATTGTCAGGAGTGCAACACTTTTTTGTGACACTTAATTTTCAACAATCTCATGCTAAATCAAACAATATGTTATCAAAATTTATTTCATCACAAACTTTGATATGTTGACATACTTTAAGATAGAAATAGATCATGCTTCACATTTATTATTGCATAAAAATATGGCTTTGTAAAAAAGATGTACCTAGTCAGGAGTGCAACAAACATTTATGCAAGTTTTCCTAAATTACATTGTAGAAATGTTGTCTTTTAGCTTTCAAAGATATGGGGTATAAATAAATCTTAATACATCATTGCTGCTTCAAAACCATAGTTAAAGGATACACTAAAATCAGTAGTAAGGCCAAGAATGTCACATTAAAGGCAGCACCCTCAAATGTCAGGAGTGCAACATTTGATATTTTCTTAGACATATTTTCTTTTAAATGTAACTAATATCACATTTGTCTTTCTATTGCAACAGAGACTGACCAAGAGAACAGATAAAACCCATTTACCTGTTTGAGATACATAAAATATCTCTCACAGAAGCCTTTGATTCATGTCAGGAGTGCAACTAGTTTTAAGTGATCTTCTACACAGTCTAAATTATAGCTTTTTATATGGATGATTTAAATAAAATGAGATTCTGTCAAGTTTAGAATAATGTTTGAAAAAATTAAAAGTGCCAATAGCATTTTATGTGCTTTTAATTTTATGTAATAAAGCATTTTTGTTCATTTTAAATGGTCTCATGCTTTAATATCTATTAGGTATTAATACTAGAGACATTCTCTGACAAGGGAACATGTTTTCTAGGTTCATTAGCTATTGGAGATTAATTGACTTGATAAAGTTTATGATAAATGCATTTATCTATTTTCTTATAAATAATTTATGGTTGACCATGTAAATGTTGCACTCCTGACATAAATATTTAAAAATCATTGAAATTTAATATAATCAATTTTTAAAGTATCCAAAAAATACTTGTAATTGTACATTAAACATCTATTTTCAATATTAATTTAGATTAATATATGTTTTAAATGTTTTTGTATAGTATATTTCAAAAATAAGTTGAAATTTTCGAGAAGTATGGCTGTAAACAAGTTACAAATAACTAGAAAAATGTTACTTTAAGAAACAATTATCATTAAAACTTGGTAAAACTAATGCTTGAAAGAACACCAACTGATTTTTTCCCCTGTGAATTGTTTTTAAGTTAATAACTCTTCTTTTTCTTGATGGCAATATAATGTCAGGAGTGCAACTGATCCTGATAAAATAGTACCATTGATAAAATAATGATAATTTATAATAAATTGCCTTTTCTAGCCTATAAAAATATTCTAATTATTTCTTTATGATTTATCTAATATATTAGAGTGGTATAATACAAATTTTCAAATGTAATTAAAAATATTGCTGCTAAAACTGGGTATTAAAGAAGTGGGTATGGCAAAAAATTGTTACAAATTTCCAAATACTGTCATTTCTGTACAAATATTTCATTGAAACAGGTAAAGATTATTGTATGAGTTAACAGTAATATCACTGTTCAATGTTGGCATTTTAAAATGTGATATTTTCTTCTTTTTTTTCTTTATTATAAAATGTCAGGAGTGCAACAAAAATAGACAAAATGTTTTTTCTACAAGCAATTATTTTGCGATCGTTCAAAGAATCAATGTGATTTTTTTTTTACAAATGGCTACTTATCTTTAAAGTTTGAAAATTTTGCTGTCTTAAGTAAAAATATTCGTTATTATTTTGATAATAAAAACTTTATCAGGTAGATTGGACAAAAATATTGAGAATTTTTCATAAAAAATAACTTTTAAGAAAAACTACAACTACCAATAACCCAATATTTTGCACAAAAAGTCATTTATATCAGTTGCATTGTTTGAGAAACCATTATACAAAATAATTGAGACTAAAGATTGTTTAACTGATATAGAATAAGTATGTGTTTTACATGTTTTTCATGCTAATTTGTGTTCAAAAATCAAAATTAATCAACAACATTTTTCTCAAAAGTTGTCAACATAAACATCCGATTGATCAATGTTATTCCGATGCTTGACTTTACATAGGTATGTGGGAAGTGCATAGGTGATTCGGAATTCATTAATATTCATGAGGAATATCGATCCGTCCTGGATGTGTATTAATGTTCTTAAAATAGCTTTTTAGTACTTATTTACAGTGAAAGGAGACGATTGACAAAAACTTGGCATGTGATTTGAATTGAAAACAAGACACTTAGAAAAAAAGGGGAGTTTTTATTTTATTAAAGGCATGCCCGACAGGCTTTTTCCATGGAAAAACGGCAAGCCCGAAGTTTCAATTTTCTAGTCCCGGGCGTCGGACTTGAGGAATTTTCAACCCCTGGTAATGTTCAGAATCTGTTCAGAATTTTTAGTAATTTTCAGAATTTTCAGACTCTTTTCAGAATATCTAGCACAAAAACTGGTCTGTTCAGAAACTCTTGACTTTGTAGTGCAGTGAGGTTTCTGTTGTATAAATTGATGTTTTTTCTCATGTTAATCTTATAATTAGTCCTCTTGTTTATCCATTTAAAAAGAATGTCAACTTATTATTGCACCATCCATTGATCATTCATGTACAATTTTAATACAACAAAAATTGGTTGTTTCTGATAAAAAGAGCAGTTATTCATTTTCAATTGGGTCCATTGTTAAACTATGTTCCATATGGTCCTATGTTAAACTATTTCCCATAGATAGGGCCCTATGTTAAACTAAGTCCTGCAGTGGCAGCCATCTTTAATTTTTCTGTCAATACAAAAACCATATGTATTGTTGAGGGCCATCTAAGAAATATTCAAGCCAAAATTCCTTTCTACTGATGGATCTGTTGAAAAGTGATGGCTAAATATTAATTTCATATCTACATCTGTTATCATAAGAATATTTTTTATATCCAGATTTTAACTAAGGATTGATATTTAACAAGGGCAACACAAAGCGTGGCATATCCTCTCGCCTAAAAATTTGATCTGGTGACCTTGACCTTTGACCTTGAAAATCAATAGGGTTTCAGATTCTCTTAAGGACTAAGTATGTACCAAGGATGTTGATTCTAGAATGTTCACAAGGATGTTACAGGGTGAAAATTAGACCCTGTGAGCTTGACCTTTGACCTTGTAAATCAATAGGGTTCCAGACTCTCCTAAGGACTAAGTACGTACCAAGTTTGGTGAAAATCCATTGAAGGATGTTGATTCTAGAGTGTTCACAAGGATGTTATGCGGTAAAAAATTTGACCTGGTGAGCTTGACCTTTGACCTATGACCTTGAAAATCGATAGGGTTCCAGATGTTCTTAAGGACTAAGTATGTACCAAGTTTGGTGAAAATCCATTGAAAGATGTTGATTCTAGAGTGTTCACAAGGATGTTACAGGGTAAAAATTAGACCCTGTGACCTTGACCTTTGACCCTGAAAATCAATAGGGATCCAGACTCTCCTAAGGACTAAGTATGTACCCAGTTTGGTCAAAATCCATTGAAGGATGTTGATTCTAGAGTGTTCAAAAGGATATGCAGTAAAAAAATTGACCCAGTGACCTTGACATTTGACCTTGAAAATCAATAGGGCTCCAGAATCTCTTCAGGACTAAGTATGTACCAAGCTTGGTCAAAATCCATCGAAGGATGTTGATTCTAGAGTGTTCACAAAGATGTTATGGAAGGATGGTCGGACGGAAGGAAGGAAGGACGGACGGTAGCGTTACTATATCCCTTCGCAAATTTGTTGGCGAGGGGATAATAATTGCATGTTTAACTTACATCAACCTTGTCATTAAACCAGTATTTATATACATCTAAGCATTCATGTTCCCTGTGGTGTTCATGACAAAAATATATCTTGTTATCTTGAAGATCTTTGTATTCAAATCTTCCTTCTGCATTTTGGTAATCAGATTCACTGCATTTTAACTTGACTTTGTATTTGCAACAAATTTGGTATCTTTCACTTAACATATCCACCATTTTTGTTAGGGTGTGTCGAAAATCATGGAATGTACTGTGTAACACATTACCGTACATCCAAATCTGAAAAGCTATTAAGTTTTTGTCTGCACATATAACTAATTTCCTGCAACCTAACTTAGCTATATCAAACACGCCAATTCCACGATAAAGTGAAAGCCTTCCTCCATTTTCAATGCTTACATCAAATTTTCTAATATATCCAACTAAAACGTGATTGAAAAACGCAGGTGGAAGAAATTCAAATTCTAATAACAGCCATGATGTTCTATGGCAGGATGATGTATGTACATCAAATTTATCACAAATTACATTAAATGATGATGGCTTTATCATACAAGGCATATAATACGATGTCATATTTTCAATATTATTTGGTTTTACAATAATGTCAAATTTCTCTATAATATGTAGAAGATGTTCCCTATATTCCATAAATTTCTGTTTTGGTACTTTTTCAAAAAGTTTAGAAATTAATTTGTTTGTCAATCTACCCGTTTCCTCAAGTTCTGTCCAATCTTCTAAATGTAGTAAAGTTCTCTGAAACTGATGTGCAGACACTAAACATTTAAAAGCATCAATCAGCCATCTTGGATTCAGTATAATATAATCAGGGAGATCTTTGAAAAATATCACATGTCCACATTCATGCTGATATCTTAGAAATAAAATAATTTCCTCATTATCAGATGTAGGTAGGGAGCTATCCTTAGCTAACTTAACAACAAGATGGAATGGTAATATGTTAGATCCAGCATCACGTTCACCGTCCAATGCAGTTTCCAAATGAATCCACCTTAACGGCAGTTCCTTACCCCAACTTGACATCTCTGTTGCTGTTTCAAAAATAGCTGACTGCAATTCTAAAAAATCTTTTTCTAAAGGCTCTTTGTTTGATAAATATTGGATGTTCCTGATATGTTTACGTGTACTCTGCCTTTTTAAGATTGAATTCAGTTGTCTGACAAACGAAGATTTTTGTTCACTGAGTTCCCCCTAAAAAGTAAAAAAAACATATACAAAAATATAAATAAATCTCTGCATATAAAAATATTGGAAATATATAACTTATGTATTATCTAGAAGCCAATATGTGTAAATAAAATTAATTTATTTTCAAGAAGCTTAATAATAGCCATTGACATTGTCAAACTTTTATCAGTAAAAGACATTGACATTGTCAAACTTTTATTAGTAAAAGACACTGACATTGTCAAACTTTTATTAGTCTAAAGACATTGACATTGTCAAACATTTATTAGTTTAAAGACATTGACATTGTCAAACTTTTATTAGTTTAAAGACATTGACATTGTCAAACTTTTATTAGTTTAAAGACATTGACATTGTCAAACTTTTATTAGTAAAAGACATTGACATTGTTAAACTTTTATTAGTTTAAAGACATTGACATTGTCAAATTTTTATTAGTAAAAGACATAATTGACATTGTCAAACAATTGTATTGTAATTGGTTATTTTTGGTTATTGGAGTTGATCATCATTTTCAGCTCTTTTCAGGTATATCATGACTACCAGACTTATCAAGGGATAAAAGACCTAACATGACAGGTGCCACATGTAGAGCAGGAACTGCTTACCCTTCCAAAGCATGTGAGTTCACCCCCAGTTTTTAATGGTATTCAAGTTACTTGATCTTTAGTTTTCTGTGTAATGTTTTGTAGATCATTATTTGCCCTTTTGTCCTTTTTCTTTTGTGTTTTCTGTCCTTTGATTTACTGCTTTTGATTACCCCTTTCGGTATCATCTAACTTTTCTACAGATTATAAAAACTGACTAGTAAACCTTCTGATCTTAGGTAGTTGTCTGGAAACTTGACATTTGAGGTTAGTATCGAGACACAAACCCATGTCACAGGTGTTATACTTGTGGTCATACATCAACAACCATAAGGCCAAGAAAAAAACCACACGTGTTTTCGCTAACATGCTCTAAAATATTAGGGTCGGTAGGTAGGAAAAATATTTTATTTTTAAAAATACTTTTAGCTAGTTTCTACAGGGGACACATTCTGACTTCAATAGTGCTTGCTCAAAAATGGGCAAAAAAACTTTAGGGTAGGCACAAAAAATTAGGGTCGGTAGGGTTAGCGGAAACACATGTAATTTTGTTTTGGCCTAACCACTCAGCTATCAAGGCCTCTTATCCCTAATGATGCTTAGACAACCACAGTTAATTACCTCAACTTTATCAGTCCCTGTACAAACTATGATGATTGGGGGTTCTAACTTGTCCAACGTTGGTTCATCAACAGACTGATCAGGTGATTCTGTAGTAGCATAACAATGAATTGTGTCTAACCAAAAGTCTATGTAACCTAAAAAAATCAGAAAAAAACAATAAACAGTATATATTTTATATAGCTGATAGAGACCTTGTTAATTCCTAGAAATATCATTACGGTGTGGGTTTGTGCCCGGCTTTGTAAATTACAAAAAAGGGTGCACTTGACTCACAGCCACAAGTAATAATGTTTACCAGTTGCTTGCCCATGGTCGGTGGTTCTCTCTGGCTTCTTCCACCACTAAAACTGGTCACCATGATATAGCTGAAATATTGCTGAAAGTGGCGTTAAGCACCAAAAATCAATAAAAAAATCATTTATATTCAGGATGACCTGACATGTATACTATCGTTAATGTCTTTTACGAGAATGGATTTCTCATTGAAGGTAAAGCCTGAGATATGTGATGTAATGAGAAGTCTATTTAGAACAGAATATATCAATGATAGTAGGTTTATAGAGAAATTTGGTAACATAACGTCATTATAACATGACATTAGAAAACAGCAGTATTATGTTCATATCATGCTATTTGCTTGATATTCGATATCATCGTGTGTTCGATATTATCAAAGAGAAAATGTATAACTAATATTGTTTAATAACATCAAGTGAGCAATATTTAAATAATTTTCAGCTATATTCAGGACAGGAACAAGATTATATACAAGATATCAAAAGTTAAATTAATAAAGAGATACACCTGGAGCAGCATGATATGACTGCAGCAAGTTGACAAGGGATTTTACAACCACCAGTCTACTGAAAACTATTATTATTCATCACTTGGTAGAATCTGTTAAGTGTTATACAAAATGCAGGAAAGAGTTTTCATCATAAGGAATTAAGGGAAACCAAATCATTAAAATCAGACTTAAAATATAATTAAAAAGTTTGGTTGTTAACAGTAAGAGCTAGAGGAATGTTTGTTTGTTTGTTTGTTTGTTTGAAAGTGCTTAATGCCAATTTGAACAATATTTCAGTTACGGGTATATCGTGGTGGTCAGTTTTATGAGTGGAGGAAACCGGAGGACCCGGAGAAAACCACCGACCTGTCGCAAGTCACTGACAAACTTTATCACATAATGTTGTACACCTCGCCCTGATCGAGATTCGAACTCACAACATCAGTGGTGACAGGCACTGATTGCATAGGTAGTTGTAAATCCAACTACCATAAGATCACGACCATGCTACAGCAATGAATTCAATGGAAATATAAATAAGGCTTAAAATCTTATCATTTTGGTTGTAGGTCCCTTTTGGCTCCATTTGAACAGTTTTATCTCAGAAACTATAGAAGATAAGTCAAATCAAAAATTCAAAATTTGTTGGTCTCATTTTGATGTCCTAATATCTTGAGTAACCCGCAACAACATAACTGAAATATTGTTTTGAAAGTGGCATTAAATACCATAACCCCCTCCTGAAAACATTAAATGCCATATAAAATCTGTCAGCAGACTAAAAAAGAAAATTTTATTAGGAGATGAAAATAAAATGATCAAAATTGGTTGAAAAATAAAATCTCCCCATGGTAAAAAGCAACAGAAAGCACAAGTGACTCAACAAAGTTGAACTGAAATGCACTGATGATAAGAAATGTTTAACCCAACGCTGACATCTAAGTTAAGGGTCCATCATGGTTGTGGTCGCAATCGTATGGTAGTTGAATTTACAACTACCTGTGCAATTGGTGCCTATCACCATTAAAGTTGTGAGTTTGAACCGTTCATGGCGAGGTGTACTCTATACACAATTATGTGATAAGATTGTCAGTGACTTGCGACAGGTCGGTGGTTTTCTCCGGGTACTCTGGATTCCTCCATCAATAAAACTCACTGCCAAGATATAACTAATATTGTTGAAAGTGGTGTTAAATGCCATAAAGCTATAGTCAAGTAACAGTATTATACTTACATCCTACTTTACCAAAATCCACATCGTATATTTTTTTAGATGAAAGTTCCTTAGATAGATCTGCTGTTAATAGATAAATTGCACAGTTTGTTAGGAATGTTTGATGTGTGGCATAAAACTCTTTCTGTCCAGCGAAGTCCCAAACAGCACAGTCGGCAAAAAATTCTTTTGGCAATTCAACATTCATTACATCTGACAAAGTGTCTAATAGTCCTACACACTTTTCACCTTTAAGAGCGACGTCTTTGTGTGTATGAAGTCGAACTGATTCAGCTAAAGATTCCTTCAATTCGTTAGTGAATTGCATGTCCACGTCATTTTTCTGATCCATCACTTTTCCAGGGTAGATGTCTTTGATTTCAGTTACATTCTTAATTTCTTCACCTTTAACATTTCCAAATGGTGTAACTACAAACAGAAATGGTAACTAGAAGTTCATGGTATTATTCTATGGCTTACAATTAAAGCAAGCTGAGTGACAAGTATATTCATTAAGTTCAATGGGTACAATCCCTATTTTATTACTCATGATAGAATTTCTTCATTTTTTGTCTAAAAAAACTTTATCATAAAATCCATTAAAATATACGGTAAAAAAATGTGGTCACCATATTTTGAATGAAAGATTAATGGAACTTCAACTTGTTCTCTTTGTATGTACATGTACAAAGACTGATGGTTATAACAACTTCACTTATGTCCGCTGCTCTTGTTTAAAAGGATTGGTTTTGTGGCTTTCTTTGCAGTAGAAAAAAAAATCACACTTACACCATGAAGACCTATTTCTAGCATTTATTATCTTAAAGAATTCCTGCTTTAGACAAAAAAAAATTGATTTATGCCTTTGTTTGCAGAAACATCCTTTTATTTAGAAAAATGATTTTTTAAGAACCCTCACAATTCAGCTATATCTGTAATGTTACAAGCACGTATTTGTACGGGGCTGTCGTGGTCATGATCGTATGGTTGCTGGATTTACAACTACCCATGCAATTAGTGCCTATCATCACTAATGTTATGAGTTCAAATCCTGCTCAGACGAACTGTACTCGATACAACATTATGTGATAAAGTTTGTTAGCGACTTGCGACAGGTCGGTGGTTTTCTCCGGGTACTCTGGTTTCCTCCACCAGTAAAACTGACCACCACGATATAGCTGAAATATTGTTGAAAGTGACGTTAAGCACCATTACCCCCCCCCTATTTTCACAATTATATGCAATGGCAAAACGTCAACATATCAATGAATAATCTTAGTCCTAGAGTAAAAAATGTGCAAAGCTAACAACAGCTGACCCAGACGGCAAAAACTCACTTAGGTCAAGCAAGCAAAAAACATAGCATGAAAAGTGTTCAATCCACAAGTCAATACATGGCATCCATGATATAGTGTACATCTAGACCTGTTGCTAGTATCTCCTGTATTACTGACAGTAAAATGGTCTTACCACTACAACAATTTTTCTTTAGAAATAAATATCAATAGTACTTTCAAAATTGATCAAATATATTAGATTGTGCCTATACAAGTACTTATGAGTGATTAATGTTCAATGCCAAGAGAGGAATTTTTCAGCTATATCATGGTGAGAACAAGTTACATTTCAATGACAATAATGTCCACTTTGTACTACATCAACATGCTAAGTTTGATTCTAATAGTGCAAGCTCACTGAAACAACAGTCTACTAGCTATATATAGTAGTCATGTCACTCCAATCAGTCACATTATCCTGATTCAGAGCCAATTTCAACCAGTCCTAAATCTACCTATCATAATGATACTGCACAGTAACTAGAGGCTCAGTGGGACGAGTCTGTGTCACTCAACTTTCATTCTGCTTTGAGGAAACTTAATACAGAACCTTCCATACATGTAGATGCTTCATACCAAGTTTCGGTTCATATGGCTAAGCAGAAAAAAGAATTGCATGTGGTGGCCATGTTTGCTAACTGATCAGGACGAAATGAGCAATCTTCATAGAGGACATTCCGTAGATGCTTCCTAGTAAGTTTCGGTGGTAGCCATATTTGCTAACCGATCGGGACGAAACGAGCAATCTTCATAGAGGACATTCCATAGATGCTTCCTACCAAGTTTCGGTTCATTTGGCCCAGCGGTTTCAGATGAGATGATTTTTAAAAATCGGCTAATCAGAAACAAGAATTGCCTGTGGCAGCCATGTTTGGTAATGGATCATAACAAAATGTGCACTCTTTAGAGAGGACCTTCCATAGATGCTTCCTACCAAGTTTCACTTCATTTGGCAGAGGGTTTTCAGAGAAGATTAAAATGTGAATAGTAAACGTATGACAGACGACGGACACCAAGTGATGGCAAAAGCTGTTACACTATATCAGCATTAGTTAATTTCTAAGAGAGATAATATCAAGAGTTATCCTTCTTTTAACAGTTTAGGCAAGAGTTATCTTTCTTTTAACAGAGGAGAAGATTTTTTAGAAATCAACCAATCAGAAACAAGAATTGCCTGTGGCGGCCATGTTTAATAACGGATCGGGACAAAATGAGCAATCTTTATAGAGGACCTTCCATAGATGCTTCCTACCAAGTTTCGGTTCATTTGGCCAAAATTTTCAGAGGAGAAGATTTTTAAAAATCGGCCAATCAGAAACAAGAATTGTCTGTGGCGGCCATGTTTGTTAATGGATCGGGACGAAATGAGCAATCTTTATAGAGGACCTTCCATAGATGCTTCCTACCAAATTTCAGATCAATTGGCTTTGCGGTTTCAGAGGAGAAGATTAAAATATGACGACGGACGACAGACAACGGACGACGGACGCCAAGTGATGGCAAAAGCTCTCGTTAACTATGGCAAGTTGAGCTAAAAATTGTAACATGTCTATTGGTGGTTCTTTAAAGATTTACTTAATTTCCCCATTTGAGGCTTCCTAATACCTCTCCCCAGATGATTTGGGGGGATCAACCAAATTTTATTTATACAAATCTGAATATCCTCTTCTCAAAGACCTTCCCTGCCAAGCTTTGTTCAAATTGGTTGAGGAGTTTTGCAGAAGAAGATAAATATGGAAAGTAAGTGTACAGAGGACAAAGGTCCTCAGTGATGGCAAAAGTTCACACTGCCATTGGCTAGGTGAGCTAAAAATGGCATGGTAGTTCAGCATTACTGACAGGACCACACACCAGTAATTTCCATGGGAACATCTTGAAGGAGAGGTTCTGCTCGGTTGTTTCTTCTCTTTGTTTCTGGTAATATTGTGTCTTTATCTGTAAGTGCTCTCTTCATTCTGACATTTCTGTCTTGTTCTACTGTATCCTCTAAAATAAATGATCAAATAATGATTTATAATGTTTGTTTGTTTGTTTGATGGTGTTTAACGTCACTTTCAACAATATTTCATTTATATCGTGGCTGTCAGTTTTATTGGTGGAGGAAACCGGAGGACCCGGAGAAAACCACCGACCTGTCGCAAGTCACTGACAAACTTTATCACATAATGTTGTACACCTTGCCCTGATCAAGATTTGAAATTACAACATCAATGGTGATAGGATCTGATTGCATAGGTAGTTGTAAATCCAACTACCAAACATTCATGGCCATGACGGCCCCCTTGATTTATAATTACCTTGTGTCTTGTGCATCTAAGAATTGTTTAACATTGATGATAATTACATTTTAATCTTACTTCTTTGGTGATTGTGTTGGATTAACCTTAATTTGTAAAATTACAGTAACAATAATGAAAAGTTCTGTTTTCCAAATATTTAACACACAAACTATACTGTCAAACTGTACATTGTACTTGATAAATACCTTCATTGAGTATCCATTTTCCATCACTAAGTCTGATTTTACATTTACGGATTACGACATCAATCCCATCAGTACTAGTGACATCATCAATGTCTTCTCCTAAAAGCCGTCGCATCAAACAAGTTTTTCCAACTCCATTCTCACCTACAATCATCAGTCGTATGTAGTATCTCCGTTCAGTTCCAGACTTGATTATTTCTAAATACTTCTCTTTGTCTTTCTCATCCATCTGTAAAATCTGGTCTGGTATTGTTGATTTAGCTAAATGAAAGAAATCACACATATTCTACAATTCTAACCAATAAAATGTGCCTCACCTGCATTTCTACTGAACAAAAGATTTTTTGCAAAATCAACCTTGATAGCAGTTTTTTATTTTGATTTTATTCAACTCCAGTATAAAAAAACTATAAAATAACTAGAGGCTCGGTGGGCTGAGCCTGTGTTACTCACCTGTCATTTTGCTTTGAGGAAACTTTATCCATATGTGCTTCCTACCAAATTTCAATTTATTTGGCAAAATGGTTTTAGAGGAGATTTTTTTTTAATTGGCCAATCAGAAACATGAACTGTCTATGGTGGCCATATTAGTTGTATGATCGGCACAAAATAACAATTCATTGTTCTGCCTAGTTTCAGAGGAGATGATTTTCCTTAAATTTCAGCCAATCAGAGGAGAAGATTCAAATGTGAAAAATTAACAGACGATGGATGCCAAGTGATGTTAAAAGCTCACATGGCTTTCGGCCAGGTGAGCTAAAAAGACATTAACTTATGCAATAACTAATTCAAATTTTATTTTAATATTGTTAACTATGATGGTAAACATCTGACCATGCTACCGTTTCAATTGTTTTTTCTGGATTCAGTAATTTATTTAACTACAGGTGAGCCTGTATCGCTCACCTGACATAAATAAGCCCTATTAAGAATGTCTGCATGCCGAATACATCTAAGTTACTATTAAAATCCCATAGAGTTCTATGTTAAAACTATGTCTGCTCATGGCAGCCATCTTGGATGGAGGTCGTGGTCACCGGACACAATTTTGATAGTATACTACCCAAGGATAATCCATGCCATGCCATGTTTGCTTTAAATTGGCTGACTGGTTTCAGAGGAGAAGACTTTTAAACACTTTTCCCATAGGGTCCTATGTTTAGACTATGTCCGCTGACGGCGTCCATTTTGGACCGAGATTGGGGTCACTGAACACAATTTTGGAAGTTAACCACCTAAGGACCATCGATGACATGTTTGCTATACTGGCTTACTGGTTTCAGAGGAGAAGATTTTAAAACATTCTTTCTCATAGGGTCCTATGTTAAAACTATGTCCGCTGAAGGTGGCCATCTTGGTTGGAGGTCAGGGTCACCAGCCACAATTTTGAAAATTGACCACTTAAGGACCATCCATGCCATGTTTGCTTTAAATTGGCTTACTGGTTTCAGAGGAAATCTTTTTTAAACATTTTCCCCATAGGGTCCTATGTTAAAACTATGTCCGCTGACGGTGGCCATCTTGGATGGAGGTCAGGGTCACAGGACATAATTTTGAAAGTTGACCACCTAAGGACCATTCATGCTATGTTTGCTTTAAATGGACTTACTGGTTTCAGAGGAGAAGATTTTTAAACATTTTTTCCATGGGGTTAAAACTAAGTCGATTCATGGTGGACATCTTGAACTTCTGATCGGTAAACGATTCACAAGTTTAGTACAGGACCACCCAATGATCATTCCTGCAAAGTAACAATTCAATTGGCTTGGTGGTTTCTGACAAGAAGATTTTTTAAATTTGAGCCAATGAGAACACATTATGGAACCTGGCAGCCATGTTGAATTTCAAATCAGCACCAGATTGAGAGATCTATGATGTTAAAGTCATCCAAGTTTGAGCTACTGAAGTACAAATGTAAAAAAACAAACCTTTAACAAGTACAACTGCTTTTGTTGTCTTTCCTCTAGCCATTAGTGCATATTTTCCACCATCATTTTTGCTCAATTTCTTAAATTTCAAAATATGAGCATTGTTATGAATCTCTGGGACGATGTTTTTGGATGCTTCAATAACTTTTTCATCTTTTAGCCAGGTGACAGAAATGTCCTTCTCAGCAAGTTCACAAACTAAAGATAAGCTCTGATCCTCAATACATGTTACATTTTCAAGGTGTTTTGTAATCACAGCTGTTTAAAATAAAACATATACAAATGTAATAATAAAACTGTCATTTAACATATATTCTCTGACAACCTGTAAGCTTATATGATGTAGCTAATAGACCTTTTACACATTCTCGATTTGAATCTAAAATTATGTTTTTATACAAATTTTTCCCTTACGATTGGCAAAACGGTACCCGGTCTAGCAAGCTTTAAGAACAATGGAAGGACAACAAATCTGAGTGTAATTCTCTCATAATTTGTAGATATTTGAACCTTTAAAAAAATCAGAGGATAATTTTATAGCAAATAGAAAATTCACAAGTTGTTACAGCATTAAAATTATGAATTTATTAAGGGGGGAAATATATCTTAATTTCATTGAACTTTGCATGAAAGAAAGGGGACCCTTTTTTCTCACCCCTTGGATAAAGTAGTCAGTTAATTTAGATGAAAAAGATTTTTCTATCTTACCCCGGCTCCAGGGTAAGACAAGCTACACACCGTTTTTCCCACAAAATTGTTTTCCATTGTTTAATTAAATTGGCGGTTTATAGTGTCTTGGCAGTATTTTTAATGTATTTCACAATAAAATACAATGTAATATATTATAAATGCTACTACAACAGCGATAGAAAGAGATGAGAAAAAGAGGAAAAAAATGGTAAAAGGTGCAAGATTTTGTTATTGTAGAATCTATCACAAGTTTGTTAACTTTATTATTTTGAACCTCTTTAAATTGTAAAACGAAAATCTTGTTTTATTTTATTACGTGGCATTCTGGTCCTGTGATACGGTTCGCAAATTAATGCGCCAAACTACATAAAAAGGAAACAAACATTGACACGGTAGAAAGGGGTGAGAAAAAGAGTCAAACACTGTAAAAGGTGCAAGATAGTAAATTCTGTGACACCCTCGGGTAAGATTTAAATCCTACCCTCGGGTGTCACAGATTTTACTATCTTGCACCTCTCCCGGTGTTAGACCCTATATTTCTGTTTAAATAGAAATAACTCCTGAAAAGCACATAATTAGAGAATCAAAGTTGAAAATCTGCAAGTGGTCTACTGGCATATAACTACAATGCCTTTCCAGAAGTTTTAATAGGCTGTTAGATATAAATTAGGAACACCCAAATCAAGAATTGCCAGGGAAACTTTATGTAAAAGAAGATCTGACTCATTGAAATGAAACCAAATGAAAGATATTTTTGAGCTAAAAGTAAGAGCAGAGATGAAAGTGTTGACTGATGAAAAAAACCAGGATACATGTATTCCCTATACCTTCATTTTCTAGCTGACACATTTAATTCCAAATATTTTTTTCAAAAAAAGAAGAAATATCCCAAGCAGAGGAAATATTTCCATCTCTGTAATAAACATAATGCAAACAATAACTTGTTGTACCTTTCACAGTCAATATGGCTGAACTAATTTTGTCTCTTATCTTGAAGACATATTTTCCACCATCTTTAATTTCACTTTGGAATATATTAAGTTGATGTATTCTGCCGTTAACAGTAGGATATATTTGACTAGACTGAACCACTCTAGAGTCATCTTTGTACCAAATACCATCAATGTCTTCTACAGAAACTTCACAACTCATTACAATGGTGCTGCCTTCCAAACATGTTGTATCAACAAGGTGATTACTGATTAAAGCTGGTAAAATAAAACAAAAAAAATAATTCTTACATGTCACTTCCATGATAATCAATTTACACTATATATCTTTTTTATTTTCCGATGATAAAAATTTGTCAACATGTCACTTCAAAGATAATCAATTTACACTATATATCTTTTTTATTTTCCAATGATAAAAATTTGTCAATCTACAAAAATATGTACGTCTGCCAAATTGGAATTAAAATTGACCTGAAAGTAAGAACATCCCTGAAAGACCTCCAAGATAACATTTCTGGCTACTTTAGTGACTTGGCATGTAGTTGTTGTGAAGAAGAAATCAGTAACACTTCAGTCAACCAGAGACCAGGGCAGCCATCTTGAATACAGAGTTGCTCTGTAACAATTCTTCTTGAGGATCCCAAGAGGAAAATTTCTTGTAGGTCTGGTGAGCTGCCATGCAGTCATTCTGGAGAAAACATCATAAATGTCTCAGTTAATCAGAGGTAAAGTCTGCAATCTTGAATTTCAAATGACTCCTTAAAGTAACAATACTTCTTAAAAAGCTCTAGAGGAACCTTTCTGGCAAGTTGGACGACTTGAAATACAATATTTCTGGGGAACAAGTCGAAAATGTTACAGCAAATCAAAGGGTGGGGCAGCCATTTTGAATTCCATCAAGAGAAGAAGTCTAAAATGTCACTGCCAATTAGAGGGTAGGGCGACCATCTTGGACTTTAAATCACTCTGAAAAGAAACAAGACTTCTTTAGGATCTCCTAGAAAAGAACATTTGATGTACATTTGGTGTCTGGGTATGTAGTGGTTCTAAAGAAGAAGTTAAAATTGTGAAAAGTCTAAACATAAATATGGAATGACAGACCTCCAAAGATGGATGGATAGACAGACAGACTTTTGTATTAGAAAAGCTAACTTCAGCGTCTGACTCAAGATGAGCTAAAAATATTTACCTTTTACTGTCAATTTGGCCTCACTAGTACTTTGTTTTACTTTTATCGAGTACTTTCCTCCATCTTTCATTTCTGTTCTTGGTATTGACAGCTCATGAATTTTACCATGCATTTTCAGAATAA
Organism: Bathymodiolus brooksi; assembly: GCA_963680875.1. NCBI lineage: Eukaryota > Metazoa > Mollusca > Bivalvia > Mytilida > Modiolidae > Bathymodiolus > Bathymodiolus brooksi. Next base: position 16,118,508 of record OY804579.1, read on the forward strand.
TATCAGTAGAAGGGATTATCTCAACGTTATCTTTATACCAAGTTACAGCAGTTTCATCCTCGATAATTTCACAGGACAAGCAAGCAATCTCTCCCTCAACACAACAAACATCTTGCAGTGGTTTCTTTATCAAGGCTGAAGAATATAAATATAAACAATTTCAATCTTCACTGAAACAAGAGCTGACATTTCGTATGGTAGTTGGACTTACAACTACCTGTACAATCAGTACCTTACAACTACCTGTACAATCAGTACCTATCACCACTAAAGTTGTGAGTTCGAATCCCATTCTTGGCAAGGTGTACTCATACAAAAGTATGTGAAAGTTTGTGACTTGCGACAGGTCATTGGTTTTCTCCAGGTACTCTGGTTCCCTCCACTAATACAACTGACCACCACAATATAACTGAAATATTGTTGAAAGTGGCATTAAACACTATAACTCTAACCCAATCCCTCTTTTATTCATCATCGAATGACAATGTACCGGTAAATAGAAACAGAAAACTTTATTCAATATAAACAACAAATTCATTTTATATATTTTATATGGAAAAATTAAAGCTAGGCAAACATGTTTGGAAAGAGAATCCTAGTGGCTAACATCTATAAAATATAAAATATAAACATCTTTACTTCATATTCTTACTACATGTATCGCTACATCTTTTAGTTTAATTCTAAGCTGATGAAAATTTAGAAGAATTAAACCTCACTTACTTCTTGAATCTGTGGACTTTGCATTATTTATAAGGGACATCAAATATTCTGAAATTTAAAAGGAGAATATTATTAGATTTCTAACATCTATCTTTCATTTGCATGTACATATAAATTTTAATGTTTTTCCCTAAATCATTAAACTAAGTTTGTCTTGGAAACCAATCAGATTAGTTTCCCTACATGTACATTAATTCCAATCTGACATCATTTTTTGGTAATCTCCATTGAAAAAAATCCAGAGTTTGCTGTACCTGTAGATTAATAAAAACAATATGATTTTTTTTAGACAATCTCCAAGTCTGTAATAAGATTACTTCATTGTTCATATGTATGAATATTTCAGTGATTTTCATCCCAAACTGGTATTTCTTAGTCTGTGATAAGACAAATATTTGATAATGTACCACATTAAAACAAGTCAAATTCCCCATAAAGAAAATTCCACAATTGGGTACTGAAAATCACATCATATCTATTCAATAATGCATTTAATTTTGTGGTTTTCACTGGCATAGTTTCAACAAAATAACATCATGGACATGATCGTATGGTACATGTAGTAAGAGATTTACATCTATTTAGGTAATCAGTGCCTATCACCAATAATTAATATAAAGCAGTGAGTTTTATTACTGCCCATGGCCATTAATCATGAAATTCATCTGTATCTTAAAGCTCAAGTTAAATTTAACATGATTAAATGACAATAAATTACAATTGTTACTGGTATCTGATATTTTTTCATTCTGTGAGTGAGTTGACTGATTGTTGTTTAATGCCAACTCAGCAATTTTTCAGCTACATTTTGTATATCATGAGAAGAACAAGTTAATTTTAAATGAGATGATGATGAGGTCTGCTTTGTACTAGACCAACATGCTGAGTTGGATTTTTATAGTGCTAGCTCACTGAAACAACAGTCCGCGAGATAGACATGTCGCCCCACTCAGACACACACTGATTCTGAGTCAACCCGTCTTTGCTCTTTCTCCTTAATGCTGCGTGCTTAGCGGAGAAACAACAAATACCAATTTTATAGTTTTTGGTTTGACCCGACCGGGGCTCGAACCCACAATCTACCTCACTCGAAGTGAGCATGCTAACCATTACACCACTGATGTGGTTATCATTCTATGAATATTGATACCAATATGAAAATGATCAATCTTTAACATTCATTAATAATTACAACTTTACCTGATATTTCATTTAGTAGTGTGAACTCTTTTTCTTTATTAGCAAGATTTGCAAGAATTTGTTCAGAAACGCCATCCATACAGCAGGTTTCTAGATTTTGAAATTCAGAGACCAATTCATTTTTCTTCTTATTCAATGCCAATTCTAATCTTTGTGCTATTTCTTTAAATTGTTTGAAAGACTCTGTCAGCTCTTGGTCTGAAACATTTGTATTTCCTCTATGTAATATTTCATTTCGTGATTTTCGAAATCTCTCCAGGTCATCACCAATTGTTGTTTCTGTTAACACTGGACCTCCCTGTGGTTCCCATCCTCTTGTTGGTGGTGGAATAAGTTTGAGGTTTCTTAGTAGCTTATAAATCAATGGTATATCAAAATCTGCATAACCATCTGTGTTAGCCTTACGGATATTAAGCCACTCGTTTGCATTCAATTTGTTCTTCAAATAACTATTGCTTAAACAATCATTTAGAATTCTACTCGTTGGCTCATAAAATAGAAGCAATTGCTGCAACAACTTTGGTATCAAACTTTGAGATGCATGGCCGAGACGAGCATAGTTAGTTTTAGCACAGGATGAAATATCTCCTGCATATGTTGCCATGTCAAAATAGCCAAGACAATCTCACGTTTCATATTCAAAATAACCCTGGTTAACTTTGACATTCATCTCCTAGACAGACATACAATGTAGCTACTTTTCCCCTCAAAGAAGGAAATATTTCTTGTAAATATATCACCATATCAGAATTATATGCTTCATCTTAACACATCTTAGTCAATAATTCTGCAATATACAAGAAATATATTAGAATTTTATAATTTCCATCACTAGTTTGTGCCAAAAACCACTACCCCTAAAGCCCAATCTTGTAAAAATTGTTTCGTGCTAGTGAAAATCTCAGGCTAGTTTTGTGAAAATGCTTTTGGCACAGACATGAAACACTAGTATTTTGTAATGTACATGTACTTCACTTACATAAAGCTACTATTAAAATAACTCAAGTCAAGATTTTATACTAACTCTATCAGAACCTGTATACATGTACAGTGAAATCCTGTCTAAATCAAATGCTCTATGCCTTTGGACCATCTTTTTAGTGTGGAATTGACAGTTGTTCAAATAAGACAGGTTAAATCTGAAAAGATTTCAGATAAGTGGACTATTTTTGATGTTCCGTGTACATAGGATTCCAGCTTATCCAGGGTCAGGTTTTAAAACTAGAGGCTCAGTGGGCTGAGCCTGTGTCGATCACCATTCATTCTGCTTTGAGGAAACTTAATACAGAACCTTCCATAGGTGCTCCCCACCAAGTTTCGGTTCATTTGGCTAAGCAGTTAGGGACCAACCATTTAACTTGAAGGGGAGGGTTATGGTTTTTTGTTTCATTCAGAATTTTTTTTTCGGACAACACAAGAGTTAGAATATTTATTTTTTTTGTCGCGCAAAGCGTGAATTTTTTTTCCAGAATTTAACATTAGGTTATATGACAAAAACTCTGAATCAGATTTTTTTTTCCCTCCACCAAAATCAGAATATTTTTTTCAGCAACATTGGGAATCAGAATATTTTTTTAGAAAAAAAACATAACCCCCCCCCCCTTCAAAATAAATGGTCGTTCCCTTACAGAGAAGAAGATTTTTAGAAATCGACCCATCATAAACAAGAATGGTCTGTGGTGGCCATTTTATTAACGGATGGGAACTAAATGCACAATATTTATAGATGACCTTCCAAATCTTGATTCATTCGGCAAAGCGGTTTCAGAGAAGAAGATTTTTTTAGAAATCAACCATTGAGAAACAAGAATTTCCTGTGGCGGCCATGTTTGTTAATAGAACGGAACTAAATCAGTATTCTTTATAATAGAGAACCTTCCATAGAGGATTCCTACCAAGTTTCGATTCATTTGGCCAAGCGGTTTCAGAGGAAACATTTTTTTTAGAAATCAACCAATCAGAAACAAGAATTGCCTGTGGCGGCCATGTTTGTTAACGGATCGAAAATAAATGAGCAATCTTTATTGAGGACCTTCCAAGGCTGCTTCCTCCGAAATTTCGATTCATTTGGCCAAGCGGTTACAGAGGAATCAACCAATCAGAAACAAGAATTGTCTGTGGCGGCCATGTTAGTTAACAGATCGGGACGAAATGAGCAATCTTTATAGAGGACCTCTCATAGATGCTTCCTACCAAATTTCAGATCAATTGGCTTTGCGGTTTCAGAGGAGAAGATTAAAATATGACGATGGACGACAGACAACGGACGACGGACACCAAGTGATGGCAAAAGCTCTCGTTAACTATGGCAAGTTGAGCTAAAAATTGTAACATGTCTATTGGTGGTTCTTTAAAGATTTACTTAATTTCCCCATTTGAGGCTTCCTAATACCTCTCCCCAGATGATTTGGGGGGATCAACCAAATTTTATTTATACAAATCTGAATATCCTCTTCTCAAAGACCTTCCCTGTCAAGCTTTGTTCAAATTGGTTGAGGAGTTTTGCAGAAGAAGATAAATATGGAAAGTAAGTGTACAGAGGACAAAGGTCCTCAGTGATGGCAAAAGTTCACACTGCCATTGGCTAGGTGAGCTAAAAATGGCATGGTTCATTTGGCAAAGCGGTTTCAGAGGAGAAGATTTTAAACTAGAGGCTCAGGTGAGCCTGTATCGCTCACCTGACATAAATAAGTCCTCTTAAGAATGTCTGCATGCCGAATACATCTAAGTTACTATTCACATCCCATACTGCCATAGGGTTCTATGTTAAAACTATGTCTGCTCATGGCAGCCATCTTGGATGGAGGTCGTGGTCACCGGACACAATTTTGAAAGTATACTACCCAAGGACCATCCATGCCATGTTTGCTTTAAATTGGCTGACTGGTTTCAGAAGAGAAGACTTTTAAACAATTTTCCCATAGGGTCCTATGTTAAAACTATGTCTGCTGACGGTGGCCATTTTGAACCGAGATCGGGATCACTGAACACAATTTTGGAAGTTGACCATCTAAGGACCATCGATGACATGTTTGCTATATTGGCTTACTGGTTTCAGAGGAGAAGATTTTAAAACATTTTTTCTCATAGGGTCCTATGTTAAAACTACAGTATGTCCGCTGAAGGCGGCCATCTTGGATGGAGGTCAGGGTCACTGGACACAATTTTGAAAATTGACCACTTAAGGACCATCCATGCCATGTTTGCTTTAAATTGGCTTACTGGTTTCAGAGAAGAAGATTTTTAAACATATTTCCCATAGGGTCCTATGTTAAAACTATGTCCACTGATGGTGGCCATCTTGGATGGAGTTTTGGGTCACTGGACACAATTTTGAAAGTTGACCATTTAAGGACCATTCATGCCATGTTAGCTTTAAATTGGCTTACTGATTTCAGAGGAAATTTTTTTTAAACATTTTTCCCATAGGGTCCTATGTTAAAAATATGTTTGCTGATGGTGGCCATCTTGGATGGAGGTCAGGGTCACAGGACATAATTTTGAAAGTTGACCACCTAAGGACCATTCATGCCATGTTTGCTTTAAACTGACTTACTGGTTTCAGAGGAGAAGACTTTTAAACATTTTTTCCATAGGGTCCTATGTTAAGATTAAGTCGAGTCATGGTGGCCATCTTGAATTTTCGATCAGCAAACGATTCATAAATTTAGTAAAGGACCACCCAATGATCATTCCTGCAAAGCCACAATTCAATTGGCTTAGTGGTTTCTAACAAGAAGATTTTTAAAATTTCGACCAATCAGAACACATTATGGGCCCTGGTAGCCATGTTGGATTTCCGATCAGCGCCAAAAACAAAAATCTTGTATATGACCATACAATGAACAGTTCTGCCAAGTTTGATTCAAATCTGTTATGTGGTTTCAGAAAAAAAGATGAAAATGTGAAATTCCCATAGAGTCCTATGTTAAACTAAGTCGAGTCATGGCGGCCATCTTGAATTTCCGATCGGCAAACGATTCACAAGTTTAGTACAGGACTACCCAATGATCATTCCTGCAAAGTCACAATTCAATTGGCTTAGTGGTTTCTAACAAGAAGATTTTTAAAATTTCGACCAATCAGAACACATTATGGGCCCTGGCAGCCATGTTGGATTTCCGATCAGCGCCAAAAACAAAAATCTTGTATATGACCATCCAATGAACATTTCTGCCAAGTTTGGTTCAAATCTGTTTTGTGGTTTCAGAAAAAAAGATGAAAATGTGAAATTCCCATAGAGTCCAATGTTAAACTAAGTCGAGTCATGGCGGCCATCTTGAATTTCCGATCGGCAAACGATTCACAAATTTAGTACAGGACCACCCAATGATCATTCCTGCAAAGTCACAATTCCATTGACTTAGTGGTTTCTGACAAGAAGATTTTTAAAATTTCAGCCAATGAGAACACATTATGGACCCTGGCAGCCATGTTGGATTTCAAATCAGCACCAAAAACACAAATCTGGTAGAGGACCATCCAGTGAACATTTCTGGCAAGTTTGGTTGAAATCTGTTCAGCGGTTTCAGAGAAGAAGATTTAAATGTGAAAAGCTAACGGACGACGGACGCTTACCCATGACAAAAGCTCACATGGCCTATGGCCAGGTGAGCTAAAAATCGAGAAAGCATCAGAGATGCAACAGCCGAGTTGCAAGTCAAATTCATTTGGTCAAACTGGATTCCTGTTTTCAAGATTTATCAATGTTATGTGCCAAGTATCAATCTTCTGGCATTGTTGGTTCACAAGAAGAAGATTTTTAAATATTAAAATAATTAATCATTTTAGGCCCCCTCTTGGGCCCTTCTTTGGACCCCAGACATACCGAACATAACTTTGGAAGAGGATCATGCAAGGACCATTTGGGCAAAGTTTGGTTAAAATTGACAAAATGGTTTCAGAGATATGTGTAATTCTCAAAAAAACTTCCGGTAGAGGATGGGGATGACCCTGCACCGCAACTCTTGGGGCATTTAATTTGTCTATTCACCCTGATCATAAATATATATGGTTTAGGGGTGGGGATTTCAACCATTAAAAAGTTCACTTCAGGTATGGGGTGGGGTATGACCCCCCTCCCCGGGGCCTGAGCTATAAGGTATTTAATTTGCCTAGTCACCCTGATCATAAATATATATGGCTTAGGGGTGGGGATCTCAACCATTAAAAAGTTCACTTCAGGTAGGGGGTGGGGTATGCCCCCCGGGGCCTGAGCTATAAGGCATTTAATTTGCCTAGTCACCCTGATCATAATTATATATGGTTCAAGGGTGGGGATCTCAACCATTAAAAAGTTCACTTCAGGTAGTGGGTGGGGTATGACCCCCCATGGCCTGAGCTATAAGGCATTTAATTTGCCTAGTAACCCTGATCATAAATATATATGGTTTAGGGGTGGGGATCTCAACCATTAAAAAGTTCACTTCAGGTAGGGGGTGGGGTATGACCCTGGGGCCTGAGCTATAATGCAATTAATTTGCCTAGTAACCCTGATCATAAATATATATGGTTTAGGGGTGGGGATCTCAACCATTAAAAAGTTCACTTCAGGTAGGGCGTGGGGTATGACCCTGGGGCCTGAGCTATAATGCATTTAATTTGCCTAGTTACCCTGATCATAAATATATATGGTTTAGGGTGGGGATCTCGGTCACATTTTTTAAAATCAGATTCCCCAGTGGGGTGGGGCTGAGCCCCGGGGATAAAAAATGTTGAATGCACAACTTCACATTGGCATCTGCACCCATGTCAAATATTAAGTTTCTATCTTTTGTAGTTTCAGAGAAATGTGTAATTCTCAAAATATGTACTTTTTCTATAGAAAACCATGATTTTACAAGAAAAAAACAATAGATTAATCTGAATTTCGAACTCGCTCTAAATAATAGTATAATAATGCTTCCTACCAAAATTTATGTTGATCAGCCAAAAACTAAGAGCGCTATCACGTTAACGAAGATAATTCTCAAAATATATACTTTTTCTATAAAAAACCCTGATTTTACAAGAAAAAAACAATAGATTAATCTGAATTTCGAACTCGCTCTAAATAATAGTGTAATAATACTTCCTACCAAAAATTATGTTGATCAGCCAAAAACTAAGAGCGCTATTGTGTTAACGAAGATAGGCTAAGATACGCCCGCCCGCCCGCCTTTCGCCAAAACATAAGATGACTACAACTTCGTTGCAACTCGGCTAAAAATTGGTCAATCAGAAACAATAATTGCCTATGGCAGCCATGTTTGTAAATGGATCGGAATGAAATGAGCATTCTTTATAGAGGACCTTCCAAGGATGCCTCCTACCGAGTTTCGATTCATTTGGCAAAGCAGTTTTAGAGGAGACGACTTTTTAGAAATCAACCTATCAGAAACAATAATTTTCTGTGGCGGCCATGTTTGTTAACGGATCGGAAATAAGGGGGTTTCAGAGGAGAAGATTAAAATGTGAAAAGTTAACGGACGACAGACGACGGATGCCAAGTAATGGCAAAAGCTCACATTGCCTTTGGCAATGTGAGCTAAAAATGTATTGGATAATTAAAATTAGATCTCCTCACTCTCTATCCTTTTCTTTTCTTATTGATGACGCAGGTCATCATATATCAGATCAATCTAAAATTCTCCTTCAACAACACGATTTTTACAAAACATTGTATTCAACAACAAATTTAGATTGTAATGACGAGTCCTTTTTTAATCATAATATTAAACTCACAGAAGAACAAAAATACTTGTGTGAAGGTAATATAACATTTAAAGAATGTGCCCTATCACTGAAGTTAATGACAAATGGAAAAAGTCCAGGTTCTGATGGATATACTGTAGATTTTTATAAATTTTTTTGGGAAGATATTGGTCCATTGCTTTATAGGTCATTATATTTAGCCTATGAGTCTGGAAGCTTCACTGATTTTCAGTATCAGGGAGTCATAACATGTATTCCAAAAGAAGGAAAGGACAGGCATTTTATTGGCAACTGGAGACCAATAAGTTTATTAAATACTGACCTTAAAATAGCTTCTGCTGTAATTGCTAATAGAATTAAACCTCTATTACCATTTATTATTAGTGATACACAAAAAGGTTTTATAAAAGGAAGATTTATTGGGGAAAATACAAGACTGTTGTATGATTTGATGCATTATCTTGAACAACATAACAAAACCGGTCTTTTACTTCTTGTAGATTTCGAGAAAGCATTTGATTCAGTTGAATGGAAATTTTTGAAAAAAGCCCTCTCAAGTTTTAATTTTGGACCATCTGTTTGTAAATGGTTTGAACTATTCTATTCAAAAGCCAAAAGTTGTGTTATAAATAATGGTCACATGTCAAATTTTTTTTCTCTAGAAAGAGGCTGTCGACAAGGTGATCCGCTTTCACCTTATTTGTTTATAATCGGTGTGGAGCTGCTTTCATTAAAATTGAAGGCCAACCAAGACATTCATGGTATTATTATCAATGAAGTTGAATCTCTCATAAGTTTGTATGCTGATGATACCTTTCTTATTCTAGATGGCAGTGAAAATTCATTGAGGGAGGCTCTTGAATGTTTTGAATCTTTTTACAAGGTGTCTGGTTTAAAAATGAATTCATCCAAAACAAAAGCTGTGTGGGTTGGAAACAAGAAGTATTCAGATCAAATTATTTGTCCAAATATGAAACTAAATTGGTCTCATGAAAACTTTAAGGTTTTGGGAATTGATTTTTCACTTGATTTAAACTGTATTACAGATATAAATTTTACCAAAAAAATCAAGGAGGTTAAGGCAATACTAAAAAGTTGGCAGCATAGAAAACTGACATTACTTGGTAAAATTACAGTTATAAAAAGTCTTGCACTACCAAAGCTAATTCATTTACTGACATCTTTACCAAATTTACCTCAGACAAAAATAAATGATTTAAATTCACTTTTTTATAAATTCATATGGAACGGGAAGTCAGATAAGATAAAGCGAAGTACCTTAATCGGTGATATATATCAGGGGGGTTTGAAAATGATAGATCTTCAATCATTTAATATTTGTCTGAAAGTAGGTTGGATTAAACGATTATTTTCCAATTTAGATGGTGATTGGCAAAAAGTATTATTATTCAATCTTCAAAGCTATGCTGGTGAAAGAATTTTAACTTTTCAGAAAGAAAAGCTAAAGGAAGTTGCTATGAAGCTTACAAATCCTTTTTGGAAAGATGTTCTGTCTAGCTATCATTTTGCAAAACCTTATACAAAGATGAATACTAATGAACTATTGTCTCTTGATATCCTTAATTTTGTACCAGTAACTGATTTAAATTATTATATTAGATGGATAGAACATAATGTGCAGTATTTATGTGATCTTATTGACCCACATTCTGGTAATTTTTATACTTTTGAACAGACTAGAAATAAACTGAATACCAATAATTTTTTGAAGTACTATAGTCTGGTGTCAAATGTTCCCAAGTACATCAAAGATCATCTGAAGGAAAACTGTGTAAATGTAAATTTCGACATACTTAGTAAAAAGGATGCCCATTTAGAGAGAATAGTTCATAGTAAAAATGTTAGGTTTGTTTATAAAGGTCTTGTGAATGCAATCATTTCTTTACCAACAGAAAAATTTTCCAAATGGGAAAAACTTCTTAATTGTGAAATAACAAATTGGTCAAAATATTTTATTATTTTAAAAAAATCTTGTAGAAACTCATATCTTCAAAATTTTCAATTTAAATTGTTACACAGGATCATTCCTACCAATTCCTTTTTACATAAAATAAAGCTCAAGAATACTAATTTATGTACATTTTGCAAAATTCATGATGAAACTATTGAACATCTATTCTTTGACTGTCCTGTGACACAAATTTTTCTCAAATCTTTGTCAAAACAATTAAAACAATATTACAAGAATTTGATTTTTGACAAAAAAGAATATTTCTTTGGTTTTGAGTCAGGGGATCTTCTTGTTAATTTGATTTCAATTATTGCAAAAAAATTACATCTTCAAGTGCAAACTCAATGAACAAAGGCTAAATATTGTAGAATTTAAACATAAAATTATGTGGTACCGTTCACTTGAACAATATATATCAAAGAAAAACAATACCATTTTAGCATTTGAAAAAATGTGGACCCCTTTACAATATATTTTCAACTAATCATAATATTTTTTGTTTGTTTGATTCATATAGTGATGAGATTCTTTTTTCAGCTTTTTTGATTAAGTACAAAATGTCAGGAGCAATCAAATATTTTAGAAAAACAAAATGGTAAGAGAGTGTGTGTGAAAGATGAATGAAAGTGTTTATTACTATTATATATTATTATTTCTTTATTTTGTTTATCAAAATATAAAACCAATGTAGTCACAAAACTTATTTTTGAAAACTCCTGTCACACCCTAGTCAGGTGGTGATGTAAGGGAATTTATAAAATCCTGACTATAGGGAAAAAAAAAAAAAAAAAAAAAAAAAAAAAAAAAAAATTGTCTGTGGCAGCCATGTTTGTTAATGGATCGGGACAAAATGAGCAATCTTTAGAGAGGACCTTCCATAGATGCTTCCTACCAAGTTTCACTTCCATTGGCTGAGGGGGTTTCAGAGGAGAAGATTAAAATGTGAAAAGTTAACGGACGACAGACGACGGATGCCAAGTAATGGCAAAAGCTCACATTGCCTTTGGCATTTGCAATGTGAGCTAAAAATGTATTGGATAATTAAAATTAGATCTCCTCACTCTCTATCCTTTTCTTTTCTTATTGATGACGCAGGTCATCATATATCAGATCAATCTAAAATTCTCCTTCAACAACACGATTTTTACAAAACATTGTATTCAACAACAAATTTAGATTGTAATGACGAGTCCTTTTTTAATCATAATATTAAACTCACAGAAGAACAAAAATACTTGTGTGAAGGTAATATAACATTTAAAGAATGTGCCCAATCACTGAAGTTAATGACAAATGGAAAAAGTCCAGGTTCTGATGGATATACTGTAGATTTTTATAAATTTTTTTGGGAAGATATTGGTCCATTGCTTTATAGGTCATTATATTTAGCCTATGAGTCTGGAAGCTTCACTGATTTTCAGTATCAGGGAGTCATAACATGTATTCCAAAAGAAGGAAAGGACAGGCATTTTATTGGCAACTGGAGACCAATAAGTTTATTAAATACTGACCTTAAAATAGCTTCTGCTGTAATTGCTAATAGAATTAAACCTCTATTACCATTTATTATTAGTGATACACAAAAAGGTTTTATAAAAGGAAGATTTATTGGGGAAAATACAAGACTGTTGTATGATTTGATGCATTATCTTGAACAACATAACAAAACCGGTCTTTTACTTCTTGTAGATTTCGAGAAAGCATTTGATTCAGTTGAATGGAAATTTTTGAAAAAAGCCCTCTCAAGTTTTAATTTTGGACCATCTGTTTGTAAATGGTTTGAACTATTCTATTCAAAAGCCAAAAGTTGTGTTATAAATAATGGTCACATGTCAAATTTTTTTTCTCTAGAAAGAGGCTGTCGACAAGGTGATCCGCTTTCACCTTATTTGTTTATAATCGGTGTGGAGCTGCTTTCATTAAAATTGAAGGCCAACCAAGACATTCATGGTATTATTATCAATGAAGTTGAATCTCTCATAAGTTTGTATGCTGATGATACCTTTCTTATTCTAGATGGCAGTGAAAATTCATTGAGGGAGGCTCTTGAATGTTTTGAATCTTTTTACAAGGTGTCTGGTTTAAAAATGAATTCATCCAAAACAAAAGCTGTGTGGGTTGGAAACAAGAAGTATTCAGATCAAATTATTTGTCCAAATATGAAACTAAATTGGTCTCATGAAAACTTTAAGGTTTTGGGAATTGATTTTTCACTTGATTTAAACTGTATTACAGATATAAATTTTACCAAAAAAATCAAGGAGGTTAAGGCAATACTAAAAAGTTGGCAGCATAGAAAACTGACATTACTTGGTAAAATTACAGTTATAAAAAGTCTTGCACTACCAAAGCTAATTCATTTACTGACATCTTTACCAAATTTACCTCAGACAAAAATAAATGATTTAAATTCACTTTTTTATAAATTCATATGGAACGGGAAGTCAGATAAGATAAAGCGAAGTACCTTAATCGGTGATATATATCAGGGGGGTTTGAAAATGATAGATCTTCAATCATTTAATATTTGTCTGAAAGTAGGTTGGATTAAACGATTATTTTCCAATTTAGATGGTGATTGGCAAAAAGTATTATTATTCAATCTTCAAAGCTATGCTGGTGAAAGAATTTTAACTTTTCAGAAAGAAAAGCTAAAGGAAGTTGCTATGAAGCTTACAAATCCTTTTTGGAAAGATGTTCTGTCTAGCTATCATTTTGCAAAACCTTATACAAAGATGAATACTAATGAACTATTGTCTCTTGATATCCTTAATTTTGTACCAGTAACTGATTTAAATTATTATATTAGATGGATAGAACATAATGTGCAGTATTTATGTGATCTTATTGACCCACATTCTGGTAATTTTTATACTTTTGAACAGACTAGAAATAAACTGAATACCAATAATTTTTTGAAGTACTATAGTCTGGTGTCAAATGTTCCCAAGTACATCAAAGATCATCTGAAGGAAAACTGTGTAAATGTAAATTTCGACATACTTAGTAAAAAGGATGCCCATTTAGAGAGAATAGTTCATAGTAAAAATGTTAGGTTTGTTTATAAAGGTCTTGTGAATGCAATCATTTCTTTACCAACAGAAAAATTTTCCAAATGGGAAAAACTTCTTAATTGTGAAATAACAAATTGGTCAAAATATTTTATTATTTTAAAAAAATCTTGTAGAAACTCATATCTTCAAAATTTTCAATTTAAATTGTTACACAGGATCATTCCTACCAATTCCTTTTTACATAAAATAAAGCTCAAGAATACTAATTTATGTACATTTTGCAAAATTCATGATGAAACTATTGAACATCTATTCTTTGACTGTCCTGTGACACAAATTTTTCTCAAATCTTTGTCAAAACAATTAAAACAATATTACAAGAATTTGATTTTTGACAAAAAAGAATATTTCTTTGGTTTTGAGTCAGGGGATCTTCTTGTTAATTTGATTTCAATTATTGCAAAAAAATTACATCTTCAAGTGCAAACTCAATGAACAAAGGCTAAATATTGTAGAGTTTAAACATAAAATTATGTGGTACCGTTCACTTGAACAATATATATCAAAGAAAAACAATACCATTTTAGCATTTGAAAAAATGTGGACCCCTTTACAATATATTTTCAACTAATCATAATATTTTTTGTTTGTTTGATTCATATAGTGATGAGATTCTTTTTTCAGCTTTTTTGATTAAGTACAAAATGTCAGGAGCAATCAAATATTTTAGAAAAACAAAATGGTAAGAGAGTGTGTGTGAAAGATGAATGAAAGTGTTTATTACTATTATATATTATTATTTCTTTATTTTGTTTATCAAAATATAAAACCAATGTAGTCACAAAACTTATTTTTGAAAACTCCTGTCACACCCTAGTCAGGTGGTGATGTAAGGGAATTTATAAAATCCTGACTATAGGGAAAAAAAAAAAAAAAAAAAAAAAAAAAAAAAAAGAATTGTCTGTGGCAGCCATGTTTGTTAATGGATCGGGACAAAATGAGCAATCTTTAGAGAGGACCTTCCATAGATGCTTCCTACCAAGTTTCACTTCCATTGGCTGAGGGGGTTTCAGAGGAGAAGATTAAAATGTGAAAAGTTAACGGACGACAGACGACGGATGCCAAGTAATGGCAAAAGCTCACATTGCCTTTGGCATTTGCAATGTGAGCTAAAAATGTATTGGATAATTAAAATTAGATCTCCTCACTCTCTATCCTTTTCTTTTCTTATTGATGACGCAGGTCATCATATATCAGATCAATCTAAAATTCTCCTTCAACAACACGATTTTTACAAAACATTGTATTCAACAACAAATTTAGATTGTAATGACGAGTCCTTTTTTAATCATAATATTAAACTCACAGAAGAACAAAAATACTTGTGTGAAGGTAATATAACATTTAAAGAATGTGCCCAATCACTGAAGTTAATGACAAATGGAAAAAGTCCAGGTTCTGATGGATATACTGTAGATTTTTATAAATTTTTTTGGGAAGATATTGGTCCATTGCTTTATAGGTCATTATATTTAGCCTATGAGTCTGGAAGCTTCACTGATTTTCAGTATCAGGGAGTCATAACATGTATTCCAAAAGAAGGAAAGGACAGGCATTTTATTGGCAACTGGAGACCAATAAGTTTATTAAATACTGACCTTAAAATAGCTTCTGCTGTAATTGCTAATAGAATTAAACCTCTATTACCATTTATTATTAGTGATACACAAAAAGGTTTTATAAAAGGAAGATTTATTGGGGAAAATACAAGACTGTTGTATGATTTGATGCATTATCTTGAACAACATAACAAAACCGGTCTTTTACTTCTTGTAGATTTCGAGAAAGCATTTGATTCAGTTGAATGGAAATTTTTGAAAAAAGCCCTCTCAAGTTTTAATTTTGGACCATCTGTTTGTAAATGGTTTGAACTATTCTATTCAAAAGCCAAAAGTTGTGTTATAAATAATGGTCCCATGTCAAATTTTTTTTCTCTAGAAAGAGGCTGTCGACAAGGTGATCCGCTTTCACCTTATTTGTTTATAATCGGTGTGGAGCTGCTTTCATTAAAATTGAAGGCCAACCAAGACATTCATGGTATTATTATCAATGAAGTTGAATCTCTCATAAGTTTGTATGCTGATGATACCTTTCTTATTCTAGATGGCAGTGAAAATTCATTGAGGGAGGCTCTTGAATGTTTTGAATCTTTTTACAAGGTGTCTGATTTAAAAATGAATTCATCCAAAACAAAAGCTGTGTGGGTTGGAAACAAGAAGTATTCAGATCAAATTATTTGTCCAAATATGAAACTAAATTGGTCTCATGAAAACTTTAAGGTTTTGGGAATTGATTTTTCACTTGATTTAAACTGTATTACAGATATAAATTTTACCAAAAAAACCAAGGAGGTTAAGGCAATACTAAAAAGTTGGCAGCATAGAAAACTGACATTACTTGGTAAAATTACAGTTATAAAAAGTCTTGCACTACCAAAGCTAATTCATTTACTGACATCTTTACCAAATTTACCTCAGACAAAAATAAATGATTTAAATTCACTTTTTTATAAATTCATATGGAACGGGAAGTCAGATAAGATAAAGCGAAGTACCTTAATCGGTGATATATATCAGGGGGGTTTGAAAATGATAGATCTTCAATCATTTAATATTTGTCTGAAAGTAGGTTGGATTAAATGATTATTTTCCAATTTAGATGGTGATTGGCAAAAAGTATTATTATTCAATCTTCAAAGCTATGGTGGTGAAAGAATTTTAACTTTTCAGAAAGAAAAGCTAAAGGAAGTTGCTATGAAGCTTACAAATCCTTTTTGGAAAGATGTTCTGTCTAGCTATCATTTTGCAAAACCTTATACAAAGATGAATACTAATGAACTATTGTCTCTTGATATCCTTAATTTTGTACCAGTAACTGATTTAAATTATTATATTAGATGGATAGAACATAATGTGCAGTATTTATGTGATCTTATTGACCCACATTCTGGTAATTTTTATACTTTTGAACAGACTAGAAATAAACTGAATACCAATAATTTTTTGAAGTACTATAGTCTGGTGTCAAATGTTCCCAAGTACATCAAAGATCATCTGAAGGAAAACTGTGTAAATGTAAATTTCGACATACTTAGTAAAAAGGATGCCCATTTAGAGAGAATAGTTCATAGTAAAAATGTTAGGTTTGTTTATAAAGGTCTTGTGAATGCAATCATTTCTTTACCAACAGAAAAATTTTCCAAATGGGAAAAACTTCTTAATTGTGAAATAACAAATTGGTCAAAATATTTTATTATTTTAAAAAAATCTTGTAGAAACTCATATCTTCAAAATTTTCAATTTAAATTGTTACACAGGATCATTCCTACCAATTCCTTTTTACATAAAATAAAGCTCAAAAATACTAATTTATGTACATTTTGCAAAATTCATGATGAAACTATTGAACATCTATTCTTTGACTGTCCTGTGACACAAATTTTTCTCAAATCTTTGTCAAAACAATTAAAACAATATTACAAGAATTTGATTTTTGACAAAAAAGAATATTTCTTTGGTTTTGAGTCAGGGGATCTTCTTGTTAATTTGATTTCAATTATTGCAAAAAATTACATCTTCAAGTGCAAACTCAATGAACAAAGGCTAAATATTGTAGAATTTAAACATAAAATTATGTGGTACCGTTCACTTGAACAATATATATCAAAGAAAAACAAGTGTGTGTGAAAGATGAATGAAAGTGTTTATTACTATTATATATTATTATTTCTTTATTTTGTTTATCAAAATGTAAAACTAATGTAGTCACAAAACTTATTTTTGAAAACTCCTGTCACACCCTAGTCAGGTGGTGATGTAAGGGAATTTATAAAATCCTGACTATAGGGGAAAAAAAAAAAAAAAAAAAAAAAAAAAAAAGAATTGTCTGTGGCAGCCATGTTTGTTAATGGATCGGGACAAAATGAGCAATCTTTAGAGAGGACCTTCCATAGATGCTTCCTACCAAGTTTCACTTCCTTTGGCTGAGGGGGTTTCAGAGGAGAAGATTAAAATGTGAAAAGTTAACGGACGACGGATGCCAAGTAATGGCAAAAGCTCACGGCAATGTGAGCTAAAAATGTATTGGATAATTAAAATTAGATCTCCTCACTCTCTATCCTTTTCTTTGTCGCGGTGTAAACCCAGAAAAGTAATTAATAATTTGAAGTGATCACATCAATGTGTTTCAAACTCAAAGACTCGAGGAAATTTTCAACTTGTTATGCAACGCTTACACATTGTGACACAACATTTTTCACTTTTTGATGCATGAATCTCACATCGACTTAATTCAATAATTAGTGTTGATTCATTCTATGAATTTGATATGTAAATTTCTTTTCAATATGTTAAAAAGATAGTAGTATGTTAATCTTTTGACCTCTTCATTCGTGATTAAAGTTTTTTAAGCAAATATTTTGATCACCTCATTATTTTTAATTCTAATATGACGTCTCTAATACGGTACACATGTTAATACTCAACCACTCTATATTTAGCGCAAGTGCAGTCCACAACAAATCTGGCTGTTCCTATGTGACTCCCGCTGTGAATTTACCGTGACGACAGAGTGTAAACAAACAAAACACCGGCATATAACGTATTTGTAAAGTCCTTAAAATACAAATTCCCCCTCAGTTATAAATAAATATTCTGTAACTAAGTATTTTTTTTATCATTTGTTTTGAAAATTTACATTTGGGGATCATACATTCCATTGATATGTGTCGGCCATGAATAACAAAATGCACTAACTTACTGACTAACCTTGTTTTCCTACGTATACATTGATAACTAGACGGTGATGTGATTAAGTTACTGATATTTTCCAATTTGATGGCATTTTGAATTTTGCCACTCAAACTAGTAAAATGCTCACAAAATCGTAAAATAAATCAGTAACCAGCTTGTGTCAATCAGCGTCCCTTGTAAACAACGTCACAGGATGACGATATATTACAAGTCAAAGTCGATTGATGGTTGTCTTAAGTATTTTTTCCGAAAAAAATTTTTATGTCAACAATACAAGCTTTTTTTTTCATTGGCATTTATTTCCATATTTCATATCTAACAATAATTGTCGATTATTAACAACTGTTCAAGTGTTCGATATTATGCTTGACGACTCCGCTCCGCCATCTTGTTAGCACTTGAAATGATGAACGAATGAACTCCGACCTTTTTTCTTAAATATTTTTACGCAGGAATTGTTCAATCGAATCTATGTTGGAAAATACACAATAAATATGTTTTTCATGTTAACATCCATATCTTTGTTTTAAAATATCTCGTTCAAAAACAAATAATTCAAAATCAATTCAAAATTTTTGAAGGAGGTAAATGGAACAGCCACCAAATGCCGTGTGTATACAGTTCACGAAAAGTTAAAAATGACCGTATTTGTCCTATTAGAATCGAAATAATTCATGGCAGGCATAGAGTTGTGCAAATTTACACATGGGCTGGGCCTTTATATTCTTAGATTTTACCCCTCGCTACCGCTCAGGGTAAAATTCGAATATAAAGGCCCAGCCCATGTGTAAATTTGCACAACTCTATGCCTGCCATGAATTATTTCTTAAACATACAAGTTGAAAAGTTAAACAAATTGAAAAAAATTACAAATTTTATAAAGGTGCTCATAACCCGAATAATCCAGTCATTATATTCTGTCTCCCTCCATTAGCTCTACAAAGCATAACTGTTATGGAAATAGATTTATTAAGATGGGGGACATTACTCAACATTATCATGATTATTGCAGAAATTGCATTTTCCCTTGAATGTCACATATTGTTAGATATGATCAATATTTGCAAGGAGAAAAACCTTTTTGATAATCATGTGATTTCCATGGATGAAATTGAAGGATTTCTGATAAAACTAATAAAGCAATCACATAGGAATAAATACTGACAACAACGATTACCGGTACATAATAAAGGTTATATGATTTTACTGAGAACAGCCAAGGTTGAGCTGTTCCCTGAGGCTTCCACTGTATATGATGTTGCCGATCTGAGCTGTCCTTGAATGTTTCAACTGCTGTGGATGAAACAATGCATGATGGAAGTTCTATTGCATTAGTGTAAACAGGAAAAAACAACATTTGTAGGTGACTTTATATGATGAAATGTGTGTATAAATACTTTTGGTTTTTATGAGTTCTCAAGTCAGATTTAAACAGTACATGGAACAGCTGCAAGTTACTAATACACTTTCACCATGCTAAATATTATTATGTTTACAAATAATGCCACCATCAATGACAGAATCCTTATGTGCGTATAACCTTTAAAGGACGACAGCATTGTATTTATAATTTGAGTATCGTTGTTGTTGTTGGATTCAAGTTCTTGTACGAAAGATGACGTGTGTTTCACATGACCTCCATTGACAGAATCCATGCTGAAGGTCATATCATAAGCTGCTTTGCTCAAGATGATTTATGATATATGCTTAATGATGTGTTCCATTAGTTTGCAACAGATACATGCACGTGATATGGATCTGTAATTTTCTGACTTGTATTTCTCTTCTTTTTCATAAACAGGTTCTACGTTTGTGTGTTTCAAGTCTATGGGTGTAATATGTCTATTTCTATTGATTCTTTTAAATACGAGTGTGACTGGACAGCTGTTTGTTCATTTAATTCTTTAGGTTTTTTGCTGCTGATGTTGTCTGGGTCACATGTAATCTTGTTGCAATTTGGATCTCGGAACCATATTCAATTTTGTCTTTTACTTTCATTCCTCCTCTGAAAGCCAAAACAACCCCAAAAAAACTCTGTGAGTCAGTGATTGCAGATTGATGTTATGTAGCAGTTTCTGTACACCTGTTAGAGATATTGTGAGTGATGTTATTTCATGTTGTAGGCTTGGGTCTTTGTCTGGGATGTTATCGTGTGATTCTATATGGTGGTCTTAGGTATTTTCGATAGGTAAAAAGAAAACGTTGTAATTTTTTTCTGTGTATTTTGATATTCATTAAAATTTATTTCAGGGGCATTAACTGTCAACTCGACTTTTAATATTTACATATAAATCCCCAATGTTTTTCTTTGCTTACTTACAATCCATACTTTTCTGAGTCACATGATTTGTGTAGTACACATGAACGCCAGGAGAAATCGATAACTTATGATGAAGTGTAGTACATGTACATAGAGATAGTGAAGCTCTAGATGATAATGTATCATAGATAAAATTACCGTACTAAAAGAGTTGACGGATTCTAAAAACAAGTTCATTAAAGTTTCAAAATTTCTTTTGAGCTTGATAAAATTTATCATGAGGGCCCCAATGGTAAATGCTGCTCGTTCACTTCAATGTTATTATTGGATTCTCATAAAAGTTAATAAACATGTCAAATGTATTATTCATTCATAAAAAAAATGTCAATATTAATAATTATGATCATGTACACCCCCAGGATAGCATCACCGAGGTTCCACACCTTTCAAAGGTGAACAAAGACTTTCGAAATTAAAATGCAAAATGTGTACAAGTCTTTAAGAAGAGTACTCCTTTAAAGCTTCAAAATTTTTAACTTCTGTCACAGTCCGTGATCAGAATTTTAGCCACACATAAATATGACAGTGCATACTCTGCAGACAATATATATTCTTATTCTTATATATGTAGCTACTGTAGAGATATTCAAGTTACCAGAGTTAAAATTCAAATTCAATTCAATTCGATTCTTTTATTGGCACAAACTCATCAACAGGATATGGTTATTATAGCCCAATTACTAGATACGATAACGTAACCCTCATTCCGCTTGTGCTCCAGTTAGGGTTACGAATCGGTCCCATTCAACGTATGGGAGCAAATCAAAATTTTCGTTAAGTGAATATTTCAACTTTCTTTTTGCATATCTGGTCATACATTGTAACTTATTATTCCCTACAATTTTTAAGTAATGGTGATATGAAATAAGTGTTACAATACCTGTTTCTACCTTCACGATCGACTTAGTATTCGAAAATTGTTTCTTGTCCACCATGGCACCTTACCTATACTCTTGTGATGGGCGGAGCCTATCCATATATGGATCTGAATGCCAAATATGAAAAACTTTACTATAATATATTACTACGATTGATCCAAATAAGGATATTTCCAAAACGAGGCAAGTGCACGTGAAATAGCAACTTGTAAACAAAATGTCGGACAGAATGAAGATTTCATGCATTCAAATTTTCAGATGGATATAAGTCTACCATGGATTGATGCAACATTTACTTAACACCTCAAGGTTTACCTAAATATATTTATCTTTCACCCCCGTTCATTTTTCCAACCACTTACAACGGAATTAGGACAAAAAACCGCCCGGTGTGAATCACTCCGGGCGCTGCTCCCATACGTTGAATGGGACTGATTCGTAACCCTTGCTGGGAGCAAAAGCGGACTGAGGGTTACATTATCGTATCTACCCAATTACAATGTAATAAAATGTGATACAAATTATACATAATATGTAAATAAATGAACATGAATAATTATTGCTATACAAATGATCTACATGGAGTATGAGTTACCAGGTATGTTATTAGAAGCCGGTAACCGGCGAAAATCTCCGGTAACTCTAGCTGTCACCACTGATACCACGACTTACCGAAATCCCCCTAATTTACCGAAATCTCCCTAGAACTTACCAAAATCCCCGCTGTGTGTGGAATAATCTCACCAGAAGTGATATATATACAACTTATTTAGGTTCCTATGTAGTTTTTAAATAAAAATAATACGCTTTGAAAGTTGTAGACCCGATTCATATTCAATATAAGAAATGTGCATATTCCAAGATGGCGAAAAATTTTAATGGGAGATAACTCTATTTACCTGTGACGTTAGCACTGTTTATGCGTACTTGTAATATATAATAACAGTCTTCATCATGATGCTTTTATTTTTTAACTAATGTTTATTTTATTGAAAAATTACAAATTTTACATATTATTGTTTCTTTTAAATAAGAGTTCATCTGAAAAATAAATTGAAATTAGTTGATGTAAAATATCACCTTGTAAATTATGAGTATTGAGTACATTTGAGTTATCAATGTGGAATGACAGAATAAATTTGCAGGACATATTTATATCTTGATGTGAACATTTTTCAAAGCTGATAATCCCCTAAATTAATTCAATTATCATTGTAAATAAATTTTAAAATATGAGTTTTGTGAATTTTGTTAACATGTCGTCAACATCAAAGGAATCATTTAATTATGCTGTTTACTTCATTAATTATCAAATTACATAATTCATGAAATAAGAAGTGAAAAGCGGGATTTACTTATTTTTCGATAACCCATTCATATCAGAAACATATAAAATAATATGTCTCGGATCATATATTGTACCAAGGATTTATATCCTTGATTGTACTTTTAAACAAAGTGCTTGATTGTACTGATATAACATGTAAAATGCATTTTTTTTTAGGTAATCAGTGAATTCATTTATCTGAAAACAAATATGAGAGTTAAGATATTATTCAGATGAATTATTTAAAATTAAATGTAACTTTTACATTAAAATGTGAAATTTACTATTAAAATTCTTCCATTTAAAAAATAATCGGTTTAAAACATTGCATTCTTGCAGCGAAAAGTGAATTTTTTTAGAAAATTAAATACCTATGCTCGAGGTTACAAAAGATTGAAACGCTAAATAAGTGTTTAGGAGTTGGAAAGGATAGCCAAAATCGGGATGCATAATGTTGCCTATTCATTTTGTCGTTTCCCCCCTTTTTTGTTGTTTGGTTTTTGTTAATAAAAGGTTTTGCTTCTGTGCAAGAATGTAGTTTTTATTTAACAGGATAGCCAAAATCGCTTACTGCTACATTTTTGTATATACATGTACACCTTTGTTGTCATTTTTACTGGTCGAATTATATTATTTAATAAGTGTGTGAATTGATATTATTTACCTGTACAATAATACAGGAAATAATCACACCAGGGGGGGGGTTCTGATATTTTTATGGCTTTGTGTATAATTAATTAGGATGTATTGTACTCCTCTGTGCAGACTTCACTTCTCCAAACAATTTACATAATTGTAGGGTAATAAAAAATATCTGTAATTTTCAATTCACATTTGACAGGACAGAATCAAGCCAAATGCTAAAAATTACAAACAAACATTATTATCAGCGTGTCCACAAAGTTGCTAAAGAGGAAATTGCACTCTTATGAAATAGTTTTAATCAGGTGGAATATTTTTAAAGAGTCGTGAATAAATGAGTGAAATAGATGATCTATACACTGATCTGTCAATTATTATATTACGTAAGAGATGTACCCTGAAGTTCTGTATAATAATCTTTAAAAGTATTTATAATACTCATCATCTGTAATTGTCAAATGAAAACTATTACAAATTATATGTTTACATAATCCTCTCAATTTTATGGCTTCCTACCCTGTAACTTTCTGTGCTTTTAGATAAGCAGCAGATTATGTGTAGCTTTATTCAAGGACGTATATAGGTCCTTGCTTTATTGTAGTGCATGAACGATCGATTACAAAGTGCGATCTTATAAATAATATCATTAAAACAATTTTGCCCCGTAGTATAGGCCTATTTTTATTTTTTTTACGAATTCATGGCATTGTTCTGATGTCCGTTCTTTTTTTTCACATAATTTCGTAGTTCTTCAATTTTCGAAAAAAATATTTTGTAAATGTGTCTCATTAAAGACGAACCGTTATCCAACATAATAAAACGCTAATATACATATAAACATCCATATTTATACATCAGGAAAAACATATAAAAAAATATTTTTTTGGCGAAGTTTCATATTTTTATTTAACAATCTAGTTATTGTTTTCATATATTCGCTTGGACACAGATCTTGCAGTTTAATGTTCAATTTTTTTAATAAAAGTTTTCTAACATTAGCAAATTTAGTGCAAAGAAAAAATAGTTTATTATCATGTTCTTGAGTAGATAAATGTTGTAGTTTATTTAAAGTGACCTTAGAATGTTGGTCAGTTAACAACTGATTTATTTTATTAATGTCAAAATCTAAACTAGTTAAATTCAAATTTTGTAGTTATAAGTACGCATAAACAGTGCTAACGTCACAGGTAAATAGAGTTATCTCCCATTAAAAATTTCCGCCATCTTGGAATATGCACATTTCTTATATTGAATATAAATCGGGTCTACAACTTTCAAAGCGTATTATTTTTATTTAAAAACTACATAGGAACCTAAATAAGTTGTATATATATCACTTCTGGTGAGATTATTCCACACACAGCGGGGATTTCGGTAAGTTCTAGGGAGATTTCATTAAGTCGTGGTACCCGTCACCGCCGGTTACTTTTTCTCTTTAAAAAAAATAATGATAAGATAAGATAAGATAAGAAAACTTTATTTGAATTCGGTTTTTGTATAACAATAAACACAAGCTCTCAGGAGCTTTTTACCGAATATACATAGTAGCACAAGATACATACACATATTAACATAATCACATAAACACACATATAAAGCACAAAAATAAAAGACATTCTAAAACATGCTGAAGCAATATCAAGCAAACATAAAATAACTAAGCAGCATTAAAACTTGGAAAAAGCACTAGAAATAAAACAGAAAGATGAATATGTTATCTGCATGCAGAACAACGACATACTGAGCCATTCCAGGACTGAATCAAACTTTTAAAGTGGTTGAAACTGTTTTCAGTTCTGAAATGGTTCGGAAGGTCGTTCCACAGAGTTGCAGCTGCAAACGTGAATGATTTTTTGCCATACCTTATAGTTCTAACTTGAGGTACATCTAATATGTTCGAATACCTGAAAGCATATTTAGAATTCTTCACATTAACCAAATCATGAAGGCATACAGGAGCTAATTTGTTAACGATTTTATATGTCTCCAAGGCCATTGTCCTAATACGTCTGATCTGTAAGGAGGGCACTAGAGCTTTTTCAAGAAGGTTGATATATGAACTGGTGTAGTCATCGTATACAAAGCGAAGTGCTCTTTCCTGCACTTTCTCTAATTTTTTGGAATTTTTATCGGTACAAAAATGCCAAGCCAAAAGGCAGAAGTTAAAGTTACTGAGAATGAAAGTGTGGAATATAGTTAATTTGCTTAATCTGTCTAAATATCGGCCCAAACGTTTAAGTATATTCAGTTGCTGTGATGCCTTCCTACAGATTGAACTGATATGAATGTCAAAATTTAATTGATAATCTATTTCAATTCCTAAAAGTTTTACTGTCTCTTCACATGAAAGTGTAGAATTCTGTATACAAATCTTCATGTTTTTGTCAAAAGTCTTCTTCCCAACCGCAAGTACCTGAAATTTATCTGGATTAGCCTGCATTTTGTTAACTTTAAACCAATTAATAAGAACATTTGACTCTGATTCTAAAACTGAGGTAAGTACATTAAAATCAGGATGACCATAAGACAAAGTATTGTCATCCGCATAATTATATAAAGTACCCTTTTTTACAAAATAAAAAATATCATTAATAAAGACATTAAAAAGTAGAGGCCCAAGATTGACCCTTGGGGTACCCCTTTTTGGATGTCAGACCAACTGCTCAGGATACCATTAATTTTAATTTGCTGTTTCCTACTTGATAAGTAGGACTCAAGAAGGGATACAGAATCAGTGGACATACCATAGGCCGAAAGTTTATCCAATAAAATATCATGGGGTAGGCAATCAAATGCCTTGGAAAGATCCATTAGGACTGCAGCAACATACTGATTTTTTTCAAGGGCATTCCGCCAGTCCTCTAATAACCTGAGCAGGGTTGTCTGACATCCATGACCTCTTCTAAAAGCACATAAATAAGGATTAAAAATATTTTCAAAAAAATCAGACAATTGCTGTTCTAAAATTTTCTCAAAAATCTTTGAAAAAATACATTTACGGGTCTGTAGTTAGTCTTCAAAAGTGGATCATTCTTTTTATATAAAGGTGTTACTTGTGCTTTCTTTAATTTATCCGGAAAAACATTCTGATCTATTGACATATTTAAAATACTTGTAATCTGAGGTGCAATAATAGATTTACTACATTTTATTATTTTGGCAGGTATACCATCAGCACCTGTTGCTTTTTTGATGTTGATATTATTTATAATCTTTTCAACTTTATTTGTTGTTACCTTTTCAAAAACAAATTTGTTTGTGCAATCATTTTGTTTCTTTATTTCTATTAAACTTGGATGATCAGAAGGGTCGTAAACAGTATCTTTTCCTATATTCTCAGCTACAGTGGAGAAAAAATTATTAAAGTGATTGGCTACTTCTTTTTGATCATTTACAATCTTGTCAGATTCATTAAGCACAATTTTTTGTTCTCCACTGGACCCCTTTTTCGAAAAGAATGGCTTAATAGTTTTCCAAAAGTCGCCCGATTTTGTTCCCCTAGAGCAACGTTCTAAAAAGTATGTTTTCATTGATTTTCTTTTCAATTTGGTTACAAAATTTCTTTGCTTTCTGAATTTTTCTCAATTTTTGTTGCTCTGACATTTTGTAAATTGAGAATATAGCATTTGTTTTCTGTATACAGCTCTTCTGAGCTCCTGATTCATACATGGTAATGGTTTTTTTCTTTGATGTCTAGATTTAATTGGAGCATGTTTGTTTAACACATTGATAAAATCTTTTTCATATTCATTATAAACATAATCTACTTCATGACATGTTTGATTGATCTTAATTTGTTCTATATCATCATTGAAATTTTCAATATCAAAAGTCTTGAAACTTCTATAATACCTGAGCTTTTTTGGTTGGTGAAGAACTTCACCTTTGATAACAGTACTTATAATGTTATGGCAGTCACTGACACCTGTTGGAACATTTTGTGACTTAAAACATGATTTCTTGTTTGTCATTATTACATCTACTAGTGATGGGATACAGCCCTTTTAGAAACAGGTTGGACCATTAACAAGTTGTGATAGATTGAAAATATCACAGAAATCATTCAAGGTAGCACTTTTATCTGAATTGAGCATGTCAAAATTCAGGTCACCAAATAATAACATATGAGAGAAAATTTATCTAATATCAGCAATACAACGTACAGTGCGTATATCTACTGATCAGAAACTACACATATTGTGAATGGAACATGCTATAACCACATAATGTTAACATTTTAAATCGATTTTGGGTTTATTATCAAAATTTTGACATCGTTTTTTTAATAACCGGAATTGCCGATACCATCTATAATATACAGAACCGCAATGAAATGACGGACCGGAATCGAAAATTTTCCGGAAATACCGCAAATTTGCCGAATCGTAAGGAAATTGACAACAATCGTAAGGGCGTAAGATAGCCCAAAAAATCGTGAACCTTACGCCAAAATCGTAAGGGTAGGCAAGTCTGTATACAGGAGCACCTCAGAATCATTTTCATCACCATACTGAATTAAACTACATTTATAGTTTGTTAACTGTTCTGTTTTTCCAAGTTAAATTGCATTGAAGAAATAAAATCTTAATACATCTTTGTAGTCAACAAATTGAAGTGCCTGAATCACTGTCACAATATAATCAAAAGTAGTAAAAAAGGGTCTTTTATCTTGAACAATTGCTGAAAATATGAGAAAAATAGTACAAAAAACGAAGTTTCAATAATGAAATTAAGTGCCAGGAGAGGCCTAGAATGCAGATTTTGCACCATTTATTCCCAGAGCTTCTGGGGGCCCTGAGCAGCCCCCGGCCGTAAAGGGCCAAGCTC
Source organism: Bathymodiolus brooksi (assembly GCA_963680875.1). NCBI lineage: Eukaryota > Metazoa > Mollusca > Bivalvia > Mytilida > Modiolidae > Bathymodiolus > Bathymodiolus brooksi. The sequence continues at coordinate 16,146,915 of OY804579.1, forward strand.
GGCGCGGCGGACGGCTGTGCCGTCCGCATAAATTTGCCTGCTACTTTTCAATTTTCTCCTGCTACTTCAAAATCTATTTACATCCCTGGTTATAGCTGCAATAATGTAGCTCCTGTGACAAACTTGTGTCTCGGCAGAGCTACAACGCGGTCCCATTCGTCACAATGGAGCAAAAAAAAAGTTGCAGTTGAAACATAAAAACTCACTATTTACGCTTCAAACATTTCATTATAACTATTACTGATGATCCCAGTCCTTGTTAAATCGGTTTGGCTGAGAAATATTTGCTTTTCAAAGGTAGCAACAACCTTGTTCAAATTTATCGATCGTTTGCCATAACCGGAAACTACGGAAGGCGGAGCTTTTCTAAATATGGTATTTCTTACCACACGTAGTAAACGGCTGATGTAAACTTTCACGCCTCAAATCGCTAAATATGGTATCGACATCCAAATAGCGAGGCCGGAAATGACGAAATTCAAAATGTTCAGAGAGAAAGTAAACATGGATTTTTATTTTTGTGGGAATTACATTCTAAAATACTGGTAGGTGATAAAAACTTGTTATAATAATGGACAAAAGGAAAGGTTATGTCTTATTATTGATAAATGCAGGCGTCAGAAACTCTGTAAGCGAGCGCAAAAAATCTCGGCGGCTGCTCCATTACGTGTAATGGCATCCCGTTATAACCCTTGCGAGTAAGCGAGCATTTAGGGTTTTATTATTAAAACTACCCTGGTTACAGTAATAAAGATTTTCTTATTGCTAAACAATTTGAGATGAAAGAGGAAGTAAGTTTTAAAATAGGGTATGATTTGTTATTTAATAAAATTTTCATTTTATTCTCAGCATTATTATGACAGTGCACACTCTGCAGACAATATGCTAGAGATATTCAAGTTACCAGAGTTAAATATAATCAATACACTTCATGCAGATTAAAGTTGTAGCAAAATGGCTGAAAATATGCTGGGTTGCTTATTGCCACTAAACATGGGTACCAGTCTAAAAAAACGTAAAAAGAAAGTAGTAGTAAACACAAAATGGATTCCTACATTGGTGGATAAAAAATAAACCCTATTAGATAGTACAAAATACTGAATGTCAGCAGAAACCTGTATATTTTAGGATAATGTTAAGCCCATATTTGATGTCCTTGTGTTTTTAAATAAAAAATTGATTGCATTGGAAAGAAACCACCTGAATTTGTGTTAAATCGAAAGTGAAAGTAGGATTTTTGACGGTAGACATCTTCAGACTGTCTGTTTTTTCGACGAAGTCGTATAGAATAGAATGGAATAGAAAAGAATAGAATATGTTTATTTCTCAATTAAAGACGTCCATGATAGGCAGTATAATTACATGAAAATCACAATATTTACATTAATAGGTATGATTGGATTTAACATACAAGACATACAAATACATGTAAATATACAATTTTGTAATCAATAATTTTGACAAGTATAGTGATCCCTGTAATAGATTAAGAGACAGTGCATCATCCACAGTTGAATATCTAACACAGATATATAATTATTATTATTAATATTGTATAACATAAAATATCACTATTATTATTAATTTATTTATATATACGATCGCTTTTGACCTACTTTTGTTATGGATGCTGTTGCCTAGCAATTTTAAAGATGAAAATATTTTCTAACTTTTTGATTGGACAATAATACAAATTTGGTAAGAGTTCGGAGAACGGAGTTAAAATACTTGCAGTGATTTTCCGACTGTTTTTTTTTACCGAATATCGGCCCCAATGTGAAAAAAGTTTTTTCCCCAATTTTATGGGGGAATATTCCCAATAGCGTGGTGATAAAATTATTCGCAAAAACTGATTAATAAAAGCTTTTTCAAATGAAATTAAAAGTCGAACATTTTCACGCTTATGACCTGGTTTCTATTTGTTTTGATTAACCAAGCGATATACTACGCACAAGATACCAGGAACCAGTACAGTATATTGGGTCGCTTATAAGATAAGATAAGAAAACTTTATTTTGATTCGGCACATAATAAAACAGTACAACATAAGCTCTAATGAGCTTTTTACCGAATATACATTAACAATAAAACAACACAAGTCACATGCAAAGTTACAAACTAAAATAAGCTAAGACATACAGGCATAAAAAGGAGGACTGTGTATAGATCTGAACAAGAACCCACGTGGCAAGTGCCTCTTTGGACTCTTGTTCAAGATCCACACACAGATGCTCCAACCTAAAGCAGCATTTAAAAAAGAAGCAGCAGGTAACAAGAAAAAGAAAAAAATAATGCTAAATACTTAAAACTGGTACCAACATAATCAGTAAAAGCAGCCCTTGTCTAACTAAAAAATCAAAAAATATAAAATTTTCAAGCCAAACTAAAAAATTTAAATAATTAAAAAATAAAAAAATAAGAATATAAGCAAACCAGAAGCAAAATTTTAATCATCTACATGCAGAACAGCGACATTTGGACCCATTCCAGGACTGCAAAAGACTCTTGAATTGAGAGAAGCTATTTTCAGTCCTGAAATGATCTGGGAGGCTGTTCCACAATGTAGGTGCAGCAAATATGAAAGATTTTTTACCGTACCGTGTAGATTTGATCTGTGGTATTTCCAAAATGTTGTTGTATCTGAAAGAATATTTAGAGTTTTTCATATGGACAAGATCATGAAGACAGACAGGTGCAAGTTTATTAATTATTTTATATGTTTCCAAAGCCATGGTTCTCATTCTTCTAATCTGCAAGGAAGGCACCTTAGCTTTTTGTAGTAATTCCTCATAAGAACTATTATAGTCTTCATATACAAAACGGAGTGCACTTTTTCTAATTTTTTTTTATTTTTATTAGTACAGAAATGCCAGGCCAAAGGGCAAAAGTTAAAATTACTAAGTATGAAAGTATGAAATATAGTTAACTTATTTAATCTATTCAAATATGAACCCAAACGTTTGATTTGTTTAGCGGAATGCGATAAAACTTCAGAAAAACGAAAGCGGAAATCTGTAGTATTTGGAATAAATGTTTATTAAAATAAATTTAATATAAAATTTTAATAAGAAATAGTAAATATGTCATGTGATTTACTTTGCTTGATATTTTGTCAATTCATTGGAAATTAAAAACGGAAAACAGTTGATGAAGCGGAATACGCGAATTATTGTTTTAAAGTTTAAAATAAAAATGTCACGATGTTGCATAATTCTAAATAATTTGTTAAGAAATTGACCTGTAATGACGGAAGCAAGTACAAGTAACTTGAATCCTTTGAATTAAAAAAAGTTTTTTACTCCCCCCCAGGAGAAAAATGAGGTTGATGACGTTAATAGTAATAAAGCTTGTGAAACTGAAACTGTTTGTGCTTTGAAGCGAGTCCGATCCACTACTGTACCGGTGATGTCGTCTATCTAATCACATTAAAAAAAAAATTATTCCAGTAATTATTACCTGTGATGTACCTGTATTTTATGTCAAATATTGCAGAAAAAGGGAAAATATTTGAGTGAAGTAAAAAATAAGTGTTATTGATAAAAATTAGAAATTGGAATGAAACATTTTTTTCATATGGAGTGACATCAAGTATGACATAAATAGTAAAATATCTTTTAAAAAATATTTGTACCTTTGAAAAAAAACATGAATCATAAGAATTTCATTACAAAATGAATAGTAACAAACATTTATAGTTAAGACATGCTTGTTTATTATTTCATGTAGTTTAAAAAATAAATAATAAGTTCTATGGATGTTGAAATATAAATGTATCACTTATTCATACATGTATCTGTATAGTTTTTTTTTTTATTAGAATAAAAATGATAAATTAATATATATTTGTTCTCCATTCATTCTCTAATCAAGGTTTACCTGAAGTTAATGAGTTTTTGTTTATACACCCTAAGCCCCAATGTCATGATTGTTTGCACATTGTTTATACAATAATTACAGCTATTCCCACTTGAAATTTTAGATTTCTTTAATGAATTTTTAAAAAAGTGGGATTAGGTGGAGTCAACCCTACCGGTCACCGACGGGTACTATGAAACTGAGAAACGAAAACGAAACGAAAACGAACCTCTTTTTCTCGGAAACTGAAAAATTACGTATATCAGTGTCGAAAATTAAATTGAAATCGGTTATTTTTTATTCTGGACCTCCTTTTTAAGTGGAACTTCCCTCCCTTTTAAAATTGTCTGGATCCGCGCTTGAGTAGATTGGTTGAAACGTATAGTCTTTTAGCAATCTATTAGACTATGAATGTCAGTCTGCTTTGCTATTGCAAAAGTAGCTTCATGATCAGTAGCTGTGAAAAGTTAAAATGCTTTACCTAGACTTTATCAGATACATGGTTTCATATGTCTCTGACCTTATTATGGATTGACCTGAGCGTATCTTTTCTACGATATCACATCCGATTTTCAATCAGGCTTCACGTGACCTTCCAAAATACATTGGAACATAGGTGGCGGAACAGGAAGACCAGGACAAGAGGGGACAATAACTTTCTCCAATTCTTGAGGGGAGGCAAAAATATATGGTTTTGACCTTCCAGTAGTGAATTTTCCCTTTCTTGGTAGTAATATACCCGCGTCATCGGCGTATGGTGTCTACATTCAAAGTTGATCCGCTACGCTAGAGTTTGTGTCCAATACAGTGACTTCCCAGAGAGAGGACAACTGCTGTCAGAAAAGCTACTCAGGGATAAGTCAAACCTAGGTTAGAGTCATCACCCCGTAGATCTATTATATAAATCAACTGTGCACAACTCTTTTGTCAGTTACTGTCTTTTGAACATGACTTGGAATTCTGCGTTTATAGCCCCAAATCAAAAAAATATCACAAGAAAATTTAAAATAACTTCCAAACTATTTCCGAATAATATGAAAGTAGCTAATTGTCGAAATTATATCCTAATACCGGGACTTAGCATTTTCCAAGTCAAGTTCTTGAAAACATCATATCTGAAGGTATCTGTGCACTGGGAAATCCTACTGAATAACTTGCATTGCCAACAGCGAAAGCAGGTTATCCCTAGCAAAATAAGCATATAATTCTTTAACACCTTAGCCGCTATAGCGCAAACCGCGATGGGAAAATAATTTACAGAGGTATAATTCCTCTCGTTGCAGATGATCTATTATATGTCTGCCAACTTCATTTCGTTTCTTCATTTTTCGTTTCGTTTCGTTGTATTTCGTTTCGTTTCGTTTTATTTCGTTTCGTTTCCGTTTCTCAGTTTAGTAGTACCCGTCACCGACACTTAGTACTGATACCGGTACACCATGCCCAGAAGCTGAACGCCTTGTTACCACTGTGAATGTCACTCCAAAAACAACAAATTCAAATTCTTTATTACCTAACACAGCTTCAAATGACATCCAACAACATGTAAATAGTGCAAATAGTGGTGATGTTGATATTCGCAATCTGACTGTCACTCTGATTCGGACAGTTGTGCTCCAGAGGTCATGGTACCAAATGCCAGGGTGTTCAGTTCAATGCAAAATGAACAAAAATACCCATGGCTATATGACAGTATGGTGCACCAAGGGTATTTATGTAAGTTTTGTGAACTGTTTTGTGGTCATTCTTCCTCATCACAAGAATTTGTTACTGTTGGCATTAACCTTGGTACAGTATGATTGCTATTTTATTACTAATAAATGTAGGGATCTTCCCATCTTTTCCCAATTCACATCATTTACGCGCTAATTTCCCCAAATATAAGGGACCCGGACCCCAGATACAAATGAGTAGGAAAATCATTGACTTGTAATAAGCATGTCGGATTTAAAGCACTTTGTAATAAGTAAGTCGGATTTAAGGCACTTGTAATAAGCAAGTCATTTAGTAGTTTTCTGATTGGTTGCGTCCGTCGTCCTACGCCCCGTACAGACAAAGGGAGTTCGAGTATAACTGATAATATGATTACTTTTAATGGTATATCTGTATTAAATTTTAAATTTAAGAGATATTCTCTTTAACCAAAGTATTATATGTCGTAAAGTTTTATTTTCAATGTATTATGTAATCTTCAGGTGAGCGACTGGGGGTATTAAATTCTGAGAGAGTGCCATTTCATCTATTACATATTAAGAAGTTATTGTTGAAGCCATGCATTTTTTGAGATTTTACCATGGAGAGGAAATGATATGCACCCCCCTTTTTTAAGCTCATCTGACCCAAAGGATTATGTGAGCCTTTGTCATCACTTTGCGTCGGTCGTCCGTCCGTACACAATTACTAAAATATTCTCCTCTGAAACCACTTGGCAACTTAAGACCAAACTTTGGTGGAATGGTCCGTTGGTGATCCCCTTCCAAAATTGTGTCCGGCAGTCCCGACCTCCAACCAACATGGTCGCTGTTACTAAAAATAAAAAACGGGGTGAAATTTAAATAATCTTCATCTCTGAAACTACTGGGCCAATTGGAACTAAACTTTGCTTAGTTCTTTGATGACCCCCTTTCAAAATTGTGTCCGGCAATCCAGACATCCAACCAACATGGCCACTGTTGCAAAAACAGAACAGGTGGATGAAATGTTTTTCCCCTCTTAAACTACTGGGCAAATTGGATTCAAGCTTTGCTAAAATAATCCTTTGGTGATCCCCTTTCAAAATTTTGTCTGACAGTCCCGTCCTCGGGCCAAGATGGACGCTGTTACTGTTTATTAACGATTCCTTGCACATTAAGTAGGATGCAAGGTTTGACATGTCTTATAAAATCCTATAAAACCAATATGTTTAGGTTATTTCAGTGAAATACTGTTCGTAGAAGAATATAATATTTGGGCTTCGTCGTACATCTTTTTTTTAAAGATAGTTCTTGTTTTATTTTTCAGTATGTGCAGCCATGTTTGTCAAAAAATCCTAAGTACACATTTTATACCATAAAGAGCTCGCTGACGCTCGCATATTAGCTACCATAATTATTAGCTACTTTTTGACGTTCGGAACGAGATTTTCGTAAACCACAAAGGTGTTCCAAATGATAGTCATGAAAATTAGCTACCTAATAATACATTAAAAATACTCTTCCAGTTATTCCCCTTTTACCACGTTTTGATAGATTCTTGGTAATTAGTATTTTTGAACGAAAAAAAAAGGGGGGGTGGATGTAGGCGAGGAAATCTATTTAATTAGATAGATTTCTCCCAGAAATGGATAGCAAACTCCTATTCATTCATTTACATCAAGGATTTATATATATCAGAATTTATGACTATTTCATATTAATTTATCCGTAGTAACCGGAATATTGCGTATTATTTTTGTATGACCCTCTCGGGGATTCCTCACAAAAAATTGCATCATGGGATTCCTTTCCGTTTCCGACTCGAAGCAGACGAACCTGGAAATTGGATATAGAGAAAACAAATTGCGAAATCTGGTTTGATCGAATGCCATCAGTTGTCAATCTTCTGATGTTTTTTAATTTCCTACTTGTAATATGCATGTTGTATCATATTTCATATAATTTACTGTAATTTAATGATTTATCTGCGGGAATTTTACAAACATGCCATGCACGATGCAGACGTGTCAAAGGCATTTTACACAATTTGGATTAAAAAAAAAAAAGGTTTAAGGTAGCACTATACAAAAATTGATATTTTTTCATCAAAATTTGTTTTAATCAATTTTTATTTTATTATAATATTCTTGATACACAGGTGAAAAAATAATTCAGATATGATGTACCATTAATGAGCATTACCTTTAATTAGTGTTGTAAACAAACACATGTGCTTGAATCAGAGATGATAAAAACAAGTGGCGCGTCCTTAATTGTTTATCTATTGGATAATTTGATAGTTTTATGACCACTGACCATTTTTGTGGAAGATTCCATTAAATGAAGGGGAAAGCAGCATGGATGTAGCTAACTTTTCATCAATACCAAAAGAAATAAATTAGTTATTTGCAATGGAATTTATTTCAAAATATCTAATGTATAATTTTCATTTAGTAAAATCCAACTAAAAGGGAAGAATACACATAATGAGCAAACTAAGATTCCAGGTGATTCCTGTTATTATTAGTGGTTCACATCTGGTCAGTGGAGGTGGAGTTTTGACCTTATCAGTAGGCAGTTAACCTCAAGCTAGGTCAGAGTGATGTAACTTCTCCCGCCAATTTCATGTGTTTACTGCACAGGGTGTGCATTTTCCAGCTATATTTAGAGTTTGTGTGAAGAAATTCTATCTTTCTGGTCAAATCATTGTTGATTTATGATTCAAGGTCAATCCTGAAGTGTTCCCATGGCGCATTTGAGACTTTTATTCAAGAAAATGGGGTATCAAGAGGAAAATTACAACTTTTGGGATTTTTCCACTACAATTTTTGACATAAAATGTCGACTTTGAATGAAATTAGCTCCTGCATTGGTACCCCTAGAGGCTTAGTTTTGGTATATGTTGTTCTTAGACCTATTATCTGCAAAACCGTGTCTCGGATTTCTGATAGAATTAATAGAACAAATTTTACACACAATTAAATTTGGTGAATTCTTATGAAGTCAGGCTGTATACACATAATAGGGCTTTAAGAGAGATTGAAACATCACAGGAAAAATCTGAGACACGGTTTTGGAGGTCATGTTGTGTTGATTAAGAAATTGTAAAAAGTTTTACCATTTGAATAAACATGAAACAGCTAATTTTGGTCAAGTGCACAAATCAAGATTTTGCAACTAATTGTATAATAATTAATTATGTGATTGTTGCATAATCATAATATTATAATCAGTGGAAAGATATATCTTTCTTCTTTCAAATGGTACCTCATTTGTTAATTTTGATGCAATATTAAGAAAGTTACAGCTGTTTTCAGATGGAAGATTGGAGGAAAAAAATCTTTGTATAGTGCTACCTTAACACTGCAGTATGGGACATAACTATTCATGTGGGAATAACACTGCAGTAGGGGACACAACCCTGTATGTGGAGGAATAACACTGTGGTAGGGGACATACACGTGTAGCTCTTTATGTGGAGGATAAAGGGGGGCCATCACTCTGTATTTGGACATATATCTGTGCAGAAAGAGAAATACTATATAATACGTATCAAGAAATGGCTATTTGGAAATCGATTGTTACACTTATATACAGAGAGTTACTTGCCCTTGGCAGGAAAATAGATATATTTAAACCTATATACAGATATTTGCTTGCCTTTGGCAGGTAAATATATACTAAGACCCTGTTCAGGAAGTAAGTTGTCTTACTGCTCTAAGAATAGAACACTGTGTCAGGCTGTTGTGTAGAATAAATTTGATTGTGGAAATTTGAAACTCATCAAGATAGGAAAATAACTAGCAAAAATTGAATAAAATCTATAATTCTGATAAAAATGTAGATAGATAGGTAGGTAGGTATATGTCTTTGTAAATAAAGGGTTAGCTTTATGGTGTTTAATGCCACATTCAACAATATTACAGTTATATCATGGCAGTTTGTACATAAAGGAGATATCGTAACTGTTAATGCTTGTTTCTGATAACTGGAAAACATTGGAAAAATATGGAAGAAAAGATAAGTTGAATAGTGAAATGATTTGGAAAATATGGAAGATAAGTAAGTCGAATAGTGAAAAGATTTGGAAAATACAGAAGAAAATTGTGAAAAGATATGAAAAATATGGAAGAAAAGTAAGTTGAATAGTGAAAAGATTTGGAAAATACAGAGGAAAAGTAAGTTGAATAGTGAAAAGATAGGGAAAATATGGAAGAAAGGTAAGTTGAATAGTGAAAAGATATGAAAAATATGGAAAAAACCCAAGTTGAATAGTGATAAGATTTGGAAAATACAGAAGAAAATTGTGAAAAGATATGAAAAATATGGAAGAAAAGTAGGTTGAATAGTGAAATGATATGGAAAATATGGAAGAAAAGTAAGTTGAATAGTGAAATGATTTGGAAAATACAGAAGAAAATTGTGAAAAGATATGAAAAATATGGAAGAAAGGTAGGTTGAATAGTGAAATGATATGGAAGAAAAATGAGTTGAAATGTGAAATGATATGGAAGACAAGTGAGTTGAAAAGTGAAAAGATATGGAAAAAAGGCAAGTTGAATAGTGAAATGATATGGAAAATATGGAAGATTTCTGTGTTAGTCATAATTACACCCAAGGAGACCTCCTCCCAAGTTTTTCGTGTTCATTTAACTTTTTAATGGCTATTTGTTCGTTTATCTCTCCGTTTGCTTTATGTTTTCCTTGTTTTTTTCTCTTTCTAATTTCTACTTCGTCACTATACCACCAATTTCCTCTCTCACCCAGCAGCAGCAGCATTTTCCTCTCACACACTCAGCAGCAGCAGCCACTCTTCCTCCTCCTCCTTCTGCTCCTCCCTCCCACCATCCTCCTCCTCCTCCCTCTATACATGTATATAAATTGTTTTTCAGAATTGAGAAGAATCATCCTGGAATAGTTTTTTTGTTAGAGACTATGCAAGTAGGGATCAAATTTACCATTTCATTCTTAAAAAAAAACAAAAAAAAAACAGCCTCTATATAGAGCCAGTCACAAGCCTGGATAAATTAACAGTGACCTTCTATTGAAGGCGCTCCCCATGAAAATAAAATGGCAGGAAAGGGGCAGTTTCCTATGGTTATAGGACACATATTATTTAATATGGGAGCGAAGCTCCCATAGCCGGAAGATCACTAGGCCAACGGGGGTTTGGGTCCACTACGAAGTTAGGTGACCGCCAATGGCGCGAGAGTTCGTACTAAAAACAAGTGTCTTGGTGAGGGTCTATTCTTAACAGTTAATTCTATACTATCAATGAGGAAGATCGATTGACGTCAGTACCATAGATCGATAGATAAATGAAAGGGCTGCAAGTTACGAAAAAGATACTAAAAGGTTACAAAGATGCTACGAAATAAGTTACGAAGGACCTTGGTACGAAGCTACCAAGTTACGAGATAGTAACGCCACCTATCGGGATAATTTATTATGACGTATAGTGATGCATTATGGAAAAATTCCTCGGGCGATGTTGGGGTCACGTGACCTTCGGTAGCCATGGTACTTGTACTACTACTAAGAAAAAAGGGCGGGGGAAAAACGGGCATGCGCAGAACATACTTCCGGACAGGGCCTCTTCCGGAGACGTTAGTCTGACGTCACTTCCGGTCAAAAATTGTACTACTATAGTAAGAAAAAAAACGCGGGAAAAGCCGGGTATGCGCAGAACATACTTCGGGACAGGGCCTCTTCCGGAAGTGACGTCACTTCCGGTCAAAAGGCCCCCACCAGGACGGATATTTCACAACTTCTGGTTGCGCATGCGCATAGCATACTTCCGGACAGGGCCTGTTCCGGTCACGCGACTGACGTCACTTCCGGTAGCTCCACCGCATCGCTCCACCACAAATGATAACTGAGCTGTGCTCATATACTACTTGCCACTATTATCTAGAGAAAAGAAATTCCCAATATTATTGTGATAGAAATGATATACAACAAAATGTACATTGGTTTCCAATAATTTGATTTGATTTGATTTATTGTGTTTGACGGCACTTTCAGCAATATTCCAGCTATATCATGGCGGCCAGTTTTAGTGGTGGAAGAAGCCGGAGTACCCGGAGAGAACCACCGACCATGGGCAAACAACGGGTAAACTTTATCACTTGCGACTGCGAGTCGAGTGCACCTTTTTTGTAATTTGCAAAGCCGGGCGCGAACCCACGCCGCATTGGTGATAGGCTTGTATGAGTGAGTTGTTCTAAAGGTAATCCGACTACCTAGCTCATTGAGCCACCCGGGCCCTAGTTTCCAATCAAAGTTAATACAACCAAGCAAAATGTAACTTTATTTCAAGATACCTGTACACGCAGATCTACCTGTTAGCGAAAACCTACAAGAGCAAATGAGAATGAATTTACAATATTCCATAAACACAAGTCTGAACATTAATATACAGAACATGTTTAGTGATAAATCAGTGCTTGACTACGTTTTATGTGGCAAAGGTCAGTATGTGCTTGCTTTAAATAATTCTGTTAAATGTTGTTTAATTAGAGTGTCTCATGCTGAAGATGGTAGTAAATAATATGAAAATGAAACAATTGATAACGTTCGAGGACAAACAAACATTTCACCTACACTGAAATGAAAAACAAAACCTGTCATTTCTATTGTATGTTAAAAAACATACGGGTAAAAAAGGACACACACTATAACAGCGCTTGTGACTGAAATTTCCTCGAAAAAAAAACCAGGTTTATATTTTGTACATGTGGTAATTCTATCGAAGAAGAGTTTGAAGATACCAAAGGGGTAACCAGAATCCGTAAATCGAAGAAGAACAGACAACACAATGACCAAAAGGTTGGAATTTGGATTTGACATATTTGTGATGATGACATGTTCAGAAGAATATTGTGGAACACTTCAATGCGTATACTTCATGTTTGTTAACTAACCCTTCTAATTTGACTTACTTGATATGATATACATGTGTTCATTGTACTGTTGTATGAAACTTTTGTTACAATTGTTTCTCTGTATCGCTCTATTTGTCTAGAGTGGTTGTCATTCTAGAGGTCTCATTTTGCGTGTTTTAATTCATATTTCTCTGTTGTATTTTGGTTTAACAAATATCTCATCCTTTCTCTGAATCGTTTCTATGATGTTGGTGTGCCTTTGCATGTAGTAGTTCAATATTACTTTTTAAAATTGTTGTGGAAATTTTTTAGACGACTATGACAAAAGCTAATCTAAAAATTAGACGACATTTAAAAGCTATGTACACATAATTGTTTTGATTCTTGATAGAAAAGTTTGAAGATACCATAGGGGTAATCAGAAGCCGTAAATCGAAGACAGACAGAAAATACAATAGCCAAAAGAAAAGGACAAACAATGATAGGCAAATCACTACACAGAAAAGAAAAGAGGGGGTACCACGAACCACACTAAAAGCTGGTGAAGAACTATAGTGCTCCATCAGTCAAAACAGAATCGTCTTCCATAGAAATGACTTACACTTATTTAAGTGTTAACTGGCATGTCTCCAATTTTATACCAAGTTCGCCCCCGTTTTTTGTGGGTCCGTGTTGCTGATCTTTTTAGTTTTCTGTTTTGTTTTTGTCTTCGTTCTGTGTCTTGTGTGCTTTATGTCGCAATTGTCTCTGAATTGTCCCTTCGGTTTTCTTTAACGTTTAGTTTAATTAAAGAATTAAAATAACCGCTAAAGAAATTGATCTCTGATTTGAAATTGATGTTTAATATTTAGCTGACAAAATGTCAGTAGAAAACGAAATAGCAAACATATTGTGCATGCAAATACTTGTCTGAGGAAGGGACAAATCTTATTTTGCAAAAGAAAAAAACAAAAACAAAACAAAAAAACAACAACAATAAAACAAAAACAAAAACCCACTCTGATTCTACCAAAAAAGTTCTTAAAATTAAAACCGAAACACAAAAACAAGAACGGTTACGTCATGAGAAAATCTTATCATATGCGCATGCCGCGTGTAGTGGAAAAAATAAAAACGTAGATATCAAATTTAGTGCGCACGACGCGTTTATTGTATAACCTCCAGTAAGATTATTGTGTATTCAACATGAAACATTCTCTACCATAGGAAACATTAAAACAAGTTTGAAAGTTACATTGTATACTATGTTTGTTGTATTCTATACAAGACAAATGGTGGAGATGGTAACATTTTCATGAGGTTCATTAATCAGTACTCTAAACAGAAGTATCCAGATGTACAGCTGGTGTTTGCTGCATTCGCCTATGAGAAATGTAAGATCACAAGCTGGAAACTAATTTGAAACCAGAGACAAGTATGGAGTAAGATAAGTACATAAAACAACTTACAAATATGGAGTAAGATAAGTACATAAAACAACTTACAAGTATGGAGTAAGATAAGTACATCAGACAACTTACAAGTATGGAGTAAGATAAGTACATCAGACAACTTACAAATATGGAGTAAGATAAGTACATAAGACAACTTACAAGTATGGAGTAAGATAAGTACATAAGAAAACTTACAAGTATGGAGTAAGATAAGTACATAAGACAACTTACAAGTATGGAGTAAGATAAGTACATCAGACAACTTACAAGTATGGAGTAAGATAAGTACATCAGACAACTTACAAGTATGGAGTAAGATAAGTACATAAGACAACTTACAAGTATGGAGTAAGATAAGTACATCAGACAACTTACAAGTATGGAGTAAGATAAGTACATCAGACAACTTACAAGTATGGAGTAAGATAAGTACATCAGACAACTTACAAGTATGGAGTAAGATAAGTACATCAGACAACTTACAAGTATGGAGTAAGATAAGTACATCAGACAACTTACAAGTATGGAGTAAGATAAGTACATCAGACAACTTACAAGTATGGAGTAAGATAAGTACATCAGACAACTTACAAGTATGGAGTAAGATAAGTACATCAGACAACTTACAAGTATGGAGTAAGATAAGTACATCAGACAACTTACAAGTATGGAGTAAGATAAGTACATAAGACAACTTACAAGTATGGAGTAAGATAAGTACATAAGACAACTTACAAGTATGGAGTAAGATAAGTACATAAGACAACTTACAAGTATGGAGTAAGATAAGTACATCAGACAACTTACAAGTATGGAGTAAGATAAGTACATCAGACAACTTACAAGTATGGAGTAAGATAAGTACATAAGACAACTTACAAGTATGGAGTAAGATAAGTACATCAGACAACTTACAAGTATGGAGTAAGATAAGTACATCAGACAACTTACAAGTATGGAGTAAGATAAGTACATCAGACAACTTACAAGTATGGAGTAAGATAAGTACATAGGACAACTTACAAGTATGGAGTAAGATAAGTACATAAGAAAACTTACAAGTATGGAGTAAGATAAGTACATCAGACAACTTACAAGTATGGAGTAAGATAAGTACATAAGACAACTTACAAGTATGGAGTAAGATAAGTACATCAGACAACTTACAAGTATGGAGTAAGATAAGTACATCAGACAACTTACAAGTATGGAGTAAGATAAGTACATCAGACAACTTACAAGTATGGAGTAAGATAAGTACATAAGACAACTTACAAGTATGGAGTAAGATAAGTACATAAGACAACTTACAAGTATGGAGTAAGATAAGTACATAAGACAACTTACAAGTATGGAGTAAGATAAGTACATCAGACAACTTACAAGTATGGAGTAAGATAAGTACATAAGACAACTTACAAGTATGGAGTAAGATAAGTACATCAGACAACTTACAAGTATGGAGTAAGATAAGTACATCAGACAACTTACAAGTATGGAGTAAGATAAGTACATAAGACAACTTACAAGTATGGAGTAAGATAAGTACATCAGACAACTTACAAGTATGGAGTAAGATAAGTACATCAGACAACTTACAAGTATGGAGTAAGATAAGTACATCAGACAACTTACAAGTATGGAATAAGATAAGTACATCAGACAACTTACAAGTATGGAGTAAGATAAGTACATCAGACAACTTACAAGTATGGAGTAAGATAAGTACATCAGACAACTTACAAGTATGGAGTAAGATAAGTACATCAGACAACTTACAAGTATGGAATAAGATAAGTACATCAGACAACTTACAAGTATGGAGTAAGATAAGTACATCAGACAACTTACAAGTATGGAGTAAGATAAGTACATCAGACAACTTACAAGTATGGAGTAAGATAAGTACATAAAACAACTTACAAGTATGGAGTAAGATAAGTACATCAGACAACTTACAAGTATGGAGTAAGATAAGTACATAAAACAACTTACAAGTATGGAGTAAGATAAGTACATCAGACAACTTACAAGTATGGAGTAAGATAAGTACATAAGACAACTTACAAGTATGGAGTAAGATAAGTACATAAGACAACTTACAAGTATGGAGTAAGATAAGTACATAAGACAACTTACAAGTATGGGGTAAGATAAGTACATAAGACAACTTACAAGTATGGAGTAAGATAAGTACATAAAACAACTTACAAGTATGGAGTAAGATAAGTACATAAAACAACTTACAAGTATGGAGTAAGATAAGTACATAAGACAACTTACAAGTATGGAGTAAGATAAGTACATCAGACAACTTACAAATATGGAGTAAGATAAGTACATAAGACAACTTACAAGTATGGAGTAAGATAAGTACACCAGACAACTTACAAGTATGGAGTAAGATAAGTACATCAGACAACTTACAAGTATGGAGTAAGATAAGTACATAAGACAACTTACAAATATGGAGTAAGATAAGTACATAAGACAACGTACAGGTATGGAGTAAGATAAGTACATAAGACAACTTACAAGTATGGAGTAAGATAAGTACATAAGACAACTTACAAGTATGGAGTAAGATAAGTACATAAGACAACTTACAAGTATGGAGTAAGATAAGTACATCAGACAACTTACAAGTATGGAGTAAGATAAGTACATCAGACAACTTACAAGTATGGAGTAAGATAAGTACATAAGACAACTTACAAGTATGGAGTAAGATAAGTACATAAGACAACTTACAAGTATGGAGTAAGATAAGTACATAAGGCAACTTACAAGTATGGAGTAAGATAAGTACATAAGACAACTTACAAGTATGGAGTAAGATAAGTACATAAGACAACTTACAAGTATGGAGTAAGATAAGTACATAAAACAACTTACAAGTATGGAGTAAGATAAGTACATAAGACAACTTACAAGTATGGAGTAAGATAAGTACATAAGACAACTTACAAGTATGAAGTAAGATAAGTACATAAGACAACTTACAAGTATGGAGTAAGATAAGTACATAAAACAACTTACAAGTATGGAGTAAGATAAGTACATCAGACAACTTACAAGTATGGAGTAAGATAAGTACATCAGACAACTTACAAGTATGGAGTAAGATAAGTACATAAAACAACTTACAAGTATGGAGTAAGATAAGTACATCAGACAACTTACAAGTATGGAGTAAGATAAGTACATAAAACAACTTACAAGTATGGAGTAAGATAAGTACATCAGACAACTTACAAGTATGGAGTAAGATAAGTACATAAGACAACTTACAAGTATGGAGTAAGATAAGTACATAAGACAACTTACAAGTATGGAGTAAGATAAGTACATAAGACAACTTACAAGTATGGGGTAAGATAAGTACATAAGACAACTTACAAGTATGGAGTAAGATAAGTACATAAAACAACTTACAAGTATGGAGTAAGATAAGTACATAAAACAACTTACAAGTATGGAGTAAGATAAGTACATAAGACAACTTACAAGTATGGAGTAAGATAAGTACATCAGACAACTTACAAATATGGAGTAAGATAAGTACATAAGACAACTTACAAGTATGGAGTAAGATAAGTACACCAGACAACTTACAAGTATGGAGTAAGATAAGTACATCAGACAACTTACAAGTATGGAGTAAGATAAGTACATAAGACAACTTACAAATATGGAGTAAGATAAGTACATAAGACAACGTACAGGTATGGAGTAAGATAAGTACATAAGACAACTTACAAGTATGGAGTAAGATAAGTACATAAGACAACTTACAAGTATGGAGTAAGATAAGTACATAAGACAACTTACAAGTATGGAGTAAGATAAGTACATCAGACAACTTACAAGTATGGAGTAAGATAAGTACATCAGACAACTTACAAGTATGGAGTAAGATAAGTACATAAGACAACTTACAAGTATGGAGTAAGATAAGTACATAAGACAACTTACAAGTATGGAGTAAGATAAGTACATAAGGCAACTTACAAGTATGGAGTAAGATAAGTACATAAGACAACTTACAAGTATGGAGTAAGATAAGTACATAAGACAACTTACAAGTATGGAGTAAGATAAGTACATAAAACAACTTACAAGTATGGAGTAAGATAAGTACATAAGACAACTTACAAGTATGGAGTAAGATAAGTACATAAGACAACTTACAAGTATGAAGTAAGATAAGTACATAAGACAACTTACAAGTATGGAGTAAGATAAGTACATAAAACAACTTACAAGTATGGAGTAAGATAAGTACATAAGACAACTTACAAGTATGGAGTAAGATAAGTACATCAGACAACTTACAAGTATGGAGTAAGATAAGTACATCAGACAACTTACAAGTATGGAGTAAGATAAGTACATAAGACAACTTACAAGTATGGAGTAAGATAAGTACATAAGACAACTTACAAGTATGGAGTAAGATAAGTACATCAGACAACTTACAAGTATGGAGTAAGATAAGTACATCAGACAACTTACAAGTATGGAGTAAGATAAGTACATCAGACAACTTACAAGTATGGAGTAAGATAAGTACATCAGACAACTTACAAGTATGGAGTAAGATAAGTACATCAGACAACTTACAAGTATGGAGTAAGATAAGTACATAAGACAACTTACAAGTATGGAGTAAGATAAGTACATAAGACAACTTACAAGTATGGAGTAAGATAAGTACATCAGACAACTTACAAGTATGGAGTAAGATAAGTACATCAGACAACTTACAAGTATGGAGTAAGATAAGTACATAAGACAACTTACAAGTATGGAGTAAGATAAGTACATCAGACAACTTACAAGTATGGAGTAAGATAAGTACATCAGACAACTTACAAGTATGGAGTAAGATAAGTACATCAGACAACTTACAAGTATGGAGTAAGATAAGTACATAAGACAACTTACAAGTATGGAGTAAGATAAGTACATAAGAAAACTTACAAGTATGGAGTAAGATAAGTACATAAGACAACTTACAAGTATGGAGTAAGATAAGTACATAAGACAACTTACAAGTATGGAGTAAGATAAGTACATAAGAAAACTTACAAGTATGGAGTAAGATAAGTACATAAGACAACTTACAAGTATGGAGTAAGATAAGTACATAAGACAACTTACAAGTATGGAGTAAGATAAGTACATAAGACAACTTACAAGTATGGAGTAAGATAAGTACATCAGACAACTTACAAGTATGGAGTAAGATAAGTACATCAGACAACTTACAAGTATGGAGTAAGATAAGTACATCAGACAACTTACAAGTATGGAGTAAGATAAGTACATCAGACAACTTACAAGTATGGAGTAAGATAAGTACATCAGACAACTTACAAGTATGGAGTAAGATAAGTACATCAGACACCTTACAAGTATGGAGTAAGATAAGTACATCAGACAACTTACAAGTATGGAGTAAGATAAGTACATCAGACAACTTACAAGTATGGAGTAAGATAAGTACATCAGACAACTTACAAGTATGGAGTAAGATAAGTACATAAAACAACTTACAAGTATGGAGTAAGATAAGTACATAAGACAACTTACAAGTATGGAGTAAGATAAGTACACCAGACAACTTACAAGTATGGAGTAAGATAAGTACATCAGACAACTTACAAGTATGGAGTAAGATAAGTACATCAGACAACTTACAAGTATGGAGTAAGATAAGTACATAAGACAACTTACAAGTATGGAGTAAGATAAGTACATAAGACAACTTACAAGTATGGAGTAAGATAAGTACATCAGACAACTTACAAGTATGGAGTAAGATAAGTACATCAGACAACTTACAAGTATGGAGTAAGATAAGTACATAAGACAACTTACAAGGAACAGTCAAAACAAATAAAAAATAGATAGACAAAGCAACACTGGGGCCAAAAAATAAAATAAAAAAGAAAGAAACTGACCCGTAATCTGAGAACACGAACTCCCATAAAACAAGGAATTGTGACAATGCTGTTTCTAAAAGGTCCATTCTCCAATAACACATCTTAGTACACTTTGATTTCAGGTTGCAGTCGTTCGTTCGTATTGCTTAAATATTATTATCGCCTGTTCAATATTGTTGTACTCTGCCCCATAAAACCTCATATGGATCTCGTTCAAGTGCAGTAATTGTTTTATTACATAAGATTCTTTAAAATTTTGAAATTTTATAAAACTTTTGAAATTTTGAAATTTGTTGAAAAGTTTGAAATTTTGAAATTTTTTGAAATTTATGGGAAATTTTGAAATGTTTTGACCTTTTTTTTTGTATATTGTATGGGAGTTACTAAATGAGAGGGTGACAGTAATTTCATTCATTGATTTTGCACGAGAGTGCAATATGATTTTTTATTGCACAGACATTGCTTTTTGCTAATCAATATGTTAGAAAATGGAATGTCACGTGTATTGCTTCTGGCCAATAGAAAAACAGTAAAATAGAGCCTTATGTAATACATTATTTTATTGCTTTAAAGCTGGAATTGTATGACATTTATACTCCACATATTATACATTTTCCAGTCTTTAGCCAAATTATTGTTTTCTGGTAATAAAATTGATAGATAGAACACTGACCAGAGAGTATGACTGCTAGTTCTTGTCATTGGTTGTATTTGAGAGATTCTTTTTAGCGCAAACCTCATCGTTGTTGTAAGGATTGGCGTGCTCGACTCGAGTCCCGATTGGGTCAAACTAAATAACATACAATTGGTATTTGTTTCTCCGCTGAGCACACATCATTAAGAAGTAAGAGGAAATACTGGCTGGCTTGAAATGAATAAAATGTGTCCTAGTTGAGAGACAGGTCTACCAGGGGACTGTTGTTTCAGTGAGCTAGCATTATCATCATATATAAAAACATTTCTCACTTGGTTTTAAACGCCAATCACTCACTCTTTTCACACCTGTTATTATCTGGTTAATAAGATATATTTATTACTGAAATTTACAGTTCCTAAATAATGTAACTTTGATGGAAATTAAGGTTCTCTTCCCTCCGGCATATGTGACCTTAGCCGATTTTGGCTATCCTGTATCAATATTTAAATTATTTGGCTTTGCAATCTTCGCGCGTCCCTGGTGAAGGGGATTCCAAAAACGCGTCCTACCGGATTGTGATTACGACAAACGTAACACATTCGTGGTAATTAGTGAGCCATATATTCTGTAACGGTTAACTAAGTCATGGTGGCGTCCGTAAAACATTCGAAGTGATGATTTCAACTAAACCACTGGTAACCCTTGGTTCAGTAGCTTCCTTGTTAGCAGCAGCCCTCAATGGAATCATGAGAGGAACCACAAGTTCTGGAATATCTTATCAACTGAGAGATATATACTCCTTATGCAGATACAACTAGAATATTGCTACATATAAATAGAAAGTTCTCAATGGGAAAATTGTAATCATCTCTTTTGTCGTAACATCCCAGCAGCACCTTCAGATGAAGGTATATATCACTCAGTTTACAAGAAATTCCAGAGCTTGTAGATCCTATCATGATTTCCTTGATGGAGGGTAGCTGCTAACAAGAAAGCTACTGAAACAAGTGACCCCGAAAATTAAAACAACACAAATATGAATACTTTTACAATATTAACTCTCACAATTCATTGGAAGACTAGTACTGAAAACGATAAAAATAAACCTGTGTAATCTGTAACAAAGTTAACTATCAAAATTTAATCAAATAAACATGGCAACAAAACAACTTGCAATACAAAATGCAATGCCACAAAAAATGAGGACTATTTGACCGGTGAGAATCACAGATTGTCACTAACATATATATCATATATGTAAAAGTACTACTGTGGTTGCTACATCATAGAAGTAGGAGATATGTGAGGCTTGCCAGTGTCAATCCATTTGATAATCACTTGATAGACCCTCGTTTTCTATCACATCCAGGGGATGTTGATATGTTTGTTTGTGGTAAGTCAGTCAGTGAGTTTGACGATTTATTTTAGAAAGCCATATATAGAAGTTGGAAATACATCTCCAAAATGACATCTGGAGGGTCCACAGGGGTATAAAATGAGTGGTTGTTGGTGATACAAGGAAAGCTGTTATTACTCCATTATATTCTTGTTCTTGTAGTATGCTAGAATACTACCAATAGCTACATCACCATGCCACCTTGTAGTAAGCTAGACTACTACCCATAGCTACATCACCATGCCACCTTGTAGTAAGCTAGACTACTACCCATAGCTACGTCACCATGCCACCTTGTGGTAAGCTAGACAACTACCCATAGCTACATCACCATGCCACCTTGTAGTAAGCTAGACTACTACCCATAGCTACATCACCATGCCACCTTGTAGTAAGCTAGACTACTACCCATATCTACATCACCATGCCACCTTGTGGTAAGCTAGACTACTACCCATAGCTACATCACCATGCCACCTTGTGGAAAGCTAGACTACTACCCATAGCTACATCACCTTGTAGTATGCTAAACTACTACCCATAGCTACGTCACCATGCCTTGTAGTAAGCTAGACTACTACCCATAGCTACATCACCATGCCACCTTGTAGTAAGCTAGACTACTACCCATAGCTACATCACCATGCCACCTTGCAGTAAGCTGGAATACTACCCATAGCTACATCACCATGCCACCTTGCAGTAAGCTAGACTACTACCCATAGCTACATCACCATGCCACCTTGTAGTAAGCTAGACTACTACCCATAGCTACATCACCATGCCACCTTGTAGTAAGCTAAACTACTACCCATAGCTACATCACCATCCCTTGTAGTAAGCTAAACTACTACCCATAGCTACATCACCATGCCACCTTGTGGTAAGCTAGACTACTACCCATAGCTACATCACCATGCCACCTTGTAGTAAGCTAGACTACTACCCATAGCTACGTCACCATGCCTTGTAGTAAGCTAAACTACTACCCATAGCTACATCACCATGCCACCTTGTGGTAAGCTAGACTACTACCCATAGCTACATCACCATGCCACCTTGTAGTAAGCTAGACTACTACCCATAGCTACGTCACCATGCCTTGTAGTAAGCTAAACTACTACCCATAGCTACACCACCATGCCACCTTGTGATAAGCTAGACTACTACCCATAGCTACATCACCATGCCACCTTGTAGTAAGCTAGACTACTACCCATAGCTACATCAGCATGCCACCTTGTGGTAAGCTAGACTACTACCCATAGCTACATCACCATGCCACCTTGTAGTAAGCTAGACTACTACCCATAGCTACATCACCATGCCACCTTGTGGTAAGTTAGATTACTAGCCATAGCTACATCACCATGCCACCTTGTGGTAAGCTAGATTACTAGCCATAGCTACATCACCATGCCACCTTGTAGTAAGCTAGAATACTACCCATAGCTACATCACCATGCCACCTTGTAGTAAGCTAGAATACTACCCATAGCTACATCACCATGCCACCTTGTAGTAAGCTAGACTACTACCCATAGCTACATCACCATGCCACCTTGTAGTAAGCTAGACTACTACCCATAGCTACATCACCATGCCACCCTAGCTACATCACCTTGTAGTATGCTAAACTACTACCCATAGCTACGTCACCATGCCTTGTAGTAAGCTAGACTACTACCCATAGCTACATCACCATGCCACCTTGTAGTAAGCTAGACTACTACCCATAGCTACATCACCATGCCACCTTGCAGTAAGCTAGACTACTACCCATAGCTACATCACCATGCCACCTTGTAGTAAGCTAGACTACTACCCATAGCTACATCACCATGCCACCTTGCAGTAAGCTAGACTACTACCCATAGCTACATCACCATGCCACCTTGTAGTAAGCTAGACTACTACCCATAGCTACATCACCATGCCACCTTGTAGTAAGCTAAACTACTACCCATAGCTACATCACCATCCCTTGTAGTAAGCTAAACTACTACCCATAGCTACATCACCATGCCACCTTGTGGTAAGCTAGACTACTACCCATAGCTACATCACCATGCCACCTTGTGGTAAGCTAGACTACTACCCATAGCTACATCACCATGCCACCTTGTAGTAAGCTAGACTACTACCCATAGCTACATCACCATGCCACCTTGTGGTAGGTTAGATTACTACCCATAGCTACATCACCATGCCACCTTGTGGTAAGCTAGATTACTATCCATAGCTACATCACCATGCCACCTTGTAGTAAGCTAGACTACTACCCATAGCTACGTCACCATGCCTTGTAGAAAGCTAAACTACTACCCATAGCTACGTCACCATGCCTTGTAGTAAGCTAAACTACTACCCATAGCTACATCACCATGCCACCTTGTGGTAAGCTAGACTACTACCCATAGCTACATCACCATGCCACCTTATAGTAAGCTAGACTACTACCCATAGCTACATCACCATGCCACCTTGTGGTAAGCTAGACTACTACCCATAGCTACATCACCATGCCACATTGTGGTAAGCTAGACTACTACCCATAGCTATACCACCATGCCACCTTGTAGTAAGCTAGAATACTACCCATAGCTACATCACCATGCCACCTTGTAGTAAGCTAGACTACTACCCATAGCTACATCACCATGCCACCTTGTAGTAAGCTAGAATACTACCCATAGCTACATCACCATGCCACCTTGTAGTAAGCTAGACTACTACCCATAGCTACATCACCATGCCACCTTGTAGTAAGCTAGACTACTACCCATAGCTACATCACCATGCCACCTTGTAGTAAGCTAGACTACTACCCATAGCTACATCACCATGCCACCTTGTGGTAAGCTAGACTACTACCCATAGCTACATCACCATGCCACCTTGTAGTAAGCTAGACTACTACCCATAGCTACATCACCTTGTAGTATGCTAAACTACTACCCATAGCTACGTCACCATGCCTTGTAGTAAGCTAGACTACTACCCATAGCTACATCACCATGCCACCTTGTAGTAAGCTAGACTACTACCCATAGCTACATCACCATGCCACCTTGCAGTAAGCTAGAATACTACCCATAGCTACATCACCATGCCACCTTGTAGTATGCTAGACTACTACCCATAGCTACATCACCATGCCACCATGCAGTAAGCTAGACTACTACCCATAGCTACATCACCATGCCACCTTGTAGTAAGCTAGACTACTACCCATAGCTACATCACCATGCCACCTTGTGGTAAGCTAGACTACTACCCATAGCTACATCACCATGCCACCTTGTAGTAAGCTAGACTACTACCCATAGCTACATCACCATGCCACCATGCAGTAAGCTAGACTACTACCCATAGCTACATCACCATGCCACCTTGTAGTAAGCTAGACTACTACCCATAGCTACATCACCATCCCTTGTAGTAAGCTAAACTACTACCCATAGCTACATCACCATGCCACCTTGTAGTATGCTAGACTACTACCCATAGCTACATCACCATGCCACCTTGTGGTAAGCTAGACTACTACCCATAGCTACATCACCATGCCACCTTGTGGTAAGCTAGACTACTACCCATAGCTACGTCACCATGCCTTGTAGTAAGCTAAACTACTACCCATAGCTACATCACCATGCCACCTTGTGGTAAGCTAGACTACTACCCATAGCTACATCACCATGCCACCTTGTAGTAAGCTAGACTACTACCCATAGCTACGTCACCATGCCTTGTAGTAAGCTAAACTACTACCCATAGCTACACCACCATGCCACCTTGTGATAAGCTAGACTACTACCCATAGCTACATCACCATGCCACCTTGTAGTAAGCTAGACTACTACCCATAGCTACATCAGCATGCCACCTTGTGGTAAGCTAGACTACTACCCATAGCTACATCACCATGCCACCTTGTAGTAAGCTAGACTACTACCCATAGCTACATCACCATGCCACCTTGTGGTAAGTTAGATTACTAGCCATAGCTACATCACCATGCCACCTTGTGGTAAGCTAGATTACTAGCCATAGCTACATCACCATGCCACCTTGTAGTAAGCTAGAATACTACCCATAGCTACATCACCATGCCACCTTGTAGTAAGCTAGAATACTACCCATAGCTACATCACCATGCCACCTTGTAGTAAGCTAGACTACTACCCATAGCTACATCACCATGCCACCTTGTAGTAAGCTAGACTACTACCCATAGCTACATCACCATGCCACCCTAGCTACATCACCTTGTAGTATGCTAAACTACTACCCATAGCTACGTCACCATGCCTTGTAGTAAGCTAGACTACTACCCATAGCTACATCACCATGCCACCTTGTAGTAAGCTAGACTACTACCCATAGCTACATCACCATGCCACCTTGCAGTAAGCTAGACTACTACCCATAGCTACATCACCATGCCACCTTGTAGTAAGCTAGACTACTACCCATAGCTACATCACCATGCCACCTTGCAGTAAGCTAGACTACTACCCATAGCTACATCACCATGCCACCTTGTAGTAAGCTAGACTACTACCCATAGCTACATCACCATGCCACCTTGTAGTAAGCTAAACTACTACCCATAGCTACATCACCATCCCTTGTAGTAAGCTAAACTACTACCCATAGCTACATCACCATGCCACCTTGTGGTAAGCTAGACTACTACCCATAGCTACATCACCATGCCACCTTGTGGTAAGCTAGACTACTACCCATAGCTACATCACCATGCCACCTTGTAGTAAGCTAGACTACTACCCATAGCTACATCACCATGCCACCTTGTGGTAGGTTAGATTACTACCCATAGCTACATCACCATGCCACCTTGTGGTAAGCTAGATTACTATCCATAGCTACATCACCATGCCACCTTGTAGTAAGCTAGACTACTACCCATAGCTACGTCACCATGCCTTGTAGAAAGCTAAACTACTACCCATAGCTACGTCACCATGCCTTGTAGTAAGCTAAACTACTACCCATAGCTACATCACCATGCCACCTTGTGGTAAGCTAGACTACTACCCATAGCTACATCACCATGCCACCTTATAGTAAGCTAGACTACTACCCATAGCTACATCACCATGCCACCTTGTGGTAAGCTAGACTACTACCCATAGCTACATCACCATGCCACATTGTGGTAAGCTAGACTACTACCCATAGCTATACCACCATGCCACCTTGTAGTAAGCTAGAATACTACCCATAGCTACATCACCATGCCACCTTGTAGTAAGCTAGACTACTACCCATAGCTACATCACCATGCCACCTTGTAGTAAGCTAGAATACTACCCATAGCTACATCACCATGCCACCTTGTAGTAAGCTAGACTACTACCCATAGCTACATCACCATGCCACCTTGTAGTAAGCTAGACTACTACCCATAGCTACATCACCATGCCACCTTGTAGTAAGCTAGACTACTACCCATAGCTACATCACCATGCCACCTTGTGGTAAGCTAGACTACTACCCATAGCTACATCACCATGCCACCTTGTAGTAAGCTAGACTACTACCCATAGCTACATCACCTTGTAGTATGCTAAACTACTACCCATAGCTACGTCACCATGCCTTGTAGTAAGCTAGACTACTACCCATAGCTACATCACCATGCCACCTTGTAGTAAGCTAGACTACTACCCATAGCTACATCACCATGCCACCTTGCAGTAAGCTAGAATACTACCCATAGCTACATCACCATGCCACCTTGTAGTATGCTAGACTACTACCCATAGCTACATCACCATGCCACCATGCAGTAAGCTAGACTACTACCCATAGCTACATCACCATGCCACCTTGTAGTAAGCTAGACTACTACCCATAGCTACATCACCATGCCACCTTGTGGTAAGCTAGACTACTACCCATAGCTACATCACCATGCCACCTTGTAGTAAGCTAGACTACTACCCATAGCTACATCACCATGCCACCATGCAGTAAGCTAGACTACTACCCATAGCTACATCACCATGCCACCTTGTAGTAAGCTAGACTACTACCCATAGCTACATCACCATCCCTTGTAGTAAGCTAAACTACTACCCATAGCTACATCACCATGCCACCTTGTAGTATGCTAGACTACTACCCATAGCTACATCACCATGCCACCTTGCAGTAAGCTAGACTACTACCCATAGCTACATCACCATGCCACCTTGTAGTAAGCTAGACTACTACCCATAGCTACATCACCATGCCACCTTGTAGTAAGCTAAACTACTACCCATAGCTACATCACCATCCCTTGTAGTAAGCTAAACTACTACCCATAGCTACATCACCATGCCACCTTGTAGTAAGCTAGACTACTACCCATAGCTACGTCACCATGCCTTGTAGTAAGCTAAACTACTACCCATAGCTACATCACCATGCCACCTTGTGGTAAGCTAGACTACTACCCATAGCTACATCACCATGCCACCTTGTAGTAAGCTAGACTACTACCCATAGCTACATCACCATGCCACCTTGTGGTAAGCTAGACTACTACCCATAGCTACATCACCATGCCACCTTGTAGTAAGCTAGAATACTACCCATAGCTACATCACCATGCCACCTTGTAGTAAGCTAGAATACTACCCATAGCTACATCACCATGCCACCTTGTAGTAAGCTAGACTACTACCCATAGCAACGTCACCATGCCTTGTAGTAAGCTAAACTACTACCCATAGCTACACCACCATGCCACCTTGTGATAAGCTAGACTACTACCCATAGCTACATCACCATGCCACCTTGTAGTAAGCTAGACTACTACCCATAGCTACATCACCATGCCACCTTGTGGTAAGCTAGACTACTACCCATAGCTACATCACCATGCCACCTTGTAGTAAGCTAGAATACTACCCATAGCTACATCACCATGCCACCTTGTAGTAAGCTAGAATACTACCCATAGCTACATCACCATGCCACCTTGTAGTAAGCTAGACTACTACCCATAGCTACATCACCATGCCACCTTGTAGTAAGCTAGACTACTACCCATAGCTACATCACCATGCCACCTTGTGGTAAGCTAGACTACTACCCATAGCTACATCACCATGCCACCTTGTAGTAAGCTAGACTACTACCCATAGCTACATCACCTTGTAGTATGCTAAACTACTACCCATAGCTACGTCACCATGCCTTGTAGTAAGCTAGACTACTACCCATAGCTACATCACCATGCCACCTTGTAGTAAGCTAGACTACTACCCATAGCTACATCACCATGCCACCTTGCAGTAAGCTAGAATACTACCCATAGCTACATCACCATGCCACCTTGTAGTAAGCTAGACTACTACCCATAGCTACATCACCATGCCACCTTGCAGTAAGCTAGACTACTACCCATAGCTACATCACCATGCCACCTTGTAGTAAGCTAGACTACTACCCATAGCTACATCACCATGCCACCTTGTAGTAAGCTAAACTACTACCCATAGCTACATCACCATCCCTTGTAGTAAGCTAAACTACTACCCATAGCTACATCACCATGCCACCTTGTGGTAAGCTAGACTACTACCCATAGCTACGTCACCATGCCTTGTAGTAAGCTAAACTACTACCCATAGCTACATCACCATGCCACCTTGTGGTAAGCTAGAATACTACCCATAGCTACATCACCATGCCACCTTGTGGTAAGCTAGACTACTACCCATAGCTACATCACCATGCCACCTTGTAGTAAGCTAGACTACTACCCATAGCTACATCACCATGCCACCTTGTGGTAAGTTAGATTACTACCCATAGCTACATCACCATGCCACCTTGTGGTAAGCTAGATTACTATCCATAGCTACATCACCATGCCACCTTGTGGTAAGCTAGACTACTACCCATAGCTACATCACCATGCCACCTTGTAGTAAGCTAGACTACTACCCATAGCTACATCACCATGCCACCTTGTGGTAAGTTAGATTACTACCCATAGCTACATCACCATGCCACCTTGTGGTAAGCTAGATTACTATCCATAGCTACATCACCATGCCACCTTGTAGTAAGCTAGACTACTACCCATAGCTACGTCACCATGCCTTGTAGTAAGCTAAACTACTACCCATAGCTACGTCACCATGCCTTGTAGTAAGCTAAACTACTACCCATAGCTACATCACCATGCCACCTTGTGGTAAGCTAGACTACTACCCATAGCTACATCACCATGCCACCTTGTGGTAAGCTAGACTACTACCCATAGCTACATCACCATGCCACCTTATAGTAAGCTAGACTACTACCCATAGCTACATCACCATGCCACCTTATAGTAAGCTAGACTACTACCCATAGCTACATCACCATGCCACCTTGTGGTAAGCTAGATTACTAGCCATAGCTACATCACCATGCCACCTTGTAGTAAGCTAGACTACTACCCATAGCTACGTCACCATGCCTTGTAGTAAGCTAAAGTACTACCCATAGCTACATCACCATGCCACCTTGTGGTAAGCTAGACTACTACCCATAGCTACATCACCATGCCACCTTATAGTAAGCTAGACTACTACCCATAGCTACATCACCATGCCACCTTGTAGTAAGCTAGACTACTACCCATAGCTACATCACCATGCCACCTTGTAGTAAGCTAAACTACTACCCATAGCTACATCACCATGCCACCTTGTGGTAAGCTAGATTACTAGCCATAGCTACATCACCATGCCACATTTTTACATGATTTACTAGTATTATTTGTAAACCTGTTCACGTAGATAATGAATTACTTAGCTTATCTAAACTATTTGTTACATTTCCCCCATATACAGTGGGAATAATAAATTCAAATTTCTAGAAATAAGCATTATCAGTGTTGAGTGCTAGTTTCAACAAAATATCAGTTATATAGTGGTGAAGAAATTTAATTGTGAAGGAAACCATATTATATAGGCAATACTGACCTATCACAAGTATATAACAAACAAAAGGTTGTATTGAGTTCATCTCACCACTGTAGTGAAACAAAGCTGATATATCATAGTGGCAATTGGTACTGATTCTATAGTTAAATAGAAATAAATCTAACAACCTCTTTTATTTGAGGTTTAATACTTTTTATATTCATATTCGAATAAATAGAACATTTTTCTGGAATATTTCCCTTCATATAAAATTATAATGCTCTATTTTTGTAGCAATTCGCTTTGCTAGAAAGATGGAAAGGACAAAATCACGGAGGAGCATTCAGGCAAAGCTTGTACGACATGACATAAGAGGTCATTGTAGTAAATTGTGGTTCAACACAGATGCTTATTGGAAATGTATGGTCCGTCACTTTGGTATTCAAGGAGGTCATTTGTCTAGCACGTGTAGAATGGGCAGCATCAGTGACCCAACTGCCGTAGTTGAGCCATACTTAAGGTACTGTATCCATCGACTACAGAATTATCTAATAACCAATATTTATATAACAATGAATTATATCTATGTCTTTATCTCTACTTGATGCTTGTTTGTTTGATGCCAATTTCAACAATATTTCAATTATATGGCAGTAGTCAGTTTTGTTGGTAGAAGAAGCCGGAGGACCCATAGAAAACCACCGACCTGTAGCAAGTCACTGACAAACTTTATCACATAATGTTGTACACCTCGCCATGATTGAGATTCGAACTCACAACATCAGCGGCGATAGCCACTGATTGCATAGGTAGTTGTAAATCCAATTACCATACAATCACGGCCGCGACGACCACTATCTCTACTTGAGTTCTAGTGTATTTTATTGTTAAATGTATATAAAACATGTTTGGTTGATCAATGTGTTTTATAACTAAGGTTCCCCTCCCTCAGGCAGAGGTGACCTTAGCTGATTTTGGCTATCTTGTTTAGGTCCTTTGATTTATATGTTCCCAAAAGATTTTTTAATTTATTTTGCTTTCCACTCTTTCCACTTTGAGTGTACCTGGTGAAGCTTATTCAAGACACATGCCATGCACATTACATTTGATATCTACGTTTTTATTATTGTTACTGACTATAAAATGCCTGTTTTGCTAACTAATTTCGTGGCATATTAAAATTTCGTCTATTTCATGGTTAAACCATTCCAACATATACATGTGTATTTGATTTAAGCAAATTTAAAGTAATGAAGTTTTATTTCAGAGTTAAAGGCATCAGAAGTTTAAGAGTAGCAGATGCTTCAGTGATCAGGAATTCACCATCTGGTCTGCTTAATGCTTCTTTCATGATGATTGTTGAAAAGGTTTCAGATATGATAAAACATCACAGAAAACACCAAACTCAGACTGTTGTCTTAAATGTGCATTAAATAAACATGTACAGGTTGTAACTGTTTTATTAATTTGATTGAACACTATTACTCTGTGTAATTTGACACTATATACACATACCTGTTAACCATCCCCTTTGCGCGGGAGTCTTCCACGTAAGAGCCTTAACTCCCACATGGACTGGGTCTCCTGCACGGGAGACATAAATCTCCCGCACACACCTTTTCCTCCCACACAATCTCCCCCCAACAAAAAATTTGCTTACTTTCTTCAGTCGCCATATTTGTTTACAATCGATCGGCTATTTCCTTTAATCGTCGAGATGTTTCGTATAAATTTTTATCGAGTTTCTCTAGACTTTTCGTTCAGGAATACGAAACTGATTGTTGTTTACGTAATCGAACGGATAACAACACCAATTAGAAATGTACATTCTCGGTGAGTACTATTCAGATTTAGCTTTAAATAAGATTTGTTTCTGGCATTTTATAACGATGTCTCAATCAACAAAGAGAAGGTGGAATTTGGGACCTAGTACTCCTTCTTCGACATCAAAGAAAAAGAAATACAATTGTAAATTCCAGGACGAGTGGAAAAAAATCACACCACTGGTTACAGTCAAGTTCGTTGGGAAATGATCTGGCATTTTGCACTCTGTGTAGTTCCAACTTCAGTGTTGCTTCAGGCTTAATAAATAAACTTAGCTTTAGAGTTTTATCCAAATTGACTAAAGCTTGTTGTGTGATCCCTGTCAACAATGCTGACCCAGAGAGAATTTGTTCAATGTTAAAAAAAATACAAACTGATATGAGGTCAGGTCTGAACAATGACACTATTTGCTGTTTAATATGTGCAAAACAAAACCAAGAAAAAGCTTGCTTCAAATTCAATCCAAGTGACAGTGTTCTGAGAGCAGCAAAGAAAGCTGTTCTAACAAACCAGAGTAACATAAGTTCATGTAACTAGACTGTCAAACTATTAATAGAAGGTTCGACAATAAATTTGTATACAATGAATGCGTCTTTATATACCATTTTACATCATTGCTTTATTATCATTCAACTACAAGGTACAATTTTGTGCATTTAAAGGTGACGTGCAAAATCTCCCCCTTAGAAGAGTTGGTAGGGGGAGATCTCCCCCCTAGCAGTTCCCAGAGGTTAACAGGTATGTATACATTTTGAATATTTAGGTTTTATATCATAATTACAGAAGTATTTTTGTGTAAAGTGTCTTAAGTTTATATAAATAAAAGTTAAGGGCAACTATTAAATAAAATGATATCTTAAACATATAATCTTGGTTTTTTCTGTGGATTTGTTATTATATGAGACAAAGATAAGATATATACCAATTAGAGAGAACTGTACAAATAAATCCCAAATCCAGGTAAAATAGCCGTGTGATTTTTTGAGGATTATTGCATTTTCATGTTATTTTTTCTCAAAAACAAGCACTGCAACATACTATTTTCTATGTATGAACAGATACGGAATTTCTTGCAGAATATTATGTTAGTTTTTGGTTTAAAAAAAAAAAATCTTAAAAAATAGTTCATTTAATATAAAAACATAGGAATGTATCAGCATATCATTATTTGATATAGTTAATTATCATATAAAAACTTCAGATTAATCCCTGTTCTATGATCAGTCTTGAAGCACTATTTTCATCAGATTAATCCCTGTTCTATGATCAGTCTTGAAGCACTATTTTCATCAGATTAATCCCTGTTCTATGATCAGTCTTGAAGCACTATTTTCATCAGATTAATCCCTGTTCTATGATCAGTCTTGAAGCACTATTTTCATCAGATTAATCCCTGTTCTATGATCAGTCTTGAAGCACTATTTTCATCAGATTAATCCCTGTTCTATGATCAGTCTTGAAGCACTATTTGCAGCATTTTATAACTGTTGTTGTCAAGAAGTTTCCATAATGCTGCGTTCACACGTACATTTAATTCAAATTAAATTTGCATCTAATGCGAATCGAATACGCTAATCGCGTTCACACGTAATTATTTTTTTAATGCGCATCAAATTCGAATTGGCTAATTCGCATGATCCAATTCGCTTCAGGAATACGTTTTTGTTAAGACGAATTCATTAATTCGTATTCGGTTCGCATTAAACTGTCGTGTGGACACATGCTATTGCAAAAGCGAATTATCCGAGAATTTTGTTGGAATTAAAACTAGAGGCTCAGGTGAGCCTGTATCGCTCACCTGACATAAATAAGCCCTCTTATGAATGTCTGCATGCCGAATACATCTAAGTTACTATTCAAATCCCATAGGGTTCTATGTTAAATCTATGTCTGCTCATGGCAGCCATCTTGGATGGAGGTCGTGGTCACCGGACATAATTTTGAAAGTATACTACTCAAGGACCATCCATGCCATGTTTGCTTTAAATTGGCTTACTGGTTTCAGAGGAGAAGACTTTTAAACAATTTTCCCATAGGGTCCTACGTTAAAACTATCTCTGCTGACGGTGGCCATTTTGGACCGAGATCGGGGTCACTGAACACAATTTTAGAAGTTGACTACCTAAGGACCATCGATGACATATTTGCTATATTGGTTTACTGGTTTCAGAGGAGAAGATTTTAAAACATTTTTTCCCATAGGGTCCTATGTCAAAACTATGTCCATTGAAGGTGGCCATCTTGGATGGAGGTCAGGGTCACCGGACACAATTTTGAAAATTGACCACTTAAGGACCATCCATGCCATGTTTGCTTTAAATTGGCTTACTGGTTTCAGAGGAGAAGATTTTTAAACATATTTCCCATAGGGTCCTATGTTAAAACTATGTCCGCTGATGGCGGCCATCTTGGATGGAGGTCGGGTCACAAGACATAATTTTGAAAGTTGACCACCTAAGGACCATTCATACCATGTTTGCTTTAAATTGACTAACTGGTACTTTTAAACATTTTTTCCATAGGGTCCTATGTTAAAACTAAGTCGAGTCATGGTGGCCATCTTGAATTTCCTATCGGTAAACGATTCACAAGTTTAGTACAGGACCACCCAATGATCATTCCTGCAAAGTCACAATTCAATTGGCTTGGTGGTTTCTGACAAGAAGATTTTTAAAATTTCAGCCAATGAGAACACATTATGGACCCTGGTAGCCATGTTGGATTTCAAATCAGCACCAAAAACACAAATCTGGTAGAGGACCATCCAATGAACATTTCTGGCAAGTTTGGTTCAATTCTGTTCAGTGGTTTCAGAGAAGAAGATTTAAATGTGAAAAGCTAACGGACGGACGACGGACGCCTAGCCATGACAAAAGTTCACATGGCCTATGGCCAGGTGAGCTAAAAAATGATTAACATTATCATGTGTAAACTTTCTTTTGGTTGTTCATTTTTATTATTAATGAATGACGACTTCATATGAATTATGACGTCATGTGGTTGGTGACGTCAATAAGATTCCCACTAGAAATAAAGACGGGAATTTTGTCATGGAAAAGTCCCATAAACAACACATAATTATTGTTGTATTAAATGATCGTTGTTTCAAAAGAGAAAAGAAAGACGAGTCCGAGAGATTCAGTAAACCATCAGATCAATAAAGTTGGTTTGGAATATATCTATTTAGTTGTTAATAATTCGGCTTTTAAAATTATTTTCTTTAAGATTAATATTGTGCAATGTCGTTTTGTTTTAAATTACATGTAATTTTAAAAGTTAATTGATATTGCGAATTAAAAGTTAACGTCGTTCAGACAGTTAAGCGTAGAGACTCTATTTGATGCGCATTGCAATTCGCATTAAAATTTCCATTCGTACAAGAATACGTTTCGAATGCGCATTAAACTACGTATGAACGCAGCATAGTATCGTCATAATCAGTTTCATCATCTGTGCTGGAATCTTCAAAACCTGAAAATATAAATAAATACATATGTATAATTAAACTATATTACAAGTATTATAAACAAAGTGTTAGTCTACAAATTTGTACTGTAGAAGATGTGGAATAGAATTCAATACCCATAATATTCTAAAATAACCATACACTAGTACTAACCCTTTGTACACTCAAGACTTTTTCACTTTAGAAAAAAAATAACACATTATTCCATTTTCAGCCTATAATGTTACAATTAAAACCTCTAATCCAAAACCTAAAATACTCCTATAAAACTAGTGACATGCTGTAAGTGAGTGAGTATTTGATCACCTTAGATTGTCTCTAGTAGACAGTAAATGTAATTCATGCTAATACAACAATAACAGATATAGTAGTTAAGGTGTTCCATCGTCAATACTGACTGTCACTTGTGGATTTCCCCACATTCCTCCCCCAGTAAACCTAGTTATTATTATGACATCAGAAACAAATTGTTAATAGTGAGCGAGTGAGTGATTGTTGTCTATATCTCGGTAGTCAGTTTTACTGTTAAGAGAAACAAGAGTACACAGAAGAAACAAACTTTGACCTTCTGTCAGTCACTGACAATTGTTGAATCAAGTACATATCGTCACGGAAGAGAGTAAAACTAACACATCTATAGTAAAGATAATTCATGACTGCATAGTTAAATTTATTACCTAATAAAGTGCATTTTCTGTTTTATTGAGTCAAATTTTAGTATTATATATTTTTCACTATTAAAATGGGCCTGTCGATCTATTGCACTGTGCAATATTCTGCACGTGGCATCTATAGCATCGACCCGAGTTGATCTTTGAACACAATTTCTGATTGGCTTTCAGTTTTGCCATTTGGCCAATCAAATAATTCGTTGTTGTGTTCTGATTGGCTTTCAGTTTTGCCATTTGGCCAATCAAATAATTCGTTGTTTAATCAACTCAGAATTGGTCGTCTGCAGCATAAACAACAATAGCTGCACATGAAGTGGACAGGTTTCCGTCCATAAATGTTTAGCTCTACAATAATGAATATAATGGTTGATGCTAGTTTAAGTCATTTGAATCAATGGATCATTGATTGTGTAGAAAAGTGTCAGGATGCTATATTTATTGAAGGCCAAGGAGATGTATGCAGTATAAATATAAATAATTAGAACTTGGTAATGTTTTGCTGACATAAAGAAAAACACTTTCTTGGTAAGGTATTAGGTAATAAATCTGTTATTTAATGGTTTCAGGTGCAATAGATTGGAACATTTGCTCTTTGGTCCTGGGAATGACCAAAGGTTCTATTGAACTCGGCCGATGGCCTCGTGCAATATAATCTTTGGTCATCCCCAGGACCTCAGGGCAAATATTTCAGTCTATTGCACCCACAACCATTATATAACTGAATAATAATCCAACTATCATGACCATCAGGGAAATTCATTATTTCTATATTAAAGAATTTTTCCATTGCAAAGTCTATGGTGTGACATAAAAGAATGTTTTAAACAAAAAATCATAGATGGTAACCCATCACTGGAAAGACAGCATGGTGTAATTTAATAGTCATTTTTTTAAACTCTATACCACACCAGATTCTTTAATAGAATAACTCATATTATGTATCTTTTGTTCATGTTGACAAACCAGTATGTTCTGTTTCTTCCTTTCCTTCCTCTTCCTTTCCATGTATTAATGAATGAATTCTTTTATTTATTTCTTTTCTCCATAGAATCTGCAACAACAAACAACAGACATCATTTCTGGTATTGGAACATCATTCTGATCTAGTTATATATTTCACAAAAGTCTTACCAGAAATTTTTTATCCTTAAATTCGTAACTTCTCAACTATAGATGTATAGCTATTAACTTTTGGTATTTGTATTTACCTTGATTACTACATACATACGTAACTCTTATCTATTTATCAATATATGTGTTTTACCTTAATAATTCACACCATTCTTTTTTTTCTAATTTTTAAGTACATATGCAACAATCGACCAGTCATTCCCAAGGTCTGTCAGACATGTGGCAATGTTGAGTAAAAATTGGCTTTGTCCAGTAAAAGGTTGTTCATTAGTAACTGGACAAAATGACCAGTAGGAATCTGAGCACCCCCTCTATGGACTATATGAATGTCCTGTAAACTTGATGCTGGGTCCAGTGATTTGTACTTTCTTTACTGGACCAAATGTCCATTCAACTTCAATTTACCTTGGCAACCACTGAATCAACATACTGCTTGCCAACGATACCACTACAATTTGGCATCTTTCCAAAAATGATAAAAAAAATTAAATTATATGGGACGAAGTCCCAACTAGGGTAGAAATAGCATATTTTGATTCCAGATCCATATCACTAATGGATTAAATTCCTTGCACCAGAAATGACGCACCGGAAACCAATACAGGGTTACTGCTGCAGAAATTCGGATGCACAGTAATCTGGAACTACTTCCGGTTATGAATGTTAAAAAATGATTCAAAATCGCAGTGTGTTCTAGCCCATTAAACATATACCATGGTACTGACAATATCATTAAACAGAGTTTCATTTCTTCCTCCTCCTGTCTGAAATAATATTTTCTATGAAATTGAGATGTCGAGTACCGGATTATACAACATCAGACTGGGTGCACAGTCTACAGGAGGGGGCAGGTCCCCGTTTTGGCGAAAAACCTTTAAAAACGATGGAAAATTTTGGTTTGGGTCCCCCTATTTGCCCCCTCTTTTGAGAAAGTCTGGATCCGCCCCCGGTCTACTTTGGAAAAAAATTATACGTCCATATATCTGAATTATATTGTTTAAAAAAATTTATTGGACTTCGTCCCAAGTTAGGTAACACCTATTATCATATTATATAGTTGATTTTCAACCTGAAAATTGCATTGTAAGTACAATGACCCATGTGTTAATAGGTATAGTACAGCTGTCAATGATATGAACAATGTAGTATACAACCTGTGTTATAATATATAAATATGGTCTTCTTAATATTATATACATAAATGTATTGTGAAAACACAAAGTCATGAGACTTTCTCTTCCATACACAAATGTATTGTGAAGACAGAAAGTCATGAGACTTTATATTCTATGTACAAATGGATTGTGAAGACACGAAG
Organism: Bathymodiolus brooksi; assembly: GCA_963680875.1. Lineage (NCBI taxonomy): Eukaryota > Metazoa > Mollusca > Bivalvia > Mytilida > Modiolidae > Bathymodiolus > Bathymodiolus brooksi. The sequence goes on from OY804579.1 coordinate 16,186,084, forward strand.
TCATGTTACTTTTTGTATACTCTTTCGTGATAGGAAACTTGAGACTAAAGACATGACATTTTGAAGGAAATCTGGGCATTATCAAGTTTCTGTTACAACTTTAGAAAAATGAAGTATATTTCTGAAAACTTATTTGTCTTGTAAATTATACCTACTAAATCATTTACATAGGTTTCAATAGTAAAACTAGTAAGAATTTCATTATATATCATAGCAGAGTAACACACTACAATAGATCTGTCAAGATATATGATTGTATTGATACTGTGACTACAGGATGAAGAACAACAATACAGTACCATTACTACAATATTGTTTCAGATGTATAGTTGGATTTTCTCTCATGCTAATCTACATCCATATCACTAGTGATCATCAAGGTTGAAAAATTTGTCCTCATGAATAATTCATGAGTCTATTGCAGTCAGTGGTAAGTTCAGAAAATGGTAAGGCAATATTAACTATTAAAATCCTATCTTTTAACATCTGTGAAATCAGATCATGGGAAAATTTGAGTGTTGTTATTTCAGTAAACACTAATTATAAATACAGATTAGTTATGGACCAACCTGAAACAAATGTTGTCTTATAAATGGACCAATGGGTGATGGAAAAACAAATGAGCATACACATCTATGTGTTACCAACAATGTTATTGTTATACAATCAAGCTGTACATAATGTATTAGAATATTTACTTGTGACTGGATGAGTTCTTCATGATTTAAGTTGAGTAATTCAGGGGAGATAACTTCCAAACGTGATAATATCTGAGTAAATGATGGTCTGTCTTCTGCTACTTGTGACCTACAAAATATACATAGATTTAAAAATACATTTTGTACAGGTAACAAACGAAAGATCATGTAAATTGCAATTTATTTCTGAACACTCTTTCTAAGCAATTTATTTCTGTACACTTTCTAAGCAATTTATTTCTGAACACTAAGCAATTTATTTCTGAACACTCTTTCTAAGCAATTTATTTCTGTACACTGTTTCTAAGCAATTTATTTCTGTACACTGTTTCTAAGCAATTTATTTCTGAACACTCTTTCTAAGCAATTTATTTCTGAACACTTTCTAAGCAATTTATTTCTGTACACTTTTTCTAAGCAATTTATTTCTGTACACTCTTTCTAAGCAATATATTTCTGTACACTTTTTCTAAGCAATTTATTTCTGTACACTCTTTCTAAGCAATATATTTCTGTACACTTTTTCTAAGCAATTTATTTCTGTACACTTTTTCTAAGCAATTTATTTCTGTACACTCTTTCTAAGCAATTTATTTCTGTACACTTTTTGTAAGCAATTTATTTCTGTACACTTTTTCTAAGCAGTTTATTACTGTACACTCTTTCTAAGCAATTTATTTCTGATCACTCTTTCTAAGCAGTTTATTTCTGTACACTTTTTCTAAGCAATTTATTTCTGTACACTCTTTCTAAGCAATTTATTTCTGTACACTTTTTCTAAGCAATATATTTCTGTACACTCTTTCTAAGCAATATATTTCTGTACAATTTTTCTAAGCAATTTATTTCTGCACACTCTTTCTAAGCAATTTATTACTGTACATTATTTCTAAGCAATTTATTTCTGATCACTCTAAGGAGTTTATTTTTGTACACTCTTTCTAAGCAATTTATTTCTGAACACTCTTTCTAAGCAATTTATTTCTGTACACTTTTTCTAAGCAATTTATTTCTGTACACTTTTTCTAAGCAGTTTATTACTGTACACTCTTTCTAAGCAATTTATTTCTGATCACTCTTTCTAAGCAATTTATTTCTGAACACTCTTTCTAAGCAATTTATTTCTGAACACTCTTTCTAAGCAATTTATTTCTGAACACTCTTTCTAAGCAATTTATTTCTGTACACTTTTTCTAAGCAATTTATTTCTGCACACTCTTTCTAAGCAATTTATTACTGTACATTATTTCTAAGCAATTTATTTCTGATCACTCTTTCTAAGCAATTTATTTCTGTACACTTTTTCTAAACAATTTATTTCTGTACACTCTTTCTAAGCAATTTATTTCTGTACACTCTTTCTAAGCAATTTATTTCTGAACACTCTTTCTAAGCAATTTATTTCTCAACACTCTTTCTAAGCAATTTATTTCTCAACACTTTTTCTAAGCAATTTATTTCTGTACACTTTTTCTAAGCAATTTATTTCTGTACACTTTTTCTAAGCAGTTTATTACTGTACACTCTTTCTAAGCAATTTATTTCTGATCACTCTTTCTAAGCAATTTATTTCTGAACACTCTTTCTAAGCAATTTATTTCTGAACACTCTTTCTAAGCAATTTATTTCTGAACACTCTTTCTAAGCAATTTATTTCTGTACACTTTTTCTAAGCAATTTATTTCTGTACACTCTTTCTAAGCAATTTATTTCTGTACACTTTTTCTAAGCAATTTATTTCTGCACACTCTTTCTAAGCAATTTATTACTGTACATTATTTCTAAGCAATTTATTTCTGATCACTCTAAGGAGTTTATTTCTGTACACTTTTTCTAAACAATTTATTTCTGTACACTCTTTCTAAGCAATTTATTTCTGAACACTCTTTCTAAGCAATTTATTTCTCAACACTCTTTCTAAGCAATTTATTTCTCAACACTCTTTCTAAGCAATTTATTTCTGTACACTTTTTCTAAGCAATTTATTTCTGTACACTTTTTCTAAGCAGTTTATTACTGTACACTCTTTCTAAGCAATATATTTCTGTACACTTTTTCTAAGCAATTTATTTCTGTACACTCTTTCTAAGCAATTTATTTCTGTACACTCTTTCTAAGCAATATATTTCTGTACACTTTTTCTAAGCAATTTATTTCTCTACACTCTTTCTAAGCAATTTACTTCTGTACACTCTTTCTAAGCAATTTATTTCTGTACACTTTTTCTAAGCAATTTATTTCTCAACACTCTTTCTAAGCAATTTATTACTGTACACTCTTTCTAAGCCATTTATTTCTGTACACTCTTTCTAAGCCATTTATTAATGTACACTTTTTCAATGCAATTTGTTTTTGTACACTCTTTCTAAGTAATTTATTTCTGTACACTCTTTCTAAGCCATTTATTACTGTACACTTTTTATATGCAATTTATTTCTGTACACTCTTTCTAAGCAATTTATTACTGTACATTATTTCTAAGCAATTAAATACCGTATCCATGACAGATATAAAAATATAGCAAGTGACTTTGGAACAAGTACTGTCCAGAGATTATTTACATGCTTAACCTACAAACAACTGAAATGTATTTATTAATTTAGACTATCAGTTTTTGCTTTTGAATTGGGTCACTCCATTTTATAATATACTGACAACACTGGCCATTTTCTTGGCCATATCCTAAAAGCAAATCTAACTGTTGCATAATGTATGAAATCCCAATATAAAATTTGTTTATTTAATACACTACCTACCAACATTGTTTAATAAGGAGCTTAAATCCTTCAGGGCAGGTTGAAGGGATGGGCAATTGCAAGCTTTTAGAACCAACACCCCAAATGACCGCTGATGAATCTAGGTTTATGAATGGTATCTCTCCCGTAATTATTTCCCATAGTACAACTCCATATGACCTACAATTAGAAAAAACATTACATGTTTATTATAATACAACTCTATATGACCTACAATTAGAAAAACATTACATGTTTATTATAATACAACTCCATATGACCTACAATTAGAAAAAACATTACATGTTAATTATAATACAACTCTATATGACCTACAATTAGAAAAACATTACATGTTTATTATAAGACAACTCCATATGACCTACAACTAGAAAAACATTACATGTTTATTATAATACAACTCCATATGATCTACAATTAGAAAAACATTATATGTTTATTATAATACAACTCTATATGACCTACAATTAGAAAAAGATTAAATGTTTATTATAAGACAACTCCATATGACCTACAATTAGAAAAACATTACATGTTTATTATAATACAACTCTATATGACCTACAATTAGAAAAACATTACATGTTTATTATAATACAACTCCATATGATCTACAATTAGATAAACATTACATGTTTATTATAATACAACTCCATATGACCTACAATTAGAAAAACATTACATGTTTATTATAATACAACTCCATATGATCTACAATTAGAAAAACATTACATGTTTATTATAATACAACTCAATATGACCAACAATTAGAAATACGTTACATGTTTATTATAATACAACTCAATATGACCTACAATTAGAAAATACATTACATGTTTATTATAATACAACTCCATATGACCTACAATTAGAAAAAAAACATTATACGTTTATTATAATACAACTTCATATGAACTACAATAGCAAAACATTATATGTTTATTATAATACAACTCCATATGATCTACAATAGAAAAACATTACATGATTATTATAATACAACTCCATATGACCTACAATTAGAAAAACATTACATGTTTATTGTAATACAACTCCATATGACCTACAATTAGAAAAACATTACATGTTTATTATAATACAACTCTATATGACCTACAATTAGAAAAACATTACATGTTTATTATAATACAACTCCATATGATCTACAATTAGAAAAACATTGCATGTTTATTATAATACAACTCAATATGACCAACAATTGGAAATACGTTACATGTTTATTATAATACAACTCAATATGACCTACAATTAGAAAATACATTACATGTTTATTATAATACAACTCCATATGACCTACAATTAGAAATACGTTACATGTTTATTATAATACAACTCAATATGACCTACAATTAGAAAATACATTACATGTTTATTATGATACAACTCCATATGACCTACAATTAGAAATACATTACATGTTTATTATAATACAACTCCATATGACCTACAATTAGAAAAAAAAACCAAACAAAACATTATACGTTTATTATAATACAACTTCATATGAACTACAATAGCAAAACATTATATGTTTATTATAATACAACTCCATATGAACTACAATAGCAAAACATTATATGTTTATTATAATACAACTCCATATGACCTACAATTAGAAAAAACATTAAATGTTTATTATATGAAAGTAAAATGAATACTTAATGCTCATTTGAACACCTATCACTCACCTGGTTATCATTGCTTTAAGAAAAAATTTCCAAACAAAGAACTACGCAGATTGAGGCATGATACGACAGCAGCATGTCGACATGGGAAAGTTGAACAAGTGCATGATAAAAGCAAGTGTAAACACAGTATTTTGCTTGAAACAGTAAGTTGCTGGACACAATAATTTGTTGAACACAGCAATATGATGGGAATAGTAATTTGGTGGACACAGTGTATGTTAGACATTTGTCTTGTTTTACTATTTCAAGTGTTAACGTAATATGAAAGGCAAATATCGTGGAATTTTTGGATTAAATATTTTCACTTAATTTTAACTAAAATCAACTGCATAACATTAAAAATCCGCTCAAAAGCAGATTTTAAGAGCAAATCGCCAAATATTTGACAGCAGATAATCTGTTTTCCAGTACAGTAATGTAAATGATATGCACAAGATTTGAACTCTTTCGGGGAGATTAGCGCTCATGTGCAATGTTCAGTTGATTAGAAAAAATATATATATATATTCCGTGTGTACCACATAAGAATAATTGCGAAAAAAAAATTGGTTCACACAACATGAAACAGACAGATTCCTCAATAATCATTGTCAGGAATGTATGCGTGCTTACCCCAGCATCCAAGATTGTTTATCTTTTCTTCATGAGGTCATGATCGGCCATCATCGGACCAAAACTTTTCTTCACGAGGTTATAATCGGCAATCATCGGAACAAAACAACCGAAAGTTAATCAGTCTCCACAATAATGGCAAGGACGATAAACATGCACATGGATTTGCATATTTCTAGTTGTTGGGAACATATTTCGACTTGAAACATGCATGAATAGCTTAGTAAAGGTACCACCGTATTTCAAATTGAATTTTCAGGGGGAAATTTTCTTCACCCAAAACTGGTGTAATATTACTTTAAATATGCCTATCCAAATGCGAAATTTCAGAATTTAGGCTCCCAGACCCCTCTTTAAAATAAAATAGCCATATTTGTTATGGGCCATCAATAATAAGCCAAATATATGATCATTTTGCAAAACACTGCACTTAAAATTGGATGAAAAATAAGAAGTTCAAATTCTGGAATTCAGCATTTGTTGGCCCCATTCAGATGAGTTTATCTCCGAAACCATAACAGATAGAGGAATTCGTTCAACATACTATCGTAACCTCTCAGCTCAATAAATTCAAAGAAAGAAATTCCCAACAATATGATCAAATTTTAGTGACAAATAAAAATTCTACATTCCTTCTAAAACATGTGAAATTTCAGAATTTGAGTCCTTTTTAAACCTCAATAAGAAATAAAATACCAACATTCTCTATGGCCCATCAATAAACCATTAAGAAGACTATTTTACAAAAACCTGCATTAAAATTGGATGAAAAACAAAAGTTTTTTTGGGGGGAGGGGGTATGTACCAACCCTTGTTATATCCCTCAGTATCAAATATTAACATAAGCTGCATTAAAAGTCACAGCATTTTGTGGAAATTAAAATATTTAAGAGTTATTCTTAATTATACAATGTATTAAGAGAAATATTGTGATCACGATATCCATTACTTCTTCAGCAATCCCCCCAGCCCCTAGCCGTCATGGCTGTGATCGTATGATAATTAAATATACAACACTTAGACCCCCAAACACTTGGACTCCACAGACCCTGTGGTCTTCATTCTTAAAAATGTTTATCAACTGATAATACTTTTTTTTATTACCTTTTTAAATGTGTTAATATATAATAATTATTTACCATATATCAATTTTCTCTGAACATCTTTCATTTCGGATAATCTCGGGAGCCATCCAAGCCACTGTTCCAGCAAATGACATCTTTCTACTATCATCATTCATGAGTTTACTTACACTGAAATCTGAGATCTTAGCAATGAAATCCCTTGCTAGTAAAACACTGTAAATATAAAATAGAATAGACTATATCTTATGAGATAAAATACAATTCTACAGAATTTTATTGATGTGTAAACATTAACAAGTAAAAAGTTGACACAGTCAACAGATAGCATTAGATATTTATTTGCAACATATCTGAAAAATGAGAGCAATTAAGATCTAATTTTAATTAATTTGTGACAATTTTTCTTCATTGTATTACCACAGGGTCTAATGCTAAAATTTTGTCATGCGATGGTGGCCAATTTGATTTCTGATCAATACAATAACAATTCCAGGAACATACCACCTAAGTTTGCTATCAAATGTTTAAGAAAGTTTATGAATATTTCAGCCAATCAGAAAGTATAAATGGCCTATCAGCTATGTTGAAATTTATATAAAATATTGAGGACCTCCCAAATACAATTTCTACCATGATTAGTTCCAGTTAGGCCAGTAGTTTGTAAGAAAGAGATTGAGATGTAAATGCTAATTAAAGCTAGTTGCTTTTGAGAAAACGTTTTTAATCATTATACTCATGTTACATAAGTCTGACTCGTCATAGGTAAATTACATTGGACATTTAATAACTTTGCAAGCACCAGTAAATTAACTTGACACAGAGCTCCAGATAATTTTCAAGTCCAAAGGGTAATTACCCCCTACTTTTGAAAATGATGGGTATTTGCCTATTTCCTTTGCACTGTTGTACTCTCTACTTCAGAAAAGATTGCTTACATGTACACTTTTAAAATTATGTTTGACACAAGTGTTATTCAATAAACGCAGGATGCAAGTGAAATGTATATCTCTGTTTAATTTGACACGATTGTGTCATGTTTATTAATAAAATGTTGTAAATATTTTGTTCTGTGTTTACTTTATATAACTGACACCATACCCCGACAAGCTGTTTGCATAAGTACTACATTAAAATACAATAGAAGTTTAGAAAAACATGTTCTTGCTCATTTTCAATGAACAACGTGTTCCCAAATTTACTTTCGTTTTAGTTCTTACTTATTACGTAAACCACTCCTTATAAGGAGCATCGCATTTATTTATAATATTGACCGCGATTGGATGATTTATCGTAAACATCCAATCAGATCTCTTTTGACATCGATGCTTAAAAGCAAACATTCGGTACCCCTCGGATGTATACGCTCTCTCCTTCGAAAAGTATAAAGGGAAGTAAGTACGGGGAATTTCTCAAAGACAAAAATGTATTGTTAATGTACACGACTGTATTATCGTTAACAGCGTACATGTACGCCCCCGAATTTGGAAAGTTTGCTTACACAGCAATATGTATGCGTAATTGTACACTCTGATCTGATAATACATGAGTTTTTACTCGTTTTTATAGCGTAAAAAACGCAAATACGCAGCTTATCTGGAGCTCTGTTGACTTATCAGATATTTGGAATTAACCTACTGCGTATTCAGTATTATTCGTGATATACCAATTTTCATGAATTTCGTTGATAGTATCAAGCCAAGGATTTGTATAGTAGAAAGGATATAAATCTCGCGAGATTTAACATAGATTGTATGTAAGTATGTTGCGTGGCGAGAACAAGTGAGATTACCCATAGTGCAATTTGTTGACGATGTGCATGCCTTGATTAATGGTGGAAATTTTTAATCGCTTCAACATTTTAAACCAGTATTTGTAAATATATAAAACCATAATTACAGGTATAAAGTGAAAATATTTGTCCTAAATACCAATCATTAATAAAGTATCGACTTTTTGTAGATGTATCGCCCATATTTCATCAATAATTGACATTAATCGATTTGCCCTTTTGACCTTCATAATCCTGCCTATTATGGGCGGTCAAGACTCGAATTTAAATTTCAAACTCCTCTCTTCTCTCATCATACCGAATATTGAAGCGGAGCCATCATTTTTGTGATAATATAAATATTTTTCAAGATTTTTATTGAAAACAGTGCTCCCGATTTGTATTTATTAAGGATTGTTTACCATCATTTGTCAAAATGGCGGCGTTCTGAGTGGAAATGGGGGTGGCCTATTTAGAAATCAATAAACTTCCTTGTTTACATGAAATCGACATACCAAAGTGTATAAATGTGTAGTTTTAGAGTGTATTCGATATATAGAACAAAACTTAGCGTGATTGGTTGCTTTGTTTTATCATTTTTAATACAATGTATGTTTTAGATGTATGAAACTCTACTATACTTTTTTTTATTTTACGTGTATGAGGGGTGATACAGAAAAAATCAAAAAAACTTTTCCTTTGAACCTATATCGGCAAATCCAAGGATTGTTTTGTGTAGTGTAGTATATAGACGATGTATAACACGAACTTTGGTGTAATTGGTTGATTTTCCTACGAATTCTCAAGGCATTACAAAAGGAATGAATTACTTTTTGTTCTGTTGTAGCATAAAACTTCGCCACGCGAGATAAAGTGAGAAAATACGAGATTCAAATCCTTTCTACTATACAAATCCTTGATCAAACCACGAAATAAAAAAATTCAACAAATATTTGTGTATTGACTATAGAAGAACAGAATCCACAAATTTACACAGCCACGAAAATACAATTTTTCCTCAAACCATGGAAATTGGGATCCACGAGTTTAAATGAATTCACAGAAATTCAAAACAAAGAGGTTCAACTGTACATTTTTTGTATATAACAGTAATGTATTTTAAAAATGGCTGTCAGGTTTTTCTTAGCAACTGAAATTAACATACATTATTTAATCATGTTGGTGAATATAGCCATTTTATTATATGAGATATCAACTTTAACCCTCCACCTTGAGGTAATGAGGGTCAGCTGGAGTTATTGATTTGTGCTTTCAGTCGATGCTGCCAATATATACTATTGCGACTTGCTTAGGTAATTTGAGGTCCATTTGTATAATTTGAGGTCCATGTGTATAATTTGAGGACCATGCATATAATTTGTGGTCAATGTGTATAATTTTGTGGGTACTGCTGTGACTTACTTAGGTGATTTGAGGTCCCTGTGTATAATTGTGTGGGTACTGCTGTGACTTACTTAGGTGATTTGAGGTCCCTGTGTATAATTTGTGGTCCCTGTGTATAATTTGAGGTCCCTCTGTATAATTTTGAAGGTGTGGACTTACTTTGGAGATTTTAGGTCCCTGTGTATAAGTTTGTGGGCATGAAGACATTCCATCCCACTTGCAATCTGTTTTGACCAGACCAACAGCTGAGCAGGGGGAATTTCCTTTCCGCCTCTTAATACTTCATAAAGCTGACCATTGGGACAGTATTCCATAACAATACAATAAGTTGGTGATACGGTACACACACCCCTGGAAATACAAGAAGAATTCAAATGAATGTTGGTGACAGGTACAAATATTTTTATAAAAGAAAAAGCAATTGGTTGACTAAATATATTAATCCTGTGGATATTGATTTTCATCCAAATGCCTAAATAGGCATCCAAGCTAAATAGGTATCCAAGCTATATAGGTATCCAATCTAAATAGGCATTCAATCTAAATAGGCATCCAAGCTATATAGGTATCCAATCTAAATAGGCATCCAAGCTATATAGGTATCCAATCTAAATAGGCATCCAAGCTAAATAGGCATCCAATCTATATACTATAATATAGGCATCATACCTAAATAGACATGCAACCTAAATACACTTCCTATCTAAATAGACATCCTACTTAAATATACATCCTACCTAAATTAGGCATCCTACTTAAATATACATCCCACCTAAACTACCATCCTACCTAAATAGACATCCCACCTAAACTACCATCCTACCTAAATAGATATCCTACCTTAAATAGACATCCTATCTAAATAGACATCCTACTTAAATATACATCCTACCTAAATAGACATTCTACTTAAATATAAATCCTACCTAAATATACATCCTACCTAAATATACATCCTACCTAAATAGACATCCTACCAAAATAGACATCCTACCTAAATAGACATCCTATCTAAATAGACATCCTACTTAAATATACATCCTACCTAAATAGACATCCTACTTAAATATACATCCTACCTAAATATACATCCTACCTAAATAGACATTCTACTTAAATATACATCCTACCTAAATAGACATCCCACCTAAACAACCATCCTACCTAAATAGACATCCTACCTAAATAGATATCCTACCTAAATAGACATCCTACCTAAGCTACCATCCTAGCTAAATAGGCATCATAGCTAAATAGACATCCTACCTAAATAGGCATCCCAGCTAAATAGACATCCTACCTAAATAGATATCCTACCTAAATAGGCATCCTACCAAAATAGACATCCTACCTAAATAGACATCCTACCTAAACTACCATCCTAGCTAAATAGGCATCCTAGCTAAATAGACATCCTCCATAAACTACCATCCTAGCTAAATAAGCATCCTAGCTAAATAGGCATCCTACCTAAATAAACATCCTACCTAAACAGACATCCTACCTAAATAGACATCCTACTTAAATAGACATCCTACCTAAATAGACATCCTATCTAAATAGACATCCTACTTAAATATACATCCTACCTAAATAGACATCCTACTTAAATATACATCCTACCTAAATAGACATCCTACTTAAATATACATCCTACCTAAATAGACATCCTACCTAAATAGACATCCTAGCTAAATAGACATCCTAGCTAAATATACATTCTACCTAAATAGACATCCTACCTAAATAGGCATCCTACCTATACTACCATCCTACCTAAATAGACATCCTAGCTAAATAGGCATCCCACCAAAATAGACATCCTACCTAAATAGACATCCTAGCTAAATAGGCATCCTACTTAAATATACATCCTAGTTAAATAGGCATTCTACATAAATAGACATCCTACCTAAATAGACATCCTAGCTAAATAGGCATCCTATCAAAATAGACATCCTACCTAAATAGACTTCCTAGCTAAATAGGCATCCTACCTAAATAGACATCCTACTTAAATATACATCCTACTTAAATAGACATCCCACCTAAACTACCATCCTACCTAAATAGACATCCTACCTAAATAGACATTCTACCTAACTAGACATCCTACCTAAATAGACATCCTACCTAAATAGACATCCTACTTAAATATACATCCTACCTAAATAGACATCCTACTTAAATATACATCCTACCTAAATAGACATCCTACTTAAATATACATCCTACATAAACTACCATTCTACCCAAATAGACATCCTACCTAAATAGGCATCCTACCTAAATATACATCCTACCTAAATAGGCATCCTACCTAAATAGACATCCTACCTAAATATACATCCTACCTAAATAGGCATCCTACCTAAATAGACATCCTACCTAAATAGACATCCCACCTAAACTACCATCCTACCTAAATAGACAAGACATCCTACCTAAACTACCATCCTAACCAAATAGACAAGACATCCTAGGTACCTAAATAGACATCCTACTTAAATATACATTCTACCTAAATAGACATCCTACCTAAATAGACATCCTACTTAAATATACATCCTACCTAAATTAGACATCCTACTTAAATATACATCCTACTTACATAGACATTCCACCTAAAACTACCATCCTACCTAAATAGACATCTTACCTAAATAGATATCCTACCTAAATAGATATCCTACCTAAATAGACATCCTACCTAAACTACCATCCTAGCTAAATAGACATCCTACCTAAATAGGCATCCTAGCTAAATAGACATCCTACCTAAATAGATATCCTACCTAAATAGGCATCCTACCTAAATAGACATCCTATCTAAATGGACATCCTAGCTAAATAGACAAGACATCCTAGGTACCTAAATAGACATCCTACCTAAATGGATATCCTACCTAAATAGGCATCCTAGCTAAATAGACATCCTACCTAAATGGATATCCTATCTAAATAGGCATCTTACCTAAATAGACATCCTACTTAAATATACATCCTACATAAACTACCATCCTACCCAAATAGACATCCTACCTAAATAAGCATCCTACCTAAATAGACATCCTACCTAAATATACATCCTACCTAAATAGGCATCCTACCTAAATAGACATCCTACCTAAATAGACATCCTACTTAAATATACATCCTACATAAACTACCATTCTACCCAAATAGACATCCTACCTAAATAGGCATCCTACCTAAATAGACATCCTACCTAAATATACATCCTACCTAAATAGGCATCCTACCTAAATAGACATCCTACCTAAATATACATCCTACCTAAATAGGCATCCTACCTAAATAGACATCCTACCTAAATAGACATCCCACCTAAACTACCATCCTACCTAAATAGACAAGACATCCTACCTAAACTACCATCCCAACTAAATAGACAAGACATCCTAGGTACCTAAATAGACATCCTACTTAAATATACATTCTACCTAAATAGACATCCTACCTAAATAGACATCCTACTTAAATATACATCCTACCTAAATTAGACATCCTACTTAAATATACATCCTACCTACATAGACATTCCACCTAAACTACCATCCTACCTAAATAGACATCTTACCTAAATAGATATCCTACCTAAATAGACATCCTACCTAAATAGACATCCTACCTAAACTACCATCCTAGCTAAATAGGCACCCTAGCTAAATAGACATCCTACCTAAATAGACATCCTACCTAAATAGGCATCCTAGCTAAATAGACATCCTACCTAAATAGATATCCTACCTAAATAGGCATCCTACCTAAATAGACATCCTACCTAAATAGACATCCTACCTAAATGGACATCCTACCTAAATAGGCATCCTAGCTAAATAGACATCCTACCTAAATGGATATCCTACCTAAATAGGCATCCTAGCTAAATAGACATCCTACCTAAATGGATATCCTACCTAAATAGGCATCTTACCTAAATAGACATCCTACTTAAATATACATCCTACATAAACTACCATCCTACCCAAATAGACATCCTACCTAAATAAGCATCCTACCTAAATAGACATCCTACCTAAATATACATCCTACCTAAATAGGCATCCTACCTAAATAGACATCCTACCTAAATAGACATCCCACTTAAATATACATCCTACATAAACTACCATCCTACCTAAATAGACATCCTAGCTAAATAGACATCCTACCTAAATATACATCCTACCTAAATAGACATCCTACTTAAATATACATCCTACATAAATAGACATCCTAGCTAAATAGGCATCATACCTAAATAGACATTCCGGAACGGTTGCGGTTTTATAAATGTTGATATGAACTTATAAAGCTCCTTTTCACATTTGCGGTATTTATTTAATTTTCAATAAAAAAAAAATACATCTTACTATTGTAAAACATGAATTTAAAATGATTCAATTCGAAAATGATGAATTGATATGCTGTATCGATCCGGACTTTCTGAACCTTCCCGATTACGCTCCCTAGATTAAAGACAAGTTTTCACTTCCGGTACCACGAAAATGTGGCCAATTAGATTAGAGAAAAAAAGATAGGATTAGTGATCAAGGCCTTACTGTACCACTATTAGTTAATTTGGATGACCAGTCTACACAAGATGAGCAAGATGTTGATGCAAATACTGGAGCATATGAGGATAGTGAAGATGAATCTGAACTGAGTGAAGTAGAGAGTGAGTTTGAATATGAACAGAATGAAGAAGTGAATGACATTCTTATTCAGAAACTCAATAAAGAAATTGAATTAGAGATAGAGAGAGAGAGAGACTTTCAGATGTGATTTCATTCTCTGTCTGAATTAATATATGAATGTATTAAATAATTCGAAAAAAATGTGCTTTATATTATAAGCTGTGTCGACAAATCAGGTCCAGCAGACTCTCAGTAGGTCCACCAAAAATTGATGGGGTGGTGGACCAAATGTCCAGCAGCTGAATTTGTTCTCTCAAAAAGTCTGCTACCTAAACTACCATCCTAGCTATATAAGATAAATAAATGCATAACTTAATAAAGGCATTCTACCTAAATGATACGATGTTTGGATGACTGAGTTTACGTAGATGTTTAATATCTGTATCACGAACATCCCTGACTTTTTTAACAGCTACTTCTTCTCCATTTAGTGTACCCAAAAAGACAGCTCCCTGAGAACCACTCCCCAACCAGTGAAGATTTGTTATGTCTCCAAATGTTATCTCCCAGTCATCTGAAATTATATAATAATATTATAAAACTACACATTTATCTTACATAAAACTAACATTTGAAAATAGGGTGTCTTGTCAGCAGTGATATGTCATTTATCTTTCAGATTGTTATCCTGTTGTCATCAGTCCTATCCATATACTACAGGGTACAGTGAGGAAAGAATTTCATGTAGAAGTCATGTTGTCATCAGTCCTATCCATATACTACAGGGTACAGTGAGGAAATAATTTCATGTAGAAGTCCTGTTGTCATCAGTCCTACCCATATACTACAGGGTACAGTGAGGAAAGAATTTCATGTAGATGTCCTGTTGTCATCAGTCCCATCCATATAGTATAGGTTATAGTGAGGAAAGAATTTCATGTAGATCAATAGAGAGAAGATGCTTTATTTCTCACTTTCAATGAAAATACATGTACATGTTTAAGCCAATTATAGATAATATGTGCTGATACATTTCTATCCCTTTAATCTATGTTTACATACTATATTGCTTTGTGTTTGTTTGATGGTGTTTAACGCCACTTTCAACAATATTTCAGTTATATCGTGGCGGTCAGTTTTATTGGTGGAGGAAACCGGAGGACCCAGAGAAAACCACCGACCTCAGGTGCAAGTCACTAACAAACTTTATCACATAATGTTGTACACCTCGCCTTGATCGATATTCGAACTCACAACATCAGTGGTGATAGGCACTGATTGCATAGGTAGTTGTAAATCCAACTACCATACGATCACGGCCACGACGGCCCCTTCTCTACATACTATAATAGCTACTCTACTAATGAATATATACAATAAGTGTATGGCGGTATATTCAACATTTATGTAAGTTTGGTCAGAATATTATTAAAGGACTACAAACCATATATCATTGGGTATATCTAAATTGAAATGTGTGCCCTTTTTTGTAGCTTGATCAAAATATGCTTTCAATAGGCACTACGGTTCCTTAAACTTCATGAGTAATCAAAACCTTGCTACGATAACTTCACAAGTTACAGGGGTCGAAATAAGCGGTGGCCCGAGGCTCCTAAATTTTCAGATGGACTTCTTGGGATCAAATGTAGATATCCCGCCAGGCTCCTTATTTTTTAGTATCTGTGCAAACCATAGACTAGAGGAAACATTTTATTGCCGAGATTTGTTGACGATTTGTTAGCTGTCTAACCTTTATTTGCACGAAGCAATCCGATTGGTTTCAAGTGCCTTCTTCATCAAGTTTTGTACCAATCCGTTTTGCATTTTAGTTTTCAGCCTCATCGTATGCGTTCGTCTCTTGAACCTTTCACCCCATGTCGGCACTTTTCAAATGTAAAACGGCATAGTTTCGCGATTTTTTGCCGTAAATTCCACAACAAATGTCTTTCATATTTACTATTCGTATCTTTTTATACTACAGAATAGTATTACTTATTGTTGAAACCCAAACATTGCTGTTAAATATAAATAGTTCTTTAACAGGGCGAAGAAGTCATCGGATGTAATAAGGGCCGAATTATCCTTCGTATATTTTGTATTAATTTCCGGTAAAATAATGTCAACAGAATGTACAAATTTCGATTAAATTGTCTGGAACCACCCACTAAAAAAATAAAAACAAACTGTATAACAGCCAATAATTTCAACATAAAATAAAATGATGCAACAAATTAAGCTAAGGAGTATTGATGTCATGATCAGGAAACTGGATTGTAGTGTATATTATAACAACAGAACAGAAAAATTACTTAAATTAGAACCTAAAAAAATACAAAAATCTGATGAAAATTTAAGAGCTGAGTTGACACATATTTTGTTAACCAGACAACACAATGCTTAAGATTAAACAAAATATACAAACCAGTAATCCAACTGTGACAGTTTAAGGTAATGACAAGTATCACAATTAGCAGTTTAAGGCAATTGATTGTCTTGATCGGACAACACAGGTCTGCATGATAATGTCATGATTTTTTTTTTTTAATTTTTGAAAATGTACATTACAAAATAGTGTTTTCAAGATGTCAAATTAGAGTTCAGGAGAGTGCCAGAATGCAGGATTTTGCACCATTTACCCAAGAACTTAAGGGGGCCTTGAGTGGCCCCGACCCCCAGCCATACAGCAATTGCGCTTTGCTGATCAACCCACTTCACGGGTTGAAGGGCCACTTCATGTTGTGGAGTGCTACTAGGTTAAGAAACTTAGGGGCCCTGCTGGCTACTTACTGACTTTTTCTTATTTCTACCCCTGAAGTAGTTACGACTGCTGTTCCAATACATTATATATACAGTGGAACCTGTCTGATCCGACACACCAAGGGACCAGGGAAATGTGTTGGATTGTACAGGATGTCGGAATACTCAGGTTTTATTTTAGATAACAGAAATACTTTGGGACCATAAATTTTTGTTGGATGTCACAGGATGTCGGAAAACTCAGGCGACGGATTACAGAAGTTCCACTGTAGTTGGTACTTAAATCTATATTTATAGGTACAGGCACCACGCTAATACATTTCTGTGTAGTTACGAATGCTGTCTAAATACAATATTGTGTAGTTAAATCTATATTTATAGGTACAGGCACCACGCTAATACATTTCTGTGTAGTTACGAATGCTGTCTTAATACAATAATGTGTAGTTAAATCTAAGTGCATTTCTAATGTCTCATTTTATACATATCTCATCTTTGGGAATATATTCAATCTTTAAATGAAATCAAGCTAAAAGCATCTCTGTTTTTGACAATTGGAGGTGGGCATGTACGACAATGGTATTTTCCATGGGATATTGCTTGCTAAATATTACCTGTTACGTTGGACTCTATGTCAGATGTATCTTCATCATTAACATTGACAGCATGTTCTGCTTCTACTACTGGCATATCTGTGTCTTTATCATTAACAATGACAGACTCTTCCCTTTCAGATACAGGTATCTCTGTGCCTTCCTACAATACCATGCATTAAATGTAAATCTGATGAATTATACATTTGTTTAATATGCTATGAGCTATAATATCTAGTTCAAGTTCCATAACTCCTTCTCATGAAAAATTCATTTGACATCAATAATCATTAATAGAATTTGATCTAAAAGGTTGATTACTTCCTCAGGTAAATGTCTGACTAGAAATAAACGGATTGATGCCCTTGCCTTTTGCTAAGTGTCTAAAAATGCACGGTATGATTTATAAAGAGTTGTGCTTACACGAGTCTTGGGCAGACAATTAGACAAACACGGTGAATGTACATGTAGTCATAACTACATTTGTATGTACAACTAGATGCATGAAACATCAAAAAGCTCCCTTTTCAGAAGAAATAGGTAGTAACACTTGTTCAAAATGAAGCTTAGGAAAATCTTCAACTTGTTTCAGAAATTTTGTGCTTTTTACTCTCAATCTGCTGCGGTCCATATGGGGAAATATCCGTTATACAGTTTCAAAGGAATTGCAATCACAAGATCTTTCTATGTTACACTTTGTTAAAAATAATCAAGTCCCATAACTTCTTCAAATTTTGTGGAATCAAAATGGAGGCAGAGCTGGCTCAACTAAATGTCATGACTAACAATCCTAACAAATATGAACACATTCTGTCATACTGTTTCAGAGGAGTTGTGTTCACAAAGTGTCACGGAGAGAAACCATTAATATGTCCCTCCATCGTGTTGACACGGGAGACAATAAATCTTACATCTTAATTAATCCCATATGTTAGCTGCACATGGTCCTATGTAAAACTAAGTCCTGCAGTGGCAGCAGCCATCTTGGATTTTTCTGTCAGTACAAAAATCACATGTATTGTTGTGGGCCATCTAAGAAATACTCAAGTCAAAATTCCTTTCTACTGATGGATCTGTTGAAAGTGATGGCTAAATATTAATTTCATATCTACATCTGTTATCATAAGAATATTTTGTATATCCAGATCTAGATTTTAACTAAGGATATATATTTAATAATTGCATGTATAACTTACATCAACCTTGTCACTAAACCAGTATTTATATACATCTAAGCATTCATGTTCCCTTTGGTGTTCTGGACAAAAATATATCTTATCATCTTGAAGATCTTTGTATTCAAATCTGCCTTCTGCCTTTTGGTAATCAGATTCACTGCATTTTACCTTGACTTTGTATTTGCAACAAATTTGGTATCTTTCACTTAACATATCCACCATATTTGTGAGGATCTGTCGAAAATCATGGAATGTACTGTGTAACGCATTACCGTATATCCAAATCTGAAAAGCTATTAAATTTTTGTCTGCACATATAACTAATTTCCTGCAACCTGACTTATCTATATCAAACACGCCAATTCCACGATAAAGTGAAAGTCTTGCTCCATTTTCAGTACTTTCAATGCTTACGTTAAATTTTCTAATATAACCAACTAAAACGTGATTGAAAAATGCAGGTGGAAGAAATTCAAATTCTAATAACAGCCATGATGTTCTATGGCAGGATGGTGTATGTACACCAAACTTATCACAAATTACATTAAATGATGACGGCTTTATCATACAAGGCATATAATACGATGTTATATTTTCAATATTATTTGGTTTTACAATAATGTCAAATTTCTCTAAAACATGTAGAAGATGTTCCTTATATTCCGTAAATTTCAGTTTTGGTACTTTTTCAAAAAGTTTAGAAATTAATTTGTTTGTCAATCTACCAGTTTCCTCAAGTTCTATCCAATCATCTAAATGTATTAAAGGTCTCTGAAACTGATGTGATGACACTACACATTTAAAGGCATCAATCAGCCATCTTGGATTCAGTATAATATAATCAGGCAGATCTTTGAAAAATATCACATGTCCACATTCATGCTGATATCTTAGAAATAAAATAATTTCCTCATTATCAGATGTAGGTAGGGAGCTATCCTTAGCTAACTTAACAACAAGATGGAATGGTAGTATGTTAGATCCAGCATCACGTTCACCGTCCAATGCAGTTTCCAAATGGATCCACCTTAACGGCAGTTCTTTACCCCAACTTGACATCTCGGTTGCTGTTTCAAAAATAGCTGACTGCAATTCTAAAAAATCTTTTTCTAAAGGCTCTTTGTTTGATAAATATTGGATGTTCCTGATATGTTTACGTGTACTCTGCCTTTTTAAGATTGAATTCAGTTGTCTGACAAACGAAGATTTTTGTTCACTGAGTTCCCCCTAAAAAGTAAGAAAAACATATACAAAAATATAAATAAATCTCTGCATATAAAAATATTGGAAATATAATAACTTAATGTATTAATTATCTAGAAGCCAATATGTGCAAATAAAATTAATTTTCAAGAAGCTTAACTCTGCATCCATAATAGCCATTGACATTGTCAAACTTTATCAGTAAAAGACACTGACATTGTCAAACTTTTATTAGTTTAAAGACATTGACATTGTCAAACTTTTATTAGTTTAAAGACATTGACATTGTCAAACTTTTATTAGTTTAAAGACATTGACATTGTCAAATTTTTATTAGTAAAAGACATTGACATTGTCAAACTTTTATTAGTAAAAGACATTGACATTGTCAAACTTTTATTAGTAAAAGACATTGACATTGTCAAACTTTTATTAGTAAAAGACATTGACATTGTCAAACAATTGTATTGTAATTGGTTATTGGAGTTGATCATCATTTTCAGCTCTTTTCAGGTATATCATGACTACCAGACTTATCAAGGGATAAAAAACCTAACATGACGGGTGCCACATGTAGAGCAGGAACTGCTTACCCTTCCAAAGCATGTGAGTTCACCCCCAGTTTTTAATGGTATTCAAGTTACTTGATCTTTAGTTTTCTGTGTAATGTTTTGTAAATCATTATTTGTCCTTTTGTCCTTTTTCTTTTGTGTTGTCTGTCCTATGATTTACTGCTTTTGATTACCCCTTTCGGTATCATCTAACTTTTCTACAGATTATAAAAACTGACTAGTAAACGTTCTGATCTTAGGTAGTTGTCTGGAAACTTGACATTTGAGGTTAGTATCAAGACACAAACCCATGTCACAGGTGCTATATTTGTGGTCATATATCAACAACCATAAGGCCAAGAAACTAAAGACTCAGCCCACTGAGCCTGTATCGCTCACCTCACAATAGAATGATACTGAAGCAAATTTCAAAGGGAGATAATCATTACCTTAAAAAACAGCAGCCATCTTGAATGGAGGGTGGGGCTGTCGGACACAATTTTGAAAGGGACACACCCAGGGACCATCTATACCAGGTTTGGACCTTACATAAATGCTTCCTGCCAAGTTTGGCTCCATTTGGCCAAGCTGTTTCAGAGGAGAAGATTTTTTAACATTAGCCAATCAGAAAAAAGAATTAATCTTGGTGGCCATGTTTGTTGGCCGAATGGAACCAAATGAAGAAGCTTTATAGAGGATCTTACATAGATGCTTCCTGCCAAGTTTGGCTCCATTTTGCCAAGCAGTTTCAGAGGAGAAGCTTTTTTTAAACAGTAGCCAATCAGAAACAAGAATTGCCCTTGGCAGCCATATTTGTTGGCAGAATGGGACGAAATGAAGAAATTTTATAGAGGACCTTATATAGATGATTTCTGCCAAGTTTGGTTCCATTTGGTCCAGCTGTTTCAGAGGAGTAGATTAAAATATGAAAAGTTAACGGACGGACGACGGACGCCAAGTGATGGCAATACCTCACATGACCCTTTGGGTCAGGTGAGCTAAAAAGGGCAATAACTCCTAGACGGGTAATCAGATTTACTTCACAATTGCAGGGCATGTAGATCTTGACAAGCTGAACATGTTTTCAGTTTACACTTAACATCTATCTCTTATAATTTTTGAAATAAAGGATGAAAAGTATTAACATTTTGAAAATTTGATGAAAAAAGGGCAATAACTTCAAGATGGGTAATCAGATTTACTTTAAAATTGCAGGCTAGGTAGATCTTGACATGCTGAACATGTTTGATGTTTAAACTTAACATCTATCTCTAATATTTTTTGAAATAAAGGACAAAAGGTATTAACATTTTGAAAATTTGACGAAAAAAGGGCAATTACTCCAAAATGGGTTCTCAGATTTACTTAAAAATTGCAGGGTAGGTAGATCTTGACATGCTGAACATGTGTGCAGTTTAAACTTAACATCTATCTCTTATAGTTTTTGAAATAAAGGACAAAAAGTATTAAAATTTTGAAAATTTGATGAAAAAAGAGCAATAACTCCAAATTGGGTACTCAGATTAACTTCAAAATTGCAGGGTAGGTAGATCTTGATATGCCGCACAATTTAAACTTAACCTTTATCTCTAATAGTTTTTGAAATATCAGACAAAAATGTTTAAATTAAACAAAAAATAATGAAAAAAAGGACAAAAACTCCTAGACGGGTAATCAGATTTACTTTAAAATTGCAGGGCATGTATATCTTGACAAGCTGAACATGTTTTCAGTTTACACTTAACATCTATCTCTTATAGTTTTTGAAATAAAGGATGAAAAGTATTAACATTTTTAAAATTTGATGAAAAAAGGGCAATAACTTCAAGATGGGTAATCAGATTTACTTTAAAATTGCAGGCTAGGTAAATCTTGACATGCTGTACATGTTTGCTGTTTAAACTTATAGTTTTTGAAATAAAAAATGAAAGATATTAACATTTTGAAAATTTGATGAAAAAAGGGCAATAACTCCAAGATAGGTAATCAGATTTTCTTCAAAATTTCAGGGTAGTTAGATCTTGCTATGCTGATCATTTTTTCCCCATCAGATTTCTGATATTATTAACGGTTTTTGAGTTATTACCAAAAACATGAAATTTTACCATATGTTCTATTTTTAGCAACAGTGGCCATGTTTGTTGGCCGAATGGAACCAAATGAGGAAGTTTTATAGAGGATCTTACATAGATGCTTCCTGCCAAGTTTGGTTCCATTTGGCCCAGTTGTTTCAGAGGAGTAGATTAAAATATGAAAAAGTTAACGGACGGACGCCAAGTGATGGCAATACCTCACATGACCCTTTGGGTCAGGTGAGCTAAAAAACCACATGTGTTTCCGCTAACATGCTCTAAAATATCAGGGTCGGTAGGTAGGAAAAATATTTTATTTAAAAAAATACTTTTAGCTAGTTTCTACAGGGGACACATTCTGACTTCAATAGTGCTTGCTCAAAAATGGCCAAAAAAACTTTAGGGTAGGCACAAAAAATTAGGGTCGGTAGGGTTAGCGGAAACACACGTAATTTTTTGTTTTTGCCTAACCACTCAGCTATCAAGGCCTCTTATCCCTAGTGATGCTTAGACAACCACAGTTAATTACCTCAACTTTATCAGTCCCTGTACAAACTATGATGACTGGAGGTTCTATTTTGTCCAACGTTGGTTCATCAACAGACTGATCAGGTGATTCTGTAGTAGCATAACAATGAATTGTGTCTAACCAAAAGTCTATATAACCTAAAGAAATCAGAAAAAAACAATAAACAGTATATATTTTATTTAGCTGATAGAGACCTTGTTAATTCCTAGAAATATCATAATGACTTGACTGTTGCTTAATAACATCTGGTGAGCAATATTTCACTTATATTTCAGGAATAGAGCCTGGGTAGCTCAATGAGTTAGGTAGCTGGATTACCTAACAACTCGTACAAGCCTATCATCAATACGGTGTAGGTTCATGCCCGGCTTTGTAAATTACAAAAAAGGGTGCACTTGACTCGCAGCCGCAAGTGATAAA
Organism: Bathymodiolus brooksi; assembly: GCA_963680875.1. NCBI lineage: Eukaryota > Metazoa > Mollusca > Bivalvia > Mytilida > Modiolidae > Bathymodiolus > Bathymodiolus brooksi. Next base: position 16,210,080 of record OY804579.1, read on the forward strand.
GTTTACCAGTTGCTTGCCCATGGTCGGTGGTTTTCTCCGGGTACTCCGGCTTCTTCCACCACTAAAATTTTCTGAAAGTGGCATTAAACACCAAAAATCAAATAAAAAAAAAATCCTTTATATCCAGGATGACCTGACATATTGTAACACTCGCCAAACACTGTACGAATTCGGAGAAAATTGTTTAACTTGTGGGTCAACTCTAAGAAAATATCCGTTAAAGAATTGAAAGGTTCTTAAAGAAATTGCCGAAATTCATCCTAAAGCAACACGGTTTATTCATATATCTGGAAGTTTGAGTCGGCCTAGTTGCTGTGTACGAGATGTAATGATCAGCTGTTTCGTGGAAGGTTGATAAAATACCGGTAGTATGAGCAATTTCAGTTCATCATACCTACTGTAAAGTAAAATCATCATGTTTTCAGAGAGGAATGTCTGGATTTGTTGATGCATATATGTATTTTAATGAGTTACAGTTAGTATGAGAAGATTAAATCCAGATCGTGATTATTTACAAATCATGTCTTCTGTTTACATTTGTTGGAATGTCAAAGGGGAATTCCCCGTCTGTTTATTGCTTGCTGATTGGTCGATTTTTGCAAAGTGATCGAAGCTCCATCTAAATTACCTAAAAGTATTAGACGCGGCAAGTTTGAAGGGGGTTTCGCCTAGTAGTACAAAATGCAGGAAAGAATTTTCATCATAAGGAATTAAGGGAATGCTTATCATTAAAATCAGACTTAAAATATAATTAAAAAGTTTGGTTGTTAACAGTAAGAGCTACAGCAATGAATTCAATGAAAAAAAAACACTTATAGATAAGGCTTAAAATTAAAAACTTATCTTTTTGGTGAAGGTCCATTTTGGCTCCATTTGAATGGTTTTGTCTTCGAAACCAGAAAAGACAAGTCAAATCTTCAACAACAAAAATTCAAAATTTGTTGGTCTCATTTTGATGCCCTTACATCTTGAAAACAGTAAAAGCCATAGAAAATCTGTTAGCAAACTAAAAAAATTGTATAAGGAAGGGGTACCTGTAAAATGCGAAACGAAATCGAAACGAAATGAAATTCCCCGAAATGAAACGAAATAAAATCGAAACGAAATAAATCGAAACGAAACGGAATAATACAAAATGAAATAAAAAATATTTTAAGGAAAAAGATAGTTCATTGTTTTCCAGGTTATATTAAAACTAGAGGCTCAGCCCACTGAGCCTGTATCGCTCACCTCACAATAGAATGATACTGAAGCAAATTTCAAAGGGAGATAATCATTACCTTAAAAAACAGCAGCCATCTTGAATGGAGGGTGAGGCTGTCGGACACAATTTTGAAAGGGACACACCCAGGGACCATCTATGCCAAGTTTGGCTCCATTTGGCCAAGCTGTTTCAGAGGAGAAGATTTTTTTAACATTAGCCAATCAGAAAAAAGAATTAATCTTGGCGGCCATGTTTGTAGGCCAAATGGAACGAAATGGAGAAACTTTATAGAGGACCTTACATAGATGCTTACTGCCAAGTTTGGTTCCATTTGGCCAAGTTGTTTCAGAGGAGAAGATTAAAATATGAAAAAGTTAACGGACGGACGATGGACGCCAAGTGATGGCAATACCTCACATGGCCCTTTGGGTCAGGTGAGCTAAAAAATGATGAAAAAAGGGCAATAACTCCTAGACGGGTAATCAGATTTACTTCAAAATTGCAGGGCATGTAGATCTTGACAAGCTGAACATGTTTTCAGTTTACACTCAACATCTATCTCTTATAGTTTTTGAAATAAAGGATGAAAAGTATTAACATTTTTAAAATTTGATGAAAAAAGGGCAATAACTTCAAATTGGGTACTCAGATTAACTTCAAAATTACAGGGTATGTAGATCTTAATATGCTGCACATGTTTGCAATTTAAACTTAACCTTTATCTCTAATAGTTTTTGAAATATCAGACAAAAATGTTTAAATTAAAAATAAAAAAAATAAAAAAGGGCAATAACTCCTAGACGGGTAATCAGATTTACTTCAAAATTGCAGGGCATGTAGATCTTGACATGCTGCACATGTTTGCTTTTTAAACTTAACGTCTATCTCTTATAGTTTTTGAAATAAAAAACGAAAAATATTAAAATTTTGAAAATTTGATGAAAAAAGGGCAATAACTCCAAGATAGGCAATCACATTTTCTTCAAAATTTCAGGGTAGTTAGATCTTCCTGTGCTGATCATTTTTACCTATGTCAGATTTCTGATATTATTAACGGTTTTTGAGTTGTTACCAAAAACGTGCAATTTTACCATCTGTTCTATTTTTAGTAACAGTGGCCATGTTTGTTGGCCGAATGGAACCAAATGAAGAAGTTTTATAAAGGATCTTACATAGATGCTTCCTGCCAAGTTTGGCTCCATTTGGCCAAGCAGTTTCAGAGGAGAAGATTTTTTTAACATTAGCCAATCAGAAACAAGAATTGCCCTTGGTGGCCATATTTGTTGGCGGAATGGGACGAAATGAAGAGGACCTTATATAGATGCTTTCTGCCAAGTTTGGTTCCATTTGGTCCAGTTGTTTCAGAGGAGTAGATTAAAATATGAAAAGTTAACGGACGGACGACGGACGCCAAGTGATGGCAATACCTCACATGACCCTTTGGGTCAGGTGAGCTAAAAATCTTTCTTCATCTAGCAATGACGAAATGATTGATTCATTGATAGTTGACTGCTAAACGCCACATCAGAGATATTCCAGCTATACTGTGCCGAATGACGAAATGAAAATGACTGTTACTTGGGCTTAAAGAGGCTTTAGTTAGACAACAGTCTGAGATGGGGTCTAAAATTGGCATCAGAATCAGTCTGTAAAGGGGTTGGGGTTCCATGGCCCCGGAAGAACACCCCCACCATTTTGTAAGGTAGGCCGGGGACTGTTACTTGAGAATGTTTAATAGTGCCGCTTCGAAATAATTGCAAAATCACCATTGTTGTTTAATTATTCAATTATTTATTATATGTATTTTTTTCAGTTTTTGCCTGTGAACATTTTTTTCCCGTTGTTTTCTTAAAGTTTGCCCCTTGCTAACGATGAGATAAACAACATATATTCATATTCAAATATGCAACAAATTATGGCTTCTATTATTATAAGAAAGACTGTCGAGATAAAAAGACATTTTAAATCACAGTGACCAATCTGGCAAAAAGTAAACAGTATACTGCACAACACGGTACACTCATCTTGCAAAACTACATGTACATGTTAAATTTCTTTTTTAAGACTTAGGGACCGACCATTTAACTTGAAGAGGGGAGGGGACATGCACATAGGAAGGGGGTGTGAGGCGTGTGAGCACCCTCTCCCCCTTAATTTTGGCAAGAAGTAAAAAAGAATCAAGTTCAGACACAATACTTGGGAATTTTACGTCTATATGAACTGAAAACCTAACCAGCGTGAAATGGCAAGTTATATTTGTTTCTAACATATACCCAACCAAATTAATAAAAATTAATTACTTTTTTCTTCGAAGCTTCAGAATCGGAAAATTTTATAGAAAAATGCCATTGCCTCCCCCTTCAAGTTAAATGGTAGTTCCCTTAGTAGCTTAGTTGGGTTAAATACATGCAACTGGTTCGCTATGCAGTTTTTACTTTGGGTGAAAATAAAGTAAAATGAAGAAAAGATGTGAAAATTATGTCAGTTTGAATTAGAATCAAGGAGACATCACTGAAATATCGAATCTTTATTGCATAAGAAAAAGTTTTCAGTTAAAGAGGATCGAATCTTTGAAGAAACCGGCGTCTTTCGACATTCCCATGCTAGATCAAAGGATGTAGCTGACCAATCAGCACACAAAAAGTCTACTACAAAGCAGTAAAAAACTTTTTATCTTTTTTTAGCTTTAAATCAAATACTTTAAATCAGGTGGAATCCATGTTCTCTTTACTCTTTCGCTGTTCAAGGAATGCAATAGTCGTGGATCTATGGACGAAACTGTGATATATGGTCTTAGATTGGTAAGTAAATTTAACTGAAACCCAGAACCGCTGACGACAGGGCATTTACACAATAGTAAGAAATATAACTGCATAACAATAAAAATGATTTGGCATATACCAGCTTAGATAGGAATATTTATCTGGCAAACGGAGGGAAAATCTGACAGACGCAACCAGGCATTTATGGAACTTTCCTCCGGTACTGAAGACCCGGGACTGATGACAGCTCAGAACTTTGACGATGCATTTAAAATTTATCGCCAAAATAGCTATGTTTTTGGAGATCGATTTTTAAGTTTTTTATTTTTATAGGGTTTTTTCTCTAATTTTTTCATTTAATTTTTGTCTCGTCTTTCCCCAAGAAATTGTTTCGCTAAAATAAGTTTTATTTCATTTTGCATTATTCCGTTTCGTTTCGGTAAAAAAAAATTGTTTCGGTGAATTTCGTTTCGATTTATTTCACTTCGTTTCGATTTCGCTTCACATTTTGCAGGTACCCATAAGGAAGAAAAGAAAGAAGAAAAAAAATGATCAAAAGTGGTTGAAAAATAAAATCTCCACATGCAAAATAGAAACAAAAAGCACAATTGACTTAACAAGGTTGAACTGAAATGCATTGATTACAAGAAATGTTTAATCCATTACTGACATCTAAGTAAGGGGCCGTCGTGGTTGTGGTCGTGATCGTATGGTAGTTGAATTTACAATTACCTGTGCAATTAGTGCATATTACCACTAAAGTTGTGAGTTTGAACCCCGTTCATGGCGAAGTGTACTCTACAATAATTCTTGTAGAATTAATGTATATCGTTTTCGTGCCTTTTGATTGGACAAGAGCACTGTCACGTGTTTGTTTTTGATTCGTTCATAACTTGATGAACTTTTTCGTTTTCGATCCGTTCATAACTCAATGAACTTTTTTGTATAACCAGTATAAACAATATGGCGGCCGCCGACAGAAAACTACGATAATGTCCGATTGAAAACAAGCCTGAAAATCAGTTTAATTATCAAAATAGGGAAAAGATTCACGTGGAAAAATTATAAGTATTAAACATTTCTTTTCAGAAGTTCATGCATGTGTAAACGGTGCCGATGCACTCACAAACTTTACATAAACGTCCGAAGGACGTTTTATTCATTTTGTGATTGCATCGGCACCATTTACACATACATGAACTTCTGAAAAGAAACGCTTAATACTATACAAAATTATGTGATAAAGATTGTCAGTGACTTGCGACAGGTCGGTGGTTTTCTCCGGGTACTCTGGTTTCCTCCACCAATAAACTCACTGTCACGATATAACAGAAATATTGTTGAAAGTGGCATTAAACACCATAAACCTATAATCAAGTAACAGTATAACTTACATCCAACTTTACCAAAGTCCACATCGTATATTTTTGTCAGCCTTTGAGATGAAAGTTCCTTAGATAGATCTACTGTTAATAGATAAATTGCACAGTTTGTTAGGAATGTTTGATGTGTGGCATAAAACTCTTTCTGTCCAGCAAAGTCCCAAACAGCACAGTCTGCAAAAAATTCTTTTGGCAATTCAACATTCATTACATCAGACAAAGTATCTAATAGTCGTACACGCTTTTCATTTTTAAGAGCGACGTCTTTGTTTGTATGAAGTGAAACTGATTCAGCTATAGATTCCTTCAATTCGTTAGTAAATTGCATGTCCACGTCATTTTTCTGATCCATCACTTTTCCAGGGTTGATGTCTTTGATTTCAGTTACATTCTTAATTTCTTCACCTTCAACATTTCCAAATGGTGCAACTACAAACAGAAATGGTAACTAGAGGTTCATGGTATTATTCTATGGCTTACAATTAAAGCAAGCTGAGTGACAGTATATTGATTAAGTCCAATGGGCACAATCCTAATTTTATTATTCATGATAGAATTTCTTCATTTTTCGTCTAAAAAAACTTTATCATAAAATCCATTAAAAAATATGTGGTCACCATATTTTTAATGCAACATTAACGAAACTTATTCTCTTTGTATGTACAAAGACTGATGGTTGTAACAAATTCACTTATGTTCACTGGCTGTTCTTGTTTAAAAGGATTGGTTTTGTGGCTTTCTTTGAAGTAGAAAATAAATCACAGTTACACTATTAAAACCTATTTTCAACATTTATTATCATAAAGAATTCCTGCTCTAGACAAAAAAATTGATTTAAGCCTTTGTTTGCAGAAACATCCTTTTGTTTAGAAAAATTATTTTTTAAGAACCCTCACAATTCAGCTATATCTGTAATGTTACAAGCACGTATTTGTACGGGGCTGTCGTGGTCATGATCGTATGGTTGCTGGATTTACAACTATCCATGCAATTAGTGCCTATCACCACTAATGTTATGAGTTCAAATCCTGCTCAGACTTGCGACAGGCCGGTGGTTATCTCTGGGTACTTTTGTTTCCTCCACAAGTAAAACTGACCACCACGATATAGCTGAAATGTTGTTGAAAGTGGTATTAAACACCATTACCTCCCTATTTTTACAATTACATGCAATGGCAAAACGTCAACATATCAATGAATAATCTTAGTCCTAGAGTAAAAAATGTGCAAAGCTAACAACAGCTGACCTGACGGCAAAAACTCACTTTGGTCAATTGAGGAAAAAACATAGCATGAGAAGTGTTCAATCCACAAGTCAATAAATAGCATGATATAGTGTACAGTAAAATGGTCTTACCACTACAACAATTTTTTTAAAATAAATATCAATAGCACTTTCAAAATTGATCAAATATATTAGATTGTGCCTACACAAGTACTTATGAGTGATTAATGGTGAGAACAAGTTACATTTCAATGACAATAATGTCCACTTTATACTACATCAACATGCTAAGTTTAATTCTAACAGTGCAAGCTCACTGAAACAACAGTCTACTAGTAGACATGTCACTCCAATCAGTCACATTATCCTGATTCTAATAGTGCTCACTGAAACAACAGTCTACTAGTAGACATGTCACTCTAATCAGTCACATTATCCTGATTCTAACAGTGCTAGCTCACTGAAACAACAGTCTACTAGTAGAAATGTCACTAATCAGTCACATTATCCTGATTCTAACAGTACTAGCTCACTGAAACAAGTCTACTAGTAGACATGTCACTCCAATCAGTCACATTATCCTGATTCTAACAGTGCTAGCTCACTGAAACAACAGTCTACTAGTAGACATGTCACTCTAATCAGTCACATTATCCTGATTATAACAGTGCTAGCTCACTGAAACAACAGTCTACTAGTAGAAATGTCACTCTAATCAGTCACATTATCCTGATTCTAATAGTGCTAGCTCACTGAAACAACAGTCTACTAGTAGATATGTCACTCCAATCAGTCACATTATCCTGATTCTAACAGTGCTAGCTCACTGACACAATAGTCTACTAGTAGACATGTCACTCCAATCAGTCACATTATCCTGATTCTAATAGTGCTAGCTCACTGAAACAAGTCTACTAGTAGACATGTCACTCTAATCAGTCACATTATCCTGATTCTAATAGTGCTAGCTCACTGAAACAAGTCTACTAGTAGACATGTCACTCTAATCAGTCACATTATCCTGATTCTAATAGTGCTAGCTCAATGAAACAACAGTCTACTAGTAGACATGTCACTCCAATCAGTCACATTATCCTGATTCTAACAGTGCTAGCTCACTGAAACAACAGTCTACTAGTAGACATGTCACTCTAATCAGTCACATTATCCTGATTCTAACAGTGCTAGCTCACTAAAACAACAGTCTACTAGTAGACATGTCACTCTAATCAGTCACATTATCCTGATTCTAATAGTGCTAGATCACTGAAACAACAGTCTACTAGTAGACATGTCACTCTAATCAGTCACATTATCCTGATTCTAACAGTGCTAGCTCACTGACACAACAGTCTACTAGTAGACATGTCACTCTAATCAGTCACATTATCCTGATTCTAACAGTGCTAGCTCACTGACACAACAGTCTACTAGTAGACATGTCACTCCAATCAGTCACATTATCCTGATTCTAACAGTGCTAGCTCACTGACACAACAGTCTACTAGTAGACATGTCACTCTAATCAGTCACATTATCCTGATTCTAACAATGCTAGCTCACTGACACAACAGTCTACTAGTAGACATGTCACTCCAATCAGTCACATTATCCTGATTCAGAGCCAATTTCAACCAGTCCTAAATCTACATATCGTAATGATACTGCACAGTAAACATTGTAACATGTCTATTGTAGGTGGTTCTTTAAAGATTTACTTAATTTTCCCATTTTAGTCATCCTAATACCCTTCCCCAGATGATTTGGGGGGATCAACCAAATTTTATTTATACAAATCTGAATATCCTCTTTTCAAAGACCTTCCCTGCCAAGCTTTGTTCAAATTGGTTGAGGAGTATTGCAGAAGAAGATAAATATGTGAAAGTAAGTGTACAGAGAACAAAGGTCCTCAGTGATGGCAAAAACTCACACTGCCATTGGCTAAGTGAGCTATAAATGGCATGGTTGTTCAGCATTACTGACAGGACCTGTTGTCAAAATCATGTATGTGCACACACCAGTAGTTTCCATCGGAACATCTTGAAGGAGAGGTTCTGCTCGGTTGTTTCTTCTCTTTGCTTCTGGTAATATTGTGTCTTTATCTGTAAGTGCTCTCTTCATTCTGACATTTCTGTCTTGTTCTACTGTGTCCTCTAAAATGAATGATCAAATCATGATTTATAATGTTTGTTTGTTTGTTTGATGGTGTTTAACGCCACTTTCAACAATATTTCAGTTATATCTTGGCAGTCAGTTTTATTGGTGGAGAAAACCGGAGGACCCGGAGAAAACCATTGACCTGTCGCAAGTCACTGACAAACTTTATCACAAAATGTTGTACACCTTGCCCTGATCAAGATTCGAAATTACAACATCAGTGGTGATAGGATCTGATTGCATAGGTAGTTGTAAATCCAACTACCATACATTCATGGCCATGACGGCCCCCTTGATTTATAATTACCTTGTGTCATGTGCATCTAAGAATTTTTTAACATTGATGATAATTACATTTTAATCTTACTTCTTTGCTGATTGTGTTGGATTAACCTTAATTTGTGAAATTACAGTAACAATAATAAAAAGTTCTGCTTTCCAAATATTTAACACACAAACTATACTGTCAAACTGTATATGAAATATGTACATTGTACTTGATAAATTAAATACCTTCATTGAGTATCCATTTTCCATCACTAAGTCTGATTTTACATTTACGGATTACGATATCAATCCCATCGGTACTAGTGACATCATCAATGTCTTCTCCTAAAAGTCGTCGCATCAAACAAGTTTTTCCAACTCCATTCTCACCTACAATCATCAGTCGTATGTAGTATCTCCGTTCAGTTCCAGACTTAATTATTTCTAAATACATCTCTTTGTCTTTCTCATCCATCTGTAAAATCTGGTCTGGTATTGTTGATTTAGCTAAATGATAGAAATCACACGTATTCTACAATTCTAACCAATAAAATGTGCCTCACCTGCATTTCTACTGACCAAAAGATTTTTTGCAAAATCAACCTTGATAGCACAGTTTTTGATTTTGATTTTATTCAACTCCAGTATAAAAAAAACTATAAAATAACTAGAGGCTCGTTGGGCTGAGCCTGTGTTACTCACCTGTCATTTTGTTTTGAGGAAACTTTATCCATAGGAGCTCCCTACCAAATTTCAATTTTTTTGGCAAAATGGTTTTAGAGGAGAATATTTTTAATTGACCAATCAGAAACATGAACTGTCTATGGCAGCCATATTAGTTGTATGATTGGCAAAAAATATGGAAATTTTGTACAGGTTTTTCCATACAGCATTCCCATAAAGCAACAATTCATTGTTCTGCCTAGTTTTCAGAGGAGATGATTTTCTTTAAATTTCAGCCAATCAGAAACATGAATTCCTCATGCCGACCAATGTTTTTGTCCAAACAGGATGAAATGAGGCAATCTTATAGAGGACCTTCCATAGATGATTCCTACCAAGTTTTGCTTCATTTGGCCATGCGGTTTCAGAGGAAAAGATTCAAATGTGAAAAATTAACAGACGATGGATGCCAAGTGATGTTAAAAAATCACATGGCTTTCGGCCAGGTGAGCTAAAAACACATTAACTTATGTAATAACTAATTCAAATTTTATTTTAATATTGTTAACTATGATGGTAAACATCTGACCATGCTACCGTTTCAATTGTTTTTTCTGGATTCAGTCATTTATTTTAACTAGAGGCTCAGGTGAGCCTGTATCGCTCACCTCACATTAATAAGCCCTCTTAAGAATGTCTGCATGCTGAATACATCTAAGTTACTATTCAAATCCCATAGGGTTCTATGTTAAAACTATGTCTGCTTATGGCAGCCATCTTGGATGGAGGTCGTGGTCACCGGACACAATTTTGAAAGTATACTACCCAAGGACCATCCAAGTTTGCTTTAAATTGGCTGACTGGTTTCAGAGGAGAAGACTTTTAAACACTTTCCCCATAGGGTCCTATGTTAAAACTATGTCCGCTGACAGTGGCCATTTTGGACCGAGATTGGGGTCACTGAACACAATTTTGGAAGTTGACCACCTAAGGACCATCGATGACATGTTTGCTATATTGGCTTACTGGTTTCAGAGAAGATTTTAAAACATTTTTTCCCATAGGGTCCTATGTTAAAACTATGTCCACTGAAGGCGGCCATCTTCTATGGAGGTCAGGGTCACCAGACACAATTTTGAAAATTGACCACTTAAGGACCATCCATGCCATGTTTGCTTTAAATTGGCTTACTGGTTTCAGAGGTGAAGATTTTTAAACATATTTCCCATAGGGTCCTATGTTAAAACTACGTCCGCTGATGGCGGCCATCTTGGATGGAGGTCTGGGTCACTGGATATAATTTTGAAAGTTGACCATTTAAGGACCATTCATGCCATTTTTGGTTTAAATTGGCTTACTGGTTTCCGAGGAAATTGTCTTTAAACATTTTTCCTCATAGGGTCCTATGTTAAAACTATGTCCGCTGATGGTGGCCATCTTGGATGGAGGTCGGGGTCACAGGACATAATTTTGAAAGTTGACCACCATTCATGCTATGCTTGCTTTAAATTGACTTACTGGTTTCAGAGGAGAAGACTTTTAAACATTTTTTCCATGGGGTTCTATGTTAAAACTAAGTCGAGTCATGGTGGCCATCTTGAATTTCTGATCGGCAAACGATTCACAAGTTTAGTACAGGACCACCCAATGATCATTCCTGCAAAGTAACAATTCATTTGGCGGCTTGGTGGTTTCTGACAAGAAGATTTTTAAAATTTCAGCCAATGAGAACACATTATGGGCCCTGGCAGCCATGTTGAATTTCAAATCAGCACCAAAAACACAAATCTGGTAGAGGACCATCCAATGAAAATTTCTGGCAAGTTTGGTTCAAATTTGTTCAGTGGTTTCAGAGAAGAAGATTTAAATGTGAAAAGCTAACGGACGGACAACGACGACGACCAGGTGAGCTACATTGTAATAATTGACACTTCCGTATGAATTGGTGTTGGAGTTTAAAATGGACTAATTTATTATTACAAGAACATATGGAATATTTGAATTTTATATAAATCAGGGCTTTGCTTAATGAAAATTAACTACAAAACTGGCAGTACTAAAACATAGATTGAGAGATCTATGATGTTAAAGTCATCCAAGTTTGAGCTACTGAAGTTCAAATGTAAAAAAACAAACCTTTAACAAGTACAACTGCTTCAGTTTTCTTTCCTCTAGCCATTAGTGCATATTTTCCACCATCATTTTTGCTCAATTTCTTAAATTTCAAAATATGAGCATTGTTGTGAATCTCTGGGACGATGTTTTTGGATGCTTCAATAACTTTTTCATCTTTTAGCCAGGTGACAGATATGTCCTTCTCAGCAAGTTCACAAACTAAAGATAAGCTCTGATCCTCAATACATGTTACATTTTCAAGGTGTTTTGTAATCACAGCTGTTTAAAATAAAACATATACAAATGTAATAATAAAACTGTCATCTAACATATATTCTCTGACAACCTGTAAGCTTATATGATGTAGCTAATAGACCTTTTACACATTCTCGATTTGAATCTAAAATTATGTTTTTATACAAATTTTTCCCTTACGATTGGCAAAACGGTACCCGGTCTAGCAAGAATAATGGAAGGACAACAAATCTGAGTATAATTCTCTCATAATTTGTAGATATTTGAACCCTTAACAAAATCAGAGAATAATTTTATAGCAAATAGAAAATTCACAAGTTGTTACAGCATTAAAATTATGAATTTATTATGGGGGGAAATATATCTTAATTTCATTGAACTTTGCATGAAAGAAAGGGGACCCTTTTTTCTCACCCCTTGGATAAAGTAGTCCGTTAATTTAGATGAAAAAGATTTTTCTATCTTACCCCGGTTCCAGAGTAAGACAAGCTTCACACCGTTTTTCCCGCAAAATTGTTTTCCATTGTTGAATTAAATTGGCGATTTATAGCGTCTTGGCAGTATTTCTAATGTATTTCACAATAAAATACAATGTATTTTATAAATATATTATAAATGCTACTACAACAGTGATAAATGCCTGTAAAAAAAGTTATTTGACGTTGGTCAAAGGGAGGTAATTTTTTTTATTTACATTAGTTACCTAACAAGGGAGAGCACTCTATATTTTTTCAATGTAAACAAATATTGACACGATAGAAAGAGATGAGAAAAAGAGACAAAATCGTAAAAGGTGCAATATTTTGTAGAATTTATCACAAGTTTGTTAACTTTATTATGTTGAACCTCTTTAAAGTTGTAAAATGAAAATCTTGTTTTATTTTATTACATGGCATTTTGGTCCTGTGATACGGTTCGCAAATTAATGCACAAAACTACACAAAAAGTAAACAATATTGACACGGTAGAAAGGGGTGAGAAAAAGAGTCAAACACCGTAAAAGGTGCAAGATATTAAAATCTGTGACACCCTCGGGTAAGATTTAAATCCTACCCTCGGGTGTCACAGATTTTACTATCTTCCACCTCTCCCGGTGTTAGACCCTATATTTCTGTTTAAATGGAAATAACTCCTGAAAAGCACATAATTAGAGAATCAAAGTTGAAAATCTGCAAGTGGTCTACTGGCATATAACTACAATGCCTTTCCAGAAGTTTTAATAGGCTGTTGGATATAAATTAGGAACACCCAAATCAAGAATTGCCAGGGAAACTTTATGTAAAAGAAGATCTGATTCATTGAAATGAAACCAAATGAAAGATATTTTTGAGCTAAAAGTAAGAGCAGAGATGAAAGTGTTGACTGATGAAAATAAACAGGATATTCCCTATACAGTGCCCTAATACATTGTACCTTCATTTTCTAGCTGACACATTTATTTCCAAATATTTAAAAAAAAAAGAAATATCCTAAGCAGAGGAAATATTTCCATCTCTGTAATAAACAAAATGCAAACAATAACTTGTTGTACCTTTCACAATCAATATGGCTGAACTAATTTTGTCTTTTATCTTGAAGACATATTTTCCACCATCTTTAATTTCACTTTGGAATATATTAAGTTGATGTATTCTGCCGTTAACAGTAGGATATATTTGACTAGACTGAACCACTCTAGAGTCATCTTTGTACCAAACACCATCAATGTCTTCTACAGAAACTTCACAACTCATTACAATGGTGCTGCCTTCCAAACATGTTGTATCAACAAGGTGATTACTGATTAAAGCTGGTAAAAAAAAAAAAAATAATAATAATTCTTACATGTCACTTCAAAGATAATCAATTTACACTACCGGGTATATATCTTTTTTATTTTCCGACGATAAAAATTTGTCAATCTACAAAAAAATGTACGTCTGCCAAATTGGAATTAAAATTGACCTGAAAGTAAGAACATCCCTGAAAGACCCCCAAGATAACATTTCTGGCTACTTTAGTGACTTGGCATGTAGTTGTTGTGAAGAAGAAATCAATAACACTTCAATCAACCAGAGACCAGGGCAGCCATCTTGAATACAGAGTTGCTCTGTAACAATTCTTCTTGAGGATCCCAAGAGGAAAATTTCTTGTAGGTCTGGTGAGTTACCATGCAGTCATTCTGGAGAAAACATCATAAATGTCTCAGTCAATCAGAGGCAAAGTCTACAATCTTGAATTTCAAATGACTCCTTAAAGTAACAATACTTCATAAAAAGTTCTAGAGGAACCTTTCTGGCAAGTTGGATGACTTGAAATACAATATTTCTGGGGAACAAGTCGAAAATGTTACAGCAAATCAAAGGGTGGGGCAGTCATTTTGAATTCCATCAAGAGAAGAAGTCTAAAATGTCACTGCCAATTAGAGGGTAGGGCGATCATCTTGGACTTTAAATCACTCTGAAAAGAAACAAGACTTCTTTAGGACCTCCTAGAAAAGACCATTTGATGTACGTTTGGTGTCTGGGTATATAGTGGTTCTAAAGAAGAAGTTAAAATTGTGAAAAGTCTAAACATAACTATGGAATGACAGACCTCCAAAGATGGATGGATAGACAGACAAACTTTTGTATCAGAAAAGCTCACTTCAGCATCTGACTCAGATGAGCTAAAAATATTTACCTTTTACTGTCAATTTGGCCTCACTAGTAAATGTACTTTGTTTTACTTTTATCGAGTACCTTCCTCCATCTTTCATTTCTGTTCTTGGTAGTGACAGCTCATGAATTGTACCATGCATTTTCAGAATAATATCAGTAGAAGGGATTATCTCAACGTTATCTTTATACCAAGTTACAGCAGTTTCATCCTCGTTAATTTCACAGGACAAGCAAGCAATCTCTCCCTCAACACAACAAACATCTTGGAGTGGCTTCTTTATCAAGGCTGAAGAATAAATATAAACAATTTCAATCTTCATTGAAACATTTTGCATGGTAGTTGGACTTACAAATGTACAACTACCTGTACAATCAGTACCTATCACCGCTAAAGTTGTGAGTTCCAATCTCGTTCTTGGCAAAGTGTACTCACACAACACTATGTGGTAGTTTGTGACAGGTCAGTGGTTTTCTCCAGGTACTCCGGTTTCCTCCACTAATACAACTGACCAGCACAATATAACTGAAGTATTGTTGAAAGTGGCATTAAACACTATAACTCTAACTCAATCCCTCTTTTATTCATCATGGAATGACAATATACCGGTAAATAGAAACAGAAAACTCTATTCAATATAAACAACAAATTCATTTTATATATTTTATATGGAAAAAGGGCAAACATGTTTGGAAAGAGAATCCTAGTGGCTAACATCTATAAAATATAAACATCTTAAGTTCATATTCTTACTACATGTATCACTACATCTTAAGTTTAATTTTAAGCTGATGAAAATTTAGAAGAATTAAATCTCACTTACTTCTTGAATCTGTGGACTTTGCATTACTTATAAGGGACATCAAACATTCTGAAATTTAAAAGGAGAATATTATTAGATTTCTAACATCTATCTTTCATTTGCATGTACATGTACATGCACATGTCATATAAATTTTAATGTTTTCCCCTAAATCATTAAACTAAGCTTGTCTTGGAAACCATTCAGATTAGTTTCCCTACATGTACATTAATTCCAATCTGACATCATTTTTTGGTAATCTCCATTGAAAAAAATCCAGGGGTTGCTGTACCTGTAGATTAATAAAAACACTGATTTTTTTTAGACAATCTCCAAGTCTGTAATAAGATTACTTCAATGTTCATATGTATGAATATTTCAGTGATTTTCCGTGGATATATATGTCGCCCCACTCAGACACATCCTGATTCTGAGCCAACCCGTCTTTGCTCTTTCTCCTGAATGCTGCGTGCTTAGCGGAGAAACAACAAATACCAATTTTATAGTTTTTGGTTTGACCCGACCGGGGCTCGAACCCACAATCTACCGCACTCGAAGTGAGCATGCTAACCATTACACCACCGATGAACCCACAATCTACCGCACTCGAAATGAGCATGCTAACCATTACACCACCGATGAACCCACAATTTACCGCACTCGAAGTGAGCATGCTAACCATTACACCACTGATGAACCCACAATCTACCGCACTCGAAGTGAGCATGCTAACCATTACATCAACGATGAACCCACAATCTACCACACTAGAAGTGAGCACGCTAACCATTACACCACTGATGAACCCACAATCTACTGCACTCGAAGTGAGCATGCTAACCATTACATCACTGATGAACCCACAATCTACTGCACTCGAAGTGAGCATGCTAACCATTACACCACTGATGAACCCACAATCTACCGCACTAGAAGTGAGCATGCTAACCATTACACCACTGATGAATCAACAATCTACCGCACTAGAAGAGAGCATGCTAACCATTACACCACTGATGAACCCACAATCTACCACACTAGAAGTGAGCATGCTAACCATTACACCACTGATGAACCCACAATCTATCACACTAGAAGTGAGCATGCTAACCATTACACCACTGATGAACCCACAATCTATCACACTAGAAGTGAGCATGCTAACCATTACACCACTGATGAACCCACAATCTACCACACTAGAAGTGAGCATGCTAACCATTACACCACTGATGAATCAACAATCTACCGCACTAGAAGAGAGCATGCTAACCATTACACCACTGATGAACCCACAATCTACCACACTAGAAGTGAGCATGCTAACCATTACACCACTGATGAACCCACAATCTATCACACTAGAAGTGAGCATGCTAACCATTACACCACTGATGAACCCACAATCTATCACACTAGAAGTGAGCATGCTAACCATTACACCACTGATGAACCCACAATCTACCACACTAGAAGTGAGCATGCTAACCATTACACCACTGATGTAGTTATCATTCTATGAATATTGATACCAATGTGAAAATGATCAATCTTTAACATTCATTAATAATTACAACTTTACCTGTTATTTCATGTGGTAGTGTGAACTCTTTTTCTTTCTTAGCAAGATTTGCAAGAATTTGTTCAGAAACACCATCCATACAGCAGGTTTCTAGATTTTGAAATTCAGAGACCAATTCATTTTTCTTCTTATTCAATGCCAATTCTAATCTTTGTGCTATTTCTTTGAATTGTGTGAAATAATCTGTCAGCTCTTGGTCTGAAACATTTGTATTTCCTCTATGTAATATTTCATTTCGTGATTTTCGAAATCTCTCCAGGTCATCACCAATTGTTGTTTCTGTTAACACTGGACCTCCCCGTGGTTCCCATCCTCTTGTTGGTGGTGGAATAAGTTTGAGGTTTCTTAGTAGCTTATAAATCAATGGTATATCAAAATCTGCATAACCATCTGTGTTAGCCTTACTGATATTAATCCACTCATTTGCATTCAATTTGTTCTTCAAATAACTATTGTTTAAACAATCATTTAGAATTCTACTCGTTGGTTCATAAAATAGAAGCAATTGCTGCAACAACTTTGGTATCAAACTTTGAGATGCATGGCCTAGACGAGCATAGTTAGTTTTAGCACAGGAGGAAATATCTCCTGCATATGTTGCCATGTCAAAATAGCCAAGACAATCTCACGTTTCATATTCAAAATAACCCTGGTTAACTTTGACATTCATCTCCTAGACAGACATATAGCTACTTTTCCCCTCAAAGAAGGAAATATTTCTTGTAAATATATCACCATATCAGAATTAGATGGACCATCTCATATGCTTCATCTTAACACATCTTAGTCAATAATTCTGCAATATACAAGAAATGTATTAGAATTTTACAGTTTCCATCACTAATCTGTGCCAAAAAACCACTACCCCCCCCCTTAGACCCAGTCTTGTAAAAATTGTTTCGCGCTAGTGAAAATCTCAGGCTAGTTTTGTGAAAATGCTTTTGGCACAGACATGAAACACTAGTATTTTGTAATGTACATGTACTTCACTTACATAAAGCTACTATTAAAATATCCCAAGTCAACATTTTACACTAACTCTATGATAGAACCTGTATACATGTACAGTGAAATCCTATCTAAATCAAACACTCTATGCCTTTGAACCATCTTTTTAGTGTGGAATTGACAGTTGTTCAGATAAGACAGGTTAAATCTAAAAAGATTTTAGATAACTGGACTACTTTTGATGTTCAGTGTACACATGATTCCAGTTTATCCAGGGCAAGGTTTAAACAAATTTCATTGGTCCATAGTTGGCTAATTAAAATTAGATCTCCTCACTTGCTCTATCCTTTTCTTTGTCGCTGTGTAAACCCAGAAAAGTAATTAATAGTTTGAAGTGATCACATCAATGTGTTTCAAAATCGAAGACTCACGGAAATAGTTCTTCTTTTGCAACCTTTTCACCTTGAGACACAACGCTTACACATTGTGACAAAACATTTTTCACTTTGTGATGCATGAATCTCACAATTGCTATCTCACATCGAATGTACATGTCCAATCATGAGAAAAAAACTTAATTCAGTAATTAGTGTTGATTCATTCTATTTGATATGTAAATTTCCTTTGTTAAAAAGATAGCATGTTAACTTATATCTGGTTTACTTCGTCATTTGTGATTAAAGTTTTTGTTGGATATAATTTTCAAAATTTACTCCTAAATAATTTTTCTGTCAGTTTTTGAAGCAAACATTTTGATCACCTCATTATTTTTAAACATACAAGTTGAAAAGTTCCACAAATTGCAAAAAATTATAAATTTTATGATGTAATTAAAGGTGTTCATAACCCAAATAATCCAGTCATTATATTCTGTCTCCCTCCATTAGCTCTACAAAGCACAATTGTTATGGAAATAGATTTATTAAGATGGGGGACATTACTCAACATTATCATGATTATTGCAGAAATTGCATTTTCCCTTGAATGTCACATATTGTTAGATATGATCAATATTTGCGAGGACAAAAACCTTTTTGAAATTATATGAGATTTCCATGGATGAATTGAGGGATTTCTGATAAAAATAATAAAAGCAATCCCATAGGAATAAATACCAGCAACGATTACCCGGTACATAATAAAGGATATATGATTTTACTGAGAACAGCCAGGCTGAGCTGTTCCCTGTGGCTTTCACTGTATATGATGTTGCAGATCTGAGCTGTCCTTGAATGTTTCAACTGTTGTGGATGAAACAATGTATGATGGAAGTTCTACTGCATTAGTGTAAACAGGAAAAAAGAACATTTATAGGTGACTTTATATGATGAAATGTGTGTATGAACACTTATGGTTTTTATGAGTTCTCAAGTCAGATTAAAACAGTACATGGAACAGCTGCAAGTTACTAATACACTTTCACGATGCAAAATATTATTGTTTACAAATAATGCCACCATCATGTGCATATGAACTTTAAAGGCCGACAGCATTGTATTTATAATTTGAGTATCGTTGTTGTTGTTGGATTCAAGTTCTTGTACGAAAGATGACGTGTGTTTCACATGACCTCCATTGACAGAATCCATACTGAAGGTCGTATAATAAGTTGCTTTGCTCAAGATGATTTATGATATGCTTAATGATGTGTTCCATTAGTTTGCAACAGATACATGCACGTGATATGGATCTATATTTTCTGACTTGTATTTCTCTTCTTTTTCGTAAACAGGTTCTACGTTTGTGTGTTTCAAGTCTATGGGTGTAATATGTCTATTTCTATTGATTCTTTTAAATACGAGTGTGACTGGACAGCTGTTTGTTCATTTAATTCTTTAGGTTTTTTGCTGCTGATGTTGTCTGGGTCACATGAAATCTTGTTGCAATTTGGATCTCGGAGCCATTTTCAATTTTGTCTTTCACTTTCATTCCTCCACTGAAAGCCAAAAAAAAAACAAAAAAACTCTGTGATTGCAGATTGATGTTATGTAGCAGTTTCTGCACACCTGTTCATGGGCCTTTGTCTGGGATGTTATCGTGTGATTCTATGTGGTGGTCTTAGGTATTTTCGATATGTTAAAATTAAGGTACATGCCCCCCCCCCCCCCCCCCCCCACCTTTCGTGAAAGTATAAGTTGAATTATCTCCCCTTTTAAATTTTGGACAGCAACCATATTCCTCCATGCACATCTGCAGGTAGTGTACTACAAATGTGTAAAGTTTCATAAAAATCCAATAAGCCATTTAGGAGGAGTTGCACTTACAAGGTACACGACCCCCCTTTTCGTGAAAGTATAAGTTGAATTATCTCCCCTTCTAAATTTTAGACAGCAACCATATTCCTTCATGCACATCTGCAGGTACTGTACTACAAATGTGTAAAGTTTCATAAAAATTCAATAAGCCGTTTAGGAGGAGTTGCACTTACAAGGTACATGGACGGACGGACAGACAGGGTGATTCCTATATACCCCCCAAACTTTGTTTGCGGGGGGTATAAATAGCTATAGAAAATTCCTTATTATCGAAATTACATTACGAGACCATATATATTTTGAATCTCTTTCAGTTTCAGTCTTGACTTTGCAGTGGGTTTGGCTCTCAGATTTTTTGCTTTCCAAAAAATAGTTCCGAAAGCTAAATCTCAACTACAAGTGTATATTCTGTATCTGTATGAATACGTTGAAGATACCAATACTGACTTTAATTCAACGGGAGAGAGAGCACCTATTGATGGTGTCAGAGAGCAGATTTGAAGCTCTCAACGGAGGTAGCGCTAACTATATTTTCCTCCAGGTGGTTCCACTCTAATATATAGTTTTATTGAAGAATGAATTCCTATATTGCTCAGTATTACACTGGATTCTGTTTTCTACAATGTTCATATTGACGTAGTCGTCAAATCGTTTAGGTTTGATAGTTCTCCTCTGTCTGCTGTTGGTCAGATAATCTTCTGGCTTGATAGCTGGGACCAACTCCTCAACCACCTTGTACAGAAGTATTAATCGCTGGCTAGTTCTTCTGGATTGTACTCTCCAGTTCTAATTCCACCTGCATTTTTGTTACGGAGCCTTCTTCTCTTGATTTGTAGTCCCCGGTGATAAATCTCGCTGCTCTCCTTTGGATCCTTTCTAGTTTGTTCATATCTACTGTAGTGTAGGGATCCCACTAAGGAGATGTATGCTGTTTTCTTGCAGTCTTTGGGGCAGTATTTAAGGTTTCTTCTAAGAAAGCTGAGTGTGGAGTTGGCTTTCTTGGTAACATTGGTGATGTGTGTTGTCTATTTAAGATCATCAGATATTTGTAGTCCAAGGGCAAGGTATGGGTAATATTTTGCACCTGTTGTAGGATGTGACCGCTCAGATATTAGTGAATACAGACTGAAACTAGAAAACAATTCTTTCTAGTGGTACAATTTGAATGAAACTCCAACAAGAAACTAAACCAGGAGATTTTTTTAACTGTCTTTTTAACTTACCGTTTCTATCAGGGGGGATAATCACAGGGGAAATCATATCGAAATACATGTAGGAAAGGAAACGAAAATATCAAATATGACACGTTGGGATTCAGACACCGGTTACCTCCACCGATCAAACTGACCGCCACGAAATAAATGAAATATTGTTGAAAGTTACGTTAAACACCATAACGCAAACTGGTCGATTATCAGGCAACTTTTACTGTCAGTAAAATGGCGTCATATGTTTTCGTATGAAGTAAAAACATGGCCGATATACGGGATGGAAACGAATATAAAATCCGGAAATGGCTGGTTTTAAAATTTAATGATTCTGGCCATCTACAAATCATACTACATCTAAATAAAATAACAGAATGTTTGAAAATGACAACTTTCAAAATTGTGTTTACTTTTGATGGTTTTTTTTAGTGCTGAAACCACATGCACTGCTGATGTTTTGTATTTATTTGGCTAAAAAGAAAAAAATATTATATGTTATTCAGCTATCAGACAGGGTATATAATGTGACATTCCCGGCTTAGGATCTATATATAGCATAAGCCGGGAATGTCACATTATATACCCTGTCTGATAGCTGAATAACAGATATATTACGGATTTAACCTTTTTTTTTAAATACAACATCCAACTGTATTAAATAAATTTGCCTCTTTTATTTTCATTTTTCGTATCTCTAGATGTCCGTTTCCGTACCTTTGACGTCATTCTTCAATGACGTCAAAATATGTGTCACGTCATATTTCATGTATAGGGTGTCTCATGAAGGAAAATACAGTACTAAATTTCTAAATCAATACAGTTTCATATGCAGTAAATTTTATAAACTTTATAAATATAACATTAATATATCACATAACAAAACAACGGGTTTGCGAAACAGTTTCAATAATTTAAATGTTAACAACATGTAAATAAAACCTTGGTGTGGCCCCATGACGTCGAAAGTTTTCAAGGCTCAACGTTTTGTTTATTTGTTATGGTACAGCCGTGGAACATAGGAGTTTGTTGAATCGATCAGGTATTTGTGACGGAATTAATCGTTGTAATATTTTTTTGTTCATGCAGCCGTTTTGAGTATTGAAAACAGCATTTAATTTGGTAAAAATACATTTATTATTCCGTATTATACCATTGATTCAGTGAAGCGTAATGTTTTGTCGTCCATGTTTTAATCGTTTTTGGGGACTGAAATATATATCCCGTCTGTTTTCCGAATACATGCTGACATTCAGGGTTGAAGAACCAATGAAAATATGTGTAACAAACTAAATTCGTAATATATATATATATATATATATATATAAGTGTTAATCATTTTATGTATTTTTGTCAAAGATACAATGAATTGACATACATTGTAGTGACTAGTAAAGTGAAATATTACAAACAATAATTCCCTAAAGTTGTTGATTGCCTGTATCTGTGCCTCTTGGCAGTGTATTTCCACAATAAATCACAGGCGCTCATGGCACGGACCACAGTATCTTGACGTTTTATCTGGCGAAATAGAGAAAAATCTGTATAGAATCTGTATATTAATTATTATATATATAAAGACACAAGTAATGAAACAAGTTTTTCCCTCCAAAGGTTGTCTAACTCACAGGTACTTGTGGACAGGACCCTATGTTGCTCCCTTTATTTTATTATTATTTTTTTTTTTAAGATGTTGCCTCCCCCCCCCCCCCCCCCCCCCCCCCCCCACCCCCTTTTTTTTTATCATCGAACTTATATCATGTCAGAAACCCGGCATGGATAGAAACTACTGCTTGATTGTATTTATTGTATATATGTCATACAGTGATACATAGAAAGTTGCAAAATGTTGTTTATATGAAAAAAGTCGATGTTAAAAAAGGGGGGGGGCAACATCTTAAAAAAAAAAAAATAATAAAATAAAGGGAGCAACATAGGGTCATGTCCACAAGTACCTGTGGTCTAACTATACATTTTTTGTAATCTTCGTTCGCCCGTAAAATAATGCTACGTTGGAATGTTAGAAGGTAAATCCCTTTCATGCTTAGTTTATTTGTACCAAACATTGCTTTGTTCCCTACCTATTTGTCTTTTTTCACAGCAAACAAACGTTCTTGTTTTTAAAATTTAGCCAGGGGATGTCATAGGGAAATGGGATGGAATCAGCAAATAATGATGCTAGAAAATGGCCGATTTTACCATTCGATGTATCTCGGGATTTTATAATAAGTAAGGAAATTCTCGTCTAGTTCTCGTATATCGAGAAACTTTTCGGATACATTTTTGACGTTTTGAAGTGTCTATGCAAATTTAGAATCGACCGAAATAATTCCGAAAATACCGAAGTATAATTGTAATATACGAAAATATCGAAGGAAATTCGGTAATATATTTATAATAAAGTGGGCGTTGATTATATAAATAAATCGAAAGTTCTTCAAGGTAGGTATATTCACTGTCGTGTACCCGATAAGGAATGGTCATTTCAAGATGGCGGATTGTACATCATCAAAAAGGTAGGTGTGAAGATTTTGACTATTATCGTTCTTTATAGGTTATCTTAGTGTCTATGAGTTACACGTTTAGATAGGGCAGTCTTTTTTCTACTTCACTATTAAGTCAGTAAAGCTTGATCCTTTTGTTTTTATCGTAAACTGCCTTCGGTAGTTGATCAATGCAGCGACAAAGATATCGAGGCGTAGAATCCAATTTATTTCACCAATTCCTACCACCTAGTGACTTTTTATATTAATATGTTGATGCCAAAATTATTCAAACATGTGAATTGTCCAACAAATGTCATTTCAGCCTTTGACAAGCCTTGTATCTCTCTTAAAACGTCTATGAAAATTGTGTTTATGTCACGGAACGGTCACGACAAAAACATGACAAAAATGTATGGGAATGGTCTCATGTTTTGGGTGAAGGAATGGTCTTTTTTGTTTAGGAATGGTCTCCATCATATAAGATATGCTTATTAATAATATTATTGAAGTTCATTTCCGTTTGTGGTCTTTAATGTAAATCTTCTTATTTCATATGATCAATCTTGCCTTAAAATACCCGAAATGCCTTATTTGCTATTAAATTGTTATAATCTTTTCCATTTCATTATGCAATGTTTTTTTATCTATAGGTTACTACTGCCAATTTGATACTTCCAATCACCAAGCCATAGTGGACCACTGCTGCCAGAATTATCGGGATGAAACATTAAAATTTAGATCTTTTGAATTTAACACTAATGTGGGTAAATTTGGTTAAGAACTCTTTCAGCAATTGTACACATTTTGTAATGGTTTATACTTTGTGTAATTGACAGGGAGTCATTTTTTACATAAAAATATTTTTGTTAAAAGAAATATTCATTGTTATTTAAATAAATTTTATGAAATCAACTCTTTATATCTTTATTATCAATTTGCAAACAATTACAATTATAGTCATTTGATCTAGAGAAAAATGTGAGTAGTCCTGAAGATATAAACCTCTCCGAACATGTGGAAGAATCTCTGCCTCGTGAGCTCTGTGATATTCCCTGACAGTTTGTGGTTACAGTAATTACATGTGATACGTTTTTGTTCACCATGGCTGGTCTGATGAGCCAATAGCTCCCCCTTTTCACAAAATGCTGCTGTGCAAGAATCAGTGGTACATTTAAATTGTATCTCTTGTTTTAAATGTTTTCTCAGGCGATGTCGTCTGAGACCACTTCTACTTTTCAGACATTTTCCACAGTCCTCGCATATAAAATCATTCTCTGAGGCGTGGAAAGATGTATCCATCACTGTAAACCTGTAAAAATGAGAAATACACGATATATCTATTGAAGATTTAAGCAACCTCGTATATTTTTGTTTTCATGAAGTAAATACATGTACTGATTTTAAACACAGGAAAATTAAAATAATATATGTGAACTGAAGCACCTATGTACGGAAAAACTAATACATAAACCTAACAGTGGTCTAGACTTAGTGGTAAGAAAACCGAAGATCCAAAAAGTAAAAGAAAAGAAGAAAAAAATAATAATAAAAGTTGAGAACATGTCCAAATAAAATCGTGGTGTGTACTGAAATGGTGATGTATTATACATAACTGCCGGGGTCCGGGTGGCTCAATGAGTTAGGTTGTTGGATATAACAACTCATACAAGCCTATCACCAATACGCGCCCGGCTTTGTAAATTACACAAAAGGGTTCACTCGACTCGCAGATGCAAGTGATAAAAGTTTACTAGTTGCTTGCCCATGGTCGATGGTTCTCTCCGGGTACTCCGACTTCCTCCACCACTAAAACTGGTCACCATGATATAGCTGAAATATTGTTGAAAGTGGCGTTAAGCACCAAAAATTTACGTTCCCGGACATTCTACACATCGGAAAGAAAGTACGCTTACAGTATATCAGAGAAGCGAGTGGTATGTCGTCATATTGACAAACCAATTGAAATACATAACAGTGAATGTAGTAAGACAAGAAAATTAAGATTTTATGCGAGTGTGAACACTGGATGAACGACAAAGCCATTGCTCCCGCTTTACATCCGATATGTTCAATCAGACCATTCCTAAACAAAAAAGACCATTCCTTGGCTTGAAAGTCCATTCCTTCACCCAAAACATGAGACCATTCCCACACATTTTTGTCATGTTTTTGTCGTGACCGTTCCGTGACATAAACAAAATTTTCATAGACGTTTTAAGAGGGATACAAGGCTTGTCAAAGGCTGAAATGACATTTGTTGGACAATTCACATGTTTGAATAATTTTGGCATCAACATATTAATATAAAAAGTCACTAGGTGGTAGGAATTGGTAAAATAAATTGGATTCTACGCCTCGATATCTTTGTCGCTGCATTGATCAACTACCGAAGGCAGTTTACGATAAAAACAAAAGGATCAAGCTTTACTGACTTAATGGTGAAGTAGAAAAAAGACTGCCCTATCTAAACGTGTAACTCATAGACACTAAGATAACCTATAAAGAACGATAATAGTCAAAATCTTCACACCTACCTTTTTGATGATGTACAATCCGCCATCTTGAAATGACCATTCCTTATCGGGTACACGACAGTGATATTTAATTTAAATAACTGCAACTATAATATTCATATAAAAATGAACCTAAAAAAAAATAATTGTTTAATATTGATAACAATTTCAAAATATAACAATTAAATGCAAAAAGTTGAATTAACAATAATTATTGGGGAAAATGCTTATTAAGGAATATAAATAAAGGGAGATAATCATAGTACTGTATAGTATTATAAGATTACTACTGAAAAACTTTTTGTAAAAAAAATTGAACCAATAGTGATTAACACAGTTTGTCTATAAGCTTATATTTAAAAAAAAATGAAATAAATATTTTACAATACTGTCTGTATTCCTGTAGGAGTGTGAAGCCCATCTATGATCTAAATAAATCCTCTGTTTTTAATAACAATTTATATTCATAAAATAAAATAATCAAAATGCATATGTATGCTAAATAAAATTTGGATTAAGTGTTAACTATGTTAGATACAATGTATCTACGTACCATTAGTTGTTTACAAAATACACTTATATATATAATTATTGTTTGTAAACAAACATCTGCTTTGCATATCATAAATCCTCGGATTTACCATATTCTGTTAACTATGTTAGATACAATGATCTACGTACCATTAGTTGTTTACAAAATACACTTATATATATAATTATTGTTTGTAAACAAACATCTGTTTTGCATATCATGAATCCTCGGATTTACCATATTCTAAGAAAACACGTAAAACACGTGTTTTTTTTAATTAATTTATTTCATAAAAATATATAACCTATATTTTCTGTTTTTATATTAATTATCAAGGTAAAAATACCATACAAAAGAACAAAAAGCCATACAGAAAAATTTGTCAAACTAAAAATCTTCCTGATTCTGATCCTGATCTTACCAGCAGCTCGCTGGTAACATTTGGCCCAAATTTTGATTGTATTTTACTTCACATCCAAAATTTTACATGAAGACGTATGTTGAATGTAAAATAATACAAACCTCCTTGGGAAATATATATTTCAAACAATTACATCCATATTTTGTCACAATATATCCATAAATAAATGTCTGGCAAACTCATTTACCTAACACGATACACACATTAGCACCCCCACCTATATTTTGTAATGGCTGAGTATATAGCCAAGGGAGATAATCGTTTCCATAGTCCGATTTAGCCTATGTGGTCATAACTTCCGGTTCGGCAGCAAATAAAGTTGACAAATAAATTATTTGCTTTACGTCTATCAACAAATAATTGATGGTAAGTAGCATTCGTAGTTTATTTTTTCTTAATGTTTTTTGTATATAATTTTGTAAGATACCAACTGTAACAATACTCTAGCATTTACCGAAAAGGGAGGTAATAAAAAAAAAATTTGGCGGCCACTTCAAATTGGTAGATTGAAATGAAATGAAATGTCTAAATATTTGGACCTACTAGCTTGGTATGTGTACAAATAGTGTCAACTATTTCTATTACATACTGCCTTTGAGAAAAAGAATGGCAGAAGGTTGCAAAAGGAAGGGGATGCATAAAAGCATGTTGTGTCAGCTCCTGAACCCGGAAAATTGTTCAGGTCATTTCCGTTTTTGGAATAGTTTTATTGTCAACTTTATTTGCTGCCGAACCGGAAGTTATGACCACATAGGCTAAATAAAACTTGTTTCATTACTTGTGTCTTTATATATATAATATACAGATTTTATACAGATTTTTCTCTATTTCGCCAGATAAAACGTCAAGATACTGTGCACGGACCACCCCCCCCCCCCCCCCCCCTTTTTCTAACTTTCTGTTTACAAATTTATTTTCAATAAAATTTCTTTATTTCTTTATTATTTCATCTCTTTTTACTTATTTTAACTTGCTCGTGTGAATATTCATACAATCTTATGTTAACATCAAATTGCATGTGTCGACCCCATAATTGATACTAATAATCATTATCTATATAGGGTCGACACTAGCTGCGGAACCGTAGCTCTTATGGTCCTTGGCCAGTTTTCTGATATTTGCGAACCATAGAGCTACGGATTTCACCCTATCAAAAACTTTCGAAACTGCTCTGTGAAAATGTTGCGCCGCTTTTTTTGCAAATTTTGTCATGAAATCGGGTGCGAGAACGATCAAACATATATATTTCGCTTCGTTAAATATTTATCTACATTCTTCTATACTTACTTACCTGTTAATATTCATTTCCAGCTCATTATCATGACAAATGTCTCGATATTAACTGATCCCGCCTACTTCGTTCCGCCATCTTGTCATTGTGGTATTCTCGCTTTGAGGTCACGTGACTTTTGAGAGATCACTTTAACAGCAAAACATGTGTTCGGTTTGTTTCTTCTTCTTCCAGGTAAAGGACGGAATTCAATAAATGAATGTTTGTGTCAAGTGATTAAAAACTTCGCAGGCCCTCGGGAACAGACGATTCTCCTTTGCTATACAATTAAAAGTTCACTGGAATATATACAATGCTAAAACTATGTACACGGCTCTGGTCACTAGTATGCGTAGAGGGGTCCGGTAGGTTCTGAATCCTAACCCTGAATTCCTCTAATTTGTCTGCATCAGTGACTGAGGCTGACAAAAGGTTCCATTCCCTGATGGTGCGAGGAAAAAAGGAGAACTTATATACATCCTTTTGTGCCATAGGTTGGTACAGGCGGTTGGAACCTTTCGTCCTACTGTCCCCGGTTCTGATTACGTCTGTCAGGACATCAACAAGCTCATGTATGATCTTGAACATGATGATGAGACGGTTGTTATATCGTCTTTGTTGAAGTGGTTGCCAGCCAAGGTTCTGTACCATATGCGTCACGCAGCCAGGTGTGCGCTCCATGTAGTTGTTGTGGACAAACCTAGCGGCTCTCCTCTGCACTTGCTCTAGTTTATGGGTTTCTGCAGATGAGTCTGGGTCCCAGACAGTGGATGCATACTCTAGTGTCGGTCTTGCCATTGTGGTGTAAGCCGCAGCTTTGACAGGTTTGGTGCAGTCTCTGAGGTTTCTCCGGATGAAACCCATTGTCCTGTTAGCCTTGGAGACTGTGTTGTCAATGTGCTTGGACCACTGTAAGTCCTCGCTAATGGTGACTCCTAAGTACTTGGCACTGTCGACAACTTCTAGAGTGTGACCATGTAGAGTGTATTGTGTTGGTATGACATGTCGTTGGTTTGTAGCTATCCTGATGACTGTGCATTTCTGTGGGTGGAAACTCATTTGCCACTCCTCTTCCCATTTTTCAAGTGCTGAAAGGTTTTTTGGAGCAGGTCTGAGTCGTTCTGGCTGTTGACGTGACGATAGAGGAGGCAGTCATCTGCAAATAAGCGTGCATCCGATGAGGTAGTAACATCCGGTAGGTCATTAATAAATGACAAAAAGAGCAAGGGTCCCAATAGTCCGAAGGTCTAATAGTCCGAAAGACCTTTCGAAAAATCGACGAAAGCAATTTTTTTTAATTTAAACATATTTTATTATCAAATATATACAGTAAGATTGAACACAAGTTTTACAACTTACATGACGTTCTCTCCAGTATCATACAAACATAGGTCTGACAGAGAACATGACGGATAAAAAGTGTATAAGAATTTATGACATAGAAAAAATAAATGATAACAGATACGTAAAATGGGGAGGGGATGGGGGAGTGGGAGCTATGTTCATTCAGTGAATCGCCTACTGTACTTAATGAATGTCCAAAGCAATGCACTGTTGAAGTAAAAAAGATACGTCTGCCGATCCATTATAATGAAAACTGAGAAGTTATATGCAATGGTAATCTAAAATAGCATAATTTAATGGTAACATATATATATATTTATATATAGAACCGTTTCCTGACTTTCGAGAATAAATCCATGACTCGGTTTCGTTTGGTTTAGTTTGGTTTATAGAGTTAACGCCATTTTCAACAATATTTCAGTTATATCATGGTGGTCAGTTTTATTGGTGGGGGAAACTGGAGTACACAGGGCAACCACCGACCTCTCGCAAGTCTATGACAAACTTCATTACATAATGTTGCATCGAGTACGCCTCGGCTGATCGGGATTTGAACACACTACGTTAGTGGTGATAGGCACTGATTGCATAGGTAGTTATATACTAAACTACCATACGATCACGACCATGACCGTCCCAATAACAGTTTTGGTGTAGATCAGAAGTTAAAAATGGCCATCAGTCACGATCAAAGTTTATATTGTACTTGTGATAATTTCTCATGAACCCATGTGAACAATTCCGGATCTTGTAAGCCTCTCGGTGACTTTTCCCATCTAAGTTATAATTATAAATGTGTGTGTCTCAACTTAAATATACAGTGACGTAGCCACGACAAAAATGGATGTTTCTACAGCAACAAGGGAGAATTTTATATTTAGAAAGCAACGAACCACAACATAGTTGTCAGTATGCAAGCAGGTAGAGGCAACGCTATTAGACATTAAAAACCATTCCGAATTTAAATTACATCAAAAATAGATAAAATTAACGGAAAAAAAATATGTACATGTATATGTTTAAATGAATTTGTAGTTAGAGTCCGTTTCAGTGACTGAAAAATAGAAAATGCGACGTTCGCTGAATATTCTTGTCCAATTCGTCTGAGGAGGGCCCGGTATTTATATTTAAATGTGGCAGTCGAAAAGAGAAATATCTTGGGAGTGTAACGATATAATTGGGTCAGCGAAAGGATCACAAATAAGCGAAAAATACTGAGGCGAAGTGGGGAAGGGGTAAAGGGCAGATGTTTACCTTGAAGTAAGAAAGAGGAGGGGGCATATATTTTTGAATGAAACAAGTGCCTGTGGTTAGAGCCTCATTCTCTATCCAGAGTTGTAGTTCCTGTTACTCTACACTCTTGTGTTGCGTGGCAGGAACGACAACTCTGGATAGAGAATGGTTAGAGCCTATGTACACACTCGTCGCAACTTCGGCTGATTCCGTACCTTCATCAAACCTCGTCCGTATTACGATAGCTCCCATTGGAACTACTTTTGGAAATCTTCAATGAAGGAGGTATTAAAATAATTTCACTTTCGAATATTCGTCCAATAATAATATATTTTCATTCGTCGCAATGTCGGCTGATTCCGTACCTTCATTAAAGACCAATATTTTTCAAAGCAAACTCATCTATTGTCGCCATTTTAGAACTTATTCGCGGTGCGCAATGTTTGATTGAAGTGATACGGTCTTCCGGCGAAGAAATGTGACGCGTAGACGCATATAAAATACCGTATTACAGCCGAGGGATTGAGGAAGCGAAGCGGACTCACCCGAGGTTTGCCGATTGCCTATGTACATTTGTAACTGTCACCACCTCGGTCCAAAAATCCGCTATTTTAGCTAAACTGTGGTTTTTTTAATATACTGTACTACCGTAAAGTTAGATATCCAATTTCTGACAAAGGGAATCCATCTTTTATCAACCTTGATATTCAAAGACGATTCACTGAAAATGCATAAGAACGGGATGTAAACCGTTTATCGAACTCCTGTCAGAATATTGAAAAAAAATTATATTTGAATTTCCGACTATCAAACCTTCGGACTATCGGACCTTCGGACAATTGAACCTCCATCCGGATAAGTGTAAAGTTCTACCGATTACAACGAAACAAAGCAGCAATAGAGAAAACGGGAGATACCAAATGCCAACGTATGAAGGGTCCATCACAACATTAGAAACGGTAAATTGCGAAAAAGATGTAGGCGTTAACATCGATTCCAATTTGAAGTTCGACCAACACATTCAGAGTAAAGTGAACAAGGCTAATCAGATAGTAGGACTAATCAGACGATCATTCCGATACTTAAGACTTTAAAACTTTCTGTTTACTATTCAAGGCTCTAGTACGACCACACCTTGAATATGCTGGATGTATTTGGAATTCGTATCTGAAGAATGACATTGAAGTGATCGAAAATGTCCAGAGAGGAGCCACGAAAATGCTGTGTCGGCCCGAAGGTCCGATAGTCCGAAGGCCCAATAGTCCGAAGGCCCGATAGTCCGAAGGCCCAATAATCCGAAGGCCCGATAGTCCGAAGGACCAATAGTTCGAAGGCCCGAAAGTCCGAAGGCACAATAGTCCGAAGGACCGATAGTCCGAAAGCCCAATAGTCCGAAGGATATTTTGATGTTCAATATTTGAAGATTTGTTTCTCAACAACATCCTAAGTGTTTTATAGGCAGTCTGTAATACATATTTCTATTAATGAAGGGGATCCTTATTAATGTCCTACGGAAGAAAACGGAGGGTGTGAAAATATTATAAGTTATTTACGTTCCTATCCGTAGATATGGAGATTTTAACACCCTGAAGTAGCCAAGTACATCCTGAGGCGCAGCCGAAGGGTGTACAGGCTACTAAAGGGTGCTAAAATCTCCATATCTACGGATATGAACGTAGATAACGAATTTATCCCCGTTATAGTAAAAAATAAGACATCTTGGACCCAGGCGGCCCACGTAAAAGTGACGTTTTCTTTGTTTTTGGAAAGAATAAGTAAAAAATATGAAAGTTTCGTGTGTTTTTTTGGTAGAACCCTACACTTGATCAAAGTAACAGCTTTATATTCAATATACAGCCAAAATTAACTAAATTTGATTTTGGAGCGCAACGTCGCGAGCTTTAACGTCATATTATCCTTGTTTTGAAAATTATAACAACATTTGATTGGTTAAATGGCTAGTTACCCCCGGTAATATGGCCTAGCAACACCCGGGAATATGGGTTTTTTATACCCGAGGTTTTAACCATTCAAAACCGGGGATAAATTTCGTTATTATCTGAAAATAATTAAGAATAAGTCGTACTGAAAGTTTGTTTTGGAGTTGACAAAGTCGTGCGCACAAGTGAATAAAAGAATGGAGAACATTCACCCATTTTTTCCCCAGGTGGCGTCGCTGTACTAACGGTGGTTAGGAAAACGTTTGTTTTCCGATAAACGCTTGTAACCAATGTAATCAAATGGCAATATCATTACCTACGTGGTGTCCTTGATCTGAAGCGTTGCGTAATATGACGGTAGGCACGGCCTATAGAACTTAATAGATTTTAATTTGATATTTCCAATACCTTTTTTTCTAGTTTATTTTAGTGACCGGTAACAATCATAGCCTATAGGGCCCAATGCCTGCAATGGCAATGTAAAATTGCATGTACGTGGTTTTTTTTAACTTCATTTGGTGTCTAATGACGTAAAATTGCACACGAATTTTCAGACTACATTGAACCCGATTGAAAATTGTACACGTATTTTTTTCACACTAACCATGTAAATTTGGGTACTCGCTTTTGCTTCAAAAACAATGCAAGAAGAGTTTTAAGATCCCCAAGCGCAAGGGCAGGCAATACAATGGCCAAAAGTAAAAGGACAATCACTGATCTACAAAACAATACACAGAAAACTATCATTTTCCCCACAGCGATATATTTTTTCACAGGAAACAAAAATCAGATTTTTATTTTTTGGACATAAAAAAAAATCATTAATTTCCCTTCAAATTTTTATCATAAATTTCTCGTTGAGAACTGTAGGGCCGGATTAATGATATTTTTGCATCTTTCGTGTCAATTTATTTTGTTTCTTTAAAATTTCACCATATAATTTTTTTTTTTTTCAGAAAAAAACATCTTAAAGTTAATGACGAACCGCATCGGTGGCGTAATGGTTAGAGTGCTCGCCTCGAGTGCGGTAGATCCAAAGACTATACAAATTGATATTTGTTGCTTCTCTGGTAAGCACGCAGCATTAAGAAGAAAGAGCAAAGACTGGTCGGCTCGGAATCAGGATAATGTGTCCGAGTGGGGCGACATGTCTATCCGCAGACTGTTTTAGTGAGCTAGCACTATAAAAATCCAACTCAGTGTGTTGGTCTAATACAAAGCGGACCTCATCATCATCTCATTGAAAATTAACTTGTTCTCGCCATGATATAGCTGAAAAATTGCTGAATTGGCGTTAAACAACAACAATCACTCGTATAATACGTGTCCGTATTTCAAGAACCTTATGCAAGAAAGTTCAACAGTTTAATTATTGCTTCTGATTGGCGGATTTGTCCCGATAAGATTGATTCCTTAAAAAGTAAACCTTCAAAGAGATAAGTTGCATTGTAATGCTTGGTGCTTTAACCAATCATATGATTTTCTTCTATCATCATATGTAGCACTATCTTGTAATTTAATCAACACGCCCAAATATATTTTGTATTTAGTGTAGAGGTTGTTAAATAGCTTGTATCACCGTTGAAATGAAACAGTACACTTCTTGTTTCGTGACGGTCAGTTTTATTCGGCCCGTTTTATTGGTGGAGGAAACCGGAGTTCCCTGAAAAAACCACCGACCTGCCGCAAGTCACTGACAAACTTTATCACATAGAAATCACATTAGTATTATTACCAATTAATAATAGTCAAGCGACTGTTGATGAAAAATAAAATCTAGACATGACTGTTGATGAAAATAAAATGTACACATGACTGTTCATGAAAAAAATCAACATTATCTATAATACGATCTAGGTATTCACGTTTGAATTTTTTTTTTATCAAAATCTTCAGAATGTTTGATGCCTTTATTTGAATGGCTTAAAGATAAAGCTGAAATCGTAAAATTTTTAATTGCTTTTTTCAATTTTCGCAAAATTAGAGCCCACGCGAACAGTTTGACTAAAAAAGGCAAAATTAACACCTCTTCGAAAATAACCACTTAAATAGTAGATTAATAAATGTAGATATTTAGGTTTGAGACAGAATATGTTTTTAACATCATGTTCGGGATCAGTGAGTAATTGTTGTTTACGGCAATTTTTCAGCTATATCACGACGAGAACAAGTTAATTTTCAATGAGATGAAGATGAGGTCCCAACACGCTTAGTTGTTTTTTTTTATAATATATATATATATATATATATATATATATATATATATATATATATATATATATGTATCTTAAAAATGATATAGGGGTGCATATTTTTTATTAATAAAGTTATATGTCTTAAAGACAAGCCACTGTGGTTGGAATCCGGAACAGAACAGTACATACAATTCGCCAAGAATAATTAATGTACGTGAAATTGATCGAAATTATTTGATTCTAACCATTAATAAACGATTAGTTACCATGAAAGTAGAAAATCATGATACAACAAAACTAGGAAACCATCACGAAAATCTTTTAAAAGGGTCCCTGTAAAGTGAGAAACGAAACACAGTGAAGCGAAACGAAACGAAACGAAACGAAACAAAATATGTAAACTGAGAAACGAAACGAAACAGAATATGTAAACTGAGAAACGAAACGAAACGAAACCGAGATCATTCAATGAATTCTAAAAAAAAAAAGATTTCTCGACGTCCGCGCCCGTTTAAGCTACATGTTCCGAGTATATCTAAGAAACATTACTTTGTAATCGAAGATGTGTTTTACACTTACGCTATATATTTCATTTGGCAAAAGTCGTGTACATTCCCAAATATAAGTAAACACTGCCCGATACCTTATAAATGTATAATCAACCAATTCAATTTTATCATGATAGATGGACATATTAAAATATTAATTTGGCATGTAAATTGACGAAATATTCTATTTGAGTTCATTAAAAAGTTCGGAATGACATATACAGCATTTCTGTCATTCGTGTATATGCTAGATGTGTGTAGATAATCATGCAAATTTGCATCATCCGAGGCAGAATTCCCTTTAAATTAGAATAGATCAGCAGAAAACGTGCCCAATCTAGGGTCAAGCAAAACATATAGTTTGCATAGGGTAACCCGACCCTACCTCAAATCTAGTGCCTACAATAGTATTTGTTATTACATTTTCTCAACAAGCACTAGTAACATATCTCACACATCCACCAAGTTTGGAAATGTAATGTAACCATTCTATAATCTAATCTTATCAAAGTTATCAAAGGTAAATGTGAACAACTTGAGTTAAAAATGTCAAACGTAAACGAACGAACGCCTAGTGACGGCAAATGTGATATTATTCATTATTCTAACATGGCGTCCTTCTTTGGCTTTGCAGACAAACGAGCGAGTTATCCATTCGGTATAATCTCATTAGCACATTCGCCGGTGAATGTGACTGACTTTTCCATTGGCAGCATAAATTGTGTGCGACATTTTCCGCAAACGTAAATATAAATTACCGTCTTCCAATCAAAGTATACTACCGTATTTGTACTCTTAGACATATCAGAATCGAAATAAATCATGGAAGCCAGAATGTGCTTTGAGTTTTTTTAACATGGATTGGCGGATATTAGTAAATTTTATCCGCCAATCCATGTTAAAACTCCCAACACATTCTGGCTTCCATGATTTATTTGTTAAACCTACCATAAATTCATACAGAAAAGATATTGCCATATTAAAGCATTTTGAAAATATCTCAATTTAAGATTTAAAAAAAATGGAAAAGCAATCCAACACTATGCAATGTATACCAAGCTTTTTTGTATTGCTTGACAAGATAGCAACTTTTGTGAAATCTGTATATATAGTTAAATACTTCAGGTACACATACATTTGGCGCGGGTGGCAAAGGGTTATTTTCGCGCAACGTGTTTGGATTTCTTTTTATTTCACGTATTTCATAGTAAGAGGGGCGTTATTCACTGTATTTCGTGCAAAGAAAATTGCTGTCACATCAAATTTGAAAAGAATTGGAGATTTGAGAACAAGGCTAAAAATAAACTGGAAACCGGTATGCCTCCGCCGGGATTTTGTCAGAAAAT
Source organism: Bathymodiolus brooksi (assembly GCA_963680875.1). NCBI lineage: Eukaryota > Metazoa > Mollusca > Bivalvia > Mytilida > Modiolidae > Bathymodiolus > Bathymodiolus brooksi. The sequence goes on from OY804579.1 coordinate 16,247,367, forward strand.
ATGATAGATATCAAAGTCTGTTATTATGCACACCTTTAGTATATATGCATGAATATGGACCCTACAAATCAATAAAAAAATGTAAATGAAGTTAGCCTTCATATATCTGGATGGACGGATAGACAGGGGTAAATTAGTATGCTCCCTTGACTTTTCGTCGCCAAAATGAGGGGGAAGAAGAATCCAACAGCTAAAGATCAATGCGGAGTGGCCGATATAGATGTATTTTCTTAAATATTAACTAATACCTTACACGTATACCTATATTTTTCACTTTCACGTATTCGCCAACATAGATGCAATTAATTTCCCGGGCTCGTTTGAGCGGATTTTGAAAATGTGTAACCTTAATTGATATTTTCCCATTAGGCCTACAAAAAATAATTGTGTGTTTATGCTAACATTGTAGAAAAGTTAGGTAGGGTACGGTGGGTAGGATTTTTTTTTTTTTACATATTGGGCAGATGGTCTGACTTTAATAGTGCTTGTTGAGAAAATGTAATAAAAAACTATAATAGGCACTCGATTTTAGGTAGGGTCGGGTTACATTATACAACCTATATTTTTGCTAGACCCTAGAGAATTCATTGGGCACGTTTTCTGCTGATCTATACTAATTCAAAGGGAATTCTGCCTCGGATGATGCAAATTTGCGTGATTATCAACAAACATCTAGCATATACACGAATGACATAAATGCTGATAAAATTGAATTGGTTGATTATACATTTATAAGGTATCGGGCAGTGTTTATTTTTATTTGGGAATACACGACTTTTGCCAAATGAAATATATAGCGTAAGTGTAAAATACATCTTTGATTACAAAGTAAAGTTTCTTATACTCGAACATATAGCTTAAACGGACGCGGGCGTCGAGGAATTATTATTATTATTATTATTTTAGAATTCATTGAATGATCTCGTTTCGTTTCGTTTCGTTTCTCAGTTTTTGTTTTGTTTTGTTTCGTCGTAATTCGTTTCGTTTCGTTGTGTTTCGTTTCGCTGTGTTTCCTTTCTGTTTCGTTTCTCACTTTACAGGGACCCTAGTCTTCATGCTATATTGAATTTTTAATTTTTTTCGTTACATTTCGTTTCGTTTCGCTTCGATCGGTATCGTTTCGTTTTGTTCGGTTTCGTTTCGTTTTGTTTGATTTCGTTTTGTTTGATTTCGTTTCGTTTTTTTCGTTACATTTCGTTACATTTCGATCGGTTTCGTTTCGTTTTGTTTGATTTCGTTTCGTTTCGTTCGGTTTCGTTTCGTTTCTATTTCGTTTCGCACTTTACAGGTACCCCTTTTAAAAAGGGAAATACAAAGAATGTGAACAAATATCAAACTTTGTTTAACAACGTACGTACACGTGTACTATATAGTTTCCTCATTCAACAGTTATTGTACGTATGCTATGCGTATTTAAATTGATTTTTGCTCATGGAGAACATAAGAAAAAGATAATAAGAATGTATTCAATTTTATTTTATATTCGCATTCACAGTTAGTAACAGGTGCCCGTGACCCAGATATGATTGCAACGTTGTCCTTGTCTTATTTCAACGTAATGACGTGATCACTTTAGTAATTTAGTAACATGTCAGAAGATGGTTACAACTTATGATGCATTTGTTGTTGACTTGAGGAATATTGTTATACAAATAAAAAATAATTATTGTTGGATAATTAGATAGAAATTGTGTTTGAAATAATAGTTTACATAGGTTACAAACGTTTAAGCGATAATAAAACGCTCCGCTAACCACCGTTAGTACTCGAGCGACACCTGTTGAGTAAATTTGGGTGAATGGTTATTGGTGATTAACGCCACTTTCAACAATATTTCAGCTATATCGTGTCGATCAGTATTATTGGTAGAGGAAACCGAAGTACCCTGAGAAAACCACCAACCTGTCGTAAGTCACTGACAATCTTCATCATATAATGTTGTATTGAGTACAAACTCGCTAACTCACGTTAGTGGGGATATGCACTGATTGTACAGGTAGTTGTAAATCCAACTACCATACGTTAATGCCCAAAACGATCCCAATAATAATTTTTGTGTAGATCAGAAGTTCAAAATGGCCATCAGCCAGGGTCAAAGTTTACATTGTAGCTTTATGGGAAATTCATTATCATCTCATGGAGAGGCACTGACGCGAATGAATTCAACTGAATTTGATGGAGATGTTACCTGTCAGATCATGCACAAACGATGCAACTTAGTTACACATGTGTACACAGATATGGCAGCAAAGGCATCAATTGAACTTTCTGATAATTTCTCATGAACTTAACCCAGGTGAACAATTCCGGATCTTGTTAGCCGCTCGGTGACAAAAGGCAAAATCGTGCTGTAATGGAGTGTAACACCACTTTCTGAGGGTAAGATGGTTATGAATGAATAGAAAAATGATTGGTGAAGCGATTTATATAAGGGTTGATGATAGAAAATAAAAACCGATAGCCACAAAATGTGGAAATGTACCGACCAAGAGTTGGAGAGGCAAATCCGCTGTTTTCCTTATGTAGAGCTCTCTGACGTCCCACGGCTCTAGCAAAAAAAAAGTCGTCGGACGGCAGAGGAATCTCGGACTATAGAACACCAATCTGCTATATTTTTCTGTTAATAATAGCGACTGGCATCTCCGCTCCGTTTACGTGACCTCCCCGTGAGGTTTATATACAAATACAAATACAAATACTTTATTAGCATAAACTCATCAACAATAAATGGTTAAGGCTCAAAATATACGATAATACACAATATCATAATATGCATGTAGTGGAACAAATCATAATAGTTACAATATAAAACGCTATAATAATAATAGCAAATCTTTTCTTATATTCAAACAGTTTGATATGAAAGAGGAAGTCAATTGAGTATGACTTATTATTAAACAAAAAACTTATTTTGTTGTTAGCATTTTTATAACTTGCATTTTCAAGTATATTTGATATTTTTTCATTAAATAGGTTTCTTTGAGTATTGAATTTTTTACAATGTAGGAGAAAATGTTTTTCATCTTCAATTTGATTTGATTTACATAATAAACAATACCTCTCTGTTCTAGGTATGTTTAAGTGTCTTCCTCGTTCAATCATTAATGGAGGAGCACTTATACGGATTTTACAAATTGCTGCTCTATCACATCTATTGTTTAAAACATCCACATAAGGTGGTCTTTGACCCATATTGTAGACACTCTGGAAAAAGTTGAGTTTTTGAGAATTACATATGTTTGCATTTTGAGTTTGCAAACATTGATCGTGTATTCTTTGTTTTATTGTATTTAAATTAGGTTTAATAGAATTAATATTATTTATGATGTAAGAATGGCCAAGGCCATTTAATAAGTTTTTTTTACCTTTTTTACCCAAGGATTTGTTTCTCTAGACTTGATATATATATATATCATATACTAAAGTGTTTTTTGAAGAAATTATATGATTTATAAAGTTAAATATTGAAAATAATATTTTACTCTTCAAAGGGGTTCTGTTAAGTTCAGCTCGACATCCATCATTAGATGCTTTACAACGAATTCCTAGTATCTCTTTGATAAATTTAATATGTAGTTTTTCAAATGGATCTGAATCTTTAAATGTACAATCGACACCCCAAACTTCACTACCATATGTAAGAATAGGAGTGACTAAGGAATCAAATAATTTTTCCAGAAGTCTACATGGGTTGTTGAGACCAATGGTTTTCTTAATTTTAAAATAAGCTTTTCTGGCTTTTTCCATTAGGGTATTTATAGCCAAATTGAAATTATCGTTAAATTTCAGTACCATTCCTAAATAACAGTAGTTTGCTACTGTTTCAAGATCAACATTATTACAAGTAAATCGGTTTAAATATATTTTACCATTTGAGTTAAATACCATTATTTTTGATTTATCAGTATTAACTTTTAATTTCCAAGTATAGCAAAAATCATGCAATATATTTAGGGAATTTTGAAGTCCCTCTTTACTTTGAGACAATAAAACAATATCATCAGCATATAGAAGTATATTCACTCACACTGATGTGTCCCCAATGACAACTGGGTCTGTATTATCTTTATTTAGATCATCTACCAAGTTATTTATAAAATAATTGAATAGTAAAGGGCTTAGAACATCCCCTGTTTTACTCCTCGTTCAGATGAAAAAGAGGCACTAAGCCCATCTGCATATGGTGTCTGTATACATTGAATGAATAATATTAAAAATCCAGTGTGGGATATTGTGTTTTAATAATGCAAGTCTCCAAATGGTATCAAATGCCTTTTTTTAAGTCTATGAAAGCAATAAAAACTTTCTTGCTTTTCTGCTTATATTGATCTATAATAGTTTTTAGTGTAAATATGTGATCAGCAGTGCGACTCTTCTCCTTGAAACCAATTTGATTTTTACTTATCAAGTTTTTGTTATTCATAAAGGTTAGCAGACGTTTATAGATAACTTTATTAAAAAGTTTTCCTTGATTGGAACTAATAGAAATACCTCTATAGTTCCCTGGGTCAAATTTGTCCCCCTTTTTATGTAATAAGTTTCATTTTTGAATATAAGATTGAAGAGTTTTTGAAGTGGTTTTATTAAAATTGGGACTGCATTTTTTAACATTTCATTTGAAATCAAATCTGTAGACGCAGTTTTACCATTACGAATTGATCTAATGGCTTCTATTATCTCATCAGTGCTTATCTCATTATTCAGATCACCAATAACTTCTGACATGTTGAAATTATTTTTCAGAGATACAAATTCTTCAATAATTTGTTTTTGTACACTGTTGTGATCTTTGTCACGACTGTTTAGATTTTTATAAAATTTGATGAAATCCTCATGTGGCAAAATGTCCTCCGTTTTACTGTTTTCACCTTTTAGTCTGTTAAGGTTGTTCAAAATGTCCCAAAAAGCTTTTGGATTTTTATTACTTATATTGCTTAGCTCAGAACATTTTTTTTCTTTGTATTTTTTTTCTTTAAATTTACACAGACGTCTAAATTTAGATCTAAAAGAATAAAATCTATGTCTATATTCAGTATTTTGGGGATATTTATTAACCAATTTTTCATAATTTTTCACTGTATTGCGTAGATCTCGACATGACTCTGTGAACCAGGGTTACGATTCGATCCCCTTTTTTTAGTTCTTAACATCATAACTTGTTTTTACTAATTTTGCAGATTGTAGCGCATTTTCATACAAAATTGAATTAAATGACTACTGTTTTATCCGAGTCTGTGAAATTAAGATTGTAAAAACACATCAAACTTATGTTTACTTTCAATACTGTTATTATTTTGTATATAGAGGTTGATTGCCTCTTGATTCCATATACATGTTTTAGGAAGGGGGTCCAATTGACACTGAGTAACATTTTGGGATGTAAAACCCATTAATAAAGAACAACTTATTGCACAATGGTTTGATAAAGAAGTAAATTCATTTACCTAAAAATAACCAACAAGATCTAATAACTCTATAGATACTGTACACGCATATAATAGACAGCACTGCATCCATTATATGTGATGCAGGTATGTTTGCCTTGTAAATCTCCAATAGTTCTGCCATTCAGAATTCTGAGGCCTTACTCTTTACACAAGTTTAGTAAATGTTTTCCACTATTATTGATGAGCTTGGGGTCCAAGTTATTCCTTGGCAAGTTTTGATCAGAAATATAATGGTCATCTTCTGGTTTTGATCTACCAGAATCGTCATAAGAAACAAAATCCTGTTTAGTGTTTGTATAAGCATTGAAGTCTCCTTGAACTATAAAGTGACCTAAGCTACTAAATTTAACAACATCAGCTATTAGCTGTTCATAAATTGGTTCTATTCCATCGACATTAGAACTAGAATGCTCTGGGGAAATGTATATTGTAGCTACATATATATCCTTATTTAATTTGAAAAATGTACGATCCATTTTGATCCAAAGAATGTCGGAATGTGATTTAGGTAGCTTTTTAATTCCTTTTGAGATAGAGTTTTGAACAAAAATATTTATACCACCAGAATTACGTCTGGCCTTTTTATGTCTTTTTCTATTACTACCATCTACAAAGTGAAATCCTGGGATTTTGATTTCATTATCATTATCATTTGTCCAAGTTTCAACAAAACTGATCATATAAAATTTTGAAATGGTATTAATAAAATGGGGGTCTTTTATTTTATCTAATGAAAGACCCTCGATATTCCAAACAGCAGATTTTAGTAAATTTGATGACATTTGTACCAAATAGTCTAATTTAAAGAAACCCAATAGTTATGAGATGATGGAAATACATAAAACTTAAATACATATTTGTGTTTACATCATAAAAAAAAACCCCAACACCTGATGTATCAATTATTAGTATACTTTGATAGGTGTGTGCACTATCATGATTTATATACATGTACGTATATACAAAACATGCAAAATAACAAAAATACAAATATGATAGAATAACATTAGGTGTTCCCACCTTAAGTGAAGTCAGTGAATTGTTAAAAGCATACTACATACTTCTTGAGCGTCTTGCAAGAAGATTGTATGGTGTTTATATAATTAAAGCAAAAATAATAATAATAATTATGACAACATAAATAATGAGTGATTTACCTTTCAAAGTTGATTTTTATCTTTGGACCTCAACCAAAAAGAAGAAAAAAGTTATAATAATGATTGAGAGATATAATACTGAATCTAACAATTCCAGTGTGTGAGCATACATAAAAATCCTAAATAGTTTATAACAAACGGTCATGACAACATATTGTGCATAACAAAAATACTGGATAATATTGTTTCAGTTACACGAGTTAGTAACGAAGTTACTTGGTATTGGATTGTACTGGCGAAATGGACCCCACATGAATGGCGGCTGCCAAGGCGGCATGTGAGTGGGTGGTGGAAACCATGGAGGACATGCAGCGTTGCCAGGTGGAATAGGGAACGGCCTATCCATTTGAACATTGCTTATATTCATTGCGTTAAATCCATATTTGTTTTGAGGTGACAAGGTTTGTGTTCGGAAAGAATTGTGATTTTCATGAAATCTATGAATAGGTTTCTGATGTTGATACCTATTTCCTGGGTACATGTTCAATGCTGTTTTTAAGTGTTTCACAATTTCTGGAAGGCCCTTCTTGTTATTTAGATGCACATTATCAAAAACATATCTTCGGATGGTACAAACTTTTTAATTAGAGAGATGGCTTCAAATTTTTCACAATCTGAAATAATAATTTCATTTGCGGCATCTATTATTTCGTTTGACATGTCCTTCCTTCGAATGATTGGCAAGATACATTTTTTTGCATTTGGCCACATTTGCTCGCTCGCTTCAAATAGATTGTTGAATTCCTCATCGCTCACGACTCCATGGTTTTGGAGATCCATGGTTCCTATGTGTATAAGAACATTCTTTGGATTTATGTGTTCACCATTTTTCAGAATGAAGTTTGAACAAGTGTTAGCTCCACTACGGATGAACCGTTTGATCGTTTTTTCTTTCGGTGAGAACTTTTTAGGGATGATTCTTCTCAGGATCGAGTCACTGAGTATAATATAGTAGCATTCAGATATTGGCTGTGCATGATTTGAGAATGTAACATCTTCGTCCTGTTGATCCGGTTTGCCATTATCTTTCACAACTTTTTCTTGTGTATTAACAGTAGGATGTTTAGGTTTTTCATTTGCCTGTTTAAGTATTTTGGTATCTTCTAACTGGGATATCCGGTCTTCGAGATCCATATTTTTGATGAAATTTGTTCCATTGAATCTTTGTTTTCCCCGCGAAAATCTTCAATAGCCTTTATGCTAACTTCAAGTTTCTCTATAATACTGGTTTTGTTCACTGAGGATTCTTTAAGTTGTGAGTCAAGTGAATTCAGTTTGGTATGTAACGAATCAAGTGTTAGATTGCAATGTCTGATTTTAACATCCATATTGTCTAGCAGTTGTGTAGCATGCTTGAACTTTTGATTTGATGCAATGATTTCTGGAACTGCATTTTTTATATTTGGTACTAAATTATTTGTAACAGAGTAACATTTATCCTATCAAGTTTAGTGCTTAGAGTTTGACAGTGCCTTGTAATCCTTTCTTTCGGGATTCAACATGTTCATTAGCTTGTTCGGTTGTATTATTCCTAATTGGAGTTGACGTATTGTTATCATGAATGAGAGTTTTGGCAAATGTAACTGAATTATCAAGAAGATTGTTTTCTTCTAGTTTTAACTCAACTGCGGTTTTATCTAAATTTAAATCAGAGTGATTTGTGTCACCTTGTACTTTGGTTCTGTCTAAATATAAATCAGAGTCATTTGTGTCACCTTGTACTTTGGTTCTGTCTAAATATAAATCAGAGTCATTTGTGTCACCTTGTACACTGTTATTTAAGTCAGATTTCACTGCATTTTCATGTACTTTGTCTGTTAGCGGTAGGAAGTAAAGATCACTGAACTGTACACATTTGGCACCCTGAATAACTACTGAACCAGTTTTGTAGAAATTTATTTTGATTGAACAAATCTTATCATCTCCACAGTCACAAATTAATTTAACCACAGTACCATCTTTTAAAAGAGTAGTTTTTTTTACACCAAAGTAATGCAGGACTGCATTTTTCCATAATTCGATTCTGTCTGGCAATGTTATGAAAGTTACATTGATTGTTTTACCATTGATCTGATGGCGAGGCATTGGTGTTTCTAACTGATCATTTCCATGATTGTTATTGTTGGAATCTTTACAAATATCGTCAATTTCATCTCCCGTGAAACAGTCATGGAACTTTTAATGGGATTTTAGTTTCCCTCGACACCGCCATTTTTATCACTGATATGCGTGAATGAATAACAAAGTATTGTCAATGATTATACTCTGGCGGCTTAGTTAAATGTGTAGGATTGTTAATTATATCAATGATTTAGTTAGTAACATATATTTCCATACATCTAAAACCGTGGGTTTCAGAATATCTTTCAGACCAAATTGTAAGGCATGGGCGCAGCCATAACCGGAAGTCAAAAAAGAGCTCATGTATAGAGGTATTGTTTCTAATGGGGTTTTACCTGATTTCTTTTGAATTAGCCAAGATACAAATGAAGGATTTTGCTGTCTGCTTTGTCAACATTTATTATTGTCGTCTGCAAAAAATGGCCCGAAAATTCGCATGCGCTCGCGAGTAACGTACAAGTTGGCGATAATTGGTCCTCGACCAGTATGGTAGTTACATTTAAAACTAGAGGACTCGGGCTCAGTGGGCTGAGCCTGTGTCACTCACCTTTCATTCTGCTTTGAGGAATTTTAATACAGAACCTTCCATACATGTAGATGCTTCCTACCAAGTCTCGGTTCATATGGCTAAGCAGTTTCAAAGGAGAAATTTTTTAGAAATCGACCAATCACAAACAAGATTTTTTTGCTAACCGATCGGGACGAAATAAGCAATCTTCATAGAGGACATTCCATAGATGCTTCCTACAAAATTTCGGTGGTAGCCATGTTTGTTAACCGATCGGAACGAAATGAGCAATCTTCATAGAGGACATTCCATAGATGAATCCTACCAAGTTTCCGTGGTAGCCATGTTTGTTAACCGATCGGTACGAAATGAGCAATCTTCATAGAAAGCGGACCTTCCATAGATGCTTCCTATCAAGTTTCGGTTCATTTGGCCAAGCGGTTTAAGAGGAACAGATTTTTTAAATCGGCCAATCAGAAACAAGAATTGCCTGTGGCTGTCATGTTTGGTAATGTATCATAACAAAATGTGCACTCCTTAGAGAGGACCTTCCATAGATGCTTCCTACCAAGTTTCAGTTCATTTGGCTGAGGGTTTTCAGAGGAGAAGATACAAATGTGAAAAGTAAACGGATGACAGACGACGGACACCAAGTGATGGCAAAAACTCATATTGCCTTTGGCAAGGTTTGTTGAAAAGAATATTAAAATGTGAATACCTACTTGTAATGTATAGAATAAACATGTTACACTATATCAGCTTTATTTAATTTCTAAAGGAGATAATGACAAGAGTTATCTTTCTTTTAACAGAGGAGAACATTTTTTTTAGAAATTAACCAATCAGAAACAAGAATTTCCTGTGGCGGCCATGTTTGTTAACCAATCGGGACAAAATGAGTAATCTTTGTAGAGGACCTTCATAGATTTTCCTACCAAGTTTCGGTTCATTTGGCCAAGCGGTTTCAGAGGAGAAGTTTTTTAAAAAATCAGCCAATCAGAAACAAGAATTGCCTGTGGCAGCCATGTTTGTTAATGGATCGGGACAAAATGTGCAGTCTTTAAAGAAAACCGCCCATAGATGCTTTCTACCAAGTTTCGGTTCATTTGGCCAAACGGTTTCAGAGGAGAAGATTAAAATGTGAAAAGTTAACGGACGAAAGACGACGGACGACGGACGCCAAGTGATGGCAAAAGCTCACATTGTCTTTGGCAAGGTGAGCTAAAAAGGAGTAAATTCTGAATAAGGACGGTAATTTGACCCAAGCTGAACCTGAGTGTGTAGCTCATTTGGTTATTCATGACTCAAGCTGAACCTGAGTGTGTAGCACATTTGGTTATTCATGACTCAAGCTGAACCTGAGTGTGTAGCTCATTTGGTTATTCATGCCTCAAGCTGAACCTGAGTGTGTACCTCATTTGGTTATTCATGACTCAAGCTGAACCTGAGTGTGTAGCTCATTTGGTTATTCATGCCTCAAACTGAACCTGAGTGTGTAGCTCATTTGGTTATTCATGACTCAAGCTGAACCTGAGTGTGTAGCTCATTTGGTTATTCATGACTCAAGCTGAACCTGAGTGTGTAGCTCATTTGGTTATTCATGACTCAAGCTGAACCTGGGTGTGTAGCTCATTTGGTTATTCATGACTCAAGCTGAACCTGAGTGTTTAGCTCATTTGGTTATTCATGACTCAAGCTGAACCTGAGTGTGTAGCTCATTTGGTTATTCATGACTCAAGCTGAACCTGAGTGTGTACCTCATTTGGTTATTCATGACTCAAGCTGAACCTGAGTGTGTTCCTCATTTGGTTATTCATGCCTCAAGCTGAACCTGAGTGTGTAGCTCATTTGGTTATTCAGGAACTCAAGCTGAACCTGAGTGTGTACCTCATTTGGTTATTCATGCCTCAAGCTGAACCTGAGTGTGTAGCTCATTTGGTTATTCATGCCTCAAACTGAACCTGAGTGTGTAGCTCATTTGGTTATTCATGACTCAAGCTGAACCTGAGTGTGTAGCTCATTTGGTTATTCATGACACAAGCTGAACCTGAGTGCGTAGCTCATTTGGTTATTCATGACTCAAGCTGAACCTGAGTGTGTAGCTCATTTGGTTATTCATGACTCAAGCTGAACCTGAGTGCGTAGCTCATTTGGTTATTCATGACTCAAGCTGAACCTGAGTGTGTAGCTCATTTGGTTATTCATGCCTCAAGCTGAACCTGAGTGTGTAGCTCATTTGGTTATTCATGACTCAAGCTGAACCTGAGTGTGTAGCTCATTTGGTTATTCATGACTCAAGCTGAATCTGAGTGTGTAGCTCATTTGGTTATTCATGACTCAAGCTGAACCTGAGTGTGTAGCTCATTTAGTTATTCATGACTCAAGCTGAACCTGAGTGTGTAGCTCATTTAGTTATTCATGACTCAAGCTGAACCTGAGTGTGTAGCTCATTTGGTTATTCATGACTCAAGCTGAACCTGAGTGTGTAGCTCATTTGGTTATTCATGCCTCAAGCTGAACCTGAGTGTGTACCTCATTTGGTTATTCATGACTCAAGCTGAACCTGAGTGTGTACCTCATTTGGTTATTCATGACTCAAGCTGAACCTGAGTGTGTAGCTCATTTGGTTATTCATGCCTCAAGCTGAACCTGAGTGTGTACCTCATTTGGTTATTCATACCTCGAGCTGAACCTGAGTGTGTAGCTCATTTGGTTATTCATGACTCAACCTGAACCTGAGTGTGTAGCTCATTTAGTTATTCATGCCTCAAGCTGAACATGAGTGTGTAGCTCATTTGGTTATTCATGACCCAAGCTGAACCTGAGTGTGTAGCTCATTTGGTTATTCATGACTCAAGCTGAACCTGAGTGCGTAGCTCATTTGGTTATTCATGACCCAAGCTGAACCTGAGTGTGTAGCTCATTTGGTTATTCATGACCCAAGCTGAACCTGAGTGTGTACCTCATTTGGTTATTCATGACTCAAGCTGAACCTGAGTGTTTAGCTCATTTGGTTATTCATGACTCAAGCTGAACCTGAGTGTGTAGCTCATTTGGTTATTTATGACTCAAGCTGAACCTGAGTGTGTACCTCATTTAGTTATTCATGACTCAAGCTGAACCTGAGTGTGTAGCTCATTTGGTTATTCAGGAACTCAAGCTGAACCTGAGTGTGTACCTCATTTGGTTATTCATGCCTCAAGCTGAACCTGAGTGTGTAGCTCATTTGGTTATTCATGCCTCAAACTGAACCTGAGTGTGTAGCTCATTTGGTTATTCATGACTCAAGCTGAACCTGAGTGTGTAGCTCATTTGGTTATTCATGACTCAAGCTGAACCTGGGTGTGTAGCTCATTTGGTTATTCATGACTCAAGCTGAACCTGAGTGTGTAGCTCATTTGGTTATTCATGACTCAAGCTGAACCTGAGTGCGTAGCTCATTTGGTTATTCATGACTCAAGCTGAACCTGAGTGTGTAGCTCATTTGGTTATTCATGCCTCAAGCTGAACCTGAGTGTGTAGCCCATTTGGTTATTCATGACTCAAGCTGAACCTGAGTGTGTAGCTCATTTGCTTATTCATGACTCGAAGCTGAATCTGAGTGTGTAGCTCATTTGGTTATTCATGACTCAAGCTGAACCTGAGTGTGTAGCTCATTTAGTTATTCATGCCTCAAGCTGAACCTGAGTGTGTAGCTCATTTAGTTATTCATGACTCAAGCTGAACCTGAGTGTGTAGCTCATTTGGTTATTCATGACTCAAGCTGAACCTGAGTGTGTAGCTCATTTGGTTATTCATGCCTCAAGCTGAACCTGAGTGTGTACCTCATTTGGTTATTCATGACTCAAGCTGAACCTGAGTGTGTACCTCATTTGGTTATTCATGACTCAAGCTGAACCTGAGTGTGTAGCTCATTTGGTTATTCATGCCTCAAGCTGAACCTGAGTGTGTACCTCATTTGGTTATTCATGACTCAAGCTGAACCTGAGTGTGTACCTCATTTGGTTATTCATGCCTCAAGCTGAACCTGAGTGTGTACCTCATTTGGTTATTCATGACTCAAGCTGAACCTGATTGTGTACCTCTTTTGGTTATTCATGCCTCGAGCTGAACCTGAGTGTGTAGCTCATTTGGTTATTCATGACTCAACCTGAACCTGAGTGTGTAGCTCATTTGGTTATTCATGCCTCAAGCTGAACCTGAGTGTGTAGCTCATTTGGTTATTCATGACCCAAGCTGAACCTGAGTGTGTAGCTCATTTGGTTATTCATGCAATGTTTGGGTTCAAACAACTATGCATTTTTTTAGAAGATGCTTTTTTTTTTATTCTTAATTACATGTCGACCAACTTGGATCTCTGATCCAAAAAAAGTAAATAAGTAACCAACCAGGGACTAGTAACATAGTAGTAAGGGCATGTTCGAACGCTGTTTGTTACCACCCCTTTAGCAGATGCATTTATTAATGTACAATGGACTTTTTTCTCTCGCTTCCATGATATAAATTCAGCTTTTTCTTAAATTTATACCTCAAACATGAGAGGAGGGGGAACATAGCAATGCTTCCCATTTTTGAACGTGATGGACGGTTCCTACGCCCCTGGTACAGCATTGTAAATGTACTATTGGCAATCGCAAATAATATAAAATCTCTACACACATTTTCCAAATATAAAAAAAATCAGTCTGTCCAAATTCCGATCGCTTCATTTTACAATATTGGCGACAGGAAAACTAACATAATACATATATACTAAGCTAAGACATACATGAAATGCCTTAATGCCGATTTAGACGTGTACATATGTAAAATAGTAAATTTGAAGGATGATCAACGTTGTATATGGGGTAAAGGGCCCGGGTAGCTCAATGAGTTAGGTTGCTGTGTTACCTAACAACTCATAAAGCCCATCACCAATACGGCGTGGGTTCGCGCCCGGCTTTGTAAATTACAAAAAAGGGTGCATTCGACTCGCAGTCGCAAATGATAAAGTTTACCAGTTGCTTACCCATGGTCAGTGGTTCTCTCCGGGTACTCCGGCTTCTTCCACCACTAAAACTGGTCGCCATGATATAGCTGAAAGTGGCGTTAAACACCAAAAATCAATCAATCATATACGAGGTCATTTATTTGAGGATGCTAAATTTGTTTTCTTGAGTGCCCATGTTATCAACACCACGCCAGAACTTCTCTGTTTAACTGTTTTAATAACATATTTCCCTTATCTGTAGAAAATATACTTTAATATGTGAACATAGAATATTTACGTTTAACCCCCCCTCAATTTTCTTCTGTTTGATATTTAAACAATATTTGATATGTATACAGTTTATGACATAATAATTCTTAGTTTATTAAATATAATTGATATAAGTTGTATATTTGATGTTTGACTAATTTGATTAGTGTTATATAATATATTTGTATGGAGAGGGACTAATAAGTTGTAAAAACTTGTTCCCAATCCAATTGTATAGATATTGAAAAATAAATCATTATGAAATAAAGTAATCCCAAATACTTGTCTAATTCCAGCTAAATATATTGCAGGGGTGGATCCAGGGACTCTTTTGACGGGGGAGGGCGCTCAGTTATGGTCATGTAGCATATTTTCAATAATAGATGGAACCAACACAGCGGGTCTGGCGTGTAGGTTGGTAAACCTTGTTTTCATTTCATTTAAATAGCGTATATAGTTGAGAAAAGGTACAGTTATTGACTTCCAACTGCTTGAACATTATCTCTCATTATTTGTCTCCCGGGTATTCTATGTTTTTTTAACCTCTATGTCTAGCGGCTCACAGATTTTCACACTCGTCTCAAAACACTGGCGGTTGAATTGTTCAACATTTGCTCTTCTAGCGAACTCTGAACTATGCTTTTTAGGGCTCTGCCTATGTCAAGTGATCTCTCTTGTAGTGATCTGCTGAGGCCTTTCTTAAAAGCCAGGCACATTTGAACAATAACAACGGCTAGCCTACGACAAAATCAAAGTTGCAAATGGAATACACCAAAGAAGTTACATCAGGGCCCGGTTGTTCAAAACAGTGGATAAAGTTATCCACTGGATAATTCATCTATCCAGTGGACAACTTCTGTCCACTGGATAAATGTTGTTGTCCAAAAGTTGTCCACTGGCGTGCTGGGCCCGGTTCTTCAAAACAGTGGATACAGTTGTCCACTGGATAAATCATCTATCCAATGGACAACTTCTGTCCACTAGATAAATGTGGTTGTTCAAAAGTTGTCCACTGTACAAATATGCTTTATCCTGGACAACTTTTGTCCAGTCTAATTTGGTACGGATAAAGTTTTATCCAGTGGATAAATATGATCGCCAATTGAAATTACATTAGATTTTTTGTTTGGTATTCATAAAGTTTTCCTAGACCTATTCAATTTCAAAAATAGCATTCCCCTTTTTGAAAATAGATTACACATAACAGGAACTAAGATAAATAGACAGATTTTAAATACAAATGTAAATAAGTAAATGTTATACAATATAAATAAAAAATTGAGGAGAAAAAAACACACACACCATCAGAACTGATTTCGGAGTGCAAGTAAATTAAAGAGAGGTGTAATTGAAGGGACTGGTGGGTTATTTTGGCTTTCCGTGATCGTGGATTTTTCTTCCCCAATATGTTTTTGTTGGTTTTTATGTACCGAGAATCGTGACCGTGAATCGTTTTCAGTCAAATTTATTTTACATTCTTCATGATATACCGATATGCCTCTCGTCTCCGTTTTTTGTGAACCTTTTTTTTTTCAATGCGGTCTTCTGTGTTTGTTCCTTCTTGGTTTTTTTCTCTCAACCCGATGTTGTCAATATTACATCATGTACATCGGACACATCAATTGTTGACAAAATAGACCAGAAGAATTTCGGTGCAGGACATTTGAGCAAATTGATAGGATGTTTGCGCAATTTTTTTAAACCCTTTTGCGCAAATTATTTTTCGCTTTTGCGCAAAATATTTATAGACCTTTTGCGCAAAGTTTTATCCGTTATTCTATTTTAAAAAGTTTCTGTTTACCTCTTCCGTTCGCTAGGTAATATATATACCCACTGTCCCTTGCTCACCTCCGAGAGGTGGAAGTAGGATTTTGAGCCAGATAATGGGTTGCTTTAATTATAACACTACACATTAAATCTTAAAAAAGTATATTCATTTTAAAATAAAGTTTATAGAACATTAAAAGCACTATTTACAGTTTCTGGTTTCTATAAAAGTTACAAATCCGTTCTTGCAGCAAATTTGTAGCCCATGCTACAAACATATGAAGCTCTGGAGACAGTTCCTGTGATGTATTTATCAAGTTGATCGGTAGAAAACTTTACTTTGTCAGCTTCACTGCGCCTAACCAATGCCTGCGTATCTAAAGAGCGTAGTTTTACATACGTCGTTGACTGAATATTTCTGATAACATCCAAGAAGAAAAAAATGTTGGGATGGCGAGCATAAAACTGTCCGTTGTAGTGCGAGTGAAACGATTCTGTGCCATTATTTGTTCGCTTAGCATTATTTTCTGGAGGTGATGACCATAACGAAGGTGGAAAAGTACTGATGGGTGTTACACACTCCTCTAGGATGTAATCAGAAAATTTCATGCAAGCCTCGGCATCTGGTGCATCACTCATAATGTCGTCTGTGAAACAATCCTCCACTTCATCAGGTGCTAGAAATGGCAGACCAAAGAATCGCGTAAGCCATTTACCAATTTCCGAAGATTGTCCTTGTACTCAGAACTAAACCCCACACTTTGGATTTTACGCCACCAGCATCACTGTATGATAAGAGCAATGGCAACGGTTGTTTGGTATCGCTTCCGGCTTAGCAGGAAAAAAAAAACTGAGGCATATTATTAGTGACATATTTTAACCTTTGCAAAGGAGATAAGAACCACAGAGTATTGTATGTACTTTACCTATGAATTTCCCTGTAAAACCATACGAAATCTGACATTTTCAGTCATTATCTTCATTCAAGATTAAGCTTAATGAAGATGTTGATAAATCTCCTAGCTTCTACTCTATTGGTTCTCGCAGCTTAAATATTTGGCATTGCCAACTTCGAAATGTAGCAAGCAGCTTAAATCACCACTTGTTTCAGTCTCATCTGTCCGACAGCTCCCAGTGTGCCTATGGGGATGCAATTGAAAATAAATTCCATTATTTTTATGTTTGTCCATTGTTCATAAGACACAGAATACAACTTTTTAATTCTCTAAGAAAGTTTCAAGATGTTTTTAATTTGGATATATTATTAAAAGGCTCACCAATCCTTACTGTGGAGGAGAATACTGAGATATTCGATGCTGTTCACCATTTCATTACTGGTAGTAGAAGATTCACATGATTCAATAAATTTTCCTTTTCTTTGTATTTGGTTAACATTGAAAAGTCTTCCCATATATAGCTCCAAATCTTTAAATTTTTCAGTTTAATTAATAGCTGTAAATCTTTCAATTATTCAGGTTTCCCTTCCCCCTCCTCCCTTTACCCAATTTGTACTTGCCTATCTCAATCACAATCACTATTTTGTTTAGATATTTCGACCCTTATTTACTTATTTGTCTCTTCTTCCTCCATCTCTCCCAAATTCCCTTTATTCAATCATAAATATATATACTGAAAAAGAGTTAATTCATATTGATATGGTGGACCTCACTTAATTAGTGATTTTGATTTCATAATTTCAGTTTACATGTTGTATATATTGTGTGTTAAATGTAAGTTCAGTCTATCCATCATGCTATGCCAATTCATCATCATTAATATTATAAATAATAATAGCTTAAATATAAAGCCATAATTTGGCTATTCCAAATTATATCATACCTATTAACAAGGGGAAAAAAAGGAAAAAAAACCTTTTTTTTTTGCGTGATTCTGCTATTAATATACATATTATATCATACCTATTAACAAAAAAAGAAAAGAAAAGGGAAAAATCTTTTTTTGTTTTGTTTGTATGATTCTGCTATTAATATACATGTACATGTGTTTATGCTTGGTAATTAAGATGAATTGCATGTATACATGATGGGTAGATTGCTCTATGTCTTATGTAAATGGTTTTCTAATTGTTCCATCTTGTTTTTTGGAGAGGATTTGTATAGGCATAGCCTGTTATCCAATCCTATTGATTTATCAATAAAATATTTGAAATGAAATGAGCGTCCTGATTGGATGACCGATTTAAAACACACCGACTCCGCATTATTCGTTATGCAAGGGCCAGTAGCAAGTATTCTGATTTCCTGAAACGTCATCTTCACCTGAGAAACAGGCTACTGGACCGGGGCTATAAAAAGATTCACCTTATTCGATCTCTTAAAAAGTTTATATTCCGATACCAAGATCTTGTCGAAATATATTCCGTCTCTGCAGAGACGATAATAAACGATGCATTTTCATATAGTGAAAATGTATAAAGATAAGGAAGTCAACAAAAATGTCAAAAATATTTTTTTATCAATGTGTGACGTAAAAGTGTCTTTGACATTTACTTCACTGAATTTGGTACTGCTTTGACAACTATTTTACCTATTTTGTTCCAGTATTGTTATAAATACTGTTATAGTGACAACCGGAACCTTTGAGCCGTAATGAAAGCGGGAGGTTTGGCGCTTTAAAATCTGATTCAACCCACCATTTCTTTAGAAATGCCTGTACCAAGTCAGGGTCATTACGGTTTTCACAGTTTTCCGGTTGTTGACTGATTTTGTCTGTTTATATAATTATGAGTTTTGACTTTCCCTTTGTAAGATTGTTCGGAGTTCGGTAATTTTGTTATTACCCTTATTAGCAAGGTTACTCAGGTCAATAGTTTATAAATATAGAATCTTGACATCTCCAGCTTTCCAACCATGTAAGTATTTTTGCACTACGGCGAGGAAAAGCATATTACTGAGTGAATTAAAGGTTAAAATGTTATTATTTTTTAAATATAAATTTTTTTTTAAATGTGTTCTTTGGTTCATATAGGAAAGGAAAATACCGGACTTTTAACATTGAAACGGAACCATCTTACGCGGAAACCCACCCGAAAACCCCTACCCCCACTTGAATTTGATGAATGTTACAGCCACCATTTTCTTGATATGATAATGTAAAGCAAAACGATGCATGTAAAAGAAATCTATGTTCTCTTTATTCATTTGTTTGATTCTGGAATATTGTTGATCATTGATTTAAACAAGAAAAAAGGGAAAAAGGGTGGGTGGGGTGGGGGGTGAATTTTATTTGTGAATTTTACAGTTAAATAAATGTTATGTTTCGACAGTTTAAAGAGAAAAATAAAAATTTGTTGCGACTAAAGCCTAAATCAGCGTTAAAAATTGAACAAATATCAGTGGTTTTGTAAATGAGATTTATTTTAAATAGAAAATCTGAATTTATTATTTATCAATTTATTATTAATGATACAATTTTATATCCCTTGGGAGGGGGAGGGGGGCTATGATGAAAATTTGAAATAAAAACACAGGACCGGACTTTAAGCAAAAATAATAATCCAGGATTAGTTTTTAGCTCACCTGACCCAAAGAGTCAGGTGAGCTATTGTCACCACTGAGCGTCCGTCGTCCGTCCGTCCGTCCGTTAACTTTTCACATTTTAATCAAATCCTCTGAAGCCACTGGGTCAATTTGAACCAAACTTTTGTGGAATGGTCCTTGGATGGCCCCCTTCCAAAATTGTGTCCGGTGATCCCGACTTCCAACCAAGATGGCCGCCAAGCTAAAAATAGAAAAAAGGGAGGGATGAAATTTTAATTGTCCATTGCTGCATTAGTATAAGTCAAAATGAGTTCAAATTTTAACTGCAGCTACATGGGAAGGAGTAGTTTAACATTTATTCCGGGTTTTTCTGTGAAATATTTCTTTCGGCCGATTTATACCGATTATGCAAATTTTGATAAAAGATCACGTTTAAATCTTCTCCTCTGAAACCGCTGAACCAAATTAAACCAAACCTGGCAGGGATGGTCCCTGGGTGGGTTCCTTTCAAAATTGTGTCCGACAGCGCCGCCCTCCATTCAAGATGGCTGCTGCTACTAAAAACAGAAATGTCTACCATTGTCCATTGCTGCTTTAGTATAAGTCAAAATTAGCTCAAATTTTAACTGCAGCTACATGGCAAGGAGTAGTTTAACATATATTCCGTTTTTTTCTGTGAAATATTTCTTTCAGCCCATTTATACCGATTATGCAAATTAGGCATATTTTGATAAAAGATCACATTTAAATCTTTTCCTCTGAAACCGCTGAACCAAATTAAACCAAACCTGGCAGGGATAGTCCTTGGGTAGTCCCATTTCAAAATTGTGTCTGACAGCTCCACCCTCCATTCAAGATGGCTGCTGTTACTAAAAATAGAAATTTCTTCAATTGTCCATTGCTGCTTTATTATAAATCAAAATGAGCTCAAATTTTAACTGCAGCTACATGACAATGAGTAGATTAACATAATTTCTGGTTATATTTTATATAATTTCTTGTTTTCCAAATTACTCATTTTAATATACAAATGTCTAAATTCATTAAAAGTAGATCTTCATTTATTTCTCCCTCATACACCCCAATGATTAAGTTTTCCTCGACAAGTACTGTATTCTTTTCAAAAATGCTATTAAAAATTGTTTTAACTCATCTAAGACATGTTTAATTTTATGACACCTGTAAAACAAATGCATAAGGGACTCTATTTCATTTTTACAAAAATGACATTGACCATTTGATTTTCCCATTTTTTGTAATCTATATTCTGAAGACAATGTTATGCAAACCTTTCCATTGGAACTGGATAATGCTTTGTTTACATTTAATCTTGTTCAGTATATACCAAATTGATATCCAGTTAAATTTATTTTCATAAAATGTATGCCATTTTAATTGACATATTTTGATAAAAGATCACATTTAAATCTTCTCCTCTGAAACCGCTAAACCAAATTAAACCAAACCTGGCAGGGATGGTCCCTTTCAAAATGATATCCGACAGTCCCGCGCTTTATTCAAGATGGCTGCTGTTACTAAAAATAGAAATTTCTTCAATTGTCCATTGCTGCTTTAGTATAAGTCAAAATTAGCTCAAATGTTAACTGCAGCTACATGGCAAGGAGTAGTTTAACATATATTCCGTTTTTTTCTGTGATTTTTTTCTTTCAGCCGATTTATACCGATTATGCAAATTAGGCATATTTTGATAAAAGATCACATTTAAATATTCTCCTCTGAAACAGCTGAACCAAATTAAACCAAACCTGGCAGGGATGGTCCCTTTCAAAATTGTGTCCGACAGCGCCGCCCTCCATTCAAGATCGCTGCTGTTACTAAAAATAGAAATTTCTTCAATTGTCCATTGCTGCTTTAGTATAAGTCAAAATGAGCTCAAATTTTAACTGCAGCTACATGGCAAGGAGTAGTTTAACATAAAATGTATATTCCGTTTTTTTCTGTGAAATTTTTCTCTCAGCCGATTTATACCGATTATGCAAATTAGGCATATTTTGATAAAAGATCACATTTAAATCTTCTCCACTGAACCAAATTAAAACAAATTTGGCTGGGGTGGTTTCCTTTCAATATTGTGTCCGACAGCCCCGCCCTCCATTCAAAATGTCTACTGTTACTAAAAATAGAAATTTCTTTAATTGTCCATTGCTGCTTTAGTATAAGTCAAAATGAGCTCAAATTTTAACTGCAGCTACATGGCAACGAGTAGCTTAACATATAAAATTCTGGGGTTTTCTGTGAGAATTTTTCAGCCAGTTTATTCCGTTTGGGAATATTATGAGATAAAAATCACATCTAAATCTTTTGCTCAGAAATTTGAGTTGAAATGTTCTTTGGGTGGCCCACTTTCAAAATTATGTGCAACACCCCTAGTTTCTATCAACTTTAGATGTCAAATTGAAAACCAGGTGAGCGATTACAGGCTCCTGGGAGCCTCTAGTTTATTATAAAAAATCCAGGACCCTGTGTCCATTTTTTTTTTTTTTTTAGAGTTAATAATATGAAATATTGACATCCACACTGGTCTTTTGGACAGCACATTTTTGTGTCCACACTGAGAGACCAAACACGTATACTAACCTTTCACCCTCGTGGTAAACATATGCGCTAGCAACAGTTAATTTGCACGATTTTTCAGTGGAATATTGTTGAACACAAAAGGGAGAATATTTTTCTCAATAAAGAATTATCGTGAAGGGGTTTAGGTTCACTTATGTATAGGAGAATGTCCGAGTAACTCTCCATTCCTTAAAAATAATGGAGCCGAGGCCCATTGGTTTTAAAGAATGGAGAGATACGAGGACATTCTCCAACTTAAAATTCACCCATTGTACTTTAATAATTTTTATTAATTATTAATCTTGTAACAAAAAAATTTAAATCAATTGTTTGTTATTCCCTTTTGCAATTTTAAACAGGTTGAGGTTTTTGACCTTTAAACTCTAGCTCCGCCCCTGTACATATTGTTCACAACTCTCCATTCCTTAAAAATAATGGAGAGTTTAGACAATAGATTTACATCACAGGTGGATTTTAAGTTAAGGAATGGAGAGTTATGAACAATGTGGACAGGGGCGGAGTTATTGTTCTCTTTGTACTTTAGATACTATACACAGACTTTTTTTTGTTACAAGATTAATAATTAATAAAATTAATAAAGTACAATGGGTGGATTTTAAGTTGGAGAATGTCCTCGTATCTCTCCATTCTTAAAAACAATGGGCCTCGGCTCCATTATTTTTAAGGAATGGAGAGTTACTTGGACATTCTCCTATACAGAATGGCAACAAAATACGACGAAATCGACTAACAGAGACATCAAAGTCTCCTTTATATGCTAATTTCTCGGATATTTAACAATAATAAATATCAGATTTCGTATGGTTTTACAGGGAAATTCATAGGTAAAGTACATACAATACTCTGTGGTTCTTATCTCATTTGCAAAGGTTAAAATATGTCAAAAATATGTCCAAGTTGTTTTTTTCTGCTAAGCGGGAAGCGATACCAAACAACCGTTGCCGCTGCTCTTACCATACAGTGAGCAACAATCTAATTGAGTTTCTGGAAATAGATTCTTTACTGAATTATGCATTGCTTTCTCAAAGTCGACTTGAATGATGTTAGGTTGTAAATCAAGTCCTTTGTTTTGACAGTAATCCAGCAATAGTGACTACATCTTAGTATAGCATGCTTCAGGTTTCGAGGGAAGAAGACAGTACAGAAGAGGAACATAATTTCCATTTTTACACCCATGTATAGTGTAGAGCTGGTAAGAATATCGAGGACAACGCTTAAATGTACCATCTATAAAGAGCTCTGACATGCTGTTACACAAACACTCCATGTTAAGATATGTAGAAAATATGATTATCTCTGCATCACAATCATTAATCAACAATAAACTTTCATCTTTGTTATGTTGGTGTTTACTTCATCTACAACTTCATGGACATCTTTCCGATTCTTTGGTAGAGTAGGAAGTTTCTTTCGTCTCTCACGATACACGGCCTTCGCAACATTCTTTAGGTCGGCGGACTGTAAGGTTTGTTCATCCATTGTCTGTAGCTCTGTCCGTATTATCTGTGAAGGACGCTTAGTGATATCTCCAGATTTTTTCCTGGATCTTATGCGTAGAACATGAGTCTCAGTTTTTCTGTCACTTTGACTGGATTCACAAGTGTGCTGATTTTTTGTTTTGAGCACTGTTGTTCCATCCTTGTCAGTTGTGATGGACATTTTACAGGATTTCGTTGTGCATCTATAAACGACATCACCCGATTTTAGAGTGTTGCTTATGCGGTATAATATTCCATCTACTACAATTGCAGGCTGACCCCTGTTTGTTTCTGTGTGTGTGACTGCCATGACTGACACTAAACAACTGAACGTTTTACTCAGTTCATATATTAGGGCTAGAAAGTACTCAAGTCCTTATGTTTTAAAACCTGAACAGAGTTCATTACGTATAAATGTTTTGTTGGTTACCTGTATATCATACATATTACCTGTATTTATATGTATTTGAATTTGCGGAAACGGTGTATCAATTCTAATTATGGTATACAAACAAACAAAAAATGCGCAAAAGGGAAAAGAAAATTTGCGCAAAGGGAATTTTAAATTTTATTTAGTTTGCGCAGATGTTCTTCGCCCAAGAATTTATTTCCCGTTCCTTCAATTGATCAGCAAAAAATACTTTTGATGTACCGTGACGATTAATACGACGGGTGCCACTAGTGAAGCAGAAACTGCTTACCCTTCCGGAGCACCTGAGTTCACCCCCGGTTTTAAGTGGGGTTCGTGTTACTCGATCTTTAGCTTTATATGTATGTTTTGTCGATCGTTGTTTGTCCCTTTGTACTTTTTCTTTTGGCCATTGTGTTGTCTGTTCTTCTTCGATATACGGTTTCTGATTACCTCCCTTTGGTATCTTCAAACTCTTCTTACTTTGGATTATTATTTCATGATCTGAAAAAAAATAAGTTTCGCTTAAAAAACTGGTCTAATACATTGTGTAAGTAAAACTAAATAGAAAACAAATGTGTGATTAATCACAAATTGTTTAACAAAAAATTGATTACCATATGATATAAATTCCCAGCTCCAACACAAAGATAACAAAATGATTGGTCATAAATCATTTGCAGATCGCAACAAATAAGTTGAACTGTATGAAAAATAACTTGAAATGTCGCTAAACTTAGCAGACCTTTTATCAAAAATTTTGGTCTGGATTGCTTTTAGACAGGAAGTGCAAAGAATCATGGGTGTTATCCTCTGGACAAAATGTTATCCAGTAGATAGCTAGCCAACCATTGTCTTTGCTTTTGAACAACCAATGTTATCCATTGGCTATAGCTAGCTGTCCAATGGATAAGGAGTTGTCCAGTGGACAAACTTATCCAATAGAATAGAATAGAATAGAATAGAATAGAATAGAATAGAATAGAATAGAATAGAATAGAATATATTCTATTGCCTAATCATAGGGCCCACATGAGGCATCATTAACAATACAAACATTCATGATTGATAAATGAGACATACACACAAAAGAAAAAGGACATAGTTTAAGGTTTTTATATTTCTAAAAATATAAATATAATTATTATTATTTAGTGGATCATGTTCTGGTTTGTTCCCTATATCTCAGATCCAGTGTGAAACTTTACATTTAAACACCTGTAATATAATGTGTGTTGGCATACCTTGAATATGATATTTCAAAATGTTGGCGTAGGTTGAAGACACCATTTGGCAGTTTTGTAAAGTGCTCGAGGGTTTGAGCAATAACAGGAAAAAAATCTAATATTAAAGTCTATTATTTTTCTAATTAATTCTAATTATTCTATATGTATTTATGTTTTCATTTAGAGTTTAAAATATGCTGTATTAATATATTTCCAAAACGGAAACTCGTCGTATGTGTAATTTTTTTTTAACAGCAACATTTGCCTTTAATTTTATTTTTAAAAATAAATGATATTTAAAAAAATTAAGAAATTTGCAGAATTGAAATAATAACCATGCCATTGTCAAAGTGACGAATGTTTTATATAATGTTTAATATTTACATTTTTATCTTGTTCAAGTATGGCCTACTTAGTATAACTTTTGTTTAAAATATAAAAAAAAGTATAACTTTTGTTTAAGATATAAAAAAAAGTATAACTTTTGATCCTACTTCTAGAGATGTAGTACCCAATCTATTTGTTGTTGGGATAGCTTAAAATGGGAGACTAAATATTGTCAATTTTCGGCTTTAAATTTTGATTAGCATTAACCCCAGAATGCTTTAAAATTTAAACATTTTGTTAGCTGCTCACCACATCATGTTTTTCTGGGTTGATTTTTTACATTCTAACCTCAGTGCTATCTAGGTTATTTTTTATATTGGTATTTTACAGCCGTTTTTGCATCTATTTTTTGTGCAGTATTTATTTGAAGCCTTTACAATTGTTGATTTTTATGTTCTGTTATATCATGCCTTTTGTTGACTATATAAAGTATTGAACACTTATTAGCCTTAATTCCTATTGCCATAAGCTCGAATCCCAGTGGAACAAACCTAGATATGTCTAAATCTCAGGTTGTATTCATCGTCAACTAATTCAATCACTTTCTGTAACAGGAGCGTGTTTGAATATGTTTCTCTTGGTGGTTGCCAAGCAAAAAGCTCACAGACAGACAGACACAGGATCAAAAGTTATAAGCTCGCTTCGTTAAGCGAGCTATTTATGACTGAAACATGGTAAAATTAAATCAACAAAGGAATAATGACGAATACCATTTACTTTGACTAAAACAGAAATCCTTATCATCCATACACTATCGACTATGCCTATGAAAAAGTTTCAACACATCCGGGTTATCCATACCACTATGCCTATGAAAAAGCTAATGACCCATTCCGGGTCACTGCTTTTCGCGACACCCTCGAGAGCTTATGAAAGATGCGGTGTACGAAAGGTATCGAAGAGGGAATACCGTTATTTCGCTGTTGCCTATATTGTTTGCTTGTGAAATAAACATTAAATTTAATTCAACGTTCTTCTTCTTTGACGAAAATATACAAATTATTTGTTTGAAATGAATATTTAAAGAATTTTTTCTGTAAATTGAAACCGATAATTATCGAATCCTACACGGAAAGTAACGAGTCGCTAAAAAAAACACGATTGCGCAACCCGATCGTCTGCTTTGGATTATTGCTAAAGCAAACGCAAGCTTATATTTATATTCGCTTAATCGCATCAGGTATTGATAAAATACACAATTGCCCAAAATGTCTCAAAGAAAAACACTTTCAAAAGTTCCGTTGACCCCCCAATTTACAACAAATGGTCCAAAGTCCAATCGGAATAAAATCCGGGTGTTAAGCGGCCTTACTGTTTGGATTATTTCATGGCGACTTCATTTTTAACCTTTTCGAAGTTCTATTCAACTATATAATTTTATTCTACATTTACACATGGATCCTGGTGGTAAAATCTACACTATTGATGAGTTTAGATGTTGGAAAGTCGAGAATCTTGACGATGAGAGGTCTGACGAAAACAGGAACGAAGGGGGAGGGTACCGCCTACCGGGTCATTTCGCCCCAGAATGGCAGAAAGTGAGTCGATTCGCCCCACTTAATCGCTATTATATAATAATAGATGAAGTCTTTTTCGACAATTTTTTTGGTAATTATTTATTTATTAGTTGTATACAAAAAATAATAATAACAACTAATTTGAAGCCATGCAGAACAAACAATACATTAGGATACATATAAATTTAAATGTAAATTCAAAGAAATTTTACAAATTTAAGCAGGTGTCAAACAATTTACTTTATAATGATTTTATTGTCAATATATATATACTATTGGATTGGGAACAAGTTTTTACAACTTACTAGTCCCTCTCCATACAAATACAGTAATAGCATAAACAAAACAAATCAAATGACAGCAAATGTACAGGCTATATCAATAATTAGTAAATTAAGCAAAATCATGTCAAACTAAGCATACATATCAAATATTGTTTTAATATTTAACAGAAAAAAAGGAGGGGGGTGGTAAAACTAATAACTTGTGTTGAGATAATATTACGGTTGGGGATAATTAATTAGTAAATCTACAAGTTTGTCGAATAAATTTTTGCACTGATTTGAACAATAAAGTATTCAATTCTTCACTAATTTCATTACATCCAAAGAGTATATATTCTATAGAGATGGGAACAATGTTATTAAAATAGTTAAACAGAGAAGTTCTATCGTGTTGATAAAGTGGACATTCAAGAAAAAAATGAATAGCATCCTCAAATAAATGACTACATACACAACGTGGATCATTCTTCAAATTTACTCTATATAAATCGGCATTAAGGCCACTACATCTATGTCTTAGCTTAGTATGTATTATGTTAGTTTTCCTATCGCCAATATTGTAAAATGAAGCCACCGGAATTTGAACAGCCTGAATTGTCAAACAATGAAAGTGAAGCCATACATAATATTAAACAGGTCAAGAAAGCATGTTAATTATGAGGAAGACAAAAATAAAGTAACCATGAACAAGCCTTACAACATCCAAAATAGGAATATTTGCAATGGTATTTTCCATATTTCATTTTTTAAAGCACTATTACAATGGTATTTTCCATATTTCATTTTTTAAAGCACTATTACAATGGTATTTTCCATATTTCATTTTTTAAAGCACTATTACAATGGTATTTTCCATATTTCATTTTTTAAAACACTATTAATAAATGAGGGCGAAACGACCCGGATTCAGGGGGAGCTGACGCCAACGGCCTTCAGGCTTGTGTTGTCGGCAGGTAAGTTAAACTTGCCTTTGGTGCCATCACAAGATTATATTTTATAAGATAACGAGGTGCTACGACAACATTTTGAGTGACTGGAATTTCAGACTCCCTTCATTGGGCTTCAAATGTATTCTGGTAGGCTTGATGAACATGATTGATGGTATGCAATTTTGGACACCAATTTTGTTTTACAGACATAAAACAGTTCTTGTTAGCTCATGGTTATGTTGCATTGACAAATGACATGCTGAAAGCCTATAAGGTTGCCCAGGTCTGAATATTTTTAAGTGGGTGGTTGCAGGAGGCATATTTCCTAAAGACGAAGTCGAACAACAACAACTTATTTTAAGAACAAAGTGTTCACCATCACAGACACTGGATGACGACCCCCACAATGTATAGATATTACACCAAAGAAGATGATGGTTTGACAGAAGGGGCTTCTTGCACTGCAGGGTATGAAATTTATGCATGTTTTTCTTTATTCTCTATATCGTGTCTATGCAGTGCCAATTCAGGACCATTAGATAATAACAGAAGGGATTGCAACCAATCTTGGCTGAAATGTTCCTAACAAATTCATGACAAAATGTTGTAGTGACTATGGTGTCAATGAATCAGTACATTTCAATAATGTTTGAGAGATGTGTGAGATGTCAGTTCATATCTCTCTGGAAGCTAATAATCTGCGTACATATTAGGTTTGTCAACTACTAACAATTACAATACATGTATATACAATGTAGCTTCTATATAGTACAAGGTAGTACGTTTCAATAATGTTGAAAAGATGTCAGTTCAAATCTGACTGGAAGCTAATCTATGGGTTTATTTTAATATATGCTTGATCATGTTGACTGCATTAATTAACTTGGACACAAGTCCCTAGCTTAATGAAAGTTTTGAAGAACTACTCCTTTTTCAATGTGACCGCAAAAATGTTGTGTAATAGTTAGCATGCTCACCTAGAATGTGGTAGATCCATGGGTTCTAGCCCCTGTCTAGTCAAACCAAAGATTATAATATTGGTAAGAATGCAGCATTATCGAGTTGAATCATTTCCAATGTATATGTGCATGTACATATTTTGCCCAACCAAGACTGACTTGTTCCTGAATTTAGCACTTTTTCCATACTAATCCTTATATGTTATTATTGGTTTCCTGACATTGGCATCAACAAGAAAGGATGGAGTGCCTCACGAACAGAAACCATACCATAATAATGTGCTTGACATACATGTAAGAATGGAACATGACTGTTAATGTATAGCCCTGTATCATGGCATACTATTTAACCCCTGTCTGCCCCTCCCTATAGTTTTGAGCTACAGTTTTTGTAATATTTTGTAGTGTTTTTAATGTACAAATACTAAAGGTGTGCATTCTTACAGGAATTTGACTTCTAAAAAATCACAAAATGATATATAGTTGAACTAAATCATTTTTAAGTTAGTACATCTAAAGTGTCTTACACACACAGACTTTATACATTCTATAACAAAAGGGGCACACCAGTTTTAAGTTGGGCCTTTTAAAACGTTTTATTTGATGCTCCATAATATGATAATTTACAAATTGCATGTTTAATGTGATATAAATTTATATGATAAACTATAAAACCATGCAGAAGTCTAACATAATGCCAACTTTAAAGCATTAACATTACAATCTGGTTTTTGTACGAATACCTGCCAGTCACTTAGGGGGAAAAAGACTTCTTTGGTTTCCCTTTTTTATAAGGACCCCCCCCCCCCCTTTTATAGGATAGTTGGACAACAAAATATACAAGATTTAGATTAATTTTCTTCAAGTTAATCGATAAGTATCCGCTATGATGATATATTTTATTTATTCTTGCAGGTCTAGGATGTTTTGTAAACAATACTACATGTATTTGCGAGGTTGTGTCACAATATCCTTGAAAGTTGGAACTACTACATGTATTCTACTATAGCTGAATATTCACATGATCTCTCATTATTTTCAAGATCTACGGGATACATCTAGTCATAAATTATTTTCCTAACCAACAAATTCACGAAAACTTCCTTACTGTCAGTGTGATGATATGTGCATAACTGCCACGATGAATAAACTGCGCCACCGTGTTTACAAATGCAATGACGTCTTGTTTACGTTTTTTTACTCCGATTGTCCTTTGAACCATAATGACGGCGGTAACGTGAAATTGGTAACCGATAATTATCGAATCCTACACGGAAAGTAACGAGTCGCTAAAAATAACACGATTGCGCAACCCGATCGTCTGCTCTGGATTATTCCTAGAGCAAACTCAAGCTTATATTTATATTCGCTTAATTGCATCAGGTATTGATAAAATACACAATTGCCCAAAATGTCTCAAAGAAAAACACTTTCAAAACCTTATGCATATGTCAGAAACCCAGTATGTATATATAGGATATGTCATACAGTGATACATAGAAAGTTGCAAAATGTTGTGTACATGAAAAAAAATTGATGTTAAAAAAAAGGAGGGATGGGAAATCAGAGGCACCATAGGGTCCTGTCCACAAGTACCTGTGATCTTGAAGAGTGTCTCACTCGCAGACCATATGCTATGTGCAACATTTACATACTCTATTATGTCTACTGGTGGTCACTAGTAAACAAAATTTCTATTTTCAGGCAAAGTTGGTAAATAATTATATGTACTACATAAGCATAAAGTTTTGCATATGTTTGTTCATCCAAGACCAAGTAGCTTCGCGAGCTTTCCAGGCAGTGCCTGTTTCATATTACTTTTTTATATTTCAAACGTCAAAGTTATAGGGAGCATAGCAAGATGCGAGCTAAACAGCAACATGTGTGTAAGGAGATGTATATATACGAACAATACCAACCGGAAGTGGTTTTTAAGTTTCAGCATAGAATGTACAATCGGAGTGAATCACCGGAAATAGCCTATTAATTAGAATAAAAAAGAACTATCCAGTTTAAAAATAACCCAAAAAAAATAGGAATCCGTACAGCTTCTTTACATGAAACGATTAATTTATTTAAAAAATTGACAATCGCTAGACCTTCTTGTTTCGCCCCTAAAAAAGCTGTCGTCACACGATTTCCATAGTTTACGTCACACAAGTATTGTTACGTCACGTCATTCATTGATGATCGCTGTCACTGTCAGAGTAAACAATCATTGCCCTGCGTTTCTCAAGTTGGTGGCGATTTACAGTTGGTTGCCGAATAATTGTTTATGTATTGAACGGTGCAGTTCCCAGCAATGTGAAAAGAATGTCTTTAATATTTAAAATTAGTAAGATAAATCATGAGTACGTTGCGATTTTCCTGACGGAGATTCCTCAATGTTTACAAAGACGTCACAGGGGTTTTCTCGCATTCCAAACCTATGACGTCACGAAAGTTAGTTCCGACTAAAGTACGGCATCTTGTATCACATAGGTTGTATCTATTAGCAAAATAGATGTATTTCTATAGAATACATATTTAAGGTTAGATAAATGATCATTACAGAGTGAAGTACAGGAAACAGCCTTTTAATTTGAATAAAAAATAACTATCCAGTTTAAAAATACCCGCCCCCCCCCCAAAAAAAAATAGAAAGGAAACCGTACAGCTTCTTTACATGAAACGATTAATTTATTTAAAAAATGGACAATCGTTAGACCTTCTTGTTTCTCCCCTAAAGCTGATCATGTCACTCATGGTTTCAAAACAAAGAAAAAAAAAGGAATATAAAGATGATTTTTTTAAAAACAATATTGATTCAGTTGCCATGCAACCCGTTTAAATACATTTTTGTACACATGAGACAGAAAAAAAACATTCAAAGTCTTGTCGTTTGTGTGATGCAAAAATATCGTTTGCTATGATCTAGCTTTACAAGACACAATTACGAAAAGAGCGAAAAAAAATATAAGAGAAAACTGCTTTAAATCAGTGTAAGCGTTAAAGGTAATTGCTATCTTAACAGCATATCTATGATTTTCTCTTTAAATTAATTCTAAATCTACCTATCAGACAATGACGAAAAGAGCGGAAAAAAAATATAAAAGAAAACTGCTTTAAATCAGTGAAAGCGTTAAAGGCAATTGCTATCTTAACAGCATATCTATGATTTTCTCTTTAATTCTAAATCTACCTATTAAGCGCCCTTCCGTGCAAAAAACGTTGCATTTTTCTGCGATACGCGGCCTAGTTTGCAGCTATAGGCCAGGCTACAAATCGACAATATATGGCCATTTATGGTGTTAGTACTACAAACGGTTTAAGTTAACTTATAGGCAGTAAACTAGTAGAACATGGACACAAATTATAAGAGCGATTACCAGCAGCCTTTTCATTATTTTTTTTTTACCAAAAAAGAACATATTTCGGACATAACATGATTTCAAAGTTTGAAATATATTAGCAGGGGCTCGCAAATGCCCCTAAAATCTGGCATGTGCCACCATAATTACTGATATTCCTAATAATACATATAGTATAACTAATTGTAGATTTTGAATATCAAATTCTAATATGACGTCCCGTATTCGGTATGCAAATAAAGGCATATTTGAATAATGTTAATCAAATATAGGCCACACATGCGCGCTGCGCTAAGAAAAAGCACCTACATAAACACTGACTATTTTCAGAAAATTCTTCATGGTTAGCGATTTTCTATTACTGTTTATCTAAAAATTGTTGAAATAAATGAAGATAAAATTAAATAAATCCTAATCAAGTCTTATCATAATTAAACTCTTATAAACACGGCTTTGTTTACCTTTCGTCACTGTCTCCATGTTTATCTCCCTTTATCTCCGATCCGACTGGCTGCGTTCAACTGGTAATTTCGTTGTTAATCATTTAAAGTTGTTTATTTGTAATAAAATTTATATTGAACCTTGTCAATAAATTTCTTTTCGGTATTTTAAGCCACAGTTTCAACCACAATTTCGCTATCCATCTCTTAATTCCCAATTTTACCATTTTTAAAATTCCGTAGAAGATTGATCACCTTGACCGCCTCGAATTTTAAAATTACCGTATATTTTGTCCTATTAGAATCGAAATAATTCATGCCGGCCATACTTTAGTTATTCAAATATGGGTAGGCATTATATTAATGAGATTTAACCCCTAGCTGCAGAACCGTAGATATTTAGGTCCTTTTTGTTTTTTTCGGGGTCCGCCCTATCAGAAAATTTCACAAGGACCTAAAGAGCTATGGTTCCGCAGCTACCTTAAATCATGCTCTTAAATATATGTAGGATGGACAGATTGAGGTTCGGACATGAAAGACCCACTGACTCAGACTGTTGTCTAATATGTACATGTCTTTCTGTAAGAAATATTTAAAACGCAATCAATAAATCATACACACACGTACAACCGCATTGTATCTTCTTCTTCTTCCAGTGTAGAACATGAGTCGTCGCCGACTGTGAAGTTCTGTACATAGCATGGTATAGGCCAATATTGCTTATGTATGTTGGTTGCATTAATTGATATTTTCGTAATAAAACTCTTTTCTTATGACTTAAAAGACCATACTTTCATTACTGAATATTGTCTTAATATTCAGTAATGAATATTACCCCCTTTAGGCTTTATAATGGTTGATACCACCCGCGTACTAGTACTAGTTAGTCTTCAATGTTTGCACTGTCCCTAGTCCAACAATAAAAGATTCCATACTTTTTTCTCATACTTTTCTATTCTACTTCATTTAACTTTCCAATGGATGTCATAGGGGATATCATTTAATTTCAAATATTAATGTCCTCTCTATAGGCTATGCCTACTCATATTATTTTGTGATATTCAACTTTCACTCAAATATATACACCCTGGCCAGACAGCAATGCTGTGCTCGCATCTAGGCAATGCCTACTCCATATTACTAAGTAGGCGATACTGTTAATAGCCAATGGTTCTTTGAACGAGTCGAAGATGTAAACATTAAGCATTATAGGCCTGTTTTTTAATTCTTAACCATTAACCTGGTTTTAAACTTTTTTAAGGTTGAGTGTTTTTTTACGGTGTGGTTTTAACCATGCGGTTAAGTGGTTAAAGAACATCTTAACTGGGATCGAAGCACGGTTGAATATTTTTGAACCTTGTTAATTACAAGTATATTGTAATAAGATGACCGCTTATAATACCCTCAATAAACTACATAGATTCAACATGTGTGAAGGGACAACTTAAAGAAACTTTCATATTGTAAGCAAATAACTCAAACAAGATGCAGAGATAACATCATTTATAGACATTCATTATTGTCGTGAATTTCAAGAATATCATCATTATTTCATTCAGAAGATTGTGACTGCACATTTTAGTGACATTAGAATACTTATATCATGGGTTATATGTAATTTGCTTCATACAAATTGATATTTATGTGTGGTCCCAAAGCATGTTTACCAAGTCCGTATACGTAATTTAAACCCTCCCGGTCCTTCTAAGTAATCTATATCATGACAGGTCTACCTTTTACTCAATTATTGCGATATAACTTCTATATAATTTCAGATTAGAGAGAAATCGATCCTTTTCGTCTGTACCAAAACATGTTTTCACTACGTAGTCCGCCATTTTGTTGGTCATATGACCATAACAAGTTTTTGTCAGTTTGTGTCCTAAAAGTAATGTCCTATGAGAAATAAGGCAAATTTTGTTAAAAGGAAACTAGATAAGTTTTCTTGCCATATTTAATAAGTATTGGCAGAAGTTTTATATATATTAAGATAGGAACTTTATCTTAACCATATTACCCAAAATGTTATAATTATTACGCGCGTCGTCTGCAATACTTGCGGCACCGCCTAACGATGGAAAATGTTCTAGTTCAGAGAAATTTACGTTTGTTTTGTTAAATAAATTAAAGTATAGGGTGGAACTTACCCCCTTTTAATTATATTTTTATATCACAGGCATTTTTTTAGCCTTCATCTTTGTATATTATAATGATAAAGTTTCGGCGACAGGAATCCTGTTGGTATTCCTACAATTTTCTGAGAGGTTCCAGGATCCTGCAATGCTCTCATTGGCTGACAGGATTTCTGAGAGTAATTCTCAAATCCCATTGGTTCTCAGGGGAACCGAAAATCTATAAAAGGGCAAGCATTCAGTTACATGGGAATAACTTGCTAGTCTAAGCAACCAGCTAGATCAAGCCACATAGCTACTAGAAGCATACTAGATCCATTGATAGACCTTCGTTAATAAAAACCAGTACCAGAATTTTACAGTAAAGAGCTGAGAATAACAGGTTAATATAAGATAAAGATTAACATTATTATAACTTAGCGGCAGTTGTTCCCCACCACACTGAGCGACCCAAAGTATACCAAGCCCAGGTATTACTTATCCTCTATTGGCCCTTAATAATGAAGTCCGATGTTTATTGAGTATTGTGTATTTGATATACTATATATATGTTTATTGAGTATTGTGTATTTGATATACTATATATATGTTTATTGAGTATTGTGTATTTAATATACTATATATATGTTTATTGAGTATTGTGTATTTGATATAATATATATATGTTTATTGAGTATTGTGTATTTGATATACTATATATATGTTTATTGAGTATTGTGTATTTGATATACTATATATATGTTTATTGAGTATTGTGTATTTGATATACTATATATATGTTTATTGAGTATTGTGTATTTGATATACTATATATATGTTTATTGAGTATTGTGTATTTAATATACTATATATATGTTTATTGAGTATTGTGTATTTGATATACTATATATATGTTTATTGAGTATTGTGTATTTAATATACTATATATATATGTTTATTGAGTATTGTGTATTTGATATACTATATATATGTTTATTGAGTATTGTGTATTTAATATACTATATATATATGTTTATTGAGTATTGTGTATTTGATATACTATATATATGTTTATTGAGTATTGTGTATTTGATATACTATATATATGTTTATTGAGTATTGTGTATTTGATATACTATATATATGTTTATTGAGTATTGTGTATTTAATATACTATATATATGTTTATTGAGTATTGTGTATTTGATATACTATATATATGTTTATTGAGTATTGTGTATTTGATATAATATATATATGTTTATTGAGTATTGTGTAATTGATATACTATATATATGTTTATTGAGTATTGTGTATTTGATATACTATATATATGTTTATTGAGTATTGTGTATTTGATATACTATATATATGTTTATTGAGTATTGTGTATTTGATATACTATATATATGTTTATTGAGTATTGTGTATTTAATATACTATATATATGTTTATTGAGTATTGTGTATTTGATATACTATATATATGTTTATTGAGTATTGTGTATTTAATATACTATATATATATGTTTATTGAGTATTGTGTATTTGATATACTATATATATGTTTATTGAGTATTGTGTATTTGATATACTATATATATGTTTATTGAGTATTGTGTATTTGATATACTATATATATGTTTATTGAGTATTGTGTATTTGATATACTATATATATGTTTATTGAGTATTGTGTATTTAATATACTATATATATGTTTATTGAGTATTGTGTATTTGATATAATATATATATGTTTATTGAGTATTGTATATTTGATATACTATATATATGTTTATTGAGTATTGTGTATTTGATATAATATATATATGTTTATTGAGTATTGTGTATTTGATATACTATATATATGTTTATTGAGTATTGTGTATTTGATATACTATATATATGTTTATTGAGTATTGTGTATTTGATATACTATATATATGTTTATTTGTACACTGAGACAAGACAAAGAAAGAATAGAACAACACAAATAAATATTTGTTCTAAACTGATTTGAGTTTTATGCTTGAGTATATATAGACCCAAAACTTTAGTATATCACAATCCTGACCAGGGCAACATTACCGTCAACAAACCCTCCCAACACACTCGGCCTACGGGAGCAGTTTGTTACAATATGTTTGTAATAGGAACATCTGTGTATTATAGACCCATTTCCAAGTTGTTTATTGACATTCTGCATTGTTGTATTTGTTTATAAAGAATTAACTTATTTTATTTGTTGTTTTTTGTGTTGTTTTTGTTTTGTTTGTGTGTTTAAGAGTTGAATTGTTTTATTTGCTTATGAAGAATTAATTTTACTTTGTTAAAAAATAATCAATGAACTAGAACATTTCTCTTGAATATTGTTCTTCAACCATTGCGTTTGTTATCTAGTAAAACATGTTTATGGTTCATGATTTAAACATGTTTCAGCGGGTTGTTTTCAACCATAAACAAGTTTGAGAATAAAAAAACAGGCCTTTAATAAAACACTCGTCACCTTGACAATGGTATGGTTATTATTTTAATTCTGCAAATTTCTTAGCAAATTTTATTTGCAGAAGGTTGTCAATGTTTAAATACGATAAATATATTACAAATAGCCGTATCCTTACAAAATATATCAATAAAACATATCAACATAAAAATAAATGTCTATTTTTGACAGCCAGGTTTCCAAAAGGGAGATAATTCAAACACAAATCGAACACACCCGTTACACAATCTCCCCGAAAGAGTTCAAATCTTGGGCCACGCGCATATCATTTGCGATTACTGTTGTGGACAACATCTGCTGTCAAATATTTTGCGATTTGCTCATAAATTCTGCTTTTGAGCGGATTTTTAATGTTATGCAATTGATTTTAGTTAAATTAAGTGGCATATTCAGGGGCGGATCCAGGATTTGTAGTTAAGGGGACGTGAGTATGCGAGGGGTCTGGAGACCTTAGCGGGTCCCGGACAGAACCCTTATAGGGAACGGAAGCTCTGGGGGTTTGAGGAATTACAACCGTGATGCGAATTGTTCAACTCATGACTGATCGATCACGATATTTTAATCCTTCAAAGAACTATTGGTTTAGTTTTAGCGCATTCCTCACAGACATTCTCAAATACATGCTATTGGTAGATGTAAATAATATAAACGTACCCGGGCAAAGGATTTTTTTCACACTTTCTTGTGCAGATACCCCGGGCAGATGCAGAGATTGTTACAAATAAGTTGCCACTACATTTTTTTTTATTAATATGTTACTAACTTTTGTATTTTAATGTACAACATATCAACGCGTATTTTTACTGATCTTTACTTGAAAAGTAAAAGGCAACATTTTCGGGTATTTGTATACAAATCAAACTTTTTTTTTCATAGGAAATTGCACAATTTCGAATTCAAGAACTATTTGCACAATTATTTAAAGAGAAGTGACCATTTTCTTCGGACGCTAAAGTTTTACCACACTGTCTCAGTTTCATCATCGGATTCTCTCGTTATAGGTTTTCGTTGTATGTTTTATAAATGAGATCAATTGTAAAATTAATTATTCGAAGTATTGATTGAATTTATCTTTTTAGTTTACCTTTGACTGTTCTCGTCTCGTCGAGGAATAAGACATGTATCTAATCTTGCTTGTTTTCTTGGCCTAGAATTTTCGTCCATTTTATAATTTTTTTAAATAGCACGTGTATTTTGGAATTCCCCGGACACACTTACAATTGTCAATTGTAAATGTGTCCGGGGAATTCCAAAATACAAGTGCTATTTTTGTTATCATAGGTCAGATAATATCATGAAGATGTCTTCTGAGTGTAATTCATCAATTTGTATCTGGTTATGAATGATACTGATGTTGAAAGAACATCAGTATCAGGATTTAAGCTTACTATAAATGCTTTGAACTGTAAAGATTTGTTTTTCTTATAGTTGTACAATTGACTGAAGAAATAATGCTTAATTAGCGTGACTGAGAAAATAGGCACAAGCTACGAATACGACGGCAACGTATTCGTAGCCTGGGTTCTACAAGTACGACGGGCGGAAGTTGTGACTAAATGATCAACCGATTTCCTGACATGGACACCTATTTTACGGAAATAAATCACGTATTGCTATCATCTAGAGGCTACGAATACGACGGATTTCTCGATTTTCTTAATTCTATTGTTTTTATTTCATTAAATGAAAATTTATGAATTCTTTATATAATTTTCTGTTTCTAGTTTATTTTTATTCCAATAAAATCTGATGCATTGAAAAACTAGTCTTACAATACACGATTAAGCCCATGGATTTCACTGGTATGAGTACTTCTCAGAGTACAACTCACACTTCCCAACACTAATTATTTTCAAAATGGACGACGATGGTAGTGCGCTCCGTGTTGGACCAAGTATAAATCTTTTACAGATTTAGAGTGTGCCCTAAAAAAATTCCAGCAGGATAACTACGTCCAACTTTATAAGCGTAGCTCAAGAAAGCTTGGTACGGGGTCCAAATATAAAAACATGGAAGTTGCAGAAAGTGCAGCGGGTCTTTTAATTTATAAGGAGTTGGATTATTCCTGTATTCGTGGAGGGAAACATTTTAGTTCCATTTCCAACGGTCAACGCCCAAACACAAGGTAAAATCACATATAATATACCTTAAATAAGCAAATGATCATCACTTTAACTAATAAATATGACCTAAATTTCAACATGCATGTGCTTTA
The DNA here is from genome assembly GCA_963680875.1 of Bathymodiolus brooksi. Lineage (NCBI taxonomy): Eukaryota > Metazoa > Mollusca > Bivalvia > Mytilida > Modiolidae > Bathymodiolus > Bathymodiolus brooksi. The sequence continues at coordinate 16,287,512 of OY804579.1, forward strand.
AAAATATGATTTAATACTCAAATACCACTTATGAGTTATTGACAAACATGATATTTCATATCTCAGTCGAAAAGGACTATAAAAGTTACTTGTCTTTTTTTTTGGTAAACCGGAAGTAAATCGCGCCGATCTTTCTTGTATATTTTCACTCCGTGAGAAGTAAAACATCAATAAAATTAACTAATAAATACCATTTAAGTCATTTAATATCATCTACAAAGTAATGCAATACTTTTACATGTTTATTTTGCGTTATTTAATTAGTAGACTCTAGTCGACTCTAATCGACTCTAGTCGACTCTGTTCAGTATCACCCCTTTGATTGCAGTTCTTCATATTAAATTCGCAGCGATGTCTTCAATCATGTTCTGTATAGCAGCAAATACGTGTTTCTAGAATTTTTAAGTCAATACGATACTATCGTAATCTTTATAGTATCACAGTAATAAATGTCTAAAAACAATATATTTAAGAAAACAAAAATCCGTCGTATTCGTAGCCCCTAGATGCTAGCAATACGTGATTATTTTCCGTAAAATAGGTGTCCATGTCCGGAAACCGGTTGATCATTTAGTCACAACTTCCGCCCGTCGTACTTGTAGAACCCAGGCTACGAATACGTTTACGTCGTATTCGTAGCCTGTGCCGAGAAAACAGTTGATGTCTGGTACCTCGCAACCAATCAGAATGGAATAATCTTTGAACTACTGATGGCGAATCCATATCTGAATCAGCGAACATACCCAACGTGTATTTACAATTTGTAGGAATATTTTACTACATATGTCACGAGTTAACCATTCATGAAAAAGTTGTTTGTTGAACTTAAATAACGTTGTATAACATATATGCTTTGCGAATTTTAGGGGGGGGGGGGGAGCACGCCCCGCACGCCCCCTCTAAGTCCGCCTCTGATATTAAGCAACAATATTTAATCAAAAAATTCCACGATATTCGCCTTTCATAATACTTTAAAAAATTGATTTAGCATAATTATTTATAATTACCTCTTTGAAGATTAAATCAAGGATTTGTATAGTTCTACTATACAAATCCTTAATTAAATCAACACAAAGAAATTAATTTGTATTTTGTTTTTCTTTCAGCACACAGATCGAAATCATTCGATTAAAAGTCATAAGAACGTATTTTAATATATGTGCTTGACTTATTCGACGGCGTTTGAAGCCCCCCGCCGCCCCCCACCCCCCTGAATTCGCCACTGTATTGTCAACATGTGGATTGTGGAGTCACATTCAGCTATTTATTGCATCATTCGCAAGAAACACGCTTTACACGAAATCCGAATAACTTCTCTGATTCTTCCTTTCTCCGACATTGGTTAGTCACTTATACGTTTACAATTTCAAAACTGGTTTCAACATCTTTATGAAAAATGACTTAAGGTACCAGTAAAAGCCATGTGTGGACGTGCGGACAGGGGACACATGGTGCGGAATCAGAAATGAAAATAGAAATGGAGAAAATTGGTAAAAAGTAACAACTGGCATGATTTTCCTCAAATCACATTTATTTAATTCTTTGTCCAGCCTATATTGTAATATGTCATCAATGCCAATGGCGGATCCCTAAAAAAAAGAAAAAAAAGAAAAGAGAGAGAGAGAGAGAAGGGGGGAGTTTCCCGTCCCTCTATTAAGCATATCAGCATTCATTCATTCGCCTGTTAAATGTAATAAATCGTTATATATTTTTACCCGTTGTACTGCCCTTTTAGTTTATCTAATATATCGTCACGGTATGTGTTTTCGTGCGTCATCTGTTTTCGTTTTATCCATTTTATTTTGATTTCCACAGCGCACGCATTATTTTTGACGTGTCCTCCGGTTTCTATTTATTGAACGTAAACAGGACTACAACGTGACATCTGTAAAAAATGTTAAAGTTTGCTTTTAAAGACGTAAGTACCAAAAACAGTGAACCTACCTACTGAACCATACTTTTTGTAATGCTAAAAATTGACTTCATTTATAAAGTAGCTGGAAAAAAATCCAGACGGGCTATATAAAATTTAACTATGTCGTCTGCCTCTCAGACACCAGCTCTTCCTGTCATGTAACTCTCATGGGGTCACTTATCATACTTGTAAACAAAAGAGCTGACTGAAATGTGCCTGTTTCTTATATAAAATACATGTCACTTTGCAGTGCATTGTGGTTTCAGCACTAAAAAAAACCATCTAAAGTAAACACAATTTTGAAAGTGGTCATTTTCAAACATTCTGTTATTTTATTTAGATGTAGTATGATTTGGTAGATGGCCAGAACCATGAAATTTTAAAAACCAGCCATTTACGGATTATATATTCGTTTCCATCCCGTATATCGGCCTTGTTTTTACTTCACACGAAAACAGATGACGCCATTTTACTGACAACAAAAGTTGCCAGATAATTGTGAGTATATTAAAATACAAGAATGGCTTTAAAAACAATCTTATGTACAAAGAAATATTTAACTAGCCATTCTTTGAAAATTCCAATCGTCATATGAATGAAGGGTTAACACTGTTAATCGCTACAGATCCCTCCAAGTGTATCAACGATCAAACACTCAGGTCGGACACAGAGTTTTGTCGGACTTCACTCTTATAATTGTCCGACAAATGTCCGACCAAATCCTCACAGGTCGGAGTGAGAGTCTCCACTCTCAGATAGTTAAACTGTAAACAGGAAACGTCCCCAAATTCTGCTAACCAATAAATTTGTGCATAAAGAAACATGCGTATCTTAGTAAAGCTGAAGTAAATGAGTGATATACAGTGGTACGGAAAGTATAGAGATGTTAACGGCTGTCACGGGCGATATATATACAATAATATCCATGAATAAAATGTATTAACATGCAGTACCCATGTTTTAAGTGCACTAGAAGTGAATATTAACATGCCCCTATGTACTCGCGACAATCGATGCTAAGTCCCTTTCACTTGTTGCAGACAGTTGCCGGTTTACGATATCGGGTGCGTTTGCTCTTTTACGTGTTTGCCAAATGTAGGGTGAACGAACCCGGGTAAATAATTCTAATTTATACATTTATTTCTTTAAAGGCAAATTTGGATTAAAATTAATCAGTAAAATTTAAGTTTTATTTTGTTTATGGCGAATGGGTCATAAATCCGTAAATCCCGTTTTTTTTTCTTAAAAATTGGCAGTCTGCGGAGTCCTGATATAGGTGAAATAATATTTTATTAGTGTATTCTACGTGTTTTTTTTACAGTTTCAGAGCTGTCGAAATCTCTTTCCTGTCTGTCAGACAATAGGTCTGGCAGATGTGGACAATGTGTCAGACCTATCAAACATTTGCCGGACCTACATATTTTTTAAAACTTCAACTGAATTACACATATACTGGCTAAATCCATAAAATGGTTTGTTTACAGCTTCAAGTGATACCTTGGAATACTCAAAGTTAGTACAACACATTTTTGTGTGACATGTGGAAATATACATACAATACAATAGACTTGTGTATGAAATAAACAAAGATACCAAGTTTGCTTAATGCTAGCTATGCACATGTTTCAAGGTGTTACCTCTTATACAAATGTAAGTAGCATTAGGTCTGGATATAATCAATTGGATGACTGATAACCTAGGCCTAAATTAAAATTAAGTTTGTTTCCCCTTTCACCAACCGACCCTTTAAAAAGCCGCCGAGTCAAAAAAAATTATTGCCAAAAATTTAAAAAAAAATAAAAAAATAATCGTAATTTCCGTAAAATCGATGCGTGTCCGTCCGGAATCGGTTACACATTTAGCAGTCAAACTCTTCAATGTGAAGTCAAAATTTGATTATATAGACAAAAATAAACAAAAATCGGAGATTACAAACAAAGTTTGAGAAGCGAAATTAAGTAATGATGCCGGTCATCTTCAAGCGTTTTGTCTGTCCCAAGTTACTGAAAAATTGCTCCGGACATCGGGTCTGACGCGAAAAAGTTTAAATCGGACCTAGTCAATTTTTGTCCGACGGTCCGATAGGTCCGACGATTTTCGACAGCTCTGAGTTTACCTGTCAAAACATCACCCATCTCAGCATGTTGTCGCATCGTGCATTCATGATATACAAATACACCTATCACAGGTGTGAAAAAAAACGTTGCTCAAGACTCTTTTTACTAAGACTTATAAACATAGATAACTATTCTGCGTTTTCGATTTTCAAGTCGTCTTCCAATTTATTTGTACTTAAAAAATAAATTTATATCTTTTTTCTTATATATGTGTATAAATATCTTAATAAAATAAATACATTTACGGTGAGAAATTATTATACGTCATGATATCGTTATTTAGGTAAATACTTATTAGACACATTTTTTTTAAAACCATTTTTGTCTTTTTAATTGATAACTGACCCAAGCTAAATAAATGAAATGTGACTTAATTTGTTAATTATATAAATCCTTGCCTTCTATAGATTTTAATTTCTTATCTAATTCTTATTCTTATTTAACAATATGGTCAGGTTGTTATTTTCGTTGAATGGCTTCACAGTAGGGGCTCTTCCTGTATATTGGTTACATCCTGTATATTACAACTGACAGCTAATACATGACAAACAATTTTAATCAGCCATCATTATCATGAAATACATTTTTTAATCTTTATTTTGATGATGGCACCTAATTCCCATCACCTAATCCAAATTAGTATAGTAGAGGAGTACCGTATTTTTCGGACGATAAATCTAGATAAAAATGACGATTTTGTTCACAGTACAAAAAATGTATACTTTATTTTGCTGTAGGTTTATTTCTGAATAAGAAGACTCGTATCATCGATGTTCTTGGTGTTATTTTTTTTTAAAATAAAGCAATAAAAGTATAATAACAGGGGGTGCAATTCTGGGGATAAAATATTCAACATCTGAAAAAATCAATATTCAATGATTGAAGTGTTATCGAAAATCAGTTCAATATTGTATTTTATAATAAAATATATGCTATAAAAAATGTATCTTGTTGAAAAAAATCACAGGGTGGATCGATTTACAATATAAAATTATTATCACAAAATATCTAAATATAGCTATAGCTTTCCATCAAACACGAGCATGCGCACGTGATTGTAGTAAAAATGGCAGTTGCAATACATCTCACAGTGAACGTGTAGAACAAGCTTTTTATACTAAATATACTGGAAAATAATTTATATCAATTTCGTTACTTAATCGATATTTTATTGCAATAATTTATATGAGGCTATGGGTGTTTAAGCGTCACTTTTCAACAATATTTCAGTTATATATTGACCTTTGAGCTACCTTTCCTGGCGCGAATATGGTGCAAGGTAGAAATACACTAGGGTATTTACGTAACCGGACATTCTACATACCGGAAAGAAAGTACGCTTACAAATATGCATCGATCACAAAATGTTTGACATGTTCACCTCGAGAAATGTAAAAAAAAATCTTTAAATATCCACTCTCACGTCCGACCAAATTGTCGGACTTAGAGAGTGTTGACTCTCAATTTAAATTTACTTCAATGATTGCAAATGTACCTACAAACAAATAGTAATAAAAAACAACAACATTAAATAGAATTAATTATAATTGTTCTCCCCCTGGCACCTGAAAATTTGTGTCAACAAGATGTTCCTTCCATTATTGACACCTGTAACCTGAGCTAATTAATTCATATCAAGCTGGCTGTAATACCTAGTCCAATACACATATTGCCGTCACAGATGAACAAGTATAGGGACTTGAAATATTTGTAAACGGAATATTGTGTAACTTTAGCCGGTGATTTTTGCATCCGTTATTTCACCTTTATATGGATATCACACTCCGAAAGAATTATCTCTTATTCATTCATGTACACAGCCGTACCGGCTTCACGGACTCTGTTTTAAGTGACAACAGATTATTTTTTTTTAAATCGTCAGTGATTTCTCCAAACAAACAAACAAATTCAAAACGCAAACTTAAGTCGAGTTTTTAATCAAATTTAATTTGGTTTGTTAAGAAAAGTTTTTTCGAGAAATCCAAGCCAGGCTGGACTCGGCGTATATAATTTTAGATTTCGGAAAAGTTACGATATTTCTAGCATTCCGATTGTAATCGTAACATTTAAATGTACTAGAAAGATCTATTAAAGTCAAACAGATTAAAGAAACACAAACGGTGTAACTCGAAATTATTGTACAATTCTTTGATTATGAGGTGCTCCTATGCATCGAACGACTGTTGTGCCCGAAGGTGACAAATATTGACCTTGGAGCTACCTTTCCTGGTGCGAATATGGTGCAAGGTAAAAATACACTAGGGTATTTACGTACCCGCACATTCTATACACCGGAAAGAAATTACGCTTACAAATACGCATCGTTCACAAAATGTTTGACATATTCACCTCGAGAAATGTAAAAAAAAATCTTTTAATATCCACTCTCACGTCCGACCAAAATGTCTGACCAAGACCAAAATGTCCGACCAAATAGTCGGACTTAGAGAGTGTTGACTCTCAAATTTGTCGGACATTTTGGGAGGAATATGTCGGACCGGAGAGTATGATCGTTGATACACTTGGAATGTACTGTATATCGGAAAATCGATAATAGCACGAAAACCGATAAAACGATGCTACTTTTGAACTTTTGAAGCAGTCGACGATTAATCAGAAAACAAAGTGATATTGTAATCCCTTAGACCACAGGGCCTTGTCACTATCCACGTAAAAATACTATCAATGTATAAACATGTACAAGGGCGGACACCTTTTAACAGCGCCACCTATAGAAAACGGAAGTTCGGAACTCTCTGGGTTTTACCATTCGATATTTGGTTTTCTCGCTAGTTATCGTGTTTCTAAGTATAAGAAACCGTGGGAAATAACAGACGAAATAATAAATTAAAGAAAATGGACAGCATTCAAGAAAAAGCCTTGAAAATGGCCTTTTCATTCAGTGTACATTTTGTATGTACAAGTCAAAAATGTTCAGTTTTCACTTCAAATCATCCCGCTCGTTTAATGATGTTTGAATCTTAACGGTATTTTCCTTACCTCAAAGCTAAAACCCTGAGAGTTCGGAACTTCTGTTTTTTTATAGGTGGCGCTGTTACTTTCACTTTGGGTCCATGGGGTTCTCTACTCGGGCGAATTCCTGACAAAAACGACCGCTACGCCTTCACAAGAGGTAGTCGAGGGGAGGTCATGATATTTTTTAAAAAGAATAAGGTCTTGGGAGTTGAACCAAACAGGGTTTTGAATATATTGGAAGGAATTTAAAAAACAAACACGACTTGAAGCGAGCGGGGGTAAAAAAGGTGTCCGCCCTTGTACATGTTTATACATTGATAGTATATTTACGTGGATCGTGACAAGGCCCTGTGCTTAGACATTAATTTGATCAAAATCCATCCATTCTACAAACACTTCAATACAAATTAACCCATTTTCAACAGAGAAACATGAGAAAATTGACTAATATAGCACGCCGGGTATTCGGAAACTTGGTGCAAGCTAGTTATTTTGAACGTTTTCATTGGTCAATTTTGAATTTTTGGACACTACAGTCCGCGGTGCATGCTGTTCCGTGTTCCGTTGCCGTCATGCTCCACGGTCTGTAGTGTCCAAAAATTCAAAATAACTAGCTTGCATCGAGTTCAAAGTGTCCGCACCTGTTCAGAGTATACGAATACCTGGCATGATAAGGAAATCAGTTGAGTCACAGCTCCAGATAGATAATTTCATTTAATTTACACTCACTGCTTAGAAACTATTTGAAACTTTTTGGAGAAGATTCATTCATTTTAATACACTTCATCACATTCACAAAATGCTTCAAAATTGTTGACGGAAAAGCTTCCTAAATACTCAAAACCAAGTGGTCCCCAGACCCCTCACCGACTTTCGTCTCCCCTATCACAAAATCCTGGATCCGCCCCTGGTCATTTGTATGCTGTTATTAGAACTATAATTAAATCATTTCTTTATATTTATACGCATCAGTATTTATATACTTGTATTGCACAGGCACTTGTTTCTGTAAAAAATATATACCATGTGGTATTATATAAGATACATGGTATATATTTTTTACAGAAATAGTGCCTGTGTTGTATTGTCATTGTATGTGAACATGGATTACGCATTGTTATCTGCTGTGCTTTATCCAATAAAGAATTATTATTATTATATTATATAATTGAAAAAAAGATTTGAAGTTAAATATAAAACCAAGAATGGCAAGATACATGCATTCATGAATCTGTAGTATGTGGACAAAAGTATTGCAACATGTACAAAAATCCCTATATAATCAACCAAAACCATATTTTTTCAAAAAATTATTGTGAAGTCATTTCTGGATAGATTTTAACAAATTTTACACCAAAACATTCAGAATTGTCTATATTTTGATTGTTTATTTTTTACTCATTATGTTTATATGAGTGGTTTTTATTTATACATAAGTTAAAGCAGGATTGTTAATTTTTGAGATTTATTTTTAGTTGAAATATATAGGAAAATCAAAATCAATTTTTATTTGTTGTGTTTAAATTATGAACAAATAAAAACCACTCATATAAACATAATGAGCAAATAAACAATCAAAATATAGACAATTCTGAATGTTTTGTTGTAAAATTTGTTAAAATCCATCCAGAAATGGCTTCACAATAATTTTTTGAAAAAATATGTCTTTGGTTGATTATATAGGGATTTTTTTACATGTAACACTGTACATGTTGCAATATTTTTGGCCACATACTGTAGTCCGAGATTCCTCTGCCGTCCGATGGCTTTTTTTTGGTTTTGCTGCAGCCGTGGGACGTCAGAGAGCTATACATAAGGAAAACAGCGGATTTGCCTCTCCAACTCTTGGTCGGCACATTTTCAAGTTTTGTGGCTATCAGATTTTATTTTCTATCAGAAACCCTTATATAAATCGCTTCACCAATCATTTTTCTATTCATTCATAACCATCTTACCCTCAGAAAGTGGTATTACAATCCATTACAGTACAATTTTGCCTTAGATCCTATTATTCCGTCATTTGACTTCCATTTTGAAATCTACAAACGGGATCTCACGATACTAACTGAATGATGACAGCAAAGCATTGTATGATGGGGGCTACTTAATGCAGCGTGCCAAATTATTTGGAGCATTATTTGCATACCTAAACAACATTCAAATCACATGGAAGACGATACATTTAAGCGTATTCTGCAGGACAAACAGTTCCATCTACAGCTCATATCAGAGCAGAAGGAAATAATACAAAATGTGTTGGAAAGAAAAGATTCAATGGCAGTGTTGCCCACGGGCTTCGGAAAGAGCATGTGTTTTCTCCCCCCTTTTTGGACAAGGTAAGATCATCTTTTTATTTTCTTATTGTTATCTGTAATTCACTATTGCTGTTAAAATCATTACCAATCAATGTAATCAACTGTATTAAATTTTATGTTAATCTTAACAGGCGCCTATGATTGGCAATAAAAATATTTGTTTGTTTGTTTATATTCAAATCATCTCCCATGATACATCGCGGTAATCGTAGTTTTCTCGAAGTGACGTGACAAATGTTTGAAAAAAAGTTAAAATGGAAGTCAAATGGTGGAATAATAGGATCTAAGGCAAAATCGTGCTGTAATGGAGTGTAACACCACTTTCTGAGGGTAAGATAGTTATGAATGAATAGAAAAATGATTGGTGAAGCGATTTATATAAGGGTTTCTGATAGAAAATAAAATCCGATAGCCACAAAACATGGAAATGTGCCGACCAAGAGTTGGAGAGGCAAATCCGCTGTTTTCCTTATGTAGAGCTCTCTGACGTCCCACGGCTCTAGCAAAAAAAAAGGCCATCAGACGGCAGAGAAATCTCGGACTATCATGAATCATGCCATGGCCCATACTACATGTACTAGCCATCGCCATAGCCCAGTCACTAAATTTTGTCCCACTGTTTTTTTTTTACTGTCAATGTATTACCCACTTAAAAATGGCTATATCTTGATTCTACCCCGAAAATTCTTAGTACGGGATAGATTATTCTTACTCTTAGCTTTTTATCGGATCAAACAAGGACAAATCCTTGACCTTGGTTCAAAACAACGATTTTCGTCTTTTTTAGCTCACCTGGCCTTTAGGCCATGTGAGCTATTGTCCTCACTTGTCGTCCGTCCGTCAACATTTCACATTTTAATCTTCCCCTTCAGAAACCACTGGGCCAATTGCAACCAAACTTTGGTGGAATGGTCCTTGGATGGCCCCCTTCCAAAATTATGTCCGGTGATCCTGACTTCCAACCAAGATGGCCGCCAAGCTAAAAATAGAAAAAAGGGGGATGAAATTTTTAAATAGTCTTCTCCTCTGTAACTACTGAGCCAATCTCAACCAAACTTTGTTGAAATGATCTTTGGGTGGTCCCCTTCCAAAATTATGTCTGGCATTACAGACCTCCGACCGAGATGGCCGCCACAGCCGAACTTAATTTAACATAGGACCCTATGGGAAATTCCCATAAAAATCTTCTTGTTTGAAACCATTTGCTCAATAAGAACTAAATGTTGATGAAATAGTCATTGGATGGTTCTCTTCCAAAAATATGTCAGGCGGTTCGGCCCTTTGACCAAGATGGCCCCCACAGCCGAACTTAGTTTAACATAGGAACCTACATGTATGGGAAATTCACATAAAAATCTTCTTGTCTGGAACCAGTTGCTCAATTGGAACCAAACTTTGATAAAATAGTCATTGAATGGTTCTTTTACAAAATTGCGTCTGGTGGTCCCGCCCTCTTACCAAGATGGCTGCAAAGTAGTTCTAATAATAAAACCCTAAATGCTCGCTTACTCGTAAGGGTTATAACGGGATGCCATTACACGTAATGGAGCAGCCGCCAAGATTTTTTGCGCTCGCTTACAGAGTTTCTGACGCCTGCATTTATCAATAATAAGACATAACCTTTCCTTTTGTCCATTATTATAACAAGTTTTTATCACCTATCAGTATTTTAGAATGTAATTCCCACAAAATAAAAATCCATGTTTACTAAGCTCTCTGAACATTTTGAATTTCGTCATTTCCGGCCTCACTATTTGGATGTCGATACCATATTTGGCGATTAAGGCGTGAATGTTTACATCAGCCGCCGTAAGCATCGTAGTAAGAAATACCATATTTAGAAAAGCTCCGCCTTCCGTAGTTTCCGGTTATGACAAACGATCGATAAATTTGAACAAGGTTGTTGCTACCTTTGAAAAGCATATATTTCTCAGCCAAACCGATTTAACAAGGACTGGGATCATCAGTAATAGTTATAATGAAATGTTTGAAGCGTAAATAGTGAGTTTTTATGTTTCAACTGCAACTTTTTTTTTGCTCCATTGTGACGAATGGGACCGCGTTGTAGCTCTGCCGAGACACAAGTTTGTCACAGGAGCTACATTATTGCAGCTAGCTGCAAAGCTGTACTTTGTTTAACATAGGACCCTATGGGAAATTCACATAAAAACCATCTTGTCTGGAACCAGTAGCTCAATTAGAACCAAACTTTGATGGAATAGTCATTGGATGGTCCTCTTCCAAAATTGTGTCCGGCAGTCGCGCTCTCCCACCAAGATGGCCGCCACAGTGCAGTTGTGTTGTTATTGAAAGCAGCTTTGATCCAGGTGAGCGATTACAGGCTCCTGGGAGCCTCTGGTTTCTTCTTCTTCTTTATAGTTCCGCACTCCATCAACATACTGATGATAATGTGCCGGGCACTGATGTTGCTATGGCGCGCGAGCGTGAGGTCTAATAAATACAGCCAAATATGTACAATCTTAAAATAAAATTTCAGGAGTTACTTCCTTTTTTCTTTTTTTTCTTTTTTTTTGCTATTATATATCATACATTTTAGGTTATAATGTATATAACAAGTGTGATGCTTAGATGTTAAGGTGTTGTTCAAGAACAGATATTGGGATCTGCTCTCTGAAACTGTCTAGTGTAGTAGATTGAACTGCAGCTACAGCAGTGCAGGTAGGAGGTTCCATTGTGCTATTGTTCTTGGAAAAATTTAGTATTTGTAAAAATCTTTAGTTGTTTGTATTAGCCTGTAGGCTGTAAGAATAACTGTGTGGATGTTGTCTTGTTCTTGGATCAGAGTTAGTAAGTAAATTTGTTGGGTATATGGCTACAAGGTGATGTATGATTTTGTAGAGGAAGATGATGCATCTTCTACTTTAAACATATTTTATTGTTCAAAAAGACAAAAGGATAAGACACAAGTTAAACAACTTAGACAGTCTTCTCCCAATACATATATTTCAAAATACACAATTGAACATAATAATATTTAATTACACAAATTTATAGGAAACGTTTATAGTAAATGAAGGCATGAAGAAAAATATAAACAATAAAACAATTAAAACCCTCATGGAGCCTCATTGACTATATGATCAACATATAGATAACCTATTGATACTTATCGAACAGACCCAAATGCATACTACGTGGCAATGGACATATTAACTTTCATTCATCTATTGGGATTTAGTTGCGGAAAATAGTCATGGTAAGTATATATATTTCTATTTATTTTGTAAGATCAAATAGTCTTTAAAGATCATCCAGAGGTTTTATTTTCAATTATGATCATTCGAATCCCACGTTAACATTTTTGTCAAAATGGTATACCTGTAAGGGAATTCACCTGGTTGTTTTGTTACAATTATACTGAAAAACGACCAGTATCTTTAATATATCTTTGAATGATTAAAAATATTTCACAATTTGTTTCATCTGATAGAAAATCATTTCCAAATAATAAAGTATCAACATTTATTTCTACCCGTTCATATTCAGTATTGCCAATGACGATAACATTTTATTTCTATATACAATATAACGATTACAAAATAGCAAATAATGATCCGCATTTTCGTTTTGGTATCCACATATACAGTTTGGATTTGAAATTAAATTAGTACTATACAAGTCTTCTTTCAATGAACTACATTTGTTTCTTATCCTCGTGTGTAATACACTAAGATATCTATTACCACATGAAAAGTGTGTGGATTTTTTCACATTTTGAAAATATATCTGACAGATTTTTGACTTAAAATGAGCTAAAATAGGAATTTGTCGGATATTAAGATCCAACGTATTCCACAACTTAATAGTTGAAGGAAAAAAAGATTGTTGAAGAAGTGCAAGTCTGTTTGCTTGTTGACTTATATTTTGACTGTTATGTAAATAATAATTTGAAGTTTCAGAAACTGTAGGTGGTATTAAATCTGATAAATATTCTGGTGCTAGATTATTATAAATTTTGTAAAATAATGTGAGATTTTTAACTTCTGTCCTTACTTTCAATTTATCCCATCCTGTTTCTTTGTAAATAGATGCTATACTAGCGTAACTGGGAAAACCACAAACAATACGAGCGGCTTCAATTTGCACTTTTTCTAAACGATTTGAGTTGAATTGGCCACAATTAAACCAAACTTCAGACACATATTCTAAAATTGGCCTTATAAATGTTAAATAAATTTTTTCAAGATAGTTTCATTTAAGTTTTCTTAATACATTTATTTGTTTAGAAGACTTTTCTATAAGTTTATCAATATGTTTGGTCCACTTACAGTCATTACTAAAAATAACACCTAAATGTTTATGTAATTCAACATCTCTTAATGAAGCACCCTCAAAGTCAAAATTGAAATAAAGTTTTGTGTCTCTGGTACTGAAGATCATAATTTCAGTTTTATTTTGATTGAATTTGACTAACCAACGTTTTTACCAATCTTTTAGGTAAGCTAAATCTAAATTTAACATGTCTTTTAAAGAATCTTTGTCATTTGCAATGTGCCCAATCGATGTATCATCTGCAAATAATCTAATTAAACCAATCATACCATCTGCAATGTCATTGATAAATACCAAAAATAATAACGGACCTAAAACCGACCCTTGAGGCACCCCTGCTTTAAGCTGACCGATGTTTGATAGAGCATCTTTTATCACAACTCTTTGTGTGCGGTTTGATAAGTAACTTTTTAACGAGATAAGCAAATTGTCCCCTATACCATATCTTTCCAATTTGAGTAAAAGCCCCTTTATCCACACAGTGTCGAAAGCTTTACTTATATCGGGAAACGTTACACTTGTAAATTGCTTACTGTCTAAAGCTAGTAAAATTCTATGATATAACTCTAAAACGTTAATGGGTAGTAGAGCAACCTGGTAAAAAACCTGACTGAAATTTACACAATAATTTATTTCCCTGTAAATGATTAAAAATATGTTTAAAAACTATTTTTTCTAAAAGTTTACTAACACAGGAAAGCAATGAGATTGGTCTATAATTAGAAGGGAATGATTTGTCTCCTGCTTTGAATAAAGGAATGACATGGGCTAATTTCCAATCTGTTGGGAAAATATTTTGATGGAGAGATTTATTAAACAACATGCATAATGGTTTTGAAATTTGAACTTTTACTGCAATAAGCATCTTGTTACTTATGATATCCGGTCCAACAGCTTTATTAGCATCTAAAGTGGAAATCATATCCAAAATATCTTGCTCACTCACTTATTTGCGAGAGAACATTTTTACACCTAACTTCAAAAGGGGGTAGGTCTTTATTTCTGTCATTTAGATCAGATACAGAGCAAAAGTGTCTATTCAATATACCAGCTTTTTCGAAACAATCGTAAGCTAAAATAAAATTATTATCACAATCTCTAAGAGGTGGCATAGGATTCGCAGAACGTTCGTTTTTTATTAACATATGTGTCGTTTTCCAATACATCTTGCTATTAGTAGTTTTAAGTTCGTCTAGATTTTCGTTAATATTTGCATAAAATAATTCTTTTGCCTGCTTTTTTAAGTTATTAACTCGATTACGTTGTTTTTTGTACTGTTTTTCGGCAGAAACAGTTTTAGTTCTTAAAAACGCTTTTCGAAGCCTATCTCGTCTTCGAGATTCCCGTCGCAAATTTGAATCAAACCACATTTTGTCATCTGTTCGGATAGTTAATTCCCTTGTTGGTATACAAATCTTTGGCTATAGTTAAAAAGGCATCGGTAAAATTTGAGCAAGCATTATTGACATCTAATTCATCGTTTATCAATTTCTCCCAATTTGTATCAATAATTTTTTTGTTTCATTAAAGTATAATCTCCCCTTTTGTAATCCCAAATAGTACGTTGATAAGTTTTCTGATTAGAAAACCCACACTTAAAGGTGACATAAGTTCCATCGTGATCACTGATTTGTCTATCAATTTCTATTGTATCTGAATCGATAACCTGTATTGAATCAGTAATCAAAATAGGATCTAATAGTGAAATATTACCTGTATGTTTATCAAAATGTGTTGGTTTGTCAACTATATTAAAAAGACTGTTGACCACGACAATATCATTTATTGTTGTCGGTAGATTTACCATAAATTTTTTATTTAAGTCACCAAGGCAAATAATATGGGTATTCTCATCAAGTGCTTGTTTTAACATTAAGTAAACAAATTGCCAATAAAACGTATGTGATTGTAGCTCTGACCTATAATTAATATTAATCAAGATAGGGTGAACTTTAGTTTTTAATTCAAACCACATACTCTGTACGTGTTCATGTTCTAAGTCAACATGCCGCAGTATATTTATATTACTCTTGTGATACATAATTATTCCACCTCCGTGTAAATTTCTGTCTTTTCTAAAAGATACATCAAAACCACTGATGGCAATATCATCATCGGTTATTTGATTATTTAAATGCGTCTCTGTAAAAAACACTATGTCAAACTCTTCAATTAAATTAGTTATATAGTTAATTTTATTTCTTAGACTTCTAATATTACCATGATATATTGACAAAACACTTTCGATCAAATCAGGTGTGCCTCCAGGCCCCGGGTTCAATTCAATGTCTCCAGCTAACAAAAGCAAATGGATGACCAGTAAGGTAATCACAATAACATCATAATTAATTAATGACATGGCATGTACATATTTAAAAATATTACGAAAAAATTTCGCCATATTAGAGAAAACATCTCGGAAACAAAACTTGACAAAACACAGTTTTCAAGACTGTTCCCATTAGTTTTACAATAAAACAGTCCAATAGCAGCTCTGTGAGCAGCAATATCATTACCCATTATCAAATGAAAAATTCAAATCAATAAGTATAAAAATGGACTGAACATAAATACAACCAGTAAATATCCCTACCTTGTACTTCGAATGATCATAACTAAACAACAAATTGTAACACAAAATTATTGACAAATATATATACAAGTTTAAAACATGCATTTTATTTGACATTCTGTCAAAATTCTCAATTCATTGAAAAAAATATAAAAAGAGAAAATAGTGACTTCTAAAAGGAAAGACAAAAAAGATGTCAGTAATTCAGTTATATACTAAATTATAAATAGTTTTGTTGGCTAATAAATAAGTTACAAACTTATGGATTCTAATTAAAACATTTCAAGGAAAATATTGAACGGCCTTGTAATGGTAAACACTACAAAGCTATTTATAATTTTTGTTGACTGAAGTATAGGCGGACTCGAACAAGCAGAAAAAACATGTTATTTTACTATAGATTGATCATTTAAATGTATATTGAATAATAAGATATGGTGTGTGTACACAACATTGGTATATTTGTAAACAAAGCACATGCTTTTTTTTTTAAGATAGTTGCAGTAAATATATTTAAGGTAAACAATTTTCATTTGCTAATGGAAATTTCACTTGCAAAATATGTAATCATGAGAAAAGAGGTATTTAATCAAATTTTTTGAGAGACTCTTATGGAATCTATGTGAAATATTTATAAACGAATGGATCAAAATGACCTTGGAATGGTAAACAATACAATACAAAGCTATATTTGAAAGGTAAGTAATTGTAGTCTAGGTGAACTCGACCTAGCAGAAAAACATATTATACTAGATTGGTCATTTAAATGTACATTGTAAAACATGATATAACAGAATGTTATATGTATACAATACACAACATTGAATATTTGTAAACAAAAGCACATGCTTTTTAATGAAGATAGTAGCAATAAATTTGTTAACAGTAAACAATTTTCATTTGCTAATAGAAATTTCACTCGCAAAAAAAGTAGTCTTGAGAAAAGGGTATTTAATCAAATGTTTTGAGTAACTCTTATGAAATCTGTGTTTAATATTTATAAATGAATGGATCAAAATTTAATGATCTTGGAATGGTAAACAATACAAAACTATATTTGAAAGTAGTCTAGGTGAACTCGACCAAGCGGAAAAACGTGTTATACTAGATTGGTCATTTAAATGTACATTGTTAACATGATATAACAGAATTGTATATATGTATACAATACACAAAGAGTTATTTATATACACAACATTGAATATTTGTAAACAAAAGCACGTGTTTTTATTAGTCCGAGATTCCTCTGTCGTTTAATGGCATTGATAATCTTGCTGTAGCCGTTCAACGTTGAACGGCTACAGCAAGATTATCAATGCCGTTAAACGACAGAGGAATCTCGGACTAGTTTTTATATGAAGATAGTAGCAATAAAACAAGTGAAGATAACGACGAATATGAATTGTTTGCAGAAGTGTTCAAAAAGAGTTTATTAACAAAGCAGTTATAATACAAGTGCAAGTATTATACATCATTGTTTTCATCTTCTTCTAGAATTTCACCTCCAAGTTTGTACACATCTTTCCTGTTTTTGATGTTGATTGTACGTGATTGTTCCGTCTTTTTAACCAGTACTGAGACATCGTGTGTCCAATATGAGTGTATTTTCCCAGTTTTGCGTAGAGTGTTTAGACGTTTTATCAGATCATATCTTAATCTATGTTTAGTTAGGTTCTCTGCAATGAACATTTTGTCTGGATTACCTTTCAGGTTTTTCTTGTTCCTGAAGACGACAAAGAGTTGTCGCTGTCTGTATGTTAGAAGTCTGGTAATTATAGATATCTTACCATCCTTTGGTTCACCGATGGAATGAGACCTTCCAATATGATTGATGTCTAGTTTCAAACCTGGATCTTTATTGCATATTCCCAGTACAATACTGTCTGTATCTACTGGTTGAATGATCTCACCCTTTCTGTTTGTTGGAACTTTCACATTATTAAACCTTAGACTGGTTCTTCTACTATACTGTTCCTGCTCTTCAATTCTAGTTTCAACATTATACAACTTTTCTTGCAGAGATTTGATTACTTTGTTTTGTTTGTTAATTTCGATTTCCTTATGGGTTATAGCTTCTTGGCACTGCTTAACCTTCTCTAGATGTGGTTTGATGCTGTCATCTACTAATTTCAAAATTCTAGGTGTGATAGATTCTATAACTTTTTCACTGATCATGGGAATGATAGATTCTAGAAAATCTTGATTTTTCAGTGTAGCACAGACTACTTCTGACAAGTAGAAAACAGTTTCCATTTGTCCTTTAGCAGTTTCATTGATTTCCTTACATGTTTGAATGTCTGTTTTATCAGTCATTTGAGGAACTTGCTAATCTGGCTTGTTTTTCAACTTGAAGTAGGGATGGTGATATGCACTCGGGACTATCGGGATCTTTACCTCTTTTCTCGTCACTTCTGGATGTTTGAGTAACAAACTTATCTAATGTATTTACTTTCCCGTCAGCCGCCATCTTTGTTGTTTATGGGCTGTTTAAAAAAAAAATGGCTCCAACATGTGAAAAAAATGTCCAAATTAAATTCACTCCTAAAAACTTTCTGCTGATAATTTTCAATGTTGTATACATTGAAGTAAATGAAACAAGAAAGAAACTATGAACAGATAAGCAATACATTTTTAAGAACCTTTTATTGAACACAAATTGGCATGAAAAACATGTACAACACATACTTATTCTGTATCAGTTAAATAATCTGTAGTCTCAATTATTTTGTATAATGGTTTCTCAAACAATGCAACTGATATAAATGACTTTTTGTGCAAAATATTGGGTTATTGGTAGTTGTAGTCTTTCTTAAAAGCTATTTTTTATGAAAAATTCTCAATATTTTTGTCCAATCTACCTGATAAAGTTTTTATTATCAAAATAATAACGAATATTTTTACTTAAGACAGCAAAATGTTCAAACTTTAAAGATAAGTAGCCATTTGTAAAAAAAAAATCACATTGATTCTTTGAACGATCGCAAAATAATTGGTTGTAGAAAAAACATTTTGTCTATTTTTGTTGCACTCCTGACAGTTTATAATAAAGAAAAAAAAGAAGAAAATATCACATTTTAAAATGCCAACATTGAACAGTGATGTTACTGTTAACTCATACAATAATCTTTACCTGTTTCAATGAAATATTTGTACAGAAATGACAGTATTTGGAAATTTGTAACAATTTGTTGCCATACCCACTTCTTTAATACCCAGTTTTAGCAGCAATATTTTTAATTACATTTGAAAATTTGTATTATACCACTCTAATATATTAGATAAATCATAAAGAAATAATTAGAATATTTTTATAGGCTAGAAAAGGCAATTTATTATAAATTATCATTATTTTATCAATGGTACTATTTTATCAGAATATGTTGCACTCCTGACATTATATTGCCATCAAGAAAAAGAAGAGTTATTAACTTAAAAACAATTCACAGGGGAAAAAATCAGTTGGTGTTCTTTCAAGCATTAGTTTTACCAAGTTTTAATGATAATTGTTTCTTAAAGTAACATTTTTCTAGTTATTTGTAACTTGTTTACAGCCATACTTCTCGCATCTTCGCTAGCCAATGGTTACGATTCGGGTTCCCCTTCCCTCCACCCTTGGCGGATCTAGAATATATTTTGAAATTCGCACGCAATGCCACCTGGTGGTTTATTGAAGTTGTGCCCCTTAGATAGTCGTCATCGCCAACCAATCAGAATCGTTTTGTTATACGTATGTTGGAGAGTTGAAAATGGCAGCGCTAAGTGAAGAAAAACATTATTTGTGATAAATTTAATTTGGAAGCACTTACTGTCAACCAAGTGAAAAGTTTCAAAGCTTTGGCAGATGGGAAAGATATTTTCATTGGAACCAAAACGTGAAGTGGCATCTTTGCTTACATTTCGTCGATAACATGTGCTCCGTGTAAAACGTCTTCTGATTGGATACGTGTACTGGTAGCCGTAACCAATGAAATTTTAAAGTGCGAATCCTCAAAATGTATTCTAGATCCGCCAAGGGTGGAGAGAAGGGGGACCCGAATCGTAACCCTTGGGTAGCGAAGATGTACTTCTCGAAAATTCCAACTTATATTTGAAATATACTATACAAAAACATTTAAAACATGTATTAATCTAAATTAATATTGAAAATAGATGTTTAATGTACAATTACAAGTATTTTTTGGATACTTAGAAAATTGATTATATCAAATTTCAATGATTTTTAAATATTTATGTCAGGAGTGCAACATTTACATGGTCAACCATAAATTATCTATAAGAAAATAGATAATTGCATTTATCATAAACTTTATAAAGTCAATTAATCTCCAATAGCTAATGAACCTAGAAAACATGTTCCCTTGTCAGAGAATGTCTCTAGTATTAATACCTAATAGATATTAAAGCATGAGACCATTTAAAATGAACAAAAATGCTTTATTACGTAAAATTAAAAGCACATAAAATGCTATTGGCACTTTTAATTTTTTCAAACATTATTCTAAACTTGACCGAATCTCATTTTATTTAAATCATCCATATAAAAAGCTATAATTTAGACTGTGTAGAAGATCACTTAAAACTAGTTGCATTCCTGACATGAATCAAATGCTTCTGTGAGAGATATTTTATGTATCTCAAACAGGTAAATGGGTTTTATCTGTTCTCTTGGTCAGTCTCTGTTGCAATAGAAAGACAAATGTGATATTAGTTACATTTAAAAGAAAATATGTCTAAGAAAATATCAAATGTTACCCTCCTGACATTTGAGGGTGCTGCCTTTAATGTGACATTCTTGGCCTTGCTACTGATTTTAGTGTATCCTTTAACTATGGTTTTGAAGCAGCAATGATGTATTAAGATTTATTTATACCCCATATCTTTGAAAACTAAAAGACAACATTTCTACAGTGTAATTTAGGAAAACTTGCATAAATGTTTGTTGCACTCCTGACTAGGTACATCTTTTTTACAAAGTCATATTTTTATGCAATAATAAATGTGAAGCATGATCTATTGCTATCTTAAAGTATGTCAACATATCAAAGTTTGTGATGAAATAGATTTTGATAACATATTGTTTGATTTAGCACTGTGGTAGGTTGTTGAAAATTAAGAATTTTTTAAAGTGTCACAAAAAAGTGTTGCACTCCTGACAATTTTGACATGTTTTTTGGACATATTTTTTTTGTTATTCTAGATATCTTAAAGATTTTTTGCAGTAACAAACATCAAATCATTACAGATCTTTTGAACTATTTAGATCCAATAAAATCATAAAAATGAGTAAATTAGACAGCTATAGCAGTAGGAGCCATTTATTTTGAAACTGCCCTTATGTTGAAAAAAATCTGTTGTATTTTCCTTGAAAATCCTAATAAGATCACTATATTGTCAATACAATTGGTCCAATAACCCACTTTATTAATTAACTTTGATTTATTAGCCTTTATATGATCAAATCTGTCAATACAATATAAAAACTTTCATTGGGCCAATACGGCAAAAACCAGTCCAATACGGATATTTTCCGTATTGGCCCAATTCCAGTCAGTCCAATAACAACTAGATCGGAATCCGCTAGACATTTCGACAATTGCAAGGAAAAATCCCGAGAGATATTGGACTGGTTAATTAATAAAGGTATCATTACGTGATGTTTTTCATATTGGCCTAGTTATAGGTCCTCGGTCTGCTGTATTGGCGTTCGGCTGCGCCTCAGGCCAATACAGCAGGCCTCGGACCTATAACTAGGCCAATATGAAAAACCTCACGTAATAATACTATAGTATTACTTCATTAGCAATTAACTCATACTAGAATAATTTAACTGGTCATTTAGCCAACTAGCTCGCCACTCTTTTTTCTTTTTAACCCGCTAGAAATTGTTCATGCCTTCATGCTCAGGGGCAAGCATCTTCTTATTCGCCTTTTCACTAAAGTTGGCCAATTGAGTGTTTGTAGCATTTCAGTAACTGAGCTGGTATTGTGGTATCGGTTGCATGTGTATCTAGCTGCTCTGCACTGGACCATCTCAAGTTGGTGTATTTGAGATTTTGTATGTGGGTACCAGACACAGCTGCTGTATTCTAGCTTTGGTCTTACAAGTCATTTTAGTGATGAGATTGAATTAGAGTAAGCTCTCTCTTTTAATGTTTTTGAATTTACCCTTAGGTTTCTCTTAATAAAGTTTAGCTTTTGTGTGGCTGATGCTGTGATGTTATTGACATGTTTGTTCCATTTCAAGTTTGTTTGTGTTGTTACTCCAAAATATTTTGTGGATGTTTCTTTTTGCAGTACATGATGGTGAAGTGTATAGTCAAATTTTATTGGGTTTAGTTTAGTTGTTACTTGAAGGACTGAGCACTACTCTGGATGGAATGACATGAGCCAGCCCTTCTCCCATTTTGCTGCTGATGTAACAGACATATCCAAAATCTAAGACAACTTGTCTGACATTTGGTCAGGAAGTTTAGAAAAACTGTTTGACCGAAAGAAAATTTGCCTGACCGAATAAAAACCTAAAATGCCACCACATATTCACGAGCCATATGCTCTGTTTGGTAAGTATTACCAATGTCAAGCCCTTTGGATTTGTCAACTTGGCACAGCCATTTATAGTCAGTTAATGGTCTATTTTGTTTTGCAATAGCATGTGCATTTCTGAAAAGGTAAGCCAATCTGTGAACCTCTGAAGATTTTAGTAGTTTCAATGTCTTTCCTGCCTCAGATACCATTTTTTCAGTTGTTGATTTCCCCTTAGCACTTAAAGCAACAATTGCTTTCATGTGGGTTTTGGACTGCTCATGATCAGTAACAGCCGATGCTCTTAAGTTTGAGCAACTGCTTATGAAAAACTCTTAAAAATGATTTGTGATCGTTTTTAACTTTTTAATTTTTACCTCCGCAAAATAGTTCTCCAAGAAATGGGGGGGGGGGGGGGGGGGGGGGGGGGGGAATCATTTTTAAGAGAGAATTGATTTGAAATGAGTGATTTATTTTCATCTTTATTGATATTTACAATAATTAAAACAATTTTAAGTACATTTTTTTTACTGTTTCTAAATTTTACGAAAATCTTGTAAAATGAGCATTGACAGAGATGTTGTGTAGCGTAGCAGGAACGACAACTCTATATAGAAAATGGTACAGAGTATGCATGAAGCTAAATAGACATCTCTGCATGTTTCTGTTTTAGATTTAGATACATGAACCTTGCACTTTTTGGGCTATAGGCCTATTGCATATGTTATCGACACAAACTATGGAAAGACTACGAGAATTCTGAATATACCGGAAACCGGAACTTTAACAGAACGGACCGGTACGAAAATTTCGGAAATAATTTTTTTTTTTCTAAACGGCAATAAAATCTTTTGAGTCGCACAGATTTTTTTGGGTCTGTCGGCTGACGGCAAACAATCAATATTTTAATTTAGGCCTGACTCCTAACCTTAATGTATAAACGAGTCCCCTAACCTCAAAGTGTAAGCAGGTCCCATAACTTCAAAGTGTAAACAGGTTCCTTAACCTTAAAGTGTAAACAGGTCCCCTAACCTTAAGTGTAAGCAAGTCTCCTAACCTCAAAGTGTAAACAGATCCCCTAGCCTCAATGTGTAAACAGGTCCCTTAACCTTAAAGTATAAACATGTCCCCTAACCTCAAAGTGTAAACATGTCCCCTAACCTCAAAGTGTAAACATGTCCCCTAACCTCAAAGAAAAAACAGGCTCCCAATGCTCAATAGCAATCACTTTCTACATACAGTATATTAAACAAGCTTAAACAGGTCCCCTAACCTTAAGTGTAAACAGGTCCCCTAACCTTAAAGTATAAACAGGTCTCCTAACCTTAAGTATAAACTGGTCCCCTAACCTTAAGTATAAACAGGTCCCCTAACCTTAAAGTATAAACAGGTCCCCTAACCTTAAAGTATAAACAGGTCCCCTAACCTTAAAGTATAAACAGGTCCCCTAACCTTAAGTGTAAACAGGTCTCCTAACCTTAAAGTATAAACAGGTCCCCTAACCTTAAGTGTAAACAGGTCTCTTAACCTTAAAGTATAAACAGGTCTCCTAACCTTGAGTATAAACAGGTCCCCTAACCTTAAGTGTAAACAGGTCTCCTAACCTTAAAGTATAAACAGGTCTCCTAACCTTAAGTATAAACAGGTCCCCTAACCTTAAGTGTAAACAGGTCTCCTAACCTTAAAGTATAAACAGGTCTCCTAACCTTAAGTATAAACAGGTCCCCTAACCTTAAGTGTAAACAGGTCCCCTAACCTTAAGTATAAACAGGTCTCCTAACCTTAAGTGTAAACAGGTCTCCTAACCTTAAAGTATAAACAGGTCTCCTAACCTTAAAGTATAAACAGGTCCCATAACCTTAAGTGTAAACAGGTCCCCTAACCTTAAAAGTATAAACAGGTCCCCTACCTTAAGTATAAACAGGTCCCCTAACCTTAAAGTATAAACAGGTCCCCTAACCTTAAAGTATAAACAGGTCCCATAACCTTAAGTGTAAACAGGTCCCCTAACCTTAAAAGTATAAACAGGTCCCCTACCTTAAGTATAAACAGGTCTCCTAACCTTAAAGTATAAACAGGTCCCATAACCTTAAGTGTAAACAGGTCCCCTAACCTTAAAAGTATAAACAGGTCCCCTACCTTAAGTATAAACAGGTCCCCTAACCTTAAAGTATAAACAGGTCTCCTAACCTTAAAGTATAAACAGGTCCCATAACCTTAAGTGTAAACAGGTCCCCTAACCTTAAAAGTATAAACAGGTCCCCTACCTTAAGTATAAACAGGTCCCCTAACCTTAAAGTATAAACAGGTCCCCTAACCTTAAGTGTAAACAGGTCCCCTAACCTTATAGTATAAACAGGTCCCCTAACCTTAAGTGTAAACAGGTCCCCTAACCTTAAGTGTAAACAGGTCCCCTAACCTTAAGTGTAAACAGGTCCCCTAACCTTAAAGTATAAACAGGTCCCCTAACCTTAAGTATAAACAGGTCCCCTAAACTTAAAGTATAAACAGGTCCCCTAACCTTAAAGTATAAACAGGTCCCCTAACCTTAAATGTAAACAGGTCCCCTAACCTTAAGTGTAAACAGGTCCTCTAACCTTAAGTGTAAACAGGTCCCCTAACCTTAAAGTATAAACAGGTCTCCTAACCTTAAAGTGTAAAACAGGTCCCCTAACCTTAAGTGTAAACAGGTCCTCTAACCTAAGTATAAACAGGTCCCCTAACATTAAAGTGTAAACAAGTCCCCTAACCTTAAGTGTAAACAAGTCTCCTAACCTCAAAGTGTAAACATGTCCCCTAACCTCAAAGTGTAAACATGTCCCCTAACCTCAAAGTATAAACAGGCTCCCAATACTCAATAGCAATCACTTTCTACATACAGTATATTAAACAAGCTTAAACAGGTCCCCTAACCTTAAGTGTAAACAGGTCCCCTAACCTTAAAGTATAAACAAGTCTCCTAACCTTAAGTATAAACAGGTCCCCTAACCTTAAAGTATAAACAGGTCCCCTAACCTTAAAGTATAAACAGGTCTCCTAACCTTAAAGTATAAACAGGTCCCCTAACCTTAAGTGTAAACAGGTCTCCTAACCTTAAAGTATAAACAGGTCCCCTAACCTTAAGTGTAAACAGGTCTCCAAACCTTAAAGTATAAACAGGTCTCCTAACCTTAAGTATAAACAGGTCCCCTAACCTTAAGTGTAAACAGGTCTCCTAACCTTAAAGTATAAACAGGTCTCCTAACCTTAAGTATAAACAGGTCCCCTAACCTTAAGTGTAAACAGGTCTCCTAACCTTAAAGTATAAACAGGTCTCCTAACCTTAAGTATAAACAGGTCCCCTAACCTTAAGTGTAAACAGGTCCCCTAACCTTAAGTATAAACAGGTCTCCTAACCTTAAGTGTAAACAGGTCTCCTAACCTTAAAGTATAAACAGGTCTCCTAACCTTAAAGTATAAACAGGTCCCATAACCTTAAGTGTAAACAGGTCCCCTAACCTTAAAAGTATAAACAGGTCCCCTACCTTAAGTATAAACAGGTCCCCTAACCTTAAAGTATAAACAGGTCCCCTAACCTTAAGTGTAAACAGGTCCCCTAACCTTATAGTATAAACAGGTCCCCTAACCTTAAGTGTAAACAGGTCCCCTAACCTTAAGTGTAAACAGGTCCCCTAACCTTAAGTGTAAACAGGTCCCCTAACCTTAAGTGTAAACAGGTCCCCTAACCTTAAGTGTAAACAGGTCCCCTAACCTTAAGTGTAAACAGGTCCCCTAACCTTAAAGTATAAACAGGTCCCCTAACCTTAAGTATAAACAGGTCCCCTAAACTTAAAGTATAAACAGGTCCCCTAACCTTAAAGTATAAACAGGTCCCCTAACCTTAAATGTAAACAGGTCCCCTAACCTTAAGTGTAAACAGGTCCTCTAACCTTAAGTGTAAACAGGTCCCCTAACCTTAAAGTATAAACAGGTCTCCTAACCTTAAAGTGTAAAACAGGTCCCCTAACCTTAAGTGTAAACAGGTCCTCTAACCTAAGTATAAACAGGTCCCCTAACATTAAAGTGTAAACAAGTCCCCTAACCTTAAGTGTAAACAAGTCTCCTAACCTCAAAGTGTAAACATGTCCCCTAACCTCAAAGTGTAAACATGTCCCCTAACCTCAAAGTATAAACAGGCTCCCAATACTCGATAGCAATCACTTTCTACATACAGTATATTAAACAAGCTTAAACAGGTCCCCTAACCTTAAGTGTAAACAGGTTCCCTAACCTTAAAGTATAAACAAGTCTCCTAACCTTAAGTATAAACTGGTCCCCTAACCTTAAGTATAAACAGGTCCCCTAACCTTAAAGTATAAACAGGTCCCCTAACCTTAAAGTATAAACAGGTCTCCTAACCTTAAAGTATAAACAGGTCCCCTAACCTTAAGTGTAAACAGGTCTCCTAACCTTAAAGTATAAACAGGTCCCCTAACCTTAAGTGTAAACAGGTCTCCTAACCTTAAAGTATAAACAGGTCTCCTAACCTTAAGTATAAACAGGTCCCCTAACCTTAAGTGTAAACAGGTCCCCTAAGCTTAAGTGTAAACAGGTCCCCTAAGCTTAAGTGTAAACAGGTCCCCTAACCTTAAAGTATAAACAGGTCCCCTAACCTTAAGTATAAACTGGTCCCCTAACCTTAAGTATAAACAGGTCCCCTAACCTTAAGTGTAAACAGGTCCTCTAACCTAAGTATAAACAGGTCTCCTAACCTTAAAGTGTAAACAGGTCCCCTAACCTTAAGTGTAAACAGGTCCTCTAACCTAAGTATAAACAGGTCCCCTAACATTAAAGTGTAAACAAGTCCCCTAACCTTAAGTGTAAACAAGTCTCCTAACATCAAAGTGTAAACATGTCCCCTTACCTCAAAGTATAAACAGGCTCCCAATACTCAATAGCAATCACTTTCTACATACAGTATATTAAACAAGCTTAAACAGATCCCCTAACCTTAAGTGTAAACAGGTCTCCTAACCTTAAGTATAAACAAGTCCCCTAACCTCAAAGTGTAAACAAGTCTCCTAACCTCAAAGTGTAAACATGTCCCCTAACCTTAAGTATAAACAGGTCTCATAACCTTAAAGTATAAACAGGTCTCCTAACCTTAAGTGTAAACAGGTCTCCTAACCTTAAAGTATAAACAGGTCTCCTAACCTTAAGTGTAAACAGGTCTCCTAACCTTAAGTATAAACAGGTCCCCTAACCTCAAAGTGTAAACAAGTCTCCTAACCTCAAAGTGTAAACAGGACCCCTAACCTCATAGTGTAATGTTAACCTTAAAGTATAAACATGTCCCCTAACCTCAAAGTATAAACAGGCTCCTAATGCTCAATACCAATCACTTTGTACATACAATATATTAAACAAGCTTAAACAGGTCCCCTAACCTTAAGTATAAACAGGTCCCCTAACCTTAAAGTGTAAACAAGTATCCTAACCTTAAAGTGTAAACAGATCCCCTAACCTTAAAGTGTAAGCAGGTCCCCCTAACCTCAATACCAATTACTGTTTTTTATGCCCCTGTGACAAAGAGTCGGGGGCATATTAATTTATCCCTGTCCCTCCGTCAGTTCGTCCGTTCGTCCGTCCGGATATAGATACATGGTTTGTCTGGTTATCTCCTCCTACAGTTTTGAAGCTACAGCTTTAATATTTTGTAGGATGTTTATACACATAATGGAGATGTGCATGTCCACGGGATTTTGATTTTCTTCAAATATTCTCAAAATGATAGGTAGTTGGACTTGTTATTTTTTTCGTACTAGCTGCATAAAGGGAACATGGTTTGTCCTGCTAACTCCTCCTACAGTTTTAGAGCTACAGCTTTAATATTTTGCAGGATGTTTATACACATAATGGAGGTGTGCATGTCCACAGGATGTTGATTTTCATCAAATATTCTCAAAATGACAGGTAGTTGGACCATTTTGTTCGTCCGTCCGGATATAGATACATGGTTTGTCCGGCTATCTCCTCCTACAGTTTTGGAGCTACAGCTTTAATATTTTGTATGATGTTTATACACATATGGGAGGTGTGCATGTCCACAGGATTTTGATGGTCAGGCGGGGGGCATCATTTGTGTCTTACAGACACACTTCATTTAAAAAAAATCACTCCTAAAAAAGGCTAACAAAATAACTTTGTCCATAATTATCAAGTGTGGGGGCATACTTCTTTTCTAGTTTTCCTCTTGCTTTAGTGTTGATATATAATTTTTTTTCCATATTCTGTCATAGTATGACTAAATTAAAGTTTAATGGTATTATCTTCTGTTTTAGCTCACCTTGCCAAAGGCAATGTGAGCTTTTGCCATCACTTGGCGTCCGTCGTCTGTCGTCCATTAACTTTTCACATTTTAATCTTCTTCTCTGAAACCCCCTCAGCCAAATGAACTGAAACTTGGTAGGAAGCATCTATGGAAGGTCCTCTATAAAGATTGCTCATTTCGTCCCGATCCATTAACAAACATGGCCGCCACAGGCAATTCATGTTTATGATTGTATGCTTTCTGAAAAAAAACTGTTTTTCTGTGGAAAGAGAAATAACTGTAATTTAAATATAGATATTAGTAAATTACAGTTAGCTATGAATTGAATTACAGATAAATATGCCTCTAAAACCCCTTAGCCAAATGAACTGAAACTTGGTAGGAAGCATCTATGGAAGACCCTCATTGCTCATTTCGTCCCGATCCGTTAACAAACATGGCCGCCATAGGCGACTCTTGTTTCTGATTGGCTGATTTTTAAAATTCTTCTCCTCTGAAACCATTTGGCCAAATGAACCAAAACTTGGTAGGAAGCATCTATGGAAGGTCCTCTATAAAGATTGCTCATTCCGTCCCAATCCATTAACAAACATGGCCACCACAGGCGATTCTTGTTTCTGATTGGCTGATTTTAAAAATTCTTCTCCTCTGAAACTGTTTGGCCAAATGTACCGAAACTTGGTAGGAAGCATCTATGGAAAGTCCTCTGTTGCGATTGCTTATGTCGTTCTGATCCGTTAACAGACATGGCCGCCACAGGAAATTCTTGTTTCTGATTGGGCTATATTTTTTAATCTTCTCCTCTGAAACTGCTTGTCCAAATGTACCAAAACTTTGTAGGATGCATCTATGGGAGGTCCTCTATAATGATTACTCATTTCGTCCCGATCCATTAACAAACATGGCTGCCACAGGCAATTCTTGTTTCTGATTGGTCGATTTCTAAAAATCTTCTCTGAAACCGCTTGGCCAAATGAACCGATATTTGGTAGAATGCATCTATGGAGGTCCTCTATAAAGATTACTCATTTCATGCCTATCAATTAACAAATATGGCTGCCACAGGCAAGTCTTGTTTCTTATTGGTCAATTTCTAAAACAGCTTTTCCTCTAAAGCTGCTTGGCCAAATGATATGAAACTTGGTAAGAAGCATCTATGGAAGATCCTCTATAGAGATTACTCATTTCGTTTTGATCTATTTACAAACATGGCTACCACAGGCAATTCCTGTTTTAGATTGGTCAATTTCTAAAAATCTTCTTATCTGAAACTGCTTTGCCAAAATGAACCGATATTTGGTTGGAAGCACCTATGGAAGGTTCTGTATTAGATTTCCTCAAAACAGAATGAAAGGTGAGTGACACGGAGCCTCTAGTTAAATAGTAAAAATAATGAGTTAATTATTCCATTATGTTTTGTGAACAGGAATAAAATCTGACCTTATTGTTAACTTATACATGTAAAAAGAAATACATGTAGATAAAAAGTCAAACTGGTAATTCTGTTATTTCTCTCTTTTCAGGGGTTGGAATGGTGATAATTTATAATACAATGAAATATTTGGTGGTTCCTGGACATGCTGGATACTTGATCGGATAGCACAGATTGGATAGCAATGAACAATTAAATATTTCACAGTTGATATAATCAATCAAGCATGGCATTTAATAGAATGCTGATTCCATGGATATCAGTCCAAAAGAAAACACAAATAACTAAGCTGACATATAATAATGTCACTAAAGCAAAATATAGGAACTTAAAAGAACAGCAAGCTAGCAGATTTGTTCATATCAATCACAAGCCGACCCTAGCTTTACCAAGAGGTTATATAATAAAGAAAGATAAACTGTTTAGACAGAATCTTACAAAGTTCTGGCCTAATTATATATATAACTATAGTGTTTTCTGTTGTCGCACATTTTGTTCAGCAAGGAAATTCGACAATTTAACTTTTGAGAAAAGTAAGGAGTTTTTATCAATTGTGTCAAAGAAAACGTCTGAAAGAGATTTTGAACCAGATGATTTTGTGCAAATTTTTAAAGATTTGACAACTACCGTCATTGACGAATTTTCATCACAATACCCTTGTTTAACTAATCAAAAATTTACTGCATTAAGTCAGCTGTATAGAAACAATTTATATAATGAAGTGTATGTAAATCTAAAATGCCCAGAACTAGACCTGTTGCTAACAAATCTTGAGTCCAGTGTTGAAACACTTACAACTGATGATGTGATACAACTTTTACTTGATGCATTCCTTCTTGGGGTGCCCTTGAATAATCCTGCATTTTCCAGAATCATAGAGAAAATTATTGACAAAAAGACAAATTTCTCTTTGAGCAATATGAGATATATATGTCTTGTCGTTGACAATTTTGCAAATCGCGATCTTTTCATTGCACAATTTGTTTTTCCAAAATTCCATATTTTGTTTAATAGTGAGTTGGAAAAGGACGGAGATATTGATATAAATGATCTGCTTTCAGTACTTTTGAGAATGAGAAGATTAATATCTACTGATATAATGACAAAGTTAACACACAAATTGTTCCCACTATTCTCAGAAGAACAGCCTTTACAAAATTTTAAAACCATTTATCAAAGCATAAGATTTTATTCAAACTGTTTACAAGAATTTATTTGCCCGAGCGAAAATTCCCAGAGACTTGATTTTCCTCCCAGTTTGTCCCTGATGTGGGATATTATTATAAGCAAAGCTTTCAGCAGCTTGCCACTTCATGTTGACAATATCACTCCCTCTCAATACCTGCTACTACTTCCTCCTCTGCTAAGTATTCTTGAGATTAGAACCTCTTACAGAGTTACATTTAATCAATTTGTTCATGTATTGGTTAAGAAAATTTTAACTGAGCTTGAAAATGAGCAAATCAGTATATCAGATAGAATTTTTTCAATACATGCATTGTCATTATTGGGGAAAAAACGACTGATAATGAATGAAAGATATAGACTTTATTTAGATCAGATGAACTTCACAGACATTATCTTTTTTATACAATACCCCACTTGTTTCAACCTTATGAACGATGATCTTGTTTTGGGGAAAATACTTGATCATTTTATAGATTCATATGATAAGATTTCTAATGATCGTATTATGAAATATTTTTGTGTTTATATGCAAGATAACAGGTTAAGATCTCACGTTCTGCTTAGACTGAGTAAAATTTTGCGAGATAATTGCTATACAAATGAAAGTGTCTGTAAAATAAGTGGTTGGATAATTGCATTTTGTTATGATAATAATGTTCGTCCTCCAAAATTTATGATGAAAAAATTGTTGACAGCACTACCAAATTCAACTTTGAGGGACATTAGATGTGTGCTATATGGATTTGAACAGGTACCAAAACCATGGAATCGAGATTTTTATAAAGATTTAGAAATTATTCATGAGACTATTGTGAAAAGCATTGAAACACAGTTGCAAGATCGGCAATCAATTTCTTTTGCAATACAAACAATGAAGATACTGTATCTACTTAAGCCACCAGGATTAAGAATAGACAACATAGAAATGCTCAAAATTCTTCGAACTCTCCCTGCTTTGGTTAAACACATTAAAATGTTTGAGTTTGTCAAAATTTTAAAAACATTGAGTCGTCTTTCGTTTTATGATGAGCAATTTTTACAATCATTAGAGAGTTTTGCAATACAAAATCATATCTACATGACGGGAGAATGTATAGAAAGACTTTTGAGCTTTACGTTTGAGGTCGGCTACGAAATCAACAAAGAATTGGCAACCATATGTATCAACAAGCTTGAATTGAATTTTGATAATTTCTCTTTAGATGAACAGATATACTATGTATATAGTCTCTCTAAACATCAAATTTATCCTGAGAAACACATTGCAAAGATTTTCTCATTGGAGTATCTAAAAGTGCTGGATGCATGGATGTCAGGTAAGAATATTTTATTTTGTATAAAAAAAAAGTTTCTATGCAAAGCAATCTAAATTACAAATTATTATTTTTTTACAGAAATTATTTAATAGGGATTTCGGAAATGAAAATTAATTTTTTGATAGCAATTAAAATTTTTTATATCCAAGCAAAAATTTTAAAAATAAATTGATTTACTAATACATTAAATAAAATATGTCAAATGTAGTGTGCACGACACATTTCTAGAATAACCTTCATCAGGTACGCTCAAAGTCAAATGTAGTGTGCACGACACATTTCTAGAATAACCTTCATCAGGTACACTCAAAGTCAAATGTAGTGTGCACGACACATTTCTAGAATAACCTTCATCAGGTACGCTCAAAGTCAAATGTAGTGTGCACGACTTATTTCTAGAATAACCTTCATCAGGTACGCTCAAAGTCAAATGTAGTGTGCACGACACATTTCTAGAATAACCTTCATCAGGTACGCTCAAAGTCAAATGTAATGTGCACGACACATTTCTAGAATAACCTTCATCAGGTACGCTCAAAGTCAAATGTAGTGTGCACGACACATTTCTAGAATAACCTTCATCAGGTACACTCAAAGTCAAATGTAGTGTGCACGACACATTTCTAGAATAACCTTCATCAGGTACGCTCAAAGTCAAATGTAGTGTGCACGACTTATTTCTAGAATAACCTTCATCAGGTACACTCAAAGTCAAATGTAGTGTGCACAATACATTTCTAGAATAACCTTCATCAGGTACACTCAAAGTCAAATGTACTGTGCACGACACATTTCTAGAGTAACCTTCCATCAGGTACGCTCAAAGTCAAATGTAGTGTGCATGACACATTTCTAGAATAACCTTCATCAGGTACGCTCAAAGTCAAATGTAGTGTGCACGACACATTTCTAGAATAACCTTCATCAGGTACACTCAAAGTCAAATGTAGTGTGCACGATACATTTCTAGAATAACCTTCATCAGGTACACTCAAAGTCAAATGTAGTGTGCACGACACATTTCTAGAATAACCTTCATCAGGTACACTCAAAATCAAATGTAGTGTGCACGACCCATTTCTAGAATAACCTTCATCAGGTACGCTCAAATTCAAATGTAGTGTGCACGACACATTTCTAGAATAACCTTCATCAGGTACACTCAAAGTCAAATGTAGTGTGCACGACACATTTCTAGAATAACCTTCATTGGGTACGCTCAATGTCAAATGTAGTGTGCACGACACATTTCTAGAATAACCTTCATCAGGTACGCTCAAAGTCAAATGTAGTGTGCATGACACATTTCTAGAATAACCTTCATCAGGTACACTCAAAGTCAAATGTAGTGTGCACGACACATTTCTAGAATAACCTTCATCAGGTACGCTCAAAGTCAAATGTAGTGTGCACAATACATTTCTAGAATAACCTTCATCAGGTACACTCAAAGTCAAATGTAGTGTGCACGACACATTTCTAGAGTAACCTTCCATCAGGTACGCTCAAAGTCAAATGTAGTGTGCATGACACATTTCTAGAATAACCTTCATCAGGTACGCTCAAAGTCAAATGTAGTGTGCACGACACATTTCTAGAATAACCTTCATCAGGTACACTCAAAGTCAAATGTAGTGTGCACGACACATTTCTAGAATAACCTTCATCAGGTACGCTCAAAGTCAAATGTAGTGTGCATGACACATTTCTAGAATAACCTTCATCAGGTACACTCAAAGTCAAATGTAGTGTGCACGACACATTTCTAGAATAACCTTCATCAGGTATGCTCAAAATCAAATGTAGTGTGCATGACACATTTCTAGAATAACCTTCATCGGGTACGCTCAAAGTCAAATGTAGTGTGCACGACACATTTCTATAATAACCTTCATCAGGTACGCTCAAAGTCAAATGTAGTGTGCACGACACATTTCTAGAATAACCTTCATCAGGTACACTCAAAGTCAAATGTAGTGTGCACGACACATTTCTAGAATAACCTTCATCAGTTACGCTCAAAGTCAAATGTAGTGTGCACGACACATTTCTAGAATAACCTTCATTGGGTACGCTCAATGTCAAATGTAGTGTGCACGACACATTTCTAGAATAACCTTCATCAGG
Source organism: Bathymodiolus brooksi (assembly GCA_963680875.1). Taxonomy (NCBI): domain Eukaryota; kingdom Metazoa; phylum Mollusca; class Bivalvia; order Mytilida; family Modiolidae; genus Bathymodiolus; species Bathymodiolus brooksi. The sequence continues at coordinate 16,322,595 of OY804579.1, forward strand.
TACGCTCAAAGTCAAATGTAGTGTGCATGACACATTTCTAGAATAACCTTCATCAGGTACACTCAAAGTCAAATGTAGTGTGCACGACACATTTCTAGAATAACCTTCATCAGGTACGCTCAAAGTCAAATGTAGTGTGCATGACACATTTCTAGAATAACCTTCATCAGGTACACTCAAAGTCAAATGTAGTGTGCACGACACATTTCTAGAATAACCTTCATCAGGTATGCTCAAAATCAAATGTAGTGTGCACGACACATTTCTATAATAACCTTCATCAGGTACGCTCAAAGTCAAATGTAGTGTGCATGACACATTTCTAGAATAACCTTCATCAGGTACACTCAAAGTCAAATGTAGTGTGCACGACACATTTCTAGAATAACCTTCATCAGTTACGCTCAAAGTCAAATGTAGTGTGCACGGCACATTTCTAGAATAACCTTCATCAGGTACACTCAAAATCAAATGTAATGTGCACGACACATTTCTAGAATAACCTTCATCAGGTACGCTCAAAGTCAAATGTAGTGTGCACGACACATTTCTAGAATAACCTTCATCAGGTACACTCAAAGTCAAATGTAGTGTGCACGACACATTTCTAGAATAACCTTCATCAGGTACACTCAAAGTCAAATGTAGTGTGCACGACACATTTCTAGAGTAACCTTCCATCAGGTACGCTCAAAGTCAAATGTAGTGTGCACGACACATTTCTAGAATTACCTTCATCAGGTAAGCTCAAAGTCAAATGTAGTGTGCACGACACATTTCTAGAATAACCTTCATCAGGTACACTCAAAGTCAAATGTAGTGTGCACGACCCATTTCTAGAATAACCTTCATCAGGTACGCTCAAAGTCAAATGTAGTGTGCACAATACATTTCTAGAATAACCTTCATCAGGTACACTCAAAGTCAAATGTAGTGTGCACGACACATTTCTAGAATAACCTTCATCAGGTACGCTCAAAGTCAAATGTAGTGAGCACGACACATTTCTAGAATAACCTTCATCAGATACACTCAAAATCAAATGTAGTGTGCACAACACATTTCTAGAATAACCTTCATCAGGTACACTCAAAATCAAATGTAGTGTGCACGACCCATTTCTAGAATAACCTTCATCAGGTACGCTCAAAGTCAAATGTACTGTGCACGACACATTTCTAGAATAACCTTCATCAGGTACGCTCAAAGTCAAATGTAGTGTGCACGACACATTTCTAGAATAACCTTCATCAGGTACGCTCAAAATCAAATGTAGTGTGCGCGACACATTTCTAGAATAACCTTCATCGGGTACGCTCAAAGTCAAATGTAGTGTGCACGACACATTTCTAGAATAACCTTCATCAGGTACGCTCAAAGTCAAATGTAGTGTGCACGACACATTTCTAGAATAACCTTCATCAGGTACACTCAAATTCAAATGTAGTGTGCACGACACATTTCTAGAATAACCTTCATCAGGTACGCTCAAAGTCAAATGTAGTGTGCATGACACATTTCTAGAATAACCTTCATCAGGTACACTCAAAATCAAATGTAGTGTGCACGACACATTTCTAGAATAACGTTCATCAGGTACACTCAAAGTCAAATGTAGTGTGCACGACACATTTCTAGAATAACCTTCATCAGGTACGCTCACAGTCAAATGTAGTGTGCACAATACATTTCTAGAATAACCTTCATCAGGTACACTCAAAATCAAATGTAGTGTGCACGACCCATTTCTAGAATAACCTTCATCAGGTACGCTCAAAGTCAAATGTACTGTGCACGACACATTTCTAGAATAACCTTCATCAGGTACGCTCAAAGTCAAATGTAGTGTGCACGACACATTTCTAGAATAACCTTCATCAGGTACGCTCAAAATCAAATGTAGTGTGCGCGACACATTTCTAGAATAACCTTCATCGGGTACGCTCAAAGTCAAATGTAGTGTGCACGACACATTTCTAGAATAACCTTCATCAGGTACGCTCAAAGTCAAATGTAGTGTGCATGACACATTTCTAGAATAACCTTCATCAGGTACACTCAAATTCAAATGTAGTGTGCACGACACATTTCTAGAATAACCTTCATCAGGTACGCTCAAAGTCAAATGTAGTGTGCATGACACATTTCTAGAATAACCTTCATCAGGTACACTCAAAATCAAATGTAGTGTGCACGACACATTTCTAGAATAACGTTCATCAGGTACACTCACAGTCAAATGTAGTGTGCACAATACATTTCTAGAATAACCTTCATCAGGTACACTCAAAATCAAATGTAGTGTGCACGACCCATTTCTAGAATAACCTTCATCAGGTACGCTCAAAATCAAATGTAGTGTGCACGACCCATTTCTAGAATAACCTTCATCAGGTACACTCAAAATCAAATGTAGTGTGCACGACACATTTCTAGAATAACCTTCATCAGGTACACTCAAAGTCAAATGTAGTGTGCACGACACATTTCTAGAATAACCTTCATCAGGTACGCTCAAAGTCAAATGTAGTGTGCACGACACATTTCTAGAATAACCTTCATCAGGTACGCTCAAAGTCAAATGTAGTGTGCACGACACATTTTTAGAATAACCTTCATCAGGTACACTCAAAGTCAAATGTAGTGTGCACGACACATTTCTAGAATAACTTTCATCAGGTACGCTCAAAGTCGAATGTAGTGTGCACGACACATTTCTAGAATAACCTTCATCAGGTACACTCAAAATCAAATGTAGTGTGCACAACACATTTCTAGAATAACCTTCATCAGGTACACTCAAAGTCAAATGTAGTGTGCACAATACATTTCTAGAATAACCTTCATCAGGTACACTCAAAGTCAAATGTAGTGTGCACGACACATTTCTAGAATAACCTTCATGAGGTACGCTCAAAGTCAAATGTAGTGAGCACGACACATTTCTAGAATAACCTTCATCAGATACACTCAAAATCAAATGTAGTGTGCACAACACATTTCTAGAATAACCTTCATCAGGTACACTCAAAATCAAATGTAGTGTGCACGACCCATTTCTAGAATAACCTTCATCAGGTACGCTCAAAGTCAAATGTACTGTGCACGACACATTTCTAGAATAACCTTAATCAGGTACGCTCAAAGTCAAATGTAGTGTGCACGACACATTTCTAGAATAACCTTCATCAGGTACGCTCAAAATCAAATGTAGTGTGCGCGACACATTTCTAAAATAACCTTCATCGGGTACGCTCAAAGTCAAATGTAGTGTGCACGACACATTTCTAGAATAACCTTCATCAGGTACGCTCAAAGTCAAATGTAGTGTGCACGACACATTTCTAGAATAACCTTCATCAGGTACACTCAAATTCAAATGTAGTGTGCACGACACATTTCTAGAATAACCTTCATCAGGTACGCTCAAAGTCAAATGTAGTGTGCATGACACATTTCTAGAATAACCTTCATCAGGTACACTCAAAATCAAATGTAGTGTGCACGACACATTTCTAGAATAACCTTCATCAGGTACGCTCAAAGTCAAATGTAGTGTGCACGACACATTTCTAGAATAACCTTCATCAGGTACACTCAAATTCAAATGTAGTGTGCACGACACATTTCTAGAATAACCTTCATCAGGTACGCTCAAAATCAAATGTAGTGTGCATGACACATTTCTAGAATAACCTTCATCAGGTACGCTCAAAGTCAAATGTAGTGTGCACAACACATTTCTAGAATAACCTTCATCAGGTACACTCAAAATCAAATGTAGTGTGCACGACCCATTTCTAGAATAACCTTCATCAGGTACGCTCAAAATCAAATGTAGTGTGCACGACCCATTTCTAGAATAACCTTCATCAGGTACACTCAAAATCAAATGTAGTGTGCACGACACATTTTTAGAATAACCTTCATCAGGTACACTCAAAGTCAAATGTAGTGTGCACGACACATTTCTAGAGTAACCTTCCATCAGGTACGCTCAAAGTCAAATGTAGTGTGCACGACACATTTCTAGAATTACCTTCATCAGGTAAGCTCAAAGTCAAATGTAGTGTGCACGACACATTTCTAGAATAACCTTCATCAGGTACGCTCAAAGTCAAATGTAGTGTGCACAATACATTTCTAGAATAACCTTCATCAGGTACACTCAAAGTCAAATGTAGTGTGCACGACACATTTCTAGAATAACCTTCATCAGGTACGCTCAAAGTCAAATGTAGTGAGCACGACACATTTCTAGAATAACCTTCATCAGATACACTCAAAATCAAATGTAGTGTGCACAACACATTTCTAGAATAACCTTCATCAGGTACACTCAAAATCAAATGTAGTGTGCACGACCCATTTCTAGAATAACCTTCATCAGGTACGCTCAAAGTCAAATGTACTGTGCACGACACATTTCTAGAATAACCTTCATCAGGTACGCTCAAAGTCAAATGTAGTGTGCACGACACATTTCTAGAATAACCTTCATCAGGTACGCTCAAAATCAAATGTAGTGTGCGCGACACATTTCTAGAATAACCTTCATCGGGTACGCTCAAAGTCAAATGTAGTGTGCACGACACATTTCTAGAATAACCTTCATCAGGTACGCTCAAAGTCAAATGTAGTGTGCACGACACATTTCTAGAATAACCTTCATCAGGTACACTCAAATTCAAATGTAGTGTGCACGACACATTTCTAGAATAACCTTCATCAGGTACGCTCAAAGTCAAATGTAGTGTGCATGACACATTTCTAGAATAACCTTCATCAGGTACACTCAAAATCAAATGTAGTGTGCACGACACATTTCTAGAATAACGTTCATCAGGTACACTCAAAGTCAAATGTAGTGTGCACGACACATTTCTAGAATAACCTTCATCAGGTACGCTCACAGTCAAATGTAGTGTGCACAATACATTTCTAGAATAACCTTCATCAGGTACACTCAAAATCAAATGTAGTGTGCACGACCCATTTCTAGAATAACCTTCATCAGGTACGCTCAAAATCAAATGTAGTGTGCACGACCCATTTCTAGAATAACCTTCATCAGGTACACTCAAAATCAAATGTAGTGTGCACGACACATTTCTAGAATAACCTTCATCAGGTACACTCAAAGTCAAATGTAGTGTGCACGACACATTTCTAGAATAACCTTCATCAGGTACGCTCAAAGTCAAATGTAGTGTGCACGACACATTTCTAGAATAACCTTCATCAGGTACGCTCAAAGTCAAATGTAGTGTGCACGACACATTTTTAGAATAACCTTCATCAGGTACACTCAAAGTCAAATGTAGTGTGCACGACACATTTCTAGAATAACTTTCATCAGGTACGCTCAAAGTCGAATGTAGTGTGCACGACACATTTCTAGAATAACCTTCATCAGGTACACTCAAAATCAAATGTAGTGTGCACAACACATTTCTAGAATAACCTTCATCAGGTACACTCAAAGTCAAATGTAGTGTGCACAATACATTTCTAGAATAACCTTCATCAGGTACACTCAAAGTCAAATGTAGTGTGCACGACACATTTCTAGAATAACCTTCATGAGGTACGCTCAAAGTCAAATGTAGTGAGCACGACACATTTCTAGAATAACCTTCATCAGATACACTCAAAATCAAATGTAGTGTGCACAACACATTTCTAGAATAACCTTCATCAGGTACACTCAAAATCAAATGTAGTGTGCACGACCCATTTCTAGAATAACCTTCATCAGGTACGCTCAAAGTCAAATGTACTGTGCACGACACATTTCTAGAATAACCTTCATCAGGTACGCTCAAAGTCAAATGTAGTGTGCACGACACATTTCTAGAATAACCTTCATCAGGTACGCTCAAAATCAAATGTAGTGTGCGCGACACATTTCTAGAATAACCTTCATCGGGTACGCTCAAAGTCAAATGTAGTGTGCACGACACATTTCTAGAATAACCTTCATCAGGTACGCTCAAAGTCAAATGTAGTGTGCACGACACATTTCTAGAATAACCTTCATCAGGTACACTCAAATTCAAATGTAGTGTGCACGACACATTTCTAGAATAACCTTCATCAGGTACGCTCAAAGTCAAATGTAGTGTGCATGACACATTTCTAGAATAACCTTCATCAGGTACACTCAAAATCAAATGTAGTGTGCACGACACGTTTCTAGAATAACCTTCATCAGGTACGCTCAAAGTCAAATGTAGTGTGCACGACACATTGCTAGAATAACCTTCATCAGGTACACTCAAATTCAAATGTAGTGTGCACGACACATTTCTAGAATAACCTTCATCAGGTACGCTCAAAATCAAATGTAGTGTGCATGACACATTTCTAGAATAACCTTCATCAGGTACGCTCAAAGTCAAATGTAGTGTGCACAACACATTTCTAGAATAACCTTCATCAGGTACACTCAAAATCAAATGTAGTGTGCACGACCCATTTCTAGAATAACCTTCATCAGGTACACTCAAAATCAAATGTAGTGTGCACGACCCATTTCTAGAATAACCTTCATCAGGTACACTCAAAATCAAATGTAGTGTGCACGACACATTTTTAGAATAACCTTCATCAGGTACACTCAAAGTCAAATGTAGTGTGCACGACACATTTCTAGAATAACCTTCATCAGGTACGCTCAAAGTCAAATGTAGTGTGCACAACACATTTCTAGAATAACCTTCATCAGGTACGCTCAAAGTCAAATGTAGTGTGCACGACACATTTTTAGAATAACCATTATCAGGTACACTCAAAATCAAATGTAGTGTGCACGACACATTTCTAGAATAACCTTCATCAGGTACGCTCAAAGTCAAATGTAGTGTGCACGACACATTTCTAGAATAACTTTAATCAGGTACGCTCAAAGTCGAATGTAGTGTGCACAACACATTTCTAGAATAACCTTCATCAGGTACACTCAAAATCAAATGTAGTGTGCACAACACATTTCTAGAATAACCTTCATCAGGTACACTCAAAGTCAAATGTAGTGTGCACAATACATTTCTAGAATAACCTTCATCAGGTACACTCAAAGTCAAATGTAGTGTGCACGACACATTTCTAGAATAACCTTCATCAGGTACGCTCAAAGTCAAATGTAGTGAGCACGACACATTTCTAGAATAACCTTCATCAGATACACTCAAAATCAAATGTAGTGTGCACAACACATTTCTAGAATAACCTTCATCAGGTACACTCAAAATCAAATGTAGTGTGCACGACCCATTTCTAGAATAACCTTCATCAGGTACGCTTAAAGTCAAATGTACTGTGCACGACACATTTCTAGAATAACCTTCATCAGGTACGCTCAAAGTCAAATGTAGTGTGCACGACACATTTCTAGAATAACCTTCATCAGGTACGCTCAAAATCAAATGTAGTGTGCGCGACACATTTCTAGAATAACCTTCATCGGGTACGCTCAAAGTCAAATGTAGTGTGCACGACACATTTCTAGAATAACCTTCATCAGGTACGCTCAAAGTCAAATGTAGTGTGCACGACACATTTCTAGAATAACCTTCATCAGGTACCCTCAAATTCAAATGTAGTGTGCACGACACATTTCTAGAATAACCTTCATCAGGTACGCTCAAAGTCAAATGTAGTGTGCATGACACATTTCTAGAATAACCTTCATCAGGTACACTCAAAATCAAATGTAGTGTGCACGACACATTTCTAGAATAACCTTCATCAGGTACACTCAAAGTCAAATGTAGTGTGCACGACACATTTCTAGAATAACCTTCATCAGGTACGCTCAAAGTCAAATGTAGTGTGCACAACACATTTCTAGAATAACCTTCATCAGGTACACTCAAAATCAAATGTAGTGTGCACGACCCATTTCTAGAATAACCTTCATCAGGTACGCTCAAAATCAAATGTAGTGTGCACGACCCATTTCTAGAATAACCTTCATCAGGTACACTCAAAATCAAATGTAGTGTGCACGACACATTTCTAGAATAACCTTCATCAGGTACACTCAAAGTCAAATGTAGTGTGCACGACACATTTCTAGAATAACCTTCATCAGGTACGCTCAAAGTCAAATGTAGTGTGCACGACACATTTCTAGAATAACCTTCATCAGGTACGCTCAAAGTCAAATGTAGTGTGCACGACACATTTTTAGAATAACCTTCATCAGGTACACTCAAAGTCAAATGTAGTGTGCACGACACATTTCTAGAATAACCTTCATCAGGTACGCTCAAAGTCAAATGTAGTGTGCACAACACATTTTTAGAATAACCATTATCAGGTACACTCAAAATCAAATGTAGTGTGCACGACACATTTCTAGAATAACCTTCATCAGGTACGCTCAAAGTCAAATGTAGTGTGCACGACACATTTCTAGAATAACTTTCATCAGGTACGCTCAAAGTCGAATGTAGTGTGCACGACACATTTCTAGAATAACCTTCATCAGGTACACTCAAAATCAAATGTAGTGTGCACAACACATTTCTAGAATAACCTTCATCAGGTACACTCAAAGTCAAATGTAGTGTGCACGACACATTTCTAGAATAACCTTCATCAGGTACGCTCAAAGTCAAATGTAGTGTGCACGACACATTTCTAGAATAACCTTCATCAGGTACGCTCAAAGTCAAATGTAGTGTGCACGACACATTTTTAGAATAACCATTATCAGGTACACTCAAAATCAAATGTAGTGTGCACGACACATTTCTAGAATAATCTTCATCAGGTACGCTCAAAGTCAAATGTAGTGTGCACGACACATTTCTAGAATAACTTTCATCAGGTACGCTCAAAGTCAAATGTAGTGTGCACGACACATTTCTAGAATAACCTTCATCAGGTACACTCAAAATCAAATGTAGTGTGCACAACACATTTCTAGAATAACCTTCATCAGGTATGCTCAAAGTCAAATGTAGTGTGCACGACCCATTTCTAGAATAACCTTCATCAGGTACGCTCAAAGTCAAATGTAGTGTGCACGACACATTTCTAGAATAACCTTCATCAGGTACACTCAAAATCAAATGTAGTGTGCACAACACATTTCTAGAATAACCTTCATCAGGTACACTCAAAATCAAATGTAGTGTGCACGACCCATTTCTAGAATAACCTTCATCAGGTACGCTCAAAGTCAAATGTAGTGTGCACGACACATTTCTAGAATAACCTTCATCAGGTACGCTCAAAGTCAAATGTAGTGTGCACGACATATTTCTAGAATAACCTTCATCAGGTACGCTCAAAGTCAAATGTAGTGTGCACGACACATTTCTAGAATAACTTTCATCAGGTATGCTCAAAGTCAAATGTAGTGTGCACGACCCATTTCTAGAATAACCTTCATCAGGTACGCTCAAAGTCAAATGTAGTGTGCAAGACACATTTCTAGAATAACCTTCATCAGGTACACTCAAATTCAAATGTAGTGTGCACGACACATTTCTAGAATAACCTTCATCAGGTATGCTCAAAGTCAAATGTAGTGTGCACAATACATTTCTAGAATAACCTTCATCAGGTACACTCAAATTCAAATGTAGTGTGCACAACACATTTCTAGAGTAACCTTCCATCAGGTACGCTCAAAGTCAAATGTAGTGTGCATGACACATTTCTAGAATAACCTTCATCAGGTACACTCAAAATCAAATATAGTGTGCACGACACATTTCTAGAATAACCTTCATCAGGTACACTCAAAGTCAAATGTAGTGTGCACGACCCATTTCTAGAATAACCTTCATCAGGTACGCTCAAAATCAAATGTAGTGTGCAAGACACATTTCTAGAATAACCTTCATCAGGTACGCTCAAAGTCAAATGTAGTGTGCACGACACATTTCTAGAATAACCTTCATCAGGTACACTCAAAATCAAATGTAGTGTGCACAACATATTTCTAGAATAACCTTCATCAGGTACGCTCAAAGTCAAATGTAGTGTGCACGACACATTTCTAGAATAACCTTCATCAGGTACGCTCAAAATCAAATGTAGTGTGCACGACACATTTCTAGAATAACCTTCATCGGGTACGCTCAAAGTCAAATGTAGTGTGCACGACACATTTCTAGAATAACCTTCATCGGGTACGCTCAAAGTCAAATGTAGTGTGCACGACACATTTCTAGAATAACCTTCATCAGGTACACTCAAATTCAAATGTAGTGTGCACGACACATTTCTAGAATAACCTTCATCAGGTACGCTCAAAGTCAAATGTAGTGTGCATGACACATTTCTAGAATAACCTTCATCAGGTACGCTCAAAGTCAAATGTAGTGTGCACAACACATTTCTAGAATAACCTTCATCAGGTACACTCAAAATCAAATGTAGTGTGCACGACCCATTTCTAGAATAACCTTCATCAGGTACGCTCAAAATCAAATGTAGTGTGCACGACCCATTTCTAGAATAACCTTCATCAGGTACATTCAAAATCAAATGTAGTGTGCACGACACATTTTTAGAATAACCTTCATCAGGTACACTCAAAGTCAAATGTAGTGTGCACGACACATTTCTAGAATAACCTTCATCAGGTACGCTCAAAGTCAAATGTAGTGTGCACAACACATTTCTAGAATAACCTTCATCAGGTACGCTCAAAGTCAAATGTAGTGTGCACGACACATTTTTAGAATAACCATTATCAGGTACACTCAAAATCAAATGTAGTGTGCACGACACATTTCTAGAATAACCTTCATCAGGTACGCTCAAAGTCAAATGTAGTGTGCACGACACATTTCTAGAATAACTTTAATCAGGTACGCTCAAAGTCGAATGTAGTGTGCACAACACATTTCTAGAATAACCTTCATCAGGTACACTCAAAATCAAATGTAGTGTGCACAACACATTTCTAGAATAACCTTCATCAGGTACACTCAAAGTCAAATGTAGTGTGCACAATACATTTCTAGAATAACCTTCATCAGGTACACTCAAAGTCAAATGTAGTGTGGACGACACATTTCTAGAATAACCTTCATCAGGTACGCTCAAAGTCAAATGTAGTGAGCACGACACATTTCTAGAATAACCTTCATCAGATACACTCAAAATCAAATGTAGTGTGCACAACACATTTCTAGAATAACCTTCATCAGGTACACTCAAAATCAAATGTAGTGTGCACGACCCATTTCTAGAATAACCTTCATCAGGTACGCTCAAAGTCAAATGTACTGTGCACGACACATTTCTAGAATAACCTTCATCAGGTACGCTCAAAGTCAAATGTAGTGTGCACGACACATTTCTAGAATAACCTTCATCAGGTACGCTCAAAATCAAATGTAGTGTGCGCGACACATTTCTAGAATAACCTTCATCGGGTACGCTCAAAGTCAAATGTAGTGTGCACGACACATTTCTAGAATAACCTTCATCAGGTACGCTCAAAGTCAAATGTAGTGTGCACGACACATTTCTAGAATAACCTTCATCAGGTACCCTCAAATTCAAATGTAGTGTGCACGACACATTTCTAGAATAACCTTCATCAGGTACGCTCAAAGTCAAATGTAGTGTGCACGACACATTTCTAGAATAACCTTCATCAGGTACACTCAAAATCAAATGTAGTGTGCACGACACATTTCTAGAATAACCTTCATCAGGTACACTCAAAGTCAAATGTAGTGTGCACGACACATTTCTAGAATAACCTTCATCAGGTACACTCAAAATCAAATGTAGTGTGCACGACCCATTTCTAGAATAACCTTCATCAGGTACGCTCAAAATCAAATGTAGTGTGCACGACCCATTTCTAGAATAACCTTCATCAGGTACGCTCAAAGTCAAATGTAGTGTGCACGACACATTTCTAGAATAACCTTCATCAGGTACGCTCAAAGTCAAATGTAGTGTGCACGACACATTTCTAGAATAACCTTCATCAGGTACACTCAAAATCAAATGTAGTGTGCACAACACATTTCTAGAATAACCTTCATCAGGTACACTCAAAATCAAATGTAGTGTGCACGACCCATTTCTAGAATAACCTTCATCAGGTACGCTCAAAGTCAAATGTAGTGTGCACGACACATTTCTAGAATAACCTTCATCAGGTACGCTCAAAGTCAAATGTAGTGTGCACAACACATTTCTAGAATAACCTTCATCAGGTACACTCAAAATCAAATATAGTGTGCACGACACATTTCTAGAATAACCTTCATCAGGTACACTCAAAGTCAAATGTAGTGTGCACGACCCATTTCTAGAATAACCTTCATCAGGTACGCTCAAAATCAAATGTAGTGTGCAAGACACATTTCTAGAATAACCTTCATCAGGTACGCTCAAAGTCAAATGTAGTGTGCACGACACATTTCTAGAATAACCTTCATCAGGTACACTCAAAATCAAATGTAGTGTGCACAACATATTTCTAGAATAACCTTCATCAGGTACGCTCAAAGTCAAATGTAGTGTGCACGACACATTTCTAGAATAACCTTCATCAGGTACGCTCAAAATCAAATGTAGTGTGCGCGACACATTTCTAGAATAACCTTCATCGGGTACGCTCAAAGTCAAATGTAGTGTGCACGACACATTTCTAGAATAACCTTCATCGGGTACGCTCAAAGTCAAATGTAGTGTGCACGACACATTTCTAGAATAACCTTCATCAGGTACACTCAAATTCAAATGTAGTGTGCACGACACATTTCTAGAATAACCTTCATCAGGTACGCTCAAAGTCAAATGTAGTGTGCATGACACATTTCTAGAATAACCTTCATCAGGTACGCTCAAAGTCAAATGTAGTGTGCACAACACATTTCTAGAATAACCTTCATCAGGTACACTCAAAATCAAATGTAGTGTGCACGACCCATTTCTAGAATAACCTTCATCAGGTACGCTCAAAATCAAATGTAGTGTGCACGACCCATTTCTAGAATAACCTTCATCAGGTACATTCAAAATCAAATGTAGTGTGCACGACACATTTTTAGAATAACCTTCATCAGGTACACTCAAAGTCAAATGTAGTGTGCACGACACATTTCTAGAATAACCTTCATCAGGTACGCTCAAAGTCAAATGTAGTGTGCACAACACATTTCTAGAATAACCTTCATCAGGTACGCTCAAAGTCAAATGTAGTGTGCACGACACATTTTTAGAATAACCATTATCAGGTACACTCAAAATCAAATGTAGTGTGCACGACACATTTCTAGAATAACCTTCATCAGGTACGCTCAAAGTCAAATGTAGTGTGCACGACACATTTCTAGAATAACTTTAATCAGGTACGCTCAAAGTCGAATGTAGTGTGCACAACACATTTCTAGAATAACCTTCATCAGGTACACTCAAAATCAAATGTAGTGTGCACAACACATTTCTAGAATAACCTTCATCAGGTACACTCAAAGTCAAATGTAGTGTGCACAATACATTTCTAGAATAACCTTCATCAGGTACACTCAAAGTCAAATGTAGTGTGGACGACACATTTCTAGAATAACCTTCATCAGGTACGCTCAAAGTCAAATGTAGTGAGCACGACACATTTCTAGAATAACCTTCATCAGATACACTCAAAATCAAATGTAGTGTGCACAACACATTTCTAGAATAACCTTCATCAGGTACACTCAAAATCAAATGTAGTGTGCACGACCCATTTCTAGAATAACCTTCATCAGGTACGCTCAAAGTCAAATGTACTGTGCACGACACATTTCTAGAATAACCTTCATCAGGTACGCTCAAAGTCAAATGTAGTGTGCACGACACATTTCTAGAATAACCTTCATCAGGTACGCTCAAAATCAAATGTAGTGTGCGCGACACATTTCTAGAATAACCTTCATCGGGTACGCTCAAAGTCAAATGTAGTGTGCACGACACATTTCTAGAATAACCTTCATCAGGTACGCTCAAAGTCAAATGTAGTGTGCACGACACATTTCTAGAATAACCTTCATCAGGTACCCTCAAATTCAAATGTAGTGTGCATGACACATTTCTAGAATAACCTTCATCAGGTACGCTCAAAGTCAAATGTAGTGTGCACGACACATTTCTAGAATAACCTTCATCAGGTACACTCAAAATCAAATGTAGTGTGCACGACACATTTCTAGAATAACCTTCATCAGGTACACTCAAAGTCAAATGTAGTGTGCACGACACATTTCTAGAATAACCTTCATCAGGTACGCTCAAAGTCAAATGTAGTGTGCACAACACATTTCTAGAATAACCTTCATCAGGTACACTCAAAATCAAATGTAGTGTGCACGACCCATTTCTAGAATAACCTTCATCAGGTACGCTCAAAATCAAATGTAGTGTGCACGACCCATTTCTAGAATAACCTTCATCAGGTACGCTCAAAGTCAAATGTAGTGTGCACGACACATTTCTAGAATAACCTTCATCAGGTACGCTCAAAGTCAAATGTAGTGTGCACGACACATTTCTAGAATAACCTTCATCAGGTACACTCAAAATCAAATGTAGTGTGCACAACACATTTCTAGAATAACCTTCATCAGGTACACTCAAAATCAAATGTAGTGTGCACGACCCATTTCTAGAATAACCTTCATCAGGTACGCTCAAAGTCAAATGTAGTGTGCACGACACATTTCTAGAATAACCTTCATCAGGTACGCTCAAAGTCAAATGTAGTGTGCACGACACATTTCTAGAATAACCTTCATCAGGTACGCTCAAAGTCAAATGTAGTGTGCACGACACATTTCTAGAATAACTTTCATCAGGTATGCTCAAAGTCAAATGTAGTGTGCACGACCCATTTCTAGAATAACCTTCATCAGGTACGCTCAAAGTCAAATGTAGTGTGCAAGACACATTTCTAGAATAACCTTCATCAGGTACACTCAAATTCAAATGTAGTGTGCACGACACATTTCTAGAATAACCTTCATCAGGTATGCTCAAAGTCAAATGTAGTGTGCACAATACATTTCTAGAATAACCTTCATCAGGTACACTCAAAGTCAAATGTAGTGTGCACGACACATTTCTAGAGTAACCTTCCATCAGGTACGCTCAAAGTCAAATGTAGTGTGCATGACACATTTCTAGAATAACCTTCATCAGGTACACTCAAAATCAAATATAGTGTGCACGACACATTTCTAGAATAACCTTCATCAGGTACACTCAAAGTCAAATGTAGTGTGCACGACCCATTTCTAGAATAACCTTCATCAGGTACGCTCAAAATCAAATGTAGTGTGCAAGACACATTTCTAGAATAACCTTCATCAGGTACGCTCAAAGTCAAATGTAGTGTGCACGACACATTTCTAGAATAACCTTCATCAGGTACACTCAAAATCAAATGTAGTGTGCACAACATATTTCTAGAATAACCTTCATCAGGTACGCTCAAAGTCAAATGTAGTGTGCACGACACATTTCTAGAATAACCTTCATCAGGTACGCTCAAAATCAAATGTAGTGTGCGCGACACATTTCTAGAATAACCTTCATCGGGTACGCTCAAAGTCAAATGTAGTGTGCACGACACATTTCTAGAATAACCTTCATCGGGTACGCTCAAAGTCAAATGTAGTGTGCACGACACATTTCTAGAATAACCTTCATCAGGTACACTCAAATTCAAATGTAGTGTGCACGACACATTTCTAGAATAACCTTCATCAGGTACGCTCAATGTCAAATGTAGTGTGCATGACACATTTCTAGAATAACCTTCATCAGGTACACTCAAAATCAAATGTAGTGTGCACGACACATTTCTAGAATAACCTTCATCAGGTACGCTCAAAGTCAAATGTAGTGTGCACGACACATTTCTAGAATAACCTTCATCAGGTACACTCAAATTCAAATGTAGTGTGCACGACACATTTCTAGAATAACCTTCATCAGGTACGCTCAAAGTCAAATGTAGTGTGCATGACACATTTCTAGAATAACCTTCATCAGGTACGCTCAAAGTCAAATGTAGTGTGCACAACACATTTCTAGAATAACCTTCATCAGGTACACTCAAAATCAAATGTAGTGTGCACGACCCATTTCTAGAATAACCTTCATCAGGTACGCTCAAAATCAAATGTAGTGTGCACGACCCATTTCTAGAATAACCTTCATCAGGTACATTCAAAATCAAATGTAGTGTGCACGACACATTTTTAGAATAACCTTCATCAGGTACACTCAAAGTTAAATGTAGTGTGCACGACACATTTCTAGAATAACCTTCATCAGGTACGCTCAAAGTCAAATGTAGTGTGCACAACACATTTCTAGAATAACCTTCATCAGGTACGCTCAAAGTCAAATGTAGTGTGCACGACACATTTTTAGAATAACCATTATCAGGTACACTCAAAATCAAATGTAGTGTGCACGACACATTTCTAGAATAACCTTCATCAGGTACGCTCAAAGTCAAATGTAGTGTGCACGACACATTTCTAGAATAACTTTAATCAGGTACGCTCAAAGTCGAATGTAGTGTGCACAACACATTTCTAGAATAACCTTCATCAGGTACACTCAAAATCAAATGTAGTGTGCACAACACATTTCTAGAATAACCTTCATCAGGTACACTCAAAGTCAAATGTAGTGAGCACGACACATTTCTAGAATAACCTTCATCAGATACACTCAAAATCAAATGTAGTGTGCACAACACATTTCTAGAATAACCTTCATCAGGTACACTCAAAATCAAATGTAGTGTGCACGACCCATTTCTAGAATAACCTTCATCAGGTACGCTCAAAGTCAAATGTACTGTGCACGACACATTTCTAGAATAACCTTCATCAGGTACGCTCAAAGTCAAATGTAGTGTGCACGACACATTTCTAGAATAACCTTCATCAGGTATGCTCAAAATCAAATGTAGTGTGCGCGACACATTTCTAGAATAACCTTCATCGGGTACGCTCAAAGTCAAATGTAGTGTGCACGACACATTTCTAGAATAACCTTCATCAGGTACGCTCAAAGTCAAATGTAGTGTGCACAACACATTTCTAGAATAACCTTCATCAGGTACCCTCAAATTCAAATGTAGTGTGCACGACACATTTCTAGAATAACCTTCATCAGGTACGCTCAAAGTCAAATGTAGTGTGCATGACACATTTCTAGAATAACCTTCATCAGGTACACTCAAAATCAAATGTAGTGTGCACGACACATTTCTAGAATAACCTTCATCAGGTACACTCAGTCAAATGTAGTGTGCACGACACATTTCTAGAATAACCTTCATCAGGTACGCTCAAAGTCAAATGTAGTGTGCACAACACATTTCTAGAATAACCTTCATCAGGTACACTCAAAATCAAATGTAGTGTGCACGACCCATTTCTAGAATAACCTTCATCAGGTACGCTCAAAATCAAATGTAGTGTGCACGACCCATTTCTAGAATAACCTTCATCAGGTACACTCAAAATCAAATGTAGTGTGCACGACACATTTCTAGAATAACCTTCATCAGGTACGCTCAAAGTCAAATGTAGTGTGCACGACACATTTTTAGAATAACCATTATCAGGTACACTCAAAATCAAATGTAGTGTGCACGACACATTTCTAGAATAACCTTCATCAGGTACGCTCAAAGTCAAATGTAGTGTGCACGACACATTTCTAGAATAACTTTCATCAGGTACGCTCAAAGTCGAATGTAGTGTGCACGACACATTTCTAGAATAACCTTCATCAGGTACACTCAAAATCAAATGTAGTGTGCACAACACATTTCTAGAATAACCTTCATCAGGTACACTCAAAGTCAAATGTAGTGTGCACGACACATTTCTAGAATAACCTTCATCAGGTACGCTCAAAGTCAAATGTAGTGTGCACGACACATTTCTAGAATAACCTTCATCAGGTACGCTCAAAGTCAAATGTAGTGTGCACGACACATTTTTAGAATAACCATTATCAGGTACACTCAAAATCAAATGTAGTGTGCACGACACATTTCTAGAATAATCTTCATCAGGTACGCTCAAAGTCAAATGTAGTGTGCACGACACATTTCTAGAATAACTTTCATCAGGTACGCTCAAAGTCAAATGTAGTGTGCACGACACATATCTAGAATAACCTTCATCAGGTACACTCAAAATCAAATGTAGTGTGCACAACACATTTCTAGAATAACCTTCATCAGGTATACTCAAAGTCAAATGTAGTGTGCACGACCCATTTCTAGAATAACCTTCATCAGGTACGCTCAAAGTCAAATGTAGTGTGCACGACACATTTCTAGAATAACCTTCATCAGGTACACTCAAAATCAAATGTAGTGTGCACAACACATTTCTAGAATAACCTTCATCAGGTACACTCAAAATCAAATGTAGTGTGCACGACCCATTTCTAGAATAACCTTCATCAGGTACGCTCAAAGTCAAATGTAGTGTGCACGACACATTTCTAGAATAACCTTCATCAGGTACGCTCAAAGTCAAATGTAGTGTGCACGACACATTTCTAGAATAACCTTCATCAGGTACGCTCAAAGTCAAATGTAGTGTGCACGACACATTTCTAGAATAACTTTCATCAGGTATGCTCAAAGTCAAATGTAGTGTGCACGACCCATTTCTAGAATAACCTTCATCAGGTACGCTCAAAGTCAAATGTAGTATGCAAGACACATTTCTAGAATAACCTTCATCAGGTACACTCAAATTCAAATGTAGTGTGCACGACACATTTCTAGAATAACCTTCATCCGGTATGCTCAAAGTCAAATGTAGTGTGCACAATACATTTCTAGAATAACCTTCATCAGGTACACTCAAAGTCAAATGTAGTGTGCACGACACATTTCTAGAGTAACCTTCCATCAGGTACGCTCAAAGTCAAATGTAGTGTGCATGACACATTTCTAGAATAACCTTCATCAGGTACACTCAAAATCAAATATAGTGTGCACGACACATTTCTAGAATAACCTTCATCAGGTACACTCAAAGTCAAATGTAGTGTGCACGACCCATTTCTAGAATAACCTTCATCAGGTACGCTCAAAATCAAATGTAGTGTGCAAGACACATTTCTAGAATAACCTTCATCAGGTACGCTCAAAGTCAAATGTAGTGTGCACGACACATTTCTAGAATAACCTTCATCAGGTACACTCAAAATCAAATGTAGTGTGCACAACACATTTCTAGAATAACCTTCATCAGGTACACTCAAAATCAAATGTAGTGTGTATGACCCATTTCTAGAATAACATTCATCAGGTACGCTCAAAGTCAAATGTAGTGTGCACGACACATTTCTAGAATAACCTTCATCAGGTACACTCAAAGTCAAATGTAGTGTGCACGACACATTTCTAGAATAACCTTCATCAGGTACGCTCAAAGTCAAATGTAGTGTGCACGACACATTTCTAGAATAACCTTCATCAGGTACGCTGAAAATCAAATGTAGTGTGCACGACACATTTCTAGAATAACCTTCATCGGGTACGCTCAAAGTCAAATGTAGTGTGCACGACACATTTCTAGAATAACCTTCATCAGGTACGCTCAAAGTCAAATGTAGTGTGCACGACCCATTTCTAGAATAACCTTCATCAGGTACACTCAAATTCAAATGTAGTGTGCACGACACATTTCTAGAATAACCTTCATCAGGTATGCTCAAAGTCAAATGTAGTGTGCACAATACATTTCTAGAATAACCTTCATCAGGTACACTCAAAATCAAATGTAGTGTGCACGACACATTTCTAGAATAACCTTCATCAGGTACGCTCAAAGTCAAATGTAGTGTGCACGACACATTTCTAGAATAACCTTCATCAGGTACGCTCAAAGTCAAATGTAGTGTGCACGACACATTTCTAGAATAACCTTCATCAGGTACGCTGAAAATCAAATGTAGTGTGCACGACACATTTCTAGAATAACCTTCATCGGGTACGCTCAAAGTCAAATGTAGTGTGCACGACACATTTCTAGAATAACCTTCATCAGGTACGCTCAAAGTCAAATATAGTGTGCACGACACATTTCTAGAATAACCTTCATCAGGTACACTCAAATTCAAATGTAGTGTGCACGACACATTTCTAGAATAACCTTCATCAGGTACGCTCAAAGTCAAATGTAGTGTGCATGACACATTTCTAGAATAACCTTCATCAGGTACGCTCAAAGTCAAATGTAGTGTGCACAACACATTTCTAGAATAACCTTCATCAGGTACACTCAAAATCAAATGTAGTGTGCACGACCCATTTCTAGAATAACCTTCATCAGGTACGCTCAAAATCAAATGTAGTGTGCACGACCCATTTCTAGAATAACCTTCATCAGGTACATTCAAAATCAAATGTAGTGTGCACGACACATTTTTAGAATAACCTTCATCAGGTACACTCAAAGTCAAATGTAGTGTGCACGACACATTTCTAGAATAACCTTCATCAGGTACGCTCAAAGTCAAATGTAGTGTGCACAACACATTTCTAGAATAACCTTCATCAGGTACGCTCAAAGTCAAATGTAGTGTGCATGACACATTTCTAGAATAACCTTCATCAGGTACGCTCAAAGTCAAATGTAGTGTGCACAACACATTTCTAGAATAACCTTCATCAGGTACACTCAAAATCAAATGTAGTGTGCACGACCCATTTCTAGAATAACCTTCATCAGGTACGCTCAAAATCAAATGTAGTGTGCACGACCCATTTCTAGAATAACCTTCATCAGGTACATTCAAAATCAAATGTAGTGTGCACGACACATTTTTAGAATAACCTTCATCAGGTACACTCAAAGTCAAATGTAGTGTGCACGACACATTTCTAGAATAACCTTCATCAGGTACGCTCAAAGTCAAATGTAGTGTGCACAACACATTTCTAGAATAACCTTCATCAGGTACGCTCAAAGTCAAATGTAGTGTGCACGACACATTTCTAGAATAACCTTCATCAGGTACGCTCAAAGTCAAATGTAGTGTGCACGACACATTTCTAGAATAACTTTAATCAGGTACGCTCAAAGTCGAATGTAGTGTGCACAACACATTTCTAGAATAACCTTCATCAGGTACACTCAAAATCAAATGTAGTGTGCACAACACATTTCTAGAATAACCTTCATCAGGTACACTCAAAGTCAAATGTAGTGTGCACAATACATTTCTAGAATAACCTTCATCAGGTACACTCAAAGTCAAATGTAGTGTGGACGACACATTTCTAGAATAACCTTCATCAGGTACGCTCAAAGTCAAATGTAGTGAGCACGACACATTTCTAGAATAACCTTCATCAGATACACTCAAAATCAAATGTAGTGTGCACAACACATTTCTAGAATAACCTTCATCAGGTACACTCAAAATCAAATGTAGTGTGCACGACCCATTTCTAGAATAACCTTCATCAGGTACGCTCAAAGTCAAATGTACTGTGCACGACACATTTCTAGAATAACCTTCATCAGGTACGCTCAAAGTCAAATGTAGTGTGCACGACACATTTCTAGAATAACCTTCATCAGGTACGCTCAAAATCAAATGTGGTGTGCGCGACACATTTCTAGAATAACCTTCATCGGGTACGCTCAAAGTCAAATGTAGTGTGCACGACACATTTCTAGAATAACCTTCATCAGGTACGCTCAAAGTCAAATGTAGTGTGCACGACACATTTCTAGAATAACCTTCATCAGGTACCCTCAAATTCAAATGTAGTGTGCACGACACATTTCTAGAATAACCTTCATCAGGTACGCTCAAAGTCAAATGTAGTGTGCACGACACATTTCTAGAATAACCTTCATCAGGTACACTCAAAATCAAATGTAGTGTGCACGACACATTTCTAGAATAACCTTCATCAGGTACGCTCAAAGTCAAATGTAGTGTGCACAACACATTTCTAGAATAACCTTCATCAGGTACACTCAAAATCAAATGTAGTGTGCACGACCCATTTCTAGAATAACCTTCATCAGGTACGCTCAAAATCAAATGTAGTGTGCACGACCCATTTCTAGAATAACCTTCATCAGGTACGCTCAAAGTCAAATGTAGTGTGCACGACACATTTCTAGAATAACCTTCATCAGGTACGCTCAAAGTCAAATGTAGTGTGCACGACACATTTCTAGAATAACCTTCATCAGGTACACTCAAAATCAAATGTAGTGTGCACAACACATTTCTAGAATAACCTTCATCAGGTACACTCAAAATCAAATGTAGTGTGCACGACCCATTTCTAGAATAACCTTCATCAGGTACGCTCAAAGTCAAATGTAGTGTGCACGACACATTTCTAGAATAACCTTCATCAGGTACGCTCAAAGTCAAATGTAGTGTGCACGACACATTTCTAGAATAACCTTCATCAGGTACGCTCAAAGTCAAATGTAGTGTGCACGACACATTTCTAGAATAACTTTCATCAGGTATGCTCAAAGTCAAATGTAGTGTGCACGACCCATTTCTAGAATAACCTTCATCAGGTACGCTCAAAGTCAAATGTAGTGTGCAAGACACATTTCTAGAATAACCTTCATCAGGTACACTCAAATTCAAATGTAGTGTGCACGACACATTTCTAGAATAACCTTCATCAGGTATGCTCAAAGTCAAATGTAGTGTGCACAATACATTTCTAGAATAACCTTCATCAGGTACACTCAAAGTCAAATGTAGTGTGCACGACACATTTCTAGAGTAACCTTCCATCAGGTACGCTCAAAGTCAAATGTAGTGTGCATGACACATTTCTAGAATAACCTTCATCAGGTACACTCAAAATCAAATATAGTGTGCACGACACATTTCTAGAATAACCTTCATCAGGTACACTCAAAGTCAAATGTAGTGTGCACGACCCATTTCTAGAATAACCTTCATCAGGTACGCTCAAAATCAAATGTAGTGTGCAAGACACATTTCTAGAATAACCTTCATCAGGTACGCTCAAAGTCAAATGTAGTGTGCACGACACATTTCTAGAATAACCTTCATCAGGTACACTCAAAATCAAATGTAGTGTGCACAACATATTTCTAGAATAACCTTCATCAGGTACGCTCAAAGTCAAATGTAGTGTGCACGACACATTTCTAGAATAACCTTCATCAGGTACGCTCAAAATCAAATGTAGTGTGCGCGACACATTTCTAGAATAACCTTCATCGGGTACGCTCAAAGTCAAATGTAGTGTGCACGACACATTTCTAGAATAACCTTCATCGGGTACGCTCAAAGTCAAATGTAGTGTGCACGACACATTTCTAGAATAACCTTCATCAGGTACACTCAAATTCAAATGTAGTGTGCACGACACATTTCTAGAATAACCTTCATCAGGTACGCTCAAAGTCAAATGTAGTGTGCATGACACATTTCTAGAATAACCTTCATCAGGTACACTCAAAATCAAATGTAGTGTGCACGACACATTTCTAGAATAATCTTCATCAGGTACGCTCAAAGTCAAATGTAGTGTGCACGACACATTTCTAGAATAACCTTCATCAGGTACACTCAAATTCAAATGTAGTGTGCACGACACATTTCTAGAATAACCTTCATCAGGTACGCTCAAAGTCAAATGTAGTGTGCATGACACATTTCTAGAATAACCTTCATCAGGTACGCTCAAAGTCAAATGTAGTGTGCACAACACATTTCTAGAATAACCTTCATCAGGTACACTCAAAATCAAATGTAGTGTGCACGACCCATTTCTAGAATAACCTTCATCAGGTACGCTCAAAATCAAATGTAGTGTGCACGACCCATTTCTAGAATAACCTTCATCAGGTACATTCAAAATCAAATGTAGTGTGCACGACACATTTTTAGAATAACCTTCATCAGGTACACTCAAAGTCAAATGTAGTGTGCACGACACATTTCTAGAATAACCTTCATCAGGTACGCTCAAAGTCAAATGTAGTGTGCACAACACATTTCTAGAATAACCTTCATCAGGTACGCTCAAAGTCAAATGTAGTGTGCACGACACATTTTTAGAATAACCATTATCAGGTACACTCAAAATCAAATGTAGTGTGCACGACACATTTCTAGAATAACCTTCATCAGGTACGCTCAAAGTCAAATGTAGTGTGCACGACACATTTCTAGAATAACTTTAATCAGGTACGCTCAAAGTCGAATGTAGTGTGCACAACACATTTCTAGAATAACCTTCATCAGGTACACTCAAAATCAAATGTAGTGTGCACAACACATTTCTAGAATAACCTTCATCAGGTACACTCAAAGTCAAATGTAGTGAGCACGACACATTTCTAGAATAACCTTCATCAGATACACTCAAAATCAAATGTAGTGTGCACAACACATTTCTAGAATAACCTTCATCAGGTACACTCAAAATCAAATGTAGTGTGCACGACCCATTTCTAGAATAACCTTCATCAGGTACGCTCAAAGTCAAATGTACTGTGCACGACACATTTCTAGAATAACCTTCATCAGGTACGCTCAAAGTCAAATGTAGTGTGCACGACACATTTCTAGAATAACCTTCATCAGGTACGCTCAAAATCAAATGTAGTGTGCGCGACACATTTCTAGAATAACCTTCATCGGGTACGCTCAAAGTCAAATGTAGTTTGCACGACACATTTCTAGAATAACCTTCATCAGGTACGCTCAAAGTCAAATGTAGTGTGCACGACACATTTCTAGAATAACCTTCATCAGGTACCCTCAAATTCAAATGTAGTGTGCACGACACATTTCTAGAATAACCTTCATCAGGTACGCTCAAAGTCAAATGTAGTGTGCATGACACATTTCTAGAATAACCTTCATCAGGTACGCTCAAAGTCAAATGTAGTGTGCACAACACATTTCTAGAATAACCTTCATCAGGTACACTCAAAATCAAATGTAGTGTGCACGACCCATTTCTAGAATAACCTTCATCAGGTACGCTCAAAATCAAATGTAGTGTGCACGACCCATTTCTAGAATAACCTTCATCAGGTACACTCAAAATCAAATGTAGTGTGCACGACACATTTCTAGAATAACCTTCATCAGGTACGCTCAAAGTCAAATGTAGTGTGCACGACACATTTTTAGAATAACCATTATCAGGTACACTCAAAATCAAATGTAGTGTGCACGACACATTTCTAGAATAACCTTCATCAGGTACGCTCAAAGTCAAATGTAGTGTGCACGACACATTTCTAGAATAACTTTCATCAGGTACGCTCAAAGTCGAATGTAGTGTGCACGACACATTTCTAGAATAACCTTCATCAGGTACACTCAAAATCAAATGTAGTGTGCACAACACATTTCTAGAATAACCTTCATCAGGTACACTCAAAGTCAAATGTAGTGTGCACGACACATTTCTAGAATAACCTTCATCAGGTACGCTCAAAGTCAAATGTAGTGTGCACGACACATTTCTAGAATAACCTTCATCAGGTACGCTCAAAGTCAAATGTAGTGTGCACGACACATTTTTAGAATAACCATTATCAGGTACACTCAAAATCAAATGTAGTGTGCACGACACATTTCTAGAATAATCTTCATCAGGTACGCTCAAAGTCAAATGTAGTGTGCACGACACATTTCTAGAATAACTTTCATCAGGTACGCTCAAAGTCAAATGTAGTGTGCACGACACATTTCTAGAATAACCTTCATCAGGTACACTCAAAATCAAATGTAGTGTGCACAACACATTTCTAGAATAACCTTCATCAGGTATGCTCAAAGTCAAATGTAGTGTGCACGACCCATTTCTAGAATAACCTTCATCAGGTACGCTCAAAGTCAAATGTAGTGTGCACGACACATTTCTAGAATAACCTTCATCAGGTACACTCAAAATCAAATGTAGTGTGCACAACACATTTCTAGAATAACCTTCATCAGGTACACTCAAAATCAAATGTAGTGTGCACGACCCATTTCTAGAATAACCTTCATCAGGTACGCTCAAAGTCAAATGTAGTGTGCACGACACATTTCTAGAATAACCTTCATCAGGTACGCTCAAAGTCAAATGTAGTGTGCACGACACATTTCTAGAATAACCTTCATCAGGTACGCTCAAAGTCAAATGTAGTGTGCACGACACATTTCTAGAATAACTTTCATCAGGTATGCTCAAAGTCAAATGTAGTGTGCACGACCCATTTCTAGAATAACCTTCATCAGGTACGCTCAAAGTCAAATGTAGTATGCAAGACACATTTCTAGAATAACCTTCATCAGGTACACTCAAATTCAAATGTAGTGTGCACGACACATTTCTAGAATAACCTTCATCAGGTATGCTCAAAGTCAAATGTAGTGTGCACAATACATTTCTAGAATAACCTTCATCAGGTACACTCAAAGTCAAATGTAGTGTGCACGACACATTTCTAGAGTAACCTTCCATCAGGTACGCTCAAAGTCAAATGTAGTGTGCATGACACATTTCTAGAATAACCTTCATCAGGTACACTCAAAATCAAATATAGTGTGCACGACACATTTCTAGAATAACCTTCATCAGGTACGCTCAAAGTCAAATGTAGTGTGCACGACACATTTCTAGAATAACCTTCATCAGGTACGCTCAAAGTCAAATGTAGTGTGCACGACACATTTTTAGAATAACCATTATCAGGTACACTCAAAATCAAATGTAGTGTGCACGACACATTTCTAGAATAATCTTCATCAGGTACGCTCAAAGTCAAATGTAGTGTGCACGACACATTTCTAGAATAACTTTCATCAGGTACGCTCAAAGTCAAATGTAGTGTGCACGACACATTTCTAGAATAACCTTCATCAGGTACACTCAAAATCAAATGTAGTGTGCACAACACATTTCTAGAATAACCTTCATCAGGTATGCTCAAAGTCAAATGTAGTGTGCACGACCCATTTCTAGAATAACCTTCATCAGGTACGCTCAAAGTCAAATGTAGTGTGCACGACACATTTCTAGAATAACCTTCATCAGGTACACTCAAAATCAAATGTAGTGTGCACAACACATTTCTAGAATAACCTTCATCAGGTACACTCAAAATCAAATGTAGTGTGCACGACCCATTTCTAGAATAACCTTCATCAGGTACGCTCAAAGTCAAATGTAGTGTGCACGACACATTTCTAGAATAACCTTCATCAGGTACGCTCAAAGTCAAATGTAGTGTGCACGACACATTTCTAGAATAACCTTCATCAGGTACGCTCAAAGTCAAATGTAGTGTGCACGACACATTTCTAGAATAACTTTCATCAGGTATGCTCAAAGTCAAATGTAGTGTGCACGACCCATTTCTAGAATAACCTTCATCAGGTACGCTCAAAGTCAAATGTAGTATGCAAGACACATTTCTAGAATAACCTTCATCAGGTACACTCAAATTCAAATGTAGTGTGCACGACACATTTCTAGAATAACCTTCATCAGGTATGCTCAAAGTCAAATGTAGTGTGCACAATACATTTCTAGAATAACCTTCATCAGGTACACTCAAAGTCAAATGTAGTGTGCACGACACATTTCTAGAGTAACCTTCCATCAGGTACGCTCAAAGTCAAATGTAGTGTGCATGACACATTTCTAGAATAACCTTCATCAGGTACACTCAAAATCAAATATAGTGTGCACGACACATTTCTAGAATAACCTTCATCAGGTACACTCAAAGTCAAATGTAGTGTGCACGACCCATTTCTAGAAT
Organism: Bathymodiolus brooksi; assembly: GCA_963680875.1. Lineage (NCBI taxonomy): Eukaryota > Metazoa > Mollusca > Bivalvia > Mytilida > Modiolidae > Bathymodiolus > Bathymodiolus brooksi. Next base: position 16,350,404 of record OY804579.1, read on the forward strand.
AACCTTCATCAGGTACGCTCAAAATCAAATGTAGTGTGCAAGACACATTTCTAGAATAACCTTCATCAGGTACGCTCAAAGTCAAATGTAGTGTGCACGACACATTTCTAGAATAACCTTCATCAGGTACACTCAAAATCAAATGTAGTGTGCTCAACACATTTCTAGAATAACCTTCATCAGGTACACTCAAAATCAAATGTAGTGTGTATGACCCATTTCTAGAATAACATTCATCAGGTACGCTCAAAGTCAAATGTAGTGTGCACGACACATTTCTAGAATAACCTTCATCAGGTACACTCAAAGTCAAATGTAGTGTGCACGACACATTTCTAGAATAACCTTCATCAGGTACGCTCAAAGTCAAATGTAGTGTGCACGACACATTTCTAGAATAACCTTCATCAGGTACGCTGAAAATCAAATGTAGTGTGCACGACACATTTCTAGAATAACCTTCATCGGGTACGCTCAAAGTCAAATGTAGTGTGCACGACACATTTCTAGAATAACCTTCATCAGGTACGCTCAAAGTCAAATGTAGTGTGCACGACCCATTTCTAGAATAACCTTCATCAGGTACACTCAAATTCAAATGTAGTGTGCACGACACATTTCTAGAATAACCTTCATCAGGTATGCTCAAAGTCAAATGTAGTGTGCACAATACATTTCTAGAATAACCTTCATCAGGTACACTCAAAATCAAATGTAGTGTGCACAACACATTTCTAGAGTAACCTTCCATCAGGTACGCTCAAAGTCAAATGTAGTGTGCATGACACATTTTTAGAATAACCTTCATCAGGTACACTCAAAGTCAAATGTAGTGTGCACGACACATTTCTAGAATAACCTTCATCAGGTACACTCAAAATCAAATGTAGTGTGTATGACCCATTTCTAGAATAACATTCATCAGGTACGCTCAAAGTCAAATGTAGTGTGCACGACACATTTCTAGAATAACCTTCATCAGGTACGCTCAAAGTCAAATGTAGTGTGCACGACACATTTCTAGAATAACCTTCATCAGGTACGCTCAAAGTCAAATGTAGTGTGCACGACACATTTCTAGAATAACCTTCATCAGGTACGCTGAAAATCAAATGTAGTGTGCACGACACATTTCTAGAATAACCTTCATCGGGTACGCTCAAAGTCAAATGTAGTGTGCACGACACATTTCTAGAATAACCTTCATCAGGTACGCTCAAAGTCAAATGTAGTGTGCACGACCCATTTCTAGAATAACCTTCATCAGGTACACTCAAATTCAAATGTAGTGTGCACGACACATTTCTAGAATAACCTTCATCAGGTATGCTCAAAGTCAAATGTAGTGTGCACAATACATTTCTAGAATAACCTTCATCAGGTACACTCAAAGTCAAATGTAGTGTGCACGACACATTTCTAGAGTAACCTTCCATCAGGTACGCTCAAAGTCAAATGTAGTGTGCATGACACATTTTTAGAATAACCTTCATCAGGTACACTCAAAGTCAAATGTAGTGTGCACGACACATTTCTAGAATAACCTTCATCAGGTACGCTCAAAGTCAAATGTAGTGTGCACGACACATTTCTAGAATAACCTTCATCAGGTACACTCAAAATCAAATGTAGTGTGCACAACACATTTCTAGAATAACCTTCATCAGGTACACTCAAAATCAAATGTAGTGTGCACGACCCATTTCTAGAATAACCTTCATCAGGTACGCTCAAAGTCAAATGTAGTGTGCACGACACATTTCTAGAATAACCTTCATCAGGTACGCTCAAAGTCAAATGTAGTGTGCACGACCCATTTCTAGAATAACCTTCATCAGGTACACTCAAATTCAAATGTAGTGTGCACGACACATTTCTAGAATAACCTTCATCAGGTATGCTCAAAGTCAAATGTAGTGTGCACAATACATTTCTAGAATAACCTTCATCAGGTACACTCAAAGTCAAATGTAGTGTGCACGACACATTTCTAGAGTAACCTTCCATCAGGTACGCTCAAAGTCAAATGTAGTGTGCATGACACATTTTTAGAATAACCTTCATCAGGTACACTCAAAGTCAAATGTAGTGTGCACGACACATTTCTAGAATAACCTTCATCAGGTACACTCAAAATCAAATGTAGTGTGTATGACCCATTTCTAGAATAACATTCATCAGGTACGCTCAAAGTCAAATGTAGTGTGCACGACACATTTCTAGAATAACCTTCATCAGGTACGCTCAAAGTCAAATGTAGTGTGCACGACACATTTCTAGAATAACCTTCATCGGGTACGCTCAAAGTCAAATGTAGTGTGCACGACACATTTCTAGAATAACCTTCATCAGGTACGCTGAAAATCAAATGTAGTGTGCACGACACATTTCTAGAATAACCTTCATCGGGTACGCTCAAAGTCAAATGTAGTGTGCACGACACATTTCTAGAATAACCTTCATCAGGTACGCTCAAAGTCAAATGTAGTGTGCACGACCCATTTCTAGAATAACCTTCATCAGGTACACTCAAATTCAAATGTAGTGTGCATGACACATTTCTAGAATAACCTTCATCAGGTATGCTCAAAGTCAAATGTAGTGTGCACAATACATTTCTAGAATAACCTTCATCAGGTACACTCAAAGTCAAATGTAGTGTGCACGACACATTTCTAGAGTAACCTTCCATCAGGTACGCTCAAAGTCAAATGTAGTGTGCATGACACATTTTTAGAATAACCTTCATCAGGTACACTCAAAGTCAAATGTAGTGTGCACGACACATTTCTAGAATAACCTTCATCAGGTACGCTCAAAGTCAAATGTAGTGTGCACGACACATTTCTAGAATAACCTTCATCAGGTACACTCAAAATCAAATGTAGTGTGCACAACACATTTCTAGAATAACCTTCATCAGGTACACTCAAAATCAAATGTAGTGTGCACGACCCATTTCTAGAATAACCTTCATCAGGTACGCTCAAAGTCAAATGTAGTATGCAAGACACATTTCTAGAATAACCTTCATCAGGTACACTCAAATTCAAATGTAGTGTGCACGACACATTTCTAGAATAACCTTCATCAGGTATGCTCAAAGTCAAATGTAGTGTGCACAATACATTTCTAGAATAACCTTCATCAGGTACACTCAAAGTCAAATGTAGTGTGCACGACACATTTCTAGAGTAACCTTCCATCAGGTACGCTCAAAGTCAAATGTAGTGTGCATGACACATTTCTAGAATAACCTTCATCAGGTACACTCAAAATCAAATATAGTGTGCACGACACATTTCTAGAATAACCTTCATCAGGTACACTCAAAGTCAAATGTAGTGTGCACGACCCATTTCTAGAATAACCTTCATCAGGTACGCTCAAAATCAAATGTAGTGTGCAAGACACATTTCTAGAATAACCTTCATCAGGTACGCTCAAAGTCAAATGTAGTGTGCACGACACATTTCTAGAATAACCTTCATCAGGTACACTCAAAATCAAATGTAGTGTGCACAACACATTTCTAGAATAACCTTCATCAGGTACACTCAAAATCAAATGTAGTGTGTATGACCCATTTCTAGAATAACATTCATCAGGTACGCTCAAAGTCAAATGTAGTGTGCACGACACATTTCTAGAATAACCTTCATCAGGTACACTCAAAGTCAAATGTAGTGTGCACGACACATTTCTAGAATAACCTTCATCAGGTACGCTCAAATTCAAATGTAGTGTGCACGACACATTTCTAGAATAACCTTCATCAGGTACGCTGAAAATCAAATGTAGTGTGCACGACACATTTCTAGAATAACCTTCATCGGGTACGCTCAAAGTCAAATGTAGTGTGCACGACACATTTCTAGAATAACCTTCATCAGGTACGCTCAAAGTCAAATGTAGTGTGCACGACCCATTTCTAGAATAACCTTCATCAGGTACACTCAAATTCAAATGTAGTGTGCACGACACATTTCTAGAATAACCTTCATCAGGTATGCTCAAAGTCAAATGTAGTGTGCACAATACATTTCTAGAATAACCTTCATCAGGTACACTCAAAATCAAATGTAGTGTGCACGACACATTTCTAGAGTAACCTTCCATCAGGTACGCTCAAAGTCAAATGTAGTGTGCATGACACATTTTTAGAATAACCTTCATCAGGTACACTCAAAGTCAAATGTAGTGTGCACGACACATTTCTAGAATAACCTTCATCAGGTACACTCAAAATCAAATGTAGTGTGTATGACCCATTTCTAGAATAACATTCATCAGGTACGCTCAAAGTCAAATGTAGTGTGCACGACACATTTCTAGAATAACCTTCATCAGGTACGCTCAAAGTCAAATGTAGTGTGCACGACACATTTCTAGAATAACCTTCATCAGGTACGCTCAAAGTCAAATGTAGTGTGCACGACACATTTCTAGAATAACCTTCATCAGGTACGCTGAAAATCAAATGTAGTGTGCACGACACATTTCTAGAATAACCTTCATCGGGTACGCTCAAAGTCAAATGTAGTGTGCACGACACATTTCTAGAATAACCTTCATCAGGTACGCTCAAAGTCAAATGTAGTGTGCACGACCCATTTCTAGAATAACCTTCATCAGGTACACTCAAATTCAAATGTAGTGTGCACGACACATTTCTAGAATAACCTTCATCAGGTATGCTCAAAGTCAAATGTAGTGTGCACAATACATTTCTAGAATAACCTTCATCAGGTACACTCAAAGTCAAATGTAGTGTGCACGACACATTTCTAGAGTAACCTTCCATCAGGTACGCTCAAAGTCAAATGTAGTGTGCATGACACATTTTTAGAATAACCTTCATCAGGTACACTCAAAGTCAAATGTAGTGTGCACGACACATTTCTAGAATAACCTTCATCAGGTATGCTCAAAGTCAAATGTAGTGTGCACGACACATTTCTAGAATAACCTTCATCAGGTACACTCAAAATCAAATGTAGTGTGCACAACACATTTCTAGAATAACCTTCATCAGGTACACTCAAAATCAAATGTAGTGTGCACGACCCATTTCTAGAATAACCTTCATCAGGTACGCTCAAAGTCAAATGTAGTGTGCACGACACATTTCTAGAATAACCTTCATCAGGTACGCTCAAAGTCAAATGTAGTGTGCACGACCCATTTCTAGAATAACCTTCATCAGGTACACTCAAATTCAAATGTAGTGTGCACGACACATTTCTAGAATAACCTTCATCAGGTATGCTCAAAGTCAAATGTAGTGTGCACAATACATTTCTAGAATAACCTTCATCAGGTACACTCAAAGTCAAATGTAGTGTGCACGACACATTTCTAGAGTAACCTTCCATCAGGTACGCTCAAAGTCAAATGTAGTGTGCATGACACATTTTTAGAATAACCTTCATCAGGTACACTCAAAGTCAAATGTAGTGTGCACGACACATTTCTAGAATAACCTTCATCAGGTACACTCAAAATCAAATGTAGTGTGTATGACCCATTTCTAGAATAACATTCATCAGGTACGCTCAAAGTCAAATGTAGTGTGCACGACACATTTCTAGAATAACCTTCATCAGGTACGCTCAAAGTCAAATGTAGTGTGCACGACACATTTCTAGAATAACCTTCATCAGGTACGCTCAAAGTCAAATGTAGTGTGCACGACACATTTCTAGAATAACCTTCATCAGGTACGCTGAAAATCAAATGTAGTGTGCACGACACATTTCTAGAATAACCTTCATCGGGTACGCTCAAAGTCAAATGTAGTGTGCACGACACATTTCTAGAATAACCTTCATCAGGTACGCTCAAAGTCAAATGTAGTGTGCACGACCCATTTCTAGAATAACCTTCATCAGGTACACTCAAATTCAAATGTAGTGTGCACGACACATTTCTAGAATAACCTTCATCAGGTATGCTCAAAGTCAAATGTAGTGTGCACAATACATTTCTAGAATAACCTTCATCAGGTACACTCAAAGTCAAATGTAGTGTGCACGACACATTTCTAGAGTAACCTTCCATCAGGTACGCTCAAAGTCAAATGTAGTGTGCATGACACATTTTTAGAATAACCTTCATCAGGTACACTCAAAGTCAAATGTAGTGTGCACGACACATTTCTAGAATAACCTTCATCAGGTACGCTCAAAGTCAAATGTAGTGTGCACGACACATTTCTAGAATAACCTTCATCAGGTACACTCAAAATCAAATGTAGTGTGCACAACACATTTCTAGAATAACCTTCATCAGGTACACTCAAAATCAAATGTAGTGTGCACGACCCATTTCTAGAATAACCTTCATCAGGTACGCTCAAAGTCAAATGTAGTGTGCACGACACATTTCTAGAATAACCTTCATCAGGTACGCTCAAAGTCAAATGTAGTGTGCACGACCCATTTCTAGAATAACCTTCATCAGGTACACTCAAATTCAAATGTAGTGTGCACGACACATTTCTAGAATAACCTTCATCAGGTATGCTCAAAGTCAAATGTAGTGTGCACAATACATTTCTAGAATAACCTTCATCAGGTACACTCAAAGTCAAATGTAGTGTGCACGACACATTTCTAGAGTAACCTTCCATCAGGTACGCTCAAAGTCAAATGTAGTGTGCATGACACATTTTTAGAATAACCTTCATCAGGTACACTCAAAGTCAAATGTAGTGTGCACGACACATTTCTAGAATAACCTTCATCAGGTACACTCAAAATCAAATGTAGTGTGTATGACCCATTTCTAGAATAACATTCATCAGGTACGCTCAAAGTCAAATGTAGTGTGCACGACACATTTCTAGAATAACCTTCATCAGGTACGCTCAAAGTCAAATGTAGTGTGCACGACACATTTCTAGAATAACCTTCATCAGGTACGCTCAAAGTCAAATGTAGTGTGCACGACACATTTCTAGAATAACCTTCATCAGGTACGCTGAAAATCAAATGTAGTGTGCACGACACATTTCTAGAATAACCTTCATCGGGTACGCTCAAAGTCAAATGTAGTGTGCACGACACATTTCTAGAATAACCTTCATCAGGTACGCTCAAAGTCAAATGTAGTGTGCACGACCCATTTCTAGAATAACCTTCATCAGGTACACTCAAATTCAAATGTAGTGTGCACGACACATTTCTAGAATAACCTTCATCAGGTATGCTCAAAGTCAAATGTAGTGTGCACAATACATTTCTAGAATAACCTTCATCAGGTACACTCAAAGTCAAATGTAGTGTGCACGACACATTTCTAGAGTAACCTTCCATCAGGTACGCTCAAAGTCAAATGTAGTGTGCATGACACATTTTTAGAATAACCTTCATCAGGTACACTCAAAGTCAAATGTAGTGTGCACGACACATTTCTAGAATAACCTTCATCAGGTACGCTCAAAGTCAAATGTAGTGTGCACGACACATTTCTAGAATAACCTTCATCAGGTACACTCAAAATCAAATGTAGTGTGCACAACACATTTCTAGAATAACCTTCATCAGGTACACTCAAAATCAAATGTAGTGTGCACGACCCATTTCTAGAATAACCTTCATCAGGTACGCTCAAAGTCAAATGTAGTGTGCACGACACATTTCTAGAATAACCTTCATCAGGTACGCTCAAAGTCAAATGTAGTGTGCACGACCCATTTCTAGAATAACCTTCATCAGGTACACTCAAATTCAAATGTAGTGTGCACGACACATTTCTAGAATAACCTTCATCAGGTATGCTCAAAGTCAAATGTAGTGTGCACAATACATTTCTAGAATAACCTTCATCAGGTACACTCAAAGTCAAATGTAGTGTGCACGACACATTTCTAGAGTAACCTTCCATCAGGTACGCTCAAAGTCAAATGTAGTGTGCATGACACATTTTTAGAATAACCTTCATCAGGTACACTCAAAGTCAAATGTAGTGTGCACGACACATTTCTAGAATAACCTTCATCAGGTACACTCAAAATCAAATGTAGTGTGTATGACCCATTTCTAGAATAACATTCATAAGGTACGCTCAAAGTCAAATGTAGTGTGCACGACACATTTCTAGAATAACCTTCATCAGGTACGCTCAAAGTCAAATGTAGTGTGCACGACACATTTCTAGAATAACCTTCATCAGGTACGCTCAAAGTCAAATGTAGTGTGCACGACACATTTCTAGAATAACCTTCATCAGGTACGCTCAAAGTCAAATGTAGTGTGCACGACACATTTCTAGAATAACCTTCATCAGGTACGCTCAAAGTCAAATGTAGTGTGCACGACACATTTCTAGAATAACCTTCATCAGGTACGCTGAAAATCAAATGTAGTGTGCACGACACATTTCTAGAATAACCTTCATCGGGTACGCTCAAAGTCAAATGTAGTGTGCACGACACATTTCTAGAATAACCTTCATCAGGTACGCTCAAAGTCAAATGTAGTGTGCACGACCCATTTCTAGAATAACCTTCATCAGGTACACTCAAATTCAAATGTAGTGTGCACGACACATTTCTAGAATAACCTTCATCAGGTATGCTCAAAGTCAAATGTAGTGTGCACAATACATTTCTAGAATAACCTTCATCAGGTACACTCAAAGTCAAATGTAGTGTGCACGACACATTTCTAGAGTAACCTTCCATCAGGTACGCTCAAAGTCAAATGTAGTGTGCATGACACATTTTTAGAATAACCTTCATCAGGTACACTCAAAGTCAAATGTAGTGTGCACGACACATTTCTAGAATAACCTTCATCAGGTACGCTCAAAGTCAAATGTAGTGTGCACGACACATTTCTAGAATAACCTTCATCAGGTACACTCAAAATCAAATGTAGTGTGCACAACACATTTCTAGAATAACCTTCATCAGGTACACTCAAAATCAAATGTAGTGTGCACGACCCATTTCTAGAATAACCTTCATCAGGTACGCTCAAAGTCAAATGTAGTGTGCACGACACATTTCTAGAATAACCTTCATCAGGTACGCTCAAAGTCAAATGTAGTGTGCACGACCCATTTCTAGAATAACCTTCATCAGGTACACTCAAATTCAAATGTAGTGTGCACGACACATTTCTAGAATAACCTTCATCAGGTATGCTCAAAGTCAAATGTAGTGTGCACAATACATTTCTAGAATAACCTTCATCAGGTACACTCAAAGTCAAATGTAGTGTGCACGACACATTTCTAGAGTAACCTTCCATCAGGTACGCTCAAAGTCAAATGTAGTGTGCATGACACATTTTTAGAATAACCTTCATCAGGTACACTCAAAGTCAAATGTAGTGTGCACGACACATTTCTAGAATAACCTTCATCAGGTACACTCAAAATCAAATGTAGTGTGTATGACCCATTTCTAGAATAACATTCATAAGGTACGCTCAAAGTCAAATGTAGTGTGCACGACACATTTCTAGAATAACCTTCATCAGGTACGCTCAAAGTCAAATGTAGTGTGCACGACACATTTCTAGAATAACCTTCATCAGGTACGCTCAAAGTCAAATGTAGTGTGCACGACACATTTCTAGAATAACCTTCATCAGGTACGCTCAAAGTCAAATGTAGTGTGCACGACACATTTCTAGAATAACCTTCATCAGGTACACTCAAAATCAAATGTAGTGTGCACCACACATTTCTAGAATAACCTTCATCAGGTACACTCAAAATCAAATGTAGTGTGCACGACCCATTTCTAGAATAACCTTCATCAGGTACGCTCAAAGTCAAATGTAGTGTGCACGACACATTTCTAGAATAACCTTCATCAGGTACACTCAAAGTCAAATGTAGTGTGCACGACACATTTCTAGAATAACCTTCATCAGGTACGCTCAAAGTCAAATGTAGTGTGCGCGACACATTTCTAGAATAACTTTCATCAGGTATGCTCAAAGTCAAATGTAGTGTGCACGACCCATTTCTAGAATAACCTTCATCAGGTACGCTCAAAGTCAAATGTAGTGTGCAAGACACATTTCTAGAATAACCTTCATCAGGTACACTCAAAGTCAAATGTAGTGTGCACGACACATTTCTAGAATAACCTTCATCAGGTACACTCAAATTCAAATGTAGTGTGCACGACACATTTCTAGAATAACCTTCATCAGGTATGCTCAAAGTCAAATGTAGTGTGCACAATACATTTCTAGAATAACCTTCATCAGGTACACTCAAAGTCAAATGTAGTGTGCACGACACATTTCTAGAGTAACCTTCCATCAGGTACGCTCAAAGTCAAATGTAGTGTGCATGACACATTTCTAGAATAACCTTCATCAGGTACACTCAAAATCAAATATAGTGTGCACGACACATTTCTAGAATAACCTTCATCAGGTACACTCAAAGTCAAATGTAGTGTGCACGACCCATTTCTAGAATAACCTTCATCAGGTACGCTCAAAATCAAATGTAGTGTGCAAGACACATTTCTAGAATAACCTTCATCAGGTATGCTCAAAGTCAAATGTAGTGTGCACGACACATTTCTAGAATAACCTTCATCAGGTACACTAAAAATCAAATGTAGTGTGCACGACACATTTCTAGAATAACCTTCATCGGGTACGCTCAAAGTCAAATGTAGTGTGCACGACACATTTCTAGAATAACCTTCATCAGGTACGCTCAAAGTCAAATGTAGTGTGCACGACCCATTTCTAGAATAACCTTCATCAGGTACACTCAAATTCAAATGTAGTGTGCACGACACATTTCTAGAATAACCTTCATCAGGTATGCTCAAAGTCAAATGTAGTGTGCACAATACATTTCTAGAATAACCTTCATCAGGTACACTCAAAGTCAAATGTAGTGTGCACGACACATTTCTAGAGTAACCTTCCATCAGGTACGCTCAAAGTCAAATGTAGTGTGCATGACACATTTTTAGAATAACCTTCATCAGGTACACTCAAAGTCAAATGTAGTGTGCACGACACATTTCTAGAATAACCTTCATCAGGTACGCTCAAAGTCAAATGTAGTGTGCACGACACATTTCTAGAATAACCTTCATCAGGTACACTCAAAATCAAATGTAGTGTGCACAACACATTTCTAGAATAACCTTCATCAGGTACACTCAAAATCAAATGTAGTGTGCACGACCCATTTCTAGAATAACCTTCATCAGGTACGCTCAAAGTCAAATGTAGTGTGCACGACACATTTCTAGAATAACCTTCATCAGGTACGCTCAAAGTCAAATGTAGTGTGCACGACCCATTTCTAGAATAACCTTCATCAGGTACACTCAAATTCAAATGTAGTGTGCACGACACATTTCTAGAATAACCTTCATCAGGTATGCTCAAAGTCAAATGTAGTGTGCACAATACATTTCTAGAATAACCTTCATCAGGTACACTCAAAGTCAAATGTAGTGTGCACGACACATTTCTAGAGTAACCTTCCATCAGGTACGCTCAAAGTCAAATGTAGTGTGCATGACACATTTTTAGAATAACCTTCATCAGGTACACTCAAAGTCAAATGTAGTGTGCACGACACATTTCTAGAATAACCTTCATCAGGTACACTCAAAATCAAATGTAGTGTGTATGACCCATTTCTAGAATAACATTCATAAGGTACGCTCAAAGTCAAATGTAGTGTGCACGACACATTTCTAGAATAACCTTCATCAGGTACGCTCAAAGTCAAATGTAGTGTGCACGACACATTTCTAGAATAACCTTCATCAGGTACGCTCAAAGTCAAATGTAGTGTGCACGACACATTTCTAGAATAACCTTCATCAGGTACGCTCAAAGTCAAATGTAGTGTGCACGACACATTTCTAGAATAACCTTCATCAGGTACACTCAAAATCAAATGTAGTGTGCACCACACATTTCTAGAATAACCTTCATCAGGTACACTCAAAATCAAATGTAGTGTGCACGACCCATTTCTAGAATAACCTTCATCAGGTACGCTCAAAGTCAAATGTAGTGTGCACGACACATTTCTAGAATAACCTTCATCAGGTACACTCAAAGTCAAATGTAGTGTGCACGACACATTTCTAGAATAACCTTCATCAGGTACGCTCAAAGTCAAATGTAGTGTGCGCGACACATTTCTAGAATAACTTTCATCAGGTATGCTCAAAGTCAAATGTAGTGTGCACGACCCATTTCTAGAATAACCTTCATCAGGTACGCTCAAAGTCAAATGTAGTGTGCAAGACACATTTCTAGAATAACCTTCATCAGGTACACTCAAAGTCAAATGTAGTGTGCACGACACATTTCTAGAATAACCTTCATCAGGTACACTCAAATTCAAATGTAGTGTGCACGACACATTTCTAGAATAACCTTCATCAGGTATGCTCAAAGTCAAATGTAGTGTGCACAATACATTTCTAGAATAACCTTCATCAGGTACACTCAAAGTCAAATGTAGTGTGCACGACACATTTCTAGAGTAACCTTCCATCAGGTACGCTCAAAGTCAAATGTAGTGTGCATGACACATTTCTAGAATAACCTTCATCAGGTACACTCAAAATCAAATATAGTGTGCACGACACATTTCTAGAATAACCTTCATCAGGTACACTCAAAGTCAAATGTAGTGTGCACGACACATTTCTAGAGTAACCTTCCATCAGGTACGCTCAAAGTCAAATGTAGTGTGCATGACACATTTCTAGAATAACCTTCATCAGGTACACTCAAAATCAAATATAGTGTGCACGACACATTTCTAGAATAACCTTCATCAGGTACACTCAAAGTCAAATGTAGTGTGCACGACCCATTTCTAGAATAACCTTCATCAGGTACGCTCAAAATCAAATGTAGTGTGCAAGACACATTTCTAGAATAACCTTCATCAGGTATGCTCAAAGTCAAATGTAGTGTGCACGACACATTTCTAGAATAACCTTCATCAGGTACACTAAAAATCAAATGTAGTGTGCACAACACATTTCTAGAATAACCTTCATCAGGTACACTCAAAATCAAATGTAGTGTGTATGACCCATTTCTAGAATAACCTTCATCAGGTACGCTCAAAGTCAAATGTAGTGTGCACGACACATTTCTAGAATAACCTTCATCAGGTACGCTCAAAATCAAATGTAGTGTGCACGACACATTTCTAGAATAACCTTCATCGGGTACGCTCAAAGTCAAATGTAGTGTGCACGACACATTTCTAGAATAACCTTCATCAGGTACGCTCAAAGTCAAATGTAGTGTGCACGACCCATTTCTAGAATAACCTTCATCAGGTACACTCAAATTCAAATGTAGTGTGCACGACACATTTCTAGAATAACCTTCATCAGGTACACTCAAAATCAAATGTAGTGTGCACAACACATTTCTAGAATAACCTTCATCAGGTACACTCAAAATCAAATGTAGTGTGCACGACCCATTTCTAGAATAACCTTCATCAGGTACGCTCAAAGTCAAATGTAGTGTGCACGACCCATTTCTAGAATAACCTTCATCAGGTACGCTCAAAGTCAAATGTAGTGTGCACGACCCATTTCTAGAATAACCTTCATCAGGTACGCTCAAAGTCAAATGTAGTGTGCAAGACACATTTCTAGAATAACCTTCATCAGGTACACTCAAAGTCAAATGTAGTGTGCACGACACATTTCTAGAATAACCTTCATCAGGTACACTCAAATTCAAATGTAGTGTGCACGACACATTTCTAGAATAACCTTCATCAGGTATGCTCAAAGTCAAATGTAGTGTGCACAATACATTTCTAGAATAACCTTCATCAGGTACACTCAAAGTCAAATGTAGTGTGCACGACCCATTTCTAGAATAACCTTCATCAGGTACGCTCAAAATCAAATGTAGTGTGCAAGACACATTTCTAGAATAACCTTCATCAGGTACGCTCAAAGTCAAATGTAGTGTGCACGACACATTTCTAGAATAACCTTCATCAGGTACACTCAAAATCAAATGTAGTGTGCACAACACATTTCTAGAATAACCTTCATCAGGTACACTCAAAATCAAATGTAGTGTGTACGACCCATTTCTAGAATAACCTTCATCAGGTACGCTCAAAGTCAAATGTAGTGTGCACGACACATTTCTAGAATAATCTTCATCAGGTACGCTCAAAGTCAAATGTAGTGTGCACGACCCATTTCTAGAATAACCTTCATCAGGTACGCTCAAAATCAAATGTAGTGTGCACGACACATTTCTAGAATAACCTTCATCAGGTATGCTCAAAGTCAAATGTAGTGTGCACGACCCATTTCTAGAATAACCTTCATCAGGTACGCTCAAAGTCAAATGTAGTGTGCACGACACATTTCTAGAATAACCTTCATCAGGTACGCTCAAAATCAAATGTAGTGTGCACGACACATTTCTAGAATAACCATCAGGTACGCTCAAAATCAAATGTAGTGTGCACAATACATTTCTAGAATAACCTTCATCAGGTACACTCAAAGTCAAATGTAGTGTGCACGACCCATTTCTAGAATAACCTTCATCAGGTACGCTCAAAATCAAATGTAGTGTGCAAGACCCATTTCTAGAATAACCTTCATCAGGTACGCTCAAAGTCAAATGTAGTGTGCACGACCCATTTCTAGAATAACCTTCATCAGGTACACTCAAAATCAAATGTAGTGTGCACAACACATTTCTAGAATAACCTTCATCAGGTACACTCAAAATCAAATGTAGTGTGTACGACCCATTTCTAGAATAACCTTCATCAGGTACGCTCAAAGTCAAATGTAGTGTGCACGACACATTTCTAGAATAATCTTCATCAGGTACGCTCAAAGTCAAATGTAGTGTGCACGACACATTTCTAGAATAACCTTCATCAGGTACGCTCAAAGTCAAATGTAGTGTGCACGACACATTTCTAGAATAACCTTCATCAGGTACACTCAAAATCAAATGTAGTGTGCACAACACATTTCTAGAATAACCTTCATCAGGTATGCTCAAAGTCAAATGTAGTGTGCACGACCCATTTCTAGAATAACCTTCATCAGGTACGCTCAAAGTCAAATGTAGTGTGCACGACACATTTCTAGAATAACCTTCATCAGGTACACTCAAAATCAAATGTAGTGTGCACAACACATTTCTAGAATAACCTTCATCAGGTACACTCAAAATCAAATGTAGTGTGCACGACCCATTTCTAGAATAACCTTCCATCAGGTACGCTCAAAGTCAAATGTAGTGTGCACGACACATTTCTAGAATAACCTTCATCAGGTACGCTCAAAGACAAATGTAGTGTGCACGACACATTTCTAGAATAACCTTCATCAGGTACGCTCAAAGTCAAATGTAGTGTGCACGACACATTTCTAGAATAACTTTCATCAGGTATGCTCAAAGTCAAATGTAGTGTGCACGACCCATTTCTAGAATATCCTTCATCAGGTACGCTCAAAGTCAAATGTAGTGTGCAAGACACATTTCTAGAATAACCTTCATCAGGTACACTCAAAGTCAAATGTAGTGTGCACGACACATTTCTAGAATAACCTTCATCAGGTACACTCAAATTCAAATGTAGTGTGCACGACACATTTCTAGAATAACCTTCATCAGGTATGCTCAAAGTCAAATGTAGTGTGCACAATACATTTCTAGAATAACCTTCATCAGGTACACTCAAAATCAAATGTAGTGTGTACGACCCATTTCTAGAATAACCTTCATCAGGTACGCTCAAAGTCAAATGTAGTGTGCACGACACATTTCTAGAATAATCTTCATCAGGTACGCTCAAAGTCAAATGTAGTGTGCACGACACATTTCTAGAATAACCTTCATCAGGTACGCTCAAAGTCAAATGTAGTGTGCACGACACATTTCTAGAATAACCTTCATCAGGTACGCTCAAAATCAAATGTAGTGTGCACGACACATTTCTAGAATAACCTTCATCAGGTACGCTCAAAATCAAATGTAGTGTGCACGACACATTTCTAGAATAACCTTCATCGGGTACGCTCAAAGTCAAATGTAGTGTGCACGACACATTTCTAGAATAAATTCAAATGTAGTGTGCACAATACATTTCTAGAATAACCTTCATCAGGTACACTCAAAATCAAATGTAGTGTGCACGACACATTTCTAGAGTAACCTTCCATCAGGTACGCTCAAAGTCAAATGTAGTGTGCACGACACATTTCTAGAATAATCTTCATCAGGTACGCTCAAAGTCAAATGTAGTGTGCACGACACATTTCTAGAATAACCTTCATCAGGTACGCTCAAAGTCAAATGTAGTGTGCACGACACATTTCTAGAATAACCTTCATCAGGTACGCTCAAAATCAAATGTAGTGTGCACGACACATTTCTAGAATAACCTTCATCAGGTATGCTCAAAGTCAAATGTAGTGTGCACGACACATTTCTAGAATAACCTTCATCAGGTACGCTCAAAGTCAAATGTAGTGTGCACGACACATTTCTAGAATAACCTTCATCTGGTACGCTCAAAATCAAATGTAGTGTGCACGACACATTTCTAGAATAACCTTCATCGGGTACGCTCAAAGTCAAATGTAGTGTGCACGACACATTTCTAGAATAACCTTCATCAGGTACGCTCAAAGTCAAATGTAGTGTGCACGACCCATTTCTAGAATAACCTTCATCACGTACACTCAAATTCAAATGTAGTGTGCACGACACATTTCTAGAATAACCTTCATCAGGTATGCTCAAAGTCAAATGTAGTGTGCACAATACATTTCTAGAATAACCTTCATCAGGTACACTCAAAGTCAAATGTAGTGTGCACGACACATTTCTAGAGTAACCTTCCATCAGGT
The DNA here is from genome assembly GCA_963680875.1 of Bathymodiolus brooksi. Lineage (NCBI taxonomy): Eukaryota > Metazoa > Mollusca > Bivalvia > Mytilida > Modiolidae > Bathymodiolus > Bathymodiolus brooksi. The sequence goes on from OY804579.1 coordinate 16,367,289, forward strand.
ACGCTCAAAGTCAAATGTAGTGTGCATGACACATTTCTAGAATAACCTTCATCAGGTACACTCAAAATCAAATATAGTGTGCACGACACATTTCTAGAATAACCTTCATCAGGTACACTCAAAGTCAAATGTAGTGTGCATGACCCATTTCTAGAATAACCTTCATCAGGTACGCTCAAATTCAAATGTAGTGTGCAAGACACATTTCTAGAATAACCTTCATCAGGTACGCTCAAAGTCAAATGTAGTGTGCACGACACATTTCTAGAATAACCTTCATCAGGTACACTCAAAATCAAATGTAGTGTGCACAACACATTTCTAGAATAACCTTCATCAGGTACACTCAAAATCAAATGTAGTGTGCACGACCGATTTCTAGAATAACCTTCATCAAAGTCAAATGTAGTGTGCACGACACATTTCTAGAATAACCTTCATCAGGTACGCTCAAAGTCAAATGTACTGTGCACGACACATTTCTAGAATAACCTTCATCAGGTACGCTCAAAGTCAAATGTAGTGTGCACGACACATTTCTAGAATAACCTTCATCAGGTACGCTCAAAATCAAATGTAGTGTGCACGACACATTTCTAGAATAACCTTCATCGGGTACGCTCAAAGTCAAATGTAGTGTGCACGACACATTTCTAGAATAACCTTCATCAGGTACGCTCAAGTCAAATGTAGTGTGCACGACACATTTCTAGAATAACCTTCATCAGGTACGCTCAAAGTCAAATGTAGTGTGCTCGACACATTTCTAGAATAACCTTCATCAGGTACGCTCAAAGTCAAATGTAGTGTGCACGACCCATTTCTAGAATAACCTTCATCAGGTACGCTCAAAGTCAAATGTAGTGTGCACGACCCATTTCTAGAATAACCTTCATCAGGTACACTCAAAATCAAATGTAGTGTGCACAACACATTTCTAGAATAACCTTCATCAGGTACACTCAAAATCAAATGTAGTGTGTATGACCCATTTCTAGAATAACCTTCATCAGGTACGCTCAAAGTCAAATGTAGTGTGCACGACACATTTCTAGAATAACCTTCATCAGGTACGCTCAAAGTCAAATGTAGTGTGCACGACACATTTCTAGAATAACCTTCATCAGGTACGCTCAAAGTCAAATGTAGTGTGCACGAAACATTTCTAGAATAACCTTCATCAGGTACGCTCAAAATCAAATGTAGTGTGCACGACACATTTCTAGAATAACCTTCATCGGGTACGCTCAAAGTCAAATGTAGTGTGCACGACACATTTCTAGAATAACCTTCATCAGGTACGCTCAAAGTCAAATGTAGTGTGTACGACCCATTTCTAGAATAACCTTCATCAGGTACACTCAAATTCAAATGTAGTGTGCACAATACATTTCTAGAATAACCTTCATCAGGTACACTCAAAGTCAAATGTAGTGTGCACGACACATTTCTAGAGTAACCTTCATCAGGTACACTCAAAATCAAATATAGTGTGCACGACACATTTCTAGAATAACCTTCATCAGGTACGCTCAAAATCAAATGTAGTGTGCACAATACATTTCTAGAATAACCTTCATCAGGTACACTCAAAGTCAAATGTAGTGTGCACGACCCATTTCTAGAATAACCTTCATCCGGTACGCTCAAAATCAAATGTAGTGTGCAAGACACATTTCTAGAATAACCTTCATCAGGTACGCTCAAAGTCAAATGTAGTGTGCACGACACATTTCTAGAATAACCTTCATCAGGTACACTCAAAATCAAATGTAGTGTGCACAACACATTTCTAGAATAACCTTCATCAGGTACACTCAAAATCAAATGTAGTGTGTACGACCCATTTCTAGAATAACCTTCATCAGGTACGCTCAAAGTCAAATGTAGTGTGCACGACACATTTCGAGAATAATCTTCATCAGGTATGCTCAAAGTCAAATGTAGTGTGCACGACACATTTCTAGAATAACCTTCATCAGGTACGCTCAAAGTCAAATGTAGTGTGCACGACACATTTCTAGAATAACCTTCATCAGGTACGCTCAAAATCAAATGTAGTGTGCACGACACATTTCTAGAATAACCTTCATCAGGTATGCTCAAAGTCAAATGTAGTGTGCACGACACATTTCTAGAATAACCTTCATCAGGTACGCTCAAAGTCAAATGTAGTGTGCACGACACATTTCTAGAATAACCTTCATCTGGTACGCTCAAAATCAAATGTAGTGTGCACGACACATTTCTAGAATAACCTTCATCAGGTACGCTCAAAGTCAAATGTAGTGTGCACGACACATTTCTAGAATAACCTTCATCAGGTACGCTCAAAGTCAAATGTAGTGTGCACGACCCATTTCTAGAATAACCTTCATCAGGTACACTCAAATTCAAATGTAGTGTGCACGACACATTTCTAGAATAACCTTCATCAGGTATGCTCAAAGTCAAATGTAGTGTGCACAATACATTTCTAGAATAACCTTCATCAGGTACACTCAAAGTCAAATGTAGTGTGCACGACACATTTCTAGAGTAACCTTCCATCAGGTACGCTCAAAGTCAAATGTAGTGTGCATGACACATTTCTAGAATAACCTTCATCAGGTACACTCAAAATCAAATATAGTGTGCACGACACATTTCTAGAATAACCTTCATCAGGTACACTCAAAGTCAAATGTAGTGTGCATGACCCATTTCTAGAATAACCTTCATCAGGTACGCTCAAAGTCAAATGTAGTGTGCAAGACACATTTCTAGAATAACCTTCATCAGGTACGCTCAAAGTCAAATGTAGTGTGCACGACATATTTCTAGAATAACCTTCATCAGGTACACTCAAAATCAAATGTAGTGTGCACAACACATTTCTAGAATAACCTTCATCAGGTACACTCAAAATCAAATGTAGTGTGCACGACCCATTTCTAGAATAACCTTCATCAGGTACGCTCAAAGTCAAATGTAGTGTGCACGACACATTTCTAGAATAACCTTCATCAGGTACGCTCAAAGTCAAATGTACTGTGCACGACACATTTCTAGAATAACCTTCATCAGGTACGCTCAAAGTCAAATGTAGTGTGCACGACACATTTCTAGAATAACCTTCATCAGGTACGCTCAAAATCAAATGTAGTGTGCACGACACATTTCTAGAATAACCTTCATCGGGTACGCTCAAAGTCAAATGAAGTGTGCACGACACATTTCTAGAATAACCTTCATCAGGTACACTCAAAGTCAAATGTAGTGTGCACGACACATTTCTAGAATAACCTTCATCAGGTACGCTCAAAGTCAAATGTAGTGTGCTCGGCACATTTCTAGAATAACCTTCATCAGGTACGCTCAAAGTCAAATGTAGTGTGCACGACCCATTTCTAGAATAACCTTCATCAGGTACGCTCAAAGTCAAATGTAGTGTGCACGACACATTTCTAGAATAACCTTCATCAGGTACACTCAAAATCAAATGTAGTGTGCACAACACATTTCTAGAATAACCTTCATCAGGTACACTCAAAATCAAATGTAGTGTGTATGACCCATTTCTAGAATAACCTTCATCAGGTACGCTCAAAGTCAAATGTAGTGTGCACGACACATTTCTAGAATAACCTTCATCAGGTACGCTCAAAGTCAAATGTAGTGTGCACGACACATTTCTAGAATAACCTTCATCAGGTACGCTCAAAGTCAAATGTAGTGTGCACGAAACATTTCTAGAATAACCTTCATCAGGTACGCTCAAAATCAAATGTAGTGTGCACGACACATTTCTAGAATAACCTTCATCGGGTACGCTCAAAGTCAAATGTAGTGTGCACGACACATTTCTAGAATAACCTTCATCAGGTACGCTCAAAGTCAAATGTAGTGTGTACGACCCATTTCTAGAATAACCTTCATCAGGTACACTCAAATTCAAATGTAGTGTGCACGACACATTTCTAGAATAACCTTCATCAGGTATGCTCAAAGTCAAATGTAGTGTGCACGACACATTTCTAGAGTAACCTTCCATCAGGTACGCTCAAAGTCAAATGTAGTGTGCATGACACATTTTTAGAATAACCTTCATCAGGTACACTCAAAGTCAAATGTAGTGTGCACGACACATTTCTAGAATAACCTTCATCAGGTACGCTCAAAGTCAAATGTAGTGTGCACGACACATTTCTAGAATAACCTTCATCAGGTACGCTCAAAGTCAAATGTAGTGTGCACGACACATTTCTAGAATAACCTTCATCAGGTACGCTCAAAGTCAAATGTAGTGTGCACGACACATTTCTAGAATAACCTTCATCAGGTACACTCAAAATCAAATGTAGTGTGCACGACCCATTTCTAGAATAACCTTCATCAGGTACGCTCAAAGTCAAATGTAGTGTGCACGACACATTTCTAGAATAACCTTCATCAGGTACGCTCAAAGTCAAATGTAGTGTGCACGACACATTTCTAGAATAATCTTCATCAGGTATGCTCAAAGTCAAATGTAGTGTGCACGACACATTTCTAGAATAACCTTCATCAGGTACGCTCAAAGTCAAATGTAGTGTGCACGACACATTTCTAGAATAACCTTCATCGGGTACGCTCAAAGTCAAATGTAGTGTGCACGACACATTTCTAGAATAACCTTCATCAGGTACGCTCAAAGTCAAATGTAGTGTGCACGACCCATTTCTAGAATAACCTTCATCAGGTACACTCAAATTCAAATGTAGTGTGCACGACACATTTCTAGAATAACCTTCATCAGGTATGCTCAAAGTCAAATGTAGTGTGCACAATACATTTCTAGAATAACCTTCATCAGATACACTCAAAGTCAAATGTAGTGTGCACGACACATTTCTAGAATAACCTTCATCAGGTACGCTCAAAGTCAAATGTAGTGTGCACGACACATTTCTAGAATAACCTTCATCAGGTACGCTCAAAGTCAAATGTAGTGTGCACGACACATTTCTAGAATAACCTTCATCAGGTACACTCAAAATCAAATGTAGTGTGCACGACCCATTTCTAGAATAACCTTCATCAGGTACGCTCAAAGTCAAATGTAGTGTGCACAATACATTTCTAGAATAACCTTCATCAGGTACGCTCAAAGTCAAATGTAGTGTGCACGACACATTTCTAGAATAATCTTCATCAGGTATGCTCAAAGTCAAATGTAGTGTGCACGACACATTTCTAGAATAACCTTCATCAGGTACGCTCAAAGTCAAATGTAGTGTGCACGACACATTTCTAGAATAACCTTCATCGGGTACGCTAAAAGTCAAATGTAGTGTGCACGACACATTTCTAGAATAACCTTCATCAGGTACGCTCAAAGTCAAATGTAGTGTGCACGACCCATTTCTAGAATAACCTTCATCAGGTACACTCAAATTCAAATGTAGTGTGCACGACACATTTCTAGAATAACCTTCATCAGGTATGCTCAAAGTCAAATGTAGTGTGCACAATACATTTCTAGAATAACCTTCATCAGGTACACTCAAAGTCAAATGTAGTGTGCACGACACATTTCTAGAGTAACCTTCCATCAGGTACGCTCAAAGTCAAATGTAGTGTGCATGACACATTTCTAGAATAACCTTCATCAGGTACACTCAAAATCAAATATAGTGTGCACGACACATTTCTAGAATAACCTTCATCAGGTACACTCAAAGTCAAATGTAGTGTGCATGACCCATTTCTAGAATAACCTTCATCACGTACGCTCAAAGTCAAATGTAGTGTGCAAGACACATTTCTAGAATAACCTTCATCAGGTACGCTCAAAGTCAAATGTAGTGTGCACGACATATTTCTAGAATAACCTTCATCAGGTACACTCAAAATCAAATGTAGTGTGCACAACACATTTCTAGAATAACCTTCATCAGGTACACTCAAAATCAAATGTAGTGTGCACGACCCATTTCTAGAATAACCTTCATCAGGTACGCTCAAAGTCAAATGTAGTGTGCACGACACATTTCTAGAATAACCTTCATCAGGTACGCTCAAAGTCAAATGTACTGTGCACGACACATTTCTAGAATAACCTTCATCAGGTACGCTCAAAGTCAAATGTAGTGTGCACGACACATTTCTAGAATAACCTTCATCAGGTACGCTCAAAATCAAATGTAGTGTGCACGACACATTTCTAGAATAACCTTCATCGGGTACGCTCAAAGTCAAATGAAGTGTGCACGACACATTTCTAGAATAACCTTCATCAGGTACACTCAAAGTCAAATGTAGTGTGCACGACACATTTCTAGAATAACCTTCATCAGGTACGCTCAAAGTCAAATGTAGTGTGCTCGGCACATTTCTAGAATAACCTTCATCAGGTACGCTCAAAGTCAAATGTAGTGTGCACGACCCATTTCTAGAATAACCTTCATCAGGTACGCTCAAAGTCAAATGTAGTGTGCACGACACATTTCTAGAATAACCTTCATCAGGTACACTCAAAATCAAATGTAGTGTGCACAACACATTTCTAGAATAACCTTCATCAGGTACACTCAAAATCAAATGTAGTGTGTATGACCCATTTCTAGAATAACCTTCATCAGGTACGCTCAAAGTCAAATGTAGTGTGCACGACACATTTCTAGAATAACCTTCATCAGGTACGCTCAAAGTCAAATGTAGTGTGCACGACACATTTCTAGAATAACCTTCATCAGGTACGCTCAAAGTCAAATGTAGTGTGCACGAAACATTTCTAGAATAACCTTCATCAGGTACGCTCAAAATCAAATGTAGTGTGCACGACACATTTCTAGAATAACCTTCATCGGGTACGCTCAAAGTCAAATGTAGTGTGCACGACACATTTCTAGAATAACCTTCATCAGGTACGCTCAAAGTCAAATGTAGTGTGTACGACCCATTTCTAGAATAACCTTCATCAGGTACACTCAAATTCAAATGTAGTGTGCACGACACATTTCTAGAATAACCTTCATCAGGTATGCTCAAAGTCAAATGTAGTGTGCACGACACATTTCTAGAGTAACCTTCCATCAGGTACGCTCAAAGTCAAATGTAGTGTGCATGACACATTTTTAGAATAACCTTCATCAGGTACACTCAAAGTCAAATGTAGTGTGCACGACACATTTCTAGAATAACCTTCATCAGGTACGCTCAAAGTCAAATGTAGTGTGCACGACACATTTCTAGAATAACCTTCATCAGGTACGCTCAAAGTCAAATGTAGTGTGCACGACACATTTCTAGAATAACCTTCATCAGGTACGCTCAAAGTCAAATGTAGTGTGCACGACACATTTCTAGAATAACCTTCATCAGGTACGCTCAAAATCAAATGTAGTGTGCACGACCCATTTCTAGAATAACCTTCATCAGGTACGCTCAAAGTCAAATGTAGTGTGCACGACACATTTCTAGAATAACCTTCATCAGGTACGCTCAAAGTCAAATGTAGTGTGCACGACACATTTCTAGAATAATCTTCATCAGGTATGCTCTAAGTCAAATGTAGTGTGCACGACACATTTCTAGAATAACCTTCATCAGGTACGCTCAAAGTCAAATGTAGTGTGCACGACACATTTCTAGAATAACCTTCATCAGGTACGCTCAAAATCAAATGTAGTGTGCACGACACATTTCTAGAATAACCTTCATCAGGTATGCTCAAAGTCAAATGTAGTGTGCACGACACATTTCTAGAATAACCTTCATCAGGTACGCTCAAAGTCAAATGTAGTGTGCACGACACATTTCTAGAATAACCTTCATCTGGTACGCTCAAAATCAAATGTAGTGTGCACGACACATTTCTAGAATAACCTTCATCGGGTACGCTCAAAGTCAAATGTAGTGTGCACGACACATTTCTAGAATAACCTTCATCAGGTACGCTCAAAGTCAAATGTAGTGTGCACGACCCATTTCTAGAATAACCTTCATCAGGTACACTCAAATTCAAATGTAGTGTGCACGACACATTTCTAGAATAACCTTCATCAGGTATGCTCAAAGTCAAATGTAGTGTGCACAATACATTTCTAGAATAACCTTCATCAGGTACACTCAAAGTCAAATGTAGTGTGCACGACACATTTCTAGAGTAACCTTCCATCAGGTACGCTCAAAGTCAAATGTAGTGTGCATGACACATTTCTAGAATAACCTTCATCAGGTACACTCAAAATCAAATATAGTGTGCACGACACATTTCTAGAATAACCTTCATCAGGTACACTCAAAGTCAAATGTAGTGTGCATGACCCATTTCTAGAATAACCTTCATCAGGTACGCTCAAAGTCAAATGTAGTGTGCAAGACACATTTCTAGAATAACCTTCATCAGGTACGCTCAAAGTCAAATGTAGTGTGCACGACATATTTCTAGAATAACCTTCATCAGGTACACTCAAAATCAAATGTAGTGTGCACAACACATTTCTAGAATAACCTTCATCAGGTACACTCAAAATCAAATGTAGTGTGCACGACCCATTTCTAGAATAACCTTCATCAGGTACGCTCAAAGTCAAATGTAGTTTGCACGACACATTTCTAGAATAACCTTCATCAGGTACGCTCAAAGTCAAATGTACTGTGCACGACACATTTCTAGAATAACCTTCATCAGGTACGCTCAAAGTCAAATGTAGTGTGCACGACACATTTCTAGAAAAACCTTCATCAGGTACGCTCAAAATCAAATGTAGTGTGCACGACACATTTCTAGAATAACCTTCATCGGGTACGCTCAAAGTCAAATGAAGTGTGCACGACACATTTCTAGAATAACCTTCATCAGGTACACTCAAAGTCAAATGTAGTGTGCACGACACATTTCTAGAATAACCTTCATCAGGTACGCTCAAAGTCAAATGTAGTGTGCTCGGCACATTTCTAGAATAACCTTCATCAGGTACGCTCAAAGTCAAATGTAGTGTGCACGACCCATTTCTAGAATAACCTTCATCAGGTACGCTCAAAGTCAAATGTAGTGTGCACGACACATTTCTAGAATAACCTTCATCAGGTACACTCAAAATCAAATGTAGTGTGCACAACACATTTCTAGAATAACCTTCATCAGGTACACTCAAAATCAAATGTAGTGTGTATGACCCATTTCTAGAATAACCTTCATCAGGTACGCTCAAAGTCAAATGTAGTGTGCACGACACATTTCTAGAATAACCTTCATCAGGTACGCTCAAAGTCAAATGTAGTGTGCACGACACATTTCTAGAATAACCTTAATCAGGTACGCTCAAAGTCAAATGTAGTGTGTACGACCCATTTCTAGAATAACCTTCATCAGGTACACTCAAATTCAAATGTAGTGTGCACGACACATTTCTAGAATAACCTTCATCAGGTATGCTCAAAGTCAAATGTAGTGTGCACGACACATTTCTAGAATAACCTTCATCTGGTACGCTCAAAATCAAATGTAGTGTGCACGACACATTTCTAGAATAACCTTCATCGGGTACGCTCAAAGTCAAATGTAGTGTGCACGACACATTTCTAGAATAACCTTCATCAGGTACGCTCAAAGTCAAATGTAGTGTGCACGACCCATTTCTAGAATAACCTTCATCAGGTACACTCAAATTCAAATGTAGTGTGCACGACACATTTCTAGAATAACCTTCATCAGGTATGCTCAAAGTCAAATGTAGTGTGCACAATACATTTCTAGAATAACCTTCATCAGGTACACTCAAAGTCAAATGTAGTGTGCACGACACATTTCTAGAGTAACCTTCCATCAGGTACGCTCAAAGTCAAATGTAGTGTGCATGACACATTTCTAGAATAACCTTCATCAGGTACACTCAAAATCAAATATAGTGTGCACGACACATTTCTAGAATAACCTTCATCAGGTACACTCAAAGTCAAATGTAGTGTGCATGACCCATTTCTAGAATAACCTTCATCAGGTACGCTCAAAGTCAAATGTAGTGTGCAAGACACATTTCTAGAATAACCTTCATCAGGTACGCTCAAAGTCAAATGTAGTGTGCACGACATATTTCTAGAATAACCTTCATCAGGTACACTCAAAATCAAATGTAGTGTGCACAACACATTTCTAGAATAACCTTCATCAGGTACACTCAAAATCAAATGTAGTGTGCACGACCCATTTCTAGAATAACCTTCATCAGGTACGCTCAAAGTCAAATGTACTGTGCACGACACATTTCTAGAATAACCTTCATCAGGTACGCTCAAAGTCAAATGTAGTGTGCACGACACATTTCTAGAAAAACCTTCATCAGGTACGCTCAAAATCAAATGTAGTGTGCACGACACATTTCTAGAATAACCTTCATCGGGTACGCTCAAAGTCAAATGAAGTGTGCACGACACATTTCTAGAATAACCTTCATCAGGTACACTCAAAGTCAAATGTAGTGTGCACGACACATTTCTAGAATAACCTTCATCAGGTACGCTCAAAGTCAAATGTAGTGTGCTCGGCACATTTCTAGAATAACCTTCATCAGGTACGCTCAAAGTCAAATGTAGTGTGCACGACCCATTTCTAGAATAACCTTCATCAGGTACGCTCAAAGTCAAATGTAGTGTGCACGACACATTTCTAGAATAACCTTCATCAGGTACACTCAAAATCAAATGTAGTGTGCACAACACATTTCTAGAATAACCTTCATCAGGTACACTCAAAATCAAATGTAGTGTGTATGACCCATTTCTAGAATAACCTTCATCAGGTACGCTCAAAGTCAAATGTAGTGTGCACGACACATTTCTAGAATAACCTTCATCAGGTACGCTCAAAGTCAAATGTAGTGTGCACGACACATTTCTAGAATAACCTTCATCAGGTACGCTCAAAGTCAAATGTAGTGTGCACGAAACATTTCTAGAATAACCTTCATCAGGTACGCTCAAAATCAAATGTAGTGTGCACGACACATTTCTAGAATAACCTTCATCGGGTACGCTCAAAGTCAAATGTAGTGTGCACGACACATTTCTAGAATAACCTTCATCAGGTACGCTCAAAGTCAAATGTAGTGTGTACGACCCATTTCTAGAATAACCTTCATCAGGTACACTCAAATTCAAATGTAGTGTGCACGACACATTTCTAGAATAACCTTCATCAGGTATGCTCAAAGTCAAATGTAGTGTGCACGACACATTTCTAGAGTAACCTTCCATCAGGTACGCTCAAAGTCAAATGTAGTGTGCATGACACATTTTTAGAATAACCTTCATCAGGTACACTCAAAGTCAAATGTAGTGTGCACGACACATTTCTAGAATAACCTTCATCAGGTACGCTCAAAGTCAAATGTAGTGTGCACGACACATTTCTAGAATAACCTTCATCAGGTACGCTCAAAGTCAAATGTAGTGTGCACGACACATTTCTAGAATAACCTTCATCAGGTACGCTCAAAGTCAAATGTAGTGTGCTCGGCACATTTCTAGAATAACCTTCATCAGGTACGCTCAAAGTCAAATGTAGTGTGCACGACCCATTTCTAGAATAACCTTCATCAGGTACGCTCAAAGTCAAATGTAGTGTGCACGACACATTTCTAGAATAACCTTCATCAGGTACACTCAAAATCAAATGTAGTGTGCACAACACATTTCTAGAATAACCTTCATCAGGTACACTCAAAATCAAATGTAGTGTGTATGACCCATTTCTAGAATAACCTTCATCAGGTACGCTCAAAGTCAAATGTAGTGTGCACGACACATTTCTAGAATAACCTTCATCAGGTACGCTCAAAGTCAAATGTAGTGTGCACGACACATTTCTAGAATAACCTTAATCAGGTACGCTCAAAGTCAAATGTAGTGTGTACGACCCATTTCTAGAATAACCTTCATCAGGTACACTCAAATTCAAATGTAGTGTGCACGACACATTTCTAGAATAACCTTCATCAGGTATGCTCAAAGTCAAATGTAGTGTGCACGACACATTTCTAGAATAACCTTCATCTGGTACGCTCAAAATCAAATGTAGTGTGCACGACACATTTCTAGAATAACCTTCATCGGGTACGCTCAAAGTCAAATGTAGTGTGCACGACACATTTCTAGAATAACCTTCATCAGGTACGCTCAAAGTCAAATGTAGTGTGCACGACCCATTTCTAGAATAACCTTCATCAGGTACACTCAAATTCAAATGTAGTGTGCACGACACATTTCTAGAATAACCTTCATCAGGTATGCTCAAAGTCAAATGTAGTGTGCACAATACATTTCTAGAATAACCTTCATCAGGTACACTCAAAGTCAAATGTAGTGTGCACGACACATTTCTAGAGTAACCTTCCATCAGGTACGCTCAAAGTCAAATGTAGTGTGCATGACACATTTCTAGAATAACCTTCATCAGGTACACTCAAAATCAAATATAGTGTGCACGACACATTTCTAGAATAACCTTCATCAGGTACACTCAAAGTCAAATGTAGTGTGCATGACCCATTTCTAGAATAACCTTCATCAGGTACGCTCAAAGTCAAATGTAGTGTGCAAGACACATTTCTAGAATAACCTTCATCAGGTACGCTCAAAGTCAAATGTAGTGTGCACGACATATTTCTAGAATAACCTTCATCAGGTACACTCAAAATCAAATGTAGTGTGCACAACACATTTCTAGAATAACCTTCATCAGGTACACTCAAAATCAAATGTAGTGTGCACGACCCATTTCTAGAATAACCTTCATCAGGTACGCTCAAAGTCAAATGTACTGTGCACGACACATTTCTAGAATAACCTTCATCAGGTACGCTCAAAGTCAAATGTAGTGTGCACGACACATTTCTAGAAAAACCTTCATCAGGTACGCTCAAAATCAAATGTAGTGTGCACGACACATTTCTAGAATAACCTTCATCGGGTACGCTCAAAGTCAAATGAAGTGTGCACGACACATTTCTAGAATAACCTTCATCAGGTACACTCAAAGTCAAATGTAGTGTGCACGACACATTTCTAGAATAACCTTCATCAGGTACGCTCAAAGTCAAATGTAGTGTGCTCGGCACATTTCTAGAATAACCTTCATCAGGTACGCTCAAAGTCAAATGTAGTGTGCACGACCCATTTCTAGAATAACCTTCATCAGGTACGCTCAAAGTCAAATGTAGTGTGCACGACACATTTCTAGAATAACCTTCATCAGGTACACTCAAAATCAAATGTAGTGTGCACAACACATTTCTAGAATAACCTTCATCAGGTACACTCAAAATCAAATGTAGTGTGTATGACCCATTTCTAGAATAACCTTCATCAGGTACGCTCAAAGTCAAATGTAGTGTGCACGACACATTTCTAGAATAACCTTCATCAGGTACGCTCAAAGTCAAATGTAGTGTGCACGACACATTTCTAGAATAACCTTCATCAGGTACGCTCAAAGTCAAATGTAGTGTGCACGAAACATTTCTAGAATAACCTTCATCAGGTACGCTCAAAATCAAATGTAGTGTGCACGACACATTTCTAGAATAACCTTCATCGGGTACGCTCAAAGTCAAATGTAGTGTGCACGACACATTTCTAGAATAACCTTCATCAGGTACGCTCAAAGTCAAATGTAGTGTGTACGACCCATTTCTAGAATAACCTTCATCAGGTACACTCAAATTCAAATGTAGTGTGCACGACACATTTCTAGAATAACCTTCATCAGGTATGCTCAAAGTCAAATGTAGTGTGCACGACACATTTCTAGAGTAACCTTCCATCAGGTACGCTCAAAGTCAAATGTAGTGTGCATGACACATTTTTAGAATAACCTTCATCAGGTACACTCAAAGTCAAATGTAGTGTGCACGACACATTTCTAGAATAACCTTCATCAGGTACGCTCAAAGTCAAATGTAGTGTGCACGACACATTTCTAGAATAACCTTCATCAGGTACGCTCAAAGTCAAATGTAGTGTGCACGACACATTTCTAGAATAACCTTCATCAGGTACGCTCAAAGTCAAATGTAGTGTGCACGACACATTTCTAGAATAACCTTCATCAGGTACACTCAAAATCAAATGTAGTGTGCACGACCCATTTCTAGAATAACCTTCATCAGGTACGCTCAAAGTCAAATGTAGTGTGCACGACACATTTCTAGAATAACCTTCATCAGGTACGCTCAAAGTCAAATGTAGTGTGCACGACACATTTCTAGAATAACCTTCATCAGGTACGCTCAAAGTCAAATGTAGTTTGCACGACACATTTCTAGAATAACTTTCATCAGGTATGCTCAAAGTCAATTGTAGTGTGCACGACCCATTTCTAGAATAACCTTCATCAGGTACACTCAAAATCAAATGTAGTGTGCACAACACATTTCTAGAATAACCTTCATCAGGTACACTCAAAATCAAATGTAGTGTGTATGACCCATTTCTAGAATAACCTTCATCAGGTACGCTCAAAGTCAAATGTAGTGTGCACGACACATTTCTAGAATAACCTTCATCAGGTACGCTCAAAGTCAAATGTAGTGTGCACGACACATTTCTAGAATAACCTTCATCAGGTACGCTCAAAATCAAATGTAGTGTGCACGAAACATTTCTAGAATAACCTTCATCAGGTACGCTCAAAATCAAATGTAGTGTGCACGACACATTTCTAGAATAACCTTCATCGGGTACGCTCAAAGTCAAATGTAGTGTGCACGACACATTTCTAGAATAACCTTCATCAGGTACGCTCAAAGTCAAATGTAGTGTGTACGACCCATTTCTAGAATAACCTTCATCAGGTACACTCAAATTCAAATGTAGTGTGCACGACACATTTCTAGAATAACCTTCATCAGGTATGCTCAAAGTCAAATGTAGTGTGCACGACACATTTCTAGAGTAACCTTCCATCAGGTACGCTCAAAGTCAAATGTAGTGTGCATGACACATTTTTAGAATAACCTTCATCAGGTACACTCAAAGTCAAATGTAGTGTGCACGACACATTTCTAGAATAACCTTCATCAGGTACGCTCAAAGTCAAATGTAGTGTGCACGACACATTTCTAGAATAACCTTCATCAGGTACGCTCAAAGTCAAATGTAGTGTGCACGACACATTTCTAGAATAACCTTCATCAGGTACACTCAAAATCAAATGTAGTGTGCACGACCCATTTCTAGAATAACCTTCATCAGGTACGCTCAAAGTCAAATGTAGTGTGCACGACACATTTCTAGAATAACCTTCATCAGGTACGCTCAAAGTCAAATGTAGTGTGCACGACACATTTCTAGAATAACCTTCATCAGGTACGCTCAAAGTCAAATGTAGTTTGCACGACACATTTCTAGAATAACTTTCATCAGGTATGCTCAAAGTCAATTGTAGTGTGCACGACCCATTTCTAGAATAACCTTCATCAGGTACGCTCAAAGTCAAATGTAGTGTGCAAGACACATTTCTAGAATAACCTTCATCAGGTACACTCAAAGTCAAATGTAGTGTGCACGACACATTTCTAGAATAACCTTCATCGGGTACGCTCAAAGTCAAATGTAGTGTGCACGACACATTTCTAGAATAACCTTCATCAGGTACGCTCAAGTCAAATGTAGTGTGCACGACACATTTCTAGAATAACCTTCATCAGGTACGCTCAAAGTCAAATGTAGTGTGCTCGACACATTTCTAGAATAACCTTCATCAGGTACGCTCAAAGTCAAATGTAGTGTGCACGACCCATTTCTAGAATAACCTTCATCAGGTACGCTCAAAGTCAAATGTAGTGTGCACGACACATTTCTAGAATAACCTTCATCAGGTACACTCAAAATCAAATGTAGTGTGCACAACACATTTCTAGAATAACCTTCATCAGGTACACTCAAAATCAAATGTAGTGTGTATGACCCATTTCTAGAATAACCTTCATCAGGTACGCTCAAAGTCAAATGTAGTGTGCACGACACATTTCTAGAATAACCTTCATCAGGTACGCTCAAAGTCAAATGTAGTGTGCACGACACATTTCTAGAATAACCTTCATCAGGTACGCTCAAAGTCAAATGTAGTGTGCACGAAACATTTCTAGAATAACCTTCATCAGGTACGCTCAAAATCAAATGTAGTGTGCACGACACATTTCTAGAATAACCTTCATCGGGTACGCTCAAAGTCAAATGTAGTGTGCACGACACATTTCTAGAATAACCTTCATCAGGTACGCTCAAAGTCAAATGTAGTGTGTACGACCCATTTCTAGAATAACCTTCATCAGGTACACTCAAATTCAAATGTAGTGTGCACGACACATTTCTAGAATAACCTTCATCAGGTATGCTCAAAGTCAAATGTAGTGTGCACAATACATTTCTAGAATAACCTTCATCAGGTACACTCAAAGTCAAATGTAGTGTGCACGACACATTTCTAGAGTAACCTTCCATCAGGTACGCTCAAAGTCAAATGTAGTGTGCATGACACATTTTTAGAATAACCTTCATCAGGTACACTCAAAGTCAAATGTAGTGTGCACGACACATTTCTAGAATAACCTTCATCAGGTACGCTCAAAGTCAAATGTAGTGTGCACGACACATTTCTAGAATAACCTTCATCAGGTATGCTCAAAGTCAAATGTAGTGTGCACGACACATTTCTAGAGTAATCTTCCATCAGGTACGCTCAAAGTCAAATGTAGTGTGCACGACACATTTCTAGAATAACCTTCATCAGGTACACTCAAAATCAAATGTAGTGTGCACGACACATTTCTAGAATAACCTTCATCAGGTACACTCAAAGTCAAATGTAGTGTGCACGACCCATTTCTAGAATAACCTTCATCAGGTACGCTCAAAGTCAAATGTAGTGTGCACGACACATTTCTAGAATAACCTTCATCAGGTACGCTCAAAGTCAAATGTAGTGTGCACGACACATTTCTAGAATAACCTTCATCAGGTACACTCAAAATCAAATGTAGTGTGCACGACACATTTCTAGAATAACCTTCATCAGGTACGCTCAAAGTCAAATGTAGTGTGCACGACACATTTCTAGAATAACCTTCATCAGGTACGCTCAAAGTCAAATGTAGTGTGCACGACACATTTCTAGAATAACCTTCATCAGGTACACTCAAAATCAAATGTAGTGTGCACAACACATTTCTAGAATAACCTTCATCAGGTATGCTCAAAGTCAAATGTAGTGTGCACGACCCATTTCTAGAATAACCTTCATCAGGTACGCTCAAAGTCAAATGTAGTGTGCACGACACATTTCTAGAATAACCTTCATCAGGTACACTCAAAATCAAATGTAGTGTGCACAACACATTTCTAGAATAACCTTCATCAGGTACACTCAAAATCAAATGTAGTGTGCACGACCCATTTCTAGAATAACCTTCATCAGGTACGCTCAAAGTCAAATGTAGTGTGCACGACACATTTCTAGAATAACCTTCATCAGGTACGCTCAAAGTCAAATGTAGTGTGCACGACACATTTCTAGAATAACCTTCATTGGGTACGCTCAAAGTCAAATGTAGTGTGCACGACACATTTCTAGAATAACCTTCATCAGGTACGCTCAAAGTCAAATGTAGTGTGCACGACACATTTCTAGAATAACCTTCATCAGGTACGCTCAAAATCAAATGTAGTGTGCACGACACATTTCTAGAATAACTTTCATTGGGTACGCTCAAAGTCAAATGTAGTGTGCACGACACATTTCTAGAATAACCTTCATCAGGTACGCTCAAAGTCAAATGTAGTGAGCACGACACATTTCTAGAATAACCTTCATCAGGTACGCTCAAAGTCAAATGTAGTGTGCACGACACATTTCTAGAATAACCTTCATCAGGTATGCTCAAAGTCAAATGTAGTGTGCACGACACATTTCTAGAATAACCTTCATCAGGTACGCTCAAAGTCAAATGTAGTGTGCACGACACATTTCTAGAATAACCTTCATCAGGTACGCTCAAAGTCAAATGTAGTGTGCACGACACATTTTTAGAATAACCTTCATCAGGTACACTCAAAATCAAATGTAGTGTGCACGATACATTTCTAGAATAACCTTCATCAGGTACGCTCAAAGTCAAATGTAGTGTGCACGACACATTTCTAGAATAACTTTCATCAGGTACGCTCAAAGTCAAATGTAGTGTGCACGACACATTTCTAGAATAACCTTCATCGGGTACACTCAAAATCAAATGTAGTGTGCACAACACATTTCTAGAATAACCTTCATCAGGTACACTCAAAATCAAATGTAGTGTGCACGACCCATTTCTAGAATAACCTTCATCAGGTACGCTCAAAGTCAAATGTAGTGTGCACGACACATTTCTAGAATAACCTTCATCAGGTACGCTCAAAATCAAATGTAGTGTGCACGACACATTTCTAGAATAACTTTCATTGGGTATGCTCAAAGTCAAATGTAGTGTGCACGACACATTTCTAGAATAACCTTCATCAGGTACGCTCAAAGTCAAATGTAGTGTGCACGACACATTTCTAGAATAACCTTCATCAGGTACGCTCAAAGTCAAATGTAGTGAGCACGACAAATTTCTAGAATAACCTTCATCAGGTACGCTCAAAGTCAAATGTAGTGTGCACGACACATTTCTAGAATAACCTTCATCAGGTATGCTCAAAGTCAAATGTAGTGTGCACGACACATTTCTAGAATAACCTTCATCAGGTACGCTCAAAGTCAAATGTAGTGTGCACGACACATTTTTAGAATAACCTTCCATCAGGTACACTCAAAATCAAATGTAGTGTGCACGACACATTTCTAGAATAACTTTCATCAGGTACGCTCAAAGTCAAATGATTAGAAAGCTAAATAATTTTAAAAACTTTGCGAGCAATAAAACCAAAGGACTTAAGAGAATTGCCAGAAATGTTCCTATAGAGGTCCTCCAAAAGAGCGATTCAAAATACAACATGCCCACCTCTGATTGGCTGAGTCATTTTTGACATTTATTTCTCCAAAACTACTACATTTGAGCAATTCGAAATCCAAGATGGCCACACTAACATTTGAATTTGAATTTTGGTGTTTAATGCCACTTTCAGCAATATTTCAGCTATATCATGGTGACCAGTTTTAGTGGTGGAGGAAGCCGGAGAGAACCACCGACCCTGGGCAAGCAACTGGTAAATTTTATCACTTGAGGCTGCGAGTCGAGTGCACTCTTTTTTGTAATTTACAAAGCTGGGTGCGAACCCACGCCGTATTGGTGATAAGGCTTGTATGAGTTGTTAGATCCAACGACCTAACTCATTGAGCCACACGGGCCCCCACTAACCTTTGAATGTTCAAAGCATTTTTGACATCTTTTAAAGAGAAAACTTAATGTTAAGTCACCAGACATTTCAGAAATATTTCCTTATTCCAATGTATTTTCTCTTATTTCAGCTGTATTGTCACACATTCATATCATTTTTCTGATAGAGATTTTTCCTAAGAATTCAACTTGAGCAAAGATGATAATTCTAGTAAGAAGGGAAATGAATGTAAATGAACACATGAGACTATCTAACTACATTTAGAAACAAATTAAAAGTAAAGTATTCCTGTTCTACATTTCACAGTTACATTAGTGTCTTCTAGCCTATACTTTTTTTTTTAATATTTGAGTATTGACTCTGGTCTAGATTAAGTTATGTAGATATATTGACTCTGGTCTAGATTAAGTTATGTAGATATATTGACTCTGGTCTAGATTAAGTTATGTAGATATATTGACTCTGGTCTAGATTAAGTTATGTAGATATATTGACTCTGTCCTAGATTAAGTTAGGTAGATATATTGACTCTGGTCTAGATTAAGTTATGTAGATATATTGACTCTGTCCTAGATTAAGTTATGTAGATATATTGACTGTCCTAGATTAAGTTATGTAGATATGTTGACTCTGTCCTAGATTAAGTAATGTAGATATATTGACTCTGTCCTAGATTAAGTTATGTAGATATATTGACTGTCCTAGATTAAGTTATGTAGATATATTGACTCTGGTCTAGATTAAGTTATGTAGATATATTGACTCTGTCCTAGATTAAGTTATGTAGATATATTGACTCTGGTCTAGATTAAGTTATGTAGATATATTAACTCTGGTCAAGATTAAGTTATGTAGATATATTGACTCTGTCCTAGATTAAGTTATGTAGATATATTGACTCTGGTCTAGATTAAGTTATGTAGATATATTGACTGTCCTAGATTAAGTTATGTAGATATATTGACTCTGGTCTAGATTAAGTTATGTAGATATATTGACTCTGTCCTAGATTAAGTTATGTAGATATATTGACTCTGGACTAGATTAAGTTATGTAGATATATTAACTCTGGTCAAGATTAAGTTATGTAGATATATTGACTCTGTCCTAGATTAAGTTATGTAGATATATTGACTCTGGTCTAGATTAAGTTATGTAGATATATTGACTCTGTCCTAGATTAAGTTATGTAGATATATTGATTCTGATCTAGATTAAGTTATGTAGATATATTGACTCTGTCCTAGATTAAGTTATGTAGATATATTGACTCTGTCCTAGATTAAGTTATGTAGATATATTAACTCTGTCCTAGATTAAGTTATGTAGATATATTGAATCTAGTCTAGATTAAGTTATGTAGATATATTGACTCTGTCCTAGATTAAGTTATGTAGATATATTGACTCTGGTTAAGATTAAGTTATGTAGATATATTGACTGATCAAGATTAAGTTATGTAGATATATTGACTCTGGTGTAGATTAAGTTATGTAGATATATTAATTCTGTCCTAGATTAAGTTATGTAGATATATTGACTCTGGTGTAGATTAAGTTATGTAGATATATTAATTCTGTCCTAGATTAAGTTATGTAGATATATTGACTCTGGTCTAGAATAAGTTATGTAGATATATTGACTCTGGTCTAGATTAAGCTATGTAGATATATTGACTCTGTCCTAGATTAAGTTTTGTAGATATATTGACTGGTCAAGATTAAGTTATGTAGATATATTGACTGGTGTAGATTAAGTTATGTAGATATATTAACTCTGTCCTAGATTAAGTTATGTAGATATATTGACTATAGTCTAGATTAAGTTATGTAGATATATTGACTCTGGTCTAGATTATGTTATGTAGATATATTGACTGGTCAAGATTAAGTTATGTAGATATATTGACTGGTGTAGATTAAGTTATGTAGATATATTAACTCTGTCCTAGATTAAGTTATGTAGATATATTGACTCTAGTCTAGATTAAGTTATGTAGATATATTGACTCTGTCCTAGATTAAGTTATGTAGATATATTGACTCTGTCCTAGATTAAGTTATGTAGATATATTAACTCTGTTCTAGATTAAGTTATGTAGATATATTGACTCTGGTCTAGATTAAGTTATGTAGGTATATTGACTGTCCTAGATTAAGTTATGTAGATATATTGACTGGTCAAGATTAAGTTATGTAGATATATTGACTCTGTCCTGGATTAAATTATGTAGATATATTGACTCTGTCCTAGATTAAATTATGTAGATATCCTAAATCTGTCCTAGAGTAAGTTATGTAGATATCTTGAATATTTATCTATTTAACTACAATAATTCAGAGATTGACATTAGTGGTAGTCCGGTAGCCTGAGGCAAGTAAAATTTTGGTTCAGACTAGTGAATAATGTATGTTTACTTGTCTGATGGGACAAGTGAACAAAATATTAAAATATAAACGTGAAGATGTGCAAAATGTTATAAAATTCATCGGTAGGAAGTTGTCCTTTTATAAATTTTGTTCATCCAAGACATAGTGGATTTTCCCTATTCAAATATAGTATAGGATATTTTTATTGACCAATCAAAAGATGTTTTAAAAAAAAATGATCACTATCTTGTTTTATAAGTAAAAAAAAATTGGGACAAGTATTTCCTGCTTTCGGACAACTAAAACTGCAGGTGTCTGTTGTAGAACTTGTCATTAAGCTAATCATATGATTAACCCTAATTACATGATTCATTCCTAATCACATAATTAGCTAATTCAATGATTAAATATGATTAGTTAATACATTGATTAAAAAAGAGTTCAGCAACAAAATTTAATCATGCATTATGATTAGCTAAGTATGTGATTAGGAATTAATTATGTAATTAGGGCTAATCATCTGGTTAGTTTAATCACAAGTTCAACAACGGACCCCAGGCTACTAGCTTGTATGGACAAGTTGGCAAGGAAGTTAATGTCAAGCCTTGTATTTATTTAGTTTTACAATTTAAGTCTGTTCACTATAAACAATGATTATTATCTTTTCTCAAAAGACTTTGTTGATCACAGTTACAATTAAGAATTTGTATATTTAAAATGCATGTAAGGTTTGAACGAGCCCATTTTGAAATATAAGTTTTTTACTCATATTTTTATTGCAAATAAATCAGATTCATTTTGATCTAGAATCTCGCATGTAATCACATCTATGACATGAGATTTACTGAGGGCATTTGTTTTCGCATTTAATGGATATTATATGCATATGTAAGCCTTGAAATATTGGAACAGGGGAGAAATTAGTATTAGTGTGTGTATAACGACAATTATTATTCATTATCCTGGATTTATATTTCCAAACTTTAGCACATAGATTTGTGTTAAAAACATACTACATTTATATACAGTTTATATTTTGCAAGTATGCAAATTTAACAATCGGAACACAAATGTCAACAAGAATTTCATTTGCAAGTATGATTTACAGATAACATGATAGAGAGCAGTTCTATATGTGGGAATGTTGAGATGATACTGATGATGTTAAACAGAGCGGTTGTTATTGACTGTCCACAATTAGGTATTCCTTGGATTATGGGGACATTACAATACAGGAGCCGTGAGTACTTTGAATGTTATCTGTTTTGTCATAGAATAAAATAAATTATTATACTTCATGTATGTAAGCTGTAATTTTATTGGATAAGACGAGGGTAACATTCTGCTCTGACACATGCATGGCTCAGTGGGTAACAATTTGTTTACTGTCACCCTCTCATTAAAAATGAATAGACTGAATATGAAATGAAATTAAAATGAATAAAAATATCATTGCAAACAAGAAAGTGAAAACATTCAGTATAATAAATTAAATAACAGATAGTTGAGAGGTTGATAGATCAGATTGTTACCCTTTGAAAAAGACATTGTCAACCTTGGTTTCGCCCCGGTTGACAATGTCTTTCTCGGGGTAACAATCTGATCTATCACCCTCTCAACTATATGTTATTTATATAATGTTTTATTTTTCTAGCCTCTGTCCATTAGATTGAGAGGAGGTAATATCCAGAAAATGAGTAGCTTGTATTTTAAAGTGGGTTGACATCTTATCTTAGCTTTGTCCAGTTATCATTGCATGTATTCAGTGAACTTTGTCAATAAACTAAACACCTTGTTAAATAAAACATCAAATCTAGTAGTAATTTTAAGACGTATTATGTTATGGTGCTGCCGTCATGGTCGTCGTCCTCCATCTGAAGACAACCACAACTGAGGTGTAATGGTTTGCATGCTTGCCCTGAGTGCAGTAGATCGTGGGTTCGAACCTTGATCGGGTCAAACCAAAGGCTATGAAATTGGTATTTGTTGCTTCTCCGCTAAGCACGCAGCATTAAGGGGAAAGAGCAAACACAGTTTGGCGCGGAATCAGACTAATGTGTTTGAGTGAGGCGACATGGCTATCTGCGGACTGTTGTTTCAGTGAGCTAGCACTATAAAAATCCAACTAAGCATGTTGGTATAGTACAAAGCAGATCTCATCATCATCTCATTGAAAATTAAATTGTTCTCATGATATAGCTGAAAAATTGTTTAGTTGATGTTAAACTACATATCACTCACTCACTCCATCTGTAGACAGAATGGTTTCTGTGCGATAATTTAAGTTCTAAGTTCCAGACAATAGGCCCTATGATGGTGCAAAACTCGATTTTTCTGTCATTTGTACATTTTTGTAGATGGAGAGATTATTTTTCTTCTGATTCTGATGGATTATTAGACCTCATTACAGGCATGACCCATTATAAGGATTGTTAGACCTCATTACTGACATGACCCATTATAAGTATTATTAGACCTTATTACTGACATGACACATTATAAGGATTATTAGACCTTATTACTGACATGACCCATTATAAGGATTGTTAGACCTCATTACTGACATGACCCATTATAAGGATTGTTAGACCTCATTACTGACATGACCCATTATAAGTATTATTAGACCTTATTACTGACATGACACATTATAAGGATTGTTAGACCTCATTACTGACATGACACATTATAAGTATCATTAGACCTCATTACAGGCATGACCCATTATAAGTATTATTAGACCTTATTACTGACATGACCCACTGTAAGGATTATTAGACCTCATTACAGACATGACCCATTATAAGTATTATTATACCTTATTACAGACATGACCCATTATAAGGATTATTAGACCTTATTACTGACCTGACCCATTATAAGTATTATTAGACCTCATTACAGACATGACCCATTATAAGGATTATAAGACCTTATTACTGACATGACCCATTATAAGTATTATAATACCTTATTACAGACATGACCCATTATAAGGATTATTAGACCTCATTAATTACTGACATGACCCATTATAAGGATTATTAGACCTCATTACAGACATGACCCATTATAAGTATTATTAGACCTTATTACTGGCATGACCCATTATAAATATTGTTATACCTTATTACTGGCATGACCTATTATAAGTATTATTAGACCTCATTACAGACATGACCCATTATAAGTATTATTATACCTCATTACTGACATGGACCCACTATAAGGATTATTAGACCTCATTACAGACATGACCCACTATAAGGATTATTAGACCTCATTACAGATATGACCCATTATAAGTATTATTATACCTTTTTACAGACATGACTCATTATAAGGATTATTAGACCTCATTACTGACATGACCCATTATAAGGATTAATAGACCTTATTACTGACATGACCCATTATAAGGATTATTAGACCTCATTACTGACATGACCCATTTTAAGGATTATTAGACCTCATTACTGACATGACACATAAGGATTATTAGACCTCATTACTGACATGACCCATTACAACGATTATTAGACCTCATTACTGACATGACCCATTATAACTATAAGGATTATTAGACCTCATTCACTGACATGACCCATTATAAGGATTATTAGACCTCATTACTGACATGACCTATTACAACAATTATTAGACCTCATTACTGACATGACACATAAGGATTATTAGACCTCATTCACTGACATGACCCATTATAAGGATTATTAGACCTCATTACTGACATGACCTATTACAACGATTATTAGACCTCATTACTGACATGACACATAAGGATTATTAGACCTCATTACTGACATGACCCATTATAAGGATTATTAGACCTCATTCACTGACATGACCCATTATAAGTATTATTAGACCTCATTACAGACATGACACAATATAAGGATTATTAGACCTCATTTACTGACATGAGCCATTATAAGGATTAATAGACCTTATTACTGACATGACCTATTACAACAATTATTAGACCTCATTACTGACATGACATATAAGGATTATTAGACCTCATTAATGGCATGACCCATTATAAGGATTATTAGACCTTATTACTGACATGACCCATTATAACGATTATTAGGATTTCCATTTTTAGCTCACCTTGCCAAAGGCAACGTGAGCTTTTGCCATCACATTGCGTCCGTCGTCCGTTAACTTTTCACATTTTAATCTTCTCTGAAACCGCAAAGCCAATTGATCTGAAATGTGGTAGGAAGCATCTATGGAAGGTCCTCTAAAGATTGCTAATATCGTCTTGATCCATAAACAAACATGGCCACTATAGACAATTTTTGTTTCTGATAGGCCGATTTAAAAAAATCTTCTCCTCTGAAACCGTTTGGCCAAATGAGCCGAAACTTGGTAGGAAATATCTATGGAAGGTCCTCTATAAAGACTGCTCATTTCATCCCGATACGGTCATGTTTAATGATTGGTTGATTTCTAAAAAATCTCTCTTAAAAGAAAGATAACGCTTGCCTAAACTGTTAAAAGAAAGATAACTCTTGATATTATCTCCCTTAGAAATTAACTAATGCTGATATAGTGTAACATGTTTATTCTGTACATTACAAGTAGGTATTCACATTTTAATATTCTTTTTAGCAAACCTTGCCAAAGGCAATATGAGCTTTTGCCATCACTTGGTGTCCGTCGTCTGTCATCCGTTTACTTTTCACATTTTAATCTTCCCCTCTGAAAACCCTCAGCCAAATGAACTGAAACTTGGTAGGAAGCATCTATGGAAGGTCCTCTAAAGATTGCTAATATCGTCTTGATCCATAAACAAACATGGCCACTATAGACAATTTTTGTTTCTGATAGGCCGATTTAAAAAAATCTTCTCCTCTGAAACCGTTTGGCCAAATGAGCCGAAACTTGGTAGGAAATATCTATGGAAGGTCCTCTATAAAGACTGCTCATTTCATCCCGATACGGTCATGTTTAATGATTGGTTGATTTCTAAAAAATCTTCTCTCTTAAAAGAAAGATAACGCTTGCCTAAACTGTTAAAAGAAAGATAACTCTTGATATTATCTCCCTTAGAAATTAACTAATGCTGATATAGTGTAACATGTTTATTCTGTACATTACAAGTAGGTATTCACATTTTAATATTCTTTTTAGCAAACCTTGCCAAAGGCAATATGAGCTTTTGCCATCACTTGGTGTCCGTCGTCTGTCATCCGTTTACTTTTCACATTTTAATCTTCCCCTCTGAAAACCCTCAGCCAAATGAACTGAAACTTGGTAGGAAACATCTATATGGAAGGTCCTCTCTAAAGAGTGCACATTTTGTTATGATCCATTACTAAGCATGGCTGCCACAGGCAATTCTTGTTTTTGATTGGCCGATTTAAAAAAAATCTTCTCCTCTGAAACCAATTGGCCAAATGAACCAAAACTTGGTAGGAAGCATCTATGGAATGTCCTCTATGAAAATTGCTCATTTCGTCCCGATTGATTAACAAACATGGCTACCACCGAAACTTGGTAGGAATCATCTATGCCTATGGAATGTCCTCTATGAAGATTGCTTATTTCGTACCGATCGGTTAGCAAACATGGCCACCACATGCAATTCTTGTTTCTGATTGGTCGATTTCTAAAAAATCTTCTCCTTTGAAACTGCTTAGCTATATGAGCCGACACTTGGTAGAAAGCATCTACATGTATGGAAGGTTCTGTATTAAGTTTCCTCAAAGCAGAATGAAAGGTGAGCGACACAGGCTCAGCCCACTGAGCCTCTAGTGTAAATTTTTGTCTAGTTTTGTAAAAAAAAATTCTATCTATGCTGTCTGATACTAGTATGAAATATTTAATAGAAAAAGGGAAGCACAATACAGTTGAAGACAAAATGACGAGGATGGTGATGTCTAGTAGAAAACCAGTGCCTGTTATTAGTTCTGGCTCACCATGGGCTGATATACCCAATAGCTACAGTCAAAGAGGTCAGTTTATTATTTTGAGCTTACATTCAATGATTCATAGGTACTTGTCTCCATGAACGTGCATTTATCATCACTTCATGTTATTAACTTATTGTTTTTGCTCCGTTTCTTATTATTATTATTATTCTTCTCTTTATTCTCTTTCTCCTTTCTTTCTTTGGCACATGAACTTGTCCACGACAGATCTCAGGAACTACCGGACAGAATTTCATGAAACTTGGTGGAGTTATAGATATATGTTTCTAGTTGGTCCTAAAGTTTTCAGCTTTGTGGTAAAGGGGGTCAAAGTCATATTTTGAGGGGTTCAAAGGGGGTGGGGATTACTATAGAATCCTATGGGAAAGTTGAAATTTCGTACATTAATGTAGATAACTTCTAAATGGATAATGATAGAGACATAAAATTTGACATACATGTAGTGATAGGTCACCATTAGAGGAGCAATTCTGCATTTAAAAATTTTTCAAAATGGCTGCCAAAATACGGCATAAAATATGGGCGGTAAAAATTCAACATTATCCTATGTCATCAAAATTTGATATGTGGGTAGATAATGATGTCCCGAATTGATTCCTGACATTGGAAAATTTCTACCGGTCCCCATTTTCAAAATGGCCACCACAATACCGCAAAAATTCAACATTGTCCGATATCATCAAAATTTGATATTTGGGTAGATAATGATGTCCCGAATTGATTCCCGACATTGAAAAAAAAAATTACCGCTCGCCATTTTCAAAATGGCCACCACAATACTGCACAAATTCAACATTGTCCGATTTCAACGCCAATTTCATATGTGGGTAGATTATGATGTCCCGAATTGATTCCTGAGATCGAAAATTTTCTACCGGTCTCCATTTTTAAAATGGCCGCCACAATACTGCAAAAATTTCAAAGGTAATTTTTAATTTATTTTTTAAACCGGTTGTCAGTGGCTGGTTTGGGAGACTTCATAATCATATCTTGTTTATTTTATTTCGCCCCATTTATTACAGTTTATTATCCCCCCACGATAGCGGTGAGGGGATATAGTAATAGCGGCCGTCCGTCCGTCACACTTTCTTGTTTATGCGATAACTTTAGTAAACATGGATAGATTTGAATAATTTTTTGCATGTGGCTTGTAATTATCATTATCTTGGATGGGTTCTTGCATGGAAATATTTGAAGCAAGAGTTTTGGGGTAAAATCTTAGATTTTGGTTGAAAAATCACCAATATTGAGAATTGTGTCTTGTTTACGCAATAACTTCAGTAAAGATGGATAGATTTGAATAATATTTTGCATGTGGCTTGTAATTATCATTATCTTGGATGAAAATTACATGGAAATATTTGAAGCAAGAGTTTTGGGGGAAAATCTATATTTACATCAGAGGTTTACACAAGTGTTCAAAGTGGAATACTTCCTGTATATTATTTAGATCATGCTGCAATATACTCCATCCTTCAATAAAGTATGTTATACAATAAGACTGCAAGGCTGCTTTCTATAAATATATAAAACTAAATATTATACAAGTGCGGGGGGATACGTCACGCATTTATGCGCTAGACGGTTCTTTTATTTATATGCTGTGAGATCGTTTGTGCAGTTTTGTTTATGCAATGTCCACAAAATCAATAAAAGCAGTTAGTGAGATGTTTCTTTGTCCCACGATGTTGTCATTAAGTCAAGGACAAGCAGTTGGTCATGTTTAGGTTTGTTTATCAGAAACAATACATATTTTGTCTATTCAGTGGTTCTGAAGTATACATCCTGACCTTGGTCTCAATGTGTTTAATTTGGGTCAAATTTTCATTATTATGTCAATTTTGAGTAACCATAGATAAAGTGTCGATCATATATTGTCTACAAAGGGTGAACTTGACCTCATTTTTATGACTCTTTGACATTGTTAAATTTACACAAGTGTGACTGTTAAGTGGTACCATGGGTCTGTCTTAGTCTGTCAAATTTTGGTGTCCAGGCTCTTTAAGTTTTGGTTCAATAGACCAATCCTTTTCATATTTTGATATCTGCGTTTTTATTACTATCACATGCACTGGGTTGATACCTCTGTTGGTGAACTATTCGTCCCCGAGGGTATCATCCGTCCAGTAATCAGTGCTTTGGCACTGACATGGTTTACTAGATCATATATTTTTTCAAAATTTAGTCACTAAATCATGTAGTGATTATTAAATCTAAGGTTCGACTTCCTCAGGTGAACTTAGCTGATTTTGGTTGTCCTGATTAGGTAGGCCCTTTGGTTTTCTTGCTCCTAAAGACTAAAATTGTTTGGCCATCAAATATTTTGGCTTTGAGCATACCTGATCATTCCTGATGAAGATTATTTCAGAAACGTGTCGTGGACACAATATTCGATATCTACGTTTTTATTACTATGACTGGGTCGATACGTCTGCTGATAGACTATTAGTCCCCGAGGATGTCATCCGCCCAATAGTGCTTCGCCATTGACATAATTTTTTACATATATTGTTATCGATATTTACAGTCCCTAAACCATGTAATTATTATTAAATCTAAGATTCTGCTCCCTCATGCATAGGTGACCTTAACCCCGATCTTGGCTGTCCTTTAGGCCCTTTGGTTTTCTTACTCCCAAAGACTTTAAAATTGTTTGGCTTTCAAATATTTTGGCTTTGAGCATACTTGATGAAGATTATTCCAGAAACATGTTGTGCACACACAATTTGATATCTGTTTTTATTACTATGACTGGTTCGATACCTCTGCTGATGGACTATTAGTCACTGGGGGTATCCAGGGCTTTCAACACTTTCAAAAGTAGGAGAATATATTGAAAAAGTAGGTGGAGAACGGCGAGCGAAGCGAGGCTGAAAAATTTAGGCCGGCGGTCTGTGGGCCACAAAATGCCCCCAGAAGCTGTAGGGTAAATGGTGCAAAATCCTGCATTCTGGGGGTTTCCTGACACATATTTTAACTTCTTAAAATTCTTATTTTTCATATATTTATTTTTTGTTTTACTTTAGCCTCCTTCCTTTCAAAATGTAAAGTTGTTTGGAATTTTGCATCAATTTCAAATTGCTCTGAGCTTATTGTCAGATATTTAATTATAATCATATTAAATTTTATTGCTGTTTCATTTTACACAAACAAAAGCTTCATGCCAAATACATAAAGATAAATCATTGCATCATTCCAAATGCCTGTTGATAATGTGAAATATTTCAAATTTTGACACAAAATTTGGACTTTTCTGCTTTACAGATTAATAATCTGTGACTTTAACTTTATATCATCCAATAATGGAACAGATAATGTTTCAAAACTATCTTTCTTTTCTTTTATTAGCCATTTGGCGATGGAACTCTGATCGGGGAAACTCAATTTTCGTTTCGACATTTTGTGGTGCTTGGTTAAATAAAGTCAAGGTCGACTGGTTTTTGGTCGGTTTATAAAATTTGTTCATGCCATACACGGGTACCAGACTTTTGCTGGCCAATGAAAAACGGTGCTGTTTGGCTTGCATTGTTTACAATTGAGAGGTCAATAGTTATGACGATAATTTATAAAGCGATTGGTAATGGGGGAAAACAACCGCTGTCGTTGTCACCAGTCTTCACGAAAAACTTGTTGACCCACAAGCCATTCGGATTCTTGAGTTGTAGAATTCAGGAGTCTGAATGCAAATTTACTGGGCCAAATAAAAACAAAAATAATTTCACATGCCTATTATTATATCAATTTGCAGCTATTCTCTCACAGAAATATCAAGCTTTTCCTGCAGTGGTTGCTTTCAACCAAGGGCTACCAATTTTCCATTTCTTGTTTTAGTAATGGAAATTAACTGTATATATATTTTTCTGAACATTGTTAAACAAGTCTGCTTTGAAGTAAACATTTTGTAGAATTTATATTTTTATATAAATAAAGCAAAATATTTTATTTAAATTCACAGAGAAATAAAAATTTCAGTGGATCTTTTCAACCATTTGTCAGGAAAAAGCTTGTAATATTTGTCCATTTCAAAGGTTTCAATATTTCCCAAAAGCCTAAATCAAGTCCTCTATCGTATTTTGCACAAAACACAAGTTTAAATTTGGTGCCAAATTGATAACCGATAATTGTTTCGTGTCCGGTCCGGAGTGATTCTTGTTCTTATATTTCAAATATTGATATTTCCATTCATTAAAGCGTTTCTGAGATTGCGACTTTAATTTTGTCAATGTCCTTGAACTTCGTCATATCATGGAAGAACGATAAATGATACAATAAAAGAGTTTTGATCTGGCGTTTCACTTTAGTTTTAATCAAAATAAATTATGGACAAATTGGAGATCAAAAGGGCTCTTTTATACAACAAACCCAGATTATTATGGGATTACGCATTTTTTTATCCTTGATACATAAAAAGTAGCCGGTGGCAGAGTAAAGTGTAGACATCGAATTTCGGAGGCAACCGGCTTCAAATGAAAGCCCTGGTACCGTATGAACTGCCCAGTAGTGCTTCGGCACTGACATGATTTATTACATATATTTTGATAGAAATTTACAATCTTTAAAGCATGTAATTATTATTAAATCTAAGGTTCTACTCCCTCAGGCAAAAGTGACCGTAGCCAATTCTGGTTGTCCTGTTTAGTCCCTTTCGTTTTCTTGCTTCAAAAGACTTTAAAATTGTTTGGCTTTAAATACTTTTAGCATTTATTTTTGTGCTACAAATAACCTTTAATTTCATTAGTATATATTACTATCAATTCTAACATGACGTCCTTCTTTCACTTTGTAAGCAAACGAGCGATTTATCGATTGGGTATAATCTCATTCAGGGATGTCATTAGAAGCCGGCAACCAGCGAAAATCTCCGGTAACTCTAAAAAAAATAATGTCTAGTATCAGCAATACAACGTACAGTGCGTGTATCTACTGGTCAGCATGTTTACGTTTGCAGATCTTTACAAATAAACATCGCTACATATCCTCTAACCCGATAATTTCAGTCGTTATTTTCCGCTCATCGGAGATGAAATCGTAGACAGAAAGGGACTGAATTATCCGGGTGACATATTCTCGTTTTTTAAAATTTTTTTTTTAGGAATATTGCGATGAGTTCCGAATGACGCTTTGCAAATTATAAACGTTTCTCCTATACAGGAGCACCCTTATCAAACATGCTATGGTGGCGCCGAGCAAAAAAAGATGTAAGCTATCACCATACTGAATTAAACTACATTTATAGTTTGTTAACTGTTCTGTTTTTCAAGTTAAATTGCATTGAAGAAATAAAATCTTGATACATCTTTGTTGTCAACAAATTGAAGTGCCTGAATCACTGCCACAATATAATCAAAAGTAGTAAAAAAAAAAAAGGGTCTTTTATCTTGAACAATTGCTGAAAATATGAGAAAAATAGTACAAAAAAATGAAGTTTCAATAATGAAATTAAGTGCCAGGAGAGGCCTAGAATGCAGGATTTTGCACCATTAACCCCAGATCCCCGGCTGTAAAGGGCGGCGGGCAAGCTCGGCACGGCGGACAGCTGCATCGTCCGCATCAATTTGCCTGCTACTTTTCAATTTTCTCTTGCTGCTTCAAAATATATTGACATCCCTGTCATTTAAGCACATGCGCCAGTGCATGTGACTGACTTTCTTGTCGTAAATGTACATGTTGATGAATTATTGTCTGCTCAAATTTGGCAGCATAAATTGGTTGAAACATATTCCGCAAACGTAAATATAAATAACCGTCTTCCAATCAAAGTATACTACATGTACCGTATTTGTACTCTTAGACATATCAGAATCAAAATAATTCATGGAAGCCAGAATGTGTTTTGAGTTTTAACATGGCCGAATATTAGTAAATTTTATCCCTCGCCTCTGGCTCGTGATAAAATACTAATATCCGCCAACCCATGTTAAAACTCAAAACACATTGTGGCTTCCATGATTTATTTCTTATATAACAACCACAGAAAACCTTTCGTCACTTTTTTTGGTACTTTCTAAGTATGATCGTCCTGGTTTCAGTCTAACCATCTTACAGCGACCAAGGATTTCCACAGATAGCTTAAGTTAAGGCATGGTAGAAAAGCACACTGTCAAGGATTTTAAGCACCAATATATTTTTAAAATAAATAGTGTTCACGTCAGAAGGGCACAGCATTAACATAGATGCCAACCATTACGATTTTTCCGTAATTGTTACGGAATTTCGGGTCAAAATTACGGTGTTACGGTCAACAGTCTACTTGTTACAGATTTCCGATTATTGCCGGCCTGGAACCGTTCCCCATTTAAATATCATTGTGATCATTTAGACGCTTCATTGTCTGTTAAAATCGCGTAATGATAAGTGCTTGAGGGATTTCGATTATTTAATACTTTTGGGATTCTCGGGACTCTCTATAGTAGAAAACGATCTATCCATTTCTTGTTCGATCCCGAGTAGTTAATGAACACAGCACGGTTTTGTCAATTTCACGATGTCTGAGGGAATAAGTGAAGCTTCTGCAGCGAAAAAAAGGAAATTGGGACAACGATTTCGTCCCGAATATTGTATTGAGTTCTCTTGCCTTATGAAATCGACACAGAAACATTATGCTTATTGCAAATATTGCAAACAAGACTTGTCCATTTAGCACGGTGGTCGGGATGAACACACATATACAACAAAACAGTTCAAAAGTGCCAAGTCAACAACATATCAGGCACTCCAGAATTAGACATTAATTATTCTATGAGAGGGGAGGGAGGGCCACTTCAGGAAATTTTAATTTCTATTGACAGTAAGTTGAAACATGGAATACATTTGTAAGTGAACATACATGTATTAAAACTTAACTTTTTATTTCTTTTTGTTGCTCATCAATTTTGCATCTAGTTGTCACAAATAAAGGAAATCATTTGCTCATCACTTTGTGCCTAGTCTGTAGTACGATTATGGTAAAATTTTATGAAAAATTATGATTACTGAAAAAAATCACAAATTACTGACATCTCAACTTTTTGTTACTGATTGCACCAAAAAGGGGTTGGCATCTATGCATTGAATGACCATTGTCTGATAATAAAAAATTTCTTTTGTAGTTCTACATTTTGTTGACATCAGGATGAGGAATGTTGTGTTTAGTGACCAGGTTGATTCTATTTTGTCAGAGATGTTAGGTGAACACTATTACCAGAGGAAATCAAGATTGCTCTACCACTATATTGCTGGTAAGTAGCCTATCTACAGTCAAATTACGGAAGCTTTCATGAATACCGGTACATTGAATTGTCAAGAATAGTGTTGTGTGATAAATATATACTCCTCCTTGATGTGTTTTGTGAGAATGGGTTTCTCTGAGCAATGTCGCATCATGGATTAAGTCTGAAATATGAGATGCCATGAGAAGTCCATTTGGAGCAAAACATATCAATGATAGTATGATTGTCACGTGACCATCAGTTATCGTGACGTAAATTACTAAAGATCATAATCTTGAACTTTATACTTTATATTACTCAAGTATATATGTACATTAATTTATAAACAATATGAAAGCAATGAGAAAATGTGATGATGAAATTTACCAACTAGCTAGGGACCAGGCACTGGTTAAAACGTTAAAAAACAAAAGATTTAGGCCTTTTTGTTTATGCCTTCCTTCACGGGCAAGAGCGTCTTTTTCATAAGGTCACTTCTGTGTCCATTCATTCTTTTGTTGAATGGTTGGGCACTTTCTCCTACGTATTGCGACCCGCAGACGTGACAGTCAAGGAGGTAAACCACATTAGGTGTTTTGCAATTAACATTGCAAAAGATCTTATACTCCTTTCCTGTCATCTTGTTATGGAACACTTGTGCGTGTTGCAATTGGAGACAGCACTTGCAGCGCTTGTCACCACATGGTTTACACTGGCCGACCGTTGATGAAGGTCTAGATACCGCAGCTCTGATCAGTGTATCCTTAATGCTTTTAGGTCGCCGGAACGCTACAACGTGTGGTTCAGGGAACAACTTGGCCAGCATTTCACTTTTTTCAATTTCTTTCCAATGATGACGGACAATGCCTGAAATTTTCTCTAAAAGAAGGATGGTAAGTGAGAACAAGGGGATCCCGTTTGTTGATCTTTTTTTCTTTGTACTCCAGGTCATTTCTGTTACATGTAATTTCACTAGCCTTTGAAAACCCACTCTCTATAACTTTGTCATTATATTCCCATCTCTTCAAATGATGGCGTAAATCTCCTAGTCTTTGCTTGGTGGTTTCAACAGTGGAGCATATTCGTTTTACCCTTATGGCTTGGCTGAATGGGATACTCTTAAAACAGTGCTTAGGATGGCAACTACTGGGTGAAAGGTGTTGATGTTTGTCTGTGGGCTTAGAGTATAAATCAGTTGTCATGTTGCAAGTCTAGAAGATTGTGCAACGATACCGATAAAGATGTTACAAAAAATATATTGACAAAATTTTCGATCAACAAATGACCTTCTTCAATGTCTTTCAAAATTAGACTGAGTTTGTAAAGATTAGATGGTATATAATTACAACTAAATAGTCAGGTGACAAAGTGTGACACATTTGAGAATGTTAAAGATTATCGTAAATTAAAGGTGGTGAGCGCAAATCCCTAACTTTGTGACAGTAGTAAAATAATCGTTGACTAAACACTGTGAAAGAAAATATACATAAAAACCTATTGTTTTGTTGACAGAAAACAATAAGTTTTTATGTATATTTTCAGTCACAACTACATTATAGTCAACAAATATTTTACTACTGTCACAAAGTTAAGGATTTGTGCTCACCACCTTTAATTTACGATAATCTTTAACAATCTCAAATTCCGTCGCACTTTGTCACCTGACTATTTAGTGAGTTGTAATTATACCATCTAATCTTTACAAACTCAGTCTAATTTTGAAAGACATTGAAGTGTAGGATTAAATAGTGTCTGCCGTGAAATAGTGTCTTATGTTACAATTGTTTTCTATGATAAAGTCCGAGGACGGAATAAAACGCAGAGGTGACTTCTTTTGGTCTGTTGTGGATTTTTCATTTGAAAAAGATACAATCGGACACATTTTCACAGGACAATATTATGGCTTACAGAAGAAGGTTATTTGTTGATCGAAAATTTTGTCAATATATTTTTTATAACATCTTTATCGGTATCGTTGCACAATCTTCTAGACTTCTATAATTTATTTTATTTGTGCTGCATCGTCATGTCTCGACGATCCGTTGCTCATTAAGTTCTCTGGTTGGTAGATTCCCTTAGACTTTATATATATATATAAACGTCTGAAAAAGTTGCCAACGTATGAACCTACGAGATGTCGGATTGGAAACAAGTGTTAGCGATTCTGTGCAAACAAACAAAAATGATAAATAAACGTCTAATATGTTAGCACAACGATATCAAAAAAAATGTTAAAATGTAAAAAAAATAACTATAAGTCTACAAAAAGACTATGATTATAATTAAATCGACGGATATTTCGCTTGACCGACAAGCTTCATCAGCGTCTGTAATCTGATTTGAAAAATTGTCACGGGACGACTTCAATTTTAAAATCATAAATTTTCCAAATATGTGCAGCAATATACCAGCTTCTCCTGCATATGGTGTTTACATCTCGCAATTGATTCGTTATGCAAGGGCCAGTAGCAATTATTCTGATTTCCTGAAACGTCATCTTCATCTGAGAAACAGGCTACTGGACCAGGGCTATTAAAACATTCGCCTTATTTGATCTCTTAAAAAGTTTATATTCCGATACCAAGATCTTGTCGAAATATATTCCGTCTCTGCAGAAAAGATTATAAACGATGGATTTTCATATAGTGAAAATGTATAAAGATAGGTGTCAACAAAAATATCAAAAATATTTTTTTATCAATGTGTGACGTAAAAGTATCTTTGACATTTACTTCACTGAGTTTGGTGCTGCTTTTGACAACTGTTTTACCTGTTTTGTTCAAGTATTGTTATAAATACTGTTATAGTGACAGCCGGAAACTTTGAGCCGTAATGAAAGGGGGAGGTTTGGCACTTTAAAATCTGATTCAACCCACCATTTCTTTAGAAATGTCTGTACCAAGTCAGGGTCATTACGGTTTTCACAGTTTTCCGGTTGTTGACTGATTTTGTCTGTTTATATACCTATGAGTTTTGACTTTCCCTTTGTAAGATTGTTCGGATTTCGGTAATTTTGTTATTACCCTTATTTATTAATTATTGTGACGTAAATTACTAAAAATCGTAATCTTGAACTTTATACTTTATATTATTCAAGTATATATGTACACTAATCTATAAACAATATGAAAGCAATGAGAAAATGTAATGTCTACTAATGATGAAATTTACCAACTAGCTAAGGACGAGGCACTGGTTAAAAAGTAGAAAAAACCAAAAGATTTAGGCCTTTTTGTTTATGCCTTCCGCGAGTTACAAACATTACATCCGGAAGGCATAAACAAAAAGGCCTAAATCATTGTTTTTTTTTAACTTTTTAAAACAGTTAAAATTAATACTAAATATTATATACGTCTGAAAATTAAACCAAACGGTGTTAGAATTAGATTTTAGAGCTGTCAAATTTTTGTTCTTTCCTCAACGGGATTTGAACCCACACCATTGATACATTGCAGCACCATTCGCTTAGCCTTACGTCCAGCGCCCTCGACCACACCACTCCCAAAAAAAAGGAGCTTCAATAATCGTAGTGTTACCTTTTCTCGTAAGGAAAATCAAGGGATAGACGTAAGACATGTGTATAATCGTGTGTAGATGGTACATATATATTTGATATTATAATTTGACAGCAATCTAACTCAACAATTTTTAATATATTGTATAGGATAATGAAGAATTCATTATACAGTCACAGGAAATAAAGTATATTATACAAACGTCTAGAAGCAAGTGACAACCATACAATATATCTGTCCCACTGGATCTCAAAGTTACTAAGGATACTAGGTTAATACAATATATATATACGTCTGAAAATTAAACCAAACAGTGTTAGAATTAGATTTTAGAGCTGTCAAATTTTTGTTCTTCCCTCGACGGGATTTGAACCCACACCAGTGATACACTGCAGCACCATTCGCTTAGCCTTATGTCCAGCGCCCTAGACCACTCGACCACCTCCACTTCCTATATATATATACTAGCGTTGATTTGTTTTGCGAGAATGAGTTTTTCAGAGCAATATCACATCAAAGGCAAAGACAGAGTTGTGAGATACAAGGAGAAGTACATTTGGAGCAGAACATATCAATGGATTATCAAAGTGATATCAGTGATCTCAATATAATGTTACATTATTACACATAGAAATCAACAGTGATATGTTTGTATCGCATATCTTATGTAAAAATCAGAAGGAATCGTGTTATATTTTATATATAGATCACGTGAGCGATACTGACTCTTGAGAGACTCAGATTTTTGTTGTTTGTTGCCTATATAGATCAGGTGAGCGATACTGACTCTTGAGAGAATCAGATTTTGTTGTTAGTTACCTATATAGATCAGGTGAGTGATACTGACTCTTGAGAGACTCAGATTTTGTTGTTAGTTACCTATATAGATCAGGGGAGCGATACTGACTCTTGAGAGACTCATATTTTGTTGTTAGTTACGTATATAGATCAGGTGAGCGATACTGACTCTTGAGAGACTCAGATTTTGTTGTTAGTTACGTATATAGATCAGGTGAGTGATACTGACTCTTGAGAGACTCAGATTTTGTTGTTAGTTACGTATTTAGATCAGGTGAGTGATACTGACTCTTGAGAGACTCAGATTTTGTTGTTAGTTACGTATATAGATCAGGTGAGTGATACTGACTCTTGAGAGACTCATATTTTGTTGTTAGTTACGTATATAGATCAGGTGAGTGATACTGACTCTTGAGAGACTCAGATTTTGTTGTTAGTTACGTATTTAGATCAGGTGAGTGATACTGACTCTTGAGAGACTCAGATTTTGTTGTTAGTTACGTATATAGATCAGGTGAGTGATACTGACTCTTGAGAGACTCATATTTTGTTGTTAGTTACGTATATAGATCAGGTGAGTGATACTGACTCTTGAGAGACTCAGATTTTGTTGTTAGTTACGTATATAGATCAGGTGAGTGATACTGACTCTTGAGAGACTCATATTTTGTTGTTAGTTACCTATATAGATCAGGTGAGTGATACTGACTCTTGAGAGACTCATATTTTGTTGTTAGTTACGTATATAGATCAGGTGAGTGATACTGACTCTTGAGAGATGATCAAAGTTATATTTCATGTTTTGTATGTAAGATTTTAATTAGAATTAGATGGAGTAATTTTTGTTTCTATGATTATATTAATTTTACTTCAGATTTTGAATTCTTCTTCGACGAAATTGGTAATTCTATCATGTATGAGACTGGAAGGGAATCAACTAAATCATCTATAAAGAGGTACATGTATTTAAGTTTCTTATTGGTCCCCTATGGTTCCAATTGAGGGTCTATAATGGAGTCATACTGAGTCTGCTTGGCCTTCCATCCATCTGTCCTTTTGTCAGTTTTATAGCTACCACCTATTACTTGAAATTGTTAGGGCTGTTCCATTTAAATATACCTGGGAGTGCGGGAACGTCACTTATTTCAGACCCCCCCCTCACCAATAGAAAGAAGAAAAAAAATCCATCCACCCACCACCACCAGAATGTACTTCAATAAATACCCCACTACCACTAGAAAGAAAAACAAATCATAAAAATAATTTCCTTTATAGAAACACCCAATCCTAATGGTTCAGGGTTTCCGTTTGGCATCGGTCATCGGCTGATAATTTGCATATATTCAGAGCTCCAGATAAGCTGCGTATTTTGCGTTTTTTACGCTATGAAAACGAGTAAAAATGCATGTATTATCAGATCAGAGTGTACATTTACGCATACATATTGCTGTGTAAGCAAACTTTCCAAATTCGGAGCGTACTTGTACGCTGTTGACGATAATACATCGTGTACATAAACAATACATTTTTGACTTTGAGAAATTCCCTGTAATTACTTCTCTTTATACTTTTCAAAAGAGAAAGTGTATACATCCGAGGGGTACCGAATGTTTGCCTTTCTAAGCATCGATGTCAAAAGAGATCTGATTGGATGTTTAGGATAAATCATCCAATCGCGGTCAATATTACAAATAAATGCGGTTTAGTTAAGAACTAAAACGAAAGTGAATTTGGGAACACGTTGTTCGTTGAAAATGAGCAAGAACATGAATAAGCGCGCTACGGAAAATTATATACTTTTTTAAAAGTTCTTGACAGTTTCATCTGTGTCTAGTGACAGTATAGTTAAAGGAATCATTGATGACATTATCAATACGGCTCTGAAAACTGCCGAAGTCGACGAGCAAAAAACAAAATATTTACAACATTTTATTAATAAACATGACACAATCGTGTCAAATTAAACAGAGATATACATTTCACTTGCATCCTGTGTTTATTGAATAACACTTGTGTCCAACATAATTTTAAAAGTGTACATGTAAGCAATCTTTTCTGAAGTAGAGAGTACAACAGTGCAAAGGAAATATGCAAATACGCATCATTTTCAAAAGTAGGGGGTAATTACCCTTTGGACTTGAAAATTATCCGGAGCTCTGTATATGACAGGAAATAATTTGACATTGCTGTCAAAATGACCGTTTGTTTCAAAATAAGTGGCCAAAAAGACCGACACATGCTACATATGCATCGGACATGTGATCGAGTATTCTCCAATTTGTCCATAATGTATTTTGATTAAAACTAAAGTGAAACGCCAGATCAAAACTCTTTTATTGTATAATTTATCGTTTTTCCATGCTTTGAAGAAGTTCAAAGACATTGACAAAATTAAAATCGCAATCTCAGAAACGCTTTAATGAACGAAAATATCAATATTTGAAATATAAGAACAAGAATCACTCCGGACCGGGCACGTAAAAATTTATCGGATATCAATTTGGCGCTAAACTTGTCTTTTGTGCAAAATACGATAGAGGACTTGATTTAGGTTTTTGGGAAATATTGAAACCTTGGAAATGGACAAATATTACAAGCTTTTTCCTGATTAAGACAAATGGTTGAAAAGATCCACCAATATTGTTATTTCTCTGTGAATTTAAATGTAAAAAAAAAATATCTACAAAATGTTTATTTCAAAGCAGACTTTTTTGTAACCTATTTAGGGTAGCTTTCTCTTAAGTCTTTGACTCTTTCCTCATTGGGGAATTTGATTTTAATTTCTATTTATTTTCACTTAAGCTCAACTTTTTTTTGGAAAGAGATGGTGACCTCTGAAAACCTGTCTGGTTGTCAATTCCAAATATCATAATAAGTATGCAAGTTTGAAACAAATGAATATTAAATTAAGCTCCAGCTGCATTAAATGAATCAAACCACACCTTAATATATCATTAAATGACCTATAAGTTTTAGGCAAATTAGGACACAATTGACCTATTGAATAAATGCCTTTCAAGACAAAAGGCCTGAGGAATTTATATGAGTTAGGTCATTTGATAATAAAAATCCAGCTGAAACCCTGTGGTTTCAGGTCGTTCCGGCCCCAAGTCGATTCGGCCCCATTTGAGATTAAATACTTTTGAACTGAAATACACAAGCTTAAGTGTTTATCATTTCAAAATGTTTTTGATCGATTTTAATTTTTAAAATTCAAACATTAGAATGTTTTGTGTGTAATCAAGAAATCAATGTACAGTACTCATTAAATAAATATATTTATTAGAATTAAATGATGATTATACAGCAGTTAGTACTGATTAGTGTACAAGTCTTTGATTGTACTCTAAATTAAGCTACACCCAAGCTAATTTTATTGTTTGATGTCGCCAATTAATTTGAACAATTTATAAAATCAAGTGTAGTAAAAACATACAAGAACTCAAAACCCAAACTAATTTTAGGTTGTGAGAATTTTGAAAGTCTTTGTTCTGCCGCGCTGTGGCTATAAAAAAGGAACTATGACTATAGTTTTCATTCATTCCTTCCATGATGTCTTACCCATGTGTAGTGTGTTCCAGACCTGTCAGACCGCGTCAGTAAGCTCTAGAATCTGACTCCTGTGGAAACTAGTTTTCTCCCTCTTATCATTCGGAACACACTTTCTGTTTGACGTTCAGGTTTGCTAGTTTATAACGTAATATTTATAGTGGGGCCAGATCGACTTGGACCGGAACGACTTGGGGCCGGATCGACCCGACACCATCCTAATCTCAACGAGATTAAGAGCCTCGCACTAATGATATACCAATATACGGCGTGTAAATCTTTGCATATAAATGTGCCTCTTGCATTTTACTATAGCTAGCTATAATTTTAATTTCAAATATAGGTGATAATGACTGAAGACCTATTTTTTCCAGCCAGATGGCAACAGAAACGGAGTTTGCCATCTTTAAGGGTAGATAACTCCACTTCCGGGAAGATAACTCACTACTGTTTTGGAGCAAATTCTGGCAAAATGGCACGATCTCTTAAGACAACAAAACGGATATATCTGTTTATTTCTGTGAAAAGCCAGCGAGTTTAAGGCAAAGGGAAGTCGAGATAAATACCCCCCTCCCAACAGAATTTATTTTCAAGAGACCCCAAAACACAAAAAAATATGGTTTCACCCCCACAACCAATAGAAAAATTAAAAAAATGGAATAGCCCTTAGCTTATATGTTGTAGTAATTTCAATTTAAAAAAAATTATAAATCACTCAAACAATTAGGAGGGTCAGGAATAGATCTGTGTCTACACATGTGTTTAGCAGTCCACTGAAATGATTTTGACTACACACAAGACTGTTTACTCCTGGACAGTTGTTTCAGTAAGCTAGAACAATAAAAATCCAGGTAAGAAGGGTATGTTACCTGTTACAAACCTCCAAATGTTCACAAACACCAACAGGAAATACGATGATGTAATATATTTTTTGTAATTTTTATTAGCTCACCTTGCCAAAGGCAATATGAGCTTTTGCCATCACTTGGCATCCGTCGTCTGTCTACCGTTAACTTTTCACATTTTAATCTTCTCCTCTGAAACCCCTTGGCCAAATGAACTGAAACT
This sequence comes from Bathymodiolus brooksi, assembly GCA_963680875.1. NCBI lineage: Eukaryota > Metazoa > Mollusca > Bivalvia > Mytilida > Modiolidae > Bathymodiolus > Bathymodiolus brooksi. Next base: position 16,411,076 of record OY804579.1, read on the forward strand.
TGGTAGGAAACATCTATGGGTAAGGATCAGATAAAGTGTAAAAATTGTGTGACATAACGCCCGTCACATTTAAGTCTATATATCAAGATTATTAATAGATCAGATAAATCATCATCTTTTAAGAGTTGAGTTCTGTCAGTACAAAGATAACGCTTTGGTTCAACAGGTGTTCAAATCAAGGCACTGCTTTTGTGACGGACGTTACAATGACAAATTTGACATGCTAATTTTGGATTAAAATGTAATTTTAATTTTTCAAATTAAATAATATACCGTACTATTAAATACATTCTTGTTCTTGTTGAAATGAAATTGCAATCCTTGGCCTGAAAGTTTTATTAAACAATAAAGTTTTTTTTTAAAGTAACAGACGTCACAAAAATATTAGGTTCTAGTATACTTTTTTAGGTAACTGAGTTACTCTAGACCAATTTCTCAAAATCTGAGACTTTAGGAGTTAAACTTATTAAAACCATGCAAATGGTAGTAGAAACCTAAAGAATAAAAAAAAAATGAGTACTAAGACAGGCCTCTACATTAACATATTTCCGAAAACATTCATAAAAATTACAAAAACTAGAGAATAATTATCCAGGGATCTCACTACTTTCAAATTAGAGGGAGAAGTAGGGAGACTTCTGGGAGAAGTCAATTGCGATTAATCAAAACATTGTTTCGCGACACCTCTGACGTTACCCTACCCAAATTAAGTAATTAGTTAAAACTGCCTGAACTGATTTGTTCTGGGTTTTTTTTTATTCATGACTACCCTAAGGACATCTATTCAATGTCACATTTTTATTTCAATCTACCTTGATTGGAGTCTTGCATACCAGTGATTTTTATGTGTACCCCCCCCCACAAAATAAAAACCTTCTCTCTAAACATTTTGAATTTCGTCATTTCCGGCCTCACTATTTGGATGTCGATACCATATTTGGCGATTTAGGCGTGAATGCGTGTAGTAAGAAATACCATATTTAGAACAGCTCAGCCTTCCGTAGTTTCCGGTTATGGAAAACGATCGATAAATTTGAACAAGGTTGTTGCTACCTTTGAAAAGCATATATTTCTCAGCCAAACCGATTTAACAAGGACTGGGATCATCAGTAATAGTTCTAATGAAATGTTTGAAGCGTAAATAGTGAGTTTTTATGTTTCAACTGCAACTTTTTTTTTGCTCCATTGTGACGAATGGGACCGCGTTGTAGCTCTGCCGAGACACAAGTTTGTCACAGGAGCTACATTATTGCAGCTAATATTTCCCAAAGCCTAAATCAAGTCCTCTATCGTATTTTGCACAAAAGACAAGTTTAAATTTGGTGCCAAATTGATATCCGATAATTTTTACATGTCCGTTCCGGAGTGATTTTTGTTCTTATATTTCAAATATTGATATTTCCGTTCATTAAAGCGTTTCTGAGATTGCGACTTTAATTTTGTCAATGTCCTTGAACTTCATCACAGCATGGAGAACGATAAATGATACAATAAAAAGAGTTTTGATCTGGCGTTTCACTTTAGTTTTAATCAAAATAAATTATGGACAAATTGGAGATCAAACAGGGCTCTTTTATACAACAAACCCAGTATTTTATACCAGTGGAAATAGATTTGTCCGTCGTACCGGTGTCCTATAATTATTAGCTACCATAATTATTAGCTACTTTTTGACGTTCGGAACTAGATTTTCGTAAACCACAAAGGTGTTCCAAATGATAGCCATGAAAATTAGCTACCTTAATAATACATTAAAAATACTATTCCAGTTATTCCCCTTTTACCATGTTTTGATAGATTCTTGGTAATTAGTATTTTTGAACGAAAAAAGGGGGGTGGATGTAGGCGAGGAAATCTATTTAATTAGATAGATTTATCCCAGAAATGGATATCAAACTCCTATTCATTATTCATTCATTTACATCAAGGATTTATATATACACTGGATGAAAATAAGTTATTTCAATATAAAATATAAATAAATTAAAGTCTAATAATATTTAAAAAAAATATATATCTATATGACATGAACAAGTTTCTATATATCAATCACCAAAAATGTGTATATCTATTCCAAAGAAATAAGACGCTTAGTTATAACAAGCAATAGCGCTCCTGTGGTGAAATAGTTAAGAGTACTCGCATCATGTGCGGTAGATCGTGGTTTCGATCAACGATCTGATCAAACCAAAGAATATAAAATTTGTATTGGCACATGGCGTAAAAGAATAAAGGCAAAGACTAGTTGACTCGTAGTCAGCGTAATTTCTTCATTGCATGGGATAGAAGTCGTGAAGTTTTCCATGAATATAAGCTACCTTGCATCTGTCCAGCGTATGACATAGGTTTCAAAGTGTTATCCATGAAAATAAACTACCTTGCACTGTTCAAACATAAGCATAAGCATCTGATGCTTGTCCATGAAAATTAGCTACTCTACCTTTCTTCATTGCATGGAATAGGAGTCATGAAGTTTTCCATGAAAATAAGCTACCTTACATCTGTTCAATGTATGACAGAGGTTTTCAAAGTGTTATCCATGAAAATAAACTACCTTGCACCATTCAAACATAAGCATAAACATCAGAAGTTTGCCCATGAAAATTAGCTACCTCGCATTCCTTCGTTGCATGCTCCATGAAAATTAGCTACCTGACCTTTCTTCGTTGCATGGAATAGGAGTCCTGAAGTGTTCCATGAAAATATGCTACCTTACATCTGTTCAATGTATGACACATGTTTCAAAGTGTCATCCATGAAAATAAACTACCTTGCACCATTCAAACATAAGCATAAACATCAGAAGTTTGCCCATGAAAATTAACTACCTCCCATTTCTTCATTGCATGGGATAGGAGTCATGACGTTTTCCATGAAAATAAGCTACCTTACATCTGTTCAATGTATGACAGAGGTTTCAAAGTGTTATCCATGAAAATAAACTACCTTGCACCATTCAAACATAAGCATAAACATCAGAAGTTTGCCCATGAAAATAAGCTACCTCGCATTCCTTCGTTGCATGGTCCATGAAAATTAGCTACCTGACCTTTCATCATTGCATGGAATAGGAGTCATGAAGTGTTCCATGAAAATAAGCTACCTTGCATCTGTTCAATCGAATGTATGACAGAGGTTTCAAAGTGTTACCCATGAAAATAAACTACCTTGCACCATTCAAACATAAGCATAAACATCAGAAGTTTGCCCATGAAAATTAGCTACCTCGTATTCCTTCGTTGCATGGGATAGGAGTCATGACATTTTCCATAAAAATAAGCTACCTTACATCTGTTCAATGTATGACACAGGTTTCAAAGTGTTATCCATGAAAATAAAATACTTTGCACCATTCAAACATAAGCATAAGCATCAGAAGCTTGCCCATGAAAATTAGCTACCTCGCATTCCTTCATTCCATTTCTCTGACAATATCTATGACTTTTTTATTTTCCAAAACCTGATTTTATTTGTACGTTTATTCTGATAATAGGGGCAAGGATTACTGTAGTAGAACAAGTCAAACATCTCCGAAATTGGACAACATTATAATTCTGAAATTCTAAAATTTGACAGTCCTGCTCTAGTTCATAGTAGGGATACTAATGGTAATACTTCTGGTTTTTTTTTTAATTCTTTTTATGAACCAAAGGAACGTAAATAAAATGGAAGGGAGATTTAATTGAAATTATTAGAATTGAATGAAGGATCTTTCTAAGTTAGGGAGATGTGGACATAAAACTGTGATCACTCATAATACATTAAAGAGATCTCTAAATAAAAATTAAAATAAAGATATCTAAATTGAATTGTCGAGCTCTTTAATCCTTATAGGAATCAGAATCAATTAGAATCTAAAATTCAGCTTAAACATTGAGCACATCACATAACTGACTGTAATTTACTGCTTAACCCCCACCCCCTCCCCATATGTCTAGCGATAGTTTATTTTTAGCTCCCCTTACGCCTGTGATCACCCGACATCAATGTGAATGAAAATGACGTTGTATAAAAATAATAACAACTCAAATAAAATCAAATGTTTATTATTTTTAAAATTGGTCTTTATTTTATATACTATTGTGACAAATGCTACTATGAAAAGATTTACAAATAACATGGTCACTTCAAAGAAAACAAAATAAAAATAAAATAAAACTGACAGAATCATTGAAAGGAAATAAAGTTGAGAAAAATTATACGAGACTTTGGATAGTAAATTATTCCAGAAATAATATAAAATAAAGGGCTACGCAGATAGAAGCATGTCGGCAAGGGAAAGTTGAAAAAGCGTATACGTATGTCAAAACAAAAACAAGTGTCGACACGGTAAATTGCTGGAAACAGTAATTTACTGCACCCACAGGCAGTTCTTGATGCTGATTGTCAGACATGGGGTCATCGTAATTTGTAATCGTAATCAGTTGTAATTGATTGCATTTTATCATGTAATCGAATGTAATCTGTAATAAGACAATTTTTTTTATATTACATGTAATCGTAATGTAATCGATTACATTCATTTTGACCCTGTAATCACGATTACTTTCTTATTACATTTAGATTACTTTTCATCATTTTGACTTATTTTGTATTAGCTGAAACATATATCTCCTTAGATATTTAATGTTTGATTTATGTAAAGGAATTTTCTTCATGAAATTTATTAAACAAGTTTACTAGAAAAATATTTAGTTTATTGACATCTGAATAAAAAAATACATAATGAAATTCCGTTCATTCCACCTAATCCCACTTTTTAAAGATTCATTAAAAAATCTAAAATTTCAAGTTATTTGTAAGTGGGAATAGGTAGTTTTATAAAGTGGTATTAGATAGAAGACACCTGAAATTCAATTGTTAAAAACTCCCCCAAAAATATATTAAAGTAAAGTGGCATTCACTACATGATCAAAAGATATTATTCTATGTTTAATTGCAATCAAAACAATCACAGCTACCAAAAAAGTATTAAATATTATTTATGGCTTCAAAGACAACAAACAAATAATATCTCAATTGCAATTTCTTTTGGGTTTCAAAATTTCAGTGAAAACAGTTTTGTCTGCCTCTGTAAAGCAAAACAAGCTCTAAAATTTATAAATGATCTGACATAACTTTCAAGATTTCATATATGAAACTGCTTCTATGAAAGACTCACAATGTCCTCATGATTCCCATAAGATAAAGAAATATTTTATATACACCAAAACATAAATTTCAATAAAGATATTATATAAAAAGCAAAATGTAAATTATAATTTTCAGAAACATTGTATGATGCTGGTACTAGAATAACAAAATATTTTCAATTATATATATTACAAATTAATTGACAAATTGCAAGTTGTAATATTTGTAAAATTTTGGATTTGTTTGTGTGAAATTTAGCAACGGCGATTGTTACATAATTTGTTGTCATAAGACCTTAATTACACATTTTATCTGTGACACAGGTTATATTAATTGCTAGTTTATTATATATCCACAATAGACTTTGACAGGATGTTTGAAATTATTTGATATATATATTATTAAAATGTGCAAATGTATGTTATAATATTTACTAATAGTATAAGATCATGATGGATTGAATATTGACACAACATATTTTATGAAAGAAAAAAAAAGGAAATTGAGAATTGCTGTTTATAATTTACAATGTGCTGTTTGTTATTGTAATGATCACATTAAAACTGAATTGTAGTTCATAGTTCTGAGTAAGGAATACAGATCCATAATTTCTTTTTAGAGTAATTGGTCGATTCCTACAAAAATCTTCTCCTCTGAAACCGCTTGGCCAAATGAACCTAACTTGGTAGGAAGCATATATGGCAGGCTCTCTATAAAGATTGCTCATTTAGTCCTGATCCCTTTGCAAACATGGTCGACACAGGCAATTCTTGTTGCTGATTGGTCGATTCCTAAAAAATCTTCTACTCTGAAACAGCTTGGCCAAATGAACCTAACTTGGTAGGAAGCATATATGGCAGGCTCTCTATAAAGATTGCTCATTTAGTCCTGATCCCTTTGCAAACATGGTCGACACAGGCATTTCTTGTTGCTGATTGGTCGATTCCTAAAAAATCTTCTACTCTGAAACAGCTTGGCCAAATGAGCCGAAACGTGGTAGGTAGCATCTATGGAAGGCCCTCTATAAAGATTGCTCATTTTGGATCCGTTAACAAACATGGCCAGCACAGGCAATTCGTGTTTCTGATTGGTAGATTCCCAACAAATCTTCTACTCCGAAACCGCTTGGCCAAATGAACCGAAACGTGGTAGGTAGCATCTATGGAAGGCCCTCTATAAAGATTGCTAATTTTGGATCTGTTAACAAACATGGCCAGCACAGGCAATTCGTGTTGCTGATTGGTCGATTCATAAACAATTTTATCCTCTGAAACCGCTTGGCCAAATGAACCGAAACTTGATAGGTAGCAGCTATGGAAGGCCCTCTATAAAGATTGCTCATTTCGTCCCGATCCGTTAACAAACATGTCCACCACAGACAATTCTTGTTGCTGATTTCTAAAAAATATTCTCAACCTACTGAGCCTCTAGTCTATATATTGTATTGTATTATATGTATGCTAATGTTCCACCATGCCTGTCTGAGTTTTTCAATAAAATCTTTAAGAAATAACTTGTGCTAAGATGCTTTGTGTGCGAGATATTATCATGTATGTATGGCTGTTATTTAATTATTAAATTAACAAGTACCGGTATGTGTGATACAAGTATCTGTACTTACAAAACATACCAGCATGATGCAAACTATTTATTTGAGCTATATTCAATGACATTAAAGACATTTTCATATGTTGTACCAGCGTCTGGCAATCTACTTTCTAAAGGCTGAGTACATCATCCAAGTGATGAACAGTACAGTGAAAGATAAATGAGGTGTAGGCAGCTCGTTAAACCTCTCTCCCATCAAGGCCCCGATTCAATACAAATGCAAACCTCTAAACATTTATTGATAAAGAATAGAGATACATGTACATAAGAAATTAGGATGCAGGCACCTTAAAGTACTACTGTTATTCCAAGATGTATAAATTTGTAGGCCCTTCTGAAGTTATATCCTCAAAACAGAAATAAAATTAGATATTAATCTGTTATCAAAAACAAACAAATACAAAACAAAACAACCAATCAAAAATATCAAACAAAGAAAAAAAACCAACATCAGGCCTCTACAATAACTTTTTTTCAAACTTGTCCCTTTGGGCAAGTAACTTTCTAGATTGACTTGTCCGAATTAAAACATCACTTGTCCGAAAATTTTGACCCAAAGATAGAAAAAAATGAAAGAGTTTTAGTTATTTGGTAGAAACAAGACATAGGCTTTTCATGAAATTCTTGAAAATGTTCTAAAAGTACTCAGAACTTTGGTTTTTTCATAAATATGAATCAAAAGATTATAGCGAGCATCGCAAGATGCGAGCTAAACAGCAACATGTGTGTAAGGAGATGTATATATACGAACAATACCAACCGGAAGTGGTTTTTAAGTTTCAGCATAGAATGTACAATCGGAGTGAATCACCGGAAATAGCCTATTAATTAGAATAAAAAAGAACTATCCAGTTTAAAAATAACCAAAAAAAAAATAGGAATCCGTACAGCTTCTTTACATGAGACGATTAATTTATTTAAAAAATTGACAATCGCTAGACCTTCTTGTTTCGCCCCTAAAAAAGCTGTCGTCACACGATTTCCATAGTTAACGTCACACAAGTATTGTTACGTCACGTCATTCATTGATGATCGCTGTCACTGTCAGAGTAAACAATCATTGCCCTGCGTTTCTCAAGTTGGTGGCGATTTACAGTTGGTTGCCGAATAATTGTTTATGTATTGAACGGTGCAGTTCCCAGCAATGTGAAAAGAATGTCTAATATTTAAAATTAGTAAGATAAATCATAAGTACGTTGCGATTTTCCTAACGGAGATTCCTCAATGTTTACAAAGACGTCACAGGGGTTTTCTCGCATTCCCAACCTATGACCTCACGAAAGTTAGTTCCGAATAAAGTACGGCATCTTGTATCACATAGGTTGTATCTATTAGCAACATAGATGTATTTCTATAGAATACATATTTAAGGTTAGATAAATGATCATTACAGAGTGAAGTACAGGAAACAGCCTTTTAATTTGAATAAAAAATAACTATCCAGTTTAAAAATACCCCCCCCCCCCCCCCCCCCCCGCCCAAAATAGAAAGGAAACCGTACAGCTTCTTTACATGAAACGATTAATTTATTTAAAAAATGGACAATCGTTAGACCTTCTTGTTTCTCCCCTAAAGCTGATCATGTCGCTCATGGTTTCAAAACAAAGGGGAAAAAAAGGAATATAAAGATGATTTTTTTAAAAACAATATTGATTCAGTTGCCATGCAACCCGTTTAAATACATTTTTGTACACATGAGACAGAAAAAAACATTCAAAGTCTTGTCGTTTGTGTGATGCAAAAATATCGTTTGCTATGATCTAGCTTTACAAGACACAATTACGAAAAGAGCGAAAAAAAATATAAGAGAAAACTGCTTTAAATCAGTGAAAGCGTTAAAGGTAATTGCTATCTTAACAGCATATCTATGATTTTCTCTTTAATTCTAAATCTACCTATTAAGCGCCCTTCCGTGCAAAAAACGTTGCATTTTTCTGCCATACGCGGCCTAGTTTGCAGCTATAGGCCTACAAATCGACAATATATGGCCATTTATGGAGTTAGTACTACAAACGGTTTAAGTTAACTTGTAGGCAGTAAACTAGTAGAACATGGACACAAATTATAAGAGCGATTACCAGCAGCCTTTTCATTATTTTTTTTACCAAAAAAGAACATATTTCGGACATAACATGATTTCAAAGTTTGAAATATATTAGCAGGGGCTCCCAAATGCCCCTAAAATCTGGCATGTGCCACCATAATTACTGATATTCCTAATAATACATATAGAATAACTAATCGTAGATTTTGAATATCAAATTCTAATATGACGTACCGTCCCGTATTCGGTATACAAATAAAGGCATATTTGAATAATGTTAATCAAATATAGGCCACACATGCGCGCTGCGCTAAGAAAAAGCACCTACATAAACACTGACTATTTTCAGAAAATTCTTCATGGTTAGCGATTTTCTATTATTGTTTATCTAAAAATTGTTGAAATAAATGAAGATAAAATTAAATAAATCCTAATCAAGTCTTATCATAATTAAACTCTTATAAACACGGCTTTGTTTACCTTTCGTCACTGTCTCCATGTTTATCTCCCTTTATCTCCGATCCGACTGGCTGCGTTCAACTGGTAATTTCGTTGTTAATCATTTAAAGTTGTTTATTTGTAATAAAATTTATATTGAACCTTGTCAATAAATTTCTTTTCGGTATTTTAAGGCACAGTTTCAACCACAATTTCGCTATCCATCTCTTAATTCCCAATTTTACAATTTTTAAAATTCCGTAGAAGATTGATCACCTTGACCGCCTCGAATTTTAAAATTACCGTATATTTTGTCCTATTAGAATCGAAATAATTCATGCCGGCCATACTTTAGTTATTCAAATATGGGTAGGCATTATATTAATGAGATTTAACCCCTAGCTGCAGAACCGTAGATATTTAGGTCCTTTTTGTTTTTTTCGGGGTCCGCCCTATCAGAAAATTTCACAAGGACCTAAAGAGCTATGGTTCCGCAGCTACATTAAATCATGCTCTTAAATATATGTAGGATGGACAGATTGAGGTTCGGACATGAAAGACCCACTGACTCAGACTGTTGTCTAATATGTACATGTCTTTCTGTAAGAAATTTTGAAAACGCAATCAATAAATCATACACACACGTACAACCGCATTGTATCTTCTTCTTCTTCCAGTGTAGAACATGAGTCGTCGCCGACTGTTTTAAGTTCTGTACATAGCATGGTATAGGCCAATATTGCTTATGTATGTTGGTTGCATTAATTGATATTTTCGTAATAAAACTCTTTTCTTATGACTTAAAAGACCATACTTTCATTACTGAATATTGTCTTAATATTCAGTAATGAATATTACCCCCTTTAGGCTTTATAATGGTTGATACCACCCGCGTACTAGTACTGGTTAGTCTTCAATGTTTGCACTGTCCCTAGTCCAACAATAAAAGATTCCATACTTTTTTCTCATACTTTTCTATTCTACTTCATTTAACTTTCCAATGGATGTCATAGGGGATATCATTTAATTTCAAATATTAATGTCCTCTCTATAGGCTATGCCTACTCATATTATTTTGTGATATTCAACTTTCACTCAAATATATACACCCTGGCCAGAGAGAAATGCTGTGCTCGCATCTAGGCAATGTCTACTCCATATTAGCGAGCATCGCAAGATGCGAGCTAAACAGCAACATGTGTGTAAGGAGATGAATATATACGAACAATACCAACCGGAAGTGGTTTTTAAGTTTCAGCATAGAATGTACAATCGGCGTGAATCACCGGAAATAGCCTATTAATTAGAATAAAAAATAACTATCCAGTTTAAAAATAAACCCAAAAAAAATAGGAATCCGTACAGCTTCTTTACATGAAACGATTAATTTATTTAAAAAATTGACAATCGCTAGACCTTCTTGTTTCACCCCTAGCTGTCGTCACACGATTTCTATAGTTTACGTCACACAAGTATTGTTACGTCACGTCATTCATTGATGATCGCTGTCACTGTCAGAGTAAACAATCATTGCCCTGCGTTTCTCAAGTTGGTGGCGATTTACAGTTGGTTGCCGAATAATTGTTTATGTATTGAACGGTGCAGTTCCCAGCAATGTGAAAAGAATGTCTTTAATATTTAAAATTAGTAAGATAAATCTTGAGTACGTTGCGATTTTCCTGACGGAGATTCCTCAATGTTTACAAAGACGTCACAGGGGTTTTCTCGCATTCCAAACCTATGACGTCACGAAAGTTAGTTCCGACTAAAGTACGGCATCTTGTATCACATAGGTTGTATCTATTAGCAAAATAGATGTATTTCTATAGAATACATACTTACAAGGTTAGATAAATGATCATTACAGAGTGAAGTACAGGAAACAGCCTTTTAATTTGAATAAAAAATAACTATCCAGTTTAAAAATACCTCCCCCCCCAAAAAAAAATAGAAAGGAAACCGTACAGCTTCTTTACATGAAACGATTAATTTATTTAAAAAATGGACAATCGTTAGACCTTCTTGTTTCTCCCCTAAAGCTGATCATGTCGCTCATGGTTTCAAAACAAAGAAAAAAAAAAGGAATATAAAGATGATTTTTTTAAAAACAATATTGATTCAGTTGCCATGCAACCCGTTTAAATACAGTTTTGTACACATGAGACAGAAAAAAACATTCAAAGTCTTGTCGTTTGTGTGATGCAAAAATAACATTTGCTATGATCTAGCTTTACAAGACACAATGACGAAAAGAGCGGAAAAAAAATATAAAAGAAAACTGCTTTAAATCAGTGAAAGCGTTAAAGGTAATTGCTATCTTAACAGCATATCTATGATTTTCTCTTTAATTCTAAATCTACCTATCAAGCGCCCTTCCGTGCAAAAAACGTTGCATTTTTCTGCGATACGCCTAGTTTGCAGCTTTAGGCCTACAAATCGACAATATATGGCCATTTATGGAGTTAGTACTACAAACGGTTTAAGTTAACTTATATTTTATAGGCAGTAAACGAGTAGAACATGGACACAAATTATAAGAGCGATTACCAGCAGCCTTTTCATTTTTTTTTTTACCAAAAAAGAACATATTTCGGACATAACATGACTTCAAAGTTTGAAATATATTAGCAGGGGCTCCCAAATGCCCCTAAAATCTGGCATGTGCCACCATAATTACTGATATTCCTAATAATACATATAGTATAACTAATCGTAGATTTTGAATATCAAATTCTAATATGACGTCCCGTATTCGGTATACAAATAAAGGCATATTTGAATAACAATCAAATATAGGCCACACATGCGCGCTGCGCTAAGAAAAAGCAGACTATTTTCAGAAAATTCTTCATGGTTAGCGATTTTCTATTATTGTTTATCTAAAAATTGTTGAAATAAATGAAGTTAAAATTAGATAAAAACCTAATCAAGTCTTATCATAATTAAACTCTTATAAACACAGCTTTTTTTTACCTTTCGTCACTGTCTCCATGTTTATCTGCGTTCAACTGGTAATTTCGTTGTTAATCATTTAAAGTTGTTTATTTGTAATAAAATTTATATTGAACCTTGTCAATAAATTTCTTTTCGGTATTTTAAGGCACAGTTTCAACCACAATTTCGCTATCCATCTCTTAATTCCCAATTTTACCATTTTTAAAATTCGTAGAAGATTGATCACCTTGACCGCCTCGAATTTTAAAATTACCGTATTTGTCCTATTAGAATCGAAATAATTCATGCCGGCCATACTTAATTGTTATTCAAATATGGTTAGGCATTATATTAATGAGATTTAACCCCTAGCTGCAGAACCGTAGATATTTAGGTCATTTTTGTTTTTTTCGGGGTCCGCCCAATCAGAAAATTTCACAAGGACCTAAAGAGCTATTGTTCCGCAGCTACATTAAATCATGCTCTTAAATATATGTAGGATGGACAGATTGAGGTTCGGACATGAAAGACCCACTGACTCAGACTGTTGTCTAATATGTACATGTCTTTCTGTAAGAAATTTTGAAAACGCAATCAATAAATCATACACACACGTACAACCGCATTATATCTTCTTCTTCTTCCAGTGTAGAACATGAGTCGTCGCCGACTGTTTTAAGTTCTGCGGGACTAGGCATGCCAGGCACACACAGCTGATGTCCCTAAGACTATGTACAACTAAACACTTCACTATGACACAGTTAAATCTATTTACACAGGGTGGCGTGGCTAACCTGTTGTTGGAGGTTAACCCTGAACTCCTCTATGGAGCTGGCCCCAACTGTGGTGTCTGGTAGGTGGTTCCATTCCCGTGCTGTTCTTTGGAAGGAGTTTCTGAGAGTGTCATAATTGGACCTCTACTGGAAGAACCTATGTTGACCTCTGGTTCTGCTGTCACCAGGTATGAGGTATAAGTCTCGGTCGATGTCCAAGAGTTGATGCTGGATCTTATACATCATAACGAGTCTGCTTATCCTCCTCCGTTGTTCTAAAGTCTGCCACTCAAGTGATGTTAACATGCTTGTCACGCATCCTTGTGTTCTGCTGGTGTAATCATTTATGACGAAGCGGGCAGCTCTTCTTTGTACATTTTCTAATGTCTGTATCAGGATTTAGGTGGTGGGATCACAAACCATTGCTGCGTATTCCAGTGTTGGTCGTAGGATCGTGAGGTAGATGGTTTCTCTTACTTGTTTCATTTTGATCAACTGCCGATTGGTCCGATCAAAATTGTTTGTTTACAACAAGAGAAGTGGATCAGCGGGGGTAAGACATTCGATATTTTATGCCTTTTCTGTCGGAGTTATGAATTGATTTGTGCGTGAAAAGGATGATTATATGTTTCTTTATGAAAGCTATTATTTGTTTTTTTATATCATTGACATTTCTGTGGACTTTGAACCACATTTTTACAAGTAATCATGTCAAAATTTAACGTTATGAACTTTCATCATTTATTTTACAAAACATGTACATAAACACATACGAGCAACACGACCCAGAGGGCCTGTGCACGACCCCCGGATGAAAAGGATACTTTTTTAAATGAAAGACGTTTGACTCTTCACAGTCACTTGAAGTTTCAAAAATAAAAAATAAAATAAGAAAAAAATGTGGACTCATAATCATAGACTAGTAAAATACATGTACATGTCTATGCGTAGATGCGATGCTCGCCTGTAGGCTGTGCCTAATCCATATTAGAATAATTAGTACCCTGGTATTTTAAACAAAATTTGAAAACATGATCTATAGATCCAGTGACCACCCAGGACTGAGGTATTCCGGAATTTACTCATTGTTTTCAGGTAATGTTCATATCAAACAAAGATAATATTTCATCTCCTTAAAAAGTATAAGGGGATTAAAAAAAGGAATTTTGAATTTCCTGCCTTATAATGGGATTAGACATCTTGTGGAACTCTCTAGTATTGAAGACCACATAAAGTATATTGTACCCGGATTGTATGACGACACTCCATCTATTCAGGTTAACAAATGAATAGCTGATGGACAAATAATACGTTACAAATGTTGAATAAACTTCAGAATAAAAACAAAAATAGAAACACTTAAAATGTTTCACGTCATTTATAAATTGGTAAAGCTACTTGCTTAAACTTATATTTAATTTCTACTAATATTCACCACATAAAAAACTTGAAAAAAATGGGGGTGGCCAGTAATGCCATTTATACCCTTTATAAAATTAATTAGAGAAGACTTTATCTGAAGAAAATGTGTGTGGTAATGATTAATTTCAATAGTTCCTCCAGTTGAATAGATAATTTGTTTTTACGAAAATCGAAAATCTTGACAAATATTGCTACTATGGTTTTGATACAGTTGAACAGGTAAATGGGAATGGATGGAGTGACGTCACTGATAAGGGAAAAATGGCAGCCTGCATGTTTTGCGGAAAATTTAAAATTAATAAGATGTAAACGTGCTTTAACATCAGTCCTTGTAAAATTTTCATAAAAAAAACGTCATATTTTCATTTTTTTCTTTATTAGTTCTACATTCTGTAAAACCACAAATCAAAAGTTGGTTTCGTTCTCCTTTAAATCACTCACCGATAGCTATAAATAGCCTAATCACACAATCAGTCAGTGTTTACTTTGATCTGTTACCGCACATTAAAACGAATGTTGACAGAAATATATGCTGGGAACCAGTACTTCATAATTCAATAATTTTCAAAAACACGATGTTTATTTATAAAAGTGAAAGATTAAAATGTTTTTTTCTAAAGTAAACAATTTTAAATATTTGATATAAATAAGAAATAAAACGTCCAAAAAAACAACAACAAAAAAACAACAAACAAAACCAATCGTAACTACTCGGCCATTCTCGCTACCCTGTAAATAACCTCGTATGTATTAGGTGTATAAATCGCACTACTTTTCACATGTCAGTTACATGAAAGTTTGATAAAGTTATATTTTAAACAATTTTCTATATTTCAATTAAAGTTTTAATTAGTTTTGCATGATTAGATTTTACTTAGTATGTCTTCAATATTGGATTTTCGTGGACTATATTTTTGTGCGGCTTAACTTAACTTAACTTCCGGCAAACAATTTAAGAAGAATTTCTACTATGTACGTACGAGGTTATTTGCAGGGTAGCGAGAATGGCCGAGTAGTTACGATTGCAAACAAAACAGCAATAATAAATCATCACGTGTACAACTTACCTGTAAAAAAAAATGGCGGTTCACATAAAACGTTAATCGTGACTTCCTTTAATATGAAAAATCTAGTTATTATTAACTAGTAACAGGTAGGGACTTTGTAAACATGTACTTTTGGGAGTGAGATGTTGTCAGTAGATCATGCAAATATCGACTATCTAGAGCGATAGTCAACCTATGTCTACCATGCGTAGTATCGAGGAAATATAACCAGTATCTAATTTGCATGTACCTAATTTGCATATACGTTATCGGCAATGTAAAAAACAGATTTTGGAACTATTTAATATGATATTAAGTAAAACTATTGACCAAACTCACACTTGCAAGAAAAGTTTCGATGATCCTTTAGGGTATTTCTGTATGCTTTTTTTTTACTTGTCGCGACGGACAAGTGACCAACAAATTTCACTTGTCCAACGGACGTTTCCACTTGTCCCGGACAATCGGACAAACGTTATTGTCGAGGCCTGAACATGAATGCACCTTTTATCAATCTGACTTAGTTCTGTACACATAATTTTCATAAGAGATACAGGTAACTAATTTACCTGGAAATTGTACATACATTTTGTATCTATCATATTAAACAATGAGTGTATCTTGTTTTCAAAGAAAACATTCAGATAGCTACATTGCTAAAAAGAGGTAATAAAAACGTAGATATCAAATTTAGTGCACATGAACGTTTCTAGAATAACCTTCATCAGGTAGCTCAAAATCAAAAGATTGGAAAGCCAAATAATTTAATAGTTTTGGGAGCACAAAATCTATGGGTATTGATGTTATGTAGGAGTTTCCTTTACACCTGGTAGAGATATTGGGAGTGCTGTTTTTATGATGTAGGTTTTGGTGCAGTCGGGGATGTTGTCTTGTGATTCTACGGTGAATACGGACTGACACTGTTGGGGATGTTGGATTTTTGCCTTGTGTCAGCTGATATCTGTTTTGTCTGTACCTAAGGATTTTATATATAACAGCTTCTTTCATCACATATTGCTTAAGATTTTGACCAAGATATATTTTTTCTGGTACCTGATTCATGTCGAGCGACGCCGAGAAACTTACACTATAAGCGCGGACGTCTAAAACGCTTAGAACGATGTCTGTTTCTGCTCTTTTTAGACAATTTGCCAGTTGTTTTTTTTTTAACTATAAGACATTGCAGAATAAGCACAATATACGTACATTGTCGGGGAAATATAAAAACTACGTAACAGCTTTAGTGAGTGAGCGATTGTTGTTTAACGTCAACTCAGCAATTTTATAGCTATATCATGGCGAAACCAAGTTAATGAGATGATGATGATGTCCGCTTTTTTCTAGACCAACACGCTTAGTTTTTTTTTATAGTGTTAGCTAACGGAAACAACAGTCCGCGGATATACATGTCGCTCCACTCTGACACATTATCCTGATTCCTAAGCAACCAGTCTTTGCTCTTTCTCCTTAATTCTGCGTGCTTTGCATTATAAACAACAAATACCAGTTGATAATCTTTGGTTTGAAATATGAATTTGTTTATATACATGTACTCAAAAAGTCGCTTTTTATGTGTCCTCTGCCGAAGGATTGTAAAAGCGCGAAAAGTTTACCGTGCGTTGCACAATGTATTTTGTATTGTTACGTTATCTATTGTCATTTATGTAGACAACAGGGGCGCACTCGTGCCCCCCCCCCCCTAAAATTGGAAAAAATGAGATTTTTTGGCGTAAAATCGTGATTTTTCACACGAAATACCCCAAAAAATTTTCCCGTCTCCCTCCGCTCGGCGCAATTTTTTTAAGTGCGCCTCCCCCCCCCCCCCCCTAACTTGAAATCCTGGATCCGCCCCTCTACTCACCAAAGACTTATCGGTAGTGTAATCGTTAGCGTGCTCGCCTCGAGTGCGGTAGATCGTGGGTTCGAATCCCGATCGGGTCAAACCATGTTCTGTACACATATTTTGCCATCTTCCACATTCTGTTGGAAATTTATGATTTAGGGTTCTATCTTTACAAAATCCAAATAAGAAATTGTCATCAAGAGTGTGCAAATAGTTTCAGTTTCGAATTGAAATTAATCTTAATAGCTACCAGTTCTTTAATATTGTAATAAATAAAGTTCCCAACTTTCATTATTAAATATATATGGAACATAATTTTATTTATTTCTTGAATTCAGAAGATAGTGTCAATAAGTAAGTAAATGAGTTAATTTCTTTATTTCAAGAGGGTAACACGGTTAGCAATAATAAAAGTGTGATTAATAATGATCATATATGATCTTATTAAGTTAAAGAATAATTTGCATAGTTTGAACATCACATAAATATTAAATTCTACCATAAATAGTCCACCAATCTATTTTTTAATAGCTGTAAAAATGATACATCGCGATGGTAAATTGAAAAAAAGATAGTTTGTAACTTAAATCACATGCTATACAGCCATACAGGTAGCATTTTGTTTTTCAACTAATATGAACACCACTAATATCTATTGTTTATTTTATTTTATATTGTGTACAGGTCTATATGTCTCTCTTTGTCAATCAGTAACTCTTTTCCTGTTTATGTACATGCAGTTTTTCATTTTGTCCCTCCATTGGAAATACACAATTTGTATTTTGGTAAACATAATAAGGGAGACAAATCCTATAAGTTTATGCCACAAGTAGCTAATTTTTATGCTCCGCCGTATCAATCGTAACTACTCGGCCATTCTCGCTACCCTGCAAATAACCTCGTATGCATTAGGCGTATAAATCGCACTACTTTTCACATGTCAGTTACATGAAAGTTTGATAAAGTTATATTTTAAGCAATTTTCTATATTTCAATTAAAGTTTTGATTAGTTTTGCATGATTAGATTTTACTTAGTATGTCTTCCATATTGGATTTTCGTGGACTATGTTTGTGTGCGGCTTAACTTAACTTAACTTCCGGCAAACAATTTAAGAAGAATTTCTACTATGTACGTACGAGGTTATTTGCAGGGTAGCGAGAATGGCCGAGTAGTTACGATTGCCGCCGTATGAAAATTAGCTACCGGAAGTTGGAGGTAGCTAATTTTCATGGGTAGCTAAAAATTTTACGACACCGGCACGTTTGGGAATCTGATTTTTTCACTTGTCCCGTCGGACAACCGTAATACAAGATCTCCTTGTCCGACGTCAGTTTTCACTGGTATCGGACAAACGTTAATGTCGAGGCCTGTAAGAATAATTCATTTGTATAGTGTGATGGAAGTTATAGTTGACAGTTTGACATTTTGTCACAGCCGTGCATTTGACGTGTTGAAAATATGTCCAAATGGTAATGTGCATGTAAATAATATTCAGTTTTCCACGGAAACTACACTTTGATTGTGTCATTCAATTTATTAATAAAAGAAACAAAATATCCACGTGAGTCAGTAGGTTCGGACATTATGATGTCAGTAAGCAATAAATAATGGCCGTTCGCGCAGTGTAATTGTCCAATAGTAACAGACTAGTCCGAGATTCCTCTGTCGTTTAACGGCATTTATAAAGTTGCTGTAGCCGTTCAACGTCAGAGGGTAATATATACGGAAAACAGCGGATTTGCCTCACAAGCTCTAGGATCGGCACATTTCCACGTTTCGTGGCTATCGGATTTTATTTTCTATCAGAAACCCTTATATAAATCGCTTCACCAATCAAATATTTGTTTGTTTGTTTATATGCAAATCATCTCCCATGATACATTGCGGTAATCGTGGTTTTCTCGTCGTCACGTGACAAATGTTTGAAAAATGGCAGAATCATAGGATCTAAGGCAAAATCGTGCTGTAATGGAGTGTAGCACCACTTTCTGAGGGTAAGATGGTTATGAATGAATAGAAAAATGATTGGTGAAGCGATTTATATAAGGGTTTCTGATAGAAAATAAAATCCGATAGCCACGAAACGTGGAAATGTGCTGACCCAGAGTTGGAGAAGCAAATCCGCTGTTTTCCGTATGTATTGCCCTCTGACGTTGAACGGCTACAGCAACTTTATAAATGCCGTTAAACGACAGAGGAATCTCGGACTAGTAACAGACGAAAATATTTTTCTTGTTCCCATAAAACATTACACTTTACCTAACAAATATTGTCAAATACTGTTATGACATAGATAAAAACATATCCATATATGATGTTCTTATGTATTGGTGTCATATTTAAACCATATTGGCTAATCCTTCAATTGTTGTATGCCCGTGACATTTGAAAAAGTATTTGACCGACACTGAACTTGCCCCAGCAAAGTTGTTCTATCTATTATTTACACTTCGATCGATGACGTAGTAATCATGTGTACCCAAACTATTGCTGAACACACTGATGACTTCTACTTGCTAATTAGATAACTCGGATTGATCGGGCCTTACGTTTTTGACCGACATCATTTTGTAATTTTTCCCATGTCCTTTTGTGAAAGACATTTGCATTAGAGCAAATTTATTAAGAAATTTTGACAGATTTTTATTTCACAATTAATTAAAAATCTGAAGTATAATCAGGAACATTAAAGTTAAATTTTACACGATGTGAAAAGTTACGATACTTTTTGAAAGACAGCATAACGGACGAATAGCGTATTTTGAAGCACTTTTTCTTTGTTAATCTAAATTTTTTTTAGCTCTTCTGATGGATTTGAAGTGTTAATAAACACATTAACTGCCGATAATTTTAGATCTGAAAAGTGTAAAAATAAATGGGGTGGTATTCTAATTCGATTTTCTCAATAGCACTCCGGATGTCACAAATTGGCAGTAAAAAAAAACATTGACATTTTCAAGATAAATTGCCATAAATAAATCATCAAATAACAATAATAAATGAATTTATTTATTTTATATATACCCCGGATATACAAACTACACACCACAATTTATTGATATCAAACTCTTGTTTAAACCCTGAATATGAAAAATAATCATGAGAAATGTACGGGCATTACTTTTACACTTTATCTGATCCTTACCCATATGGAAGGTTCTCTATAAAGATTGCACATTTTGTTCCGATCCAATAACAAATATGGCCGCCACAGGCAATTCTTGTTTCTGATAATGGTCAATTTCTAAATAATCTTCTCCTCTGAAAGTGAGTAGCCAAATGAACCAAAATTTGGTAGGAAGCACATATGGTAGGTTCTGTATGAATTAAATTTCCTCAATGCAGAATGAAAGGTGAGAAACACAGGCTCAGCCCACTGAGCCTCTAGTTTTAATTTGTAATTATGAAAAATTAATTAAAATTATAATAAAGTCTTTTATGGAACAAAATAAACGTAATGCCAAAAAAGCTTCAATGAAAATATGAAGTTATTTCATGGTAAATGATACTACATGTACTTGATGATCAGCACAGTGTAATTCTAAATTTAGCATAAAGGGAAACACATGACTGAAGATTCAGAAATTATGATCTGACAAGAAAACATATTTCTTTGCTGACCTGTACAATCAGAATTCATCAGTTTGATAATTTTATAGCAGTCGCCCAATGGAAATTCTCACTTTTGCAACTTGGCGACCATTAAGTTTTGTCCCTGCATTTAATAAGTATTGATGGAGAATAATCCAAGTTCCCCAAGAATACAAGAGCTACAGGATCTATAACCACTGGTCTACAGGATTTAAAAACATGAATGAGTCACTGGTGAACTTATCACGTAAAGTTGTACCAAGTACATGTCACACATGGAAATCAAACTCACAACTTTTGTTCAAGTATAATACATTGTAGTAGTTCAAAGGATTTTACAAAATGAGGGATTCCAGTGAGAAAATGTCAAAGATATTACTAATAGATAATACTAAACTAAAATTCTTAAATGTGACAAAGCAACTTATTTTAAGCCAAAACCAGCTCAAATTTTAACTGTAGGGGCAGTTAAAAGCTCTATATGGTGGACATGTTTTTCAACATAGTCGGCATTCCTATGGGTACCAACTGTGATCCCCTTCTCTATGACTTGTTCCTTTACTCGTACAAGGCAGACTTCATGCAGAGGCTTCTCAAGAAAAACGAAAAGAAGCTAGTGTGATCCTTTAATTTCACGTTACGCTATATAGATAATGGTCATTTTGTTGATTGCATCTATCCCAGTGAGCTTGAAGCATAGATACAGCTAGGTCTGCTTCATACCTTGACCTGCACCTCGAAATTGACAGCGAGTGCCAGTTAAGAACGAAACTTTACGTTAAAAGAGATGATTTCAATTTTCCCATTTTGAACTTTCCAGTTATATGTAGCAACATTCCAGCAACACCTGCATATGGAATATACCTGGTATATTTTGCAGATGAGCTTGTTTCTATCATGATTTCCTAGATAGAGGGTTGCTGCTAACAAGGAAGCTACTGAAGCTGAATTCAGCACGAATATCTGTGTCACAAATGACCACTGAAATGTTCCGTTGGTCGTAATTGCAATCAGGTCCTTGCTCATTCATGACTTTATCACCTGGTTTGTAACAAGAGTAACATGACGTGCGGCATGAGAGCAGGAACTACTTATCCTTCTGAAGCATCTGAGTTCATCCCTTGGTTTAAAGTGGGGTTCATGTTGGCTCGATTTTCTGTGTAGTGTTTTGTAGATCCTTGTTTGTCCTTTTGTTTTTTGGCCATTGTATTGTCTGTCCTTCGATTTAAGGATTCTGATTCACCCTTTGGTATCCTCAAACTTGTATTGGAAATCTTCATGAAACATTTATCTCACCTTAAAGGATATATTTGTGGGAAACTAGTCATCTAGTGATTAAAATACCTTCTCCCATTATTACAACGTTTTAACCCCGCTGAACCAGTGGTGGAAAAATCTGTAATCCTCTAGAGGATTAAAATGTCTCGTGCCTTTCCCCGCATGTTGTCAACAGAATTGTGTAGAGGTCCGCCAAAGGATTTTGAAATAAAGTTCGTGTTAAATAATGGGAGAAACAAATTCTCATTCAGTTGCCCATGTGGAGAAATATCGTAACCCACGGGCAACTGAAGGAGAATCTATATATAATCTACTATAGATTTAACAGTATTTCTCATCACCTACAGCCAGTTGTCACAATACAATGGAAAATGTCTGAAAACATTCAGCTAATTAGAATGGCTTTTGTATCCATTTATGTATTTTTAATTTTAGACTGATTTTTTATTTGATTTTTATTTTGATAAATAGTGATATAAACTGGGTAATCATTTATTGCATATTTAATTATTTTCATTGATATTTAATTTTAGATTTGTAACAATAGTGAGCCATGAGAACAATTTCTGTTTCAACAGTAGGCAGTTGATGGGTGGTTTGAAAACGAAAATGAGACATTTACAAATTTTAGGGTTCAAAGTAATACACGTAAGTAACATACATTGTTTAAATTTCTCTGGGGCGTCAAATGTGATCAGTGGTTCTCTTGGTGAATTATGTCTAGCAGATCTGACTGTCGTCCAAAATGACCACCAAAGACATTGGTTTGCTGATAGCATTTCATCTATTTCTGAACCACTGCATAAAATTTGACCAAGCTTAGCAATGATATAGTCATAGGAAATATATTGCTCCAAATATCATCCATGGTGTTTCGTAGGCTTCTAATAGGTAGTGATGTTTTCATCTTCATCCTGTGAACTGGTGCACAAAATTAGACAAAACCTAGTATGGATTGTGTTGTAGGCATTTTTGTTTTACTTTAAAATTTAACGTAGACTACAATGAGAACATTTTTACAAATGATTTTCTTGAAAACCATTGATGGAAGTACAATTGTGATATGCAGATTAAAACATGCACAAATGAAGATCAAGTGGCCAATGGGGTTATAGGCCCTGAGGTCCAAAGATTAAGTAGACTTGAATCAAAGAAGAAGAAAAAAGTATTCTAATAACACAGTTATGGAAATATAGTCTCTAACATTGTTTCTCTAATGAACCACTAAAAATTTGTTTGATTCTTTTTCTCACTAATTTAACAAAATATATGGCTGTTTTTCACTTTCTCAAATGGACGTCCAATGACGTCACTGACGTATATGTCACACCCGTTAAGGAATGTTTTTGAAGACGGAGAAGGAACAATGACATTTTGCGAAACGTAGCATTTTTACGGGAAAAGTAGCGTGAAATTCTTATCTTACCCACGGGTTGAGACATAATTGCGTAATTGATCAATCAGCGACTAAGAACAAACTGATCCACACGTTGATTATTGATTTCTTCTCACACAGGTTGAGAAGTGTGAAAATTGAACAAGAATTAGAGAAATGCAATTTATTGTATATTTGCCATGAATTATCAATCTGGAATGGAGAGCAAATCTTGTATAAATGAAACCTTAGGGTTTATGGGGTCCAAGATTTTGTACAAATGAAACTGCAGGGTTTATGGGGTCCAAGCTTTTGTACCAATGAAACCCCAGGTTTTATGAGGTCCAAGCTTTTGTACAAATGAAACACCAGGGTTTATGGGGTCCAAGCTTTTGTACAAATGAAACCTCAGGGTTTATGGGGTCCAAGCTTTTGTGCAAATGAAACCTCAGGGTTTATTGGGTCCAAGCTTTTGTACAAATGAAACCCAAAGGTTTATGGGATCCAAGCTCTTGTACAAATGAAACCCCAGGGTTTATGGGTCCAAGCTTTTGTACAAATGAAACCCCAGGGTTTATGGGGTCCAAGCTTTTGTACAAATGAAACCTGAGGGTTTATGGGGTCCAAGCTTTTGTACAAATGAAATTAAAAGGTTTATGGGCCATAATGGGGTCCAAACTCTTGTGATAATGAAACCCCAGGGTATATGGTAATATAGACAGCATTACGGAAAATGTTATTCTACAAAGTTTATGTATTATTCCAATCTGTATGGAAAAGGGGTGTTTTCTACTTCTGTATGTGAACTCTTTTAGTTAAGTCTCCCAAACAACGTTTGGAGACTTATTGTTTTTGCTCCGTTTCATATTATTATTAAGTCTCTCAAACAACGTTTGGAGACTTATTGTTTTTGCTCCATTTCTTATTATTATTATTATTATGGCTCCCAAGCAAAGTTTGGGAGACATATTGTGTTTGCTCCATTTCTTATTACGTCACCCCGAACACCTTCGGGTGACGTCTTGCTATTCTATGTTTCTTTTTCACTATTATTATTATTCTTATACCCCCCGCAAACAAAGTTTGGGGGGGTATATAGGAATCACCTTGTTCGTCCGTTCGTCCATCTGTCCATGTACCTTGTAAGCGCAACTCCTCCTAAGCGACTTATTGGATTTTTATGAAACTTTACACATTTGTAGTACACTGCATGTACCTGCAGTTGTGCATGAAGGAATACGGTTGCTGTCCAAAATTTAAAAGGGGAGATAATTCAACTTACACTTTCACGAAAACGGGGGGGGGGGGGGGGGTACCTTGTAAATGCAACTCCTACTAAACTGCTTATTGAATTTTTATGAAACTTTACACAGTTGTAGTACACAACCTGCAGATGTGCATGAAGGAATACCGTTGCTGTCTAAAATTTAGAAGGGGAGTTAATTCAACTTATACTTTCACGAAAAGGGGGGTCGTGTACCTTGTAAGGGCAACTCCTCCTAAACTTTTGGAAGGGGAGATAATTTAACTTATACTGTATGGAGAGATGGGCTTGTAAGCGCAACTCCTCCTAAACGGCTTATTGGATTTAAATGAAACTTTACACAGTTGTAATACACTGCCTGCAGATGTGCATGAAGGAATATGGTTCCTGTCAAAAATTTGGAAGCGTAACTATTCCTGACTGAAATAAGATTTTAATTGACCTTTTCACATCTGGATATTTGCAATATAAAAACTACTCAAGAATAAATAATTAATTTTGAATCAATAACATTTGATGTGACCTATATCCTCTTGTAAAAAAGTTAGGAAATGTTGTAATCCTCATGTATACTGATGAAACCGTATTGGTTTTAAACAATCCCACTTTGTTGAAGACCTTTTGGCGACCCCTAGATGTATGTTCTTGGTTAGTTTATTTTGGAGATGGGATGTTGTCTCCTTGACATTAGTCCATATCCGTTCTTTGTTCATAGGTAACTTGCTAATATACATGTATTCCAAAGTTTGAACATCATAGTATTGCAAGCGGGGGGTATCACTCAGTGAGATCACACAGTTCTAGTTATTCTTCCACACATTTTTGTCCGCTTGATTTCTCGGAGATGCCTTGATCAAACTTTATGAAACATTGTAGGAATATCATATGCCATGTGAAGTTGTGCTTTTAAGGGTTGATTTTTTAAAAATGGCTGCCGTTGCCATGGAAACGGCCAAAATGCTTAACAATTGAAAAATACAAAAATGATCATAGCAGGTTACTCGCCGAACAGAAATTGATGAAACTTGATAGGAACAACATCCACATCTAGTGGAACAAAATAAGCCAAAAAAATCAGAATCGGTTGGATAAACTTTGCCGCAGTTGCCATGGAAACAAAAAAGGGGGGATTTAAAAAAAATTGGATTCCTTTCATCAAACTTCATGAAACTTTGTAGGAATATTCACCGTAGTGTGTGGCAGCTTTTAGGGGGTTGAAACAATTCAAATTGGCAGCTGTTGCCATGGTAACCAAGGTGCAAGAAATGTTAAATTCACTCCAAACTTCACAAATTTTTGCAGTAATTTTCCTGTCACATCCACATCTAGTGGAACGAGATAAGCCAGAAAAAACCTAATCGGTTGGATAAACTTTGCCGCAGTTGCCATGGAAACAAAAAAGGGGGGATTTAAAAAAAAATGGATTCCTTTCATCAAACTTCATGAAACTTTGTAGGAATATTCACCGTAGTGTGTGGCAGCTTTTAGGGGGTTGAAACAATTCAAATTGGCAGCTGTTGCCATGGTAACCAAGGTGCAAGAAATGTTAAATTCACTCCAAACTTCACAAATTTTTGCAGTAATTTTCCTGTCACATCCACATCTAGTGGAACGAGATAAGCCAGAAAAAACCTAATCGGTAGGACAAACTTTGCCGCAGTTGCCATGGAAATAAGAAAAAGGGGGATTTAAAAAAAATGTTGATTTCTTTCATCAAGCTTCATGAAACATCGTAGGAACGAACAGAAATTGATGAATCTTGACAGGAACAACATCCACATCTAGTGGAACGAGATAAGCCAAAAAAATCAGAATCAGTTGGACAAACTTGCCGCAGTTGCCATGGAAACAAAAAAGGGGGGATTTAAAAAAAAAATTGGATTCCTTTCATCAAACTTCATGAAACTTTGTAGGAATATCCACTGTAGTGTGTGGCAGCTTTTGGGGGTTGAAAAAATTCAAAATGGCGGCTGTTGCCATGGTAACCCAGAGTTCGCGAAATTGCATATGGGTTTGGTGGTCCTAGTGAAAAAAATGTCAGTCCTCATTAATTTTCTATTGCAAAATACCAATCTTGTGTCAGTCCTTAGCAAAATCTGCCCAAATTTTGCTGGTCAAGTCTGACAGGACTGACACATTTCGCGAACTCTGGTAACCAAGGTGCAAAAAATCTTAAATTCACTCCAAACTTCACAAATTTTTGCAGTAATGTTTCCTGTCACATCCACATCTAGTGGAACAAGATAAGCCAAAAAAATCGGAATGGGTAGGACAAACTTTGCCACAGATGCCATGGAAATAAAAAAGGGGGGATTAAAAAAAAAATTAATTTCTTTCATCAAACTTCATGAAACATCGTAGGAGTGTTTTGATCACATTGTAGAGCCCTGAAACCCCATTTTAATATGTGAATACTTCTTTTTGCAGATTCCGTATTATGAATGGAGCTCTATGGCATATTCAACTGTAGAATCAAAGAAGAAATATATTGAGGACAAAATAATAAGTGAAATGTAGAGACTGCTCACAAATTAAATGGTTAGGCCAAAAAAAATATATGTGTGTTTCCGATTTCATGGTCTAATTAGGGTCGGTAGGTAGTGATTTTTTTTATATAAACCTACAAGTATGCTCCTTCCTTTAAAATCACACAAACTTGTTTGTTTCTTTCTTACTACAGCTTATTAATTATTTGACATGCAGTACAGTGTTTTTGTTATCACTTGTGTGTATGTTCCATTCTTTATTTCTACACCTGAATAATTATGATGCATTTATAATATAACAATTAACATCGATCAAATGTACAAGGAAATGAAGAAAATTCAGACAGGAAACCGGTCTTTAATAAATCCGTTTCAATTAACCGCTTATCAGAAAGCGTCAATATCGCAACAGTCAAGTGTCTATTGTTGAAGTCGGAAACAGAGACGAATTTCCGGATTTTGTCGATCTATTTATTTTTGGGGAATAAAAAATGTTAGGGTCGGTGGTGAAATTTTAGGGTCGATCGGAAAGACACATATTTTTTTTTGGCCTTATTAACCACCATAGGTGAGGGCTGCTGTGATGGCATAATTGGTGGATTTACATCAACCTATACAATCATTACCTATAGCCTCTGATGTTTGTGAGATTGACTCCCTCCATTGATGAGGTGTAATCAATATAACCTTGACTCCCTCCATTGATGAGGTGTAATCAATGTAACCATAACTTCCTCCATTGATGAGGTGTAATCAATGTAACCTTGACTTCCTCCATTGATGAGGTGTAATCAATGTAACCTTGACTTCCCCCATTGCTGAGGTGTAATCAATGTAACCTTGACTTCCTCCATTGATGAGGTGTAATCAATGTAACCTTGACTTCCTCCATTGATGAGGTGTAATCAATGTAACCTTGACTCCCTCCATTGATGAGGTGTAATCAATGTAACCTTGACTTCCTCCATTGATGAGGTGTAATCAATGTAACCTTGACTTCCTCCATTGATGAGGTGTAATCAATGTAACCTTGACTCCCTCCATTGATGAGGTGTAATCAATGTAACCTTGACTTCCTCCATTGATGAGGTGTAATCAATGTAACCTTGACTCCCTCCATTGATGAGGTGTAATCAATGTAACCTTGACTTCCTCCATTGATGAGGTGTAATCAATGTAACCTTGACTTCCTCCATTGATGAGGTGTAATCAATGTAACCTTGACTTCCTCCATTGATAAGGTGTAATCAATGTAACCTTGACTTCCTCCATTGATGAGCTGTAATCAATGTAACATTGACTTCCACAATTGATGAGGTGTAATCAATGTAATCTTGACTCCCTCCATTGATGAGGTGTAATCAATGTAACCTTGACTCCCTCCATTGATGAGGTGTAATCAATGTAACCTTGACTTCCTCCATTGATGAGGTGTAATCAATGTAACCTTGACTTCCTCCATTGATGAGGTGTAATCAATGTAACCTTGACTTCCTCCATTGATGAGGTGTAATCAATGTAACCTTGACTTCCTCCATTGATGAGGTGTAATCAATGTAACCTTGACTTCCTCCATTGATGAGGTGTAATCAATGTAACCTTGACTTCCACAATTGATGAGGTGTAATCAATGTAATCTTGACTCCCTCCATTGATGAGGTGTAATCAATGTAACCTTGACTCCCTCCATTGATGAAGTGTAATCAATGTAACCTTGACTTCCTCCATTGATGAGATGTAATCTTGACTCCCTCTATTGATGAGGTGTAATCAATGTAACCTTGACTCCCTCCATTGATGAGGTTTAATCAATGTAACCTTGACTTCCTCCATTAATGAGGTGTAATCAATGTAACCTTGACTTCCTCCATTGATGAGGTGTAATCAATGTAACCTTGACTTCCTCCATTGATGAGGTGTAATCAATGTAACCTTGACTTCCTCCATTGATGAGGTGTAATCAATGTAACCTTGACTTCCTCCATTAATGAGGTGTAATCAATGTAACCTTGACTTCCACAATTGACGGTGTGTGCTAGATGTAACCTTGACCTCCACGATTGATGAGGTGTACTCGATGTAACATTGACATGGTGTACTCAATGCAACCATATGTGATAAAACCATTGACAAGTGGTATTCGATGTATCCTTGCGAGGATTTCAATTTTCCCATTGCAAACTTTCCATGTCTATGTAGCAACATTCCTGTAGCACCTGCATATGGAATATATATCTCTCATCTCTCCATTGATCCAATATTCTAGAGCTTGTGGTTCCTATCAGAATTTCCTGATGGGTTGCAGCTAACAAGGAAGCTACTGAACCAATGGTTCCTATTGGATAAGTTGAAGTCATCACTTCAAAAGTTTTATGTTTCTATGTCTTTGTTAACCATTACGGAATATCTGTGTCAAAATTGTTCATGGATACTGTAAATTCAGAAATTAATGCGAAAAATGCGACTGGTCAGCGATTGCAATAAGTAAACCTCGCATTTTTAATGCTCTTTTTCTTGTCCAGTTTCTGTTTGATTTATCTCCCTTTTCTTTCACAGGTAAGATCGACAGGTGCATGTTCTAGATTACTGACACCTAGGAAGCGATGAAGCGTGTACATGTTTATTGATTGTTTTGATTACAATTTCCTGTGTAAATATGTCTAAGGACAAAATAAAGAATGTGTATTTATACGTCTGTGTTTCAATGTTTTGCAAAATAATGACTTGTCAGTTTCATTCGATGTTTTTTCGTCGTAAGGGTAGATAAAAAATATTTTAGTTTCTCATCGATCTAATTATATAAAAACTGTGTTAATAATTTATTAAAAATGCCCGATTTTTATTTCAATTTATTTTATTTTTAAAGAGGCTAGATGCAGATGAGAAACTACAATATTTTCAACCATCTTACATTCCTTGTCGTATGGTATCGGGTAATAAAACAAAGTTATGTTTAAAATTTTGTTATTATATTGACAGCATAGCACTAAAGTTTACAAACATTTACATGAATTAGAAATTGAAAAGATGACAAGCACTAGTGACAAGTCGGTGATTATTTCTAATTTGCTGTCTAGTTAATTGAGTAATATTTTATTTTAAATATCACTTTGAAAAAAAGCCGACTAAAATTTGTTTGTGAAACTGAGCTTGTTCCGATAAAAGATTCATACAAGCCATAATTCTTTTAAACTGCCTTTTTTGTTTACCAATTTATTTTGTACACTTCAATTGATCTTTCTTTGAAATTTCATTAACCTTTATATCACCCCGAGCCCCAAGCCCTCGGATGTTCAATTACTGTCGACTCGGCACGTGACTAAAGTTCACCTGTTACAAAAGTTTCTAGATCCCCAAAAGCACGCTTTGATCGATAATATATTACCAACATGTGGAAACCTTTCTAGATTCTCATTCACATGAAAAATGTGTGTACAAAGGCAAATGTGTATCCACTTTAATTAAAGGTAAACATGACACATGTCTTGCAAGGGGATTAACGACATACAAATATGAAAACGAAAATGCACGTTTAGATAAAAATTTACATCAATTTTTTTTCTCTTTATCTTGGCATGTCGCAATAATTAAACCTCACATTTTTGTCGGTGGTTGAGTAAATGCAATAATTTCTGAATTTACAGTATATTCCACTTGTCGTACACATTTCCCGGTCATTTCCTCATTCATGACTTATTTACTGGGTTTGTAGATGAGCAACATGACGGGTGTCACTAGTAGAGCAGGAACTACCTACCCTTTCGGAGCATCTGGGTTCACCCTTGTGTTACATTGTAGTGGGTTTCGTGTGGAACGGTCTTTAGTTTTCTGTGTAGTGTTTTGTAGATCCTTGTTTGTCATTTTGTCCTTTTTCCATTGTGTTGTCTGTCCTTCTTGGAGTGATACTGATTCTTATAACCCCTTTGGTATCTTCAAGCTCTTCTTGTAAATACATGGATGAGATAAAAGTCATATCAAAAATCTTATCTTGTCAATGTTGTATTGATTAACCAAAGAACAATTTGTAAGCAGAAAGTCACTTTCAGATAGAGCACATTGTCACATTCTGGAGAGAGTTCGTAGAAATGTTAGAGAATTCTATGTTGACCTATGTATTGTTTTATGTAGGATGTAAGAATATTCTTTTCTCTGCTGTGCATTCCATTTGTGGAAATAATATTTTTATTATGTAATTTTCAATTTAAAGTCAATCAATTCACCATTTTATATTAATATACATGTATTTACTATATATATAATAAATAATCAAATATCTTTATTGTGTTCGAAAATCAAAAAATAGAAGTTTAATAAGATAGTAATAGTAGACAGTACAAATGAACAAATCACATATAACAATGAAACACTTGTGACAGAAGCTGCTGTGTTACAGATCACATATAACAATGAAACACTTATGACAGAAGCTGCTGTGTTACAGATCACATATAACAATGAAACACTTGTGACAGAAGCTGCTGTGTTACAGATCACATATAACAATGAAACACTTGTGACAGAAGCTGCTGTGTTACAGATCACATATAACAATGAAACACTTGTGACAGAAGCTGCTGTGTTACAGATCACATATAACAATGAAACACTTGTGACAGAAGCTGCTGTGTTACAGATCACATATAACAATGAAACACTTGTGACAGAAGCTGCTGTGTTACAGATCACATATAACAATGAAACACTTGTGACAGAAGCTGCTGTGTTACAGATCACATATAACAATGAAACACTTATGACAGAAACTGCTGTGTTACAGATCACATATAACAATGAAACACTTGTGACAGAAGCTGCTGTGTTACAGATCACATATAACAATGAAACACTTGTGACAGAAGCTGCTGTGTTACAGATCACATATAACAATGAAACACTTGTGACAGAAGCTGCTGTGTTACAGATCACATATAACAATGAAACACTTGTGACAGAAGCTGCTGTGTTACAGATCACATATAACAATGAAACACTTGTGACAGAAGCTGCTGTGTTACAGATCACATATAACAATGAAACACTTGTGACAGAAGCTGCTGTGTTACAGATCACATATAACAATGAAACACTTGTGACAGAAGCTGCTGTGTTACAGATCACATATAACAATGAAACACTTGTGACAGAAGCTGCTGTGTTACAGATCACATATAACAATGAAACACTTGTGACAGAAGCTGCTGTGTTACAGATCACATATAACAACGAAACACTTGTGACAGAAGCTGCTGTGTTACAGATCACATATAACAATGAAACACTTATGACAGAAACTGCTGTGTTACAGATCACATATAATAATGAAACACTTATGACAGAAGCTGCTGTGTTACAGATCACATATAACAATGAAACACTTGTGACAGAAGCTGCTGTATTACAGATCACATATAACAATGAAACACTTATGTCAGAAGCTGCTGTGTTACAGATCACATATAACAATGAAACGCTTGTGACAGAAGCTGCTGTGTTACAGATCACATATAACAACGAAACACTTGTGACAGAAGCTGCAGTGTTACAGATCACATATAACAAGGAAACACTTATGACAGAAGCTGCTGTGTTACAGATCACATATAATAATGAAACACTTATGACAGAAGCTGCTGTGTTACAGATCACATATAACAATGAAACACTTATGACAGAAGCTGCTGTGTTACAGATCACATATAACAATGAAACACTTGTGACAGAAGCTGCTGTGTTACAGATCACATATAACAATGAAACACTTATGACAGAAACTGCTGTGTTACAGATCACATATAACAATGAAACACTTATGACAGAAGCTGCTGTGTTACAGCTCACATATAACAATGAAACACTTATGACAGAAGCTGCTGTGTTACAGATCACATATAACAATGAAACACTTATGACAGAAGCTGCTGTGTTACAGATCACATATAACAATGAAACACTTATGACAGGAGCTGCTGTGTTACAGATCACATATAACAATGAAACACTTATGACAGAAGCTGCTGTGTTACAGATCACATATAACAATGAAACACTTATGACAGGAGCTGCTGTGTTACAGATCACATATAACAATGAAACACTTATGACAGAAGCTGCTGTGTTACAGATCACATATAACAATGAAACACTTATGACAGAAGCTGCTGTGTTACAGATCACATATAACAATGAAACACTTGTGACAGAAGCTGCTGTGTTACAGATCACATATAACAACGAAACACTTATGACAGAAGCTGCTGTGTTACAGATCACATATAACAATGAAACACTTATGACAGAAGCTGCTGTGTTACAGATCAAATATAGCAATGAAACACTTATGACAGAAGCTGCTGTGTTACAGATCACATATAACAATGAAACACTTATGACAGAAACTGCTGTGTTACAGATCAAATATAGCAATGAAACACTTATGACAGAAGCTGCTGTGTTACAGATCACATATAACAACGAAACACTTGTGACAGAAGCTGCTGTGTTACAGATCACATATAACAATGAAACACTTATGACAGAAGCTGCTGTGTAACAGATCAAATATAGCAATGAAACACTTATGACAGAAGCTGCTGTGTTACAGATCACATATAACAATGAAACACTTATGACAGAAACTGCTGTGTTACAGATCACATATAACAATGAAACACTTATGACAGAAGCTGCTGTGTTACAGATCACATATAACAATGAAACACTTATGACAGAAGCTGCTGTGTTACAGATCACATATAACAATGAAACACTTATGACAGAAGCTGCTGTGTTACAGATCACATATAACAATGAAACACTTATGACAGAAGCTGCTGTGTTACAGATCACATATAACAATGAAACACTTATGACAGAAGCTGCTGTGTTACAGATCACATATAACAATGAAACACTTATGACAGAAGCTGCTGTGTTACAGATCACATATAACAATGAAACACTTATGAAAGAAGCTGCTGTGTTACAGATCATTTGGTGGTGTTGAACTTGGATGAAATCACAAATCCCTGACTTTATATATATCTAGAGCTACAGTGACCAATATCAACATATATACAAAACATGCACACATTTGCTTCAACTCAACAAAACATATTATTATAAAAGAATCAGTGAACCGCATCGGTGATGTAATAGTTAGCGTGCTCGCCTCGAGTGCAGTAGATCGTGGGTTCGAGCCCCGGTTGGGTCAAACCAAAGATTATAAAATTTGTATTTGTTGCTTCTCCACTAAGCACCCAGCATTAAGGAGAAAGAGCAAAGACTGGTTGGCTCGGAATCAGAATAATGTGTCCGAATGGAACGACATGTCTATCCGCGGACTGTTGTTTCAGTGAGATAGCACTATAAACATCCAACTCGGCATGTTGTTCTAGAACAAAGCGGACCTCATCATCATCTCATTGAAAATTAACTTGTTCTCGCCATGATATAGCTAAAAAACAACAATCACTCAAGAGAATCAGAATATAAACAGACTAAAAATTCATCAATGTCTGTAAATTATTTAAGCAACCTTTTTCTTTGAAAATATCTGTACAATCAGTGCTAATCACCACTGAAGTTGTGAGTTCCAATCCCGGTCGTGTCGATTCAAGATTTCAAGAATCTATTAGCAATCTCGATCTCAGACGTCACACACATGTGTACAAGAGGACAATATACATGTATAATACATTCAAATGGCAAGACAGGACATAATACATATATATAAATACACACATAATATGGTAAGACATACTAATAACGTATATAAATACACACATAATATCACAAATATTTCATAACTTTCTTTAAGAAAATAGCTAGTTTTTTTTATGTGCATGTACATGTACATTACAAATAGACAATAA
Organism: Bathymodiolus brooksi; assembly: GCA_963680875.1. NCBI lineage: Eukaryota > Metazoa > Mollusca > Bivalvia > Mytilida > Modiolidae > Bathymodiolus > Bathymodiolus brooksi. Next base: position 16,446,184 of record OY804579.1, read on the forward strand.
ACCACCAAATTTTGTCGAGGAGTACTCGATACAACATTATATTATAACGTTCGTCAGTGACTTGCGGCAGGTCGGTTGTGTACCTGTGGCAATAAAATCTCTGACAATCCTGCAGATACTCCATGGCCACCGTTTATTCTACATCAGGCGAAGTGTACTCGATACAACATTATGTGATAAAGTTTGTCAGTGACTTGCGGCAGGTTCGTGGTTTTCTTCGATTTCCTCCAGTAATAAATGTGACCTCCACTTTATAACTGAAATATTGTTGAAAGTGGCGTTTAACACCCACAACCTTAACTCTTTTCTCTTTGATACCTTTGACATTTTTAGATAAATTTTACACACTTGTGTATTATCTACATGTGTATAATATGTAATATGCTACAGTTGTTTCCTTTTCCCATTATTTCAGAATAAGATCATTATTCAAGGGTTTCAAATAGCTAAGGACAAAAGATAATAATCAAGATATTCCAACTGGAAAAGACTGACCCATGATGTAAATAATTGTACTATTGATTTGGCTCTTATTGATTATTCTTAATTTACTGCTTTGGTGCTATTTTCATAGTAATTATCTGTTATTATATGAACTGCTAAGTATTTTTGTTTAAATGAAGCCATTGTTGGGTCCAAAAATATGTTGACTAGCAAACTTATTTTTTCACAGCTTTTCCATTCTTAAGTGAAAACATTAAGTTGAGTTTAATCTCTTATATTTATGTATTATAACCATATCAATCAGATCTGAAACATCAACGTGCCAGTATATCAAACACCAATATTCAAATGTATTGATCTGTCTAACTGCCATCACATGGAAATATGAAGATGGTATATAATATATGTTTGTTGAATGCAATACGATTATTGTATGCTTAGAGGGAAATTCAACATAGCTACAAACAGTAGCCTATAGTGAATAACATTTACATCTTGACAATTTATTGAAATTTTTCCATTTAACCAACTTGCCATATATGTTTTCTTAGTGTTGTTGCTTTGGTGTTGATTCATCACAAACATGGCTGCTAAAAAACTAGTTGAGCAACTATACAGATGTCTCCTGTTAGCAAAGCCTAAATCTTATTTCCAACCACCCATTTTTTTCCAAGGCTTTCACATTGGGTCTGATAGGTTAGCTCGGCTCTCAGTACTTTCAGTGCTTTGATTTTAAATGTAACTGCCATATGCGTTTGCGTTATGGTGTTTAACGCAACTTTCAACAATATTTCATTGATATCGTTGCGGTCAGTTTTATCGGTGGAGGAAACCGGTGTCCGAATCCCGACGTGTCATACTCACAAGCACTCGGGTACACTGATTTTCCTTATTTTCAATAAAATTAAATATTTTCCCTTTTAGTGCCTCTATTCTAACCTTCTCTACGCAGAATCACCTAGTTTTGACGTATTTTACACATTTTGAAACAACCCATAGAAAAAATGGGTTGTATTAAAATGTGTAAAATACGTTAAAATTAGGTAATTCTGCCACAGCCACAGGCACTTGTTTCTATCAAAAGTGAAAACCCAAAAGATTACTGGAAATTGATCAATTCGCTAAAGGAGAGGAACACTGATATACCTGCAGTAGACCCTGTTGACTTCCGGGACCACTTTGATAGTTTGAATTATATTCAAGATAAATTTGATTCTGTCAAATAAATCTGGAGGTCTTCAGCTTATTACACAGGGGGTCGAACCTATTTGGATGGAGAAGGGGTTATTTTGGTTGAAGACCAACAATATGGCGGAAAAAAACGTCAAATTTCCACACCGGTAGGTGCATTTTCTGCTATTGTCGGTGTTTTATTGAAATGTGTGCTTTAATACCATAGCGTTTCGGCAACTTGATTATCAGTTATGACAATGTGTGTTTGTTTTAGGACATCGGTTTGCTCTAAAGAAAAAAAGCTATTGACACAAAACCGACAGGCGAAACACGATATTTTTTGTCATGGATACATAAAAGGAACATTTCTGTACATTTTACGGATATAATGTTAGGTTTTTCGTGTTATATATGTTCACTGCTTTATTCTAATTAAATATGAATGTTCAATTATTGTATTTAAACCTAATATAACGAGTTTTTACCAATTAAGAATTGTTTTGGTTGGAAACTCGAGATACAAAATGTATATGACTTATTTTTGGTTTTGTTAAGACATTGAAAGAAAACTTTAACACTGGGTGTTTTGTCCCGTCAGAAGGCACTACACAACTACCGTTAAGTCCTCATTTTAGAAATAAAATGCAGCAATTTATATACGAAATGAAATTTATAATTATTGTCTTAAATGTCACAAATGGGGCATTTATTTACTCATCAGGACAGCCTTTCAAAAAATTAGCCCCCTTTTCCCAGTCTAATAGGGTTGTTTCTTTTTGCAAAGTGTTTCTGATGTTTGACAGTAACACTTCGGTGGGGAATTTCTAGAGTTCAATGAAGTTGACATGCTGATCTTTCGTCGTTATTTTGGAAGTGAAGTGAATGGAATAAAGGTTAGAACAGTGATCAAAATTCGTGACAATCCAGGGACAAAGACTTGATCAAAAGAACAGACAATAACTACAAACAACACAAAAAAATAACAACACAATATCGTTTGCATCGTTTTAATGACGCAGGAAATTCTATAGTAACAAGGAGAACATTAGAATGTCTCGCATGCCAACACATAGACGTTTTCTTGTTTAACGAATTCACTCAAATATTAGGTCATGGTCATATGGCATATGACAGACTGACATGTACTCCTAACAAGGTATCTTCATATCAAATATTGATAATCTAGGTCTTTACCTCACAAGATATTCAATTAATTATAAATAAAGCAGCAGACGGTGGTACAATCATTCAACCACGAACATGATGCGAAGGTCAAATGGCATATGCCAGACTGACACGTGCTCCTAGTGATGCATCAGCATAACAATCATCAGCATACCAAATATTGTGACTGTAGGTTTTGAAACTTCTGAGATAAACATTAAACATGAAAAGCGTCCAGATTTCGATAAAATCATTCGACCATGGAAATAAGGTCAAAGCCAAATGTTATATGGAAGTCTGTCATGTATTCCTAGTGAGGCATCTCCATACCAAATAAATAATTGTATAATACTTTTCGCGATATATTTAAAATCATGAACCTGGTCCTAGTCAGTCAACCATGAAATCAGTGTCAAGGTCAAAAGTTATGTGTCAGACTGACATGTACGCTACGTGAGACATCTGGACCCGTTGTTCAAAAGATTTATCCGCTGGACAAAAGTTATCCACTAAATAAGTCTAGTTCAATCTATACAAGTTATCCAGTGGATACATATTTATCCAGCGGATACAGTTTTGAACAACTGGGCCCTGCTTACAAAATATTTGAAGTCTAGCTCCTATAGTTTTTGAAATATGGATTTATTCTCAGATTTCACAAAATCACTGAACCATGAAAATAAGGTCAAGGTCAAAGGTCATGATACTGGCGGATACTTTACATAGTAGCGCATCATTATACCAAGTATGGGTAATCTTAGAAGCTTTATACAGGAGTTTTCTTCATGAGATAACGACCTAAAACGCACGAAATGCAAATGTCTACTCGTTTTGCCTGATATATTTTGCATTTATAGAGCAACTAGCAAATGTTTTAACAAATCTGAAATTATTTTTGCACCATATATTATGAACATTGTCGTTATCACTCTAAGAATTATTTTAAGAAGACTAGCACCAACCATTTGTGTCGTTTATATGTCAAATACTCTGAATCAGATTTTTTTTTTCCTCCACCAAAATCAGAATATGTTTTTCAGCAACATTGGGAATCAGAATATTTTTTTAGAAAAAAAAAACATACCCCCCCCCCCCCCTCTTAAATGGTCAGTCCCTTAGGTTTAAATACAATAATTGAACATTCATATTAAATTAGAATAAAGCAGTGAACATATATGACACGAAAAACCTAACATAGTATCCGTAAAATGTACAGATAAGGTCTTTTTATGTACCCATGACAAAAAATAGCGTGTTCCGTCGGTCGGTTTTATGTGATTAGCTGGTTGTTGTTTTTTTTTAGGGCAAACCGATGTCCTAAAACAAACACACATTCAAGTTGCCGAAACGCTATGGTATTAAAGCACACATTTCAATGAAACACCGACAATAGCAGAGAAGGCACTTACAGGTGTGGAAATAATTTGACGTTTTCTTCTGCCATCTTGTTGGTCTCCAACCAATATAACCCCTTCTCCAACCAAATAGGTTCGACCCCCTGTTACAAATGATATGCTGACAGCAGGTCAGAATAGTTTAGCCCCCAGCCTCTTGAAGTTATTTAATAGTATTTTATCTTCTGGATTTTATCCGGATCATTGGTCAACAGGTTATCTAAGCCCTATTTTCAAGTCTGGAGATCGATCAAAACCAGAGAATTACAGAGGCATATATATATAGCTATAACAGGATGTCTTGGAAAGTTACTAAACTCTATATTAAATAATAGGTTTGATGGCTTTCTATTGAAAAATAACATTATCTCCCCTGATCAAATCGGGTTTACTACAAAAAGTAGACCTGCAGATCATATATTCGTACTTAAAACTTCTATTGATAAATATATCTATAAAAGGAAAAAAATATACACATGCTTTATCGATTTAAAAAAAGCTTTTGACTCAGTCATGCATGAAGCTATTTACATCTTTCATTTTATGAAGTTCTTAAAAACATGTATAGCAAATCAAAGCTTCATGTTAAAATTGGGAATATTCTCACAGATAACTTCACCTCCAAAATTGGGGTTAGACAGGTTGGTAATTTGAGCCCTAATCTGTTTTAATTTTTTATAAACGACCTCCCTAACTATTTTGAGGAAACTCCAGACCCAGCTATTATCAATAGTAGAAAAATTGATTGTTTACTTTATGCTGATGATGTTGTCATTGTCAACATCTCAGGATGGATTACAATGTAAACTAAATAAGCTTCAAGCATTCTGTGATGATTGGGGAATTGATGTTAATCTTTCCAAGACTACAGCTATGATTTTTATTAAAACTGGTAAACATTTAAGGGAACGACCATTTAACTTGAAGGGGAGGGGGGTTATGGTTTTTTTCTAAAAAAAATATTCTGATTCCCAATGTTGCTGAAAAAAATATTCTGATTTTGGTGGAGGAAAAAAATAATAATCTGATTCAGAGTTTTTGTCATATAACCTAATGTTAAATTCTGGAAAAAAAAATTCGCGACAAAAAAATTAAATATTCTAACTCTTGTGTTGAACAAAAAACCATAACCCCTCCCCCCTCCCCCCTTCAAATTAAATGGTCGGTCCCTAAAGGAAAACCTTTTTATTTAGGAGCAAACCATTAGACTGTGTAAACCAATATAAATATCTAGGAATAACTTGAACCCCATCAGGGTCCTTTAAAGAAGCCAAACTTGATTTATATAGAAAAGCACTTAAAGCCCTTTTTAAATAAGGGCTGACTATGTCTCCCTTGGACCCAGGATCAGATCCTCATTGCATATATTTGATCACACCATAAAAGCTATATTGCTATATGGTGCAGAGATTTGGGGTTGTTAGATACCCCCCTCCTTTAAGCTGGAACATTTGTGTGATTGGACAAAACAATCTACGTTATCTCCATCTTCTAAAATGGATTTACATTTTGTTAAAAGTATACTTGGCGTGCATATGAATAGTTCAAACTAAGAAGAACTGTTTTAGATACCTAAGACTTATGTCTCCCCTTAATGCGGCCATCTGTACAACAATAAGTTACACATTATGAGTTGAATGATACTATTTAAAAAACAATTATTTGACCTTGAGGTCAAAGGTCAAGGTTCGACGATGGTCATTACGGTACGCGACACACCACCTTATGGTCATGCACCCACATACCAAATATCATTGACCTATCTCGAAAGACAAAAATGTTATGGCCCGGACAATAAAATACTATTTAAAAAACAATTATTTGACCTTAAGGTCAAAGGTCAAGGTCCCACACGAAGGTCATTACGGAATGCGACACACCGCCTTATGGTCATGCACCCACATACCAAATATAATTGACCTTTCTGGAAAGACAAAAAAGTTATGGTCCGGACAAGCTTCGCTGAGAAGAAGCAGAAGAAGCGGAAGCGGAAGAAAAAATCAGACTAAAACAATATGTCTCCCTTCGTTTGAAGGGGAGACATAATTATGGAGTTATGTCTGAAGTAGGCAGATTGCCTATTATTTTAGATTACTTTAAAGCGACTATTGGATATTGGCATCGTCTAGAAAATATTTCCTCGGGCTTATTAAAAGACGCTTATTTGGACTCGAAAAAATCACATGAGGGGGAGGTCAATCATGGTTTTCTGCTCTTTCTAATATGTTTAATGTTTTGAAAACTCCAAGAGGTAACAAATGCAAATCATGTCCTATATCCTCTCTTAAGCATACTGTGAAAACAGAGTAAAATAAATATGTATGTAAGTACCTGGTACAATTTCAGAAATCAACTCATAAATGAAAATGGAAAATTGAGGACATATGTACAGATCAAAAAACAAACTTTGGCTTTGAGATATATCTTGATTTTATAAAGGACCCTAAAAATAGAAGATGTATTACTAAATTCAAAATTAGTTCTCATAAATTAAATATAGAGTCTGGTAGATATACTAAACCTATTACACCTTTAAATGAAAGAATTTGTGACAGATGTGATAAGCATGAAGTAGATGATGAAATAATTTTTTTCAATTATTGTACTCATATTTTAGAAGCAAGAAAAACATTATTTGATCTGATCAATAAGTCTAATGTTAATTTTCAATCCCTGTCCTCTTTCCAAAACATTTTCTGGACTTTTAATTGTGAAAATATAAATATTTTGAATAATCTTAGTATTTTTCTCCTGGAGTCAGGTGTAACTTAAAAACAACCTTAAAATAACATGATGGTTTTAATTGTTCTTTATCATTGAATTGTTCATTTTTATTACTGTATATGTCATCGAATCATGTATTATACTGTCTTTGCCCCTTGAGGGCCCTGATTGGTCAAATAAACTTGTACATTTTTAAAGTAAAATGAGATTTTATAAAAATAAATACTTACCATCATAAACTCTGAGTTAGTCCATCTGCGCATGTCTGACAGGCGGAATCCCCAACTAAAAATATCATCCAATGAAACAAAGGAATGACCTTGTGCCCATAAGTCCCTGCCTTTATATCATCCATTTAATTTCCTAAAGCAAGCATGAAACCGTAGGAATAAATCAGGGGGTGAAGGGGAGGCTATGAGGGACCTTTAATTTATGATGGTAAGTATTTATTTTATAAAATCTCATTTTACTTTAAAAATGTACAATTTTATTACAATAAATACGTTACCATCATAAATTCTGAGTAAAATATAAAATTAAAAATACAGAATCTAATGCAAAGCTGAATCCCCTGAACCAGAAGATGCAGGAGGAAAAACAACTCTTTGTGCCGAAACTAAGGGTCCCAAGGAATACAGACTCTGGGCTTGTGACGATACAGATTGCAGATATTGAGAACTGAAGGAACTTTCAGTTCTCCAGAAACCTGCAGATAAAACTTCATCCAAAGAAGCATTATTGAAAAGAACCCAGGAGATAGAAATAGCTCTAACATCATTGGCCTTAACATGCATACTATTCAGAAGTTCTTCGTTAGAAGAACTGTAAGCTAATTGAATAGTTTTGCAGATCAAAGTGGAAATGGCTTTAACAGACAAATCTTGTTTTCCCTTATTGATAGGAATAAATAACCTGGAATTTGAGGAGGTGCGACGACTATGAGTTCTCTGAAGATATAAGAGTAAGACTCGAATTGGGCATAGCACTTTTGAACTTGAATCATGAGGAAGGGCTGGAATCACTATCGGTTCTGAACCTCGACCAGGAATTTGGTTTTTGGCTAAAAAGGCTGGATCAGTTAAGAGAGTAACAGAAGATTTATCTCTACTGAAACGAAGACAAGAATCGGAAGAGGAAAAGGCATGAATTTCACTTCTTCTTCTACCGGAGGCCAAGGCAAGAAGAAAACAGCACTTATAAGATAAAAACTTGATATCAACCTCATCAGCGGGTTCAAAAGGGTGAGATTTAGAAGCAGACAAAACCAACCTCAAAGTCCAAGATGGAATTAAAACCCTCTGTCTTGGACGTTCAAGACTGAAATTCTTAACCAGTAAGGAAATAAATTCATTGCTACCAAAATCTGGACCTCCAGACAAATGAATAGTTCTTGAAATAGCGGAACGATAACCCTTAATAGTAGAGGGTGATAAATCTTTCTCTTCAAAAAGGAAGATCAGGAAATCTGCTAGCTGCTGTACAGAGATTTGGTAAGGATTAACTTCCTTCTTACTACACCAATTACATAAGATTGTCCACTTGGCATCATAGACGATGTTAGTGGAATCTCTGACTGCTCGGGAGAGATGTCTGGCTGCACCCTCAGAAAAGCCTCTCTTTTTGAAGCTATCCCTCAGAGAAGCCACGCGAACAGATGTAGCTTCTCTGGGTTGGGATGAAGAATCTTGCCCTTGAATTGGGAAAGAAGATTTTGTCTTACTGGAAAAGCCTGTGGGTGAGTGCAAGATAGGCGAAGAAGATCTGGAAACCAGGCTTGTTTGGGCCAAGCTGGAGCAATAAGAATGATCAGACATTGTTCTACTGAAATCTTCCGAAGAACTGCAGACAGGAACCTGAATGGAGGGAAAGCTTAAGCAAACAATCCTTCCCAGGGGAAACCCATGGCGTCTACCGCGTAGGCATTTGGATCTGGAACCGGAGAAACGAACACTTGGAGTTTGTAATTGAGACTTGTCGCAAACAGATCTACATGTGGAGACCCCCATTGAAAGGTAATTGCCTGAAAAACTGATTGGAGAAGTTCCCACTCTGTATTGACTGGAGCTAGTGTTCTCGAAAGAGAATCTGCTAAAACATTGAGTTTCCCTGGAACATGACGAACTACAAGATGTAGACGAAGATGATCACAAAGAAGAAGGATTTCTCTTGTTAAAAGGTACAGTTTGTAACAATGTGTTCCTCCCTGATTCTGCAAATATGCAACCACTGTGGTGTTGTCCGATGCAAGAACAAGAGACTTGTTCTGTAGATGGGACTGGAAATGAGACAGTGCATGAAGAACTGCCTTCATTTCTAGGAAATTGATGTGCTCCTTCTGAAGATCTGAAGTCCATACTCCCGAGACTGAAAGACCGTCCATATAGTCTCCTCAACGTAGATTGGAGGCATCCGTGAACAGAGTCTGATTTGGGACTGGGAAGGACAGAAGTTGGCCTCTCAAAACGTTCCCTTGAACAGTCCACCATAGAAGATGAGGAGACAAATCCTGATGAATAATCGGAACTGGAAAGTCCCAATCCTGAGAAGCTGGGCGCCAATGCTAGTGTAGATAAAATTGAAGTGGTCGAATGTGAAGGCGACCAAGTGAAACAACGTCCGCTAGAGAATTCAAAAGACCTAGCAGTTGTGAAAATTGGCGAGAAGTAACTGTTTTCTGAGACAGAAACAGATGAACTCTCGAACAAAGATTCTGAAACTTTTCCTGTGGAGGAAGAACTAAGTCCTGTTGAGTAAGGAAATGTTCGTCCTGAGAAGGAATCAGGTCTGACTTTTTCCATGAGATGAGAAACCCCAAAGAGAGAAACAGTATGATGACTACATCGGTGTTGAGATAGAGTTTCTCGGGAGAGAGTTCCTTGATCAGAGAGTCGTTCAGGTAAGAATGAATCTGAATAGCCTGGGAATGAAGCTATAGCTGCCTGCATAACGTTGGTAAAAACTAGTGCAGTCGACATGCCGAATGGAAGAGCTCTGAATTGGTAGACTCTGTTGTCCCAAACAAACCGAAGGTATCTGCGGTATGAATGGCAAATAGGAATATGGAAATAAGCGTCTGAAAGATCCAGGGAAGTGGTCCACATACCTGGAAGAATCAAAGCTCTGATAGAACGATTGGTCTCCATTTTGAAGTGGGGAACAACCAAGTAAGTGATGAGGATGGACAAGTCGATGACTGGTCTCATTCCCCCTGTCTTCTTCGGAACAAGGAAGAGACGAGAATAAAATCCTGGATCTATCGATGATACAGGAACTTCTTCCACTGCCCTCTTTGCCAAAAGAGTATCTACTTCCTTCGACAGAAGTTGAAAATTCTGTGGGTCTGGAATATGAGACAGTGGAATAGGAACTGACGAGAGAGGAGGGTGTTCTCTGAATTGAAGAGTAAATCCCCCTCGAATTACTGACAGAATCCAACAATCTGAGGTAATATTTGTCCATTGTTTTAGAAAATGAATTAACCTCCCCCTACTGGAATTTGAGAAAGAGGAGTTTTGTAATAAACCTCTGGATTGGGTTCTGACAGCAACGTACGAGGGGGCAACTTCCTAGGTAGAAGGATTGGCCCTCTTGCCACCTCTAAAACTGCCCGGTTTAAACCTTCGGACTGAGAACTTCTTAGGACCACCTTTATTACCTCCATCAATAATCACTTTCCTTCTCTTCTTTTGAGAAGGAAAGGACAAACATCTAGCAGAAGAAGAAAAACTACCTCGCTTGGAATTATTATCAGAGAGGGAAACGTTCACTTTTACTGGAGCAGGGGTTTGACTGAGGAGGTGCTTCTGAAGGTCGTTAAGCGGCAAACCAAAAATCTTGTCGTCTAAAGGAGACTTAATAAGAGCAGCCTTGAGACTCTGAGACTCTTGCCTTCTCCAAAATTTCTGATCTTTTGGATAAGGTACAGTTAGCTAAAGAACCCATGATTAATAACTGAGAGATACCTAATGCCTTGTCCACCTGTAAGAGAAAAGGTTTGACCTCAGCTGGAAGAGAGGAGTCCTTCAGTAAAGGAGCAACTGCAGACAAAAAAATGTTCGGCAGTACCTAAAACATGAGAAGCATTTCTGAGGAGATTCTCAGTTTTGGACGAGACAGACTGAGAAAGACGCAATCCATCAAGTGGTCTGGAATTAATGGAAGACGATAAAGCCTTGTCACAAGAGGGTACCAACTTACCCAAAGTAGAGTCAAATATATCATAATCTTTAGAACGGAAATGCTCATTAAAAAAAGCAAGACCGAAACCACTGACTTTGGAAAAATGGGACTCATTAGCCACTATCCTGTCATTAATGATCTGAAGAGAATTAGATATATGGTTGGATTGTGGGAAACTAGTATGTGACTTACTAGTGTCCTGTGACCTACCAAAGTAAGCCTCTTTGGTATAGGAGGAGACTGAAAAGGTACATTGTTTACATCTCTCATAATAGTGTAAACGGAATCTCTGAGATCCTTCAACGAAGAAGGAGTATCCCAGCCTCAGGAGCCTTACTAGAATTGGTACCTCCACCATAACCGACAGAACCTACATGTTGGGTCTGCTGACCGGTACTACTAGTCACCGAAGTTAATACGTCGGTTGACTGACTAGTAGCATTAGGAAGTACTACCGAACTTACCGTAGCCGTAGGGTAGGGTAACGACCCATCCAAAAAAACATCACTGCCAGTAATGGCTTCGAAAGGGCTAGCAACATTAAACTCCATTTGTAGAGTTTCAAATACCTATTGTACACAAAAATACAAAGCAATGACAATATTGGGGATAACTACAATATTCTTACACTATTAAAATACAATAATATCTTCTCTGTATAGTGTGAAAGCAAAACACATGGGTCTTCGTGCTCAGGTGGAAATTAAATGGATGATATAAAGGCAGGGACTTATGGGCACAAGGTCATTCCTTTGTTTCAGTGGATGATATTTTTAGTTGGGGATTCCGCCTGTCAGACATTATTGTAATAAAACTGTATTCTTGTATCAATAGAAAGGAAGAGGGAGGAAGCACCCCCCCCCCCCCCCATTGATAGAAACAAGTGCCTGTGGATTCTGCGTAGAGAAGGTTAGAATAGAGGCACTAAAAGGGAAAATATTTAATTTTAATGAAAATAAGGTAAAATCACAGAGTGTACCCGAGTGCCTGTGGTCATACTGATATTTTCGTTTCTTTTCCTATTTTATGATTAAGTTAAAAAAACAGTTCAAAAACTCTCCTGGTTTTGTTTCTTGTTGGATTTTCATTAAAATTGTACCAATAGAAAGAATTTTTCCTAGTTTCAGTTTGTATTCATATACACTGGTAGTTGAGATTTAGATTTCGGAACTATTTTTTGGAAGGTAAAAAATCCGAGAGCCAAACCCGCCGCGGAAGAGATTCATAATACAATGTATATATGGTCTCGTAAGGTAATTTCGATAATAAGGAATTTTCGATAGCTATTTTCATTTGCACCTGCAAATCACACGCGACCACTTTTCCGGTATAGCATCGTGTGATGGGTTTTCGTACTATTATCGATTTTCCGATATAGCGATTAACAGTGTTAACCCTTCATTCATATGACGATTGGAACTTTCAAAGAATGGCTAGTTAAATATTTCTGTGTACATAAGATTGTTTTAAAAGCCATTCTTGTATTTTAATATACTCTCGATTATCTGGCAACTTTTGCTGTCATTAAAATGGCGTTATATGTTTTCGTATGAAGTAAAAACAGGGCCGATATACGGGATGGAAACGAATATATAATCCGGAAATGGCTGGTTTTTAAAATTTCATGGTTCTGGCCATCTACAAATCATATTACATCTAAATAAAATAAAAGAATGTTTGAAAATGACCACTTTCAAAATTGTGTTTACTTCTGATGTTTTTTTAGTGTTGAAACCACATGCACTGCAAGGTGACCTGTATTTTATATACATTGTAAGAAACAGGCAGATTTCAGTCAGCTCTTTTGTTTACAAGTACGATCAGTGACCACATGACAGTCACATGAGAGGAAGAGCCGGTGTCTGAGAGGCAGACGACATAGTTCAATTTTATATTGTGGCGAAATTGCAGTGGATTAACAATATTCTAATACGACATGCGGGTCCTAAATATCGTAGGGAGATACGCTGTACCTTGGTATTACATTTTATTTGCAAGCGGTAATGCTTACGATGTCTACTTTCACTTTCAATTGTTTATGCAGTAGGATAATTACGGAATAAAAACGATCGGTTATTTCCGGAATTAGGTAATGTTTCTGATCCGACTTATATAACATATTGAACCAATATTTGATCGATGACAATGCATTAGAAATTTAGTGTACAATGGGGCAATGCAAAATTAGAATACTGATTAGAGTTAGATCGAGATTATTTTAGGTTAGAGATTATTCTAGTATATAAGTAAGTGTTTTGAGAGATTGCCAGTTCTGAATAAGGGCTCGAAGTGATAACTTCAAGAGATTAGAATTACAGAAAGGTAATTAATAAATAGTTTATTCGCGATACTAAATAAGCTATTTAAAGAGTTGTTGGCTATTTCTGGATAAGAAGTAGGCTAATATATTCTTTGTGCCAATAGGTCAAGCCAAGAAGGACCCGGCAAGTGGCACCTCTGTGCTAGTGACACATTGGCCCTGAGAAAGAGCCAAGAGGCACTAGTCACAAACCGATTACCTTAAATACCTCTGGAGTATAAGGGAACCCGGACAGCAGGTACCTTGGGCTGCTGGTATCCTGACTCTGCATAAGGGTCAGGGGACCTTCAGTCACATAACCTCAATAAACACAACTGACCAATTGCAAGGCCATAGGTCCCGTACCATCCGACCTCTAGTACATTAAGTTATTTGGCAATTAGGGGTAGTAGTAAAACTAAGGATAGGGTTATAATTGTGCATACACCAGGGGTTTAAGTACTTTTAGTCAGAAACGCTACCAAACAAAACCATTATAGAAGAACAGCAAATCCAGGGAAGTGACCTCGGTACGGACTCACGGGTACACGAGGTACCGTCTGGCGTGCAGGAAGTGGGAGACCCCCTGCACGTTACAGAAATTTTGGTGGCAGCGGTGGGATTTGCTTTGTACACAGTAGGTCAAAGTTGCTAATATAAAATGGAGAATTTAGATCTAAAAATTGCACAGATGGAAAAGGAGCTTAGGGACCGTATGACAGCAAGCGGTCCAGTTCAATCGACCCCAATACCCCAGTTTCAATTTCAGAGTGATTCAGGCGTAATGACCACAATGCCATCTAAACAACCAGATGATAAGAAAACACAATTTTTGCAAACCCCGATAGGTTCTCAGTTCAATAGTGGGGCCAGGCCTAAAGAGAAGATAAAGGTCAAATCTTTAGTTGAAGATCAGATAGAGCAAAATGCTACTCCCAGAGTAAAATCTGGTGTAATACCACAAATCTGTGGTAAGGGACAACGTAGAGATATAAGAGTTGCTACGTATGATGGCTCAGGTGACTGGAACGACTACCGGTCACATTTTGAAGCGTGTGCGTCCATAAATTGATGGAGCGAACACGAAAAAGGTTTACACCTTGCAGCATCACTGAGAGGCCACGCCCAGGGGGTCCTTGGAGACTTGTCAGACGACAAAAAAGGTCACTACAACCATCTGGTTCGTTCACTTGAAGAGAGATTTGCACCGCCAAATCAGATGGAGTTATACAGGGTACAGTTAAAGGAAAGGAAGCAGAGGGCTTCTGAGTCACTTCCTGAATTGAGACAAGGAAGGAAATTTGAAGGGGGCAAAGCCCATTTACGAACTGTAGAAAATAACGATATAGAAACTTCTAAGGTGGTAAACAACTTAGCAAGTAAAATTGAAGATATGTACAAGACTATGAATGAACAATTGGCCAATATTAAGAAAGAATTAGATGAAGTTAAGAAAAAATAACGTGAAACCAAAGACAAGTAATAAGTCAAACCCTGTGTGTTACAATTGTGGGATCCCGGGTCACTTTTCTAGAGAATGTTATTCAACAAGAAGAAATACGGGGAGGAATAGTCGTGGTAATGCAAGGCGTGTTTCTAGACGAAAATACAAGAGAAATAGCAGTTCATTGTACCTTGGTTCAAATACAGTAAATAGTGAGGCAGGGCTTTATGTCGATTTGTTAATTAATGGTACACCTGCCAAGTTTCTTATTGATACAGGGGCTACGATAAGTTTATTAGCAGACTCCCTCTTTGAAAAGTCAAAATCAAGTTGCAAACCAAGGATACAACAGGTCACCCAAGATATAGTAGCGGCCAATGGGCAGCCTCTTAAAGTTACGGGAAAGGGTACATTTGCTATCAAGATAGGCGATTTTTACACCCCCATCGAAGGGATAATAGCAAATCTTTCCGTAGAAGGCATTTTAGGTCTAGACTTCCTAATTACAAATGGGTGTACGGTCGATGTTAAGAATGTGTTTTTAGCACGAGGTATCCAAAAGATGCCACTTTTATTACAGGGGAGATTAGGGGTGCATAGGGTAGCTGTCAAGGAGAATATTAGCATTGCCCCACAGTCGGAGGTTGTAATTCAGGGTGAAGTTATAGACAACTTACCAAATATTCGTGCCTCTGGCTTGATAGAACCCGTAGAGGAATTTTTGGATAAGGGTAAAGCTCTCGTGGCTAAAACTGTGGTTACCAATGATAAAATAGTTCCAATAAGACTTGAACCCAAACGAAAATGTCCAAATACTTGGAGCTGGCACGGTAGTAGGGAATCTTACCGAAGTAGCAGTTATTAGTCAGGTATTAAATGACAATGGAGATAGTATGCTTGATAGGGAACTCGGAAAATTATTAGAAAAATACAGCAGGATTCTTAGTAAAGAACAAAGCAAACAGGTGTCTGAATTACTTTTAGAATTCAAAGAACTATTTGCAGTTTCAGATTCCGACCTTGGCCATACTGATAGAGTCAAACACAAAATAGAAACTGGTGCTTCGAGACCACTAAAGCAGCCCCCTAGGCGAACTCCAGTCAGCCTCAGGGAGGAAGTTGACAAGGATGTCGAAAACATGTTGGAGAAGGGGATAATTGAACCCGCTGACGGTCATTGGTCCTCGGGGATAGTGCTTGTGAAAAAGAAAGATGGGACCACTAGGTTCTGTGTTGATTACCGATCGTTGAATGCATGCACGATCAAAGATGCATGCCCCCTGCCCCGAATAGATTATTCTTTAGAACAATTGTCAGGACATAAGTGGTTTTCCACGTTAGATCTTTGTTCGGGGTACTGGCAAGTGGAGATTGAAGAGTCAGATCGTCCCAAAACCGCTTTTGCCACCAGAAAAGGCCTTTATCAGTTTCGCCGTATGCCATTTGGCCTGGCCAATGCCCCTGCCACCTTTGAACGCCTTATGGAGAATGTTCTCGCAGGCCTACAGTGGGACATCCGTCTCATATATCTTGACGATATCATAGTCATGGGCAAGACTTTTGAAGAAATGATAGGTAATTTACGCAAAGTATTTCAAAAATTGAAGGGCGCTGGTCTCAAATTTAAACCCAAGAAGTGTACGTTGTTTGCTAAAGAAGTTGCATTTCTTGATCATGTAATATCAGAAGCAGGTGTAGCTACTGATCCAGATAAAGTCAAATGTATCAAAGAATGGCCGGTACCAAGTAACTCTCCGACCTAAGATCCTTTTTAGGCTTATGTGGGTATTATCGTCGGTATATTAAGAACTTTGCTGATGTGGCAAAATGTTTACATCAATTAACAGAAAAGGGTAGGGAATTTTTGAGGACAGATGAAAGTCAGGAAGCTTTTGGAAAATTAAAAGAGAAATTAACACATGCTCCCATTCTTTGTCATCCCGATTTTTCCAACACGTTTATTTTGGACACCGATGCAAGTAACAAAGCTATTGGTGGTGTGTTATCTCAAGTAATTGATGGGGAGGAACGGGTCATTGCCTTCGCAAGTCGCACACTGTCCAAAACCGAACGCAGGTATTGTGTAACTCGAAAAGAGTTACTTGTCGAAGTACAATTTATTAAACATTTCAGACATTTCTTATATGGAAGACAATTTCTGATCAGAATTCATCATAGTTCCTTGCAATGGCTTCTCCGATTCAAAAATCCCGAAGGACAACTAGCCCTCTGGCTCGAGGTAATTAGTTCGTAAAATATGGTCATCAAGCACAGACCCAAGGTCCAACACCGCAATGCGGATGCACTTAGCAGCATTCCATGTCACCAATATCTCTTTGTAGAAAATTGGGAAACAACACCCGAAGTTGTCAAGACAATTAACATTCAGGACTCGGAGAATGATGGGCTTGAGTTTAATATCAGAAAGTTGCAGAAGGAAGATCTTGACTTGAAAACTGTACTTCAATGGGTAAATGCTGGCTCGAAGTCATCATACTCCTCTGTGGGTAAATACAGTTATGTTGTTAAATCCCTCTGTACAAGACGGCGTTTTGTTCCGGGAGAACATGGATACAAATTCAAAATAAGTTGTCGTTCCTATGAAGGAAAGACAGAAAATTCTTGAAATTGCTCATGATAATAAGACAGCTGAGATAAAGAAAACTTTGGCCCGTATTAAGGCTGAGTACTACTGGCCAGGCGTAAGGGGTGATACCTGGAGCTACATCTCAGGTTGTGGAATATGTAATAAGAGGAAACACCCAATTCCCAAACGCAAGTCTCCTATGCAAGTAGAGCAATCAGGCTATCCAATGGAAAGGATAGCAATTGATATTCTGGGTGAGCTTCCGGACAGTGATGGCGGTAATAGGTACATTGTAGTCATCAGTGACTACTATACTAAGTGGACGGAAAGCCATCCAATGCCAAATATGGAAGCCAGTACGGTAGCAAGCATCCTAATTACACAAGTGGTTACAAGGTTTGGTATCCCCTCTGTCATACATAGTGACCAGGGAGGCCAATTCGAAAGTCAGCTCTTCACTGAAATGTGCAGTCTGCTACAGATCCAGAAGACTTGCACAACTACATATCATCCCAAATCTGATGGTATGGTTGAGCGATTCAATAAAACTCTGGCCACTATGTTGACAGGTTATGTAAACGAATACCACTCCAACTAGGATATTCTCCTTCCCTATGTAATGATGGCATATAGATCGCCCGAACACGAAACTACTGGCTATACTCATAATCGCCATATGCTCAGTCGCAAGGTCACAACACCACTAGATCTGATATATGAGTTACCGCAACAAGTTAAGTCGATTCCCCAGAATTAATGGGCTTGGGAACTGCAAGATTATATGAAAGCAGCCCACCAAATAGTTCAGGAACATGTTTCTGGCCAAATCATGAGACAGAAGAAAATTCATGATAGAAATTCAAAGTTGATAAAGTATGAACCGGGTCAGATAGTGTATGTCTACTTCCCATTACGTGCCCCTGGTCTGTCCCCAAAATTTACTAGCCAATGGCGGAGACCATACAAAGTTTTAACACAAAAATATCCTGTTAACTATGAAGTTGATTGTGGTAGAAATGGCAAAATGTAAGTCATACATACTGACCGGATGCGTCCCTGTCGAAACCAACTATTGAAAGGGGAGGAACAAATAGACCTGGAGATAAGAAGGTCAGACGTGGAAGATAGGCCTGTCACACTTTCAGATGAATGTAACACTGGTACCGTAGACGAAGCTCCTTAATATGAGGACGATAGCATTGAACGTACGACAGGTAATAGACCAAAAAGACAGAAAAAGACCCCAGAACGGCTGGCGGACTATGTTGTAGACTACCTGTGAAATATTATAGATAATTAAATATGTAAATAGGCTGTACTGTATGCTACAATGATTAATCAGTAAAAAGAAAAAAAAAGGTAAAAAGATACCTAAATAATCTACATCTTGTGTTTTGTTTTGTTTTCATGGCCAAAGCTAGATAGAGGAAAAGTCTTTCGAATGAGACTATAAACCGAGGCCCGTGTTCAGGAGCCGTCACAGCCTGTGCACGTTAAAGACCCCTCCTGCAGAGTTCGTTAAGAGTAGGCTCCTTGGGGCCGCTGCAGAGGCAAAATTTGTTGGGGACCCTAAACCATTATCTAGACCGTGACATTAAAATTGCAGAGGTCAGTAGACATTAAGATTTCGTAGGAGTTGCAAAATCATTGGTTAGGAAAATAATATTCTCGTTTTAATGTTCTGTTAAAGAGAGATGTGATGGATTAAGAAATAGTTGTCGATAGATGAAACACTGTATTACCCTTTGTCAGACGCCCGTATTTTTGAAATCGGAGTTACACCGTAAAGATGCTGAGGGGAGTAGAAACTGTTAGGGGTAGATTAAAGATCTACGAGTAGTACTGTATTTGATACCGATGTAGTTCGGATTTTGGAGTTAAACAGGCATAGTGGTGCCAAGGTAGTTTAACAGACATAATGACGCCTTGGTAGTTCAACAGTTTCAGAGATTTACGCTGCCTATGCAGGTTGATGAGTTTGGGCCTGAGACATGGTCATTGGTCATGGTCGAAGTTCCCAGTAATAATAGAACATGCCAGGACGCATTTCTTTGAGGCGTGGGTAATGTGACGAAATTGTAGTGGGTTAACAATATTCTAATACGACATGCGGGTAAATATTTCTTTCCCCTAAAATACAATTGTGCCTATTTATAGAACAAAGAAAGGTGAGACGATTTGCGTAAAATACATAAGTTATGGTTCTCTTTTATCACTTATAAGCTTTGTTTGGTCCTAAATATCGTAGGGAGATACGCTGTACCTTGGTATTACATTTCATTTGCAAGCGGTAATGCATTATTAGCTTACGATGTCTACTTTCACTTTCAATTGTTTATGCAGTAGGATAATTACGGAATAAAAACGATCGGTTATTTCCGGAATTAGGTAATGTTTCTGATCCGACTTATATAACATATTGAACCAATATTTGATCGATGACAATGCATTAGAAATTTAGTGTACAATGGGGCAATGCAAAATTAGAATACTGATTAGAGTTAGATCGAGATTATTTTAGGTTAGAGATTATTCTAGTATATAAGTAAGTGTTTTGAGAGATTGCCAGTTCTGAATTAGGGCTCGAAGTGATAACTTCAAGAGATTAGAATTACAGAAAGGTAATTAATAAATAGTTTATTCGCGATACTAAATAAGCTATTTAAAGAGTTGTTGGCTATTTCTGGATAAGAAGTAGGCTAATATATTCTTTGTGCCAATAGGTCAAGCCAAGAAGGACCCGGCAAGTGGCACCTCTGTGCTAGTGACACATTGGCCCTGAGAAAGAGCCAAGAGGCACTAGTCACAAACCGATTACCTTAAATACCTCTGGAGTATAAGGGAACCCGGACAGCAGGTACCTTGGGCTGCTGGTATCCTGACTCTGCATAAGGGTCAGGGGACCTTCAGTCACATAACCTCAATAAACACAACTGACCAATTGCAAGGCCATAGGTCCCGTACCATCCGACCTCTAGTACATTAAGTTATTTGGCAATTAGGGGTAGTAGTAAAACTAAGGATAGGGTTATAATTGTGCATACACCAGGGGTTTAAGTACTTTTAGTCAGAAACGCTACCAAACAAAACCATTATAGAAGAACAGCAAATCCAGGGAAGTGACCTCGGTACGGACTCACGGGTACACGAGGTACCGTCTGGCGTGCAGGAAGTGGGAGACCCCCTGCACGTTACAATATAGCCCTTCTGGATTTTTTCGACAAAGTCGTATACGATCGCTTTTGACCTACCTTTGCTATGGACGCTGTTGCCTAGCAATTTTAAAGATGAAAATAATTTCTAACGTTTTGATTGGAGAATAATACAAATTTGGTAGGATTTCGGAGAACGGAGTTAAAATGCTTGCAGTGATTTTCCGACTGTGTTTTTTGGGCCGAATATCGGCCCCAGTCCCAATGTGAAAAAACTTTGTCCTCAATTTCATGGGGGGAAATTCCCAATAGCGTGGTGATAAAATTATTCGTAAAAACTGGTTAATAAAAAAGCTTTTTCAAATGACATTTTCACGCTTATGACCTGGTTTCTATTTGTTTTGATTAACCAAGCGAAATACTACGCACAAGATACCGATAACCAGTACAGTATATTAGGTCGCTTGATTTGTTTACCGGACTGCGATAAAACTTCAGAAAATGAAAGCGGAAATCTGTAGTATTTGGAATAAATGTTTATTTAAATAAATTTAATATAAAATTTTAATAAAAACAAGTGACTTCGGCCTGTAATGTCTTCCATACCAATATTTTACATAGTACTGTATATTACACATACATCGATTTCTTTTTCCAATGGAAATAATTGCAACTATAAGTAAATAAATGTAAAACAAATACCGAGCAGTTACATGTATCCAGGATTAATATCATGGTGTAGTTGTTTTGGTACATTTTGTTTAGAAAAGGTGATTATAGCAGCAAGTGGTGGCACAGTGGTTAAGATGACCCTCAAACGTTTGCCGGTTCAACAGGAATTCATTTGTTCTACAGTCATTATAAGCTATAAAGTCTTTCTAGTAATTATTTTCTAAATTTTGAAATCTATATAGATATTTGTTTTATCCAAGCAATTCTGGTTTTATTTTTGCATCCACAGTAGCAAGTACTTGTTTATCAGCCACATATAATGCATTTCTTTGTCTTTTCCAATCTGAAGATTGTTCAACACTTAATCAAGTAAAGACCAGTTTGAACAATATATAATAAGTTAAAACTTGGTCATTCCTCAAATAGGTGTTTGGTTTTTCTGCTTAGGGATCATGATGCTCTTCCCACACCAACATTGGCAACAAACCTTTAAAGAAAAATACAGACAAAGTTAAATAAAAATGAATAAAAAGAAATGCAATGTTTACTACGTCCACCGGTTTTATTGGCAGATACACCATGAATACCAAAAAAAAAAGACTAATTAGATGGCATTTTACTAACATATATGGTATTCTCATGGCGGCTTCCAGCGACCCAGAATGAGGAAATGAGTGTTAATAATTAAACAAAATTTTATTGTAAGAAACAATTTTTAATAAATGAGAATAAATATTTCCTTCGTTACATTTTATATTTCCTCATGCTAAGTCATGAGCAGAACTCGTGCAAACATTATTGTTTCTGAAAATAATACTGTATAATTTTGGACCAGTTGCAAGAAGACAAAGAATTTCAAGGATAAAAAATTTACAATCAATTGTACTCATAGAAAAGATGCATGTCAACTTGAAAACCATTTAAATTTTTCAAGATTTAATCTAATCTAATCTAATCACCAAACAGATTAATATATTAATTTCAATTCCATTGAAAATATAATTGAAAGATTTTTCTTGAGTTTTGCTCCTGGCTTTAACAAACATACAACCGGAAGCCAGAAAATGGGCAAGGATAGAAAAAACCAAAAACCACACGCATAAAAAACCAAAAACAAACAAACAAACATAAAACAAAAAAACCCCAAACAAACATAAAACAAAAGCATTCCTGATGATCTGTCAGTTCAATGAAAAACTGGAGCATAAACTGTACAGGGGCACACACTATTATCATGGTTTGTACTCCCCCCCTCCCCCCCCCCCCCCCATGAATAAATACAGAACCTAGATTTAAACTGACAAAAACAGGAAGAAAAAAAAATGTGTTGCATCAAAGATACTTACAAATCTATACAACACTGACACATACATGTACACATATTAAAAAACATATTTTTTTTTCCTTCTCCTTGTCTCCACTTTTACATTTATTTTAAGCAAAATAACACACCTAAATAAATTATAATTAATCAAAAACTAATGAAACTATTTTAAAGCCCACCACCATTTTTTCACTTACATAAAAGAAGAGAATACTACAAAAAAACAAAAAATGCTGTATCAGTGAATCCAACCTAACTTTCTAACCATTTGTCATTTATTTTCCATAAAATTACTTACTAATTAAAATTCATTTGTATTTTTTCATCCCCAGTCCCCTCAAAAATTGGTCCACCCTTAATTTGATAATTTTTTTAAAATTACAATTCCCATACATTTTTATGACCTTGAAATTCTAAAATTTATTTCCACCTCTAGACAACGTTTCATAAAGCACTCGTCAGATTTACATGCAAATAAGTTTCTATTTTGTTAAGAAATAATTATGTGTGCATAAATTTTACGTTGTGGAACGGTACTCTAGTTATCTGCAATGAGCATGGTGTTGTCATAAATGACCTATTATCAGAATTGTTATCGTACTGAATGTAGAAAGTGTTGGAGTGAATGGAAGAAAAAACAAAATCCTATCCGCTGCATGTTTTGTAAAGCTGGATGCAAATCTACAAATCAAGTTTAATTGGTATAATAATTGTAAGTCTTGCAAGTAAATAAAACAATAAAAAAAGAGTATTTTTTAATGCAATAAGTAACATATTGAACACAGGCATGCTGACCACCGATGTAAATGACACAACTATGCACATGTGTATATGTTACCAATTACATTAATATATAATAATTCGAAAGATAATAAACATGAAAGAAATGTGGTGGTACTGAAATCAACTGGCCGACCTTAAAAAAGATAACAACCTAGTGTGAAATTTCAGTTACCACTTACCTATAAAATATGTGATGGAGGAAAGAAATTCTGTTTACTTTGTGAGATCTACCTGTACCCCCTCCCCAAACCTTATATTCAATTCAAAAGTGTAGGCTTACAGAGCTAAAAATCTTGAAATTTTAATTTTAACATAACCAAAAAGGGTACAAATTTCAACAATTATCTAAGGTGAAAATTTCATGAGAATTTATCATGGTTGAGAATGAGAGTGATAGGACAATTAATTTTTTTCTTGCCAAATAAATTATAAAGTTTCAGAGTTTTGGCCTCAAGCAGCACTGAAGAGACATAAATTGTTGAGATGTGCATTTGGTGCACTAAATTGATATTGGTATATTGTGTTTATGTTTAAAAAATCTCCAAACAACAGAATCATCAAAATGGAAAGGATTAATCTTACCACTGTACAAAAAAAATTGAAATTTTAATATGCAAATTTAATGTTTCAATGTGTGAATGGACAGACTGCAGTATACCATAATATGCAAGACAGACATAAGGATAACTGTCTAATCCATAGCTTCCTCTGTAGTAGAGGAATTACTTGCTGCAGTGTTGTCTGCAACCAGCAATTTCTCTACTACAGATTCAGACACTTCAGTAAGCGAAGTGTCCCCTTCCTCATCAAAAATCATATTGTGATGAGGAAGGGGGTACTGTTGCCTTACGCTGTTCGACCAACACCTTCATGGCACGGAGTTTGCGGTTGAGCTTGATAACATAATCCTCAGTCTTTTAGTTCTTGCATTTGATGCGTAATTCATTAAAAAAGAGGTTATTTGCACACTTGTACAGCATCTTAGTCATTTCATGCACTTTTGCGTTGGTACAGTCTGCATCAAACGGACATTTTTGGATTTCTAAACTTTCATTCTGTTACATAAACAAATTCTTTGGTAAAACATATAGAAATAATGTCATGACGATTGCAATGAAATGTCAATCAGCACCCAGTACTTTGAATGACACATTCCATTCGCTGCTCACCATTGTCCATGTGTAACAAAAAAAACTTTTCCGGAAAAAGAAGGAATTTAGTTCGACTTTTTAAAGAAAGTTATTCGTTAATATTTGTGGTGTTTTTCCATGCTTTGTCGACAGTCCTTCGCAGTTGACATTTCTGTCAAAAGGGGTGATTTGTTAACGATTTTTTCAGACTTCTTGTGGTCAGTTATAACGGTTGAAGTAAGACACTTTCGGACATGGCCCTCGCATTTCTAATATTTTAAAAATAAACTTTGACGCTTGTAAAATTTCTTCAAAAGTTGGCATTTCTGTCAAAATGAATGTTTAAAGACTTTTTTCATAATTTCGACTCCGTGATATCAAGTAAATATGACCGTTATTTCACGGCCTTGTTTGACCTTCAAGTTCCTTCACGTTTCGGGTATGTTTATAAGTTATTTTCGACGCTGGAAATCCTTTAAAAAGTTGTAACTTCTGTCAAAATGATTTGTCTACTGTTGTATAGGTGTACCAGTTAGTAAAATTTTTCGGGAGTGTTAAAAAAACCGCCATTACTTGAAATTGAGGGAACAGGAAAGGACGAAAACGAGACTAAAGAGGGAACACATGATTTGTTTTCCTTCATAGTTTAAATCAAATTAATGTATAGTTTAAATCAAATTAATGTATAGTTTAAATCAAATTAATTTAAGTAATTTAATATTAAATGAATATTTCTGATGCTGGAATGAAATAATTTTCGTGATAGTTATTTTTATTAATGTGTCTAATTCGCTTAAACGTTTTTGATAATAGACGTGACTGAAATCCAAAATTTTTAAAGTAAAATTTGTTTTTATTAAATTAAATTAAATAAATACTTACCATCATAAATTCTGAGTATATCCTATTGCGTCATTCTAACAGCCGGAAAACCCCTATAGGCTAAAAATAGCCTCCATTCGGAAACCATCGGTTGCCATTACCCATCCTAGTCATAGCTTTTCTAGCAAGTAATTTAACTAGATCAGGGATGAAGGGGAGAACGGGTGGGACCTATAATTTATGATGGTAAGTATTTATTTACTTTAAAAATTTAGGATTTTATAACAATAAATACGTTACCATCATAAATTCTGAGTAACTCAGAATCTAACTTAGAGCTGAATCCCAGAATCAGAAGAAACTGGGGGAAAATTGATTCTTTGAGCAGAAACTATAGGCCCAAGTGAAAATAGATTGTCCGCCTGAACAGACATAGATCTCAGATAATGAGATAAGAAAGAACTTTCACCTCTCCAAAAACCGGCAGATGTGATGCATTATTAAATAATGCCCAAGAAGATGCAAGAGCTCTAACATCATGAGCTTTGACCTGGAATTTGTCAAGTATAACTTGACCCGAAGATTCGTATGCAAGAGAAATAGTCTTGCATTTCCAGGTAGAAATGGTTTAAACAGAGATCAGCGACACCCTTCTTAATAGGGATAAAAAGTCTTTTATTGGTACTAGAACGCAAAGAAGCTGTCCTAGTCAAATAAATAGACAAGATTCTTACCGGACACAGAGAAACAGAATCAGAGTCTTGGGGCAGCGCTGGTATATAAATAGGCTCTGCCCCTTTATCTGGTATCTGGTTTTTGCCTAGAAAAGCTGGGTCCGTAAGCAAAGTAACCGAAGACTTGTCTCTAGACAATCTAAGGCAAGAATTAGAAGTAGAAAAAGCATGAACTTCACTTCGTCTCCTGCCTGAAGCAAGTGCCAATAAGAAACAGCATTTGTAAGAGAGAAATTTCAAGTCTACCTCTTCTGCTGGCTCAAAGGGTGTCAGGTTGAGAGCTGATAATACTAGACCTAGGTTCCATTGAGGAACCAAAACCCTTTGTCGTGGCCTTTTAAGACTAAAGTTGCGAACTAGAAGGGAAATAAACTGATTATTTCCGAAATCTTCCCCACCAGAAATATGAATAGTTCGAGAGATAGCAGATATGTACCCCTTTACAATGGAAGGGGCAAGACCTTTCACCTCAAATAGGAAGACAAGAAAATCCGCTAATTGTTGGACAGAGATTTTGAATGGATCAATCTCCCTTCCAACACACCAATCAGAGAAGATTGTCCACTTTTCATCATAGACGATGCTAGTTGATTCTCGCACTGACCTGGTAGCTGTTTCAGAAAAGCCTTTCTGTCTGAGATTATCCCTGACAGAAACCAAGCGTGTAGAAGGAGTCTTTCTGGAGAAAGATGAACTACGCCCCCTTTGAACTGAGTTAGAAGATTTCGTTTTAAGGGAAGCACTAATGGTCTGGCACAGGACAGACGCAGTAGATTTGCAAACCAAGCTTGTTTTGGCCAAGCTGGAGCAATAACTATGATCCTGCATTTCTCTCCTGTTATCTTGTGAAGAACAGGGGCGAGAAATCTGAATGGGGGGAATGCATAGGCGAACATTCCATCCCAAGATAGGCTCATTGCGTCCACAGCATAGGCTCTGTGGTTCTGGAACTGGGGAGACGAAAGTTGTCACCTTGAAGTTCAGATTCGTTGCGAATAGGTCTATATTGGGATTTCCCCAAATGAAGAACTATAGATTGAAAGACTGCCTGATGAAGTTCCCGCTCTGTATTGACTGGTGCTAAGGACCTGGAAAGAGAGTCCGCAAGAACGTTCAGACTGCCTGGAATATGTCTCACAACCAGACGAATCTGGAATTGAGAGCATATGATCAGAACATCCTTGTCCAGCTGATACAGAGCGTAACAATGTGTTCCTCCCTGATTCTTCAGGTAGGCTACCACTGTTGTGTTGTCTGTTGCCAAGACAATAGATAGGGACTCCAGACAAAGTTTGAAATGAGAAAGAGCTAACAGAACTGCCCTCATTTCCAAAAGATTGATATGATCTTTCTGAAGGGTGGAAGACCACATCCCTGAAACAGTTTGACCCTCCAGATAAGCTCCCCATCCCAGAAGGGAAGCGTCTGTGAATAGGGTCAGACTGGGAACTTGAGATGCCAGGGGAAACCCTGTCATGACATTTTCCCTCTGCAGCCACCAAAACAGATGAGTAGAGACGTCCTAACTGTACTACATCTGCTAGAGAGTTGAGAAGACCTAGCAGTTGTGAAAATTGACGTGCAGTGACTGATGTTTTGGCCAGAAAGGTTAGAATAAACTGACGAAGAGCCAAAAATTTCTCCTCTGGAGGAAACACAAGACCCAAGTCCGTCCTGAAATGTTCTCCTAGGAAAACGAAATCCTGAGATGGAATGATCTCCGATTTCTTCCAAGAAATCAGGAAACCTAGTTCTAGGAGGTCTATAACTGTCTGGGTATGAGACAAAAGAATGTCTGAGTTGAGTTCCTTGACAAGAGAATCGTCCAGGTAAGAATGAATAATCTGGATAGATAGTGTATGCAGGTGAGCTGAGACAACTTGAAAAATTTTGGTGAAGACCAAAGGAGCTATGGCTAACCCGAATGGGAGAGCTCTAAACTGAAAAACTTTGTTGTCCCACACGAAGCGAAGGTATTTCCTGAAAGCCACAGAAATAGGGCAGTGGAAATAAGCATCTGTTAAATCGAGCGATGTCGACCACAGTCCTGGGAGAATAGAAGCCCTGATGGACCTGTTGGTCTCCATTTTGAAATGGGGAACCACAAGGTAAGTATTCAAAATAGAAAGGTCTATTACTGGTCTCATCCCCCCCCCTTTTTCTTGGGGACCAAGAAGAGGCGGGAATAAAATCATGGACCCAGGGAAGAAGTTGGAACCTGTTATATTGCTGCCTTCTGCAACAGAACAGACATTTCCTCTGACAGACGTAGACGTTTGTGAGGATCCGAAGAGACTGAAAAAGGAATGGGAGACTCCGACAGAGGTGGCAATTGTTTGAACTGAAGTTCTAGTCCCTCCCGAATTATCGACAGAACCCATGAGTCTGAGGTTCTCTTTTCCCATTGAGTTGAGAATTGACACAGGGATGGAAGGAAGAGGTAGTTCCCTTCCTTCTTGAGCAGTCGATAACGTACGAGGGGGCAACGACATAGGGCCGAGGACCAGACTTCTGAGTACCCTTAGAACCAGACTTCTGAGCATGAGATGTTTTAGAAGAATTGGCATACTGTTTGCGACGAACAACCTTTCTCCTTTTTGCAGAAAAAGTAGGTGTAGGTTGATAACCAGAAGATGAGGAAGCAATTGTTCTCTTCCCATCATTCAACCTGACATTAACGCGAACAGACTTAGGAGCCTTGCTAACTTCTTCCTGGACTTTTTGGAGAGAAAGACCAAACATTTTGTCCGCAATAGAAGATTTTATAAGTGAATCCTTAAGAGTCTCATTAACAGAAGATTTGTCAAGAATCTCACTCCTCTTGGAAAGAGTAAGGTTGGCGAGAGCACCCGACACAAGAACTTGGGAAGTTCCTAAAGCTTTATCAAGTTGTAACAAGAGAGACTTGATTTCAGCTATACCTTCACCCTCTAGGTCCTGAAGAATGGCACCAGTGGCAGAAAGATACTGTTCTGCCGAAGCAAGTACCTGTGGCGAATTACGAAGTAAATTCTCCGACTTTGATCAAGTAGCCTGAGAAAGTCCAAGACCGTCAACTGGTTTTGATCCCAACAAATTAGACATGGCTTTGTCACAAGTTGGGACCAACCTTCCCAGAGTAGAATTAAAGATTTGGTAATCCTTAACATTGTAAACTCCTGAGAATGAGGTAGGACCGAAACTCGAAAACTTGGAACCAGAAGACTGTTTGTCTACAGAATCATTACTAATACTATCATTAATGATTTGTAAAGCAGCCAACACATGGTTAGATTCTGGAAAAGAGTTATATGTAGATGAACTCTCCCGAATCAAACCACAAGAAGCCTCAAAATTGGAAGAAAGCCTTTTAGGCTTAGGAGGAGAGGCAAAAGGTACTTTTGCTACGTCCCTCATGAGGGTGTAGACCCTAGACCTTAAGTTCTCTTTAGAAAGAGAAGTACTGTCAGTCTCAGGAACAGGAGAACCATCAACGACTGTCTGATGAGAATTTGTAGCACCTGAAGAGGGTACCCTCTTCACTGTCTGAGAGTCAGTAGAGTGGTCAGATTCCTCTTCATCGAGGAACACCCTCTCCTGACTACCAGGTGCCACAGAAATTGCATCATCCTCCCTGTCCACCTCATCTTCCTGAGACTCAGGAGGAGGGACAGGGTCCACTCTAACTTTAGTGGAAGATTCCAGAACCGAAAGCCGCGAGTTTAGAGAATTAAACTCGGCCTTCATGGAATCTTTAAACCCACTAAAAAACTCCCTTACACTGTCTAAAGGGTCCTGACTAGTGGGACACAAACCTCCAGAAACAGCCTGGTTAGGAGCTCCTAAAGCAGCTGAAGGTTGCCAAGGATTACCAACAACGGGGTACTGAAACATCCAATGGGGTCTATTCCAATTGTAAGCAGTTGGAAACCCAGTAGACGAGAGAGAACCACTACTGATAATGGGTGGTCTGGTACTGGGAAGATTGATGCCCATCGACTGACCAGGTACAGGATTCAGGGAGTTATGATTAGGATGGGTAATGGAGGCTATTGTTAGCATATAGGGATTTTTCCGGCTGTTAGAATGACGCAATAGGATATACTCAGAATGTATGATGGTAACGTATTTATTGTTATAAAAGCTTCTGAATGATTTTAGCTTTCTGAAAGGGTGCTCCCCTAACAAAATCGATAAAAAAATCACACAGACGTTTTTTCCAATGGGAGAATAGTTCCAGAAACAGCAAGTCCCCGTAAGACACTGATCCCCATATAAAAGTATGTTTGTATAGTTATTGTAAACAGTAAATATGTCATGTGATTTGTTAAAAATAAAAATGTCACGATGTTGCATAATTTGTTAAGAAATTGACCAGTAACGATGGAAGCACGGATAGGAAATAATATGCATCCCCTTTTTTTTTCTTAGCTCACCTGACCCAAAGGGTCATGTGAGCCTTTGTCATCACTTTGCGTCGGTCGTCCGTCCGTACACTGTGCAATTACTAAAAATATTCTCCTCTGAAACCACTTGGCCACTTGAGACCAAACTTTGGTGGAATGGTCCATGGGTGATCCCCTTCCAAAATTGTGTCCGACAGTCGCGACCTCCAACCAACATGGTCGCTGTTACTAAAAATAAAAAAGGGGGATGAAATTCAAAAAATCTTCATCTCTGAAACTACTGGGCCAATTGGAACTAAACTTTGCTTAGTCCTTTGATGACCCCCTTTCAAAAGTGTGTCCGGCAATCCCGACATCCAACCAACATGGCCACTGTTGCTAAAACAGAAAAGGTGGATGAAATTTTAATTGTTTTCCTCTTAAACTACTGGGCCAATCATGGATTCAAGCTTTGCTAAAATAATCCTTTAGTGATCCTCGTTCAAAATTTTGTCTGACAGTCCCGTCCTCGGGCCAAGTTCAGTGGACGCTGTTACTATTTATTGACGATTCCTTGCACATTAAGTAGGATGCAAGGTTTTATACATGTCTTATCAAATCCTATAAAACCAATATGTTTAGGTTATTTCAGTGAAATACTGTTCGTAGACTGAGAATATAATATTTGTGCTTCGTCGTACATCTTTTTTTTTAAAGATAGTTCTTGTTTCCAGCTACTTTATAAATGAAGTAAATTTTTAGCATTACAAAAAGTATGGTTCAGTAGGTAGATTCACTATTTTTGGTACTTACGTAAGTACGTACGTCTTTAAAAGCAACCTTGAACATTTTTGACAGATGTCACGTTGGAGTCCTGTTTACGTTCCAGAAATAGAAACCGGAAGACACGTCAAAAATAATGCGTGCGCTGTGGAAATAAAAATAAAAGATACGAAAACATATGACATACGAAATAACATACCGGGACGATATATTTCAGAAAGTGAAAGTAGATTTCAAGACAAAACTTGTCAAAAGTTGAAAAGAACTTAAGAAGGTCCCAATTTGGGACCAAACCAATAAATGTTTACAAACAATGCCTTTCAAGAAAATAAGAACTCTTTTTATCATAACCTAACCCGAATAATCCAGTCGTTATACTACTCTCCCGCTATAGTCGCTGCATCCAGTGATAGTGCTGATAGAGGACGCAGTATCTGTATCTGTACGAGTTAATCATAAGACATAACCGTGTGTCAATCGTAGCTACTCGGCCATTCTCGCTACCCTGCAAATAACCTCGTATGCATTAGGCGAAAAATCTCACTACTTTTCACATGTCAGTTACATGATAGTTTGATGAAGTTATATTTTAAGCAATTTTCTATATTTCAATTAAAGTTTTAATTAGTTTTGCATGATTAGATTTTACTTAGTATGTCTTCCATATTGGATTTTCGTGGACTATATCTGTGTGCGGCTTAACTTAACTTAACTTCCGGCAAACAATTTAAGAAGAATTTCTACTATGTACGTACGAGGTTATTTGCAGGGTAGCGAGAATGGCCGAGTAGTTACGATTGAAAGTGCCGATAGAGGGCGCAGTATTATTCCTGCTTATTTTCAGCCATTTTCCAACTTTTAATCTGCATGAAGTATTTTGATTATATTTAACTCTGGTAGCTTGAATATCTCTAGCTATATATATATATATTGTCTGCAGAGTGTGCACTGTCATAATAATGGTGAGAATAAAATGAAAATTTTATTAAATAACAATTCATACCCCATTTTAAAACTTACTTCCTCTTTCATCTCAAATTGTTTAGCAATAAGAAAATCTTTATTACTGTAACTCATACTCCATGCAGATAATTTGTATAACAATAATTAGGATCATTTGAACTTGGCAACAATCACTAGGAAATAGAAAATGCAAATATGCTCGTTTTTTTTGCAAATATAACAGGTAAAATGCAAATAATTAAAGATTACCAGTTTATTTTATATTAGCGTTTACCAGTTAGCAATTAAGCGAATTGTCTTGTTATATTTGCGTTTTTCCTTTTAAATTTGCATTGTCGTGGCTTTTTTGCGTTTTTCGTTTTAAATTTGCATTGTCGTTGCATTTTTGCGTTTTTCCTTTTAAATTTGCATTGTCGTGGCATATTTGCATTTTTCCTTTTAAATTTGCATTGTCGTGGCATATTTGCGTTTTTCCTTTTAAATTTGCATTGTTGTGGCATTTTTGCATTTTTACCAGTTAAATCGCACGGTCATCTAAACCACCCGCTGAGTAGAGAGATTACGTAATACTGTAGTCGTCACTAACTCATTGAATATGATGATCTATAGTATTATATTATCTTGTATCTATATGTATTTATTTATTATTATTATTATTTATGTTATACTAGTCTGGCCCTTAATAAATTTAGTGTATTCAATACACAATAATCCATCAATTGTTGCGTATTTGATTTTCATGTCGTGTTTTAACTTAATGCGATATTTATTAAGAAATGTGACTTTAAATGTATTAAAATATTAGCAAAGTGTGATACACGTACAGAATACGTATATACTGTTGTCACTAAATACGATTGATCAATAAATACAGGAATTTTTTTTTTAAATGTTTATATAATTCCCTGATAAATAGAAGAACAATCTATAATAGTATTATATTATTGTTTATCTATTTGTACCATTCTGGATGATAATAACTTTAGCTATTCAATACACAATAATCCATCAATCGTTGTGTATGCATGTTGTTTGTTGACATTCTAGTTTT
The DNA here is from genome assembly GCA_963680875.1 of Bathymodiolus brooksi. Classification (NCBI taxonomy): domain Eukaryota; kingdom Metazoa; phylum Mollusca; class Bivalvia; order Mytilida; family Modiolidae; genus Bathymodiolus; species Bathymodiolus brooksi. The sequence goes on from OY804579.1 coordinate 16,479,370, forward strand.
AGTAATATTTTAAAAATTTAAATGTATAATAAGCTTGCTTGCTGTATTTATCCTTTCTTAAGAAAAGAATGTCATTATTCCTACAATGTAGTGTCAATTTATGTTTTCATCCGTATTTTTACATCCAACATTTTTTTTTATTGACATGTATGAGGTTACATAATATAGTCTCTGATCCATTCATACACTTTGCTAATAAGTAATATTTTCTTTACAATAGTTTATTTTTGTTAATAAAATAGACGAATTATTGAATAAAGATTTATATAAATGAAACGATTAAAATTGATTGCTAAAAAAAGTGTTATTATTAAATACCCGGATATGTTTGGATAAGAGAATAGCATTCGGGTCATCGAGGGGTCATGTAGTCTTGTGTTATAAATAATATTTTCTTTTGAAAAGTTTATTTTTGTCAATGAAATGTTGAATTACAAGAATAAAATGAGTATATTAATGGGTTGTGGAATTATTATTTTTTTTAAAGATTGAACATGTGGTATTTGCATCATCAAGTACATGTAGTTCAATAAAAATATTGATTCAAATCTAATAAAAATGAAGTAAATTTATATTGATTTAAGAAGAAAAATTGAAATAAAGAAAAGTTACAAAATTAATGAGAAATGAAATAATATATTTTATGTAAGAGTAATGTATGGTCATTTTTTTTTTTGGTTAAAAAAATCCAATAGGAAAATAAACCATTAATTAAAATTTTAACAGAAATAATACACCTTAAAACAGTAAAATATGTATACATTAAGGAAAGAAAATAGATCATATATATATATTCTTACAATGGAAATGAAGTTCTATTTTTAAAAGTTAATTTTTATAAGAAAATTATTTCTTTCATTATATACGTAACTTGACTTTTTTTTAATTATAAAAAATAGTGAAAAATCAAGCTTGGAGAGCATGTTTCAGGTTTGCTTATATAGTATTAATGTTTAATATAAATATTAATTATTATGTTTTCATATTTGATGTGTGTTTATATTGGTTTAAAATTAATAATAAATATTCAATATTATATTTTCATATTTCATGTGTAATTTTATAGTTTTAGAGTTTAATAATACATATATTCATTAATTTGTTTTCGTATTTTATGTAATTCCATTTATGTAGAAAAAGCAAAAAAGAGAATCAAATTTACCTTTATTTACATGTGATTACCCTGATAATTCACCCTTAATTCCTCTTAATTAGGAAGGACACCATTCTTTGATATTAGATATTATAAAATCTTGGCCTTGAGGGATACAGGAAATCATAAAATTTTATTACTTTGGTAATCCAATAATACACTTTAGCAGTAAACGCAACAGGTAGTACACCTGAGGAAAAGGCCTCTAGGCATGTAACTCTTGTGGGGAAAACAATTTTGTTCTCTCTGAATTATAGAAAATTCAATTGTTTTTACACTATTTCAACACATATTTTTATACAAGGCCTATAAAACAGATGTTTACAGAAGTGAATTTCATTTTTTAGCTCACCTGACCCAAAGGGTCAGGTGAGCAATAGCCATCACTTGGCGTCCGTCTCCGTCGTACGTCGTAAACTTTTTCAAAAATCTTCTCCTCTGAAAGTACAAGACCAATGGAAACCAAACTTGGTCTGAATCATCACTAGGGTGTCTAGTTTCAAAATTGTGTCCGGTGATGCCGTGCACCAACCAACATGGCCGCTGTTACTAAAAATAGAACATATGGTAAAATTGCAGGTTTTGGGTAATAACTCAAAAACCGTTAATAATATCAAAAATCTGACATGGGGTAAAAATGATCAGCACATCAAGATCTACCTACCCTGCAATTTTGAAGTAAATCTGATTGCCCATCTTGGAGTTATTGCCCTTTTTTCATCAAATTTGTAAAATTTTAATACTTTTCGTCTTATATTTCAAAAACTATAAGAGATAAAGGTTAACTTTAAATTGCAAAATTGTGCGGCATATCAAGATCTACCCACCCTGCAATTTTGAAGTAAATCCCATTACCCATTTTGGAGTTATTTCCCTTTTTTCATCAAATTTTCAAAATTTTAATACTTTTCGTCCTTTATTTCAAAAACTATAAGAGACATGTGGTAAGTTGAAACTGCAAACATGTTCAGCATGTCAAGATCTACCTACCCTGCAATTTTGAAGTAAATCCCATTACCCATTTTGACCGATTATGCAAATTAGAAAAAAGGGGGGATGAAATTAAAAAAAATTCTTCTCCTCTGAAACTACAGAGCCAATGTCAACCAAACTTTGCTGAAATGATCGTTGGGTGGTCCCCTTTCAAAATTGTGTCCGTCAGTGCCGTCCTGTATCCAAGATGGCCACCATTACTAAAAATAGAAATTTCTTCAAATGGCCAAAACTGCTCTATTTTAAGCCAGAAAGTGCCCAAATTTGAACTGTATAAGCATAATGATGAGCCTTTTAACATATATTACGGGATTTTTTATGAACTATGAACTTTTGCCTATTTTGACCGATTATGCAAATTAAAAAAAAGGGGGGATGAAATTTAAAAAATTTCTTCTCCTCTGAAACTACTGAGCCAATCTCAACCAAACTTTGCTGAAATGATCCTTGGGTGGTCCCCTTTCAAAATTGTGTCCGTCAGCACCGTCTTGTATCCAAGATGGCCGCCATTACTAAAAATAGAAATTTCTTCAAATGGCCAAAACTGCTCTATTTTAAGCCAGAAAGTGCCCAAATTTGAACTGTATAAGCATAATGATGAGCTTTTTAACATATATTACGGGATTTTTTATGAACTTTGAACTATTGCCTATTTTGAAATTAAGAAAAAAATCTTCTCCTCTGAAACTATTGAGCCAATCTCAACCAAACTTTGCTGAAATGATTCTTGGGTGGTCCTCTTCCAAAATTGTGTCCCGCATTTCAGAACACCGACCAAGATGGCCGCCACAGCCGAACTTAATTTAACATAGGACCCTATGGGAAATTCCCATAAACATCTTCTTGTCTGAAACCATTTGCTCAATAAGAACAAAATTTTGATGAAATAGTCATTGGATGGTTCTCTTCCAAAAATGTGTTCGGCGGTTCGGCCCTTCGATCAATTTTTTTTTTTTTTTTTTAAACTTTTCGTGTTATATTTCAAGAACTATAAGAGATAGATGTTAAGTTTAAATTGCAAAAATGTGCACCATGTCGATATCTACCTACCCTGCAATTTTGAAGTAAATATGATTACCCATCTAGGAGTTCTTGCCCTTTTTTTCATCAAATTAAAAAAAAAATTAATACTTTTCGTCTTATATTTCAAAAACTATAAGAGATAAAGGTTAAGTTTAAATTGCAAAAATTTGCAGCATGTCAAGATCGTCCTACCCTGCAATTTTGAAGTAAATTCCATTACCTATTTTGGAGTTATTGCCCTTTTTTCATCAAAATGTTCTCAATTTTAATACTATCATCTTATATCTCAAAAACTATTAGAGATAGAATGAAAGTTTAAACTGCAAAAATGTTCAGCATGTCAAGATCTACAAACAATTTCCCACAGTTAAAAATGTGCGACAACTGTGTGAAGAGTTATTCCTCTTGAAATGCATTTTTTTGTTGACTCACTGCTTTTGGTTACTCAAATAATCAAAGGGAAGCAACTCTATTACAAAATGTGAAGTAGGAAAAGCTAAATTTGGAGAATCATTGACATATATGTTTTTTTACAGCAATTTTGATAACTTGCATTAAAGGGGGAACCCCTGCCCAAATTTTTTGTAGAAGGGGTCTGCAATGACGAAGGCTACATTTGTTAATTTTTTTCACCGAAGTTATCAAGTTTTATTGACTGATGTTATTATACCCAGGTGAGCTATACAGGCTCCTGGGAGCCTCTAGTTTAAAACGTTAAACTTAACGTAAAATATTCATATGAATAATTTCTTAGCTCCGAGCTTTGCTTTCAGATGCATACAAATCGATGTTTAACACTGTATATATTAGCGATTATTTAAAAAAAATATCCATATACATATTTTTTTTTTATCGAAAACAAGCCCCTAATAAATTTCAGAGTTATCGAAGCAAATCATGATTAAATTGGATATAATGTCGCACAATAGGGTACCCGATATGTAAGGCTTGAAGTAATTTACCATATAACAATATGTTCGTAATGATGAACGGATGAACGGTAAGGCCACTAAAAGGCATCAATTGCCTGTAAAATAAATAAACATAAATTATAATGTTGAATCTCTGTGAAAATATAAAGGTTTACATTTAAATCAACATCAAATTGAAATAAATATGAGTGCATTGTTCTAGATCCTGAAAAACAAAATCAAGAAATCATATATACATAACTTTTCTGTAAAATGCACAACGATTGATGGATTATTGTGTATTGAATAGCTAAAGTTATTATCATCCAGAATGGTACAAATAAATAAACAATAATATAATACTAAATTGGTCCTAATGCATCTGCCCTTGATGGCCTCTGTATCTGAATGATGCAAATTTCCTCCATGTACAGTTGCCATGAGGAGGACTTTAATTTCATTTTGTTTAATCATTTCCAGTCTAAATGTCCTTTAGGCACCTGCCCTTGATGACCTCTGTATATGAATGGCATTGCTCTCATGCATGTACATTGGTCATGCGGAGGATGCTGGATCTGCCTTCTGTCATTGAATTAGCCCCTGTAAATATAAAAGGGTTTATTTCTATTTCGGTGTTCAGATGAAGTTAATATCTTATTAAATACCAACAAATGATATACCGTATAACCGGTAATTTCTGCGGTATTCTGTGGTCAACTCAGGACCGCAGAAATTAAAATCGCAGAATATTATGTAAAATATTATGTACAAAATACGTTTTCAAACTCTAACTCCGATTCCGCCATAAGTGTCAAATATTTAATTAGTCATAATTACTATATCCAGATAAGGTGTCAAACCACTAATTCACCAATCAGAGCTTGGAACATATACGAAAGTAGTCCCTTTTCAAGAAAAAAGTTCCTTTCACTTTGTAGTATTGTGAAAACTACTGAATGGAATGGACTAATTAAAATTGATAATTGAAGTTAAATAAATAGGGATTATTTTGAGCCCAAATTTGATGGATTTAGTTGTATTTTAATACCTCTATGGAGGATTTGATGCATGACCTATAAATAGTGAATTTCTTGGGGATGACCAAGCTATTTTTAGAGTAGGTGCTTTCCGTAGCATGGCATTTCACTGCAAGATTTTAAACATGCCCTGATATTTTGACAGAACGTAGAGGAATCATGTACGTTTCAGAAAATATATGGTCTTCAAAAGGTTAAACTTAAGATAAAATGACCAGGTAGGCTCGAAAAAACACAAATTTAGTAGAAAACCTTAAAGAAATTAATTGGTGGTTTGACACCATAAGCAAAACCTGGTACTATATAAATGTTTACACAACAATTAAAGGTTATTTAGCTGTGGCATGATGATTTTTACCTGTTAATTACAATTACTCCAGATCAAGAAATATGATTGTACCAAGCTGACACCGACAATAATTGAAACAATCGCCTGATTCAATGTTTACAATCATAATAAAGTTTATTAAAGCATTATTTAAAATTGTTATTTCATAAATTGACATAATTTTTTTGTTTTTTTTAAATTGTTGTAGTAGCTTCGATTAAATAATATCAAACTGCGTGATCTCAGGATTCATCTATAAACCAAACAAATAGAAATGTACATGTACTGGTAGTAGAATTCCGGTTAACCTGAGTTTTTATGTCTACATTATACTAAAGGAATTGAATACAATTGCTTCTAATCATAATTCTTTTTAAAAAATTGTTATATGATAAAGTATGAAAATTCGACATTAAAAATATATATCCGAAATATATCAAAGTTTATACCGATATCGATCCAACTGTTGACTTCATATTTCCTGTCAACAAAATAGATCGCGAAAACAGTGAAAAATTAGTTTCTCAAGACAAATTTGAAGTTAACCAAATGCGTATTCAGAAGTTGTAACGTTTGAAAACTTTCTAAAGAACTAAAGATGTTTTTACTTCTAAGGATCACTGTAATGTGCAACAGTTGTTTATCGTAACATCGCTTCACTTGTTGCTTCCTGAATCCTGTAATACAAACAATTTTTTTTTCGGTGCCAAGATTTACAATCCGCAGAAATAAAAATCCGCAAAAATTAAATGTTTTCTTTTTAGACCAAAACCGCAGAAATTTCACACTGCAGAAATTACCGGTTATATGGTATATATTTTTTTGTTGTAATTGCTCAGTGGACTCTTCCAAATATTATACTCATCAGAGACATATAGATCCCTCCAAGTGTATCAACGATCATACTCTCAGGTCGGACACAGAGTTTTGTCGGACTTCACTCTTAAAAATGTCCGACAAAATCCTCCCAGGTCGGAGTGAGAGTCTCCACTCTCAGATAGTTAAACTGTAAACAGGAAACATCCCCAAATTCTGCTAACCAATAAATTTGTGCATAAAGAAACATGCGTATCTTAGTAAAGCTGAAGTAAATGAGTGATATGCAGTACGGAAAATATAGATATGTTAACGTCTGTCAATAATATCCATGAATAAAATGTATTAACATGCAGTACCCATGTTTTAAGTGCACTAGAAGTGAATATTAATATTTCCCTAATGTACTCGCGACAATCGATGCCAAGGCCCGTTCACTTGCTTCAGACAGTTGCCGATATCGGGTGCGTTTGCTCTTTTACGTGTTTGCCAAATGTAGGGAGAACGAACCTGGGTAAATAATTCTAATTTTTACATTTATTTCTTTAAAGGCAAATTTGGATTAAAATTAATCAGTAAAATTTAAGTTTTATTTTGTTTATGGCGAATGGGTCATAAATCCGTAAATCCCGTTTTTTTTTCTTGAAAATTGGCAGTCTGCGGAGTCCTGATATAGGTGAAATAATATTTTATTAGTGTATTCTACGTTTTCTTTTACAGTTTACCTGTCAAAACATCACCCATCTCAGCATGTCGTCGCATCGTGCATTCATGATATACAAATACACCTATCACAGGTGTGAAAAAAACCGTTGCTCAAGACTCCTTTCACTAAGACTTATAAACATAGATACAGTAGAGTTCGTTTATAACGAACAGGCTTGTAACGAAATCAGGCTTATAGCAAAGTAAAGATAAATCCCCGGTCCCATCGCTATTTAAACAATGTATTTGTGAAGGCCTATTACAAATTTTTTATAACGAAATCAGGCTTATAACGAAGAGAATTTTAAACCCAAACAATGTTTTTATTACTCAAAATTGACATGATATAACAAAGAAAATTGCTGAACAAACAAAGTGTTTATATAATACCTGTTTTCCGTTACGCACGGACGATCACATATTAGAATGGTCAGGTGCACTTGACACTTCCATTATTGATAATTGAAAAATCAATGATCCCACCTTTGATGTTGTTAATGATGTCAATCAAGACTTCTTTAAAATATTCAAACAATAAAATGGGTATTAATGATGTGATTAACTAGTTGTCAATTACATGTGTAATAACACACATGCTAATTTATTGCATTAAAAATTAATAAAACGTAATATAAATTTTAATGAATGGATGCACAAGCTAAAGAAATTAAAAACAAAGTCATGTGTGAAATTAATTCATTCGCTATTGTTTATTTTTTCTTTGATGATAGACTCTTTAATTAAACAACAAACTGGATGGTCTCAAGGTTCATCTAAATACCAAAAACAAAAGAAATGTACTCGTTTTGAAATTTCGATTAACCTGAGTTTTTATGTGTATATAATACCAAAAAGAAACAATTATTTTTCAAATTCATATAAAAAAAAAGGAAAATGGCTACAATCTTAAAATTGGCCATTAAAAATATATATCCGAATTATCAGCATTATACCGATATCTATCCAAGTGTTAATACCCGACCTCATATTTCCTGTTTATAAAATAGATCGTGAACAAAGTTGAAAAAATGTTTCTAAGGAACATTTGAAGATACCAAAGAAGTATTCAGAAGCCGTAGTCTTTGAGAACTGTCTAAAGGATTAATTATTTTTTTACGATAAAGGCCCACTTTACTGTGCATCAGTTATCATAGTGTAATGAAACTGCCCGGGTCAGAACCAGATTTTTTTCTCTCTAAAATTATGCGACCTCGGTGGCTCGAACTACCGATAGCTAGAACAGATTTTGACAGTCCCTTCGAGTTCGAGCCAGCGAAGTTCTACTGTACGATTTTCAAAAGGGGAGGTAATTCTACATTGTTTCTCTTATAACGAACGATGCATATAACGAACTGAGATCGAGAGTCCCCTGGACTTCGCTATAAACGAACTCTACTGTAACTATTTTGCGTTTTCGATTTTCAAGCCGTCTTCCAATTTATTTGTACTTAAAAAATAAATTGATATCTTTTTGCTTATATAAGTGTATAAATATCTTAATAAAATAAATACATTTACGGTGAGAAATTATTATACGTCATGATATCGTTATTTAGGTAAATACTTATTAGACAGATTTTTTTTAAACCATTTTTAGCTCACCTGACCTAGCTGCAATAATGTAGCTCCTGTGACAAACTTGTGTCTCGGCAGAGCTACAGCGCGGTCCCATTCGTCACAATGGAGCAAAAAAAAAGTTGCAGTTGAAACATAAAAACTCACTATTTACGCTTCAAACATTTCATTATAACAATTACTGATGATCCCAGTCCTTGTTAAATCGGTTTGGCTGAGAATTATATGCTTTTCAAAGTTAGCAACAACCTTGTTCAAATTTATCGATCGTTTTCCATAACCGGAAACTACGGAAGGCGGAACTTTTCTAAATATGGTATTTCTTATTACATGCTGATGTAAACATTCCAATCGTAACTACTCGGCCATTCTCGCTACCCTGTTATTTGCAGGGTAGCGAGAATGGCAGAGTAGTTACGATTGGTAAACATTCACGCCTAAATCGCCAAATATGGTATCGACATCTAAATAGTGAGGCCGGAAATGACGAAATTCAAAATTTTCGAAGAGAAGATTTTTATTTTGTGGGAATTACATTCTAAAATACTGGTAGGTGATAAAAACTTGTTATAATAATGGACAAAAGGAAAGGTTATGTCTTATTATTGATAAATGCAGGCGTCAGAAGCTCTGTAAGCGAGCACAAAAAATCTCGGCGGCTGCTCCATTACGTGTAATGGCATCCCGTTATAACCCTTGCGAGTAAGCGAGCATTTAGGGTTTTATTATTAGAACTAACCTGACCCAAAGGGTCATGTGAGCTATTGTCACCACTGAGCGTCCGTCGTCTGTCGTCCGTCCGTCCGTTAACTTTTCACATTTTAATCAACTCCTCTGAAACCACTGGGCCAATTTGAACCAAACTTTGGTGGAATGGTCCTTGGATGGCCCCCTTCCAAAATTGTGTCCGATATATACCGATTATGCAAATTAGGCATATTTTGATAAAAGATCACATTTAAATCTTCTCCTCTGAAACCGCTGAACCAAATTAAACCAAACCTGGCAGGAATGGTCCCTGGGTGGGTCCCTTTCAAAATTGTGTCCGACAGTCCCGCCCTCCATTCAGGATGGCTGCTGTTACTAAAAATAGAAATTCCTTCAATTGTCCATTGCTGCTTTAGTATCAGTCAAAATGAGCTCAAATTTTAACTGCAGCTACATGGTAAGGAGTAGTTTAACATATATTCTGCGTTTTTCTGTGAAATTTTTCTTTCAGCCGATTTATACCGATTATGCAAATTAGGCATATTTTGATAAAGGATCACATTTAAATCTTCTCCTCTGAAACCGCTGAACCAAGTTACACTAAACCTGGCAGGGATGGTCCTTGGGTGGGTCCCTTTCAAAATTGTGTCTGACAGCCCCACCTTCCATTCAAGATGGCTACTGTTACTAAAAATAGGAATTTCTTCTATTGTCCATTGCTGCTTTAGTATAAACCAAAATGAGCTCAAATTTTAACTGCAGCTACATGGCAATGAGTAGTTTAGCATATATATATTCCGGGGTTTTCTGTGAAATTTTTCTTTCAGCCGATTTATACCGATTATGCAAATTAGGCATATTTTGATAAAAGATCACATTTAAATCTTTTCCTCTGAAACCGCTGAACCAAATTAAACTAAACCTGGCAGGGATAGTCCTTGGGTAGTCCCATTTCAAAATTGTGTCCGACAGCTCCACCCTCCATTCAAGATGGCTGCTGTTACTAAGAATATAAATTTCTTCAATTGTCCATTGCTGCTTTATTATCAATCAAAATGAGCTCAAATTTTAGCTGCAGCTACATGACAATGAGTAGATTAACATATATTCTGGGTTTATCCGTGAATTTTTTCCTTCAACCGATTTATACTGATTATACAAATTAGACATATTTTGATAAAAGATTACATTTAAATCTTTTCCTCTGAAACCGCTGAACCAAATTAAACCAAACCTGGCAGGGATAGTCCTTGGGTAGTCCCATTTCAAAATTGTGTCTGACAGCTCCACCCTCCATTCAAGATGGCTGCTGTTACTAAAAATAGAAATTTCTTTAGTTGTCAATTTCCGCTCTATTACAAATCAAAATGAACTCAAATTTTAATTGCAGCTATATGGCAATGAGTAGTTTAACATATATTCTGGGTTTTTCTGTGAGATTTTTTCAACCAGTTTATTTCGTTTAGGAATATTATGTGATAAAAATCACATCAAAATCTTTTGCTCAGAAATTTGAGTTGAAATGATCTTTGGGTGGCCCACTTTCAAAATTATGTGTAACACCCCCATTTTCTATCAACATTAGATGTCAAATTGAAAACTAGGTGAGCGATTACAGGCTCCTGGGAGCCTCTAGTTGTCTTTTTAATTGATAACGGACCCAAGCTAAATAAATGAAATGTGACTTAATGTGTTAATTATATAAATCCTTGCCTTCTATAAATTTTAATTTCTTATCTAATTCTTATTCTTATTTAACAATTTGGTCAGGTTGTTATTTTCATTGAATGGCATCTCAAAATAGATGGCTTCACAGTAGGGGCTCTTCCTGTGGTAGCATCCCAAATTGCCGATTCCCAGTTTGCCGAGTCCAATTAGCCGATTCCCAAATTGCCGACATATGAAAAATATTGTTATTGCAAGTAGAATAATGCTTCTAATTTATGAAGGAATATTGTAAATAATTAAATAAATATTTCTTTTGAAATGGTCCGACATACAAGGGAGTTTAGATTATAGCATTAGAGCTCAAAGTCAAAAGGATACACGGTGGATTAGTCCTGCAGACAACCATGATTTCTGTCAAGATGAAGGATACCAAGAAATAATTTCCAAAAAATATGCTCTGAATAATAATTAGCATAAACATGAGAGAATACACATTTTTTGTTTTGTAAATAGGTCCCAAATGTTGCATTTGAACGAGACTTAGTAAAACTCTAAATAAACATTTACTTATTTGTAGTTTATTTCCATTGTTCTTCAATTATTTGAGTAATGAGTATCGACATCTCCTATTCATCAGTGCGTTTGATTATGGTTTTTCTAATTAAAATTGCACGAAAAATTACAGCTTTCAATAAAATATGTACACATCACCAATATTTTTTTTTAAATAAAAAATAATATTATGAAACTTTGTCATTTTTAACAAAAGTCGGCAATATGGGATTTGGCAAAATGGACTCGGCAATATGGGATTCGGCAATCTGGTACTAATTCCTTCCTGTATGTTGGTTACATCCTGAATATTACAACTGACAGCTAATGCATGACAAACAATTTTAATCAGCCATCTTTATCATAAAATAATTTTTTTTAATCTTTATTTTGATGATGGCACCTAATTCCCATCACCTAATCCAAATTAGTATAGTAGAGGAGTACCATATTTTTCGGACGATAAATCTAGATAAAAATGACGATTTTGTTTACAGTACAAAAAATGTATACCTTTATTTTGCTGTAGGTTTATTTCTGAATAAGAAGGCTTGTATCATCGATGTTCTTGTTTTTTTTTAAATAAAGCAATAAAAGTATACTAACAGGGGGTGCAATTCTGGGGATAAAATATTCAACATTCGAAAAAATCAATATTCAATGATTGAAGTGTTAGCGAAAATCAGTTCAATATTGTATTTTATGATAAAATATATACTATAAAAAAATGTATCTTGTTGAAAAAAATCACAGGGTGTATCGATTTACAATATAAAATGATTACCACAAAATATCTAAATATAGCTATAGCCTTCCATCAAACAGGAGCATGTGCACGTTGTTGTAGTAAAAAATGGTGGTTGCAATACATCTCACAGTAAACTTGTAGAACAAGCTTTTTATACTAAATATACTGGAAAATAATTTATATCGATTTCGTTTATATGAGGCTATGGGTGTTTAAGCGTCACTTTTCAACAATATTTCAGCTATATATTGAGCTACCCTTCCTGGCGCGAATATGGTGCAAGGTAGAAATACACTAGGGTATTTACGTACCCGGACATTCTACATACCGGAAAGAAAGTACGCTTACAAATACGCATCGATCACAAAATGTTTGACATGTTCACCTCAAGAAATGTAAAAAAAATCTTTAAAAATCCATGATGTCCGACCAATTAGTCGGACTTAGAGAGTGTTGACTCTCAAATTTGTCGGACATTTTGGGAGGAATATGTCCGACCTGAGAGTATGATCGTTGATGCACTTGGAGTGTACTGTAGATATGTTTAGTACTTATGTACCGATCTAATTTCTGCAAATTGCTTGTTTGTATACTGTTTATTACATTTATGTATTAGAATGGTTTTTTTTGTAATATGAATCACTGTAATGACTCTGCCCCTTGCTGGGACCTTGATTGGCAATAAAATCTTATCTTATCTTATAGATTGTTCTTATATTTATCAGGGAATTATATAAACATTTAAAAAAAAAAATTCCTGTATTTATTGATCAATATAGTGTTTACATATAAATTGGATATTTCTGTTGGATCGGACAAGGCGCGTTACGGCATTATATCATAAACAAAAATATTTATTGTTCATTAAGGTGCCTCATTACAATAATCAGAACTTTTAAAGCACAATAACTTTGACGCTGTACATACGCAATCCTGTGCTATAAAACAAGACATAAATAGCTTAATAGAGACCGATAGTTTAATATATACTTAATTCATTTTGAGCTCACATGGCCTTGTGAGCTATTGTCATCACTTTTCGTCCGTCGTCTGTCGTCCGTCCGTCAACATTTCACATTTTAATCTTCTCAGAAACCACTGGACCAATTGCAACCAAACTTTGGTGGAATGGTCCTTGGATGACCCCCTTCCAAAATTGTGTCCAGTGATCCCGACTTCCAACCAAGATGGCCGCCAAGCTAAAAATAGAAAAAGGGGGGATGAAATTTTAATTGTCCATTGCTGCTTTAGTGTAAGTGAAAATGAGCTCAAATTTTAATTGCAGCTACATGGCAAGGAGTAATTTAACATATATTCCGGATTTTTCTGTGAAATATTTCTTTCAGCCGATATATACCGATTATGCAAATTAGGCATATTTTGATAAAAGATCACATTTAAATCTTCTCCTCTGAAACCGCTGAACTAAATTGAACCAAACTTGGCAGGGATGGTCCCTGGGTGGGTCCCTTTCAAAATGGTGTCCGACAGCCCCGCCCTCCATTCAAGATGGCTGCTGTTACTAAAAATAGAAATTTCTTCAATTGTCCATTGCTGCTTTAGTATGAGTCAAAATGAGCTCAAATTTTAACTGCAGCTACATGGCAAGGAGTAGTTTAGCATATGTTCGGGGTTTTTGCTTGAAATATTTCTTTCAGCCGATTTATACTGATTATGCAAATTAGGCATATTTTGATAAAAGATCACATTTAAATCTTCTCCTCTGAAACCGCTGAATCAAATTAAACCAAACCTGGCAGGGATGGTCCTTGGGTGGGTCCCTCTCAAAATTGTGTCCTTCAGCGCCGTCCTGTATCCAAGATGGCCGCCATTATTAAAAATAGAAATTTCTTCAAATGGCCAAAACTGCTCTATTTTAAGCCAGAATGTGCCCAAATTTGAACTGTATAAGCATAATGATGAGCTTTGTAGCATATATTACAGGATTTTTTATGAACTTTGAACTTTTGCCGATTTTGACCGATTATGCAAATTAGAAAAAAGGGGGGAAGAAATTTAAAAAAAATCTTCTCCTCTGAAACTACTGAGCCAATCTCAACCAAACTTTGCTGAAATGATTCTTGGATGGTCCCCTTCCAAAATTGTGTCCGGTGATCCCGACTTCCAACTAAGATGGCCGCCAAGCTCAAAATAGAAAAAAGGGGGGATGAAATTTTAATTGTCCATTGCTGCTTTAGTGTAAGTCAAAATGAGCTCAAATTTTAACTGCAGCTACATGGCAAGGAATAGTTTAACCTATATTCAATTAGGCATATTTTGATAAAAGATCACATTTAAATCTTCTCCTCTGAAACCGCTGAACCAAATTAAACCAAACCTGGCAGGGATGGTCCCTGGGTGGGTCCCTTTCAAAATTGTATCCGACAGCCCTGCCCTCCATTCAAGATGGCTTTGGTTACTAAAAATAGAAATTTCTTCAAATGGCCATAACCGCTCTATTTTAAGCCAGAATGTGCCCAAATTTGAACTGTATAAGCATAATGATGAGCTTTTTAACATGTATTACAAGATTTTTTATGATCTTTGAACTGTTGCCAATTTTGACCGATTATGCAAATTAGAAAAAGGGGGGATGAAATTAAAAAAAAATCTTCTCCTCTAAAACTACTGAGCCAATCTCAACCAAACTTTGCTGAAATGATTCTTGGATGGCCCCCTTCCAAAATTGTGTCCGGTGATCCGACTTCCAACCAAGATGGCCACCCAGCTCAAAATAGAAAAAGGGGGGATGAAATTTTAATTGTCCATTGCTGCTTTAGTGTAAGTCAAAATGAGCTCAAATTTTAACTGCAGCTACATGGCAAGAAGTAGTTTAACATATATTCCGTGTTTTTCTGTGAAATTTTCCTTTCAGCCGATATATACTGATATATATGCAAATTAGAAAAAAGGGGGGATGAAATTAAAAAAAAATCTTCTCCTCTGAAAATACTGGGCCAATCTCAACCAAACTTTGCTGAAATGATTCTTGGGTGGTCCTTCTTCCAAAATTGTGTCCGGCATTTCAGAACTCCGACCAAGATGGCCACCACAGCTGAACTTAATTTAACATAGGACCCTATGGAAAATTCCCGTAAAAATCTTCTTGTCTGAAACCATTTGCTCAATAAGAACAAAATTTTGATGAAATAGTCATTGGATGGTATTCTTCCAAAAATGTGTCCGGCGGTTCGGCCCTTCGACCAAGATGGCCCCCACAGCCGAACTTAGCTTAATATAAGACCCTAAGGGAAATTCACATAAAAATCTTCTCCTCAGAAACCACTGGGCCAATTGCAACAAAACTTTGGTGGAATGATCCTTGGATGGCCCCCTTCCAAAATTGTGTCCGGTGATTCCGACTTCCAACCAAGATGGTCGCCAAGCTCAAAATAGAAAAAAGGGGGGGATGAAATTTTAATTGTCCATTGCTGCTTTAGTGTAAGTCAAAATGAGCTCAAATTTTAGCTGCAGCTACATGGCAAGGAATAGTTTAACTTATATTCAATTAGGCATATTTTGATAAAAGATCACATTTAAATCTTCTCCTCTGAAACCGCTGAACCAAATTAAACCAAACCTGGCAAGGATGGTCCCTGGGTGGGTCCCTTTCAAAATTGTATCCGACAGCCCCGCCCTCCATTCAAGATGGCTTTGGTTACTAAAAATAGAAATTTCTTCAAATGGCCAAAACTGCTCTATTTTAAGCCAGAATGTGCCCAAATTTGAACTGTATAAGCATAATGATGAGCTTTTTAACATGTATTACAGGATTTTTTATGATCTTTGAACTGTTGCCAATTTTGACCGATTATGCAAATTAGAAAAAGGGGGGATGAAATTAAAAAAAAATCTTCTCCTCTGAAACTACTGAGCCAATCTCAACCAAACTTTGCTGAAATGATTCTTGGATGGCCCCCTTCCAAAATTGTGTCCGGTGATCCGACTTCCAACCAAGATGGCCACCCAGCTCAAAATAGAAAAGGGGGGATGAAATTTTAATTGTCCATTGCTGCTTTTGTGTAAGTCAAAATGAGCTCAAATTTTAACTGCAGCTACATGGCAAGAAGTAGTTTAACATATATTCCGTGTTTTTCTGTGAAATTTTTCTTTCAGCCGATATATACTGATATATATGCAAATTAGAAAAAAGGGGGGATGAAATTAAAAAAAAAAATCTTCTCCTCTGAAAATACTGGGCCAATCTCAACCAAACTTTGCTGAAATGATTCTTGGGTGGTCCTTCTTCCAAAATTGTGTCCGGCATTTCAGAACTCCGACCAAGATGGCCACCACAGCCGAACTTAATTTAACATAGGACCCTATGGAAAATTCCCGTAAAAATCTTCTTGTCTGAAACCATTTGCTCAATAAGAACAAAATTTTGATGAAATAGTCATTGGATGGTTCTCTTCCAAAAATGTGTCCGGCGGTTCGGCCCTTCGACCAAGATGGCCCCCACAGCCGAACTTAGCTTAATATAAGACCCTAAGGGAAATTCACATAAAAATCTTCTCCTCAGAAACCACTGGGCCAATTGCAACAAAACTTTGGTGGAATGATCCTTGGATGGCCCCCTTCCAAAATTGTGTCGGTGATTCCGACTTCCAACCAAGTTGGCCGCCAAGCTAAAAATAGAAAAAGGGGGGGATGAAATTAAAAAAAAATCTTCTCCTCTGAAACTACACAGCCAATTTCAACCAAACTTTGCTGAAATGATCCTTGGGTGGCCCCCTTCCAAGATTGTGTCCGGCATTTCATACCTCCATCCAAGATGGCTGCCACAGCCGAACTTAATTTAACATAGGACCCTATAGGAAATTCCCATAAAAATCTTCTTGTCTGAAACCATTTGCTCAATAAGAACTAAATGTTGATGAAATAGTCATTGGATGGTTCTCTTCCAAAAATATGTCAGGCGGTTCGGCCCTTCAACCAAGATGGTCCCCACAGCCGAACTTAGCTTAACGTAGGACCCTATGGGAAATTCACATAAAAATCTTCTCCTCAGAAACCGCTGGGCCAATTGCAACCAAACTTTGGTGGAATAGTCCTTGGATGGCCCCCTTCCAAAATTGTGTCTGGTGATCCCGATTTCCAACCAAGATGGCCACCAAGCTAAAAATAGAAAAAGGGGGGATGAAATTAAAAAAAAATCTTCTCCTCTGAAACTACTGAGCCAATCTCAACCAAGCTTTGCTGAAATGATTCTTGGGTGGTCCTTCTTCCAAAATTGTGTCCGGCATTTCAGAACTCCGACCAAGATGGCCACCACAGCCGAACTTAATTTAACATAGGACCCTATGGAAAATTCCCGTAAAAATCTTCTTGTCTGAAACCATTTGCTCAATAAGAACAAAATTTTGATGAAATAGTCATTGGATGGTTCTCTTCCAAAAATGTGTCCGGCGGTTCGGCCCTTCGACCAAGATGGCCCCCACAGCCGAACTTAGCTTAACATAAGACCCTAAGGGAAATTCACATAAAAATCTTCTCCTCAGAAACCACTGGGCCAATTGCAACAAAACTTTGGTGGAATGATCCTTGGATGGCCCCCTTCCAAAATTGTGTCCGGTGATTCCGACTTCCAACCAAGTTGGCCGCCAAGCTAAAAATAGAAAAAAGGGGGGATGAAATTAAAAAAAAATCTTCTCCTCTGAAACTACTGAGCCAATCTCAACCAAACTTTGCTGAAATGATCCTTGGGTGGTCCCCTTCCAAAATTGTGTCCGGCATTTCATACCTCCATCCAAGATGGCTGCCACAGCCGAACTTAATTTAACATAGGACCCTATGGGAAATTCCCATAAAAATCTTGTCTGAAACCATTTGCTCAATAAGAACTAAATGTTGATGAAATAGTCATTGGATGGTTCTCTTCCAAAAATATGTCAGGCGGTTCGATCCTTCGACCAAGATGGCCCCCACAGCTGAACTTAGTTTAACATAGGAGCCTATGGGAAATTCACATAAAAATCTTCTTGTCTGGAACCAGTTGCTCAATTGGAACCAAACTTTGATAAAATAGTCAATGGATGGTCATCTTCCAAAATTGTGTCTGGTGGTCCCACCCTCTGACCAAGATGGCTGCACAGCTGTACTTAGTTTAACATTGGACCCTGTGGGAAATTCACATAAAAACCATCTCATCTGGAACCAATAGCTCAATTAAAACCAAACTTTGATGGAATAGTCATTGGATGGTCCTCTTCCAAATTTGTGTCCGGCAGTCACGCTCTCCCACCAATATGGTTGCCACAGTGCAGTTGCGTTGTTATTGAAAGCAGCTTTGATCCAGGTGAGCGATTACAGGCTCCTGGGAGCCTCTGGTTTAGTAAATAGTTTCAGCATAGGTAATACAAGTTTAACGTATTTCTCGCATGATAATCAAAAACAAGTAATAGTGAAGTGACAACAGTATATACATATTCTGTATGTGTATCACACTTTGCTAATATTTTAATACATGTAAAGTCACATTTCTTAATAAACATCGCATTAAGTTAAAATACGACATGAAAATCAAATATGCAACAATTGATGGATTATTGTGTATTGAATACACTAAATTTATTAAGGGCAAGACTAGTATAACATAAATAATAATAATAATAATAAATAAATACATATAGATACACGATAATATAATACTATAGATCATCATATTCAATGAGTTAGTGACGACTACAGTATTACGTAATCTCTTTACTCAGCGGGTGGTTTAGATGACCGTGCGATTTAACTGGTAAAAATGCAAAAATACCACGACAAAGCAAATTTAAAAGGAAAAACGCAAATATTTCACGACAATGCAAATTTAAAAGGAAAAATGCAAATATAACAAAACAATTCGCTAGTTTAACTGGTAAACGCTAATATAACTGGTAATCTTTAATTATTTGCATGTTACCGGTTATATTTGCAAAAAAACTAGCATATTTGTATTTTCTATTTCCTAGTGAATACTTGTACAAAAAAATATACGAGTATTGTACAATACTCGTATACGAGTATTCTTGTTGTATTTTTGGTAAAAAAAGTAATAAATATTAGGATTTTTGTATAAAAAAAAAGAATTTAATAAAATTTTATGATTGGTGCCAGCTTGGGTTGTGTTTTTACAAGGTTTTTTGTTTATTGTGTTTGACAATGATGCCTCTGGGTCATTTACCTGTATTGTAGTGTGAAAGAATATAAAACTATATAACATTTTTATTAATATTTTCAAGATATGAGCACATATGTTACAAGTAACAATAAATAAATAATTATTACATTAAGTCACTACAAACGTTCATATACTTCTATTGCTAGTAAAGAAAGCCTCATGTTGTCGATAGTTTTAACCTCCATGGGTTGACTTCTTGCCAGTTCTTCCATTGTATCTTTCTTCTCTGTATCGTCTGTTCTGGTGCGTTTGATGCTGTGACCAGTGTCAGGGTTGTCTACAAGAAGTTGTACTGCACATTTGTTGTCATAAGTTGATGAGTGTTCACGCCTTGGTAATTGACTTTATTTCTCGACTTCCACTCGCCAAATTGGTCTACCTGATGTACTTGTGGAGTGGGGAAACCACCGTCAAGAGTGCAGCAGATAGTACTGGTGTCTCACAAAAGACCATAGTACAACTCTACCAGTACATGCGAGATGTCTGCAGCACCAAGCTACTGAACACCTCACCTGACACCTGACTTAGGCAGACCAGGAGTCGTTGTGCAGATAGACGAAAGTCTATTTAACCACAAATCTAAATACCAAAGAGGCAGACAACCAGACAAAGAAACATGGGTCTTCTGGATTGCCGACACATCCACCAAACCGGCAGTTACGTACATGTAGACTGTAGCAAAGAGAGATGCAGCAACTCTACTGCCAATCATCCAGAAAGTGGTACGACCTGGCTCCTTTGTTTACTCGGATGAATGGCGTGCCTACCGACAGATACAACCCAAACTTGGTCTACAACATGAGACAGTCTAATCCCTTTTGGAGGCAGGCAATATCAGAAAACAACTCTGGCTTCGAATCCCAAAAGGGATTGGAGACAGTCAACCATTGGGTTAATTTCGTCGACCCATCTACAGGCGTCCACACCCGAAGCATAGAATCATATTGGGCCAAGACCAAGTACAAATTCAAGGTCATGAAAGGTGTAAGATCCGACGCTCTACCATCTTACTTAGACAAAAGAATGTGGAGAGACAGATGGGGAACTACCACCAAAGATGCTTTCTACAACCTATGCAGACACATTTCAGAGCAGTACCCATTCTAAAGACAACATCAACCAGAAATATAGCAACAGCCCTTTAAAGGGCCACCAAGATATCATAAAAAGAATCTCATTGTGTTATGTATCAAAAATAAATATGTATTAAAATGATTAAAAAAATTTGGAAAATATTGAAAATACCTTAAATTAACTAAAAGCTTAATAATTTTATATTAGATCTAATTAGTATTGTTGTTGACAACATGTCAATCTTGTAAAAACACAAACCCAAGCTGTCAAAAATGAAACCATGTAATTACTTTTTTTTATTCAAAAGTGATTTGAAAAGACATTAAATATCATCTATGTTTATTACTTATCATAAAAATATTATTTAATTTCAATATTTATTATAACAATATTCTTTCTTTTTTTCAATTTTTTTTTACAATACTCGTATATTTTTTGTACGAGTATTGTGGACAATACTCGTATATACGAGTATTGTTGTCGCCAAGTTCAAATGATCCAATAATTATTCATGTTCATTTATTTACATACAGTGAAACCGGACCCTGAGTAAACCGGAATCCTGTCCATTCCGATCTAAATTTCAAGTCCCCAGTTTTTTCCTTAATAATCTTTGTTAAAAATCATTGAATAAACCGGACACTGCACATTCCGAATTCCGGCCTTGACTTGCGGTCCCAATACGCTAATTACTGTTATAATTTATCTCCGTAAACCGGTCATGATCAGATCAATCAACCGTGTGTTTACATATATGTGAATATCGATCGATAGTAAATTGAAGGGGCGTCCGAGGGGAAACGTATTGAAAGTGTTTAACGAAGTGTGTATATTAGCACACCTGTAATTAGTGATCACTGGTAACTCATGTGGCTAATCTTTAAATGTTCATTAAATGTTAAACAAACATAGAATCAACACCTAAAAAGCGAAAGCTTAATCAAGATGAAATACCCGTATAACTTATAAGTGGTTTTTTTTCGCCGAGACGCTTTTAAAATATCCAACATGGGGGAATCCTTCCCGAAAACAATGCATATGTTGACAATGATCATAAATGAACAACAAACAATGCCTTATTATTTAAGTGATGAACTAGCATCCAAGCCATACAATCATAATTTGAGACAATTTATTGTTAATCGGATTATACTTTATAGTCTTCACACTCACAGCTGGGAGTAATCAAACTTCCAGACTTGACATAAAAAATGACAAATACATTTGATTTCTTTTTTCTTTTTATTTCAATCATTAAAAGCTTGTGTAAACACAGTCTGACAGTCTAATTATACACTAAGTAATTATGACACCTTTCATACATACACGCATTCAATCTTATCGACAGCATTATTGATTATTTTACGCACGGTTAGATATAGTCACACTTTTATTTTTAGTTTATTTTCGTATCAACGTTTACTGGTTCAAAACACAACAGCACTAGAGAGTATTACAATAAATGTAATTCTCTGAATAATTAAAAAGTATTATATGCATTTAATGACTTTGTGGAATAGTGTCCAAACAAGTAAAGCAATACGAAAATATTAGACAGTAGTAAGCGTGCACCCTCCTGCAAAATAAAGAATCTGGACAAAAAACCGTGCATTATGCATAAGAAATTACGATACTCAATTATTTCAAAACAATTCCTATTTTGAATTGTTAGTTAAGCAATTCAGACAATCTGAATATAATTCTAATATAACGGTCTATCCGCTAAACTTAGATTTTGGTTAAAACTCAGGATCGCAAAAATTAAGTATATCGCTAAAAAAATCAACCAATTTGGAAGAAAATCGCGAAATTTGGCTCCCGTGAAAAAAACCACTTGTACGGTAGTCAGAGAGTAGACACTGAATAAACCGACCCACTGTCAATACCGGCCGTGAAACGTGGTCCCAATGGTGGCCAGTTTCCACAGGTTTTACTGTATTATGTATAATTTGTATCACATTTTATTATGTAATTGGGCTATAAAATAACCATATCCTGTTGATGAGTTTGTGCCAATAAAAGAATTTGGATTTGAATTTTAACTCCGGTAACTTGAATATCTCTACATTAGCTATATATTATATATTGTCTGCAGAGTGTGCACTGTCATATTTATGTGTCGCTAAAATTCTGATCACTGACCATGACAGAAGTTAAAATTTTTGAAACTTTAATTAAAGGAGTTATCCGAGTACTCTTCTTAAAGACTTGTACACATTTTGCATTTGTAATTTCGAATGTTTTTTTAACCTTTGAAAGGTGTGGAACCTCGGCGATGCTATCCCGGGGGTGTACATGATCATATATTAATATTGACATTTTTTTTATGAATGAATAATACATTTGACATGTTTATTAACTTTTATGAAAATCCAATAATAACATTGAAGTGAGCGAGCAGCATTTACCATTTTATCAAGCTCAAAAGAAATTTTGAAACTTTAATGAACTTGTTTTTAGAATCCGTCAACTCTTTTAGTACGGTAATTTTATCTATGATACATTATCATCTAGAGCTTCACTATCTCTATGTACTACCCCAGCAGGCACACAACGTTGAATAAACGTTGAAACAACGTTGTATTCCTACGTTGAATCAACGTTGATTTTGAGTTGGATATGGAAGTTGAAACAACGTTGAAATTTCAACGTTGAACCAACGTTACTTTTCAACGTTGATTAAACGTTGAAAAATGGTTGTTTTCATGTTGAATTTGGGTTCAATAAATAGACTCCCTTTTTCCATAGTATGCACTCTTCTTGCATCTTGTCTCTTTTTCTAAGCCATATTAGAACATAGTGATTTTATTGCTGCCTTTGTGTTCCTTAATATTCAGTTTGTATTGGTAGTTTTTATTTGGAATAAGAGGTTCTTCTTCTCATCATTATTCAATTACTGGTACTGTTATTGTATACATTGTAATAGTATATAATGTGGAGCTAGATGAAATATTTGTAATTTCCAATGTTACTGTTACTATAGTTCCAATCATACCGTATGACAATATAGTGTAAAAAGGGGGACAGATAAAATGCCCCCCCCCCAAAAAAAACAAACTTAGAATTCTGCGAGTTAGAATAAATGTTGCATAAACTATATTTTGCAATTAACATGACAAATATAATAGAATAACATTGGTCATTAAAGATTACTGTTTAGGATAAGAGGTCCATAAATGGGTGATCTTTGATTTTTATGAAATTTTACATGCAACTAGATTGTAAGGACCTGCATCCAGAATTTGAAAAATTAATACATGTTATAGGTTTTGAGATATGATTCATCAACGATTTATACCCCGAAAATGAATCCAATTACATCATAATTTTTTTACCTATAAATTAGAACAATAAATTGCTGTTATATTTTTTTACAGAAAATCTGTAGGACACATACCTTTGGCATATAATGAAATTTTAAATTTTGTGAATTTTCTTAAGTTTCATGCAGTTTTAACCAAATATATAAAATATAAATTGTTCAATATTTGGATGCTAGTCCTTACAATTTAGTTGCATGCAAAAGTTCACAAAATTCCAACAGATCCGGGGCCCGGGTGGGTCGTTGGATCTAACAGCTCATACAAGCCTATTACCAATATGGCGTGGGTTCGCGCCCAGCTTTGTAAATTACAAAAAAGGGCGCACTTGACTCGCAGTCGCAAGTGATAAAGCTTACCAGTTGCTTGCCCAGTGTCGATGGTTCTCTCCGGCTTCCTCCACCACTAAAACTGGTCGCCATGATATAGCTGAAATACTGCTGAAAGTGGCGCTAAAACACCAAAATCTAATCAAATCAACCAATAGATCCCCCATTTATGGACATCTTACATTGCGACATTTCAGACTTTACAAAGTTCACTCATATTTGTTGACTGTTTTAAACACAGGTTTCCTACAAAGTGACCAGGTTCAACGGTATATATACAAAATTAATTGGCTCAGCATTAAAGTATTGAAGACTGCAACATCATCAAAATCAATCAATCTTTATTTGTATACATGTATCATAAAATGTTCTCAGTTATTTAATGTATCATTATGATTAAATCAATAAATGATGTCTGACAGAATTTTAAGATCTGTTTCGTATTAAAAGTCTATCGTCTCCTCTGCCATAACCGCCTATCCTTTCTGGCGCAAGCTTCAAGAAATTGGCCGCACATTCGGTATTTTTTGCCTCATCTGTGCTATGACACGTCAGAAGAACTTCTGAAAATAAAAATTAACATTTCTAATATATACCTGAACTAACAAGTTAATGAGTTTATTGAAGTTTAATACACATTTGGCTTAAGTAAATGGTTTCTGTTGTACTCAAATAATCACAAGTTGAAATGTTAGTCTTTATACCCGAGTTCACATAATATCCAATTTGTTCTCATTTCTTTAATGTGTATGCCAACAAAATTGAAATGACTAGGTACACAAGACTGCTGCTACTGTAATTACCATAGTCCTTAATCTGTATATTGTTTATTTGGATTTCTTCGCATGATGTATATTTGCAGTTTACTTTTAAGGACAAAATAAAGCGCCATGTAAATTTCACTGCTACCGTTTAAAATTCATTACAAATACCACCTCCCGTCCTAAAAAATGTTTTAATAATTTTAATATTTGCATAGTATCACAATCAATTATTAGATTATCAAATTAAATGCTAACTTTTTATAAGATATACTTATTAAAGATTTTACTTGAAGAACATCACAATTGAAAATCATAAAAAAATTTACAATCTTAATAATAATCACTAACCTTTGATTAGTTTACATAAGCATGACTTTGCAAAAGGGAATGTATCCTGCTTGCCCTTCATGTTCATCCCGGCCATCAGTCCATTACTCATACATCTGAAGAAAGAAAATCAAATACACAATGTATTATCTAAACCATTCCATGGAATTATACTGCGTTAAAATTGGATTGGTATAGTACTGACTGCAAACACAAAATGGACAGGATTTAACTAATAGCTATAATGGTTACTGTAACTCCCATTCCCTTGGAATGATATTGCAAATATGTATTATTCTGCACCTTTAGCAAACTTGACTAGGGAAAAAAAACAAACAATTAGCCTTCTTTGTGCGGACGACTGTTTGCCACACTTTCTTTTCTTAGATACTGAAATTTAATTTGTGACCTAGTATAATTGCTGTTCTCAAGTAAAATTCTTATTTTGACTATTTAAAAGTTTTCTATGTACAATGTATTAAGTGAGTGATGTTAAACACAGCAAGTTATAATTCTTGTTAAGCAATAAACATACCTTGACATGGCCTTTTCAAGATGATTTTTAAAATCACTCCCTCCAATCTTGGTTATCAGGTGTTTCTGTAAGAAAAAAATGTGATGCCATTGATAGAACTGCACTTTTATACTGTTTTGTAGATAGCTTGTGCCAGTCTTAAAAACACAAAACATGTTTCACATAATCAGAAAAAAACACAGGAAAAAGAAACAAATTTAAATATTTTGTAATCATCCCACAAAGTTATGTGATAGTGTACTAGATTTTAAGCCTTTGCATGGTGTTAATATACACACTTTACGATCAATTGAGTCATGAAGCAAAGAAGTTTGACATTAAATAACAACAACAATTTTGGTAATTTCTTAGAAGTCTGTATAATTTCCAGTTTGCACTTTTCACATATGAAATTTTGTTGTATGACCTACATGTATATGATGATCAACTTTTTGGAATTGTATCTTATAAGCCATCTTCTTTTTCCAACTTCGGTATATGTTGTACATTTTGTAACTTATTCTAGTGCTCTATAACTGTTGACAAAGTGGTTCAACAATCGGGCAACACCTTAATTAAAAAAAAATTGCATGGCAGTTGTTGACCCATACATACTGAAGTGAGTCAGTCGGTCAGCAAATTTACACATGTATTTTAATTCTGTATTTTACCAGCAAAAAATATAATAAAATGAAAAAAAGGTGCACATGGGACATAGATGCCCCTACTCTTATCAAAATCAAAGTTGACAGGCCTTTTGTGATTCTTAACACAGCCAAATTTCAAAACATTTGACCAAGTCCAAGGCAAACTCAAGTTATTGAAGGGAAACCAAAACATGGTGGAGGGAAAGACAGACGGACAAGGGTAAAACATAATGCAAAATTGGTCAACTAGAATAAGTAAATGCACACAAACCAATGTGTCCACAGTTGAACGACAACGAATAACTACCCCAAAATAGGGTGTCCCTATCGATAGTATACTTGCAGAAATAGTGTTTTAACATGTATAATCTGCTGTTTGTGGTTTTTTTCATTTTCATGAGTCACATTAACAGACAAGTAGGAAGTCACAAACCTATATATACACTTCAAACTGTTTTTATTTGGTAACTAGTTAACTCGTACCACTGCAAACAGTTTAATAATAATTAATTAATTGGCTTTTAATATTGGCATATTTTTTTTGGGATGACAGTTGAAAGCAGTTTCAAAATAATTTTGATTAATAGATTTCTTTTGATCTTTATATTGTTATTTAATTAGGTAATCATGTTTTCTTAAGTCCTCGTTGAACTATAATTAAATTTACTAATTATCTATTTAATGAGATGATTGAATTTTGAGTTTGATTTTAATGTGATAGCTTGGAATTTGTTGTGCTCAACACACGAGCCCTATCAAAGCCAACCCTTGTTATAAAATGTCATTCATTGGTGGTGTGTTTAATAACCAAAATGAGCGACGACAGTTGTATATGGTGCCACGCTCCTGTAATACCCCGTCAAGAGGCAGTAGAATGATATTTGTTCAAGATGGCATCACAGATTGGAAAGTGTGGAAATATGGGATACGTTCAATATAATTACGAGTTGACTTTAAAACTTTTTAATTTTATTTGTGCAACCTGTTTTGCCCACCCCCCCTTTTTTTTAATTCCCCAAAAGTCACAGCCCGTGCTTAAAATGTACATTCCTTAATTAATATGTTTGAATAAAGATGTTTCCATTTTCTAAGTAATATTATTCGCTGTAACAAAAACTGAGGAATGCAAAGTCAAACAACAAACCATGCAACAATGTAATTTATTGACGTAATGTAAATCAAACACGACACGAGCACTGCTCTTTAACCAGAGTTTAAAACGAAAATCTTGGTGGTGGTGCTTTGTGATATGCAAATTACCTCTTCAAAACAGTTTTCACCAAAAACAACACCTGGCTTCAGGATACTAAAAAATCTTTCTGCTTCTTCGTGTCTCTGTGTTGATATACGCGCTCGATATTTGAACCACTCGGCAATGCGCATGTGCGAATTTTGTTACTTCCCGTTTCTAGCCTGCGAAAATTTAAAAATGATATTTAAAACGAAATTTTACCTACTGATTCGATTAACAGTTCAACGCATACATGGTGGTTACTAGTAGGAAGGAAGTCCCAGTAAGAGACTTATATTAAATTGAAACAGAGACATATTTGGCTCCGATTTAAATTAAGGGATATGTCTGAGGAAAAAAAGGGGGGTGCATGAAAATAAAATTAGGAAGGGGTTGGCCTTAAAGTGAAATAGAGAATTTGCTCTTTGCATCAACTCCTTTATTTCTTTGACCATGCAGAGTTGCTGACTGCTAAGAACTGTTTTAGCCTTTCTTTAAATTTGTGAGAAATACTATTGCAAGGGGGGGTGGGGGTGGCGGCTTGATATGGTGATTTTTTTTTTTAAAGTAAGTGTTGATATTAAAAGAGAGACATGGTAGGCGGTGTTTCATCCCAAAACATGAAATAAAGAGTTCTCTACCTTAAAAGGGCCTAGCCCAAGAGTTTCAAATACCCCCCCCCCCCTTTAATAGTTCATCCCCTTTGAACTGAGAAGGTTGAATGTTCAACGTTGAAACAACGTTGCTGTTTTCAACGTTGTTCCCACTACGTAATATCAACGTAGATTCAACTTGCAAATTCAACGTAGAAATTGTAACGTTGAAACAACGTTGAATTTTGGTTGTTCAACGTAACAACCAATTTTCAACGTTGATTCAACGTTGTTGTGCCTGCTGGGTACACTTCATCATAAGTTATTGATTTCTCCAGGCGTTCATGTGTACTACACAAATCATGTGACTCAGAAAAGTATGGATTGTAAACAAGCAAAGAAAAACATCGGGGATTTATATGTAAATATTAAAAGTCGAGTTGACAGTTAATGCCCCTGAAATAAATTTTAATGAATATCAAAATACACAGAAAAAAATTACGTTTTCTTTTTACCTATCGAAAATACCTAAGACCACCATATAGAATCACACGATAACATCCCAGACAAAGGCCCAAGCCTACAACATGAAATAACATCACTCACAATATCTCTAACAGGTGTACAGAAACTGCTACATAACATCAATCTGCAATCACAGACTCACTGAGTTTTTTGGGGGTTGTTTTGGCTTTCAGAGGAGGAATGAAAGTAAAAAACAAAATTGAAAATGGTTACGAGATCCAAATCGCAACAAGATTACATGTGACCCAGACAACATCAGCAGCAAAAAACCTAAAGAATTAAATGAGCAAACAGCTGTCCAGTCACACTCTATTTAAAAGAATCAATAGAAAGAGACATACATGTATTACACCCATAGACTTGAAGCACACAAACGTAGTTACAGATTACAGATCCATATCACGCGCATGTATCTGTTGCAAACTAATGGCACACATCATCAACGAGCATAAACCATCTTGAGCAAAGCAACTTATTATATGACCTTCAGCATGGATTTTGTCAATGGAGGTCATGTGAAACACACCTCATCTTTCGTACAAGAACTTGAATCAAACAACAACAATGATATGCAAATTATAAATATAATGCTGTCTGCCTTTTATATGCACATAACGTCATAAGGATTCTGTCATTGATGGTGGCATTATTTGTAAACATAATAATATTTTGCATGGTGAAAGTGTATTAGTAACTTGCAGCTGTTCCATATACTGTTTGAATCTGACTTGAGAACTCATAAAAACCAAAAGTATTCATACACACATTTCATCATATAAAGTCACCTATAAATGTTCTTTTTTCCTGTTTACACTAATGAAATAGAACTTCCATCATGCATTGTTTCATCCACAACAGTTGAAATATTCAAGGACAGCTCAAATCTGCAACATCATATACAGTGGAAGCCTCAGGGAACAGCTCAGTCCGGCTGTTCTTAGTAAAATCGTATAACCTTTATTACTGTACCGGGTAATCGTTGTTGGTATTCCTATGGGATTGGATTGTTTTTATTATTTTTATCAGAAATCCCTCAATTCATCCATGGAAATCTCATATAATTTCAAAAAGATTTTTCTCCTCGCAAATATTGATCATATCCAACAATATGTGACATTCAAGGGAAAATGCAATTTCTGCAATAATCATGATAATGTTGAGTAATGTCCCCCATCTTAATAAATCTATTTCCATAACAGTTATGCTTTGTGGAGCTAATGGAGAGAGATGGAATATAATGACTGGATTATTCGGGTTATGAACACCTTTAATTACATCATAAAATTTATAATTTTTTGCAATTTGTGGAACTTTTCAACTTGTATGTTTAAAAATAATGAGGTGATAAAAATGTTTGCTTCAACAACTGACAGAAAAATTATTTAGGAGTAAATTTTGAAAATTATATCCAACAAAATCTTTAAATGTTTTGTCACAATGTGTAAACGTTGTGTCTCAAGGTGAAAATGTTGCAAAAGAAGAATTATTTCCATGAGTCTTCGAGTTTGAAACACATTGATGTGATCACTTCAAACTATTAATTACTTTTCTGGGTTTACACAGCGACAAAGAAAAGGATAAAGCAAGTGAGGAGATCTAATTTTAATTAGCCAACTATAGACCAATGAAATTTGTTTAAACCTTGCCCTAGAGAAACTGGAATCCTGTGTACACTGAACATCAAAAGTAGTCCAGTTATCTAAAATCTTTTTAGATTTAACCTGTCTTATCTGAACAACTGTCAATTCCACACTAAAAAGATGGTCCAAAGGCATAGAGTGTTTGATTTAGACAGGATTTCACTGTACATGTAAACAGGTTCTATCAAATGAACCGAAACTTGGTGGGGAGCACCTATGGAAGGTTCTGTATTAAGTTTCCTCAAAACAGAATGAAAGGTGATGGACACAGGCTCAGCCCACTGAGCTTCTAGTTTTAAAACCTGACCCTGGATAAGCTGGAATCCTATGTACACGCAACATCAAAAATAGTCCACTTATCTGAAATCTTTTCAGATTTAACCTGTCTTATCTGAACAACTGTCAATTCCAGTGGTTTTTTGGCACAAACTAGTGATGGAAATTATAAAATTCTAATATATTTCTTGTATATTGCAGAATTATTGACTAAGATGTGTTAAGATGAAGCATATGAGATGGTCTATCTAATTCTGATATGGTGATATATTTACAAGAAATATTTCCTTCTTTGAGGGGAAAGGTAGCTATATGTCTGTCTAGGAGATGAATGTCAAAGTTAACCAGGGTTATTTTGAATATAAAACGTGAGATTGTCTTGGCTATTTTGACATGGCAACATATGCAGGAGATATTTCCACCTGTGCTAAAACTAACCATGCTCGTCTCAGCCATGCATTTCACAGTTTGATACCAAAGTTGTTGCAGCAATTGCTTCTATTTTATGAGCCAACGAGTAGCATTCTAAATGATTGTTTAAGCAATAGTTATTTGAAGAACAAATTGAATGCAAACGAGTGGCTTAATATCTGTAAGGCTAACACAGATGGTTATGCAGATTTTGATATACCATTGATTTATAAGCTACTAAGAAACCTCAAACTTATTCCACCCCCAACAAGAGGATGGGAACCACGGGGAGGTCCAGTGTTAACAGAAACAACAATTGGTGATGACCTGGAGAGATTTCGAAATTCACGAAATAAAATAGATCATAAAGTAGTACATAAAGGAAATACACATTTTTTAGACCAAGAGCTGACAGAATATTTCACACAATTCAAAGAAATAGCACAAAGATTAGAATTGGTGTTGAATAAGAAGGAAAATGAATTGGTCTCTGAATTTCAAAATCTAGAAACCTGCTGTATGGATGGTGATTATGAACAAATTCTTGCAAATCTTGCTAATAAAGAAAAAGAGTTCACATGTACACTACCACATGAAATAACAGGTAAAGTTGTAATTATTAATGAATGTTAAAGATTGATCATTTTCACATTGGTATCAATATTCATAGAATGATAACTACATCGGTGGTGTAATGGTTAGCATGCTCACTTCTAGTGTGGTAGATTGTGGGTTCATCAGTGGTGTAATGGTTAGCATGCTCACTTCTAGTGAGGTAGATTGTGGGTTCATCAGTGGTGTAATGGTTAGCATGCTCACTTCTAGTGTGGTAGATTGTGGGTTCATCAGTGGTGTAATGGTTAGCATGCTCACTTCTAGTGAGGTAGATTGTGGGTTCATCGGTGGTGTAATGGTTAGCATGCTCACTTCTAGTGTGGTAGATTGTGGGTTCATCAGTGGTGTAATGGTTAGCATGCTCACTTCTAGTGTGGTAGATTGTGGGTTCATCAGTGGTGTAATGGTTAGCATGCTCACTTCTAGTGTGGTAGAATGTGGGTTCATCAGTGGTGTAATGGTTAGCATGCTCACTTCTAGTGTGGTAGATTGTGGGTTCATCAGTGGTGTAATGGTTAGCATGCTCACTTCTAGTGAGGTAGATTGTGGGTTCATCGGTGGTGTAATGGTTAGCATGCTCACTTCTAGTGTGGTAGATTGTGGGTTCATCAGTGGTGTAATGGTTAGCATGCTCACTTCTAGTGTGGTAGATTGTGGGTTCATCAGTGGTGTAATGGTGAGCATGCTCACTTCTAGTGTGGTAGATTGTGGGTTCATCAGTGGTGTAATGGTTAGCATGCTCACTTCTAGTGTGGTAGATTGTTGGTTCATCAGTGGTGTAATGGTTAGCATGCTCACTTCTAGTGTGGTAGATTGTGGGTTCATCAGTGGTGTAATGGTTAGCATGCTCACTTCTAAGGTAGATTGTGGGTTCATCGGTGGTGTAATGGTTAGCATGCTCACTTCTAGTGTGGTAGATTGTGGGTTCATCAGTGGTGTAATGGTTAGCATGCTCACTTCTAGTGAGGTAGAATGTGGGTTCATCAGTGGTGTAATGGTTAGCATGCTCACTTCTAGTGTGGTAGATTGTGGGTTCATCGGTGGTGTAATGGTTAGCATGCTCACTTCTAGTGTGGTAGATTGTGAGTTCATCAGTGGTGTAATGGTTAGCATGCTCACTTCAAGTGTGGTAGATTGTTGGTTCATCAGTGGGGTAATGGTTAGCATGCTCACTTCTAGTGTGGTAGATTGTGGGTTCATCAGTGGTGTAATGGTTAGCATGCTCACTTCTAGTGTGGTAGATTGTGAGTTCATCAGTGGTGTAATGGTTAGCATGCTCACTTCTAGTGTGGTAGATTGTGGGTTCATCAGTGGTGTAATGGTTAGCATGCTCACTTCTAGTGTGGTAGATTGTGGGTTCATCAGTGATGTAATGGTTAGCATGCTCACTTCTAATGTGGTAGATTGTGGGTTCATCGGTGGTGTAATGGTTAGCATGCTCACCTCTAGTGTGGTAGATTGTGGGTTCATCGGTGGTGTAATGGTTAGCATGCTCACTTCTAGTGTGGTAGATTGTGGGTTCATCAGTGGTGTAATGGTGAGCATGCTCACTTCTAGTGTGGTAGATTGTGGGTTCATCGGTGGTGTAATGGTTAGCATGCTCACTTCTAAGGTAGATTGTGGGTTCATCGGTGGTGTAATGGTTAGCATGCTCACTTCTAGTGTGGTAGATTGTGGGTTCATCAGTGGTGTAATGGTTAGCATGCTCACTTCTAGTGTGGTAGATTGTGGGTTCATCAGTGGTGTAGTGGTTAGCATGCTCACTTCTAGTGTGGTAGATTGTGGGTTCATCAGTGGTGTAATGGTTAGCATGCTCACTTCTAGTGTGGTAGATTGTGGGTTCATCAGTGGTGTAATGGTTAGCATGCTCCCTTCTAAGGTAGATTGTGGGTTCATCGGTGGTGTAATGGTTAGCATGCTCACTTCTAAGGTAGATTGTGGGTTCATCGGTGGTGTAATGGTTAGCATGCTCACTTCTAGTGTGGTAGATTGTGGGTTCATCAGTGGTGTAATGGTTAGCATGCTCACTTCTAGTGTGGTAGATTGTGGGTTCATCAGTGGTGTAATGATGAGCATGCTCACTTCTAGTGTGGTATTTTGTGGGTTCATCGGTGGTGTAATGGTTAGCATGCTCACTTCGAGTGCTGTAGATTGTGGGTTCATCAGTGGTGTACTGGTGAGCGTGCTCACTTCGAGTGCGGTAGATTGTGGGTTTGAGTCCCGGTCGAGTCAAACCAAAAACTAGAAAATTGGTATTTGTTGTTTCTTTGGTAAGCACACAGCATTCAGGAGAAAGAGCTCAGAATCAGGATGTGTCTGAGTGGGGTGACATGTCTATCTGCGGACTGTTGTTTCAGTGAACTAGCACTATAAAAATCCAAAGATTATAAAATTGGTATTTGTTGCTTCTCCGCTAAGCACACAGCGTTAAGAAGAAAGAACAAAGCTGGTTGACTCGAAATCAGGATAATGTGTCCGAGTGAGGCGACATGTCTATCCGCGGACTGTTGTTTCAGTGAGCTAGCACTATAAAAATCCAACTAAGTGCGTTGGTCTAGTACAAAGCAGACCTCATTATCATCTCATTTAAAATTAACTTGTTCTTGTCATGATATAGCTGAAAAATTGCTGAGTTGGCGTTAAACAACAATCACTCACTCACTCACTCACTCACAGAATGAAAAAATATCAGATACCAGTAACAATTGTAATTTATTCAGGGGTTTCAAAGTTTTTTATAACAGGAGGTACTTCTTAAATTTTAGGAGGTACCTAAAAAATTAGGCCGAGGGCCGTAAGGGGTCCAGGGGGCTTTGCCCCCCAGAAGCTCCTGAAATCTAGCATTTTGTGGACCAAAAAATGTACTTCAGAGACTGCAAAACAATAAGTGTTTTTGAAAGAAAAATCTCATTCACTTTAGAGTTCAGATTTCACTAAGACCATGCATAATGGACCCCCCCCCCCAAATTTCTTTATTGAATGTTTCAGTTTCAGTTTACATACTTCAGCCAAGATTATTCATAGATAGTCCGCCATATCTTAAAAAAAGGACCATAAAGAGCTACGGTTCCGCAGCTAGGCTTGTCCAAGCCATTGTCCTTTTCTTTTTCACAATACCTTGGCTTGTGTGTTTTTAGTTCACCTGGACGGTCCAGGTGAACTATTGCCATCACTTGGCGTCCGTCGTCTGTCGTCTGTTGTCTGTCGTCTGTAAACTTTTCACATTTCAAGCTTCTTCTCCGAAACCACTGGGCCGATTGGAACCAAACTTAGCAGGAATGTTCCTTGGATGGTCCTCTACAAAGTTACTGTTTTTCGTTCCAGTCAGATATTCAATATGGCTGCCAGGGCCAATAATATGCTCTGATTGGCTGAAATTTCAAAGATCTTCTTCTCTGAAACTAATGAACTGACTGAACCCAAACTGTAAATGAATGATCATTGGAATGTCCTTTACCAAGTTTCTGTTTTTTATGCCGATCGGAAATCCAAGATGGCCGCCATCGCAGGACATAGATTAACATTGGACCCTATGGGAAAATGTTCAAATGCCTTCTTCTCAGAAATTACAAATATGATTAAAGCCAAACTGTACATGAATGTTCATTGGACGGTCTTCTACAATCTCAAGGTGTTTTGTTCTGATATGAAATTCAAAATGGCGGCTACGGCAGGACTTAGTTTAACATTGGACCCTATGGGAAAAATGTTTCAAAAC
Organism: Bathymodiolus brooksi; assembly: GCA_963680875.1. Classification (NCBI taxonomy): domain Eukaryota; kingdom Metazoa; phylum Mollusca; class Bivalvia; order Mytilida; family Modiolidae; genus Bathymodiolus; species Bathymodiolus brooksi. Next base: position 16,514,739 of record OY804579.1, read on the forward strand.
GCTTCTCTGAAACCACTTGGACAGTTGAAACCAAACTGCCCAGGAATGATCATTGGAAGGTCCTCTACAAAGTTTCTGTTTTTTATGCCGATCGGAAATCCAAGCTGGCCGCCACCGCAGGACATAGATTAACATTGGACCCTATGGGAAAATATTCAAATGCCTTCTTCTCAGAAACTACAAATATGATTAAAGCCAAACTGTACATGAATGTTCATTAGATGGTCCTCTACAAACTTTACGTTTTTTGTTCCGGTATGAAATTCAAAATGGGGGCTACGGCAGGACTTAGTTTAACATTGGACCCTATGGGAAAAATGTTTCAAAACGCTTCTTCTCTGAAACCACTTGGACAATTGAAACCAAACTGCCCAGGAATGATCATTGGAAGGTCCTCTACAAAGTTTATGTTTTTTAAGTCGATCGGAAATCCAAGATGGCCGCCACCGCAATACATAGATTAACATTGGACCCTATGGGAAAATGTTCAAATGCCTTCTTCTCAGAAACTACAAATATTATTAAAGCCAAACTGTACATGAATGTTCATTGGATGGTCCTCTACAAACATTACGTTTTTTGTTCCGATATGAAATTCAAAATGGCGGCTACGGCAGGACTTGTTTAACATTGGACCCTATGGGGAAAATGTTTCAAAACGCTTCTTCTCTGAAACCACTTGGACAGTTGAAACCAAACTGCCCAGGAATGATCATTGGAAGGTCCTCTACAAAGTTTCTGTTTTTTATGCCGATCGGAAATCCAAGATGGCCGCCACCGCAGGACATAGATTAACATTGGACCCTATGGGAAAATGTTCAAATGCCTTCTTCTCAGAAACTACAAATATTATTAAAGCCAAACTGTACATGAATGTTCATTGGATGGTCCTCTACAAACTTTACGTTTTTTTGTTCCGATATGAAATTCAAAATGGCGGCTACGGCAGGACTTGGTTTAACATTGGACCCTATGGGAAACATGTTTCAAAACGCTTCTTCTCTGAAACCACTTGGACAATAGAAACCAAACTGCCCAGGAATAGTCATTGGAAGGTCCTCTACAAAGTTTATGTTATTTTTATGCCGATCGAAAATTCAAGCTGGCCGCCACCGCAGGACATAGATTAACATTGGACCCTATGGGAAAATATTCAAATGCCTTCTTCTCAGAAACTACAAATATGATTAAAGCCAAACTGTACATGAATGTTCATTAGATGGTCCTCTACAAACTTTACGTTTTTTGTTCCGGTATGAAATTCAAAATGGCGGCTACGGCAGGACTTAGTTTAACATTGGACCCTATGGGAAAAATGTTTCAAAACGCTTCTTCTCTGAAACCACTTGGACAATTGAAACCAAACTGCCCAGGAATGATCATTGGAAGGTCCTCTACAAAGTTTATGTTTTTTAAGTCGATCGGAAATCCAAGATGGCCGCCACCGCAATACATAGATTAACATTGGACCCTATGGGAAAATGTTCAAATGCCTTCTTCTCAGAAACTACAAATATTATTAAAGCCAAACTGTACATGAATGTTCATTAGATGGTCCTCTACAAACATTACGTTTTTTGTTCCGATATGAAATTCAAAATGGCGGCTACGGCAGGACTTGTTTAACATTGGACCCTATGGGAAAAATGTTTCAAAACGCTTCTTCTCTGAAACCACTTGGACAGTTGAAACCAAACTGCCCAGGAATGATCATTGGAAGGTCCTCTACAAGGTATGTGTTTTTTATGCCGATCGGAAATCCAAGATGGCCGCCATCGCAGGACATAGATTAACATTGGACCCTATGGGAAAATGTTCAAATGCCTTCTTCTCAGAAACTACAAATATGATTAAAGCCAAACTGTACATGAATGTTCATTGGATGGTCCTCTACAAACATTACGTTTTTTGTTCCGATATGAAATTCAAAATGGCGGCTACGGCAGGACTTGGTTTAACATTGGACCCTATGGGAAACATGTTTCAAAACGCTTCTTCTCTGAAACCACTTGGACAATAGAAACCAAACTGCCCAGGAATAGTCATTGGAAGGTCCTCTACAAAGTTTATGTTATTTTTATGCCGATCGAAAATTCAAGCTGGCCGCCACCGCAGGACATAGATTAACATTGGACCCTATGGGAAAATATTCAAATGCCTTCTTCTCAGAAACTACAAATATGATTAAAGCCAAACTGTACATGAATGTTCATTAGATGGTCCTCTACAAACTTTACGTTTTTTGTTCCGGTATGAAATTCAAAATGGGGGCTACGGCAGGACTTAGTTTAACATTGGACCCTATGGGAAAAATGTTTCAAAACGCTTCTTCTCTGAAACCACTTGGACAATTGAAACCAAACTGCCCAGGAATGATCATTGGAAGGTCCTCTACAAAGTTTATGTGTTTTAAGTCGATCGGAAATCCAAGATGGCCGCCACCGCAATACATAGATTAACATTGGACCCTATGGGAAAATGTTCAAATGCCTTCTTCTCAGAAACTACAAATATTATTAAAGCCAAACTGTACATGAATGTTCATTGGATGGTCCTCTACAAACATTACGTTTTTTGTTCCGATATGAAATTCAAAATGGCGGCTACGGCAGGACTTGTTTAACATTGGACCCTATGGGAAAAATGTTTCAAAACGCTTCTTCTCTGAAACCACTTGGACAGTTGAAACCAAACTGCCCAGGAATGATCATTGGAAGGTCCTCTACAAAGTTTCTGTTTTTTATGCCGATCGGAAATCCAAGATGGCCGCCATCGCAGGACATAGATTAACATTGGACCCTATGGGAAAATGTTCAAATGCCTTCTTCTCAGAAACTACAAATATTATTAAAGCCAAACTGTACATGAATGTTCATTGGATGGTCCTCTACAAACTTTACGTTTTTTGTTCCGATATGAAATTCAAAATGGCGGCTACGGCAGGACTTAGTTTAACATTGGACCCTATGGGGAAAATGTTTAAAAACGCTTCTTCTCTGAAACCACTAGGACAGTTGAAACCAAACTGCCCAGGAATGATCATTGGAAGGTTCTCTACAAATTTTATGTTTTTTCTGCCGATCGGAAATCCAAGATGGCCGCCACCGTAATACATAGATTAACATTGGACCCTATGGGAAAATGTTCAAATGCCTTCTTCTCAGAAACTACAAATATTATTAAAGCCAAACTGTACATGAATGTTCATTGGATGGTCCTCTACAAACTTTACGTTTTTTTGTTCCGATATGAAATTCAAAATGGCGGCTACGGCAGGACTTGGTTTAACATTGGACCCTATGGGAAACATGTTTCAAAACGCTTCTTCTCTGAAACCACTTGGACAATAGAAACCAAACTGCCCAGGAATAGTCATTGGAAGGTCCTCTACAAAGTTTATGTTATTTTTATGCCGATCGAAAATTCAAGATGGCCACCACCGCAGGACATAGATTAACATTGGACCCTATGGGAAAATGTTCAAATGCCTTCTTCTCAGAAACTACAAATATTATTAAAGCCAAACTGTACATGAATGTTCATTGGATGGTCCTCTACAAACTTTACGTTTTTTGTTCCGGTATGAAATTCAAAATGGCGGCTACGGCAGGACTTAGTTTAACATTGGACCCTATGGGGAAAATGTTTCAAAACGCTTCTTCTCTGAAACCACTTGGACAATTGAAACCAAACTGCCCAGGAATGATCATTGGAAGGTCCTCTACCAATTTTATGTTTTTTATGCCGATCGGAAATCCAAGATGGCCGCCACCGCAGGACATAGATTAACATTGGACCATATGGGAAAATATTCAAATGCCTTCTTCTCAGAAACTACAAATATTATTAAAGCCAAACTGTACATGAATGTTCATTGGATGGTCCTCTACAAACATTACGTTTTTTGTTCCGGTATGAAATTCAAAATGGCGGCTACGGCAGGACTTAAGTTTAACATTGGACCCTATGGGAAAAATGTTTCAAAACGCTTCTTCTCTGAAACCACTTGGACAATTGAAACCAAACTGCCCAGGAATGATCATTGGAAGGTCCTCTACAAATTTTATGTTTTTTATGCCGATCGGAAATCCAAGATGGCCGCCACCGCAATACATAGATTAACATTGGACCCTATGGGAAAATGTTCAAATGCCTTCTTCTCAGAAACTACAAATATTATTAAAGCCAAACTGTACATGAATGTTCATTGGATGGTCCTCTACAAACTTTACGTTTTTTGTTCCGGTATGAAATTCAAAATGGCAGCTACGGTAGGACTTAGTTTAACATTGGACCCTATGGGAAAAATGTTTCAAAACGCTTCTTCTCTGAAACCACTAGGACAATTGAAACCAAACTGCCCAGGAATGATCATTGGAAGGTCCTCTACAAAATATGTTTTTTATGTCGATCGGAAATCCAAGATGGCCGCCACCGCAATACATAGATTAACATTGGACCCTATGGGAAAATGTTCAAATGCCTTCTTCTCAGAAACTACAAATATTATTAAAGCCAAACTGTACATGAATGTTCATTGGATGGTCCTCTACAAACTTTACGTTTTTTGTTCAGATATGAAATTCAAAATGGCGGCTACGGCAGGACTTAGTTTAACATTTGACCCTATGGGAAAAATGTTTCAAAACGCTTCTTCTCTGAAACCACTTGGACAATAGAAACCAAACTGCCCAGGAATAGTCATTGGAAGGTCCTCTACAAAGTTTATGTTTTTTTTATGCCGATCGAAAATTCAAGATGGCCGCCACCGCAGGACATTGATTAACATTGAACCCTATGGGAAAATGTTCAAATGCCTTCTTCTCAGAAACTACAAATATTATTAAAGCCAAACTGTACATGAATGTTCATTGGATGGTCCTCTACAAACTTTACGTTTTTTGTTCCGATATGAAATTCAAAATGGAGGCTACGGCAGGACTTAGTTTAACATTGGACCCTATGGGAAAAATGTTTCAAAACGCTTCTTCTCTGAAACCACTTGGACAATTGAAACCAAACTGCCCAGGAATGATCATTGGAAGGTCCTCTACAAATTTTATGTTTTTTATGTCGATCGGAAATCCAAGATGGCCGCCACCGCAATACATTAATTAACATTGGACCCTATGGGAAAATGTTCAAATGCCTTCTTCTCAGAAACTACAAATATTATTAAAGCCAAACTGTACATGAATGTTCATTGGATGGTCCTCTACAAACTTTACGTTTTTTGTTCCGATATGAAATTCAAAATGGCGGTTACGGCAGGACTTAGTTTAACATTGGACCCTATGGGAAAAATGTTTCAAAACGCTTCTTCTCTGAAACCACTTGGATAATTGAAACCAAACTGCCCAGGAATGATCATTGGAAGGTCCTCTACAAGGTATGTGTTTTTTATGCCGATCGGATATCCAAGATGGCCACCACCGCAGGACATAGATTAACATTGGACCCTATGGGAAAATGTTCAAATGCCTTCTTCTCAGAAACTACAAATATTATTAAAGCCAAACTGTACATGAATGTTCATTGGATGGTCCTCTACAAACTTTACGTTTTTTGTTCTGATATGAAATTCAAAATGGCGGCTACGGCAGGACTTGTTTAACATTGGACCCTATGGGAAAAATGTTTCAAAACGCTTCTTCTCTGAAACCAAACTGCCCAGGAATGATCATTGGAAGGTCCTCTGTTTTTTATGCCGATCGGAAATCCAAGATGGCTGCCACCACAGGTCATAGTATTAACACAGGACCATATCGGGAAAATACAGAAATATCTTCTTCTCTGAAGCTATTGCACTGATTGAACCTAAACTATGCATCAATCATTGGAAGGTCCTTTACAAACTTTGTGTTTTTTATGTTGATCGTAATTCCAAGATGACTACCACTGCAGGGCATAGTTTTTACATAGGACCAATTGGTTTTTTTTATAACCAGGTGAACGATACAGGCTCTTGAGAGCCTCTGGTTTTACTTTATTACCAGTAATTAAACTCATCAAAGACCATTGGCACGGATCAAGACATATAAGTGTCATAATTAATGTAACATAAATTTAGCATCGTTGTTATCGGTTTTCGTGCTATTATCGATTTTCCGATATAGCGATTAACAGTGTTAACCCTTCATTCATATGACGATTGGAATGTTCAAAGAATGGCTAATTAAATATTTCTTTGTACATAAGATTGTTTTTAAACCCATTCTTGTATTTTATATACTACTCTTATATTTTCTCGAACTTTAATTATTGCCCTGTAACATGGCACTTTTGCAGTGAACAAAATACAAATAAAATGGAAAAATACAATTTAGAGCTCTGAAATTTATCTATGATGATACTGACAGCACATATGAAGAACTTTTAACAAAATCCAAATTACCCACTTTAAAAATCAGGCGAATTAGAACTATAGCCATTGAAACATTCAAAATTGTCAATAAAACCAGTCCTTTGTACTTACATGATTTAATTACAATTAAACAAAGTAAATATTCTTTCAGATACCAAAATACTGCTAGTATACCATCGACCAGAACAACTAGGTATGGTATTAAAACTTTTAAATATTTTGCTGCCAAAACATGGAATGAGCTACCAAACCACTTTAGACTGGAAAATTCTTTTAAACAATTCAAAAACTTGATTAATTCATGGAATGGTAGCTCATGCCACTGTAATGCTTGTAGATAGCTTTAAAGCATAATTTTATTTATTTATTTGTTTTGCTTATCTGTGATGCTTTTGAAATCTGTGCTTTGTCTTTAATTATAGTTACTTTTTAGGCTGTTTATTTTAATTTATTTACTTAGTGCTTGAAATTTTAAATTAATTAGTTTAAATTATTTTTAATATAGATGTTTTAATTTTTGCTAGTATTTTTATGTACCTTGTATGTATGCATGTATGTTGTTTTTGTTATATGTATAGTCGATTTGAAAAGCTCTGTTGAGCTTGTGTTTTATGTATGTTGTGATATGTATCGACTCTAAATAAAACTTTATTTATTTATTTATATACTCTCGATTATCTGGCAACTTTTGCCGTCAGTAAAATGGCGTCATCTGTTTTCGTTTGAAGTAAAAACAGGGCCGATATACGGGATGGAAACGAATATAAAATCCAGAAATGGCTGGTTTTAAAATTTCATGGTTCTGGCCATCTACCAAATCATACTACATCTAAATAAAATAACAGAATGTTTGAAAATGACCACTTTCAAAATTGTGTTTACTTTAGATGTTTTTTTTGTGTGCTGAAACCACAATGCACTGCAAAGTGACATGTATTTTATATAAGAAACAGGCACTTTTCAGTCAGCTCTTTTGTTTACAAGTACGATCAGTGACCCCATGACAGTTACATGACAGGAAGAGCAGGTGTCTGAGAGGCAGACGACATAGTTAAATTTTATATAGCCCTTCTGGATTTTTTTCCAGCTACTTTATAAATGAAGTAAATTTTTAGCATTACAAAAAGTATGGTTCAGTAGGTAGGTTCACTGTTTTTGGTACTTACGTCTTTAAAAGCAAACTTTAACATCTTTTACAGATGTCACGCTGTAGTCTTGTTTATGTTCCATTAATAGAAACCGGAAGACACGTCAAAAATAATGCGTGCACTGTGGAAATCAAAATAAAATGGATAAAACGAAAACAGATGACGCACGAAAACACATACCGTGACGATAATTTGCAATCATCATTAATAAAATTTATAATTTTAATAAATAGATCAATACAAATATAATTAAACAAACACAATATATATTGTTACTTTCACGACTTAAGTGCAAAAAAAATGTTCGATCAAAAACGATTCGCGGGAAGACATTTATTAACATTTGAATCACAAAAGTTAAATTATTTTGGAAAAAAGTGGGGCCGGCATTTTGATATTACAATGTAATTCGTATTTGAGCCATGTCCGGTCCTTTTTCAAGATTCCTAGTAATTTTCTATCCCTTATCTCCTCATACTCCCTTTTAAAAATGCTTTTCAGCACACTTTCATTTCTGTGAACAACCGCGGTAGGGCCCCGTCAAGAAAAATATGTAAATAGATTAGCCATGTAGGTTTTTATTTTTTTACCGTATACCGGAAGTTAAACAATATGGATGGAGTTAAGCAACAAGACAGTACGCCCCAAAATGATTCGACCCTAAAAATTTGTTGTTTATATTGAATAGAGTTTTCTGTTTCTATTTACTGGTATATTGTCATTCGATGATGAATAAAAGAGGGATTGAGTTAGAGTTATAGTGTTTAATGCCACTTTCAACAATATTTCAGTTATATTGTGGTGGTCAGTTGTATTAGTGGAGGGAACCAGAGTACCTGGAGAAAACCACTGACCTGTCGCAAGTCACTTTTACATACTTTTATATGAGTACACCTTGCCAAGAACGGGATTCAAACTCACAACTTTAGTGGTGATAGGTACTGATTGTACGGGTAGTTGTAAGTCCAAATACCATACGAAATGTCAGCTCTTGTTTCAGTGAAGATTGAAATTGTTTATATTTATTCTTCAGCCTTGATAAAGAAACCACTCCAAAATGTTTGTTGTGTTGAGGGAGAGATTGCTTGCTTGTCCTGTGAAATTATCGAGGATGAAACTGCTGTAACTTGGTATAAAGATAACGTTGAGATAATCCCTTCTACTGATATTATTCTGAAAATGCATGGTAAAATTCATAAGCTGTCAATACCAAGAACAGAAATGAAAGATGGAGGAAGGTACTCGATAAAAGTAAAACAAAGTACTAGTGAGGCCAAATTGACAGTAAAAGGTAAATATTTTTAGCTCATCTGAGTCAGACGCTGAAGTGAGCTTTTCTGATACAAAAGTCTGTCTGTCTATCCATCCATCTTTGGAGGTCTGTCATTCCATATTTATGTTTAGACTTTTCACAATTTTAGCTTCTTCTTTAGAACCACTACATACCCAGACACCAAATTTACATCAAATGTTCTTTTCTAGGAGGTCCTAAAGAAGTCTTGTTTCTTTTCAGAGTGATTTAAAGTCCAAGATGATCGCCCTACCCTCTAATTGACAGTGACATTTTAGACTTCTTCTCTTGATGGAATTCAAAATGGCTGCCCCACCTTTTGATTTGCTGTAACATTTTCGACTTGTTCCCCAGAAATATTGTATTTCAAGTCATCCAACTTGCCAGAAAGGTTCCTCTAGAGCTTTTTAAGAGATATTAATTGTTACTTTAAGGAGTCATTTTAAATTCAAGATTGCAGACTTTGCCTCTGATTGACTGAGACATTTATGATGTTTTCTCCAGAATGACTGCATGGCAACTCACCAGACCTACAAGAAATCTTCCTCTTGGGATCCTCAAGAAGAATTGTTACAGAGCAACTCTGTATTCAAAATGACTGCCCTGGTCTCTGGTTGACTGAAGTGTTATTGATTTCTTCTTCACAACAACTACATGCCAAGTCACTAAAGTAACCAGAAATGTTATCTTGGAGGTCTTTCAGGGATGTTCTTACTTTCAGGTCAATTTTAATTCCAATTTGGCAGACGTACATTTTTTTGTAGATTGACAAATTTTTATCATCGGAAAATAAAAAAGATATATAGTGTAAATTGATTATCTTTGAAGTGACATGTAAGAATTATTTTATGTTTTATTTTTTCAGCTTTAATCGGTAACCCCCTTGTTGATACAACATGTTTGGAAGGCGGCACCATTGTATTGAGTTGTGAAGTTTCTGTAGAAGACATAGGTGGTATTTGGTACAAAGATGACTCTAGAGTGGTTCAGTCTAATGAAATATATCCTACTGTTAATGGCAGAATACATCAACTTAATATATTCCAAAGTGAAATTAAAGATGGTGGAAAATATGTCTTCAAGATAAGAGACAAAATAAGTTCAGCCATATTGATTGTGAAAGGTACAACAAGTTATTGTTTGCATTTTGTTTATTACAGAGATGGAAATATTTCCTCTGCTTGGGATATTTATTCTTTTTTTTTGAAAAAAATATTTGGAAATAAATGTGTCGGCTAGAAAATGAAGGTATTAGGGCACTGTATAGGGAATATCCTGGTTTTTTTCATCAGTCAACACTTTCATCTCTGCTTTTACTTTTAGCTCAAAAATATGTTTCATTTGGTTTCATTTCAATGAATCAGATCTTCTTTTACATAAAGTTTCCCTGGCAATTCTTGATTTGGGTGTTCCTAATTTATATCTAACAGCCTATTAAAACTTCTGGAAAGGCATTGTAGTTATATGCCAGTAGACCACTTGCAGATTTTCAACTTTGATTCTCTAATTATGTGCTTTTCAGGAGTTATTTCCATTTAAACAGAAATATAGGGTCTAACACCGGGAGAGGTGCAAGATAGTAAAATCTGTGACACCCGAGGGTAGGATTTAAATCTTACCCGAGGGTGTCACAGATTTTACTATCTTGCATCTTTTACGGTGTTTGACTCTTTTTCTCACCCCTTTCTACCGTGTCAATGTTTGTTTACTTTTTGTGTAGTTAGGCGCATTAATTTGCGAACCGTATTACAGGACCAAAATGCCACGTAATAAAATAAAACAAGATTTTCATTTTACAACTTTAAAGAGGTTCAAAATAATAAAGTTAACAAACTTTTGATAGATTCTACAATAACAAAATCTTGCACCTTTTACGATGTTTGCCTCTTTTTCTCATCTCTTTCTATCGTGTCAATATTTGTTTACATTGAAAAAATATAGAGTGCTCTCCCTTGTTAGGTAACTAACGTAAATAAAAAAAATTACCTCCCTTTTACCAACGTCAAACAACTTTTTTACAGACATTTATCGCTGTTGTAGTAGCATTTATAATATATTTATAAAATACATTGTATTTTATTGTGAAATACATTAAAAATACTGCCAAGACACTATAAATTGCCAATTTAATTCAACAATGGAAAACAATTTTGCGGGGAAAACGGCGTGTAGCTTGTCTTACCCTGGAGCCAGGGTAAGATAGAAAAATCTTTTTCATTTAAATTAACGAACTACTTTATCCAAGGGGTGAGAAAAAAGGGTCCCCTTTCATTCATGCAAAGTTCAATGAAATTAAGATATATTTCCCCCCATAATAAATTCATAATTTTAATGCTGTAACAACTTGTGAATTTTCTATTTGCTATAAAATTATCCTCTGATTTTTTTAAAGGTTCAAATATCTACAAATTATGAGAGAATTACACTCAGATTTGTTGTCCTTCCATTGTTCTTAAAGCTTGCTAGACCGGGTACCGTTTTGCCAATCGTAAGGGAAAAATTTGTATAAAAACATATAATTTTAGATTCAAATCGAGAATGTGTAAAAAGTCTATTAGCTACATCATATACATGTAAGCTTACAGGTTGTCAGAGATTATATGTTAGATGACAGTTTTATTATTGCATTTGTATATGTTTTATTTTAAACAGCTGTGATTACAAAACACCTTGAAAATGTAACATGTATTGAGGATCAGAGCTTATCTTTAGTTTGTGAACTTGCTGAGAAGGACATATCTGTCACCTGGCTAAAAGATGAAAAAGTTATTGAAGCATCCAAAAACATCATCCCAGAGATTCACAACAATGCTCATATTTTGAAATTTAAGAAATTGAGCAAAAATGATGGTGGAAAATATGCACTAATGGCTAGAGGAAAGAAAACTGAAGCAGTTGTACTTGTTAAAGGTTTGTTTTTTACATTTGAACTTCAGTAGCTCAAACATGGATGACTTTAACATCATAGATCTCTCAATCTATGTTTTAGTACTGCCAGTTTTGTAGTTAATTTTCATTAAGCAAAGCCCTGATTTATATAAAATTCAAATAATCCATATGTTCTTGTAGTAATAAATTAGTACATTTTAAACTTCAACACCAATTCATACGGAAGTGTCAATTATTACAATGTAGCTCACCTGGTCGTCGTTGTCCGTCCGTTAGCTTTTCACATTTAAATCTTCTTCTCTGAAACCACTGAACAAATTTGATCCAAACTTGCCAGAAATGTTCATTGGATGGTCCTCTACCAGATTTGTGTTTTTGGTGCTGATTTGAAATTCAACATGGCTGCCAGGGTCCATAATGTGTTCTAATTGGCTGAAATTTTAAAAATCTTCTTGTCAGAAACCACCAAGCCGCCAAATGAATTGTTACTTTGCAGGAATGATCATTGGGTGGTCCTGTACTAAACTTGTGAATCGTTTGCCGATCAGAAATTCAAGATGGCCACCATGACTCGACTTAGTTTTAACATAGGACCCCATGGAACAAATGTTTAAAAGTCTTCTCCTCTGAAACCAGTAAGTCAATTTAAAGCAAACATAGCATGAATGGTCCTTAGGTGGTCAACTTTCAAAATTATTTCCTGTGACCCCGACCTGCATCTAAGAAGGCCACCGTCAGCGGACATAGTTTTAACATAGGACCCTATGGGAAAAATGTTTAAAAAAAATTCCTCGGAAACCAGCAAGCCAATTTAAACCAAAAATGGCATGAATGGTCCTTAAATGGTCAACTTTCAAAATTATATCCAGTGACCCAGACCTCCATCCAAGATGGCTGCCATCAGCGGACGTAGTTTTAACATAGGACCCTATGGGAAATATGTTTAAAAATCTTCTCCTTTGAAACCAGTAAGCCAATTTAAAGCAAACATGGCATGGATGGTCCTTAAGTGGTCAATTTTCAAAATTGTGTCCGGTGACCCTGACCTCCATCCTAGATGGCCACCTTCAGTGGACATAGTTTTAACATAGAACCCTATGGGAAAAAACGTTTTTAAATCTTCTCCTCTGAAACCAGTAAGCCAATATAGCAAACATGTCATCGATGGTCTTAGGTGGTCAACTTCCAAAATTGTGTTCAGTGACCTTGATCTCCATCTAAAATGTCCGCTGTCAGTGGACATAGTTTTAACATAGGACCTTATGGGGAAAGTGTTTAAAAGTCTTCTCCTCTGAAACCAGTCTATGGAAGGTCCTCTATAAGATTGCCTCATTTCATCCTGTCTGGACAAAAACATGGTCGGCATGAGGAATTCATGTTTCTGATTGGCTGAAATTTAAGGAAAATCATCTCCTCTGAAAACTAGGCGGAACAATGAATTGTTGCTTTGTGGGAATGCTGTATGGAAAAACCTGTACAAAATTTCCATATTTTGTGCCGATCATACAACTAATATGGCTGCCATAGACAGTTCATGTTTCTGATTGGTCAATTAAAAATATTCTCCTCTAAAACCATTTTGCCAAAAAAATTGAAATTTGGTAGGGTATGGATAAAGTTTCCTCAAAACAAAATGACAGGTGAGTAACACAGGCTCAGCCCAACGAGCCTCTAGTTATTTTATAGTTTTTTTTATACTGGAGTTGAATAAAATCAAAATCAAAAACTGTGCTATCAAGGTTGATTTTGCAAAAAATCTTTTGGTCAGTAGAAATGCAGGTGAGGCACATTTTATTGGTTAGAATTGTAGAATATGTGTGATTTCTATCATTTAGCTAAATCAACAATACCAGACCAGATTTTACAGATGGATGAGAAAGACAAAGACATGTATTTAGAAATAATTAAGTCTGGAACTGAACGGAGATACTACATACGGCTGATGATTGTAGGTGAGAATGGAGTTGGAAAAACTTGTTTGATGCGACGACTTTTAGGAGAAGACATTGATGATGTCACTAGTACTGATGGGATTGATATCGTAATCCGTAAATGTAAAATCAGACTTAGTGATGGAAAATGGATAGTCAATGAAGGTATTTATCAAGTACAATTGTACATATTTCATATACAGTTTGACAGTATAGTTAAATATTTGGAAAGCAGAACTTTTCATTATTGTTACTGTAATTTTACAAATTAAGGTTAATCCAACACAATCACCAAAGAAGTAACATCAATCTTAAAAAATTCTTAGATGCACAAGACACAAGGTAATTATAAATCAAGGGGGCCGTCATGGCCATGAATATATGGTAGTTGGATTTACAACTACCTATGCAATCAGATCCTATCACCACTGATATTGTAATTTCGAATCTTGACCAGGGCAAGGTGTACAACATTTTGTGATAAAATTTGTCAGTGACTTGCGACAGGTCAATGGTTTTCTTCGGGTCCTCCGGTTTCCTCCACCAATAAAACTGACAGCCACGATATAACTGAAATATTGTTGAAAGTGGCGTTAAACACCATCAAACAAACAAACATTATAAATCATGATTTGATCATTTATTTTAGAGGATACAGTAGAACAAGACAGAAATGTCAGAATGAAGAGAGCACTTACAGATAAAGACACAATATTACCAGAAGCAATGAGAAGAAACAACCGAGCAGAACCTCTCCTTCAAGATGTTCCCATGGAAACTACTGGTGTGTGCACATACATGATTTTGACAACAGGTCCTGTCAGTAATGCTGAACAACCATGCCATTTTTAGCTCACTTAGCCAATGGCAGTGTGAGTTTTTTGCCATCACTGAGGACCTTTGATCTCTGTACACTTACTTTCACATATTTATCTTCTTCTGCAATACTCCTCAACCAATTTGAACAAAGCTTGGCAGGGAAGGTCTTTGAAAAGAGGATATTCAGATTTGTATAAATAAAATTTGGTTGATCCCCCCAAATCATCTGGGGAAGGGTATTAGGATGCCTAAAATGGGAAAATTAAGTAAATCTTTAAAGAACCACCTACAATAGACATGTTACAATTTTTACTGTGCAGTATCATTACGATATGTAGATTTAGGACTCGTTGAAATTGGCTCTGAATCAGGATAATGTGACTGATTAGAGTGACATGTCTACTAGTAGACTGTTGTGTCAGTGAGCTAGCAGTGTTAGAATCAGGATAATGTGACTGATTAGGGTGACATGTCTACTAGTAGACTGTTGTGTCAGTGAGCTAACACTGTTAGAATCAGGATAATGTGACTGATTAGAGTGACATGTCTACTAGTAGACTGTTGTTTCGGTGAGCTTGCACTATTAGAATCAGGATAATGTGACTGATTAGAGTGACATGTCTACTAGTAGACTGTTGTTTCAGTGAGCTAGCACTGTTAGAATCAGGATAATGTGACTGATTAGAGTGACATGTCTACTAATAGACTGTTGTTTCAGTGAGCTAGCACTGTTAGAATCAGGATAATGTGACTGATTAGAGTGACATGTCTACTAGTAGACTGTTGTGTCAGTGAGCTAGCACTGTTAGAATCAGGATAATGTGACTGATTGGAGTGACATGTCTACTAGTAGACTGTTGTTTCAGTGAGCTAGCACTGTTAGAATCAGGATAATGTGACTGATTAGTGACATGTCTACTAGTAGACAGTAGTTTCAGTGAGCTAGCACTGTTAGAATCAGGATAATGTGACTGATTAGAGTGACATGTCTACTAGTAGACTGTTGTTTCAGTGAGCTAGCACTGTTAGAATCAGGATAATGTGACTAATTAGAGTGACATGTCTACTAGTAGACTGTTGTGTCAGTGAGCTAGCACTGTTAGAATCAGGATAATGTGACTGATTGGAGTGACATGTCTACTAGTAGACTGTTGTGTCAGTGAGCTAGCACTGTTAGAATCAGGATAATGTGACTGATTAGTGACATGTCTACTAGTAGACAGTAGTTTCAGTGAGCTAGCACTGTTAGAATCAGGATAATGTGACTGATTAGAGTGACATGTCTACTAGTAGACTGTTGTGTCAGTGATCTAGCACTGTTAGAATCAGGATAATGTGACTGATTAGAGTGACATGTCTACTAATAGACTGTTGTTTTAGTGAGCTAGCACTGTTAAAATCAGGATAATGTGACTGATTAGAGTGACATGTCTACTAGTAGACTGTTGTTTTAGTGAGCTAGCACTGTTAGAATCAGGATAATGTGACTGATTAAAGTGACATGTCTACTAGTAGACAGTAGTTTCAGTGAGCTTGCACTATTAGAATCAGGATAATGTGACTGATTAGAGTGACATGTCTACTAGTAGACTGTTGTTTCAGTGAGCTAGCAATGTTAGAATCAGGATAATGTGACTGATTGGAGTGACATGTCTACTAATAGACTGTTGTTTCAGTGAGCTAGCACTGTTAGAATCAGGATAATGTGACTGATTAGAGTGACATGTCTACTAATAGACTGTTGTTTCAGTGAGCTAGCACTGTTAGAATCAGGATAATGTGACTGATTAGAGTGACATGTCTACTAGTAGACTGTTGTGTCAGTGAGCTAGCACTGTTAGAATCAGGATAATGTGACTGATTAGAGTGACATGTCTACTAGTAGACTGTTGTGTCAGTGATCTAGCACTGTTAGAATCAGGATAATGTGACTGATTAGAGTGACATGTCTACTAGTAGACTGTTGTGTCAGTGATCTAGCACTGTTAGAATCAGGATAATGTGACTGATTAGAGTGACATGTCTACTAATAGACTGTTGTTTTAGTGAGCTAGCACTTAAAATCAGGATAATGTGACTGATTAGAGTGACATGTCTACTAGTAGACTGTTGTTTCAGTGAGCTAGCACTGTTAGAATCAGGATAATGTGACTGATTAAAGTGACATGTCTACTAGTAGACTGTTGTTTCAGTGAGCTAGCACTGTTAGAATCAGGATAATGTGACTGATTAGAGTGACATGTCTACTAGTAGACTGTTGTTTCGGTGAGCTAGCACTATTAGAATCAGGATAATGTGACTGATTAGAGTGACATGTCTACTAATTGACTGTTGTTTCAGTGAGCTAGCACTGATAGAATCAGGATAATGTGACTGATTGGAGTGACATGTCTACTAGTAGACTGTTGTTTCAGTGAGCTAGCACTGTTAGAATCAGGATAATGTGACTGATTAGAGTGACATGTCTACTAGTAGACTTGTTTCAGTGAGCTAGCACTATTAGAATCATGATAATGTGACTGATTAGAGTGACATGTCTACTAGTAAACTGTTGTTTCGGTGAGCTAGCACTATTAGAATCAGGATAATGTGACTGATTAGAGTGACATGTCTACTAATAGACTGTTGTTTCAGTGAGCTAGCACTGATAGAATCAGGATAATGTGACTGATTGGAGTGACATGTCTACTAGTAGACTTGTTTTAGTGAGCTTGCACTATTAGAATCAGGATAATGTGACTGATTAGAGTGACATGTCTACTAGTAGACTGTTGTTTCAGTGAGCTAGCACTGTTAGAATCAGGATAATGTGACTGATTAGAGTGACATGTCTACTAGTAGACTGTTGTGTCAGTGAGCTAGCACTGTTAGAATCAGGATAATGTGACTGATTAGAGTGACATGTCTACTAGTAAACTGTTGTTTCAGTGAGCTTGCACTATTAGAATCAGGATAATGTGACTGATTAGAGTGACATGTCTACTAATTGACTGTTGTTTCAGTGAGCTAGCACTGATAGAATCAGGATAATGTGACTGATTGGAGTGACATGTCTACTAGTAGACTGTTGTTTCAGTGAGCTAGCACTGTTAGAATCAGGATAATGTGACTGATTAGAGTGACATGTCTACTAGTAGACTTGTTTCAGTGAGCTAGCACTATTAGAATCATGATAATGTGACTGATTAGAGTGACATGTCTACTAATAAACTGTTGTTTCGGTGAGCTAGCACTATTAGAATCAGGATAATGTGACTGATTAGAGTGACATGTCTACTAATAGACTTGTTTCAGTGAGCTAGCACTGATAGAATCAGGATAATGTGACTGATTGGAGTGACATGTCTACTAGTAGACTGTTGTTTCAGTGAGCTAGCACTGTTAGAATCAAGATAATGTGACTGATTAGAGTGACATGTCTACTAGTAGACTTGTTTTAGTGAGCTTGCACTATTAGAATCAGGATAATGTGACTGATTAGAGTGACATGTCTACTAGTAGACTGTTGTTTCAGTGAGCTAGCACTGTTAGAATCAGGATAATGTGACTGATTAGAGTGACATGTCTACTAGTAGACTGTTGTGTCAGTGAGCTAGCACTGTTAGAATCAGGATAATGTGACTGATTAGAGTGACATGTCTACTAGTAAACTGTTGTTTCAGTGAGCTTGCACTATTAGAATCAAACTTAGCATGTTGATGTAGTACAAAGTGGACATTATTATACCCCCGCTCCCCGAAGGGGGAGGGGGATATACTGTTTTACCTCTGTCCGTCTGTCCGTCCGTCCAAGATATTTTTCGTCACATTTTTCTCAGTAACTGTTGGTGGCAGAAATCAGATATTTGGTCACAAGCGTCATATAGGTATACCATATTGTGGGTAACGTTTTTGGACCCGTCAGATTCCTACTTCCTGTTTGCCGACTTAGTTGGTTTTTATACACATTGAACATATATGCACATTTTTCGTCACATTTTTCTCAGCAACTATTGATGGCAGAAATCTGATATTTGGTCACAAGCTTCATATAGGTACCCCATATTGTGGGAAGCGTTTTTGGATCCATCAGATTCCTACTTCCTGTTTGCCGACTTAGTTGGTTTTTATACACATTGAACATATATATATGCACATTTTTCGTCACATTTTTCTCAGCAACTATTGATGGCAGAAATCTGATATTTGGTCACAAGCTTCATATAGGTACCCCTTATTGTGGGAAGCATTTTTGGACCCATCAGATTCCTACTTCCTGTTTGCCGATTTTATTGATTTTTATACACATTGAACATATATGCTCATTTTTCGTCGCATTTCTCTCAGCAACTATTGATGGCAGAAATTTGATATTTGGTCACAAGCTTCATATAGGTACCCCATATCGTGGGAATCGTTTTTGGACCCGTCAGATTCCTACTTCCTGTTTGCCGAAGAGCGGGGGTATCATAAGTGAGCATTAGCTCACAGTTCATCTTGTTTAGACGAAAAATGAAGAAATTCTATCATAAATAATAAAATTAGGATTGTACCCATTGGACTTATTGAATATACTGTCACTCAGCTTGCTTTAATTGTAAACCATAGAATAATACCATGAACCTCTAGTTACCATTTCTCTTTGTAGTTACACCATTTGGAAATGTTAAAGGTGAAGAAATTAAGAATGTAACTGAAATCAAAGACATCTACCCTGGAAAAGTGATGGATCAGAAAAATGACATGGACATGCAATTTAATAACGAATTGAAGGAATCTATAGCTAAATCAGTTTCACTTCATACAGACAAAGACTTCGCTCTTAAAAGTGAAAAGCGTGTAGGACTATTAGACACTTTGCCTGATGTAATGAATGTTGAATTGCCAAAAGAATTTTTTGCAGACTGTGCTGTTTGGGACTTTGCTGGACAGAAAGAGTTTTATGCCACACATCAAACATTCCTAACAAACTGTGCAATTTATCTATTAACAGCAGATCTATCTAAGGATCTTTCATCTCAAAGGCTGACAAAAATATATGATGTGGACTTCGGTAAAGTAGGATGTAAGTTATGCTGTTACTTGATTATAGGTTTATGGTGTTTAATGCCACTTTCAACAATATTTCTGTTATATCGTGACAGTGAGTTTATTGGTGGAGGAAACCAGAGTACCCGGAGAAAACCACCGACCTGTCGCAATTCACTGACAATCTTTATCACATAATTTTGTATAGTATTAAGTGTTTCTTTTCAGAAGTTCATGTATGTGTAAATGGTGCCGATGCAATCACAAAATGAATTTCGGACGTTTATGTAAAGTTAGTGAGTGCATCGGCACCGTTTACACATGCATGAACTTCTGAAAAGAAACGTTTAATACTTATAATTTTTCCACGTGAATCTTTTCCCTATTTTGATAATTAAACTGATTTTCAGGCTTGTTTTCAATCGCACATTATCGTAGTTTTCTGTCGGCGGTCGCCATATTGTTTATACTGGTTATACAAAAAAGTTCATCAAGTTATGAACGGATCGAAAACGAAAAAGTTCATCAAGTTATGAACGAATCAAAAACAAACACGTGACAGTGCTCTTGTCCAATCAAAAGGCACGAAAACGAAATACATTAATTCTACAAGAATTATTGTAGAGTACACTTCGCCATGAACGGGGTTCAAACTCACAACTTTAGTGGTAATATGCACTAATTGCACAGGTAACTGTAAATTCAACTACCATACGATCACAACCACGACGGCCCCTTACTTAGATGTCAGTAATGGATTAAACATTTCTTGTAATCAATGCATTTCAGTTCAACCTTGTTAAGTCAATTGTGCTTTTTGTTTCTATTTTGCATGTGGAGATTTTATTTTTCAACCACTTTTGATCATTTTTTTTCTTCTTTCTTTTCTTCCTTATGGGTACCTGCAAAATGTGAAGCGAAATCGAAACGAAGTGAAATAAATCGAAACGAAATTCATCAAAATGAAAAAAAAATTACCGAAGCGAAACGGAATAATGCAAAATGAAATAAAACTTATTTTAGCAAAACAATTTCTTGGGGAAAGACAAGACAAAAATTAGAGAAAAAACCCTATAAAAATAAAAAACTTAAAAATCGATCTCCAAAAACATAGCTATTTTGGCGATAAATTTTAAATGCATCGTCAAAGTTCTGAGCTGTCATCAGTACCGGAGGAAAGTTCCATAAATGCCTGGTTGCGTCTGTCAGATTGTCCCTCCGTTTGCCAGATAAATATTCCTATCTAAGCTGGTATATGCCAAATAATTGTTATTGATATGCAGTTATAACCGTAAGGCACTGCAATGCCTTACGGTTGCAATGATAACATCAAAGGAGTGGGAAATTTGTCAAATCCTGGATGCAACGAAATCAACGTGATGAGCCTTTTTAATACTATTCCAAGAACTAAACGTAGCCATGGTCATAAAAGAATTCAACATCCTAATGTTAAAAAGTCCTCTAAACCAAGAACGTTACAAGATACTTTTAATGATTTACTTTCTAATATACAGAAACCTCTTGGAATTCATCATATTCGTACAATCTTATTTTCACTACCTGTAAACTACCTCAAAGATCTTAGGGATTTTGGACTTGACAAAGGAGGCGTAGATCCTTTTTCTCCTAAGTACAGATTGTCTAGTATTATATGTGACGTGGCATCCTTTCGTCTTTTTAAACCAGTTCGATCTGAACCTCTTCATGATAACAACAGAAAATTCCTCCATATTCCGTTTGCTAACAAAGGAATCGATGCTATTAACATCAGCAACATTCTTAATAGAAAAGAGGTCGTAAAAGAAATTCCACCATATTTCAAAAATCAATCTGTTCCCATTGTCTCCTATAGCTACACTAACAGCATTGGCCATAAAATTTTCAACTACAAAGAAGCATTGCAAGATATTAACATAGAAGAGTACCTTAAGAACCCTCTGACTTGTGACTGCTCCCACTCTCCTTTTCAATACAACCCATCTGGACATGTAATCACTGGTGATCTGAATATCATTCAACATGAGAGTCTCCGAAAGGTGATTTCTCATGGTCCTAAATTCAGAGAACCTCAACACATCAATTGGAAACATAATTTCAAGATAATTATGAATGCTGTTGAAGATTATGCCAGAAGGTGGATAAAGAGAGAAGTAGACCAAGATCCTGAGTTAGAGTCCTTGTCAGACTGGGTTAGAACAATTAGGTCTCTAGTACAAGGTCGGATTCACAAACTCAAAAATTGTGTTAATAGTCGACCTAAGTCTGTATTTAAAGACCAAGAAGCTGTTAAGTATCTTTCCTCTCTTCATGACAAATATGTTATCGTTCCTGCGGACAAGGCTTCCAACAATATCGTGTTTGTATGTAAATCATATTACTTCGAATGCCTAATCAAGGAATTAGGCATAAATAGCAACACCTCTAGTAATACCACATACAAACCAACTTCGTTCGACAAAGATGAAATCCTAGCTAACCACAGATCATTCATGACCTCTTTAAACATTCCCTCTGGTAAAGAGTCTGAGGATTTACCCTATTTATATTGGATACCTAAACTCCATAAGACACCATACAAAGAAAGGTACATAGCGGGATCATCAACTTGTTCGACGAAAGAATTGTCTATTCACCTGACAAAGATTCTGTCTGCAGTAAAAGAGGGACAACAGAAATATTGTGAAACTGTTTACTCGCATAGTGGCATAAATCACATGTGGATTTTGAAAAACTCTAAAGATCTTTTGGATAACCTGAAATCAAGATCTTTCTCTCAGGTATCCACCATCAAAACTTTTGATTTTTCAACTCTATATACCATCCTACCGCATGACAAATTAAAAACCCGCTTAAAAGAAACAATTCATAAAGCTTTTAGTCATAGAAACTATGGCTCAAAATTTGTTGTGTTAGGCTACAATTCCACATATTTTTCAAACAAAATTCAAAATGGTAAAACATGCTACTCCGAGGAACAAGTGATCAGTATACTGGAGTTCCTCATTGATAACATATTTGTCTCCTTTGGAGGGACACAGTTTCAGCAGGTCGTCAGCATACCAATGGGTACGAATTGTGCCCCTCTTCTAGCCGATTTATTTTTATACTCATATGAGTCGGAGTTTCTTCAAAAGCTTGTAAAAGATAAGAAGATTCATGAGGCTAGAGCCTTTAATTTCACATACAGGTATATTGATGACGTTTTATCTATCAATAATTCTAGATTTGCAGAATTTCTTCCATTGATATATCCTCCAGAGCTGGAAGTTAAAGAAACCACAGATACAGCTTCGTCCGCATCATTTTTGGACTTATACCTCGAATTTGACGACAGTGATGAACTCAGTACTAAAATTTATGATAAGCGGGACGACTTCAATTTTAAAATCATAAATTTTCCAAGCATGTGCAGCAATATACCAGCTTCTCCTGCATATGGTGTTTACATCTCGCAATTGATTCGCTATGCAAGGGCCAGTAGCAATTATTCTGATTTCCTGAAACGTCATCTTCATCTGAGAAACAGGCTACTGGACCAGGGCTATTAAAAGATTCACCTTATTCGATCTCTTAAAAAGTTTATATTCCGATACCAATATCTTGTCGAAATATATTCCGTCTCTGCAGAAAAATTATAAACGATGCATTTTCATACAGTGAAAATGTATAAAGATAAAGAAGTCAAAAATGTCAAGGATATTTTTTTGTCAATGTGTGATGTAAAAATATTTTTGACATTTACGTCACTGAATATGGTACTGCTTTGACAGCTATTTTACCTATTTTGTTCCTGTATTTAAATACTGTTACAGTGACAGCCGGAACCTTTGAACCGTAATGAGAGTGGGAGGTTTGACGCCTTAAAATCTGATTCAACCCACCATTTCTTTAGAAATGCCTGTACCAAGTCGGGTCATTACAGTTTTCACAGTTTTCCGGTTGTTGACTGATTTTGTCTGTTTATATAATTATGAGTTTTGACTTTCCCTTTGTAAGATTGTTCGGAGTTCGGTAATTTTGTTATTACCCTTATTTCTTACTATTGTGTAAATGCCCCGTCGTCAGCGGTTCTGGGTTTCAGTTAAATTTACTTACCGATCTAAAACCATATATCACAGTTTTGTCTATAGATCCACGACTATTGCATTCCTTGAACAGCGAAAGAGTAAAGAGAACATGGATTCCACCTGATTTAAAGTATTTGATTTAAAGCTAAAAAAAGATAAAAAGTTTTTTACTGCTTTGTAGTAGACTTTTTGTATGCTGATTGGTCAGCTACATCCTTTGATCTAGCGTGGGAATGTCGAAAGACGCCGGTTTCTTCAAAGATTCGATCCTCTTTAACTGAAAACTTTTTCTTATGCAATAAAGATTCGATATTTCAGTGATGTCTCCTTGATTCTAATTCAAACTGACATAATTTTCACATCTTTTCTTCATTTTACTTTATTTTCAGTCAAAGTAAAAACTGCATAGCGAACCAGTTGCATGTATTTAACCCAACTAAGCTACTAAGGGAACTACCATTTAACTTGAAGGGGGAGGCAATGGCATTTTTCTATAAAATTTTCCGATTCTGAAGCTTCGAAGAAAAAAGTAATTAATTAAAAGTAATTAATTTTTATTAATTTGGTTGGGTATATGTTAGAAACAAATATAACTTGCCATTTCATGCTGGTTAGATTTTCAGTTCATATAGACGTAAAATTCCCAAGTATTGTGTCTGAACTTGATTCTTTTTTACTTCTTGCCAAAATTAAGGGGGAGGGGGTGCTCACACACCTCACAGCCCCTTCCTATGTGCATGTCCCCTCCCCTCTTCAAGTTAAATGGTCGGTCCCTAAGTCTTAAAAAAGAAATTTAACATGTACATGTAGTTTTGCAAGATGAGTGTACCGTGTTGTGCAGTATACTGTTTACTTTTTGCCAGATTGGTCACTGTGATTTAAAATGTCTTTTTATCTCGACAGTCTTTCTTATAATAATAGAAGCCATAATTTGTTGCATAATTGATTATGAATATATGTTGTTTATCTCATCGTTAGCAAGGGGCAAATTTTAAGAAAACAACGGGAAAAAAATGTTCACAGGCAAAAACTGAAAAAAATACATATAATAAATAATTGAATAATTAAGCAACAATGGTAATTTTGCAATTATTTCGAAGCGGCACTATTAAGCATTCTCAAGTAACAGTCCCCGACCTACCTTACAAAATGGTGGGGGTGTTCTTCCGGGGCCCCTTTACAGACTGATTCTGATGCCAATTTTAGACCCCATCTCAGACTGTTGTCTAACTAAAGCCTCTTTAAGCCCAAGTAACAGTCATTTTCATTTCGTCATTCGGCACAGTATAGCTGGAATATCTCTGATGTGGCATTTAGCAGTCAACAATCAATGAATCAATCATTTTGTCATTGCTAGATGAAGAAAGATTTTTTTAATATAACCTGGAAAACAATGAACTATCTTTTTCCTTAAAATATTTTTTATTTCATTTTGTATTATTCCGTTTCGTTTCGATTTATTTCGTTTCGTTTCGTTTTGGTGAATTTCATTTCGTTTCGATTTCGTTTCGCATTTTACAGGTACCCCTTCCTTATACAATTTTTTTAGTTTGCTAACAGATTTTCTATGGCATTTACTGTTTTCAAGATGTAAGGGCATCAAAATGAGACCAACAAATTTTGAATTTTTGTTGTTGAAGATTTGACTTGCCTTTTCTGGTTTCAAAGATAAAACCATTAAAATGGAGCCAAAATGGACCTTCACCAAAAAGATAAGTTTTTAATTTTAAGCCTTATCTATAAATGGTTTTTTTTCCATTGAATTCATTGCTGTAGCTCTTACTGTTAACAACCAAACTTTTTAGTTCACCTGGACCAAAGGTCCAGGTGAACTATTGCCATCACTTGGCGTCCGTCGTCTGTAAACTTTTCACATTTCAAGCTTCTTCTCCGAAACCACTGGGCCAATTGGAACCAAACTTTGCAAGAATGTTCCTTGGATGGTCCTCTACAAAGTTACTGTTTTTCGTTCCAGTGGGATATTCAACATGGCTGCCAGGGCCAATAATATGATCTGATTGGCTGAAATTTCAAAGATCTTCTCTGAAACTAATGAACTGACTGAACCCAAACTGTAAAAGAATGATCATTGGAATGTCCTTTACCAAGTTTCTGTTTTTTATGCCGATCGGAAATCCAAGATGGCCACCACCGCAGGACATAGATTAACATTGGACCCTATGGGAAAATGTTCAAATGCCTTCTTCTCAGAAACTACAAATATGATTAATGCCAAACTGTACATGAATGTTCATTGGATGGTCCTCTACAATCTTAACGTTTTTTGTTCCGATATGAAATTCAAAATGGCGGCTACGGCATGATTTAGTTTAACATTGGACCCTATGGGAAAAATGTTTCAAAATGCTTCTTCTCTGAAACCACTTGGACAATTAAAACCAAACTGCCCAGGAATGATCATTGGAAGGTCCTCTACAAAGTTTCTGTTTTTTATGCCGATCGGAAATCCAAGATGGCCGCCACCGCAGGACATAGATTAACATTGGACCCTATGGGAAAATGTTCAAATGCCTTCTTCTCAGAAACTACAAATATGATTAAAGCCAAACTGTACATGAATGTTCATTGGATGGTCCTCTACAATCTTAAGGTTTTTTGTTCCAATATGAAATTCAAAATGGCGGCTACGGCAGAACTTAGTTTAACATTGGACCCTATGGGAAAATGTTTCAAAACGCTTCTTCTCTGAAACCACTTGGACAATTGAAACCAAACTGCCCATGAATGATCATTGGAAGGTCCTTTACCAAGTTGCTGTTTTTTATGCCGATCGGAAATCCAAGATGGCCGCCACCACAGGACATAGATTAACATTGGACCCTATGGGAAAATGTTCAAATGCCTTCTTCTCAGAAACTACAAATATGATTAAAGTCAAACTGTACATGAATGTTCATTGGATGGTCCTCTACAATCTTAAGGTTTTTTGTTCCGATATGAAATTCAAAATGTCGGCTACGGCATGACTTAGTTTAACATTGGACCCTATGGGAAAAATGTTTCAAAATGCTTCTTCTCTGAAACCACTTGGACAATTGAAACCAAACTGCCCATGAATGATCATTGGAAGGTCCTTTACCAAGTTACTGTTTTTTATGCCGATCAGAAATCCAAGATGGCCGCCACCGCAGGACATAGATTAACATTGGACCCTATGGGAAAATGTTCAAATGCCTTCTTCTCAGAAACTACAAATATGATTAAAGCCAAACTGTACATGAATGTTCATTGGATGGTCCTCTACAAACTTTACGTTTTTTGTTCCGATATGAAATTCAAAATGGCGGCTACGGCAGGACTTAGTTTAACATTGGACCCTATGGGAAAAATGTTTCAAAATGCTTCTTCTCTGAAACCACTTGGACAATTGAAACCAAACTGCCCATGAATGATCATTGGAAGGTCCTTTACCAAGTTACTGTTTTTTATGCCGATCAGAAATCCAAGATGGCCGCCACCGCAGGACATAGATTAACATTGGACCCTATGGGAAAATGTTCAAATGCCTTCTTCTCAGAAACTACAAATATGATTAAAGCCAAACTGTACATGAATGTTCATTGGATGGTCCTCTACAAACTTTACGTTTTTTGTTCCGATATGAAATTCAAAATGGCGGCTACGGCAGGACTTAGTTTAACATTGGACCCTATGGGAAAAATGTTTCAAAATGCTTCTTCTCTGAAACCACTTGGACAATTGAAACCAAACTGCCCATGAATGATCATTGGAAGGTCCTTTACCAAGTTACTGTTTTTTATGCCGATCAGAAATCCAAGATGGCCGCCACCGCAGGACATAGATTAACATTGGACCCTATGGGAAAATGTTCAAATGCCTTCTTCTCAGAAACTACAAATATGATTAAAGCCAAACTGTACATGAATGTTCATTGGATGGTCCTCTACAAACTTTACGTTTTTTGTTCCGATATGAAATTCAAAATGGCGGCTATGGCAGGACTTAATTTAACATTGGACCCTATGGGAAAAATGTTTCAAAACGCTTCTTCTCTGAAACCACTAGGACAGTTGAAACCAAACTGCCCAGGAATGATCATTGGAAGGTCCTCTACAAATTTTATGTTTTTTATGCCGATCGGAAATCCAAGATGGCCGCCACCGCAATACATAGATTAACATTGGATCCGATGGGAAAATGTTCAAATGCCTTCTTCTCAGAAACTACAAATATTATTAAAGCCAAACTGTACATGAATGTTCATTGGATGGTCCTCTACAAACTTAACGTTTTATGTTCCGATATGAAATTCAAAATGGCGGCTATGGCAGGACTTAGTTTAACATTGGACCCTATGGGAAAAATGTTTCAAAATGCTTCTTCTCTGAAACCACTCGGACAGTTGAAACCAAACTGCCCAGGAATGATCATTGGAAGGTACTCTACAAATTAATGTTTTTTATGCCGATCGGAAATCCAAGATGGCCGCCACCGCAATACATAGATTAACATTGGATCCGATGGGAAAATGTTCAAATGCCTTCTTCTGAGAAACTACAAATATTATTAAAGCCAAACTGTACATGAATGTTCATTGGATGGTCCTCTACAAACTTTACGTTTTTTGTTCCGATATGAAATTCAAAATGGCAGCTACGGCAGGACTTAGTTTAACATTGGACCCTATGGGAAAAATGTTTCAAAATGCTTCTTCTCTGAAACCACTTGGATAATTGAAACCAAACTGCCCAGGAATGATCATTGGAAGGTCCTCTACAAGGTGTGTGTTTTTTATGCCGATCGGATATCCAAGATGGCCACCACTGCAGGACATAGATTAGCATTGGACCCTATGGGAAAATGTTCAAATGCCTTCTTCTCAGAAACTACAAATATGATTAATGCCATACTGTACATGAATGTTCATTGGATAGTCCTCTACAAACTTTACGTTTTTTGTTCCGATATGAAATTCAAAATGGCGGCTATGGCAGGACTTAGTTTAACATTGGACCCTATGGGGAAAATGTTTCAAAACGCTTCTTCTCTGAAACCACTTGGATAATTGAAACCAAACTGCCCAGGAATGATCATTGGTAGGTCCTCTACAAGGTGTGTGTTTTTTATGCCGATCGGAAATCCAAGATGGCCACCACCACAGGACATAGATTAACATTGGACCCTATGGGAAAATGTTCAAATGCCTTCTTCTCAGAAACTACAAATATGATTAATGCCAAACTGTACATGAATGTTCATTGGATGGTCCTCTACAAACTCTACGTTTTTTGTTCTGATATGAAATTCAAAATGGCGGCTACGGCAGGACTTTAATATTGGACCCTATGGGAAAAATGTTTCAAAACGCTTCTTCTCTGAAACCACTAGGACAGTTGAAACCAAACTGCCCAGGAATGATCATTGGAAGGTCCTCTACAAATTTTATGTTTTTTATGCCGATCGGAAATCCAAGATGGCTGCCACCACAGGTCATAGTATTAACACAGGACCATATGGGGAAAATACAGAAATATATTCTTCTCTGAAGCTATTGCACTGATTGAACCTAAACTGTGCATCAATCATTGGAAGGTCCTTTACAAACTTTGTGTTTTTTATGTTGATCGTAATTCCAAGATGACTATCACTGCAGGACATAGTTTTTACAAAGGACCAATTGGTTCTTTTTATAACCAGGTGAACGATACAGGCTCTTGAGAGCCTCTGGTTAATTATATTTTAAGTCTGATTTTAATGATAAGCTTTCCCTTATTTCCTTATGATGAAAATTCTTTCCTGCATTTTGTACTACTTGGCGAAACCCCCTTCAAACTTGCCGCGTCTAATACTTTTAGGTAATTTAGATGGAGCTTCGATCGCTTTGCAAAAATTGACCAATCAGCAAGCAATAAACAGACGGGGAATTCCCCTTTGACATTCCAACAAATGTAAACAGACGACATGATTTGTAAATAATCACGATCTGGATTTAATCTTCTCATACTAACTGTAACTCATTAAAATACATATATGCATCAACAAATCCAGACATTCCTCTCTGAAAACATGATGATTTTACTTTACAGTAGGTATGATGAACTGAAATTGCTCATACTACCGGCATTTTATCAACCTTCCACGAAACAGCTGATCATTACATCTCGTACACAGCAACTAGGCCGACTCAAACTTCCAGATATATGAATCAACCGTGCTGCTTTAGGATGAATTTCGGCAATTTCTTTAAGAACCGTTCAATTCTTTAACGGATATTTTCTTAGGGTTGACCCACAAGTTAAACAATTTTCTCCGAATTCGTACAGTGTTTGGTGAGTGTTACAATATGTCAGGTCATCCTGGATATAAAGGATTTTTTTTTTTATTTGATTTTTGGTGTTTAATGCCACTTTCAAAAAATTTTAGTGGTGGAAGAAGCCGGAGTACCCGGAGAGAACCACCGAACATGGGCAAGCAACTGGTAAACTTTATCACTTGCGGCTGTGAGTCAAGTGCACCCTTTTTTGTAATTTACAAAGCCGGGCATGAACCCACGCCATATTGATAATAGGCTTGTACGAGTTGTTAGGTAATCCAACTACCTAACTCATTGAGCCACCAGGGCCCTCCACGCTGTATTGATGATAGGTTTGTACGAGTTGTTAGGTAATCCAACTACCTAACTCATTGAGCCACCAGGGCCCTCCACGCTGTATTGATGATAGGCTTGTACAAGTTGTTAGGTAATCCAACTACCTAACTAGTTGAGCCACCAGGGCCCTCCACGCTGTATTGATGATAGGCTTGTACGAGTTGTTAGGTAATCCAACTACCTAACTAGTTGAGCCACCAGGGCCCTCCACGCTGTATTGATGATAGGCTTGTACGAGTTGTTAGGTAATCCAACTACCTAACTAGTTGAGCCACCAGGGCCCTCCACGCTGTATTGATGATAGGCTTGTACGAGTTGTTAGGTAATCCAACTACCTAACTCATTGAGCCACCCAGGCTCTATTCCTGAAATATAAGTGAAATATTGCTCACCAGATGTTATTAAGCAACAGTCAAGTCATTATGATATTTCTAGGAATTAACAAGGTCTCTATCAGCTATATAGAATATATACTGTTTATTGTTTTTTTCTGATTTCTTTAGGTTATATAGACTTTTGGTTAGACACAATTCATTGTTATGCTACTACAGAATCACCTGATCAGTCTGTTGATGAACCAACGTTGGACAAATTAGAACCCCCAATCATCATAGTTTGTACAGGGACTGATAAAGTTAAGGTAATTAACTGTGGTTGTCTAAGCATCACTAGGGATAAGAGGCCTTGATAGCTGAGTGGTTAGGCAAAAAAAAAAATTACATGTGATTCCGCTAACCATACCGACCCTAATTTTTTGTGCCTACCCTAAAGTTTTTTTGGCCATTTTTGAGCAAGCACTATTGAAGTCAGAATGTGTCCCCTGTAGAAACTAGCTAAAAGTATTTTTTTAAATAAAATATTTTTCCTATCTACCGACCCTGATATTTTAGAGCATGTTAGCGGAAACACATGTGGTTTTTTAGCTCACCTGACCCAAAGGGTCATGTGAGGTATTGCCATCACTTGGCGTCCGTCCGTTAACTTTTTCATATTTTAATCTACTCCTCTGAAACAACTGGGCCAAATGGAACCAAACTTGGCAGGAAGCATCTATGTAAGATCCTCTATAAAACTTCTTCATTTGGTTCCATTCGGCCAACAAACTGTTGCTAAAAATAGAACATATGGTAAAATTGCATGTTTTTGGTAATAACTCAAAAATCGTTAATAATATCAGAAATCTGATGGGAGAAAAAATGATCAGCATAGCAAGATCTAACTACCCTGAAATTTTGAAGAAAATCTGATTACCTATCTTGGAGTTATTGCCCTTTTTTCATCAAATTTTCAAAATTTTAATATCTTTCATTTTTTATTTCAAAAACTATAAGTTTAAACAGCAAACATGTACAGCATGTCAAGATTTACCTAGCCTGCAATTTTAAAGTAAATCTGATTACCCATCTTGAAGTTATTGCCCTTTTTTCATCAAATTTTAAAAATGTTAATACTTTTCATCCTTTATTTCAAAAACTATAAGAGATAGATGTTAAGTGTAAACTGAAAACATGTTCAGCTTGTCAAAATCTACATGCCCTGCAATTGTGAAGTAAATCTGATTACCCGTCTAGGAGTTATTGCCCTTTTTTGATCATTTTTTAGCTCACCTGGCCCAAAGTTTGGGCCATGTGAGGTATTGCCATCACTTGTCGTCCGTCTGTTAACTTTTTCATATTTTAATCTTCTCCTCTGAAACAACTTGGCCAAATGGAACCAAACTTGGCAGTAAGCATCTATGTAAGGTCCTCTATAAAGTTTCTCTATTTCGTTCCGTTCCACCAACAAATATGGCCACCAAGGGCAATTCTTGTTTCTGATTGGCTACTGTTTAAAAAAATCTTCTCCTCTGAAACTGCTTGGCAAAATGGAGCCAAACTTGACAGGAAGCATCTATGTAAGATCATCTATAAAGCTTCTTCATTTGGTTCCATTCGGCCAACAAACATGGCCGCCAAGATTAATTATTTTTTCTGATTGGCTAATGTTAAAAAAATCTTCTCCTCTGAAACAGCTTGGTCAAATGGAGCCAAACTTGGCAGGAAGCATTTATGTAAGGTCCAAACCTGGCATAGATGGTCCCTGGGTGTGTCCCTTTCAAAATTGTGTCCGACAGCCCCACCCTCCATTCAAGATGGCTGCTGTTTTTTAAGGTAATGATTATCTCCCTTTGAAATTTGCTTCAGTATCATTCTATTGTGAGGTGAGCGATACAGGCTCAGTGGGCTGAGTCTTTGGTTTCTTGGCCTTATGGTTGTTGATATATGACCACAAGTATAGCACCTGTGACATGGGTTTGTGTCTTGATACTAACCTCAAATGTCAAGTTTCCAGACAACTACCTAAGATCAGAACGTTTACTAGTCAGTTTTTATAATCTGTAGAAAAGTTAGATGATACCGAAAGGAGTAATCAAAAGCAGTAAATCAAAGGACAGACAACACAAAAGAAAAAGGACAAAAGGGCAAATAATGATCTACAAAACATTACACAGAAAACTAAAGATCTAGTAACTTGAATACAATTAAAAACTGGGGGTGAACTCACATGCTTTGGAAGGGTAAGCAGTTCCTGCTCTACATGTGGCACCTGTCATGTTAAGTCTTTTATCCCTTGATAAGTCTGGTAGTCATGATATACCTGAAAAGAGCTGAAAATGATTATCAACTCCAATAACCAAAAATAAGCAATTACAATACAATTGTTTGACAATGTCAATGTCTTTTACTAATAAAAGTTTGACAATGTCAATGTCTTTTACTAATAAAAGTTTGACAATGTCAATGTCTTTTACTAATAAAAATTTGACAATGTCAATGTCTTTAAACTAATAAAAGTTTGACAATGTCAGTGTCTTTTACTAATAAAAGTTTGACAATGTCAATGTCTTTAAACTAATAAAAGTTTGACAATGTCAATGTCTTTAAACTAATAAAAGTTTGACAATGTCAGTGTCTTTTACTAATAAAAGTTTGACAATGTCAGTGTCTTTTACTGATAAAAGTTTGACAATGTCAATGGCTATTATGGATGCAGAGGTAAGCTTCTTGAAAATTAATTTTATTTGCACATATTGGCTTCTAGATAATACATAAGTTATCTATTTCCAATATTTTTATATGCAGAGATTTATTTATATTTTTGCATATGTTTTTCTTACTTTTTAGGGGGAACTCAGTGAACAAAAATCTTCGTTTGAAAGACAACTGAATTCAATCTTAAAAAGGCAGAGTACACGTAAACATATCAGGAACATCCAATATTTATCAAACAAAGAGCCTTTAGAAAAAGATTTTTTAGAATTGAAGTCAGCTATTTTTGAAACAGCAACCGAGATGTCAAGTTGGGGTAAAGAACTGCCGTTAAGGTGGATCCATTTGGAAACTGCATTGGACAGTGAACGTGATGCTGGATCTAACATACTACCATTTCATCTTGTTGTTCAGTTAGCTAAGGATAGCTCCCTACCTACATCTGATAATGAGGAAATTATTTTATTTCTAAGATATCAGCATGAATGTGGACATGTGATATTTTTCAAAGATCTGCCTGATTATATTATACTGAATCCAAGATGGCTGATTGATGCCTTTAAATGTTTAGTGTCATCACATCAGTTTCAGAGAACTTTAATACATTTAGATGATTGGATAGAACTTGAGGAAACGGGTAGATTGACAAACAAATTAATTTCTAAACTTTTTGAAAAAGTACCAAAACTGAAATTTACGGAATATAAGGAACATCTTCTACATGTTTTAGAGAAATTTGACATTATTGTAAAACCAAATAATATTGAAAATATGACATCGTATTATATGCCTTGTATGATAAAGCCGTCATCATTTAATGTAATTTGTGATAAGTTTGGTGTACATACACCATCCTGCCATAGAACATCATGGCTGTTATTAGAATTTGAATTTCTTCCACCTGCGTTTTTCAATCACGTTTTAGTTGGTTATATTAAAAAATTTAACGTAAGCATTGAAAGTACTGAAAATGGAGCAAGACTTTCACTTTATCGTGGAATTGGCGTGTTTGATATAGATACATCAGGTTGCAGGAAATTAATTATATGTGCAGACAAAAATTTAATAGCTTTTCAGATTTGGATATACGGTAATGCGTTGCACAGTACATTCCATGATTTTCGACAGATCCTCACAAATATGGTGGATATGTTAAGTGAAAGATATCAAATTTGTTGCAAATACAAAGTCAAGGTAAAATGCAGTGAATCTGATTACCAAAAGGCAGAAGGCAGATTTGAATACAAAGATCTTCAAGATGACAAGATATATTTTTGTCCTGAACACCACAAGGAACATGAATGCTTAGATGTATATAAATACTGGTTTAGTGACAAGGTTGATGTAAGTTATACATGCAATTATTAAATTTATATCCTAAGTTAACATCTTGATATAAAAAATATTCTTATGATAACAGATGTAGATATGAAATTAATATGTAACCATCACTTTCAACAGATCCATCACTAGAAAGGAATTTTGACTTGAGTATTTCTTAGATGACCCACAACAATACATGTGATTTTTGTACTGACAGAAAAATCCAAGATGGCTGCTGCCACTGCAGGACTTAGTTTAACATAGGACCCTATGGAACATAGTTTAACTTAGGACCTTATGGAAAATAGTTTAACATAGGACCATGTGCAGCTAACATATGAATTAAAAGATATCTGATTTGATAATATTTTAGACTTGATGTGCACATGACCACAATGCTTGTACACATTGTTTGTGTTGAATTTTGTTTTTAAGAAACTTCTTTGTCAAAGGAATGCTGACTTTACTTCAAAATATCAGCGTATTTAGGTAATCTGGGATTAATTAAGATGTAAGATTTATTGTCTCCCGTGGCAACACGATGGAGGGGCATAGTAATGGTTTCTCTCCGTGACACTTTGTGAACACAACTCCTCTGAAACCATATGACAGAATGCGTTCATATTTGTTAGGATTGTTAGTAATGACATTTAGTTGAGCCAGCTCTGCCTCCATTTTGATTCTACAAAATTTGAAGAAGTTATGGGACTTGATTATTTTATACAAAGTGTATTATAGTAAGATCTTGTGATTGCAATTCCTTTGAAACTGTATAACGGAATGCATGTATATTTGGTATAATTGTTACTCATGACATGTAGTTGAGCCTGCTGTGCTGCCATTTTGATTTGACAAAATTTGTAGGAGTTATAGGACTTTGACTATTTTACACAAAGTGTAACGTAGTAAGATCTTGTGTGAACACAACTCCTCTGAAACTGTATGACAGAATGTGTTCATATTTGGTAGGATTGTTAGTCATGACATTTAATTGAGCCAGCTATGCCTCCATTTTGATTCCACAAAATTTATAGGAGTTATAGGACTTTGACTATTTTATATATTGTGTAACATAGTAAGATTTTGTGCATGCAATTACTCTGAAACTGTATGACAGAACGTGTTCATATTGGGTAGGATTGTTAGTCATGACATGTAGTTGGGAGTTTTGGTACTTTGACTATTTTAGACATAGTGTATAGATATTTCCCCATGCATGTTGACCACAACAGATTGAGAGTAAAAAATACAAAATTTCCAAAACAAGTTGAAGATTTTCGTAAGCTTCATTTTGAACAAGTGTTATTACCTATTTCTTCTGAAAATGGAGCTTTTTGTTTTATGTTGTACGTACCTATGACCAGAGCTCCAGATAAGCTGCGTATTTGCGTTTTTTACGCTATGAAAACAAGTAAAAACGCATGTATTATCAGATCAGAGTGTACATTTACGCATACATATTGCTGTGTAAGCAAACTATCCAAATTCGGAGCGTACTTGTACGCTGTTGACGATAATACATCGTGTACATAAACAATACATTTTTGACTTTGAGAAATTCCCCGTAATTACTTCTCTTTATACTTTTCGAAAGAGAAAGTGTATACATCCGAGGGGTACCGAATGTTTGCCTTTCTAAGCATCGATGTCAAAAGAGATCTGATTAGATGTTTAGGATAAATCATCCAATCGCGGTCAATATTACAAATAAATGAGGTTTAGTTAAGAACTAAAACGAAAGTGAATTTGGGAACACGTTGTTCGTTGAAAATGAGCAAGAACATGAATAAGCGCACTACGGAAAATTATATACTTTTTTAAAAGTTCCTGACAGTTTCATCTGTGTCTAGTGACAGTATAGTTAAAGGAATCATTGATGACATTATCAACACGGCTGTGAAAACTGCCGAAGTCGACGAGCAAAAAACAAAATATTTACAACATTTTATTAATAAACATGACACAATCGTGTCAAATTAAACAGAGATATACATTTCACTTGCATCCTGTGTTTATTGAATAACACTTGTGTTAAACATAATTTTAAAAGTGTACATGTAAGCAATCTTTTCTGAAGTAGAGAGTACAACAGTGCAAAGGAAATATGCAAATACGCATCATTTTCAAAAGTAGGGGGTAATTACCCTTTGGACTTGAAAATTATCTAGAGCTCTGCCTATGACCATATTCACCTTGTTCATCTGTCCAAGACTCGTGTGTAAGCACAACTCGTTATAAACCATACCATGCATTTTTAGACACTTTATTTAGACTTTTGAAAACACTGTAAAGGAAATAATTTTACTGATATAAATATATCACACGGATAACATACTCACATTACACCTCTTTCTATTGCGGCGGGGGACATTTGACTACATGCATCCTTGTTTTAATCATACCCCCGCTCCCCGAAGGAGGAGGGGGGTATACTGTTTTACCTCTGTCCGTCTGTCCGTCCTTCCATCCGTCCAAGATATTTTTCGTCGCATTTTTTTCAGTAACTGTTGATGGCAGAAATTTGATATTTGGTCACAAGAGTCATATAGGTATACCATATTGTGGGTAGCATTTTGGACCCGTCAGATTCCTACTTCCTGTTTGCCGACTTAGTTGGTTTTTATACACATTGAACATATATGTACATTTTTCGTCACATTTTTCTCAGCAACTATTGATGGCAGAAATCTGATATTTCGTCGCAAGCTTCATATAGGTACCCCATATCGTGGGAAGCGTTTTTGGACTCATCAGATTCCTACTTCCTGTTTGCCGATTTTGTTGATTTTTATACACATTTAACATACATTTGTATACCATATGCACATTTTTCGTCGCATTTTTCTAAGCAACTATTGATGACAGGAATCTGATATTTGGTCACAAGCTTCATATAGGTATGCCATATTGTGGGAAGCGTTTTTTGATCCGTCAGATTCTTACTTCCTGCTTGCCGAAGAGCGGGGGTATCATAAGTGAGCATTAGCTCACAGTTCATCTTGTTTTATCCTAATTTATTCAAGCTGTAAGATACTATGAATGGACTAGATTTTTACCTGGAGCTACACATATCTAAGGAAACAATTTAACATGAGGAAGTTTGACTGTATATATAGTTAAGGATTATTGATGTCAAATTAATTTTTCATGAGAAGGAGTTATGGAACTAGATATTATAGCTCATAGCATATTAAACAAATGCATAATTCATCAGATTTACATTTAATGCATGGTATTGTAGGAAGGCACAGAGATACCTGTATCTGAAAGGGAAGAGTCTGTCATTGTTAGTAATGAAGATACACCTGAAGACACAGAGATACCTGTATCTGAAAGGGAAGAGTCTGTCATTGTTAGTAATGAAGATACACCTGAAGACACAGAGATACCTGTAGTTGAAAGGGAAGATACTGTCATTGTTAGTAATGATGATACACCTGAAGACACAGAGATACCTGTAGTTGAAAGGGAAGATACTGTCATTGTTAGTAATGAAGATACACCTGAAGACACAGAGATACCTGTATCTGAAAGGGAAGATACTGTCATTGTTAGTAATGATGATACACCTGAAGACACAGAGATACCTGTATCTGAAAGGGAAGATACTGTCATTGTTAGTAATGATGATACACCTGAAGACACAGAGATACCTGTAGTTGAAAGGGAAGATACTGTCATTGTTAGTAATGATGATACACCTGAAGACACAGAGATACCTGTAGTTGAAAGGGAAGATACTGTCATTGTTAGTAATGATGATACACCTGAAGACACAGAGATACCTGTATCTGAAAGGGAAGATACTGTCATTGTTAGTAATGATGATACACCTGAAGACACAGAGATACCTGTATCTGAAAGGGAAGATACTGTCATTGTTAGTGATGAAGACACAGATATGCCTGTAGTTGAAGCAGAACATGCTGTCAATGTAAACGATGAAGATACATCTGATATAGGGTCCAACGTAACAGGTAATATTTAACAAGCTACCTTACCTTACCTCTGTATCTTCAACCCCCTTTCAAGGAGAACCATACTGTGTATGTAGAACAGTGCCTCTATTTACAGTACTGTGCACTCCCTCCACCATTATCTATTACCACGAATTATAAAATCCTTTGTACACTAATATTATAAACACTGGATTTATGTACATAACTAAAGTCTAAAATGTCTCTTCAGTTGGCCCTTATGTTTTAAAATATTCACTGATAAAAGATAAAAGTCTCTTCAATTGATTTTCCTGCTTGACGGGTAAAATATAAAGATTATTTAAAATGTCATAGTCACTTCACTTAAAATATCCTGTTCAATGTTTTAAAATAAACAGTGTTTATAATATTAGTGTACAAAGGATTTTATAGGCCATGTGAGCTTTTGTCATGGCTAGGCGTCCGTCCGTTAGCTTTTCACATTTAAATCTTCTTCTCTGAAACCACTGAACAGATTTGAACCAAACTTGCCAGAAATGTTCATTGGATGGTCCTTTACCAGATTTGTGTTTTTGGTGCTGATTTGAAATTCAACATGGCTGCCAGGGTCCATAATGTGTTCTCATTGGCTGAAATTTAACCAAAAACTAGAAAATTGGTATTTGTTGTTTCTCTGGTAAGCACGCAGCATTCAGGAGAAAGAGCTCAGAATCAGGATGTGTCTGAGTGTGGCGACATGTCTATCCGCGGACTGTTGTTTCAGTGAGCTATCACTATAAAAATCCAACTCAGCATGTTGGTCTAGTACAAAGCAGACCTCATCATCATCTCATTTAAAATTAACTTGTTCTTGTCATGATATACAAAATGTAGCTGAAAAATTGCTGAGTTGGCATTAAACAACAATCAGTCACTCACTCACAGAATGAAAAAATATCAGATACCAGTAACAATTGTAATTTATTGTCACTTAATCATGTTAAATTTAACTTGAGCTTTAAGATACAGATGAATTTCATGATTAATGGCCATGGGCAGTAATAAAAACCACAAAATTAAATGTACTATTGAATAGATATGATGTGATTTTCAGTACCCTATTGTTAGAGATGCCAGGACAATTTTCATCAATGTTAAAACTTATATATTTCTTGTTTATCAATTAGAACTCACAAAGACAGACATTTTAAGCCCTCATTTGTAAAAATCGGACCAGTAGTTGCAAAGTTATGGCTGTTTCAAATTCCAGACTTCCCCCCTTTTTTATTCCAAGATGGCCGCCAGAGAAAACACCCTTTTCAACACTTTTCCATGGCTAATATATCAATGATTGTATTCTTTAGTTGCATAATCTTCTGTTTTCTGGGAGAACAAACATATGTATACAAGAAAAACTACAGGACTTTTTGAAATTAGACAACATTTCAAATTTTGAGACCTGTAAAAATCCTCGAAAATAGCTTTTCGGTTTGTCGAAATGACCACAAAGGGCATGTTCACGTCATTTTTCCATATAACTCCAACATAAATTTGCTTAGATAAATAATTGAGGTTGTTAAACCATTTATTCTGAATAGGATTATCAACTATAACCATTTTCAGTCTTGGAAATATAGTTTTATTCAGATTTGAAAATGGGTGTTGAGGCAGTTTGGTGATTGTTGTCTTGATGGCACCATCAAAAATATTGAAATCTTGTAAATAGAATGTAGTTATACATGTATATAACTGGTTAGATCTCAAAAAGTATACAAGATAATTACATGAAACTTGAAATGTAGATAGATGATATCTTCTTGTTTTATTATATTGTTTTGTGGACACTAATTAACTTAAAATGGCGGCCATTTTGAAACATGGCCGCCAAATGCGCACAATTTTTTGCGGAAAAAATGATATTTTTTGTTATTTCTCTGGTGTTCTTTGTCCGATTTAGACCATCTAGGTATCAGAATGATCAACTGAAAGCCCTCTATCAATCTCTTGTAAAGATAAATAAACTGAATATATAAAAAGAGATACCACAATAAAAACACATGGCT
The DNA here is from genome assembly GCA_963680875.1 of Bathymodiolus brooksi. Lineage (NCBI taxonomy): Eukaryota > Metazoa > Mollusca > Bivalvia > Mytilida > Modiolidae > Bathymodiolus > Bathymodiolus brooksi. The sequence goes on from OY804579.1 coordinate 16,555,217, forward strand.
AGCAGTCCATCTATACTGTAATTTCTACCAGCATACATGACATCGAGGGTGTAACAGTTAACATGCATTCTTTGAGTGTGGTCAAAACAACAAATAGTGACATTTGTAAATAAAAACACCAACACCAGGAACCTTTCCAAAATTATATGTTCTGTAATTTTACATTATTAGGATTTCTCTCCCGTCTCTTGTCCAAATTTGATCATCAAGACTAATTGTCATTTTGAAATCTATATCCTCAAATAAGTAACTAAAAGTCAAAACAAAACAGTTTTTCATGCCATATACATGATATATACCACTTAATGTAGGTTAGCCACCTTAAATATTAACATTTCCCTGCATCCTAAACATGACTAAAGGGTTTTCATCTGTCAGCTGGATAAATAGGTTTTCCCTCTTTATACCTCAATATCGGCAGTAATAATATACATGTAGCTAAAAAATTGCTGAAACTTGACGATCAACTTAAACAAATATATACATGTACCACAAAACTGAGCAAGTCAAATTGTTTCACTCTCTGCCATTATATGATAAAGTTTGTCAGTGACTTGCAGCAGGTCAGTGTTTTACTCTGGGTATTCCGGTTACCTTCACCAATGACAGACCACCACAATATAACTGAAATATTTTTGAAAGTGGCATTACACTAACCCTTTAACTTCTTCATGAAATAGGTCAGAATATTTATAAAATATACCATGTTTATACTAAAATTGGACAAAAATGATCCATGCCAGGTAAAAATAGTAAAATTTATAATTTATTCATAATATAGTGAACAATTTCTTCATATTTGTCCTCAATTTGGAAATGAGCTGAATGTTCCATGTTCTTCTCATTCAATCTCGGGGATTTATTAAACTTCAACTGCCAATCCAGACCAGCTGTAGTAGTGAAGTTCAATTACCATAATCTGACTAAAGAAAAAAAATCACAAAGCATTGAGAACTTTAATAATGTACAAATGTAGTTCATATCTAAAAATTGAAAAAATTTCTAAATGCTATTTTTAATTCTTCATACCACAATATTAATATAGTTATCAAGATTAAAAACAGCAATATTGTGAAATATAAATGTAGATTTTTTTTTATGCATATCTTTCATGATTTATTTTCATTCACTTACTCATAAAAATCATATAAAAGAGTAAGAAAATATTAAATAATACATTAAATTGATCTGTGTACATAAAAAAATGTCCTCTTTCTGTTTGTGATTTGACTTTAAATACATGTGTAGTTTTATGACATCTCTGTAAACTTCAGGGTTTTCTTTATTCAGCATTTAGAAGTTGTTATAGCAACATAACATTACTAAAATCTAACAATTGGCGGTATGTCACAAGAATTAAAAAAATTATATAAAACCATGTTTTTTTTTACTATGCAAATAAGGTATCAAAGTAGTGTAACATAATTTTCTGGTCCAGTAAAATGTACGTAATACAAGTGCAAATAATTCACATCCTCAAAAATACAACAGAGACAAGCAGATTTGAGATGAATAATTCATGACTACGAGGATTTTCTATCAGTTGACCCACATGTGATGAGTGACGAGTATATCATAGCCGTGGGCTATCGACGATGATCAACAACATAAGAGACCAAAACTCTTAGTGCAGTTTTTACACATTTCCATTTATTAAATTGTTGCTGTTTTAGTTTCATATTTTGTCAACGCGACATTGACTACCAGTATGTTACAATACGAAAGTAAAATAAAATGATACAGTATCCACCCTTTGAACAATAAGTAAACCATGACATAAAATGGCAAGGATAATAAGCAAAGAAGGAAGCATCCACTCTCCACCCAATTCTTTGTCCCTGCCCTGGCTTACACCAGTTAAATCATTTCAGACACAAATGGAACATGGTGAATAAACTACTGAAAATAGCTACTTCCCTAATAATGTATTGTTGTGTCAGGACCAGGGTAGACCCTCCCCCTTTTCATTTCTTATTATTATTATTATTATTATTATTATTCTTCTTCTTTCTTTCTTCCACCAAAAGTTTATCCGACACATTTCTCGATGACTACTGAACGGAAATCAATGAAACTTCACAGGAATGTTAAGCACTATGAGTAGATGTGCAGACTACTTTCGGAATTTTCATAATGGCCGCAGTTGCCATGGAAACAGCCAAAATGCTAAAAAATTGAAAAACACAAAAATGATCATAGCGGGTTACTCGCCCAACAGAAATTGATGAAACTTGATAGGAACAACATCCACATCTAGTGGAAGGAGATAAGCCCAAAAAATCGGAATCGGTTGGACAAACTTTGCCGCAGTTGCCATGGAAACAAAAAATGGGGGATTTAAATGGTAACCAAGGTACAAAATGTCCGCCAAATACAAAAATCCTACGATTTGGGCGAAATTTGGTTTCCAAGTAGATGATGATGTTGCGAATTGATATTCATCATTGGTTTGCTATTGTGGCCATTTTGAATCCAAAATAGCCACCAAAATACAAAAATCCTCCAATTTGGGCGAAATTTGGTTTCCAAGTAGATTTTGATGTTGGGAATTGATATCCATGGTTTGGGAGCCATATTATGATCCACTTTGTAGGAATATCCACCATAGTATGTGGCAGCTCTGGGGAGGGTTGAAAAAATTCAAAATGGTGGCCGTTGTCATGGTAACCAAGGTACAAAATGGCCGGCAAATACAAAAATCCTCCGATTTGGGCGAAATTTGGTTTCCAAGTAGATTATGATGTTGCGAATTGATATTCATCGTTGGTTTGCTATGGTGCTCGGAATTATATGAAACTTTCCAGAAATTTTGTCTGACATGTGTACACATAATTTTGAGGCTTAGAAATTTCAGAATAGCCGTCGTTGCCACAAAAAACGTGAAAAATTTAAAGTGCTCGGAATTGGATGAAACTTAATAGAAATGTTGTGTGGCATGTGTATAAATGGTTTTGAGGCTTGGAAATTTCAAAATGCCTGCCGTTGCCATGGAAACTGCAAACACACTCAATTTAACACAAAGGTGAATAACAACCATATCTTTTCAGACTTAGTATGCAAATAGCTATCTAATATTTGATTATTAATATAATGGTGTATGACAAACATCTTTTGCATTTGATTTCATACTAATAATATAGTCTTCTAACATCTCCATTACTGGTGTTGTAGATGATGGCAGACAATTGAAGCCATTTTTTTCTTGCTTTGCTTACTAGTTTATTGTAGCACATTGTAGGGTAACATAACAAAGAAGCCCTACTATAGACATGATAGAGTCAAAAACTGGGCTCTAATTATTTCTTGCTATGTTCTCACACTATTCTTCATTCATACCACTAGTACTTGTATTGTTCGTTTGGGGGACACTTGTAACTGTCAAATCCCCAATTGATGCAGGCAACTCTTGAAATACAATATTGTTATTTATTTTCTAATGCAAGACAAAAATATTTCTAATTGGATTTAAGAAATGGTCTAAAAATTACAAAAATAAAAATGCCATGAAATATTGTCAATAACTTTGGCACATATACATCATAGAAATTTGTGGCGTCATATGAAACTTTTCAGCATAGAACAGAAACATGTACTGGACACAATTTTTTTTTCGCAATCCGTACGCTTCTATTTTGAATGAAATCTAACATGAAATTATTTTATGGGTAGTGGATGTCTTTATTGTTTATCAAATTGTATTAATTGACATAATGGATTTCAAGAATTCGATATGGCAGCTCATTTGCATTAAATCCCATAGTTAAGACAAGTTAATGGTGGATTTGACGGCAAACATTAGCCAATGAAAAAATGTGTTAATAATTGTATTAGAATATAAATCAAATATTTATCTGTAAAAACAATAAGATACAGTCACTGTGATAATAAATCTTGTATCCTATGTAAACAGGTTCTTTTGAATTTCCATGAAGCCACTATGCAATACATGTATATATTTCACTAATAATTCTATATTTGATTTTAACTATTCATTGTATTTCAGCAGTAGATATATACTACTTATGATAAATGAAAAAAAGACAAAGCAAAAAGCATACAATGCAAGCATATTTTTTTTTTATAAATATCCTTTTATGTGAAATGAAACGGTAAATTATTTAAAGGGAACAATTTCCGAAATTTCAATCAAATTCAATATCGAATACACAATGTAACGTTTTGTGTCGGCAAACTTTAAAAGATCTGTTTGATTTGCTTACTACCTGTAACAGAATCCATTGGCTAGATTTGTGTAGCAGCAATTTGGTTGGTTAGTTGGTTGATTTTATTCTGTTTAATGCCACTTTCAACACAATTTCAGTTATATCATGGCAGTCAGTTTTATTGGTGGAGGAAACCGGAGACCTGGAGAAAACCACCGACCAGCTGCAAGTCACTGACAAACTTTATCACATAATGTTGTACACCTCGCCATGAATGGAAGTCAGACCCACAACATCATGGCCACGGCGGTTCCTCTATTTTAGTTGGTTAATCTAAAGTTCACTCAATGGATTCAGTCAAATATTTTATATAAAGGATCCAGCTGACTATTAATATCAGTCAATCAACAAATGATGAAGGCTAAGATTTTCTCTAAAAGCTGTTTAAGTACATTATATGTTTTTTTTTTTTTTTTTTTTTTTTTTTTTTTTTTTTTGAATCAAAATTTAATTGTCAATACCATCTTTACATAATAGTGAAAAAATAGTAAGCTTTGAACCAAATACAAATTGTCAATACCATCTTTACATAATAGTGAAACAATAGTAAGCTTTGAACCAAATACAAATTGTCAATACCATCTTTCGTCATCTGTACGCAAATGTAAAGAAATGGGAAAAGGAAGCTGTTTCTGTTGTTTCCTTTATTTCAAAGACTTGTTTTTGTATAAACTCAACCTCATCGGAGTTTATACGAACATCGACATGCCGATAATTTGTTGAAAAATGTGCCCTCCGAACTCGACAAATATGTTATAGTTGAAAGAAGAATGAAAACCACCATTTTTAAATATTCCTCAACATTAAAGTCCTGCAATGCCTTTTTGTAATTGAAATTGTATTAGTGTAATTGCATGATATTATTGGCACAGTTTGATTTTGAAAATACTCAGGAACATGGGAAGTCACTACTTTAGGATTAAAAATGTTGCTAAGATTGACTGCATCAATTCCTTTATTGAAAAAATTAAGATGAATGAACCGTTTTCAGAATTGGTTTCAAGAGTCGAAATTTAGCCACATCACAAATAATACAAATCCACTGATATTTCTAATGACATGCATCCAAGAATAGACAATGATTTATATCTACAATACAATATATATATTTAATAATTTTTTTAAAAGATTTTAGTAGTATATATAAGTTATATTCTAATATGACGTCCTTCAGTGGCTATATGTAATCAATTACGTGATAAAAACTCGATATACCTTAATTTGCACATGCTTGACAAATTAAGAACATCATTCCTATGTGATTCATACAGTACAAGACTGCTGTGTTTACAAACATTATATTGTTCAGTTTGTTTCTTTACATGCCGGTGTTCTAGAGCCAACATCACCCCTAATATAAGATGATAATAATAATAATAATAACTAGATGACATGGAGATGGAAACTATCTCTAAGGACCCCGCCGTTGCAAAATAAAGTCAATATCTAAAGAATCTGTTGGGGTACCAAAATTATCATCCCATGAAAAACCCTAAGTTTGAGACCTTGACCTTTGAAGGACAAAAATGAATTAAGTAAAACCATCTCGCAGTGGTTAACAATCATGCAAAATATATCCCTCTACAATAATTGGAGCGGACACGATTTTCTGTAGTTCACAATATAGGGGTCCCATGAAAAGTTTGAGACCTTGACCTTTGGAGGACAAACAAGAATATGGTATGAGACACACCTTCTAATAGTAGTTAACAATCATGCAAAGTTTCATCCCTCTACTATAGAAAAGAGAAATGACTGGTTATAAAATTATGAAGTGGACACGAATGTGTTTCGGACGGACGGACAGAGCGATCACTATAGGGCATTCGCCACTATGTGGCGGGGCCCTGATAATCTGTTACATGTTTTTTTAACATTAATGTACCCGTTGGAAGTGATTACTTCGTTTTGATATTTAAGGGAAACCACGGTTAGAGAGATATTCAAGACTCAAAAGTCAAGGGACAAACTAGAGGCCAAGAAACGGAAACAAAAACAACAAAGAACAAATAAAAATCGAAAGAAAACGCACAGAAAACTTAAAGTGAATGAGCAACCCGGACTCCACCACAAAATGGGAGGATGGACCAGGTGCACTGGTAGAGCTCTAGCGTCCTCAGGTGGAAGGACACAACACATAAGTCGACAAGTTCATGATAGTGATCGTAGAACTTTTGAAGTAATGACTTTAATCTTAAATCTACATAGACCTGTTCTAAAAGCTTATCAATGCGCTTACAAGAAACCACTTAGAAATATTGCGTCACTACAACAGATCTCATTTAGATTTGTTTGATGTATGATATTTATTTGTGTTGTTTTTTCATAAAGCCTAAAAGAAACATACGCATGTGGTCGGTATACACGGATGGTATAGTTCACAGAGGACTATATGTGTATACTCACGGACCATATGAGTTTATGAAAAGAATATGGTCAGGACCGTACGCTAATAACCTACTAAAATGGTTTCAGGTTGGATTTTTCAGTGTGAATTCGTGTTCTTAAATATATCCTTTATCTTAGTTCGATAAAATATATTGATAAAAAATGTCGACAAATCGCCAGTCGATGCTTACCATCATCATTGTTATTATTTGACACAGTCCCCGTTTCTATTCTCTATACTATATAAATAATTATTTTCTTTTCATTTTTAGTTCACCACTATTGCCATCACTTGGCGTCCGTCGTCCGTCGTCTGTTGTCTGTCGTCTGTAAACTTTTCACATTTCAAGCTTCTTCTCCGAAACCACTTGGCCGATTGGAACCAAACTTAGCAGGAATGTTCCTTGGATGGTCCTCTATCAAGTTACTGTTTTTCGTTCCAGTCGAATATTCAATATGGCTGTTAGGGCCAATAATATGCTCTGATTGGCTGAAATTTCAAAGATCTTCTACTCTGAAACTAATGAACTGACTGAACCCAAACTGTAAATGAATGATCATTGGAATGTCCTTTACCAAGTTTCTGTTTTTTATGCCGATCGGAAATCCAAGATGGCCGCCATCGCAGGACATAGATTAACATTGGACCCTATGGGAAAATGTTCAAATGCCTTCTTTTCAGAAACTACAAATATGATTAAAGCCAAACTGTACATGAATGTTCATTGGACGGTCTTCTACAATCTCAAGGTTTTTTGTTCCGATATGAAATTCAAAATGGCGGCTACGGCAGGACTTAGTTTAACATTGGACCCTATGGGAAAAATGTTTCAAAACGCTTCTTCTCTGAAACCACTTGGACAATTGAAACCAAACTGCCCAGGAATGATCATTGGAAGGTCCTCTACAAAATATGTTTTTTATGTCGATCGGAAATCCAAGATGGCCACCACCGCAATACATAGATTAACATTGGACCCTATGGGAAAATGTTCAAATGCCTTCTTCTCAGAAACTACAAATATTATTAAAGCCAAACTGTACATGAATGTTCATTGGATGGTCCTCTACAAACTTTACGTTTTTTGTTCCGATATGAAATTCAAAATGGCGGCTACGGCAGGACTTGGTTTAACATTGGACCCTATGGGAAAAATGTTTCAAAACGCTTCTTCTCTGAAACCACTTGGACAATTGAAACCAAACTGCCCAGGAATAGTCATTGGAAGGTCCTCTACAAATTTTATGTTTTTTTTATGCCGATCGAAAATTCAAGATGGCCACCACCGCAGGACATAGATTAACATTGGACCCTATGGGAAAATGTTCAAATGCCTTCTTCTCAGAAACTACAAATATGATTAAAGCCAAACTGTACATGAATGTTCATTGGATGGTCCTCTACAAACTTTACGTTTTTTGTTCTGATATGAAATTCAAAATGGCGGCTACGGCAGGACTTGTTTAACATTGGACCCTATGGGAAAATGTTCAAATGCCTTCTTCTCAGAAACTACAAATATTATTAAAGCCAAACTGTACATGAATGTTCATTGGATGGTCCTCTACAAACTTTACGTTTTTTGTTCCGATATGAAATTCAAAATGGCGGCTACGGCAGGACTTAGTTTAACATTGGACCCTATGGGAAAATGTTTCAAAACGCTTCTTCTCTGAAACCACTAGGACAATTGAAACCAAACTGCCCAGGAATGATCATTGGAAGGTCCTCTACAAACTTTATGTTTTTTATGTCAATCAGAAATCCAAGATGGCCACCACCGCAATACATAGATTAACATTGGACCCTATGGGAAAATGTTCAAATGCCTTCTTCTCAGAAACTACAAATATTATTAAAGCCAAACTGTACATGAATGTTCATTGGATGGTCCTCTACAAACTTTACGTTTTTTGTTCCGATATGAAATTCAAAATGGCGGCTACGGCAGGACTTAGTTTAACATTGGACCCTATGGGGAAAATGTTTCAAAACGCTTCTTCTCTGAAACCACTTGGACAATTGAAACCAAACTGCCCAGGAATGATCATTGGAAGGTCCTCTACAAGGTGTGTGTTTTTTATGCCGATCGGATATCCAAGATGGCCACCACCGCAGGACATAGATTAGCATTGGACCCTATGGGAAAATGTTCAAATGCCTTCTTCTCAGAAACTACAAATATTATTAAAGCCAAACTGTACATGAATGTTCATTGGATGGTCCTCTACAAACTTTACGTTTTTTGTTCTGATATGAAATTCAAAATGGCGGCTACGGCAGGACTTGTTTAACATTGGACCCTATGGGAAAAATGTTTCAAAACGCTTCTTCTCTGAAACCAAACTGCCCAGGAATGATCATTGGAAGGTCCTCTGTTTTTTATGCCGATCGGAAATCCAAGATGGCTGCCACCACAGGTCATAGTATTAACACAGGACCATATCGGGAAAATACAGAAATATCTTCTTCTCTGAAGCTATTGCACTGATTGAACCTAAACTATGCATCAATCATTGGAAGGTCCTTTACAAACTTTGTGTTTTTTATGTTGATCGTAATTCCAAGATGACTACCACTGCAGGACATAGTTTTTACATAGGACCAATTGGTTTTTTTTATAACCAGGTGAACGATACAGGCTCTTGAGAGCCTCTGGTTTTCAAATAAAATGTTTATTTATTTTTTTTTTTTTTTTTTTTTCTTCAATAGTCAGGAATTTACATTCATATAAAGCCCATACATTACCACCTGACATGGATGTACAAGGATTTACAACATAATTATTATGTGACTATTGCATTTTTTTAAAGTTAATTAATAAGCAAAATATGACATGAATAAATAAATCAATTGAGACACATTCATTCTTTCACATTCTCTCTCTCCCTTTCATAAACAAAACACCCATTCCTTTACAATATCTGTCTTCTATTATTTTGTGACTTTAGTAACTTACTCCTAATTGATACAAATAAATACATAAACATAAATAACGTAGTGTACCCAGGTACCTATCCATAGTTAAAAATCTGGAAAAACATGTTTCAATGGGGTCCAGTATTTTTCAAAACCTTTTAAGTTGTTGTTCTTTATGGCTATGTATTGTTCAAGTGAATAGTAATTTTTAATTCGATACTTCAATTCTATGATATTTGGAATTTTTTCTTTTAGTTTACATTTATATATATAATTTTTAGCTATAAGGATCAGCAAGTTAAGAGTTAAACTTTCTTCTTTAAATCCAAGCAAAAATTGTTCTTTGTGAAATTCAATATTGTGAAAATAGCGTTTAAGACAATCATAGAAAGCTCTCAGGAAAGGAAATATCAAAGGACAATTAAAAAATAATAGTACATTATATGTAGGTTCACCAAGGAAAATTAGATTCTTACCATTTTTGCAACAATTTACAAAAATGATGTGTCGTTATTGAATTATTCAGATGTATATGTTGGAGTTTTGCAATAAGAAAATATTTGTATTTCAGAAACAGACACAGTTCCTTTCACACCAACACACAGAGACTTTCCAGGTAATATTATGTTGGTTTGTCTGTTCCTTTGTCTCTTTCATCAGATAGATTGATTTATTGTTGTTTAACATCAAGTGAGCAGTATATTCAAGTATGGCACAAGGGTTTATTTCTAATACTAGGAATTATGGTATCACATGTAATTTGCTAATATGGTTAAGATTATCTTTCGGGGAAAGATGCAAAAAACGGCAAACTGGAACTGGAGGGAAATAAATGCAGGTGTACCACAAGGTTCTATACTGGATTCTCTTATGTTCATAATTTTTAGACAGTTGTTTGTTTGACTGATCTCTTCAATATTAAAAGTTTATTTGTGTTTTTGAGTGGAAGCAAATAGGGGGTTAGGGTTATGGTGTTTAATGCCACTTTCAACAATATTTCAGTTATATCGTGGTAGTCAGTTTTATTGGTGGAGGTGACTGGAGTACCCGGAGAAAACCACCGACCAGTCACAAGTCACTGACAAACATAATCAGATAATGATGTATCGAGTACACCACGCCATGAGTGGGATTCGAACTCACAATTTTAGTGGTGATAAGCACTGATTGCACAAGTAGTTGTAAATCGAGCTACCATATGATCACGACCATGATGACTCCTGGAAGCAAATATGTGCCTACTTTTTTAGCTCACCTGGCCTTTAGGCCATATGAGCTATTGCTATCACTTATCGTCCATCCGTCAACATTTCACATTTTAATCTTCTCCTCAGAAACCACTGGGCCAATTGCAACCAAACATTGGTGGAATGGTCCTTGGGTGGCCTCCTCCCAAAATTGTGTCCGGTGATCCCGACTTCCAACCAAGATGGCCGTCAAGCTAAAAATAGAAAAAAGGGGGGATGAATTTAAAGAAAAATTCTACTGAGCCAATCTCAACCAAACTTTGCTGAAATGATCCTTGGGTGGTCCCCTTCCAAAATTGTGTCTGGCATTTCAAACCTCCGACCAAGATGGCCGCCAGAGCCAAACTTAATTTAACATAGGACCCTATGGGAAATTCCCATAAAAATCTTCTTGTCTGAAACCATTTGCTCAATAAGACCTGAATTTTGATGAAATAATCATTGGATGGTTCTCTTCCAAAAATGTGTCCGGCGGTTCGGCCCTTCGACCAAGATGGCCCCCACAGCCGAACTTAGCTTAACATAGAACCCTATGGGAAATTCACAAAAAAACTTCTCCTCAGAAACCACTTGGCCAATTGCAACCAAACGTTGTTGGAATGGTCCTTGGATGGCCCCCTTCCAAAATTGTGTCCGGTGATCCCGACTTCCAACCAAGATGGCCACCAAGCAAAAAATAGAAAAAAGGGGGGATGAAATTTTTTAAAAATCTTCTCCTCTGAAACTACTGAGCCAATCTCAACCAATCTCAACCAAACTTTGCTGAAATGATCCTTGAGTGGTCCCCTTCCAAAATTGTGTCCGGCATTTCAGACCTCTGACCAAGATGGCCACCACAGCCGAACTTAATTTAACATAGGACCCTATGGGAAATTCCCATAAAAATCTCCTTGTCTGAAACCATTTGCTCAATAAGAACTAAATTTTGATGAAATAGTCATTGGATGGTTCTCTTCCAAAAATGTGTCTGGCGGTTCGGCCCTTCGACCAAGATGGCCCCCACAGCCGAACTTAGCTTAACATAGGACCCTGTGGGAAATTCACATAAAAATCTTCTCCTCAGAAACCACTGGGCCAATTGCAACCAAACTTTGGTGGAATGGTCCTTGGGTGGCCCCTTCCAAAATTGTGTCCGGTGATCCCGACTTCCAACCAAGATGGCCACCAAGCTAATAATAGAAAAAAGGGGGGATGAAATTAAAAAAAAATCATCTCCTCTGAAACTACTGAGCCAATCTCAACCAAACTTTGCTGAAATGATCCTTGAGTGGTCCCCTTCCAAAACTGTGTCCGGCATTTCAGACCTACGACCAAGATGGCCACCACAGCCTATTGCTCACCGCTGTATAGTCCTATTATTCACTTGTGAACAACCCTCCGAATGACCATGGCATAATTCTATGAAAATGTTCTCATTTAACAAACATACAACATTACGAAACCTAGAGACATGCCGATGCAATACATCCAATTACAAAATGTATATACAAAAAGCAACACTTTATGTGAAGCCAAATGCATGTAAACCTACATCTGTACAACATACTTCCTTTGTCAATGAAATCAACCTTAGTAATAAATGAACACAGCTTTTTCATATAATTTATATCAAATTGTAAATATTAAAACAAATTATAGTAGCCTTCTTCCTTTTTTTTAGCAAAGGGTGAATCCTGCAAATCACAAAACCATAATCAGATTTTTAAACAATATATTCTAAAAAAAAAATTGCTTTATTGTAAGTTGAATGGGTTCAATTCAATCAAAACAAGAGTTACTTATGTAGAGAACAATATCAAGATTGATGGGCAGCCCTTATGTCTGGATATAAACTGAAATATTTAGCTGAAGTCATTCGCCAGTCAATAAATCTTGAAATTACCATCTTAAATAAGTAACTATTATATAATTATTTCAGTTTGATGTTAAAAGATACATCTTGATTTGACTTGATTTTAATATAATCTTGATATTTATGTTTTCTTTCAATCCACAGATATTGTTGATGCAGTTGTACTTCATGCTGATGATGATAGAGATGCAGCTATAGAATTCATCACAAATATGGAAAGGGAATTTCCAGATTTATATTTAAATATTATAATATATGAAAACCTTATGCTTGAAAAATGTTTATTTGGATCAGCTGCTAATCTTTTTGATAATTGTAGATTTTTATTTGTTTTTATGACGCAGAATTTTGTCAAGGCAGATCTTCCAAGATATTTAAATAAAATTTCCCAAATTGAGACACTGACCTTCCAAGAAAAAAACAACAGACTTATACCTGTGTCAACAGACAGCAATGGTCATCTTCCTGAGTTAGCTCCCTTAATACCGTTAAATTATAGGGGATATTTACAGGCTAGATCTGAACAAAGATCTGATAGCAGCTTTCTTAAAGATTTTAGAATGCTAATAACTGATGGCAGAAAAAAATATCTGGTTAACTGATGTGTTATTAAAAAAAACATGATATATCAATGACATTACATCAGATAGTCATTAAAATAACTTGTCAGGTGTGTTGACAGTTTGGTCAACTACAGCATTCAAAATAATGAAGAGGATGAACCCTAAATTACATGCTAAACCAAAATGTACTAAAGATAAACAATTAAACTAATGTGTCCTGTGTTTAACAAAAACAATATTTAAAATGTTTTAGAATCATTATTTTGTATTGATAAAAGATCCATTTTTTTTTTTAATGAATTGTCATACAAACCAAAAATATCATTATTATTTTAATGAACCAGAATAAATATTTTTGTATTTATATTCTATAATGATGGAAATATATGATTAATGGTAAGAATGAATTTCTGATGTTATATTTCATTGTAAGATTGGACTTCTGACCTTATGTCATTATAAGATTGAACTTCTGACCTTATATTATGGAAAGATTGAACTCCTGACCTTATTTCATGGTAAGGATGAACTTCTGACCTTATATCATGGTAAGATTGAACTTCTGACCTTATATCATGGTGAGATTGAACTTCTGACCTTATATCCAGACTTTTTTAAATTCGTCGGACCGAGCAGGCAGAAAATCACAAGGAAAGGCAATACTGCCAAGTATGCCGGTCCGGGTTTCCGACAAAAATTTGTGTTTGTGTATTTTGTTTTGCACCGGAAATCGGAAATGCAACTGGTATGCCGGAACGATCACGGTCAACTCGGAATTAGATTCTGCTTCAAATGACATTTACTTCTTAAACATGCAACTGTTTCCATGGTAATTCTATTAATCATTGTATTTTTATAGTTTAAACTGGCTGTGATGCATCAACGCGACCATTTCATGTGTTTATATTTGAAAATATGGCAGGTCAGGTTTTTATTGTTCCCATCACCAATTCCGTTTAAATTTTAGAATTTTGTGAATTCCGATCCTGCACAATTTCAGCAGGTCCTGCAGAAAATTATTGGGTGCAGGACCTATGTCCTGCATATTGGTTTTTTTTTTTCTCAAAAAGTCTGTATATCATGGTAAAATTGAACTTATGACCTTATATCTTGGTATGATTGGACTTATGACCTTATTTCATGGTATGATTGAACTTCTGACCTTATATCATGGTGTGCAAATAAGTTGAAAACAGTGAACTATTAATTATTGTAAACACACCAGGAGTAATATTTTTACATAGTTACATTAACAAAAGTATGCTTTACGAAACATATGTAAAATATGTTTCCCAGCGTACATATTATATAATCCTATAAGTTGAATTGCTTACGGTATAAAGAATTATTATGTATGTTGACGTTGCTACTTTTGCTGTGTAATATTGAAAAAGTACTGGCTATACTTACTGCTGTAAACATTTGATGAAGTCATTATCACATTAAAGTAATAGACTCAAGGCTTTAATGACAATAACTGCATTCTCACATCTTGTTTGTATGTCCATTTTTTAATATTGTAAATTTTAACAGGACAGTGGTCAGGTGGTTGTTCATAGTTTATCTATAATCACATTGTAATCAGATTTTTATATTCAACTTCATTATCATTTATTATGCATTAAAGTTTAATAGGCAGCGTGGCCGTCATGGTCGTATGATAGTTGGATTTACAACTACCTATACGCAACAATGAAGTTGTGAGTTAGAATCCCGCTCATGGCGAAGTGTGCTCGATGCAACATTATGTGATACAGTTTGTCGGTGACTTGTGGCAGGTCGGTGGTTTTCACTGTGTACTCCGGTTTCCTCCAAAAATAGAACTGACTGCCACAATATAACTGAAATATTGTTGAAAATAGCATTAAACCTCATAACCTTAACTCTTAATAGGCAGCTGTCATTGAAATAATGAATTAATATTGTCAATAGTATTTCCATACAAATAGATAATGGACCATTACTGTTTTATTTTACGTTGAATAGAAATTAAATTTAAACTGCAGCTGCATGACAATGAGTAGTTCAACATTTCTTCCTTAATTTTCTGTTAAATTTTTCTTTCAGCTAATTTATACGTACTTAGCATAGATTGATAAAAAAAAACTGACATTGGTTCACTTTCAAAATTATGTGCCACACCACCAGCTCCATCAAAGATGACTGCCATTACTTAAATCAGAAATTTCATTTAATGGTAGATTAAAAGAATCAGTTGAAATTTGAAGTTTAACATATGTTCCAACTTTTTCTATAAACTTTAGAAGTCAAATGGAAAACCAGATGAGTGAATACAGGCTCCTAGGAGCCCCTAGTTTAAATTTTGTAGTTGTGAATATGAATTTTATTTATCTACCGCTAATTAAATATGTGATACATTATGTTGTAGTTTATTTTATAAAATCCAGTAATTATCCTGAACATGAGCACATCTACATTTGTACTTATCCTCCTCATTGGGGGGGTAATCCCCTCTTTTATGATATCATATACAATTTACCATTTCACCATATTAGATCTAATTACTAGTAACACATACCAAAAACTATATGCCAATAGGGGGTTTTTGTCATTTGTCATTATGATCGTATGGTAGTTGGATTTACAACTACCTGTGCAATTAGTGCAACCACTAACAGGAGTTTGAATCCCACTTATGGCAAGGTGTACTCGATACAACATTATGTGATAAAGTTTGTCAGTGACTTACGACAGGTCAGTGGTTTTCTCCAGGTACTCCGGTTTCCTCCACCAATAAAACTGACAGCCTCAATATAAATGAAATATTGCTGAAATTGGCATTAAACACCATAATCCTAACCCTGAAAGTACATTTCCTAAAGAATTTTTTGTTTGACAAGCATGCGGTTCATTACAGACTCAGATTAGACATGTTTCACTGTCATTTCAACTGTGTTTTATATTAGCCAATGCAATTATCTTGTGTTTTATTTACGCTGCATGGTTTTAACCTCCTTTTTAGCTCACCTTGGCAAAGGCAATGTGAGCTTTTGCCATCACTTGGCGTCCATCATCTGTCGTCCGTTAACTTTTCACATTTTAATCTTCTCCTCTGAAACCGCAAAGCCAATTGACCTGAAATGTGGTAGGAAGCATCTATGGAAGGTCCTCTATAAAGATTGCTCATTTCGTCCCGATCCAGTAACAAACTTGGTCGCCACAGGCAACTCTTGTTTCTGATTGGCCGATGTTTTTAAATCTTCTCCTCTGAAACTGCTTGGCCAAATGAATCGAAACTTAGTAGGAAACAGCTATGGAAGGTCCTCTATAAAGGTTGCTCATTTCGTCCCAATCCATTAACAAACATGGCCACTACAGGCAATTCTTGTTTCTGATTGGTTGATTTCTAAAAAATCTTCTCCTCTGTTAAAAGAAAGATAACTCTTGCCAAAACTGTTAAAAGAAAGATAACTCTTGATATTATCTCCCTTAGAAATTAACTAATGCTGATATAGTGTAACATGTTTATTCTATACATTACAAGCAGGTATTTACATTTTAATATTCTTTTTAGCAAACCTTACCAAAGGCAGTATGCATAAGCTTTTGCCATCACTTGGTGTCCATCGTCTGTCATCCGTTTACTCTTCACATTTTAATCTTTTCCACTGCAAACCCTTAGCCAAATGAATTGAAACTTGGTAGGAAGCATCTATGGAAGGTTCTCTAAAAAATACACATTTTGTTATGATCCATTACCAAACATGGCTGCCACAGGCAATTCTTGTTTCTGATTGGCCAATTTTAAAAAACTTCTCCTCTGAAACCGCTTGGCCAAATGAACCGAAACTTGGTATGAAGCATTTATGGAATGTCCTCTATATGCTCATTTCGTCCCAATCGGTTAGCAAACATGGCTACCACCGAAACTTGGTAGGAAGCATCTATGAAATGTTCTCTATGAAGATTGCTCATTTCGTCCCGATCGGTTAGCAAACATGACCACCACATGCAATTCTTATTTCTGATTGGTCGATTTCTAAAAAAATCTTCTCCTTTGAAACTGCTTAGCCATATGAACCGAAACTTGGTAGGAAGCATCTACATGTATGGATGGTTCTGTATTAAGTTTCCTCAAAGCAGAATGAAAGGTGAGCGACACAGGCTCAGCCCACTGAGCCTCTAGTTTTCCAGATGTGAAGAAAACTAAAGAGCTGGAAGATGAAATGGCAAGATTGGAAGAAGATAATTTATAAGACATCTGTTATATACTAGATAAGATGAATATGTTTGATCAGTCACTTAAAGAACATGATGTTAAAGGTATTATTAAATACAGGGGTGTTTAATTATCACTTTCAGAAATTAACCTCATCTGTGGTGTAGTGGTCATTGTACACACCTCGAGTGCAGTAGATCATGGGTTCGAGCCACAATGAAGTCCACCCAACAACTATCAGGGTCGTAATTTTATATTTCACTGGTGTTGTTGTGTCTATCAAAGTTGTAATTGTATATTTCACTAGTGTTGTTTTGTCTATCAAAGTTATAATTGTATATTTCACTAGTGTTTTGTCTATCAAAGTTGTAATTTTATATTTCACAGGTGTTGTTTTGTCTATCAAGGTTGTAATTGTATATTTCACTGGTGTCGTTTTGTGTATCAGGATTGTAATTTTATATTTCACAGGTGTTGTTTTGTCAATCAAGGTTGTAATTTTATATTTCACTAGTGTTGTTTTGTCTCAAAGTTGTAATTTTATATTTCACAGGTGTTGTTTTGTCTATCAAGGTTGCAATTGTATATTTCACTGGTGTTGTTTTGTGTATCAGGATTGGAATTTTATATTTCACTGGTGTTGTTTTGTCTATCAAGGAAGTTATTTTATATTTCACTGGTGTTGTTTTGTCTATCAAGGTTGTAATTTTATATTTCACTGGTGTTGTTTTGTCTCAATGTTGTAATTTTATATTGCACTGGTGTTGTCTATCAAGGTTGTAATTTTATATTTCACTGGTGTTGTTTTGTCTATCAAGGTTGTAATTTTATATTTCACTGGTGTTGTTTTGTCTATCAAGGTTGTAATTGTATATTTCACTGGTGTTGTGTTGTCTATCAAGGTTGTAATTTTATATTTCACTGGTGTTGTTTTATCTATCAAGGTTGTAATTTTATATTTCACTGGTGTTGTTTTGTCTATCAAGGTTGTAATTTTATTTTCCACTGGTGTTGTGTTGTTAGCTCACCTGACCCTTTGTCACCACTGAGCGTCCTTCCGTTAACTTTTCATATTTTAATCAACTCCTCTGAAGCCACTGGGCCAATTTGAACCAAACTTTGGTGGAATGGTCTTTGGATGGCCCCCTTCGAAAATTGTGTCCGTTGATCACGACTTCCAACCAAGATGGCCGCCGAGCTAAAAATAGAAAAAAGGGGGAATGAAATATTAATTGTCCATTGCTGCTTTAGTTAAGTCAAAATGAGCTCAAATTTTAACTGCAGCTACATGGCAAGGAATTGTTTAACATATATTCCAGGTTTTTCTGTGAAATTTTTCTTTCAGCCGATTTATACCGATTATGCAAATTAGGCATATTTTGATAAAA
Organism: Bathymodiolus brooksi; assembly: GCA_963680875.1. NCBI lineage: Eukaryota > Metazoa > Mollusca > Bivalvia > Mytilida > Modiolidae > Bathymodiolus > Bathymodiolus brooksi. The sequence goes on from OY804579.1 coordinate 16,573,978, forward strand.
GATCACATTTAAATCTTCTCCTCTGAAACCGCTGAACCAAATTAAACCATACCTGGCAGGGATGGTGCCTGGGTGGGTCCCTTTCAAAATTGTGTCCGACAGCCCCGTCCTCCATTCAAGATGGCTGCTGTTACTAAAAATAGAAATTTCTTCAATTGTCCATTGCTGCTTTAGTATAAATCAAAATGAGCTCAAATTTTAACAGCAGCTACATGGCAAGGAGTAGTATAACATATATTCTGGGTTTTTCTGTGAAATTTTTCTTTCAGCCGATTTATACCGATTATGCAAATGAGGAATATTTTGATAAAAGATCACATTTAAATCTTCTCCTTTGAAACCGCAGAACCAAATTAAACTAAACCTGGCAAGGATGATCCCTGAGTGGATCCCTTTCAATTGTGTCCGACAGCCTCGTCCTCCATTCAAGATGGCTGCTGTTGCTAAAAATAGAAATTTCTTCAATTGTCCATTGCTGCTTTGGTATAAGTCAAAATGAGCTCAAATTTTAACTGCAGCTACATGAGAAGGAGTAGTTTAACATATATTCCGTTTTTAGCTCACCTGACCCAAAGGGTCATGTGAGCTATTGTCACCACTGAGCGTCCGTCGTCTGTCGTCCGTCTGTTAACTTTTCACATTTTAATCAACTCCTCTGAAGCCACTGGGCCAATTTGAACCAAATTTTGGTGGAATGGTCCTTAGGTGGTCCCCTTTCAGAATTGTGTTCGACGACCCCGGCCGCCAACCAAGATGGCCACTGTTACTAAAAATAGAAAATTCAGCAAAAAATGAATTAAAAAATCTTCTCCTCTGAAACTGCTTGGCCAATCTGGACCAAACCATAGTAGAATGGTCCTTGTATGGCCCCCTTTCAGAATTGTGTTCGACGACATTGGCCCCCAACCAAGATGGCCACCATTACTAAAAACATAACTGAATGCAAACATACCCCTGTAGGCTTGTGACATATCATAAGACTCAAAATGGAAAATGCTGTTGAGATGTGATGTCAGTTGTTCATTATAGGATTCAGGTAGTGATGTTTTCCCCCACAATAACTACTGTTACTAAAAATAGAACTAAATGTAAACATAGGCTTGTGACATATCATAAGACTTGAAATGGAGAGTTCTGTTGAGGCATGATTATCAGTTGTTCATTATAGCATTTGGGTCATGTGAGCTATTGTCACCACTGAGTGTCGTCCGTTAGCTTTCACATTTTAATCAACTCCTCTGAAGCCACTTGACCAATTTGAACCAAACTTTGGTGGAATGGTCCTTTGTTGGTCCCCTTTCAGAATTATGTCCGATGACCCCGACCACCAACCAAGATGTCCGCCATTACTAAAAATAGAAAATTCAGCAAAAAATCAAATGAAAATCTTCTCCTCTAAAACTACTTGGCCATTTGGGACCAAACTTTGGTAGAATGGTCCTTATGTGGTCCCCTTTTAGAATTATGTTCGACGACTTCGGCTGCCAACCAAGATGGCCGTTGTTACTAAAAATTGAAAATTCAGCAAAAAATGAATTTAACAAATCTTCTCCTCTGAAACTGCTTGGCCAATCTGGACCAAATCTTGGTGGAATGGTCCTTATGTGGTTCCCTTTCAGAATTGTGTCCTACGACATTGGCCCCAACCAAGATGGCCGCCATTACTAAAAACATAACTGAATGCAAACATAGGCTTGTGACATATCATAAGACTCAAAATGGAAAATGCTGTTGACATGTGATGTCAGTTGTTCATTATAGGATTCAGGTAGCGATATTTCCCCCAAAATGACTACTGTTGCAGTGTGAGAAACCCTTTTTTCAAACACTCGCCAATTTTGGCGAGTGGACTAAAACAAAAACTCACCAAAATGAAACACATGCTAATGCTCCGGATTTCTCCCGGAGCCTCTGTAATTTTGACCCCTTAACCAGTCATCCGGGACAGCTGTTATATTCCCCGGAATTTCCGAATTTCCCAAGAAAAGATTTAAGTTGAATATTTATGTTCCTTTTGTAGAAAGATCGTATGTCATATTGTTGTAAATTCTGTTGAATAAATAACTCAAGACTTTTTGCACCTAGGAAACACCCCCAAAAAACAAACTTAGAAACGTCAAAACCGTTTTTGTTGTTCATTATACCATTTGGGTAGCAATATTTGCCCCAAAAGAACTACCAGAAGAGTCCTTGCATGGCCCCTTTTCAAAATTGTGTTCAGCAGCCAAGAGGGGTGCTGTTACTAAAAATAGAAATTTCTAGAAATTGCTAAAACCACTATGTTTATCGTCACCTTTTTCGACAATGGAATGACAGCTGGTCATGATTTAGCCCCACAGGGATGATTCCAATTATTTTAAAATGGGTCTCCTACACAGAATTGGGGGGAACAAATTGTGAAATTTTGTAATAGGTCTTTTTTTTTTTAATCAGAACACGATATTTTAAACACTTGTACTGCTAAGATTGCAGTGTCTGTAGACTTGCTTAAAAGAATTAGATGGATACAATTAACTTACAATCAGCATTGAATCATGTGGATTAGGGATAAAACTTAACTATTTTTACCAGGGGCCAGCTTGGTTACTGACTTAATTTCTAGGGGCCCAACAGAACATTTGGACAATAATGAATAATTGTTCATGTTTAAAACCCATTTATTCAGGTAATACAGACTTTTTAAACACTTGTGGTAGTATGAAATTGTATCTTCCTCTTTTGTGGAGGTTTTATAGCTGATAAAGTCCCACATTTTCTAAACAGGAATTAACTACCTATTATTAATTTTTAACTCTTGAACGGAAATGGGTATGCAAAAAAAAGGGCTACAGAGAGATGAATGAATTTGTATGTCATACAATAGATCCACCAAAAATTAAATTTAATCCTGATCCATCTAACCTAAGAAAAAAAAATCCTAATTTTGTTAGGAATGCTTTTTTGTGAAGTCAAACTTGTCTATAATGACAATTTAGTAAACAGTTGAATTAGACAGGGAGTCTGTATGTGATTGTGAGCAAAGTAATGTCAGTCGGCATACATATATTGTATAGTGGATGTATCTGAATATATGTAAATATCTATGTTTTACTTATTCTTTACTGTATAAAGTATGTACATGTATACAGATTTTGTTTTTATTTTTTTTATTTGTACAAAGTAAAAGGTAACAGATAATTTTTATTTCATAAGTTTATAAATTTGAAAATATATTCTGCAGTAGGGTATAAAAAATTAACTGTATAAAAGTATCCAATGGCAATACATTTTTTGGGGGGAAATTTTAGGATATCAATTGTACATTTGCAATTTAAATACAAATTGACAAGTTATTCACTTTAGTTTTGGTATAAACATATTTTATTGGTATAACTGACATATATAAACAAAACAATAGCAATTCTACAATAGGATTCAGAAACAAGCAAATCCTTTTTTAAAATCTGTTTCCTATGAAAAACATACAAATATCACAAACAAATATATATGCATGCCGATTTAAATTTTAAACTTGTAAGAATTATTTATACATTGAGGGAGAAAAAAATGTATGTATCATGTAGTTGAAAGCTACACAATTTACTTGAAAATAATAATACAAAGAGATTGAATAAGATTGAAAAGGTGAAAAATATTATGTAAGCATGTCAGGGTGTAAATCTTTTACTTTTTATGATAAAGGTTTGGACTGATTTAAATACTGCCTTGTTTTCTTCGTCATTTAGATTAAATGAGCCAAAAATAAGTAGATTCAGTGAAATTGTTTCAGGAATGTCCAAAAGTGAGAAGAAAAGTTGTTGTCTTAGAGTCGTGTGACGCGGACAATCTAATAAGAAATGAGATACAGTTTCAGTTATTCCACTGATACAATTTGGCGATTTAACAAGGTTTCTAATAAAGAGGTGTGCATTTAAGGCACTACAATTCATAATGGTCCTCTACAAACTTTACGTTTTTTGTTCTGGTATGAAATTCAAAATGGCGGCTACGGCAGGACTTAGTTTAACATTGAACCCTATGGGAAAAATGTTTCAAAACGCTTCTTCTCTGAAACCACTTGGATAATTGAAACCAAACTGCCTAGGAATGATCATTGGAAGGTCCTCTAGAAATTTTATGTTTTTTATGCTGATCGGAAATCCAAGATGGCCGCCACCGCAATACATAGATTAACATTGGACCCTATGGGAAAATGTTCAAATGCCTTCTTCTCAGAAACTACAAATATTATTAAAGCCAAACTGTACATGAATGTTCATTGGATGGTCCTCTACAATCTTAAGGTTTTTTGTTCCGATATGAAATTCAAAATGGCGGCTACGGCAGAACTTAGTTTAACATTGGACCCTATGGGAAAAATGTTTCAAAATGCTTCTTCTCTGAAACCACTTGGACAGTTGAAACCAAACTGCCCAGGAATGATCATTGGAAGGTCCTCTACAAATTTTCCGTTTTTTATGCCGGTCAGAAATCCAAGATGGCCGCCACCGCAGGACATAGATTAACATTGGACCCTATGGGAAAATATTCAAATGCCTTCTACTCAGAAACTACAAATATGATTAAAGCCAAACAGTACATGAATGTTCATTAGATGGTCCTCTACAAACTTTGCGTTTTTTGTTCCGATATGAAATTCAAAATGGCGGCTACGGCAGGACTTAGTTTAACATTGAACCCTATGGGAAAAATGTTTCAAAACGCTTCTTCTCTGAAACCACTTGGATAATTGAAACCAAACTGCCCAGGAATGATCATTAGAAGGTCTTCTACAAGGTGTGTGTTTTTTATGCCGATCGGAAATCCAAGATGGCCACCACCGCAGGACATAGATTAACATTGGACCCTATGGGAAAATGTTCAAATGCCTTCTTCTCAGAAACTACAAATATGATTAAAGCCAAACTGTACAAGAATGTTCATTGGATGGTCCTCTACAAACTTTACGTTTTTTGTTCCGATATGAAATTCAAAATGGCGGCTACGGCAGGACTTAGTTTAACATTGGACCCTATGGGAAAAATGTTTCAAAATGCTTCTTCTCTGAAACCACTTGGACAGTTGAAACCAAACTGCCCAGGAATGATCATTGGAAGGTCCTCTATAAAGTTTCTGTTTTTTATGCCGGTCGGAAATCCAAGATGGCCACCACCACAGGACATAGATTAACATTGGACCCTATGGGAAAATGTTCAAATGCCTTCTTCTCAGAAACTACAAATATGATTAAAGCCAAACTGTACATGAATGTTCATTGGATGGTCCTCTACAAACTTTGCGTTTTTTGTTCCGATATAAAATTCAAAATGGCGGCTACGGCAGGACTTAGTTTAACATTGGACCCTATGGGAAAAATGTTTCAAAACGCTTCTTCTCTGAAACCACTTGGATAATTGAAACCAAACTGCCCAGGAATGATCATTGGAAGGTCCTCTACAAGGTGTGTGTTTTTTATGCCGATCGGAAATCCAAGATGGCCACCACCGCAGGACATAGATTAACATTGGACCCTATGGGAAAATGTTCAAATGCCTTCTTCTCAGAAACTACAAATATGATTAAAGCCAAACTGTACAAGAATGTTCATTGGATGGTCCTCTACAAACTTTACGTTTTTTGTTCCGATATGAAATTCAAAATGGCGGCTACGGCAGGACTTAGTTTAACATTGGACCCTATGGTGGAAATGTTTGAAAACGCTTTTTCTCTGAAACCACTAGAACAGTTGAAACCAAACTGTCCAGGAATGATCATTGGAAGGTCCTCTACAAATTTTATGTTTTTCATGCCGATCGGAAATCCAAGATGGCCGCCACCACAATACATAGATTAACATTGGACCCTATGGGAAAATGTTCAAATGCCTTCTTCTCAGAAACTACAAATATTATTAAAGCCAAACTGTACATGAATGTTTATTGGATGGTCCTCTACAAACGTTAGGTTTTTTGTTCCGATATGAAATTCAAAATGGCGGCTACGGCAGGACTTAGTTTAACATTGGACCCTATGGGAAAAATGTTTCAAAACGCTTCTTCTCTGAAACCACTTGGATAATTGAAACCAAACTGCCCAGGAATGATCATTGGAAGGTCCTCTACAAGGTGTGTGTTTTTTATGCCGATCGGAAATCCAAGATGGCCACCACCGCAGGACATAGATTAACATTGGACCCTATGGGAAAATGTTCAAATGCCTTCTTCTCAGAAACTACAAATATGATTAAAGCCAAACTGTGCATGAATGTTCATTGAATGGTCCTCTACAAAATATACGTTTTTTATTCTGATATGAAATTCAAAATGGCGGCTACGGCAGGACTTAGTTTAACATTGGACCCTATGGGAAAAATGTTTCAAAATGCTTCTTCTCTGAAACCACTTGGACAGTTGAAACCAAACTGCCCAGGAATGATCATTGGAAGGTCCTGTTTTTTATGCCGATCGGAAATCCAAGATGGCTGCCACCACAGGTCATAGTATTAACACAGAACCATATGGGGAAAATACAGAAATATATTCTTCTCTGAAGCTATTGCACTGATTGAACCTAAACTGTGCATCAATCATTGGAAGGTCCTTTACAAACTTTGTGTTTTTTATGTTGATCGTAATTCCAAGATGACGCAGGACATAGTTTTTACATAGGACCAATTGGTTTTTTTTATTACCAGGTGAACGATACAGGCTCTTGAGAGCCTCTGGTGTTGTAGGCATTTTTGTTTTACTTTAAAATTTAGCGTAGACTACAATGAGAACATTTTTACAAATGATTTTCTTGAAAACCATTGATGGAAGTACAATTGTGATATGCAGATTAAAACATGCACAAATGAAGATCAAGTGGCCAATGGGGTTATAGGCCCTGAGGTCCAAAGATTAAGTAGACTTGAATCAAAGAAGAAGAAAAAAGTATTCTAATAACACAGTTATGGAAATATAGTCTCTAACATTGTTTCCCGTTTATTACGATAATTTCGAACTTTAAAATGTGAAAATTTAACTATCTTGATTTGAGAAATTATCGTAATAAACGGGAAACAATGTTAGAGATTGTTTCTCTAATGAACCACTAAAAATTTGTTTGATTCTTTTTCTCACTAATTTAACAAAATATATGGCTGTTTTTCACTTTCTCAAATGGACGTCCAATGACGTCACTGACGTATATGTCACACCCGTTAAGGAATGTTTTTGAAGACGGAGAAGGAACAATGACATTTTGCGAAACGTAGCATTTTTACGGGAAAAGTAGCGTGAAATTCTTATCTTACCCACGGGTTGAGACATAATTGCGTAATTGATCAATCAGCGACTAAGAACAAACTGATCCACACGTTGATTATTGATTTCTTCTCACACAGGTTGAGAAGTGTGAAAATTGAACAAGAATTAGAGAAATGCAATTTATTGTATATTTGCCATGAATTATCAATCTGGAATGGAGAGCAAATCTTGTATAAATGAAACCTTAGGGTTTATGGGGTCCAAGATTTTGTACAAATGAAACTGCAGGGTTTATGGGGTCCAAGCTTTTGTACCAATGAAACCCCAGGTTTTATGAGGTCCAAGCTTTTGTACAAATGAAACACCAGGGTTTATGGGGTCCAAGCTTTTGTACAAATGAAACCTCAGGGTTTATGGGGTCCAAGCTTTTGTGCAAATGAAACCTCAGGGTTTATTGGGTCCAAGCTTTTGTACAAATGAAACCCAAAGGTTTATGGGATCCAGGGTTTATGGGTCCAAGCTTTTGTACAAATGAAACCCCAGGGTTTATGGGGTCCAAGCTTTTGTACAAATGAAACCTGAGGGTTTATGGGGTCCAAGCTTTTGTACAAATGAAATTAAAAGGTTTATGGGCCATAATGGGGTCCAAACTCTTGTGATAATGAAACCCCAGGGTTTATGGTAATATAGACAGCATTACGGAAAATGTTATTCTACAAAGTTTATGTATTATTCCAATCTGTATGGAAAAGGGGTGTTTTCTACTTCTGTATGTGAACTCTTTTAGTTAAGTCTCCCAAACAACGTTTGGAGACTTATTGTTTTTGCTCCGTTTCATATTATTATTAAGTCTCTCAAACAACGTTTGGAGACTTATTGTTTTTGCTCCATTTCTTATTATTATTATTATTATGGCTCCCAAGCAAAGTTTGGGAGACATATTGTGTTTGCTCCATTTCTTATTACGTCACCCCGAACACCTTCGGGTGACGTCTTGCTATTCTATGTTTCTTTTTCACTATTATTATTATTCTTATACCCCCCCGCAAACAAAGTTTGGGGGGGTATATAGGAATCACCTTGTTCGTCCGTTCGTCTATCTGTCCATGTACCTTGTAAGCGCAACTCCTCCTAAGCGACTTATTGGATTTTTATGAAACTTTACACATTTGTAGTACACTGCATGTACCTGCAGTTGTGCATGAAGGAATACGGTTGCTGTCCAAAATTTAAAAGGGGAGATAATTCAACTTACACTTTCACGAAAACGGGGGGGGGGGTACCTTGTAAATGCAACTCCTACTAAACTGCTTATTGAATTTTTATGAAACTTTACACAGTTGTAGTACACAACCTGCAGATGTGCATGAAGGAATACCGTTGCTGTCTAAAATTTAGAAGGGGAGTTAATTCAACTTATACTTTCACGAAAAGGGGGGTCGTGTACCTTGTAAGGGCAACTCCTCCTAAACTTTTGGAAGGGGAGATAATTTAACTTATACTGTATGGAGAGATGGGCTTGTAAGCGCAACTCCTCCTAAACGGCTTATTGGATTTAAATGAAACTTTACACAGTTGTAATACACTGCCTGCAGATGTGCATGAAGGAATATGGTTCCTGTCAAAAATTTGGAAGCGTAACTATTCCTGACTGAAATAAGATTTTAATTGACCTTTTCACATCTGGATATTTGCAATATAAAAACTACTCAAGAATAAATAATTAATTTTGAATCAATAACATTTGATGTGACCTATATCCTCTTGTAAAAAAGTTAGGAAATGTTGTAATCCACATGTATACTGATGAAACCGTATTGGTTTTAAACAATCCCACTTTGTTGAAGACCTTTTGGCGACCCCTAGATGTATGTTCTTGGTTAGTTTATTTTGGAGATGGGATGTTGTCTCCTTGACATTAGTCCATATCCGTTCTTTGTTCATAGGTAACTTGCTAATATACATGTATTCCAAAGTTTGAACATCATAGTATTGCAAGCGGGGGGTATCACTCAGTGAGATCACACAGTTCTAGTTATTCTTCCACACATTTTTGTCCGCTTGATTTCTCGGAGATGCCTTGATCAAACTTTATGAAACCTTGTAGGAATATCATATGCCATGTGAAGTTGTGCTTTGAAGGGTGATTTTTTAAAAATGGCTGCCGTTGCCATGGAAACGGCCAAAATGCTTAACAATTGAAAAATACAAAAATGATCATAGCAGGTTACTCGCCAAACAGAAATTGATGAAACTTGATAGGAACAACATCCACATCTAGTGGAACAAAATAAGCCAAAAAAATCAGAATCGGTTGGATAAACTTTGCCGCAGTTGCCATGGAAACAAAAAAGGGGGGATTTAAAAAAAATTGGATTCCTTTCATCAAACTTCATGAAACTTTGTAGGAATATTCACCGTAGTGTGTGGCAGCTTTTAGGGGGTTGAAACAATTCAAATTGGCAGCTGTTGCCATGGTAACCAAGGTGCAAGAAATGTTAAATTCACTCCAAACTTCACAAATTTTTGCAGTAATTTTCCTGTCACATCCACATCTAGTGGAACGAGATAAGCCAGAAAAAACCTAATCGGTTGGATAAACTTTGCCGCAGTTGCCATGGAAACAAAAAAGGGGGGATTTAAAAAAAATTGGATTCCTTTCATCAAACTTCATGAAACTTTGTAGGAATATTCACCGTAGTGTGTGGCAGCTTTTAGGGGGTTGAAACAATTCAAATTGGCAGCTGTTGCCATGGTAACCAAGGTGCAAGAAATGTTAAATTCACTCCAAACTTAAATTTTTGCAGTAATTTTCCTGTCACATCCACAACTAGTGGAACGAGATAAGCCAGAAAAAACCTAATCGGTAGGACAAACTTTGCCGCAGTTGCCATGGAAATAAAAAAAAGGGGGATTTAAAAAAAATGTTGATTTCTTTCATCAAGCTTCATGAAACATCGTAGGAACGAACAGAAATTGATGAATCTTGACAGGAACAACATCCACATCTAGTGGAACGAGATAAGCCAAAAAAATCAGAATCAGTTGGACAAACTTGCCGCAGTTGCCATGGAAACAAAAAAGGGGGGATTTAAAAAAAAAATTGGATTCCTTTCATCAAACTTCATGAAACTTTGTAGGAATATCCACTGTAGTGTGTGGCAGCTTTTGGGGGTTGAAAAAATTCAAAATGGCGGCTGTTGCCATGGTAACCCAGAGTTCGCGAAATTGCATATGGGTTTGGTGGTCCTAGTGAAAAAAATGTCAGTCCTCATTAATTTTCTATTGCAAAATACCAATCTTGTGTCAGTCCTTAGCAAAATTTTGCTGGTCAAGTCTGACAGGACTGACACATTTCGCGAACTCTGGTAACCAAGGTGCAAAAAATCTTAAATTCACTCCAAACTTCACAAATTTTTGCAGTAATGTTTCCTGTCACATCCACATCTAGTGGAACAAGATAAGCCAAAAAAATCGGAATGGGTAGGACAAACTTTGCCGCAGATGCCATGGAAATAAAAAAGGGGGGGATTAAAAAAAAAATTAATTTCTTTCATCAAACTTCATGAAACATCGTAGGAGTGTTTTGATCACATTGTAGAGCCCTGAAACCCCATTTTAATATGTGAATACTTCTTTTTGCAGATTCCGTATTATGAATGGAGCTCTATGGCATATTCAACTGTAGAATCAAAGAAGAAATATATTGAGGACAAAATAATAAGTGAAATGTAGAGACTGCTCACAAATTAAATGGTTAGGCCAAAAAAAATATATGTGTGTTTCCGATTTCATGGTCTAATTAGGGTCGGTAGGTAGGGATTTTTTTTATTTTTTTTTATATAAACCTACAAGTATGCTCCTTCCTTTAAAATCACACAAACTTGTTTGTTTCTTTCTTACTACAGCTTATTAATTATTTGACATGCAGTACAGTGTTTTTGTTATCACTTGTGTGTATGTTCCATTCTTTATTTCTACACCTGAATAATTATGATGCATTTATAATATAACAATTAACATCGATCAAATGTACAAGGAAATGAAGAAAATTCAGACAGGAAACCGGTCTTTAATAAATCCGTTTCAATTAACCGCTTATCAGAAAGCGTCAATATCGCAACAGTCAAGTGTCTATTGTTGAAGTCGGAAACAGAGACGAATTTCCGGATTTTGTCGATCTATTTATTTTTGGGGAATAAAAAATGTTAGGGTCGGTGGTGAAATTTTAGGGTCGATCGGAAAGACACATATTTTTTTTTGGCCTTATTAACCACCATAGGTGAGGGCTGCTGTGATGGCATAATTGGTGGATTTACATCAACCTATACAATCATTACCTATAGCCTCTGATGTTTGTGAGATTGACTCCCTCCATTGATGAGGTGTAATCAATATAACCTTGACTCCCTCCATTGATGAGGTGTAATCAATGTAACCATAACTTCCTCCATTGATGAGGTGTAATCAATGTAACCTTGACTTCCTCCATTGATGAGGTGTAATCAATGTAACCTTGACTTCCACAATTGATGAGGTGTAATCAATGTAATCTTGACTTCCTCCATTGATGAGGTGTAATCAATGTAACCTTGACTTCCTCCATTGATGAGGTGTAATCAATGTAACCTTGACTTCCCCCATTGCTGAGGTGTAATCAATGTAACCTTGACTTCCTCCATTGATGAGGTGTAATCAATGTAACCTTGACTTCCTCCATTGATGAGGTGTAATCAATGTAACCGTGACTCCCTCCATTGATGAGGTGTAATCAATGTAACCTTGACTTCCTCCATTGATGAGGTGTAATCAATGTAACCTTGACTTCCTCCATTGATGAGGTGTAATCAATGTAACCTTGACTCCCTCCATTGATGAGGTGTAATCAATGTAACCTTGACTTCCTCCATTGATGAGGTGTAATCAATGTAACCTTGACTCCCTCCATTGATGAGGTGTAATCAATGTAACCTTGACTTCCTCCATTGATGAGGTGTAATCAATGTAACCTTGACTTCCTCCATTGATGAGGTGTAATCAATGTAACCTTGACTTCCTCCATTGATAAGGTGTAATCAATGTAACCTTGACTTCCTCCATTGATGAGGTGTAATCAATGTAACATTGACTTCCACAATTGATTAGGTGTAATCAATGTAATCTTGACTCCCTCCATTGATGAGGTGTAATCAATGTAACCTTGACTCCCTCCATTGATGAGGTGTAATCAATGTAACCTTGACTTCCTCCATTGATGAGGTGTAATCAATGTAACCTTGACTTCCTCCATTGATGAGGTGTAATCAATGTAACCTTGACTTCCTCCATTGATGAGGTGTAATCAATGTAACCTTGACTTCCACAATTGATGAGGTGTAATCAATGTAATCTTGACTCCCTCCATTGATGAGGTGTAATCAATGTAACCTTGACTCCCTCCATTGATGAAGTGTAATCAATGTAACCTTGACTTCCTCCATTGATGAGGTGTAATCAATGTAATCTTGACTCCCTCTATTGATGAGGTGTAATCAATGTAACCTTGACTCCCTCCATTGATGAGGTTTAATCAATGTAACCTTGACTTCCTCCATTAATGAGGTGTAATCAATGTAACCTTGACTTCCTCCATTGATGAGGTGTAATCAATGTAACCTTGACTTCCTCCATTGATGAGGTGTAATCAATGTAACCTTGACTTCCTCCATTGATGAGGTGTAATCAATGTAACCTTGACTTCCTCCATTAATGAGGTGTAATCAATGTAACCTTGACTTCCACAATTGACGGTGTGTGCTAGATGTAACCTTGACCTCCACGATTGATGAGGTGTACTCAATGCAACCATATGTGATAAAACCATTGACAAGTGGTATTCGATGTATCCTTGCGAGGATTTCAATTTTCCCATTGCAAACTTTCCATGTCTATGTAGCAACATTCCTGTAGCACCTGCATATGGAATATATATCTCTCATCTCTCCATTGATCCAATATTCTAGAGCTTGTGGTTCCTATCAGAATTTCCTGATGGGTTGCAGCTAACAAGGAAGCTACTGAACCAATGGTTCCTATTGGATAAGTTGAAGTCATCACTTCAAAAGTTTTATGTTTCTATGTCTTTGTTAACCATTACGGAATATCTGTGTCAAAATTGTTCATGGATACTGTAAATTCAGAAATTAATGCGAAAAATGCGACTGGTCAGCGATTGCAATAAGTAAACCTCGCATTTTTAATGCTCTTTTTCTTGTCCAGTTTCTGTTTGATTTATCTCCCTTTTCTTTCACAGGTAAGATCGACAGGTGCATGTTCTAGATTACTGACACCTAGGAAGCGGTGAAGCGTGTACATGTTTATTGATTGTTTTGATTACAATTTCCTGTGTAAATATGTCTAAGGACAAAATAAAGAATGTGTATTTATACGTCTGTGTTTCAATGTTTTGCAAAATAATGACTTGTCAGTTTCATTCGATGTTTTTTCGTCGTAAGGGTAGATAAAAAATATTTTAGTTTCTCATCGATCTAATTATATAAAAACTGTGTTAATAATTTATTAAAAATGCCCGATTTTTATTTCAATTTATTTTATTTTTAAAGAGGCTAGATGCAGATGAGAAACTACAATATTTTCAACCATCTTACATTCCTTGTCGTATGGTATCGGGTAATAAAACAAAGTTATGTTTAAAATTTTGTTATTATATTGACAGCATAGCACTAAAGTTTACAAACATTTACATGAATTAGAAATTGAAAAGATGACAAGCACTAGTGACAAGTCGGTGATTATTTCTAATTTGCTGTCTAGTTAATTGAGTAATATTTTATTTTAAATATCACTTTGAAAAAAAGCCGACTAAAATTTGTTTGTGAAACTGAGCTTGTTCCGATAAAAGATTCATACAAGCCATAATTCTTTTAAACTGCCTTTTTTGTTTACCAATTTATTTTGTACACTTCAATTGATCTTTCTTTGAAATTTCATTAACCTTTATATCACCCAAGCCGAGCCCCAAGCCCTCGGATGTTCAATTACTGTCGACTCGGCACGTGACTAAAGTTCACCTGTTACAAAAGTTTCTAGATCCCCAAAAGCACGCTTTGATCGATAATATATTACCAACATGTGGAAACCTTTCTAGATTCTCATTCACATGAAAAATGTGTGTACAAAGGCAAATGTGTATCCACTTTAATTAAAGGTAAACATGACACATGGCTTGCAAGGGGATTAACGACATACAAATATGAAAACGAAAATGCACGTTTAGATAAAAATTTACATCAATTTTTTTTCTCTATCAATTTTTTTTCTCTTTATCTTGGCATGTCGCAATAATTAAACCTCACATTTTTGTCGGTGGTTGAGTAATCGCAATAATTTCTGAATTTACAGTATATTCCACTTGTCGTACACATTTCCCGGTCATTTCCTCATTCATGACTTATTTACTGGGTTTGTAGATGAGCAACATGACGGGTGTCACTAGTAGAGCAGGAACTACCTACCCTTTCGGAGCATCTGGGTTCACCCTTGTGTTACATTGTAGTGGGTTTCGTGTGGAACGGTCTTTAGTTTTCTGTGTAGTGTTTTGTAGATCCTTGTTTGTCATTTTGTCCTTTTTCCATTGTGTTGTCTGTCCTTCTTGGAGTGATACTGATTCTTATAACCCCTTTGGTATCTTCAAGCTCTTCTTGTAAATACATGGATGAGATAAAAGTCATATCAAAAATCTTATCTTGTCAATGTTGTATTGATTAACCAAAGAACAATTTGTAAGCAGAAAGTCACTTTCAGATAGAGCACATTGTCACATTCTGGAGAGAGTTCGTAGAAATGTTAGAGAATTCTATGTTGACCTATGTATTGTTTTATGTAGGATGTAAGAATATTCTTTTCTCTGCTGTGCATTCCATTTGTGGAAATAATATTTTTATTATGTAATTTTCAATTTAAAGTCAATCAATTCACCATTTTATATTAATATACATGTATTTACTATATATATAATAAATAATCAAATATCTTTATTGTGTTCGAAAATCAAAAAATAGAAGTTTAATAAGATAGTAATAGTAGACAGTACAAATGAACAAATCACATATAACAATGAAACACTTGTGACAGAAGCTGCTGTGTTACAGATCACATATAACAATGAAACACTTATGACAGAAGCTGCTGTGTTACAGATCACATATAACAATGAAACACTTGTGACAGAAGCTGCTGTGTTACAGATCACATATAACAATGAAACACTTGTGACAGAAGCTGCTGTGTTACAGATCACATATAACAATGAAACACTTGTGACAGAAGCTGCTGTGTTACAGATCACATATAACAATGAAACACTTGTGACAGAAGCTGCTGTGTTACAGATCACATATAACAATGAAACACTTGTGACAGAAGCTGCTGTGTTACAGATCACATATAACAATGAAACACTTGTGACAGAAGCTGCTGTGTTACAGATCACATATAACAATGAAACACTTATGACAGAAACTGCTGTGTTACAGATCACATATAACAATGAAACACTTGTGACAGAAGCTGCTGTGTTACAGATCACATATAACAATGAAACACTTGTGACAGAAGCTGCTGTGTTACAGATCACATATAACAATGAAACACTTGTGACAGAAGCTGCTGTGTTACAGATCACATATAACAATGAAACACTTGTGACAGAAGCTGCTGTGTTACAGATCACATATAACAATGAAACACTTGTGACAGAAGCTGCTGTGTTACAGATCACATATAACAATGAAACACTTGTGACAGAAGCTGCTGTATTACAGATCACATATAACAATGAAACACTTATGACAGAAGCTGCTGTGTTACAGATCACATATAACAATGAAACGCTTGTGACAGAAGCTGCTGTGTTACAGATCACATATAACAACGAAACACTTGTGACAGAAGCTGCAGTGTTACAGATCACATATAACAAGGAAACACTTATGACAGAAGCTGCTGTGTTACAGATCACATATAATAATGAAACACTTATGACAGAAGCTGCTGTGTTACAGATCAAATATAGCAATGAAACACTTATGACAGAAGCTGCTGTATTACAGATCACATATAACAATGAAACACTTATGACAGAAACTGCTGTGTTACAGATCACATATAACAATGAAACACTTATGACAGAAACTGCTGTGTTACAGATCACATATAACAATGAAACACTTATGACAGAAGCTGCTGTGTTACAGCTCACATATAACAATGAAACACTTATGACAGAAGCTGCTGTGTTACAGATCACATATAACAATGAAACACTTATGACAGAAGCTGCTGTGTTACAGATCACATATAACAATGAAACACTTGTGACAGAAGCTGCTGTGTTACAGATCACATATAACAACGAAACACTTATGACAGAAGCTGCTGTGTTACAGATCACATATAACAATGAAACACTTATGACAGAAGCTGCTGTGTTACAGATCAAATATAGCAATGAAACACTTATGACAGAAGCTGCTGTGTTACAGATCACATATAACAATGAAACACTTATGACAGAAACTGCTGTGTTACAGATCAAATATAGCAATGAAACACTTATGACAGAAGCTGCTGTGTTACAGATCACATATAACAACGAAACACTTGTGACAGAAGCTGCTGTGTTACAGATCACATATAACAATGAAACACTTATGACAGAAGCTGCTGTGTTACAGATCAAATATAGCAATGAAACACTTATGACAGAAGCTGCTGTGTTACAGATCACATATAACAATGAAACACTTATGACAGAAACTGCTGTGTTACAGATCACATATAACAATGAAACACTTATGACAGAAGCTGCTGTGTTACAGATCACATATAACAATGAAACACTTATGACAGAAGCTGCTGTGTTACAGATCACATATAACAATGAAACACTTGTGACAGAAGCTGCTGTGTTACAGATCACATATAACAATGAAACACTTGTGACAGAAGCTGCTGTGTTACAGATCACATATAACAATGAAACACTTGTGACAGAAGCTGCTGTGTTACAGATCACATATAACAATGAAACACTTGTGACAGAAGCTGCTGTGTTACAGATCACATATAACAATGAAACACTTATGACAGAAGCTGCTGTGTTACAGATCACATATAACAATGAAACACTTATGAAAGAAGCTGCTGTGTTACAGATCATTTGGTGGTGTTGAACTTGGATGAAATCACAAATCCCTGACTTTATATATATCTAGAGCTACAGTGACCAATATCAACATGTATACAAAACATGCACACATTTGCTTCAACTCAACAAAACATATTATTATAAAAGAATCAGTGAACCGCATCGGTGATGTAATAGTTAGCGTGCTCGCCTCGAGTGCAGTAGATCGTGGGTTCGAGCCCCGGTTGGGTCAAACCAAAGATTATAAAATTTGTATTTGTTGCTTCTCCACTAAGCACCCAGCATTAAGGAGAAAGAGCAAAGACTGGTTGGCTCGGAATCAGAATAATGTGTCCGAATGGAACGACATGTCTATCCGCGGACTGTTGTTTCAGTGAGATAGCACTATAAACATCCAACTCGGCATGTTGTTCTAGAACAAAGCGGACCTCATCATCATCTCATTGAAAATTAACTTGTTCTCGCCATGATATAGCTAAAAAACAACAATCACTCAAGAGAATCAGAATATAAACAGACTAAAAATTCATCAATGTCTGTAAATTATTTAAGCAACCTTTTTCTTTGAAAATATCTGTACAATCAGTGCTAATCACCACTGAAGTTGTGAGTTCCAATCCCGGTCGTGTCGATTCAAGATTTCAAGATTCTATTAGCAATCTCGATCTCAGACGTCACACACATGTGTACAAGAGGACAATATACATGTATAATACATTCAAATGGCAAGACAGGACATAATACATATATATAAATACACACATAATATGGTAAGACATACTAATAACGTATATAAATACACACATAATATCACAAATATTTCATAACTTTCTTTAAGAAAATAGCTAGTTTTTTTTATGTGCATGTACATGTACATTACAAATAGACAATAAACCACCAAATTTTGTCGAGGAGTACTCGATACAACATTATATTATAACGTTCGTCAGTGACTTGCGGCAGGTCGGTTGTGTACCTGTGGCAATAAAATCTCTGACAATCCTGCAGATACTCCATGGCCACCGTTTATTCTACATCAGGCGAAGTGTACTCGATACAACATTATGTGATAAAGTTTGTCAGTGACTTGCGGCAGGTTCGTGGTTTTCTTCGATTTCCTCCAGTAATACATGTGACCTCCACTTTATAACTGAAATATTGTTGAAAGTGGCGTTTAACACCCACAACCTTAACTCTTTTCTCTTTGATACCTTTGACATTTTTAGATAAATTTTACACACTTGTGTATTATCTACATGTGTATAATATGTAATATGCTACAGTTGTTTCCTTTTCCCATTATTTCAGAATAAGATCATTATTCAAGGGTTTCAAATAGCTAAGGACAAAAGATAATAATCAAGATATTCCAACTGGAAAAGACTGACCCATGATGTAAATAATTGTACTATTGATTTGGCTCTTATTGATTATTCTTAATTTACTGCTTTGGTGCTATTTTCATAGTAATTATCTGTTATTATATGAACTGCTAAGTATTTTTGTTTAAATGAAGCCATTGTTGGGTCCAAAAATATGTTGACTAGCAAACTTATTTTTTCACAGCTTTTCCATTCTTAAATGAAAACATTAAGTTGAGTTTAATCTCTTATATTTATGTATTATAACCATATCAATCAGATCTGAAACATCAACGTGCCAGTATATCAAACATCAATATTTAAATGTATTGATCTGTCTAACTGCCATCACATGGAAATATGAAGATGGTATATAATATATGTTTGTTGAATGCAATACGATTATTGTATGTTTAGAGGGAAATTCAACATAGCTACAAACAGTAGCCTATAGTGAATAACATTTACATCTTGACAATTTATTGAAATTTTTCCATTTAACCAACTTGCCATATATGTTTTCTTAGTGTTTTTGCTTTGGTGTTGATTCATCACAAACATGGCTGCTAAAAAACTAGTTGAGCAACTATACAGATGTCTCCTGTTAGCAAAGCCTAAATCTTATTTCCAACCACCCATTTTTTTCCAAGGCTTTCACATTGGGTCTGATAGGTTAGCTCGGCTCTCAGTACTTTCAGTGCTTTGATTTTAAATGTAACTGCCATATGCGTTTGCGTTATGGTGTTTAACGCAACTTTCAACAATATTTCATTGATATCGTTGCGGTCAGTTTTATCGGTGGAGGAAACCGGTGTCCGAATCCCGACGTGTCATACTCACAAGCACTCGGGTACACTGATTTTCCTTATTTTCAATGAAATTAAATATTTTCCCTTTTAGTGCCTCTATTCTAACCTTCTCTACGCAGAATCACCTAGTTTTGACGTATTTTACACATTTTGAAACAACCCATAGAAAAAATGGGTTGTATTAAAATGTGTAAAATACGTTAAAATTAGGTAATTCTGCCACAGCCACAGGCACTTGTTTCTATCAAAAGTGAAAACCCAAAAGATTACTGGAAATTGATCAATTCGCTAAAGGAGAGGAACACTGATATACCTGCAGTAGACCCTGTTGACTTCCGGGACCACTTTGATAGTTTGAATTATATTCAAGATAAATTTGATTCTGTCAAATAAATCTGGAGGTCTTCAGCTTATTACACAGGGGGTCGAACCTATTTGGATGGAGAAGGGGTTATTTTGGTTGAAGACCAACAATATGGCGGAAAAAAACGTCAAATTTCCACACCGGTAGGTACATTTTCTGCTATTGTCGGTGTTTTATTGAAATGTGTGCTTTAATACCATAGCGTTTCGGCAACTTGATTATCAGTTATGACAATGTGTGTTTGTTTTAGGACATCGGTTTGCTCTAAAGAAAAAAAGCTATTGACACAAAACCGACAGGCGAAACACGATATTTTTTGTCATGGATACATAAAAGGAACATTTCTGTACATTTTACGGATATAATGTTAGGTTTTTCGTGTTATATATGTTCACTGCTTTATTCTAATTAAATATGAATGTTCAATTATTGTATTTAAACCTAATATAACGAGTTTTTACCAATTAAGAATTGTTTTGGTTGGAAACTCGAGATACAAAATGTATATGACTTATTTTTGGTTTTGTTAAGACATTGAAAGAAAACTTTAACACTGGGTGTTTTGTCCCGTCAGAAGGCACTACACAACTACCGTTAAGTCCTTATTTTAGAAATAAAATGCAGCAATTTATATACGAAATGAAATTTATAATTATTGTCTTAAATGTCACAAATGGGGCATTTATTTACTCATCAGGACAGCCTTTCAAAAAATTAGCCCCCTTTTCCCAGTCTAATAGGGTTGTTTCTTTTTGCAAAGTGTTTCTGATGTTTGACAGTAACACTTCGGTGGGGAATTTCTAGAGTTCAATGAAGTTGACATGCTGATCTTTCGTCGTTATTTTGGAAGTGAAGTGAATGGAATAAAGGTTAGAACAGTGATCAAAATTCGTGACAATCCAGGGACAAAGACTTGATCAAAAGAACAGACAACACAAAAAAATAACAACACAATATAGTTTGCATCGTTTTAATGACGCAGGAAATTCTATAGTAACAAGGAGAACATTAGAATGTCTCGCATGCCAACACATAGACGTTTTCTTGTTTAACGAATTCACTCAAATATTAGGTCATGGTCATATGGCATATGACAGACTGACATGTACTCCTAACAAGGTATCTTCATATCAAATATTGATAATCTAGGTCTTTACCTCACAAGATATTCAATTAATTATAAATAAAGCAGCAGACGGTGGTACAATCATTCAACCACGAACATGATGCGAAGGTCAAATGGCATATGCCAGACTGACACGTGCTCCTAGTGATGCATCAGCATAACAATCATCAGCATACCAAATATTGTGACTGTAGGTTTTGAAACTTCTGAGATAAACATTAAACATGAAAAGCGTCCAGATTTCGATAAAATCATTCGACCATGGAAATAAGGTCAAAGCCAAATGTTATATGGAAGTCTGTCATGTATTCCTAGTGAGGCATCTCCATACCAAATAAATAATTGTATAATACTTTTCGCGATATATTTAAAATCATGAACTTGGTCCTAGTCAGTCAACCATGAAATCAGTGTCAAGGTCAAAAGTTATGTGTCAGACTGACATGTACGCTACGTGAGACATCTGGACCCGTTGTTCAAAAGATTTATCCGCTGGACAAAAGTTATCCACTAAATAAGTCTAGTTCAATCTATACAAGTTATCCAGTGGATACATATTTATCCAGCGGATACAGTTTTGAACAACTGGGCCCTGCTTACAAAATATTTGAAGTCTAGCTCCTATAGTTTTTGAAATATGGATTTATTCTCAGATTTCACAAAATCACTGAACCATGAAAATAAGGTCAAGGTCAAAGGTCATGATACTGGCGGATACTTTACATAGTAGCGCATCATTATACCAAGTATGGGTAATCTTAGAAGCTTTATACAGGAGTTTTCTTCATGAGATAACGACCTAAAACGCACGAAATGCAAATGTCTACTCGTTTTGCCTGATATATTTTGCATTTATAGAGCAACTAGCAAATGTTTTAACAAATCTGAAATTATTTTTGCACCATATATTATGAACATTGTCGTTATCACTCTAAGAATTATTTTAAGAAGACTAGCACCAACCATTTGTGTCGTTTATCTCGAGTCTCCAACAAAAATAAAATCTTCAATGGTAAAAACTCGTTATTTTACCGACCATTTAACTTGGAGGGAGGGGGTTATGGTTTTTTGTTTCGTTCAGAATTTTTTTTTCGGACAACACGAGAGTTAGAATATTTATTAATATAAAAAAAATTTCAGAATGTAACATTAGGTTATATGTCAAATACTCTGAATCAGATTTTTTTTTTCCTCCACCAAAATCAGAATATGTTTTTCAGCAACATTGGGAATCAGAATATTTTTTTAGAAAAAAAACCATACCCCCCCCCCCCCTCTTAAATGGTCCGTCCCTTAGGTTTAAATACAATAATTGAACATTCATATTAAATTAGAATAAAGCAGTGAACATATATGACACGAAAAACCTAACATTGTATCCGTAAAATGTACAGATAAGGTCTTTTTATGTACCCATGACAAAAAATAGCGTGTTCCGTCGGTCGGTTTTATGTGATTAGCTGGTTGTTGGTTTTTTTTTAGAGCAAACCGATGTCCTAAAACAAACACACATTCAAGTTGCCGAAACGCTATGGTATTAAAGCACACATTTCAATGAAACACCGACAATAGCAGAGAAGGCACTTACAGGTGTGGAAATAATTTGACGTTTTCTTCTGCCATCTTGTTGGTCTCCAACCAAATAGGTTCGACCCCCTGTTACAAATGATATGCTGACAGCAGGTCAGAATAGTTTAGCCCCCAGCCTCTTGAAGTTATTTAATAGTATTTTATCTTCTGGATTTTATCCGGATCATTGGTCAACAGGTTATCTAAGCCCTATTTTCAAGTCTGGAGATCGATCAAAACCAGAGAATTACAGAGGCATATATATATAGCTATAACAGGATGTCTTGGAAAGTTACTAAACTCTATATTAAATAATAGGTTAGATGGCTTTCTATTGAAAAATAACATTATCTCCCCTGATCAAATCGGGTTTACTACAAAAAGTAGACCTGCAGATCATATATTCGTACTTAAAACTTCTATTGATAAATATATCTATAAAAGGAAAAAAATATACACATGCTTTATCGATTTAAAAAAAGCTTTTGACTCAGTCATGCATGAAGCTATTTACATCTTTCATTTTATGAAGTTCTTAAAAACATGTATAGCAAATCAAAGCTTCATGTTAAAATTGGGAATATTCTCACAGATAACTTCACCTCCAAAATTGGGGTTAGACAGGTTGGTAATTTGAGCCCTAATCTGTTTTAATTTTTTATAAACGACCTCCCTAACTATTTTGAGGAAACTCCAGACCCAGCTATTATCAATAGTAGAAAAATTGATTGTTCACTTTATGCTGATGATGTTGTCATTGTCAACATCTCAGGATGGATTACAATGTAAACTAAATAAGCTTCAAGCATTCTGTGATGATTGGGGAATTGATGTTAATCTTTCCAAGACTACAGCTATGATTTTTATTAAAACTGGTAAACATTTAAGGGAACGACCATTTAACTTGAAGGGGGGGGGGTTATGGTTTTTTTCTAAAAAAAATATTCTGATTCCCAATGTTGCTGAAAAAAATATTCTGATTTTGGTGGAGGAAAAAAATAATAATCTGATTCAGAGTTTTTGTCATATAACCTAATGTTAAATTCTGGAAAAAAAAATTCGCGACAAAAAAATTAAATATTCTAACTCTTGTGTTGAACAAAAAACCATAACCCCTCCCCCCTCCCCCTTCAAATTAAATGGTCGGTCCCTAAAGGAAAACCTTTTTATTTAGGAGCAAACCATTAGACTGTGTAAACCAATATAAATATCTAGGAATAACTTGAACCCCATCAGGGTCCTTTAAAGAAGCCAAACTTGATTTATATAGAAAAGCACTTAAAGCCCTTTTTAAATAAGGGCTGACTATGTCTCCCTTGGACCCAGGATCAGATCCTCATTGCATATATTTGATCACACCATAAAAGCTATATTGCTATATGGTGCAGAGATTTGGGGTTGTTAGATACCCCCCTCCTTTAAGCTGGAACATTTGTGTGATTGGACAAAACAATCTACGTTATCTCCATATTCTAAAATGGATTTACATTTTGTTAAAAGTATACTTGGCGTGCATATGAATAGTTCAAACTAGGAAGAACTGTTTTAGATACCTAAGACTTATGTCTCCCCTT
The DNA here is from genome assembly GCA_963680875.1 of Bathymodiolus brooksi. Taxonomy (NCBI): domain Eukaryota; kingdom Metazoa; phylum Mollusca; class Bivalvia; order Mytilida; family Modiolidae; genus Bathymodiolus; species Bathymodiolus brooksi. The sequence goes on from OY804579.1 coordinate 16,598,214, forward strand.
AATGCGGCCATCTGTACAACAATAAGTTACACATTATGAGTTGAATGATACTATTTAAAAAACAATTATTTGACCTTGAGGTCAAAGGTCAAGGTTCCACGATGGTCATTACGGTACGCGACACACCACCTTATGGTCATGCACCCACATACCAAATATCATGGACCTATCTCGAAAGACAAAAATGTTATGGCCCTGACAATAAAATACTATTTAAAAAACAATTATTTGACCTTAAGGTCAAAGGTCAAGGTCCCACACGAAGGTCATTACGGAATGCGACACACCGCCTTATGGTCATGCACCCACATACCAAATATAATTGACCTTTCTGGAAAGACAAAAAAGTTATGGTCCGGACAAGCTTCGCTGAGAAGAAGCAGAAGAAGCGGAAGCGGAAGAAAAAATCAGACTAAAACAATATGTCTCCCTTCGTTTGAAGGGGAGACATAATTATGGAGTTATGTCTGAAGTAGGCAGATTGCCTATTATTTTAGATTACTTTAAAGCGACTATTGGATATTGGCATCGTCTAGAAAATATTTCCTCGGGCTTATTAAAAGACGCTTATTTGGACTCGAAAAAATCACATGAGGGGGAGGTCAATCATGGTTTTCTGCTCTTTCTAATATGTTTAATGTTTTGAAAACTCCAAGAGGTAACAAATGCAAATCATGTCCTATATCCTCTCTTAAGCATACTGTGAAAACAGAGTAAAATAAATATGTATGTAAGTACCTGGTACAATTTCAGAAATCAACTCATAAATGAAAATGGAAAATTGAGGACATATGTACAGATCAAAAAACAAACTTTGGCTTTGAGATATATCTTGATTTTATAAAGGACCCTAAAAATAGAAGATGTATTACTAAATTCAAAATTAGTTCTCATAAATTAAATATAGAGTCTGGTAGATATACTAAACCTATTACACCTTTAAATGAAAGAATTTGTGACAGATGTGATAAGCATGAAGTAGATGATGAAATAATTTTTTTCAATTATTGTACTCATATTTTAGAAGCAAGAAAAACATTATTTGATCTGATCAATAAGTCTAATGTTAATTTTCAATCCCTGTCCTCTTTCCAAAACATTTTCTGGACTTTTAATTGTGAAAATATAAATATTTTGAATAATCTTAGTATTTTTCTCCCGGAGTCAGGTGTAACTTAAAAACAACCTTAAAATAACATGATGGTTTTAATTGTTCTTTATCATTGAATTGTTCATTTTTATTACTGTATATATCATCGAATCATGTATTATACTGTCTTTGCCCCTTGAGGGCCCCTGATTGGTCAAATAAACTTGTACATTTTTAAAGTAAAATGAGATTTTATAAAAATAAATACTTACCATCATAAACTCTGAGTTAGTCCATCTGCGCATGTCTGACAGGCGGAATCCCCAACTAAAAATATCATCCAATGAAACAAAGGAATGACCTTGTGCCCATAAGTCCCTGCCTTTATATCATCCATTTAATTTCCTAAAGCAAGCATGAAACCGTAGGAATAAATCAGGGGGTGAAGGGGAGGCTATGAGGGCCCTTTAATTTATGATGGTAAGTATTTATTTTATAAAATCTCATTTTACTTTAAAAATGTACAATTTTATTACAATAAATACGTTACCATCATAAATTCTGAGTAAAATATAAAATTAAAAATACAGAATCTAATGCAAAGCTGAATCCCCTGAACCAGAAGATGCAGGAGGAAAAACAACTCTTTGTGCCGAAACTAAGGGTCCCAAGGAATACAGACTCTGGGCTTGTGACGATACAGATTGCAGATATTGAGAACTGAAGGAACTTTCAGTTCTCCAGAAACCTGCAGATAAAACTTCATCCAAAGAAGCATTATTGAAAAGAACCCAGGAGATAGAAATAGCTCTAACATCATGGGCCTTAACATGCATACTATTCAGAAGTTCTTCGTTAGAAGAACTGTAAGCTAATTGAATAGTTTTGCAGATCAAAGTGGAAATGGCTTTAACAGACAAATCTTGTTTTCCCTTATTGATAGGAATAAATAACCTGGAATTTGAGGAGGTGCGACGACTATGAGTTCTCTGAAGATATAAGAGTAAGACTCGAATTGGGCATAGCACTTTTGAACTTGAATCATGAGGAAGGGATGGAATCACTATCGGTTCTGAACCTCGACCAGGAATTTGGTTTTTGGCTAAAAAGGCTGGATCAGTTAAGAGAGTAACAGAAGATTTATCTCTACTGAAACGAAGACAAGAATCGGAAGAGGAAAAGGCATGAATTTCACTTCTTCTTCTACCGGAGGCCAAGGCAAGAAGAAAACAGCACTTATAAGATAAAAACTTGATATCAACCTCATCAGCGGGTTCAAAAGGGTGAGATTTAGAAGCAGACAAAACCAACCTCAAATTCCAAGATGGAATTAAAACCCTCTGTCTTGGACGTTCAAGACTGAAATTCTTAACCAGTAAGGAAATAAATTCATTGCTACCAAAATCTGGACCTCCAGACAAATGAATAGTTCTTGAAATAGCGGAACGATAACCCTTAATAGTAGAGGGTGATAAATCTTTCTCTTCAAAAAGGAAGATCAGGAAATCTGCTAGCTGCTGTACAGAGATTTGGTAAGGATTAACTTCCTTCTTACTACACCAATTACATAAGATTGTCCACTTGGCATCATAGACGATGTTAGTGGAATCTCTGACTGCTCGGGAGAGATGTCTGGCTGCACCCTCAGAAAAGCCTCTCTTTTTGAAGCTATCCCTCAGAGAAGCCACGCGAACAGATGTAGCTTCTCTGGGTTGGGATGAAGAATCTTGCCCTTGAATTGGGAAAGAAGATTTTGTCTTACTGGAAAAGCCTGTGGGTGAGTGCAAGATAGGCGAAGAAGATCTGGAAACCAGGCTTGTTTGGGCCAAGCTGGAGCAATAAGAATGATCAGACATTGTTCTACTGAAATCTTCCGAAGAACTGCAGACAGGAACCTGAATGGAGGGAAAGCGTAAGCAAACAATCCTTCCCAGGGGAAACCCATGGCGTCTACCGCGTAGGCATTTGGATCTGGAACCGGAGAAACGAACACTTGGAGTTTGTAATTGAGACTTGTCGCAAACAGATCTACATGTGGAGACCCCCATTGAAAGGTAATTGCCTGAAAAACTGATTGGAGAAGTTCCCACTCTGTATTGACTGGAGCTAGTGTTCTCGAAAGAGAATCTGCTAAAACATTGAGTTTCCCTGGAACATGACGAACTACAAGATGTAGACGAAGATGATCACAAAGAAGAAGGATTTCTCTTGTTAAAAGGTACAGTTTGTAACAATGTGTTCCTCCCTGATTCTGCAAATATGCAACCACTGTGGTGTTGTCCGATGCAAGAACAAGAGACTTGTTCTGTAGATGGGACTGGAAATGAGACAGTGCATGAAGAACTGCCTTCATTTCTAGGAAATTGATGTGCTCCTTCTGAAGATCTGAAGTCCATACTCCCGAGACTGAAAGACCGTCCATATAGTCTCCTCAACGTAGATTGGAGGCATCCGTGAACAGAGTCTGATTTGGGACTGGGAAGGACAGAAGTTGGCCTCTCAAAACGTTCCCTTGAACAGTCCACCATAGAAGATGAGGAGACAAATCCTGATGAATAATCGGAACTGGAAAGTCCCAATCCTGAGAAGCTGGGCGCCAATGCTAGTGTAGATAAAATTGAAGTGGTCGAATGTGAAGGCGATCAAGTGAAACAACGTCCGCTAGAGAATTCAAAAGACCTAGCAGTTGTGAAAATTGGCGAGAAGTAACTGTTTTCTGAGACAGAAACAGATGAACTCTCGAACAAAGATTCTGAAACTTTTCCTGTGGAGGAAGAACTAAGTCCTGTTGAGTAAGGAAATGTTCGTCCTGAGAAGGAATCAGGTCTGACTTTTTCCATGAGATGAGAAACCCCAAAGAGAGAAACAGTATGATGACTACATCGGTGTTGAGATAGAGTTTCTCGGGAGAGAGTTCCTTGATCAGAGAGTCGTTCAGGTAAGAATGAATCTGAATAGCCTGGGAATGAAGCTATAGCTGCCTGCATAACGTTGGTAAAAACTAGTGCAGTCGACATGCCGAATGGAAGAGCTCTGAATTGGTAGACTCTGTTGTCCCAAACAAACCGAAGGTATCTGCGGTATGAATGGCAAATAGGAATATGGAAATAAGCGTCTGAAAGATCCAGGGAAGTGGTCCACATACCTGGAAGAATCGAAGCTCTGATAGAACGATTGGTCTCCATTTTGAAGTGGGGAACAACCAAGTAAGTGATGAGGATGGACAAGTCGATGACTGGTCTCATTCCCCCTGTCTTCTTCGGAACAAGGAAGAGACGAGAATAAAATCCTGGATCTATCGATGATACAGGAACTTCCTCCACTGCCCTCTTTGCCAAAAGAGTATCTACTTCCTTCGACAGAAGTTGAAAATTCTGTGGGTCTGGAATATGAGACAGTGGAATAGGAACTGACGAGAGAGGAGGGTGCTCTCTGAATTGAAGAGTAAATCCCCCTCGAATTACTGACAGAATCCAACAATCTGAGGTAATATTTGTCCATTGTTTTAGAAAATGAATTAACCTCCCCCTACTGGAATTTGAGAAAGAGGAGTTTTGTAATAAACCTCTGGATTGGGTTCTGACAGCAACGTACGAGGGGGCAACTTCCTAGGTAGAAGGATTGGCCCTCTTGCCACCTCTAAAACTGCCCGGTTTAAACCTTCGGACTGAGAACTTCTTAGGACCACCTTTATTACCTCCATCAATAATCACTTTCCTTCTCTTCTTTTGAGAAGGAAAGGACAAACATCTAGCAGAAGAAGAAAAACTACCTCGCTTGGAATTATTATCAGAGAGGGAAACGTTCACTTTTACTGGAGCAGGGGTTTGACTGAGGAGGTGCTTCTGAAGGTCGTTAAGCGGCAAACCAAAAATCTTGTCGTCTAAAGGAGACCTAATAAGAGCAGCCTTGAGACTCTGAGACTCTTGCCTTCTCCAAAATTTCTGATCTTTTGGATAAGGTACAGTTAGCTAAAGAACCCATGATTAATAACTGAGAGATACCTAATGCCTTGTCCACCTGTAAGAGAAAAGGTTTGACCTCAGCTGGAAGAGAGGAGTCCTTCAGTAAAGGAGCAACTGCAGACAAAAAAATGTTCGGCAGTACCTAAAACATGAGAAGCATTTCTGAGGAGATTCTCAGTTTTGGACGAGACAGACTGAGAAAGACGCAATCCATCAAGTGGTCTGGAATTAATGGAAGACGATAAAGCCTTGTCACAAGAGGGTACCAACTTACCCAAAGTAGAGTCAAATATATCATAATCTTTAGAACGGAAATGCTCATTAAAAAAAGCAAGACCGAAACCACTGACTTTGGAAAAATGGGACTCATTAGCCACTATCCCGTCATTAATGATCTGAAGAGAATTAGATATATGGTTGGATTGTGGGAAACTAGTATGTGACTTACTAGTGTCCTGTGACCTACCAAAGTAACTCTCTTTGGTATAGGAGGAGACTGAAAAGGTACATTGTTTACATCTCTCATAATAGTGTAAACGGAATCTCTGAGATCCTTCAACGAAGAAGGAGTATCCCAGCCTCAGGAGCCTTACTAGAATTGGTACCTCCACCATAACCGACAGAACCTACATGTTGGGTCTGCTGACCGGTACTACTAGTCACCGAAGTTAATACGTCGGTTGACTGACTAGTAGCATTAGGAAGTACTACCGAACTTACCGTAGCCGTAGGGTAGGGTAACGACCCATCCAAAAAAACATCACTGCCAGTAATGGCTTCGAAAGGGCTAGCAACATTAAACTCCATTTGTAGAGTTTCAAATACCTATTGTACACAAAAATACAAAGCAATGACAATATTGGGGATAACTACAATATTCTTACACTATTAAAATACAATAATATCTTCTCTGTATAGTGTGAAAGCAAAACACATGGGTCTTCGTGCTCAGGTAGAAATTAAATGGATGATACAAAGGCAGGGACTTATGGGCACAAGGTCATTCCTTTGTTTCAGTGGATGATATTTTTAGTTGGGGATTCCGCCTGTCAGACATTATTGTAATAAAACTGTATTCTTGTATCAATAGAAAGGAAGAGGGAGGAAGCACCCCCCCCCCCCCCCCCCCCCCCATTGATAGAAACAAGTGCCTGTGGATTCTGCGTAGAGAAGGTTAGAATAGAGGCACTAAAAGGGAAAATATTTAATTTTAATGAAAATAAGGTAAAATCACAGAGTGTACCCGAGTGCCTGTGGTCATACTGATATTTTCGTTTCTTTTCCTATTTTATGATTAAGTTAAAAAAACAGTTCAAAAACTCTCCTGGTTTTGTTTCTTGTTGGATTTTCATTAAAATTGTACCAATAGAAAGAATTTTTCCTAGTTTCAGTTTGTATTCATATACACTGGTAGTTGAGATTTAGATTTCGGAACTATTTTTTGGAAGGTAAAAAATCCGAGAGCCAAACCCGCCGCGGAAGAGATTCATAATACAATGTATATATGGTCTCGTAAGGTAATTTCGATAATAAGGAATTTTCGATAGCTATTTTCATTTGCACCTGCAAATCACACGCGACCACTTTTCCGGTATAGCATCGTGTGATGGGTTTTCGTACTATTATCGATTTTCCGATATAGCGATTAACAGTGTTAACCCTTCATTCATATGACGATTGGAACTTTCAAAGAATGGCTAGTTAAATATTTCTGTGTACATAAGATTGTTTTAAAAGCCATTCTTGTATTTTAATATACTCTCGATTATCTGGCAACTTTTGCTGTCATTAAAATGGCGTCATATGTTTTCGTATGAAGTAAAAACAGGGCCGATATACGGGATGGAAACGAATATATAATCCGGAAATGGCTGGTTTTTAAAATTTCATGGTTCTGGCCATCTACAAATCATACTACATCTAAATAAAATAAAAGAATGTTTGAAAATGACCACTTTCAAAATTGTGTTTACTTCTGATGTTTTTTTAGTGTTGAAACCACATGCACTGCAAGGTGACCTGTATTTTATATACATTGTAAGAAACAGGCAGATTTCAGTCAGCTCTTTTGTTTACAAGTACGATCAGTGACCACATGACAGTCACATGACAGGAAGAGCCGGTGTCTGAGAGACAGACGACATAGTTCAATTTTATATTGTGGCGAAATTGCAGTTGATTAACAATATTCTAATACGACATGCGGGTCCTAAATATCGTAGGGAGATACGCTGTACCTTGGTATTACATTTTATTTGCAAGCGGTAATGCTTACGATGTCTACTTTCACTTTCAATTGTTTATGCAGTAGGATAATTACGGAATAAAAACGATCGGTTATTTCCGGAATTAGGTAATGTTTCTGATCCGACTTATATAACATATTGAACCAATATTTGATCGATGACAATGCATTAGAAATTTAGTGTACAATGGGGCAATGCAAAATTAGAATACTGATTAGAGTTAGATCGAGATTATTTTAGGTTAGAGATTATTCTAGTATATAAGTAAGTGTTTTGAGAGATTGCCAGTTCTGAATAAGGGCTCGAAGTGATAACTTCAAGAGATTAGAATTACAGAAAGGTAATTAATAAATAGTTTATTCGCGATACTAAATAAGCTATTTAAAGAGTTGTTGGCTATTTCTGGATAAGAAGTAGGCTAATATATTCTTTGTGCCAATAGGTCAAGCCAAGAAGGACCCGGCAAGTGGCACCTCTGTGCTAGTGACACATTGGCCCTGAGAAAGAGCCAAGAGGCACTAGTCACAAACCGATTACCTTAAATACCTCTGGAGTATAAGGGAACCCGGACAGCAGGTACCTTGGGCTGCTGGTATCCTGACTCTGCATAAGGGTCAGGGGACCTTCAGTCACATAACCTCAATAAACACAACTGACCAATTGCAAGGCCATAGGTCCCGTACCATCCGACCTCTAGTACATTAAGTTATTTGGCAATTAGGGGTAGTAGTAAAACTAAGGATAGGGTTATAATTGTGCATACACCAGGGGTTTAAGTACTTTTAGTCAGAAACGCTACCAAACAAAACCATTATAGAAGAACAGCAAATCCAGGGAAGTGACCTCGGTACGGACTCACGGGTACACGAGGTACCGTCTGGCGTGCAGGAAGTGGGAGACCCCCTGCACGTTACAGAAATTTTGGTGGCAGCGGTGGGATTTGCTTTGTACACAGTAGGTCAAAGTTGCTAATATAAAATGGAGAATTTAGATCTAAAAATTGCACAGATGGAAAAGGAGCTTAGGGACCGTATGACAGCAAGCGGTCCAGTTCAATCGACCCCAATACCCCAGTTTCAATTTCAGAGTGATTCAGGCGTAATGACCACAATGCCATCTAAACAACCAGATGATAAGAAAACACAATTTTTGCAAACCCCGATAGGTTCTCAGTTCAATAGTGGGGCCAGGCCTAAAGAGAAGATAAAGGTCAAATCTTTAGTTGAAGATCAGATAGAGCAAAATGCTACTCCCAGAGTAAAATCTGGTGTAATACCACAAATCTGTGGTAAGGGACAACGTAGAGATATAAGAGTTGCTACGTATGATGGCTCAGGTGACTGGAACGACTACCGGTCACATTTTGAAGCGTGTGCGTCCATAAATTGATGGAACGAACACGAAAAAGGTTTACACCTTGCAGCATCACTGAGAGGCCACGCCCAGGGGGTCCTTGGAGACTTGTCAGACGACAAAAGAGGTCACTACAACCATCTGGTTCGTTCACTTGAAGAGAGATTTGCACCGCCAAATCAGATGGAGTTATACAGGGTACAGTTAAAGGAAAGGAAGCAGAGGGCTTCTGAGTCACTTCCTGAATTGAGACAAGGAAGGAAATTTGAAGGGGGCAAAGCCCATTTACGAACTGTAGAAAATAACGATATAGAAACTTCTAAGGTGGTAAACAACTTAGCAAGTAAAATTGAAGATATGTACAAGACTATGAATGAACAATTGGCCAATATTAAGAAAGAATTAGATGAAGTTAAGAAAAAATAACGTGAAACCAAAGACAAGTAATAAGTCAAACCCTGTGTGTTACAATTGTGGGATCCCGGGTCACTTTTCTAGAGAATGTTATTCAACAAGAAGAAATACGGGGAGGAATAGTCGTGGTAATGCAAGGCGTGTTTCTAGACGAAAATACAAGAGAAATAGCAGTTCATTGTACCTTGGTTCAAATACAGTAAATAGTGAGGCAGGGCTTTATGTCGATTTGTTAATTAATGGTACACCTGCCAAGTTTCTTATTGATACAGGGGCTACGATAAGTTTATTAGCAGACTCCCTCTTTGAAAAGTCAAAATCAAGTTGCAAACCAAGGATACAACAGGTCACCCAAGATATAGTAGCGGCCAATGGGCAGCCTCTTAAAGTTACGGGAAAGGGTACATTTGCTATCAAGATAGGCGATTTTTACACCCCCATCGAAGGGATAATAGCAAATCTTTCCGTAGAAGGCATTTTAGGTCTAGACTTCCTAATTACAAATGGGTGTACGGTCGATGTTAAGAATGTGTTTTTAGCACGAGGTATCCAAAAGATGCCACTTTTATTACAGGGGAGATTAGGGGTGCATAGGGTAGCTGTCAAGGAGAATATTAGCATTGCCCCACAGTCGGAGGTTGTAATTCAGGGTGAAGTTATAGACAACTTACCAAATATTCGTGCCTCTGGCTTGATAGAACCCGTAGAGGAATTTTTGGATAAGGGTAAAGCTCTCGTGGTTAAAACTGTGGTTACCAATGATAAAATAGTTCCAATAAGACTTGAACCCAAACGAAAATGTCCAAATACTTGGAGCTGGCACGGTAGTAGGGAATCTTACCGAAGTAACAGTTATTAGTCAGGTATTAAATGACAATGGAGATAGTATGCTTGATAGGGAACTCGGAAAATTATTAGAAAAGTACAGCAGGACTCTTAGTAAAGAACAAAGCAAACAGGTGTCTGAATTACTTTTAGAATTCAAAGAACTATTTGCAGTTTCAGATTCCGACCTTGGCCATACTGATAGAGTCAAACACAAAATAGAAACTGGTGCTTCGAGACCACTAAAGCAGCCCCCTAGGCGAACTCCAGTCAGCCTCAGGGAGGAAGTTGACAAGGATGTCGAAAACATGTTGGAGAAGGGGATAATTGAACCCGCTGACGGTCATTGGTCCTCGGGGATAGTGCTTGTGAAAAAGAAAGATGGGACCACTAGGTTCTGTGTTGATTACCGATCGTTGAATGCATGCACGATCAAAGATGCATGCCCCCTGCCCCGAATAGATTATTCTTTAGAACAATTGTCAGGACATAAGTGGTTTTCCACGTTAGATCTTTGTTCGGGGTACTGGCAAGTGGAGATTGAAGAGTCAGATCGTCCCAAAACCGCTTTTGCCACCAGAAAAGGCCTTTATCAGTTTCGTCGTATGCCATTTGGCCTGGCCAATGCCCCTGCCACCTTTGAACGCCTTATGGAGAATGTTCTCGCAGGCCTACAGTGGGACATCCGTCTGATATATCTTGACGATATCATAGTCATGGGCAAGACTTTTGAAGAAATGATAGGTAATTTACGCAAAGTATTTCAAAAATTGAAGGGCGCTGGTCTCAAATTTAAACCCAAGAAGTGTACGTTGTTTGCTAAAGAAGTTGCATTTCTTGATCATGTAATATCAGAAGCAGGTGTAGCTACTGATCCAGATAAAGTCAAATGTATCAAAGAATGGCCGGTACCAAGTAACTCTCCGACCTAAGATCCTTTTTAGGCTTATGTGGGTATTATCGTCGGTATATTAAGAACTTTGCTGATGTGGCAAAATGTTTACATCAATTAACAGAAAAGGGTAGGGAATTTTTGAGGACAGATGAAAGTCAGGAAGCTTTTGGAAAATTAAAAGAGAAATTAACACATGCTCCCATTCTTTGTCATCCCGATTTTTCCAACACGTTTATTTTGGACACCGATGCAAGTAACAAAGCTATTGGTGGTGTGTTATCTCAAGTAATTGATGGGGAGGAACGGGTCATTGCCTTCGCAAGTCGCACACTGTCCAAAACCGAACGCAGGTATTGTGTAACTCGAAAAGAGTTACTTGTCGAAGTACAATTTATTAAACATTTCAGACATTTCTTATATGGAAGACAATTTCTGATCAGAATTCATCATAGTTCCTTGCAATGGCTTCTCCGATTCAAAAATCCCGAAGGACAACTAGCCCTCTGGCTCGAGGTAATTAGTTCGTAAAATATGGTCATCAAGCACAGACCCAAGGTCCAACACCGCAATGCGGATGCACTTAGCAGCATTCCATGTCACCAATATCTCTTTGTAGAAAATTGGGAAACAACACCCGAAGTTGTCAAGACGATTAACATTCAGGACTCGGAGAATGATGGGCTTGAGTTTAATATCAGAAAGTTGCAGAAGGAAGATCTTGACTTGAAAACTGTACTTCAATGGGTAAATGCTGGCTCGAAGTCATCATACTCCTCTGTGGGTAAATACAGTTATGTTGTTAAATCCCTCTGTACAAGACGGCGTTTTGTTCCGGGAGAACATGGATACAAATTCAAAATAAGTTGTCGTTCCTATGAAGGAAAGACAGAAAATTCTTGAAATTGCTCATGATAATAAGACAGCTGAGATAAAGAAAACTTTGGCCCGTATTAAGGCTGAGTACTACTGGCCAGGCGTAAGGGGTGATACCTGGAGCTACATCTCAGGTTGTGGAATATGTAATAAGAGGAAACACCCAATTCCCAAACGCAAGTCTCCTATGCAAGTAGAGCAATCAGGCTATCCAATGGAAAGGATAGCAATTGATATTCTGGGTGAGCTTCCGGACAGTGATGGCGGTAATAGGTACATTGTAGTCATCAGTGACTACTATACTAAGTAGACGGAAAGCCATCCAATGCCAAATATGGAAGCCAGTACGGTAGCAAGCATCCTAATTACACAAGTGGTTACAAGGTTTGGTATCCCCTCTGTCATACATAGTGACCAGGGAGGCCAATTCGAAAGTCAGCTCTTCACTGAAATGTGCAGTCTGCTACAGATCCAGAAGACTTGCACAACTCCATATCATCCCAAATCTGATGGTATGGTTGAGCGATTCAACAAAACTCTGGCCACTATGTTGACAGGTTATGTAAACGAATACCACTCCAACTAGGATATTCTCCTTCCCTATGTAATGATGGCATATAGATCGCCCGAACACGAAACTACTGGCTATATTCATAATCGCCTTATGCTCAGTCGCAAGGTCACAACACCACTAGATCTGATATATGAGTTACCGCAACAAGTTAAGTCGATTCCCCAGAATTAATGGGCTTGGGAACTGCAAGATTATATGAAAGCAGCCCACCAAATAGTTCAGGAACATGTTTCTGGCCAAATCATGAGACAGAAGAAAATTCATGATAGAAATTCAAAGTTGATAAAGTATGAACCGGGTCAGATAGTGTATGTCTACTTCCCATTACGTGCCCCTGGTCTGTCCCCAAAATTTACTAGCCAATGGCGGAGACCATACAAAGTTTTAACACAAAAATATCTTGTTAACTATGAAGTTGATTGTGGTAGAAATGGCAAAATGCAAGTCATACATACTGACCGGATGCGTCCCTGTCGAAACCAACTATTGAAAGGGGAGGAACAAATAGACCTGGAGATAAGAAGGTCAGACGTGGAAGATAGGCCTGTCACACTTTCAGATGAATGTAACACTGGCACCGTAGACGAAGCTCCTTAATATGAGGACGATAGCATTGAACGTACGACAGGTAATAGACCAAAAAGACAGAAAAAGACCCCAGAACGGATGGCGGACTATGTTGTAGACTACCTGTGAAATATTGTAGATAATTAAATATGTAAATAGGCTGTACTGTATGCTACAATGATTAATCAGTAAAAAGAAAAAAAAAGGTAAAAAGATACCTAAATAATCTACATCTTGTGTTTTGTTTTGTTTTCATGGCCAAAGCTAGATAGAGGAAAAGTCTTTCGAATGAGACTATAAACCGAGGCCCGTGTTCAGGAGCCGTCACAGCCTGTGCACGTTAAAGACCCCTCCTGCAGAGTTCGTTAAGAGTAGGCTCCTTGGGGCCGCTGCAGAGGCAAAATTTGTTGGGGACCCTAAACCATTATCTAGACCGTGACATTAAAATTGCAGAGGTCAGTAGACATTAAGATTTCGTAGGAGTTGCAAAATCATTGGTTAGGAAAATAATATTCTCGTTTTAATGTTCTGTTAAAGAGAGATGTGATGGATTAAGAAATAGTTGTCGATAGATGAAACACTGTATTACCCTTTGTCAGACGCCCGTATTTTTGAAATCGGAGTTACACCGTAAAGATGCTGAGGGGAGTAGAAACTGTTAGGGGTAGATTAAAGATCTACGAGTAGTACTGTATTTGATACCGATGTAGTTCGGATTTTGGAGTTAAACAGGCATAGTGGTGCCAAGGTAGTTTAACAGACATAATGACGCCTTGGTAGTTCAACAGTTTCAGAGATTTACGCTGCCTATGCAGGTTGATGAGTTTGGGCCTGAAACATGGTCATTGGTCATGGTCGAAGTTCCCAGTAATAATAGAACATGCCAGGACGCATTTCTTTGAGGCGTGGGTAATGTGACGAAATTGTAGTGGGTTAACAATATTCTAATACGACATGCGGGTAAATATTTCTTTCCCCTAAAATACAATTGTGCCTATTTATAGAACAAAGAAAGGTGAGACGATTTGCGTAAAATACATAAGTTATGGTTCTCTTTTATCACTTATAAGCTTTATTTGGTCCTAAATATCGTAGGGAGATACGCTGTACCTTGGTATTACATTTTATTTGCAAGCGGTAATGCATTATTAGCTTACGATGTCTACTTTCACTTTCAATTGTTTATGCAGTAGGATAATTACGGAATAAAAACGATCGGTTATTTCCGGAATTAGGTAATGTTTCTGATTCGACTTATATAACATATTGAACCAATATTTGACCGATGACAATGCATTAGAAATTTAGTGTACAATGGGGCAATGCAAAATTAGAATACTGATTAGAGTTAGATCGAGATTATTTTAGGTTAGAGATTATTCTAGTATATAAGTAAGTGTTTTGAGAGATTGCCAGTTCTGAATAAGGGCTCGAAGTGATAACTTCAAGAGATTAGAATTACAGAAAGGTAATTAATAAATGGTTTATTCGCGATACTAAATAAGCTATTTAAAGAGTTGTTGGCTATTTCTGGATAAGAAGTAGGCTAATATATTCTTTGTGCCAATAGGTCAAGCCAAGAAGGACCCGGCAAGTGGCACCTCTGTGCTAGTGACACATTGGCCCTGAGAAAGAGCCAAGAGGCACTAGTCACAAACCGATTACCTTAAATACCTCTGGAGTATAAGGGAACCCGGACAGCAGGTACCTTGGGCTGCTGGTATCCTGACTCTGCATAAGGGTCAGGGGACCTTCAGTCACATAACCTCAATAAACACAACTGACCAATTGCAAGGCCATAGGTCCCGTACCATCCGACCTCTAGTACATTAAGTTATTTGGCAATTAGGGATAGTAGTAAAACTAAGGGTAGGGTTATAATTGTGCATACACCAGGGGTTTAAGTACTTTTAGTCAGAAACGCTACCAAACAAAACCATTATAGAAGAACAGCAAATCCAGGGAAGTGACCTCGGTACGGACTCACGGGTACACGAGGTACCGTCTGGCGTGCAGGAAGTGGGAGACCCCCTGCACGTTACAATATAGCCCTTCTGGATTTTTTCGACAAAGTCGTATACGATCGCTTTTGACCTACCTTTGCTATGGACGCTGTTGCCTAGCAATTTTAAAGATGAAAATAATTTCTAACGTTTTGATTGGAGAATAATACAAATTTGGTAGGAGTTCGGAGAAAGGAGTTAAAATGCTTGCAGTGATTTTCCGACTGTGTTTTTTGGGCCGAATATCGGCCCCAGTCCCAATGTGAAAAAACTTTGTCCTCAATTTCATGGGGGGAAATTCCCAATAGCGTGGTGATAAAATTATTCGTAAAAACTGGTTAATAAAAAAGCTTTTTCAAATGACATTTTCACGCTTATGACCTGGTTTCTATTTGTTTTGATTAACCAAGCGAAATACTACGCACAAGATACCGATAACCAGTACAGTATATTAGGTCGCTTGATTTGTTTACCGGACTGCGATAAAACTTCAGAAAATGAAAGCGGAAATCTGTAGTATTTGGAATAAATGTTTATTTAAATAAATTTAATATAAAATTTTAATAAAAACAAGTGACTTCGGCCTGTAATGTCTTCCATACCAATATTTTACATAGTACTGTATATTACACATACATCGATTTCTTTTCCAATGGAAATAATTGCAACTATAAGTAAATAAATGTAAAACAAATACCGAGCAGTTACATGTATCCAGGATTAATATCATGGTGTAGTTGTTTTGGTACATTTTGTTTAGAAAAGGTGATTATAGCAGCAAGTGGTGGCACAGTGGTTAAGATGACCCTCAAACGTTTGCCGGTTCAACAGGAATTCATTTGTTCTACAATCATTATAAGCTATAAAGTCTTTCTAGTAATTATTTTCTAAATTTTGAAATCTATATAGATATTTGTTTTATCCAAGCAATTCTGGTTTTATTTTTGCATCCACAGTAGCAAGTACTTGTTTATCAGCCACATATAATGCATTTCTTTGTCTTTTCCAATCTGAAGATTGTTCAACACTTAATCAAGTAAAGACCAGTTTGAACAATATATAATAAGTTAAAACTTGGTCATTCCTCAAATAAGTGTTTGGTTTTTCTGCTTGGGGATCATGATGCTCTTCCCACACCAACATTGGCAACAAACCTTTAAAGAAAAATACAGACAAAGTTAAATAAAAATGAATAAAAAGAAATGCAATGTTTACTACGTCCACCGGTTTTATTGGCAGATACACCATGAATACCAAAAAAAAAGACTAATTAGATGGCATTTTACTAACATATATGGTATTCTCATGGCGGCTTCCAGCGACCCAGAATGAGGAAATGAGTGTTAATAATTAAACAAAATTTTATTGTAAGAAACAATTTTTAATAAATGAGAATAAATATTTCCTTCGTTACATTTTATATTTCCTCATGCTAAGTCATGAGCAGAACTCGTGCAAACATTATTGTTTCTGAAAATAATACTGTATAATTTTGGACCAGTTGCAAGAAGACAAAGAATTTCAAGGATAAAAAATTTACAATCAATTGTACTCATAGAAAAGATGCATGTCAACTTGAAAACCATTTAAATTTTTCAAGATTTAATCTAATCTAATCTAATCACCAAACAGATTAATATATTAATTTTAATTCCATTGTAAATAAAATTGAAAGATTTTTCTTGAGTTTTGCTCCTGGCTTTAACAAACATACAACCGGAAGCCAGAAAATGGGCAAGGATAGAAAAAACCAAAAACCACACGCATAAAAAACCAAAAACAAACAAACAAACATAAAACAAAAAAACCCCAAACAAACATAAAACAAAAGCATTCCTGATGATCTGTCAGTTCAATGAAAAACTGGAGCATAAACTGTACAGGGGCACACACTATTATCATGGTTTGTACTCGCCCCCCTCCCCCCCCCCCCCCCCCCCCCATGAATAAATACAGAACCTAGATTTAAACTGACAAAAACAGGAAGAAAAAAAAATGTGTTGCATCAAAGATACTTACAAATCTATACAACACTGACACATACATGTACACATATTAAAAAACATATTTTTTTTTCCTTCTCCTTGTCTCCACTTTTACATTTATTTTAAGCAAAATAACACACCTAAATAAATTATAATTAATCAAAAACTAATGAAACTATTTTAAAGCCCACCACCATTTTTTCACTTACATAAAAGAAGAGAATACTACAAAAAAACAAAAAATGCTGTATCAGTGAATCCAACCTAACTTTCTAACCATTTGTCATTTATTTTCCATAAAATTACTTACTAATTAAAATTCATTTGTATTTTTTCATCCCCAGTCCCCTCAAAAATTGGTCCACCCTTAATTTGATAATTTTTTTAAAATTACAATTCCCATACATTTTTATGACCTTGAAATTCTAAAATTTATTTCCACCTCTAGACAACGTTTCATAAAGCACTCGTCAGATTTACATGCAAATAAGTTTCTATTTTGTTAAGAAATAATTATGTGTGCATAAATTTTACGTTGTGGAATGGTACTCTAGTTATCGATGAGCATGGTGTTGTCATAAATGACCTATTATCAGAATGGTTATCGTACTGAATGTAGAAAGTGTTGGGAGTGAATGGAAGAAAAAACAAAATCCTATCCGCTGCATGTTTTGTAAAGCTGGATGCAAATCTACAAATCCAGTTTAATTGGTATAATAATTGTAAGTCTTGTAAGTAAACAAAACAATAACAAAAGAGTATTTTTTAATGCAATAAGTAATATATTGAACACAGGCATGCTGACCACCGATGTAAATGACACAACTATGCACATGTGTATATGTTACAAATTACATTAATATATAATAATTCGAAAGATAATAAACATGAAAGAAATGTGGTGGTACTGAAATCAACTGGCCGACCTTAAAAAAGATAACAACCTAGTGTGAAATTTCAGTTACCACTTACCTATAAAATATGTGATGGAGGAAAGAAATTCTGTTTACTTTGTGGGATCTACCTGTACCCCCTCCCCAAACCTTATATTCAATTCAAAAGTGTAGGCTTACAGAGCTAAAAATCTTGAAATTTTAATTTTAACATAACCAAAAAGGGTACAAATTTCAACAATTATCTAAGGTGAAAATTTCATGAGAATTTATCATGGTTGAGAATGAGAGTAATAGGACAATTAATTTTTTTCTTGCCAAATAAATTATAAAGTTTCAGAGTTTTGGCCTCAAGCAGCACTGAAGAGACATAAATTGTTGAGATGTGCATTTGGTGCACTAAATTGATATTGGTATATTGTGCTTATGTTTAAAAAATCTTCAAACAACAGAATCATCAAAATGGAAAGGATTAATCTTACCACTGTACAAAAAAATTGAAATTTTAATATGCAAATTTAATGTTTCAATGTGTGAATGGACAGACTGCAGTATACCATAATATGCAAGACAGACATAAGGATAACTGTCTAATCCATAGCTTCCTCTGTAGTAGAGGAATTACTTGCTGCAGTGTTGTCTGCAACCAGCAATTTCTCTACTACAGATTCAGACACTTCAGTAAGCGAAGTGTCCCCTTCCTCATCAAAAATCATATTGTGATGAGGAAGGGGGTACTGTTGCCTTACGCTGTTCGACCAACACCTTCATGGCACGGAGTTTGCGGTTGAGCTTGATAACATAATCCTCAGTCTTTTAGTTCTTGCATTTGATGCGTAATTCATTAAAAAAGAGGTTATTTGCACACTTGTACAGCATCTTAGTCATTTCATGCACTTTTGCGTTGGTACAGTCTGCATCAAACGGACATTTTTGGATTTCTAAACTTTCATTCTTTTACATAAACAAATTCTTTGGTAAAACATATAGAAATAATGTCATGACGATTGCAATGAAATGTCAATCAGCACCCAGTACTTTGAATGACACATTCCATTCGCTGCTCACCATTGTCCATGTGTAACAAAAAAAACTTTTCCGGAAAAAGAAGGAATTTAGTTCGACTTTTTAAAGAAAGTTATTCGTTAATATTTGTGGTGTTTTTCCATGCTTTGTCGACAGTCCTTCGCAGTTGACATTTCTGTCAAAAGGGGTGATTTGTTAACGATTTTTTCAGACTTCTTGTGGTCAGTTATAACGGTTGAAGTAAGACACTTTCGGACATGGCCCTCGCATTTCTAATATTTTAAAAATAAACTTTGACGCTTGTAAAATTTCTTCAAAAGTTGGCATTTCTGTCAAAATGAATGTTTAAAGACTTTTTTCATAATTTCGACTCCGTGATATCAAGTAAATATGACCGTTATTTCACGGCCTTGTTTGACCTTCAAGTTCCTTCACGTTTCTGGTATGTTTATAAGTTATTTTTGACGCTGGAAATCCTTTAAAAAGTTGTAACTTCTGTCAAAATGATTTGTCTACTGTTGTATAGGTGTACCAGTTAGTAAAATTTTTCGGGAGTGTTAAAAAAACCGCCATTACTTGAAATTGAGGGAACAGGAAAGGACGAAAACGAGACTAAAGAGGGAACACATGATTTGTTTTCCTTCATAGTTTAAATCAAATTAATGTATAGTTTAAATCAAATTAATTTAAGTAATTTAATATTAAATGAATATTTCTGATGCTGGAATGAAATAATTTTCGTGATAGTTATTTTTATTAATGTGTCTAATTCGCTTAAACGTTTTTGATAATAGACGGTGACTGAAATCCAAAATTTTTAAAGTAAAATTTGTTTTTATTAAATTAAATTAAATAAATACTTACCATCATAAATTCTGAGTATATCCTATTGCGTCATTCTAACAGCCGGAAAACCCCTATAGGCTAAAAATAGCCTCCATTCGGAAACCATCGGTTGCCATTACCCATCCTAATCATAGCTTTTCTAGCTTTTATAACAATAAATACGTTACCATCATAAATTCTGAGTAACTCAGAATCTAACTTAGAGCTGAATCCCAGAATCAGAAGAAACTGGGGGAAAATTGATTCTTTGAGCAGAAACTATAGGCCCAAGTGAAAATAGATTGTCCGCCTGAACAGATATAGATCTCAGATAATGAGATAAGAAAGAACTTTCACCTCTCCAAAAACCTGCAGATAGCACTTCATTAAGTGATGCATTATTAAATAATGCCCAAGAAGTTGCAAGAGCTCTAACATCATGAGCTTTGACCTGGAATTTGTCAAGTATAACTTGACCCGAAGATTCGTATGCAAGAGAAATAGTCTTGCATATCCAGGTAGAAATGGTTTAAACAGAGATCAGCGACACCCTTCTTAATAGGGATAAAAAGTCTTTTATTGGTACTAGAACGCAAAGAAGCTGTCCTAGTCAAATAAATAGACAAGATTCTTACCGGACACAGAGAAACAGAATCAGAGTCTTGGGGCAGCGCTGGTATATAAATAGGCTCTGCCCCTTTATCTGGTATCTGGTTTTTGCCTAGAAAAGCTGGGTCCGTAAGCAAAGTAACCGAAGACTTGTCTCTAGACAATCTAAGGCAAGAATTAGAAGTAGAAAAAGCATGAACTTCACTTCGTCTCCTGCCTGAAGCAAGTGCCAATAAGAAACAGCATTTGTAAGAGAGAAATTTCAAGTCTACCTCTTCTGCTGGCTCAAAGGGTGTCAGGTTGAGAGCTGATAATACTAGACCTAGGTTCCATTGAGGAACCAAAACCCTTTGTCGTGGCCTTTTAAGACTAAAGTTGCGAACTAGAAGGGAAATAAACTGATTATTTCCGAAATCTTCCCCACCAGAAATATGAATAGTTCGAGAGATAGCAGATCTGTACCCCTTTACAATGGAAGGGGCAAGACCTTTCACCTCAAATAGGAAGACAAGAAAATCCGCTAATTGTTGGACAGAGATTTTGAATGGATCAATCTCCCTTCCAACACACCAATCAGAGAAGATTGTCCACTTTTCATCATAGACGATGCTAGTTGATTCTCGCACTGACCTGGAGATGTGCTTGGTAGCTGTTTCAGAAAAGCCTTTCTGTCTGAGATTATCCCTGACAGAAACCAAGCGTGTAGAAGGAGTCTTTCTGGAGAAAGATGAACTACACCCCCTTTGAACTGAGTTAGAAGATTTCGTTTTAAGGGAAGCACTAGTGGTCTGGCACAGGACAGACGCAGTAGATTTGCAAACCAAGCTTGTTTTGGCCAAGCTGGAGCAATAACTATGATTCTGCATTTCTCTCCTGTTATCTTGTGAAGACCAGGGGCGAGAAATCTGAATGGGGGGAATGCATAGGCGAACATTCCATCCCAAGATAGGCTCATTGCGTCCACAGCATAGGCTCTGGGGGTCTGGAACTGGGGAGACGAAAGTTGTCACCTTGAAGTTCAGATTCGTTGCGAATAGGTCTATATTGGGATTTCCCCAAATGAAGAACTATAGATTGAAAGACTGCCTGATGAAGTTCCCGCTCTGTATTGACTGGTGCTAAGGACCTGGAAAGAGAGTCCGCAAGAACGTTCAGACTGCCTAGAATATGTCTCACAACCAGACGAATCTGGAATTGAGAGCATATGATCAGAACATCCTTGTCCAGCTGATACAGAGCGTAACAATGTGTTCCTCCCCGATTCTTCAGGTAGGCTACCACTGTTGTGTTGTCTGTTGCCAAGACAATAGATAGGGACTCCAGACAAAGTTTGAAATGAGAAAGAGCTAACAGAACTGCCCTCATTTCCAAAAGATTGATATGATCTTTCTGAAGGGTGGAAGACCACATCCCTGAAACAGTTTGACCCTCCAGATAAGCTCCCCATCCCAGAAGGGAAGCGTCTGTGAATAGGGTCAGACTGGGAACTTGAGATGCCAGGGGAAACCCTGTCATGACATTTTCCCTCTGCAGCCACCAAAACAGATGAGTAGAGACGTCCTAACTGTACTACATCTGCTAGAGAGTTGAGAAGACCTAGCAGTTGTGAAAATTGACGTGCAGTGACTGATGTTTTGGCCAGAAAGGTTAGAATAAACTGACGAAGAGCCAAAAATTTCTCCTCTGGAGGAAACACAAGACCCAAGTCCGTCCTGAAATGTTCTCCTAGGAAAACGAAATCCTGAGATGGAATGATCTCCGATTTCTTCCAAGAAATCAGGAAACCTAGTTCTAGGAGGTCTATAACTGTCTGGGTATGAGACAAAAGAATGTCTGAGTTGAGTTCCTTGACAAGAGAATCGTCCAGGTAAGAATGAATCTGGATAGATAGTGTATGCAGGTGAGCTGAGACAACTTGAAAAATTTTGGTGAAGACCAAAGGAGCTATGGCTAACCCGAATGGGAGAGCTCTAAACTGAAAAACTTTGTTGTCCCACACGAAGCGAAGGTATTTCCTGAAAGCCACAGAAATAGGGCAGTGGAAATAAGCATCTGTTAAATCGAGCGATGTCGACCACAGTCCTGGGAGAATAGAAGCCCTGATGGACCTGTTGGTCTCCATTTTGAAATGGGGAACCACAAGGTAGGTATTCAAAATAGAAAGGTCTATTACTGGTCTCATCCCCCCCTTTTTTTCTTGGGGACCAAGAAGAGGCGGGAATAAAATCATGGACCCAGGGAAGAAGTTGGAACCTGTTATATTGCTGCCTTCTGCAACAGAACAGACATTTCCTCTGACAGACGTAGACGTTTGTGAGGATCCGAAGAGACTGAAAAAGGAATGGGAGACTCCGACAGAGGTGGCAATTGTTTGAACTGAAGTTCTAGTCCCTCCCGAATTATCGACAGAACCCATGAGTCTGAGGTTCTCTTTTCCCATTGAGTTGAGAATTGACACAGGGATGGAAGGAAGAGGTAGTTCCCTTCCTTCTTGAGCAGTCGATAACGTACGAGGGGGCAACAACATAGGGCCGAGGACCAGACTTCTGAGCACCCTTAGAACCAGACTTCTGAGCATGAGATGTTTTAGAAGAATTGGCATACTGTTTGCGACGAACAACCTTTCTCCTTTTTGCAGAAAAAGTAGGTGTAGGTTGATAACCAGAAGATAAGGAAGCAATTGTTCTCTTCCCATCATTCAACCTGACATTAACGCGAACAGACTGAGGAGCCTTGCCAACTTCTTCCTGGACTTTTTGGAGAGAAAGACCAAACATTTTGTCCGCAAGAGAAGATTTTATAAGTGAATCCTTAAGAGTCTCATTAACAGAAGATTTGTCAAGAATCTCACTCCTCTTGGAAAGAGTAAGGCTGGCGAGAGCACCCGACACAAGAACTTGGGAAGTTCCTAAAGCTTTATCAAGTTGTAACAAGAGAGACTTGATTTCAGCTATACCTTCACCCTCTAGGTCCTGAAGAATGGCACCAGTGGCAGAAAGATAATGTTCTGCCGAAGCAAGTACCTGTGGCGAATTACGAAGTAAATTCTCCGACTTTGATCAAGTAGCCTGAGAAAGTCCAAGACCGTCAACTGGTTTTGATCCCAACAAATTAGACATGGCTTTGTCACAAGTTGGGACCAACCTTCCCAGAGTAGAATTAAAGATTTGGTAATCCTTAACATTGTAAACTCCTGAGAATGAGGTAGGACCGAAACTCGAAAACTTGGAACCAGAAGACTGTTTGTCTACAGAATCATTACTAATACTATCATTAATGATTTGTAAAGCAGCCAACACATGGTTAGATTCTGGAAAAGAGTTATATGTAGATGAACTCTCCCGAATTAAACCACAAGAAGCCTCAAAATTGGAAGAAAGCCTTTTAGGCTTAGGAGGAGAGGCAAAAGGTACTTTTGCTACGTCCCTCATGAGGGTGTAGACCCTAGACCTTAAGTTCTCTTTAGAAAGAGAAGTACTGTCAGTCTCAGGAACAGGAGAACCATCAACGACTGTCTGATGAGAATTTGTAGCACCTGAAGAGGGTACCCTCTTCACTGTCTGAGAGTCAGTAGGGTGGTCAGATTCCTCTTCATCGAGGAACACCCTCTCCTGACTACCAGGTGCCACAGAAATTGCATCATCCTCCCTGTCCACCTCATCTTCCTGAGACTCAGGAGGAGGTACAGGGTCCACTCTAACTTTAGTGGAAGATTCCAGAACCGAAAGCCGCGAGTTTAGAGAATTAAACTCGGCCTTCATGGAATCTTTAAACCCACTAAAAAACTCCCTTACACTGTCTAAAGGGTCCTGACTAGTGGGACACAAACCTCCAGAAACAGCCTGGTTAGGAGCTCCTAAAGCAGCTGAAGGTTGCCAAGGATTACCAACAACGGGGTACTGAAACATTCAATGGGGTCTATTCCAATTGTAAGCAGTTGGAAACCCAGTAGACGAGAGAGAACCACTACTGATAATGGGTGGTCTGGTACTGGGAAGATTGATGCCCATCGACTGACCAGGTACAGGATTCAGGGAGTTATGATTAGGATGGGTAATGGCAACCGATGGTTTCCGAATGGAGGCTATTGTTAGCATATAGGGATTTTTCCGGCTGTTAGAATGACGCAATAGGATATACTCAGAATGTATGATGGTAACGTATTTATTGTTATAAAAGCTTCTGAATGATTTTAGCTTTCTGAAAGGGTGCTCCCCTAACAAAATCGATAAAAAAATCACACAGACGTTTTTTCCAATGGGAGAATAGTTCCAGAAACAGCAAGTCCCCGTAAGACACTGATCCCCATATAAAAGTATTTTTGTATAGGTATTGTAAACAGTAAATATGTCATGTGATTTGTTAAAAATAAAAATGTCACGATGTTGCATAATTTGTTAAGAAATTGACCAGTAACGATGGAAGCACGGATAGGAAATAATATGCATCCCCTTTTTTTTTCTTAGCTCACCTGACCCAAAGGGTCATGTGAGCCTTTGTCATCACTTTGCGTCGGTCGTCCGTCCGTACACTGTGCAATTACTAAAAATATTCTCCTCTGAAACCACTTGGCCACTTGAGACCAAACTTTGGTGGAATGGTCCATGGGTGATCCCCTTCCAAAATTGTGTCCGACAGTCGCGACCTCCAACCAACATGGTCGCTGTTACTAAAAATAAAAAAGGGGGATGAAATTCAAAAAATCTTCATCTCTGAAACTACTGGGCCAATTGGAACTAAACTTTGCTTAGTCCTTTGATGACCCCCTTTCAAAAGTGTGTCCGGCAATCCAGACATCCAACCAACATGGCCACTGTTGCTAAAACAGAAAAGGTGGATGAAATTTTAATTGTTTTCCTCTTAAACTACTGGGCCAATCATGGATTCAAGCTTTGCTAAAATAATCCTTTGGTGATCCTCGTTCAAAATTTTGTCTGACAGTCCCGTCCTCGGGCCAAGTTCAGTGGACGCTGTTACTATTTATTGACGATTCCTTGCACATTAAGTAGGATGCAAGGTTTTATACATGTCTTATCAAATCCTATAAAACCAATATGTTTAGGTTATTTCAGTGAAATACTGTTCGTAGACTGAGAATATAATATTTGTGCTTCGTCGTACATCTTTTTTTTTAAAGATAGTTCTTGTTTCCAGCTACTTTATAAATGAAGTAAATTTTTAGCATTACAAAAAGTATGGTTCAGTAGGTAGATTCACTATTTTTGGTACTTACGTAAGTACGTACGTCTTTAAAAGCAACCTTGAACATTTTTGACAGATGGTCAGTTGGAGTCCTGTTTACGTTCCAGAAATAGAAACCGGAAGACACGTCAAAAATAATGCGTGCGCTGTGGAAATAAAAATAAAAGATACGAAAACATATGACATACGAAATAACATACCGGGACGATATATTTCAGAAAGTGAAAGTAGATTTCAAGAAAAAACTTGTCAAAAGTTGAAAAGAACTTAAGAAGGTCCCAATTTGGGACCAAACCAATAAATGTTTACAAACAATGCCTTTCAAGAAAATAAGAACTCTTTTTATCATAACCTAACCCGAATAATCCAGTCGTTATACTACTCTCCCGCTATAGTCGCTGCATCCAGTGATAGTGCTGATAGAGGACGCAGTATCTGTATCTGTACGAGTTAATCATAAGACATAACCGTGTGTCAATCGTAGCTACTCGGCCATTCTCGCTACCCTGCAAATAACCTCGTATGCATTAGGCGAAAAATCTCACTACTTTTCACATGTCAGTTACATGATAGTTTGATGAAGTTATATTTTAAGCAATTTTCTATATTTCAATTAAAGTTTTAATTAGTTTTGCATGATTAGATTTTACTTAGTATGTCTTCCATATTGGATTTTCGTGGACTATATCTGTGTGCGGCTTAACTTAACTTAACTTAACTTCCGGCAAACAATTTAAGAAGAATTTCTACTATGTACGTACGAGGTTATTTGCAGCGTAGCGAGAATGGCCGAGTAGTTACGGTTGAAAGTGCCGATAGAGGGCGCAGTATTATTCCTGCTTATTTTCAGCCATTTTCCAACTTTTAATCTGCATGAAGTATTTTGATTATATTTAACTCTGGTAGCTTGAATATCTCTAGCTATATATATATATATATATTGTCTGCAGAGTGTGCACTGTCATAATAATGGTGAGAATCAAATGAAAATTTTATTAAATAACAATTCATACCCCATTTTAAAACTTACTTCCTCTTTCATCTCAAATTGTTTAGCAATAAGAAAATCTTTATTACTGTAACTCATACTCCATGCAGATAATTTGTATAACAATAATTAGGATCATTTGAACTTGGCAACAATCACTAGGAAATAGAAAATGCAAATATGCTCGTTTTTTTGCAAATATAACCGGTAAAATGCAAATAATTAAAGATTACCAGTTTATTTTATATTGGCGTTTACCAGTTAGCAATTAAGCGAATTGTCTTGTTATATTTGCGTTTTTCCTTTTAAATTTGCATTCTCCTGTTAAATTTGCATTGTCGTGGCATTTTTGCGTTTTTCGTTTTAAATTTGCATTGTTGTGGCATTTTTGCGTTTTTCCTTTTAAATTTGCATTGTCGTGGCATATTTGCATTTTTCCTTTTAAATTTGCATTGTCGTGGCATATTTGCGTTTTTCCTTTTAAATTTGCATTGTTGTGGCATTTTTGCATTTTTACCAGTTAAATCGCACGGTCATCTAAACCACCCGCTGAGTAGAGAGATTACGTAATACTGTAGTCGTCACTAGCTCATTGAATATGATGATCTATAGTATTATATTATCTTGTATCTATATGTATTTATTTATTATTATTATTATTTATGGTATACTAGTCTGGCCCTTAATAAATTTAGTGTATTCAATACACAATAATCCATCAATTGTTGCGTATTTGATTTTCATGTCGTATTTTAACTTAATGCGATATTTATTAAGAAATGTGACTTTAAATGTATTAAAATATTAGCAAAGTGTGATACACGTACAGAATACGTATATACTGTTGTCACTAAATACGATTGATCAATAAATACAGGAATTTTTTTTTTAAATGTTTATATAATTCCCTGATAAATAGAAGAACAATCTATAATAGTATTATATTATTGTTTATCTATTTGTACCATTCTGGATGATAATAACTTTAGCTATTCAATACACAATAATCCATCAATCGTTGTGTATGCATGTTGTTTGTTGACATTCTAGTTTTAGTAATATTTTGATCTCGGGGGTGAAATTTAAATGTATAATAAGCTTGCTTGCTGTATTTATCCTTTCTTAAGAAAAGAATGTCATTATTCCTATAATGTAGTGTCAATTTATGTTTTCATCCGTATTTTTACATCCGACATTTTTTTTTATTGACATGTACGAGGTTACATAATATAGTCTCTGATCCATTCATACACTTTGCTAATAAGTAATATTTTCTTTACAATAGTTTATTTTTGTTAATTAAATAGACGAATTATTGAATAAAGATTTATATAAATGAAACGATTAAAATTGATTGCTAAAAAAAAGTGTTATTATTAAATACCTGGATATGTTTGGATAAGAGAATAGCATTCGGGTCATCGAGGGGTCATGTAGTCTTGTGTTATAAATAATATTTTCTTTTGAAAAGTTTATTTTTGTCAATGAAATGTTGAATTACAAGAATAAAATGAGTATATTATGGGTTGTGGAATTATTATTTTTTTTAAAGATTGAACATGTGGTATTTGCATCATCAAGTAGTTCAATAAAAATATTGATTCAAATCTAATAAAAATGAAGTAAATTTATATTGATTTAAGAAGAAAAATTGAAATAAAGAAAAGTTACAAAATTAATGAGAAATGAAATAATATATTTTATGTAAGAGTAATGTATGGTCATTTTTTTTTTTGGTTAAAAAAATCCAATAGGAAAATAAACCATTAATTAAAATTTTAACAGAAATAATACACCTTAAAACAGTAAAATATGTATACATTAAGGAAAGAAAATAGATCATATATATATATTCTTACAATGGAAATGAAGTTCTATTTTTAAAAGTAAATTTTTATAAGAAAAGTATTTCTTTCATTATATACGTAACTTGACTTTTTTTTAATTATAGAAAATAGTGAAAAATCAAGCTTGGAGAGCATGTTTCAGGTTTGCTTTATTAATGTTTAATATAAATATTAATTATTATGTTTTCATATTTGATGTGTGTTTATATTGGTTTAAAATTAATAATAAATATTCAATATTATATTTTCATATTTCATGTGTAATTTTATAGTTTTAGAGTTTAATAATACATATATTCATTAATTTGTTTTCGTATTTTATGTAATTCCATTTATGTAGAAAAAGCAAAAAAGAGAATCAAATTTACCTTTATTTACATGTGATTACCCTGATAATTCACCCTTAATTCCTCTTAATTAGGAAGGACACCATTCTTTGATATTAGATATTATAAAATCTTGGCCTTGAGGGATACAGGAAATCATAAAATTTTATTACTTTGGTAATCCAATACAATATACACTTTAGCAGTAAACGCAACAGGTAGTACACCTGAGGAAAAGGCCTCTAGGCATGTAACTCTTGTGGGGAAAACAATTTTGTTCTCTCTGAATTATAGAAAATTCAATTGTTTTTACACTATTTCAACACATATTTTTATACAAGGCCTATAAAACAGATGTTTACAGAAGTGAATTTCATTTTTTAGCTCACCTGACCCAAAGGGTCAGGTGAGCTATTGCCATCACTTGGCGTCCGTCGTCGTCGTACGTCGTAAACTTTTTCAAAAATCTTCTCCTCTGAAAGTACAAGACCAATGGAAACCAAACTTGGTCTGAATCATCACTAGGGTGTCTAGTTTCAAAATTGTGTCCGGTGATGCCGTGCACCAACCAACATGGCCGCTGTTACTAAAAATAGAACATATGGTAAAATTGCACGTTTTGGGTAATAACTCAAAAACCGTTAATGATATCAAAAATCTGACATGGGGTAAAAATGATCAGCACATCAAGATCTACCTACCCTGCAATTTTGAAGTAAATCTGATTGCCCATCTTGGAGTTATTGCCCTTTTTTCATCAAATTTGTAAAATTTTAATACTTTTCGTCTTATATTTCAAAAACTATAAGAGATAAAGGTTAACTTTAAATTGCAAAAATGTGCGGCATATCAAGATCTACCCACCCTGCAATTTTGAAGTAAATCCCATTACCCATTTTGGAGTTATTTCCCTTTTTTCATCAAATTTTCAAAATTTTAATACTTTTCGTCCTTTATTTCAAAAACTATAAGAGACATGTGGTAAGTTGAAACTGCAAACATGTTCAGCATGTCAAGATCTACCTACCCTGCAATTTTGAAGTAAATCTCATTACCCATTTTGACCGATTATGCAAATTAGAAAAAAGGGGGGATGAAATTAAAAAAAATTCTTCTCCTCTGAAACTACAGAGCCAATCTCAACCAAACTTTGCTGAAATGATCGTTGGGTGGTCCCCTTTCAAAATTGTGTCCGTCAGCGCCGTCCTGTATCCAAGATGGCCACCATTACTAAAAATAGAAATTTCTTCAAATGGCCAAAACTGCTCTATTTTAAGCCAGAAAGTGCCCAAATTTGAACTGTATAAGCATAATGATGAGCTTTTTAACATATATTACGGGATTTTTTATGAACTATGAACTTTTGCCTATTTTGAACGATTATGCAAATTAGAAAAAAGGGGGGATGAAATTTAAAAAATTTCTTCTCCTCTGAAACTACTGAGCCAATCTCAACCAAACTTTGCTGAAATGATCCTTGGGTGGTCCCCTTTCAAAATTGTGTCCGTCAGCACCGTCTTGTATCCAAGATGGCCGCCATTACTAAAAATAGAAATTTCTTCAAATGGCCAAAACTGCTCTATTTTAAGCCAGAAAGTGCCCAAATTTGAACTGTATAAGCATAATGATGAGCTTTTTAACATATATTACAGGATTTTTTATGAACTTTGAACTTTTGCCTATTTTGACCGATTATGCAAATTAGAAAAGGGGGGATGAAATTAAAAAAAAAATCTTCTCCTCTGAAACTACTGAGCCAATCTCAACCAAACTTTGCTGAAATGATCCTTGGGTGGTCCCCTTTCAAAATTGTGTCCGTGAGAGCCGTCCTGTATCCAAGATGGCCGCCATTACTAAAAATAGAAATTTCTTCAAATGGCCAAAACTGTTTTATTTTAAGCCAGAAAGTGCCCAAATTTGAACTGTAGAAGCATAATGATGAGCTTTTTAACATATATTACAGGATTTTTTATGAACTTTGAACTTTTGACTATTTTGACCGATTATGAAAATTAGAAAAAAGGGGGGATGAAATTAAAAAAAAAAATTCTCCTCTAAAAGTACTGAGCCAATCTCAACCAAACTTTGCTGAAATGATCTTTGGGTGGTCCCCTTTCAAAATTGTGTCCGTCAGCACCGTCCTGTATCCAAGATGTCCGCCATTACTAAAAATAGAAATTTCTTCAAATGGCCAAAACTGCTCTATTTTAAGCCAGAAAGTGCCCAAATTTGAACTGTATAAGCATAATGATGAGCTTTTTAACATATATTACGGGATTTTTTATGAACTTTGAACTTTTGCCTATTTTGACCAATTATGCAAATTAGAAAAAAGGGGGGATGAAATAAAAAAAAAATCTTCTCCTCTAAAACTACAGAGCCAATCTCAACCAAACTTTGCTGAGATGATCCTTGGGTGGTCCCCTTTCAAAATTGTGTCCCTCAGCACCGTCTTGTATCCAAGATGGCCGCCATTACTAAAAATAGAAATTTCTTCAAATGGCCAAAACTGCTCTATTTTAAGCCAGAAAGTGCCCAAATTTGAACTGTATAAGCATAATGATGAGCTTTTTAACATATGTTACAGGATTTTTTATGAACTTTGAACTTTTGCCTATTTTGACCGATTATGCAAATTAGAAAAAAGGGGGGATGAAATTAAAAAAAAATCTTCTTTTCTGAAACTACTGAGCTAATCTCAACCAAACTTTGCTGAAATGATCCTTGGGTGGTCCCCTTTCAAAATTGTGTCCGTCAGCACCGTCTTGTATCCAAGCTGGCCGCCATTACTAAAAATAGAAATTTCTTCAAATGGCCAAAACTGCTCTATTTTAAGCCAGAAAGTGCCCAAATTTGAACTGTATAAGCATAATGATGAGCTTTTTAACATATATTACAGGATTTTTTATGAACTTTGAACGTTTGCCTATTTTGACCGATTATGCAAATTAGAAAAAAGGGGGGATGAAATTTAAAAAATTTCTTCTCCTCTGAAACTATTGAGCCAATCTCAACCAAACTTTGCTGAAATGATCCTTGGGTGGTCCCCTTTCAAATTTTTGTCCGTCAGCATCGTCTTGTATCCAAGATGGCCGCCATTACTAAAAATAGAAATTTCTTCAAATGGCCAAAACTGCTCTATTTTAAGCCAGAAAGTGCCCAAATTTGAACTGTATAAGCATAATGATGAGCTTTTTAACATATATTACGGGATTTTTTATGAACTTTGAACTATTGCCTATTTTGACCGATTATGCAAATTAGAAAAAAGGAGGGATGAAATTAAGAAAAAATCTTCTCCTCTGAAACTATTGAGCCAATCTCAACCAAACTTTGCTGAAATGATTCTTGGGTGGTCCTCTTCCAAAATTGTGTCCCGCGTTTCAGAACACCGACCAAGATGGCCGCCACAGCCGAACTTAATTTAACATGGGACCCTATGGGAAATTCCCATAAACATCTTGTCTGAAACCATTTGCTCAATAAGAACAAAATTTTGATGAAATAGTCATTGGATGGTTCTCTTCCAAAAATGTGTTCGGCAGTTCGGCCCTTCGATCAATTTTTTTTTTTTTTTTTTTTTTAAACTTTTCGTGTTATATTTCAAGAACTATAAGAGATAGATGTTAAGTTTAAATTGCAAAAATGTGCACCATTTCGATATCTACCTACCCTGCAATTTTGAAGTAAATATGATTACCCATCTAGGAGTTCTTGCCCTTTTTTTCATCAAATTAAAAAAAAAATTAATACTTTTCGTCTTATATTTCAAAAACTATAAGAGATAAAGGTTAAGTTTAAATTGCAAAAATTTGCAGCATGTCAAGATCGTCCTACCCTGCAATTTTGAAGTAAATTCCATTACCTATTTTGGAGTTATTGCCCTTTTTTCATCAAAATGTTCTCAATTTTAATACTATCATCTTATATCTCAAAAACTATTAGAGATAGAGTGAAAGTTTAAACTGCAAAAATGTTCAGCATGTCAAGATCTACAAACAATTTCCCACAGTTAAAAATGTGCGACAACTGTGTGAAGAGTTATTCCTCTTGAAATGCATTTTTTTGTTGACTCACTGCTTTTGGTTACTCAAATAATCAAAGGGAAGCAACTCTATTACAAAATGTGAAGTAGGAAAAGCTAAATTTTGAGAATCATTGACATATATGTTTTTTTACAGCAATTTTGATAACTTGCATTAAAGGGGGAACCCCTGCCCAAATTTTTTTGTAGAAGGGGTCTGCAATGACAAAGGCTACATTTGTTAATTTTTTTCACCGAAGTTATCAAGTTTTATTGACTGATGTTATTATACCCAAGTGAGCTATACAGGCTCCTAGGAGCCTCTAGTTTAAAACGTTAAACTTAACGTAAAATATTCATATGAATAATTTCTTAGCTCCGAGCTTTGCTTTCAGATGCATACAAATCGATGTTTAACACTGTATATATTAGCGATTATTTAAAAAAAATATCCATATACATATTTTTTTTTTATCGAAAACAAGCCCCTAATAAATTTCAGAGTTATCGAAGCAAATCATGATTAAATTGGATATAATGTCGCACAATAGGGTACCCGATTTGTAAGGCTTGAAGTAATTTACCATATAACAATATGTTCGTAATGATGAACGGATGAACGGTAAGGCCACTAAAAGGCATCAATTGCCTGTAAAATAAATAAACATAAATTATAATGTTGAATCTCTGTGAAAATATAAAGGTTTACATTTAAATCAACATCGAATTGAAATAAATATGAGTGCATTGTTCTAGATCCTGAAAAACAAAATCAAGAAATCAAATATACATAACTTTTCTGTAAAATGCACAACGATTGATGGATTATTGTGTATTGAATAGCTAAAGTTATTATCATCCAGAATGGTACAAATATTATTATCATCCAGAATGGTACAAATAAATAAACAATAATATAATACTAAATTGGTCCTAATGCATCTGCCCTTGATGGCCTCTGTATCTGAATGATGCAAATTTCCTCCATGTACAGTTGCCATGAGGAGGACTTTAATTTCATTTTGTTTAATCATTTCCAGTCTAAATGTCCTTTAGGCACCTGCCCTTGATGACCTCTGTATATGAATGGCATTGCTCTCATGCATGTACATTGGTCATGGGGAGGATGCTGGATCTGCCTTCTGTCATTGAATTAGCCCCTGTAAATATAAAAGGGTTTATTTCTATTTCGGTGTTCAGATGAAGTTAATATCTTATTAAATACCAACAAATGATATACCGTATAACCGGTAATTTCTGCGGCAATCTAATTTCTGCGGTA
Source organism: Bathymodiolus brooksi (assembly GCA_963680875.1). NCBI lineage: Eukaryota > Metazoa > Mollusca > Bivalvia > Mytilida > Modiolidae > Bathymodiolus > Bathymodiolus brooksi. The sequence continues at coordinate 16,632,026 of OY804579.1, forward strand.
TTCTGTGGTCAACTCCGGACCGCAGAAATTAAAATCGCAGAATATTATGTAAAATATTATGTACAAAATACGTTTTCAAACTCTAACTCCGATTCCGCCATAAGTGTCAAATATTTAATTATTCATAATTACTATATCCAGATAAGGTGTCAAACCACTAATTCACCAATCAGAGCTTGGAACATATACGAAAGTAGTCCCTTTTCAAGAAAAAAGTTCCTTTCACTTTGTAGTATTGTGAAAACTACTGAATGGAATGGACTAATTAAAATTGATAATTGAAGTTAAATAAATAGGGATTATTTTGAGCCCAAATTTGATGGATTTAGTTGTATTTTAATACCTCTATGGAGGATTTGATGCATGACCTATAAATAGTGAATTTCTTGGGGATGACCAAGCTATTTTTAGAGTAGGTGCTTTCCGTAGCATGGCATTTCACTGCAAGATTTTAAACATGCCCTGATATTTTGACAGAACGTAGAGGAATCATGTATGTTTCAGAAAATATATGGTCTTCAAAAGGTTAAACTTAAGATAAAATGACCAGGTAGGCTCGAAAAAACACAAATTTAGTAGAAAACCTTAAAGAAATTAATTGGTGGTTTGACACCATAAGCAAAACCTGGTACTATATAAATGTTTACACAACAATTAAAGGTTATTTAGCTGTGGCATGATGATTTTTACCTGTTAATTACAATTACTCCAGATCAAGAAATATGATTGTACCAAGCTGACACCGACAATAATTGAAACAATCGCCTGATTCAATGTTTACAATCATAATAAAGTTTATTAAAGCAATATTTAAAATTGTTATTTCATAAATTGACATAGTTTTTTTGTTTTTTTTAAATTGTTGTAGTAGCTTCGATTAAATAATATCAAACTGCGTGATCTCAGGATTCATCTATAAACCAAACAAATAGAAATGTACATGTACTGGTAGTAGAATTCCGGTTAACCTGAGTTTTTATGTCTACATTATACTAAAGGAATTGAATACAATTGCTTCTAATCATAATTCTTTTTAAAAAATTGTTATATGATAAAGTATGAAAATTCGACATTAAAAATATATATCCGAAATATATCAAAGTTTATACCGATATCGATCCAACTGTTGACTTCATATTTCCTGTCAACAAAATAGATCGCGAAAACAGTGAAAAATTAGTTTCTCAAGACAAATTTGAAGTTAACCAAATGCGTATTCAGAAGTTGTAACGTTTGAAAACTTTCTAAAGAACTAAAGATGTTTTTACTTCTAAGGATCACTGTAATGTGCAACAGTTGTTTATCGTAACATCGCTTCACTTGTTGCTTCCTGAATCCTGTAATACAAACAATTTTTTTTTCGGTGCCAAGATTTACAATCCGCAGAAATAAAAATCCGCAAAAATTAAATGTTTTCTTTTTAGACCAAAACCGCAGAAATTTCACACTGCAGAAATTACCGGTTATATGGTATATATTTTGTTGTTGTAATTGCTCAGTGGACTCTTCCAAATATTATACTCATCAGAGACATATAGATCCCTCCAAGTGTATCAACGATCATACTCTCAGGTCGGACACAGAGTTTTGTCGGACTTCACTCTTAAAAATGTCCGACAAAATCCTCCCAGGTCGGAGTGAGAGTCTCCACTCTCAGATAGTTAAACTGTAAACAGGAAACATCCCCAAATTCTGCTAACCAATAAATTTGTGCATAAAGAAACATGTGTATCTTAGTAAAGCTGAAGTAAATGAGTGATATACAGTACGGAAAATATAGATATGTTAACGTCTGTCAATAATATCCATGAATAAAATGTATTAACATGCAGTACCCAGGTTTTAAGTGCACTAGAAGTGAATATTAATATTTCCCTAATGTACTCGCGACAATCGATGCCAAGGCCCGTTCACTTGCTTCAGACAGTTGCCGATATCGGGTGCGTTTGCTCTTTTACGTGTTTGCCAAATGTAGGGAGAACGAACCTGGGTAAATAATTCTAATTTATACATTTATTTCTTTAAAGGCAAATTTGGATTAAAATTAATTAGTAAAATTTAAGTTTTATTTTGTTTATGGCGAATGGGTCATAAATCCGTAAATCCCGTTTTTTTTTCTTGAAAATTGGCAGTCTGCGGAGTCCTGATATACATGTAGGTGAAATAATATTTTATTAGTGTATTCTACGTTTTCTTTTACAGTTTACCTGTCAAAACATCACCCATCTCAGCATGTCGTCGCATCGTGCATTCATGATATACAAATACACCTATCACAGGTGTGAAAAAAACCGTTGCTCAAGACTCCTTTTACTAAGACTTATAAACATAGATACAGTAGAGTTTGTTTATAACGAACAGGCTTGTAACGAAATCAGGCTTATAGCGAAGTAAAGATAAATCCCCGGTCCCATCGCTATTTAAACAATGTATTTGTGAAGGCCTATTACAAATTTTTTATAACGAAATCAGGCTTATAACGAAGAGAATTTTAAACCCAAACAATGTTTTTATTACTCAAAATTGACATGATATAACAAAGAAAATTGCTGAACAAACAAAGCGTTTATATAATACCTGTTTTCCGTTACGCACGGACGATCACATATTAGAATGGTCAGGTGCACTTGACACTTCCATTATTGATAATTGAAAAATCAATGATCCCACCTTTGATGTTGTTAATGATGTCAATCAAGACTTCTTTAAAATATTCAAACAATAAAATGGGTATTAATGATGTGATTAACTAGTTGTCAATTACATGTGTAATAACACACATGCTAATTTATTGCATTAAAAATTAATAAAACGTAATATAAATTTTAATGAATGGATGCACAAGCTAAAGAAATTAAAAACAAAGTCATGTGTGAAATTAATTCATTCGCTATTGTTTATTTTTTCTTTGATGATAGACTCTTTAATTAAACAACAAACTGGATGGTCTCAAGGTTCATCTAAATACCAAAAGCAAAAGAAATGTACTCGTTTTGAAATTTCGATTAACCTGAGTTTTTATGTGTATATAATACCAAAAAGAAACAATTATTTTTCAAATTCATATAAAAAAAAAAGGAAAATGGCTACAATCTTAAAATTGGCCATTAAAAATATATATCCGAATTATCAGCATTATACCGATATCTATCCAAGTGTTAATACCCGACCTCATATTTCCTGTTTATAAAATAGATCGTGAACAAAGTTGAAAAAATGTTTCTAAGGAACATTTGAAGATACCAAAGAAGTATTCAGAAGCCGTAGTCTTTGAGAACTGTCTAAAGGATTAATTATTTTTTTACGATAAAGGCCCACTTTACTGTGCATCAGTTATCATAGTGTAATGAAACTGCCCGGGTCAGAACCAGATTTTTTTCTCTCTAAAATTATGCGACCTCGGTGGCTCGAACTACCGATAGCTAGAACAGATTTTGACAGTCCCTTCGAGTTCGAGCCAGCGAAGTTCTACTGTACGATTTTCAAAAGGGGAGGTAATTCTACATTGTTTCTCTTATAACGAACGATGCATATAACGAACTGAGATCGAGAGTCCCCTGGACTTCGCTATAAACGAACTCTACTGTAACTATTTTGCGTTTTCGATTTTCAAGCCGTCTTTCAATTTATTTGTACTTAAAAAATAAATTTATATCTTTTTGCTTATATATGTGTATAAATATCTTAATAAAATAAATACATTTACGGTGAGAAATTATTATACGTCATGATATCGTTATTTAGGTAAATACTTATTAGACAGATTTTTTTTAAACCATTTTTAGCTCACCTGACCTAGCTGCAATAATGTAGCTCCTGTGACAAACTTGTGTCTCGGCAGAGCTACAGCGCGGTCCCATTCGTCACAATGGAGCAAAAAAAAAGTTGCAGTTGAAACATAAAAACTCACTATTTACGCTTCAAACATTTCATTATAACAATTACTGATGATCCCAGTCCTTGTTAAATCGGTTTGGCTGAGAATTATATGCTTTTCAAAGTTAGCAACAACCTTGTTCAAATTTATCGATCGTTTTCCATAACCGGAAACTACGGAAGGCGGAACTTTTCTAAATATGGTATTTCTTATTACATGCTGATGTAAACATTCCAATCGTAACTACTCGGCCATTCTCGCTACCCTGTTATTTGCAGGGTAGCGAGAGCTACCCTGTTATTTGCAGGGTAGTGAGAATGGCAGAGTAGTTACGATTGGTAAACATTCACGCCTAAATCGCCAAATATGGTATCGACATCTAAATAGTGAGGCCGGAAATGACGAAATTCAAAATTTTCGAAGAGAAGATTTTTATTTTGTGGGAATTACATTCTAAAATACTGGTAGGTGATAAAAACTTGTTATAATAATGGACAAAAGGAAAGGTTATGTCTTATTATTGATAAATGCAGGCGTCAGAAGCTCTGTAAGCGAGCACAAAAAATCTCGGCGGCTGCTCCATTACGTGTAATGGCATCCCGTTATAACCCTTGCGAGTAAGCGAGCATTTAGGGTTTTATTATTAGAACTAACCTGACCCAAAGGGTCATGTGAGCTATTGTCACCACTGAGCGTCCGTCGTCTGTCGTCCGTCCGTCCGTTAACTTTTCACATTTTAATCAACTCCTCTGAAACCACTGGGCCAATTTGAACCAAACTTTGGTGGAATGGTCCTTGGATGGCCCCCTTCCAAAATTGTGTCCGATATATACCGATTATGCAAATTAGGCATATTTTGATAAAAGATCACATTTAAATCTTCTCCTCTGAAACCGCTGAACCAAATTAAACCAAACCTGGCAGGAATGGTCCCTGGGTGGGTCCCTTTCAAAATTGTGTCCGACAGTCCCGCCCTCCATTCAGGATGGCTGCTGTTACTAAAAATAGAAATTCCTTCAATTGTCCATTGCTGCTTTAGTATCAGTCAAAATGAGCTCAAATTTTAACTGCAGCTACATGGTAAGGAGTAGTTTAACATATATTCTGCGTTTTTCTGTGAAATTTTTCTTTCAGCCGATTTATACCGATTATGCAAATTAGGCATATTTTGATAAAGGATCACATTTAAATCTTCTCCTCTGAAACCGCTGAACCAAGTTACACTAAACCTGGCAGGGATGGTCCTTGGGTGGGTCCCTTTCAAAATTGTGTCTGACAGCCCCACCTTCCATTCAAGATGGCTACTGTTACTAAAAATAGGAATTTCTTCTATTGTCCATTGCTGCTTTAGTATAAACCAAAATGAGCTCAAATTTTAACTGCAGCTACATGGCAATGAGTAGTTTAGCATATATATATTCCGGGGTTTTCTGTGAAATTTTTCTTTCAGCCGATTTATACCGATTATGCAAATTAGGCATATTTTGATAAAAGATCACATTTAAATCTTTTCCTCTGAAACCGCTGAACCAAATTAAACTAAACCTGGCAGGGATAGTCCTTGGGTAGTCCCATTTCAAAATTGTGTCCGACAGCTCCACCCTCCATTCAAGATGGCTGCTGTTACTAAGAATATAAATTTCTTCAATTGTCCATTGCTGCTTTATTATCAATCAAAATGAGCTCAAATTTTAGCTGCAGCTACATGACAATGAGTAGATTAACATATATTCTGGGTTTATCCGTGAATTTTTTCCTTCAACCGATTTATACTGATTATACAAATTAGACATATTTTGATAAAAGATTACATTTAAATCTTTTCCTCTGAAACCGCTGAACCAAATTAAACCAAACCTGGCAGGGATAGTCCTTGGGTAGTCCCATTTCAAAATTGTGTCTGACAGCTCCACCCTCCATTCAAGATGGCTGCTGTTACTAAAAATAGAAATTTCTTTAGTTGTCAATTTCCGCTCTATTACAAATCAAAATGAACTCAAATTTTAATTGCAGCTATATGGCAATGAGTAGTTTAACATATATTCTGGGTTTTTCTGTGAGATTTTTTCAACCAGTTTATTTCGTTTAGGAATATTATGTGATAAAAATCACATCAAAATCTTTTGCTCAGAAATTTGAGTTGAAATGATCTTTGGGTGGCCCACTTTCAAAATTATGTGTAACACCCCCATTTTCTATCAACATTAGATGTCAAATTGAAAACTAGGTGAGCGATTACAGGCTCCTGGGAGCCTCTAGTTGTCTTTTTAATTGATAACGGACCCAAGCTAAATAAATGAAATGTGACTTAATGTGTTAATTATATAAATCCTTGCCTTCTATAAATTTTAATTTCTTATCTAATTCTTATTCTTATTTAACAATTTGGTCAGGTTGTTATTTTCATTGAATGGCATCTCAAAATAGATGGCTTCACAGTAGGGGCTCTTCCTGTGGTAGCATCCCAAATTGCCGATTCCCAGTTTGCCGAGTCCAATTAGCCGATTCCCAAATTGCCGACATATGAAAAATATTGTTATTGCAAGTAGAATAATGCTTCTAATTTATGAAGGAATATTGTAAATAATTAAATAAATATTTCTTTTGAAATGGTCCGACATACAAGGGAGTTTAGATTATAGCATTAGAGCTCAAAGTCAAAAGGATACACGGTGGATTAGTCCTGCAGACAACCATGATTTCTGTCAAGATGAAGGATACCAAGAAATAATTTCCAAAAAATATGCTCTGAATAATAATTAGCATAAACATGAGAGAATACACATTTTTTGTTTTGTAAATAGGTCCCAAATGTTGCATTTGAACGAGACTTAGTAAAACTCTAAATAAACATTTACTTATTTGTAGTTTATTTCCATTGTTCTTCAATTATTTGAGTAATGAGTATCGACATCTCCTATTCATCAGTGCGTTTGATTATGGTTTTTCTAATTAAAATTGCACGAAAAATTACAGCTTTCAATAAAATATGTACACATCACCAATATTTTTTTTTAAATAAAAAATAATATTATGAAACTTTGTCATTTTTAACAAAAGTCGGCAATATGGGATTTGGCAAAATGGACTCGGCAATATAGGATTCGGCAATCTGGTACTAATTCCTTCCTGTATGTTGGTTACATCCTGAATATTACAACTGACAGCTAATGCATGACAAACAATTTTAATCAGCCATCTTTATCATAAAATAATTTTTTTTAATCTTTATTTTGATGATGGCACCTAATTCCCATCACCTAATCCAAATTAGTATAGTAGAGGAGTACCGTATTTTTCGGACGATAAATCTAGATAAAAATGACGATTTTGTTTACAGTACAAAAAATGTATACCTTTATTTTGCTGTAGGTTTATTTCTGAATAAGAAGGCTTGTATCATCGATGTTCTTGTTTTTTTTTTAAATAAAGCAATAAAAGTATACTAACAGGGGGTGCAATTCTGGGGATAAAATATTCAACATTCGAAAAAATCAATATTCAATGATTGTAAGTGTTAGCGAAAATCAGTTCAATATTGTATTTTATGATAAAATATATACTATAAAAAAATGTATCTTTTTGAAAAAAATCACAGGGTGTATCGATTTACAATATAAAATGATTACCACAAAATATCTAAATATAGCTATAGCCTTCCATCAAACACGAGCATGTGCACGTGGTTGTAGTAAAAAATGGTGGTTGCAATACATCTCACAGTAAACTTGTAGAACAAGCTTTTTATACTAAATATACTGGAAAATAATTTATATCCATTTCGTTACTTAATCAATATTTTATTGCAATAATTTATATGAGGCTATGGGTGTTTAAGCGTCACTTTTCAACAATATTTCAGCTATATATTGAGCTACCCTTCCTGGTGCGAATATGGTGCAAGGTAGAAATACACTAGGGTATTTACGTACCCGGACATTCTACATACCGGAAAGAAAGTACGCTTACAAATACGCATCGATCACAAAATGTTTGACATGTTCACCTCAAGAAATGTAAAAAAAATCTTTAAATATCCATGATGTCCGACCACGACCACAATGTCCGACCAATTAGTCGGACTTAGAGAGTGTTGACTCTCAAATTTGTCGGACATTTTGGGAGGAATATGTCCGACCTGAGAGTATGATCGTTGATGCACTTGGAGTGTACTGTAGATATGTTTAGTACTTATGTACCGATCTAATTTCTGCAAATTGCTTGTTTGTATACTGTTTATTACATTTATGTATTAGAATGTTTTTTTTTGTAATATGAATCACTGTAATGACTCTGCCCCTTGCTGGGACCTTGATTGGCAATACAATCTTATCTTATCTTATAGATTGTTCTTATATTTATCAGGGAATTATATAAACATTTAAAAAAAAAATTTCCTGTATTTATTGATCAATATAGTGTTTACATATAAATTGGATATTTCTGTTGGATCGGACAAGGGCGCGTTACGGCATTATATCATAAACAAAAATATTTATTGTTCATTAAGGTGCCTCATTACAATAATCAGAACTTTTAAAGCACAATAACTTTGACGCTGTACATACGCAATCCTGTGCTATAAAACAAGACATAAATAGCTTAATAGAGACCGATAGTTTAATATATACTTAATTCATTTTTAGCTCACATGGCCTTGTGAGCTATTGTCATCACTTTTCGTCCGTCGTCTGTTGTCCGTCCGTCAACATTTCACATTTTAATCTTCTCAGAAACCACTGGACCAATTGCAACCAAACTTTGGTGGAATGGTCCTTGGATGACCCCCTTCCAAAATTGTGTCCAGTGATCCCGACTTCCAACCAAGATGGCCGCCAAGCTAAAAATAGAAAAAAGGGGGGATGAAATTTTAATTGTCCATTGCTGCTTTTGTGTAAGTGAAAATGAGCTCAAATTTTAATTGCAGCTACATGGCAAGGAGTAATTTAACATATATTCCGGATTTTTCTGTGAAATTTTTCTTTCAGCCGATATATACCGATTATGCAAATTAGGCATATTTTGATAAAAGATCACATTTAAATCTTCTCCTCTGAAACCGCTGAACTAAATTGAACCAAACTTGGCAGGGATGGTCCCTGGGTGGGTCCCTTTCAAAATGGTGTCCGACAGCCCCGCCCTCCATTCAAGATGGCTGCTGTTACTAAAAATAGAAATTTCTTCAATTGTCCATTGCTGCTTTAGTATCAGTCAAAATGAGCTCAAATTTTAACTGCAGCTACATGGCAAGGAGTAGTTTAGCATATGTTCGGGGTTTTTGCTTGAAATTTTTCTTTCAGCCGATTTATACTGATTATGCAAATTAGGCATATTTTGATAAAAGATCACATTTAAATCTTCCCCTCTGAAACCGCTGAATCAAATTAAACCAAACCTGGCAGGGATGGTCCCTGGGTGGGTCCCTCTCAAAATTGTGTCCTTCAGCGCCGTCCTGTATCCAAGATGGCCGCCATTACTAAAAATAGAAATTTCTTCAAATGGCCAAAACTGCTCTATTTTAAGCCAGAATGTACCCAAATTTGAACTGTATAAGCATAATGATGAGCTTTTTAGCATATATTACAGGATTTTTTATGAACTTTGAACTTTTGCCGATTTTGACCGATTATGCAAATTAGAAAAAAGGGGGGAAGAAATTTAAAAAAAATCTTCTCCTCTGAAACTACTGAGCCAATCTCAACCAAACTTTGCTGAAATGATTCTTGGATGGTCCCCTTCCAAAATTGTGTCCGGTGATCCTGACTTCCAACCAAGATGGCCGCCAAGCTCAAAATAGAAAAAAGGGGGGATGAAATTTTAATTGTCCATTGCTGCTTTAGTGTAAGTCAAAATGAGCTCAAATTTTAACTGCAGCTACATGGCAAGGAATAGTTTAACCTATATTCAATTAGGCATATTTTAATAAAAGATCACATTTAAATCTTCTCCTCTGAAACCGCTGAACCAAATTAAACCAAACCTGGCAAGGATGGTCCCTGGGTGGGTCCCTTTCAAAATTGTATCCGACAGCCCCGCCCTCCATTCAAGATGGCTTTGGTTACTAAAAATAGAAATTTCTTCAAATGGCCATAACTGCTCTATTTTAAGCCATAATGTGCCCAAATTTGAACTGTATAAGCATAATGATGAGCTTTTTAACATGTATTACAGGATTTTTTATGATCTTTGAACTGTTGCCAATTTTGACCGATTATGCAAATTAGAAAAAGGGGGGATGAAATTAAAAAAAAATCTTCTCCTCTGAAACTACTGAGCCAATCTCAACCAAACTTTGCTGAAATGATTCTTGGATGGCCCCCTTCCAAAATTGTGTCCGGTGATCCGACTTCCAACCAAGATGGCCACCCAGCTCAAAATAGAAAAAGGGGGGATGAAATTTTAATTGTCCATTGCTGCTTTAGTGTAAGTCAAAATGAGCTCAAATTTTAACTGCAGCTACATGGCAAGAAGTAGTTTAACATATATTCCGTGTTTTTCTGTGAAATTTTCCTTTCAGCCGATATATACTGATATATATGCAAATTAGAAAAAAGGGGGGATGAAATTAAAAAAAAATCTTCTCCTCTGAAAATACTGGGCCAATCTCAACCAAACTTTGCTGAAATGATTCTTGGGTGGTCCTTCTTCCAAAATTGTGTCCGGCATTTCAGAACTCCGACCAAGATGGCCACCACAGCTGAACTTAATTTAACATAGGACCCTATGGAAAATTCCCGTAAAAATCTTCTTGTCTGAAACCATTTGCTCAATAAGAACAAAATTTTGATGAAATAGTCATTGGATGGTATTCTTCCAAAAATGTGTCCGGCGGTTCGGCCCTTCGACCAAGATGGCCCCCACAGCCGAACTTAGCTTAATATAAGACCCTAAGGGAAATTCACATAAAAATCTTCTCCTCAGAAACCACTGGGCCAATTGCAACAAAACTTTGGTGGAATGATCCTTGGATGGCCCCCTTCCAAAATTGTGTCCGGTGATTCCGACTTCCAACCAAGATGGTCGCCAAGCTCAAAATAGAAAAAAGGGGGGGATGAAATTTTAATTGTCCATTGCTGCTTTAGTGTAAGTCAAAATGAGCTCAAATTTTAGCTGCAGCTACATGGCAAGGAATAGTTTAACTTATATTCAATTAGGCATATTTTGATAAAAGATCACATTTAAATCTTCTCCTCTGAAACCGCTGAACCAAATTAAACCAAACCTGGCAAGGATGGTCCCTGGGTGGGTCCCTTTCAAAATTGTATCCGACAGCCCCGCCCTCCATTCAAGATGGCTTTGGTTACTAAAAATAGAAATTTCTTCAAATGGCCAAAACTGCTCTATTTTAAGCCAGAATGTGCCCAAATTTGAACTGTATAAGCATAATGATGAGCTTTTTAACATGTATTACAGGATTTTTTATGATCTTTGAACTGTTGCCAATTTTGACCGATTATGCAAATTAGAAAAAGGGGGGATGAAATTAAAAAAAAATCTTCTCCTCTGAAACTACTGAGCCAATCTCAACCAAACTTTGCTGAAATGATTCTTGGATGGCCCCCTTCCAAAATTGTGTCCGGTGATCCGACTTCCAACCAAGATGGCCACCCAGCTCAAAATAGAAAAGGGGGGATGAAATTTTAATTGTCCATTGCTGCTTTTGTGTAAGTCAAAATGAGCTCAAATTTTAACTGCAGCTACATGGCAAGAAGTAGTTTAACATATATTCCGTGTTTTTCTGTGAAATTTTTCTTTCAGCCGATATATACTGATATATATGCAAATTAGAAAAAAGGGGGGATGAAATTAAAAAAAAAAATCTTCTCCTCTGAAAATACTGGGCCAATCTCAACCAAACTTTGCTGAAATGATTCTTGGGTGGTCCTTCTTCCAAAATTGTGTCCGGCATTTCAGAACTCCGACCAAGATGGCCACCACAGCCGAACTTAATTTAACATAGGACCCTATGGAAAATTCCCGTAAAAATCTTCTTGTCTGAAACCATTTGCTCAATAAGAACAAAATTTTGATGAAATAGTCATTGGATGGTTCTCTTCCAAAAATGTGTCCGGCGGTTCGGCCCTTCGACCAAGATGGCCCCCACAGCCGAACTTAGCTTAATATAAGACCCTAAGGGAAATTCACATAAAAATCTTCTCCTCAGAAACCACTGGGCCAATTGCAACAAAACTTTGGTGGAATGATCCTTGGATGGCCCCCTTCCAAAATTGTGTCGGTGATTCCGACTTCCAACCAAGTTGGCCGCCAAGCTAAAAATAGAAAAAGGGGGGGATGAAATTAAAAAAAAATCTTCTCCTCTGAAACTACACAGCCAATTTCAACCAAACTTTGCTGAAATGATCCTTGGGTGGCCCCCTTCCAAGATTGTGTCCGGCATTTCATACCTCCATCCAAGATGGCTGCCACAGCCGAACTTAATTTAACATAGGACCCTATAGGAAATTCCCATAAAAATCTTCTTGTCTGAAACCATTTGCTCAATAAGAACTAAATGTTGATGAAATAGTCATTGGATGGTTCTCTTCCAAAAATATGTCAGGCGGTTCGGCCCTTCAACCAAGATGGTCCCCACAGCCGAACTTAGCTTAACGTAGGACCCTATGGGAAATTCACATAAAAATCTTCTCCTCAGAAACCGCTGGGCCAATTGCAACCAAACTTTGGTGGAATAGTCCTTGGATGGCCCCCTTCCAAAATTGTGTCTGGTGATCCCGATTTCCAACCAAGATGGCCACCAAGCTAAAAATAGAAAAAGGGGGGATGAAATTAAAAAAAAATCTTCTCCTCTGAAACTACTGAGCCAATCTCAACCAAGCTTTGCTGAAATGATTCTTGGGTGGTCCTTCTTCCAAAATTGTGTCCGGCATTTCAGAACTCCGACCAAGATGGCCACCACAGCCGAACTTAATTTAACATAGGACCCTATGGAAAATTCCCGTAAAAATCTTCTTGTCTGAAACCATTTGCTCAATAAGAACAAAATTTTGATGAAATAGTCATTGGATGGTTCTCTTCCAAAAATGTGTCCGGCGGTTCGGCCCTTCGACCAAGATGGCCCCCATAGCCGAACTTAGCTTAACATAAGACCCTAAGGGAAATTCACATAAAAATCTTCTCCTCAGAAACCACTGGGCCAATTGCAACAAAACTTTGGTGGAATGATCCTTGGATGGCCCCCTTCCAAAATTGTGTCCGGTGATTCCGACTTCCAACCAAGTTGGCCGCCAAGCTAAAAATAGAAAAAAGGGGGGATGAAATTAAAAAAAAATCTTCTCCTCTGAAACTACTGAGCCAATCTCAACCAAACTTTGCTGAAATGATCCTTGGGTGGTCCCCTTCCAAAATTGTGTCCGGCATTTCATACCTCCATCCAAGATGGCTGCCACAGCCGAACTTAATTTAACATAGGACCCTATGGGAAATTCCCATAAAAATCTTGTCTGAAACCATTTGCTCAATAAGAACTAAATGTTGATGAAATAGTCATTGGATGGTTCTCTTCCAAAAATATGTCAGGCGGTTCGATCCTTCGACCAAGATGGCCCCCACAGCTGAACTTAGTTTAACATAGGAGCCTATGGGAAATTCACATAAAAATCTTCTTGTCTGGAACCAGTTGCTCAATTGGAACCAAACTTTGATAAAATAGTCAATGGATGGTCATCTTCCAAAATTGTGTCTGGTGGTCCCACCCTCTGACCAAGATGGCTGCACAGCTGTACTTAGTTTAACATTGGACCCTGTGGGAAATTCACATAAAAACCATCTCATCTGGAACCAATAGCTCAATTAAAACCAAACTTTGATGGAATAGTCATTGGATGGTCCTCTTCCAAATTTGTGTCCGGCAGTCACGCTCTCCCACCAATATGGTTGCCACAGTGCAGTTGCGTTGTTATTGAAAGCAGCTTTGATCCAGGTGAGCGATTACAGGCTCCTGGGAGCCTCTGGTTTAGTAAATAGTTTCAGCATAGGTAATACAAGTTTAACGTATTTCTCGCATGATAATCAAAAACAAGTAATAGTGAAGTGACAACAGTATATACATATTCTGTATGTGTATCACACTTTGCTAATATTTTAATACATGTAAAGTCACATTTCTTAATAAACATCGCATTAAGTTAAAATACGACATGAAAATCAAATATGCAACAATTGATGGATTATTGTGTATTGAATACACTAAATTTATTAAGGGCAAGACTAGTATAACATAAATAATAATAATAATAATAAATAAATACATATAGATACACGATAATATAATACTATAGATCATCATATTCAATGAGTTAGTGACGACTACAGTATTACGTAATCTCTTTACTCAGCGGGTGGTTTAGATGACCGTGCGATTTAACTGGTAAAAATGCAAAAATACCACGACAAAGCAAATTTAAAAGGAAAAACGCAAATATTTCACGACAATGCAAATTTAAAAGGAAAAATGCAAATATAACAAAACAATTCGCTAGTTTAACTGGTAAACGCTAATATAACTGGTAATCTTTAATTATTTGCATGTTACCGGTTATATTTGCAAAAAAACTAGCATATTTGTATTTTCTATTTCCTAGTGAATACTTGTACAAAAAAATATACGAGTATTGTACAATACTCGTATACGAGTATTCTTGTTGTATTTTTGGTAAAAAAAGTAATAAATATTAGGATTTTTGTATAAAAAAAAAGAATTTAATAAAATTTTATGATTGGTGCCAGCTTGGGTTGTGTTTTTACAAGGTTTTTTGTTTATTGTGTTTGACAATGATGCCTCTGGGTCATTTACCTGTATTGTAGTGTGAAAGAATATAAAACTATATAACATTTTTATTAATATTTTCAAGATATGAGCACATATGTTACAAGTAACAATAAATAAATAATTATTACATTAAGTCACTACAAACGTTCATATACTTCTATTGCTAGTAAAGAAAGCCTCATGTTGTCGATAGTTTTAACCTCCATGGGTTGACTTCTTGCCAGTTCTTCCATTGTATCTTTCTTCTCTGTATCGTCTGTTCTGGTGTGTTTGATGCTGTGACCAGTGTCAGGGTTGTCTACAAGAAGTTGTACTGCACATTTGTTGTCATAAGTTGATGAGTGTTCACGCCTTGGTAATTGACTTTATTTCTCGACTTCCACTCGCCAAATTGGTCTACCTGATGTACTTGTGGAGTGGGGAAACCACCGTCAAGAGTGCAGCAGATAGTACTGGTGTCTCACAAAAGACCATAGTACAACTCTACCAGTACATGCGAGATGTCTGCAGCACCAAGCTACTGAACACCTCACCTGACACCTGACTTAGGCAGACCAGGAGTCGTTGTGCAGATAGACGAAAGTCTATTTAACCACAAATCTAAATACCAAAGAGGCAGACAACCAGACAAAGAAACATGGGTCTTCTGGATTGCCGACACATCCACCAAACCGGCAGTTACGTACATGTAGACTGTAGCAAAGAGAGATGCAGCAACTCTACTGCCAATCATCCAGAAAGTGGTACGACCTGGCTCCTTTGTTTACTCGGATGAATGGCGTGCCTACCGACAGATACAACCCAAACTTGGTCTACAACATGAGACAGTCTAATCCCTTTTGGAGGCAGGCAATATCAGAAAACAACTCTGGCTTCGAATCCCAAAAGGGATTGGAGACAGTCAACCATTGGGTTAATTTCGTCGACCCATCTACAGGCGTCCACACCCGAAGCATAGAATCATATTGGGCCAAGACCAAGTACAAATTCAAGGTCATGAAAGGTGTAAGATCCGACGCTCTACCATCTTACTTAGACAAAAGAATGTGGAGAGACAGATGGGGAACTACCACCAAAGATGCTTTCTACAACCTATGCAGACACATTTCAGAGCAGTACCCATTCTAAAGACAACATCAACCAGAAATATAGCAACAGCCCTTTAAAGGGCCACCAAGATATCATAAAAAGAATCTCATTGTGTTATGTATCAAAAATAAATATGTATTAAAATGATTAAAAAAATTTGGAAAATATTGAAAATACCTTAAATTAACTAAAAGCTTAATAATTTTATATTAGATCTAATTAGTATTGTTGTTGACAACATGTCAATCTTGTAAAAACACAAACCCAAGCTGTCAAAAATGAAACCATGTAATTACTTTTTTTTATTCAAAAGTGATTTGAAAAGACATTAAATATCATCTATGTTTATTACTTATCATAAAAATATTATTTAATTTCAATATTTATTATAACAATATTCTTTCTTTTTTTCAATTTTTTTTTACAATACTCGTATATTTTTTGTACGAGTATTGTGGACAATACTCGTATATACGAGTATTGTTGTCGCCAAGTTCAAATGATCCAATAATTATTCATGTTCATTTATTTACATACAGTGAAACCGGACCCTGAGTAAACCGGAATCCTGTCCATTCCGATCTAAATTTCAAGTCCCCAGTTTTTTCCTTAATAATCTTTGTTAAAAATCATTGAATAAACCGGACACTGCACATTCCGAATTCCGGCCTTGACTTGCGGTCCCAATACGCTAATTACTGTTATAATTTATCTCCGTAAACCGGTCATGATCAGATCAATCAACCGTGTGTTTACATATATGTGAATATCGATCGATAGTAAATTGAAGGGGCGTCCGAGGGGAAACGTATTGAAAGTGTTTAACGAAGTGTGTATATTAGCACACCTGTAATTAGTGATCACTGGTAACTCATGTGGCTAATCTTTAAATGTTCATTAAATGTTAAACAAACATAGAATCAACACCTAAAAAGCGAAAGCTTAATCAAGATGAAATACCCGTATAACTTATAAGTGGTTTTTTTTCGCCGAGACGCTTTTAAAATATCCAACATGGGGGAATCCTTCCCGAAAACAATGCATATGTTGACAATGATCATAAATGAACAACAAACAATGCCTTATTATTTAAGTGATGAACTAGCATCCAAGCCATACAATCATAATTTGAGACAATTTATTGTTAATCGGATTATACTTTATAGTCTTCACACTCACAGCTGGGAGTAATCAAACTTCCAGACTTGACATAAAAAATGACAAATACATTTGATTTCTTTTTTCTTTTTATTTCAATCATTAAAAGCTTGTGTAAACACAGTCTGACAGTCTAATTATACACTAAGTAATTATGACACCTTTCATACATACACGCATTCAATCTTATCGACAGCATTATTGATTATTTTACGCACGGTTAGATATAGTCACACTTTTATTTTTAGTTTATTTTCGTATCAACGTTTACTGGTTCAAAACACAACAGCACTAGAGAGTATTACAATAAATGTAATTCTCTGAATAATTAAAAAGTATTATATGCATTTAATGACTTTGTGGAATAGTGTCCAAACAAGTAAAGCAATACGAAAATATTAGACAGTAGTAAGCGTGCACCCTCCTGCAAAATAAAGAATCTGGACAAAAAACCGTGCATTATGCATAAGAAATTACGATACTCAATTATTTCAAAACAATTCCTATTTTGAATTGTTAGTTAAGCAATTCAGACAATCTGAATATAATTCTAATATAACGGTCTATCCGCTAAACTTAGATTTTGGTTAAAACTCAGGATCGCAAAAATTAAGTATATCGCTAAAAAAATCAACCAATTTGGAAGAAAATCGCGAAATTTGGCTCCCGTGAAAAAAACCACTTATACGGTAGTCAGAGAGTAGACACTGAATAAACCGACCCACTGTCAATACCGGCCGTGAAACGTGGTCCCAATGGTGGCCAGTTTCCACAGGTTTTACTGTATTATGTATAATTTGTATCACATTTTATTATGTAATTGGGCTATAAAATAACCATATCCTGTTGATGAGTTTGTGCCAATAAAAGAATTTGGATTTGAATTTTAACTCCGGTAACTTGAATATCTCTACATTAGCTATATATTATATATTGTCTGCAGAGTGTGCACTGTCATATTTATGTGTCGCTAAAATTCTGATCACTGACCATGACAGAAGTTAAAATTTTTGAAACTTTAATTAAAGGAGTTATCCGAGTACTCTTCTTAAAGACTTGTACACATTTTGCATTTGTAATTTCGAATGTTTTTTTAACCTTTGAAAGGTGTGGAACCTCGGCGATGCTATCCCGGGGGTGTACATGATCATATATTAATATTGACATTTTTTTTATGAATGAATAATACATTTGACATGTTTATTAACTTTTATGAAAATCCAATAATAACATTGAAGTGAGCGAGCAGCATTTACCATTTTATCAAGCTCAAAAGAAATTTTGAAACTTTAATGAACTTGTTTTTAGAATCCGTCAACTCTTTTAGTACGGTAATTTTATCTATGATACATTATCATCTAGAGCTTCACTATCTCTATGTACTACACTTCATCATAAGTTATTGATTTCTCCAGGCGTTCATGTGTACTACACAAATCATGTGACTCAGAAAAGTATGGATTGTAAACAAGCAAAGAAAAACATCGGGGATTTATATGTAAATATTAAAAGTCGAGTTGACAGTTAATGCCCCTGAAATAAATTTTAATGAATATCAAAATACACAGAAAAAAATTACGTTTTCTTTTTACCTATCGAAAATACCTAAGACCACCATATAGAATCACACGATAACATCCCAGACAAAGGCCCAAGCCTACAACATGAAATAACATCACTCACAATATCTCTAACAGGTGTACAGAAACTGCTACATAACATCAATCTGCAATCACAGACTCACTGAGTTTTTTGGGGGTTGTTTTGGCTTTCAGAGGAGGAATGAAAGTAAAAAACAAAATTGAAAATGGTTACGAGATCCAAATCGCAACAAGATTACATGTGACCCAGACAACATCAGCAGCAAAAAACCTAAAGAATTAAATGAGCAAACAGCTGTCCAGTCACACTCGTATTTAAAAGAATCAATAGAAAGAGACATACATGTATTACACCCATAGACTTGAAGCACACAAACGTAGTTACAGATTACAGATCCATATCACGCGCATGTATCTGTTGCAAACTAATGGCACACATCATCAACGAGCATAAACCATCTTGAGCAAAGCAACTTATTATATGACCTTCAGCATGGATTTTGTCAATGGAGGTCATGTGAAACACACCTCATCTTTCGTACAAGAACTTGAATCAAACAACAACAATGATATGCAAATTATAAATATAATGCTGTCTGCCTTTTATATGCACATAACGTCATAAGGATTCTGTCATTGATGGTGGCATTATTTGTAAACATAATAATATTTTGCATGGTGAAAGTGTATTAGTAACTTGCAGCTGTTCCATATACTGTTTGAATCTGACTTGAGAACTCATAAAAACCAAAAGTATTCATACACACATTTCATCATATAAAGTCACCTATAAATGTTCTTTTTTCCTGTTTACACTAATGAAATAGAACTTCCATCATGCATTGTTTCATCCACAACAGTTGAAATATTCAAGGACAGCTCAAATCTGCAACATCATATACAGTGGAAGCCTCAGGGAACAGCTCAGTCCGGCTGTTCTTAGTAAAATCGTATAACCTTTATTACTGTACCGGGTAATCGTTGTTGGTATTCCTATGGGATTGGATTGTTTTTATTATTTTTATCAGAAATCCCTCAATTCATCCATGGAAATCTCATATAATTTCAAAAAGATTTTTCTCCTCGCAAATATTGATCATATCCAACAATATGTGACATTCAAGGGAAAATGCAATTTCTGCAATAATCATGATAATGTTGAGTAATGTCCCCCATCTTAATAAATCTATTTCCATAACAGTTATGCTTTGTGGAGCTAATGGAGAGAGATGGAATATAATGACTGGATTATTCGGGTTATGAACACCTTTAATTACATCATAAAATTTATAATTTTTTGCAATTTGTGGAACTTTTCAACTTGTATGTTTAAAAATAATGAGGTGATAAAAATGTTTGCTTCAACAACTGACAGAAAAATTATTTAGGAGTAAATTTTGAAAATTATATCCAACAAAATCTTTAAATGTTTTGTCACAATGTGTAAACGTTGTGTCTCAAGGTGAAAATGTTGCAAAAGAAGAATTATTTCCATGAGTCTTCGAGTTTGAAACACATTGATGTGATCACTTCAAACTATTAATTACTTTTCTGGGTTTACACAGCGACAAAGAAAAGGATAAAGCAAGTGAGGAGATCTAATTTTAATTAGCCAACTATAGACCAATGAAATTTGTTTAAACCTTGCCCTAGAGAAACTGGAATCCTGTGTACACTGAACATCAAAAGTAGTCCAGTTATCTAAAATCTTTTTAGATTTAACCTGTCTTATCTGAACAACTGTCAATTCCACACTAAAAAGATGGTCCAAAGGCATAGAGTGTTTGATTTAGACAGGATTTCACTGTACATGTAAACAGGTTCTATCAAATGAACCGAAACTTGGTGGGGAGCACCTATGGAAGGTTCTGTATTAAGTTTCCTCAAAACAGAATGAAAGGTGATGGACACAGGCTCAGCCCACTGAGCTTCTAGTTTTAAAACCTGACCCTGGATAAGCTGGAATCCTATGTACACGCAACATCAAAAATAGTCCACTTATCTGAAATCTTTTCAGATTTAACCTGTCTTATCTGAACAACTGTCAATTCCAGTGGTTTTTTGGCACAAACTAGTGATGGAAATTATAAAATTCTAATATATTTCTTGTATATTGCAGAATTATTGACTAAGATGTGTTAAGATGAAGCATATGAGATGGTCTATCTAATTCTGATATGGTGATATATTTACAAGAAATATTTCCTTCTTTGAGGGGAAAGGTAGCTATATGTCTGTCTAGGAGATGAATGTCAAAGTTAACCAGGGTTATTTTGAATATAAAACGTGAGATTGTCTTGGCTATTTTGACATGGCAACATATGCAGGAGATATTTCCACCTGTGCTAAAACTAACCATGCTCGTCTCAGCCATGCATTTCACAGTTTGATACCAAAGTTGTTGCAGCAATTGCTTCTATTTTATGAGCCAACGAGTAGCATTCAAAATGATTGTTTAAGCAATAGTTATTTGAAGAACAAATTGAATGCAAACGAGTGGCTTAATATCTGTAAGGCTAACACAGATGGTTATGCAGATTTTGATATACCATTGATTTATAAGCTACTAAGAAACCTCAAACTTATTCCACCCCCAACAAGAGGATGGGAACCACGGGGAGGTCCAGTGTTAACAGAAACAACAATTGGTGATGACCTGGAGAGATTTCGAAATTCACGAAATAAAATGGGTCATAAAGTAGTACATAAAGGAAATACACATTTTTTAGACCAAGAGCTGACAGAATATTTCACACAATTCAAAGAAATAGCACAAAGATTAGAATTGGTGTTGAATAAGAAGGAAAATGAATTGGTCTCTGAATTTCAAAATCTAGAAACCTGCTGTATGGATGGTGATTATGAACAAATTCTTGCAAATCTTGCTAATAAAGAAAAAGAGTTCACATGTACACTACCACATGAAATAACAGGTAAAGTTGTAATTATTAATGAATGTTAAAGATTGATCATTTTCACATTGGTATCAATATTCATAGAATGATAACTACATCGGTGGTGTAATGGTTAGCATGCTCACTTCTAGTGTGGTAGATTGTGGGTTCATCAGTGGTGTAATGGTTAGCATGCTCACTTCTAGTGAGGTAGATTGTGGGTTCATCAGTGGTGTAATGGTTAGCATGCTCACTTCTAGTGTGGTAGATTGTGGGTTCATCAGTGGTGTAATGGTTAGCATGCTCACTTCTAGTGAGGTAGATTGTGGGTTCATCGGTGGTGTAATGGTTAGCATGCTCACTTCTAGTGTGGTAGATTGTGGGTTCATCAGTGGTGTAATGGTTAGCATGCTCACTTCTAGTGTGGTAGATTGTGGGTTCATCAGTGGTGTAATGGTTAGCATGCTCACTTCTAGTGTGGTAGAATGTGGGTTCATCAGTGGTGTAATGGTTAGCATGCTCACTTCTAGTGTGGTAGATTGTGGGTTCATCAGTGGTGTAATGGTTAGCATGCTCACTTCTAGTGAGGTAGATTGTGGGTTCATCGGTGGTGTAATGGTTAGCATGCTCACTTCTAGTGTGGTAGATTGTGGGTTCATCAGTGGTGTAATGGTTAGCATGCTCACTTCTAGTGTGGTAGATTGTGGGTTCATCAGTGGTGTAATGGTGAGCATGCTCACTTCTAGTGTGGTAGATTGTGGGTTCATCAGTGGTGTAATGGTTAGCATGCTCACTTCTAGTGTGGTAGATTGTTGGTTCATCAGTGGTGTAATGGTTAGCATGCTCACTTCTAGTGTGGTAGATTGTGGGTTCATCAGTGGTGTAATGGTTAGCATGCTCACTTCTAAGGTAGATTGTGGGTTCATCGGTGGTGTAATGGTTAGCATGCTCACTTCTAGTGTGGTAGATTGTGGGTTCATCAGTGGTGTAATGGTTAGCATGCTCACTTCTAGTGAGGTAGAATGTGGGTTCATCAGTGGTGTAATGGTTAGCATGCTCACTTCTAGTGTGGTAGATTGTGGGTTCATCGGTGGTGTAATGGTTAGCATGCTCACTTCTAGTGTGGTAGATTGTGAGTTCATCAGTGGTGTAATGGTTAGCATGCTCACTTCAAGTGTGGTAGATTGTTGGTTCATCAGTGGGGTAATGGTTAGCATGCTCACTTCTAGTGTGGTAGATTGTGGGTTCATCAGTGGTGTAATGGTTAGCATGCTCACTTCTAGTGTGGTAGATTGTGAGTTCATCAGTGGTGTAATGGTTAGCATGCTCACTTCTAGTGTGGTAGATTGTGGGTTCATCAGTGGTGTAATGGTTAGCATGCTCACTTCTAGTGTGGTAGATTGTGGGTTCATCAGTGGTGTAATGGTTAGCATGCTCACTTCTAATGTGGTAGATTGTGGGTTCATCGGTGGTGTAATGGTTAGCATGCTCACCTCTAGTGTGGTAGATTGTGGGTTCATCGGTGGTGTAATGGTTAGCATGCTCACTTCTAGTGTGGTAGATTGTGGGTTCATCAGTGGTGTAATGGTGAGCATGCTCACTTCTAGTGTGGTAGATTGTGGGTTCATCGGTGGTGTAATGGTTAGCATGCTCACTTCTAAGGTAGATTGTGGGTTCATCGGTGGTGTAATGGTTAGCATGCTCACTTCTAGTGTGGTAGATTGTGGGTTCATCAGTGGTGTAATGGTTAGCATGCTCACTTCTAGTGTGGTAGATTGTGGGTTCATCAGTGGTGTAGTGGTTAGCATGCTCACTTCTAGTGTGGTAGATTGTGGGTTCATCAGTGGTGTAATGGTTAGCATGCTCACTTCTAGTGTGGTAGATTGTGGGTTCATCAGTGGTGTAATGGTTAGCATGCTCCCTTCTAAGGTAGATTGTGGGTTCATCGGTGGTGTAATGGTTAGCATGCTCACTTCTAAGGTAGATTGTGGGTTCATCGGTGGTGTAATGGTTAGCATGCTCACTTCTAGTGTGGTAGATTGTGGGTTCATCAGTGGTGTAATGGTTAGCATGCTCACTTCTAGTGTGGTAGATTGTGGGTTCATCAGTGGTGTAATGATGAGCATGCTCACTTCTAGTGTGGTATTTTGTGGGTTCATCGGTGGTGTAATGGTTAGCATGCTCACTTCGAGTGCTGTAGATTGTGGGTTCATCAGTGGTGTACTGGTGAGCGTGCTCACTTCGAGTGCGGTAGATTGTGGGTTTGAGTCCCGGTCGAGTCAAACCAAAAACTAGAAAATTGGTATTTGTTGTTTCTTTGGTAAGCACACAGCATTCAGGAGAAAGAGCTCAGAATCAGGATGTGTCTGAGTGGGGTGACATGTCTATCTGCGGACTGTTGTTTCAGTGAACTAGCACTATAAAAATCCAAAGATTATAAAATTGGTATTTGTTGCTTCTCCGCTAAGCACACAGCGTTAAGAAGAAAGAACAAAGCTGGTTGACTCGAAATCAGGATAATGTGTCCGAGTGAGGCGACATGTCTATCCGCGGACTGTTGTTTCAGTGAGCTAGCACTATAAAAATCCAACTAAGTGCGTTGGTCTAGTACAAAGCAGACCTCATTATCATCTCATTTAAAATTAACTTGTTCTTGTCATGATATAGCTGAAAAATTGCTGAGTTGGCGTTAAACAACAATCACTCACTCACTCACTCACTCACAGAATGAAAAAATATCAGATACCAGTAACAATTGTAATTTATTCAGGGGTTTCAAAGTTTTTTATAACAGGAGGTACTTCTTAAATTTTAGGAGGTACCTAAAAAATTAGGCCGAGGGCCGTAAGGGGTCCAGGGGGCTTTGCCCCCCAGAAGCTCCTGAAATCTAGCATTTTGTGGACCAAAAAATGTACTTCAGAGACTGCAAAACAATAAGTGTTTTTGAAAGAAAAATCTCATTCACTTTAGAGTTCAGATTTCACTAAGACCATGCATAATGGACCCCCCCCCAAATTTCTTTATTGAATGTTTCAGTTTCAGTTTACATACTTCAGCCAAGATTATTCATAGATAGTCCGCCATATCTTAAAAAAAGGACC
Organism: Bathymodiolus brooksi; assembly: GCA_963680875.1. Lineage (NCBI taxonomy): Eukaryota > Metazoa > Mollusca > Bivalvia > Mytilida > Modiolidae > Bathymodiolus > Bathymodiolus brooksi. The sequence continues at coordinate 16,656,535 of OY804579.1, forward strand.
ATAAAGAGCTACGGTTCCGCAGCTAGGCTTGTCCAAGCCATTGTCCTTTTCTTTTTCACAATACCTTGGCTTGTGTGTTTTTAGTTCACCTGGACGGTCCAGGTGAACTATTGCCATCACTTGGCGTCCGTCGTCTGTCGTCTGTTGTCTGTCGTCTGTAAACTTTTCACATTTCAAGCTTCTTCTCCGAAACCACTGGGCCGATTGGAACCAAACTTAGCAGGAATGTTCCTTGGATGGTCCTCTACAAAGTTACTGTTTTTCGTTCCAGTCAGATATTCAATATGGCTGCCAGGGCCAATAATATGCTCTGATTGGCTGAAATTTCAAAGATCTTCTTCTCTGAAACTAATGAACTGACTGAACCCAAACTGTAAATGAATGATCATTGGAATGTCCTTTACCAAGTTTCTGTTTTTTATGCCGATCGGAAATCCAAGATGGCCGCCATCGCAGGACATAGATTAACATTGGACCCTATGGGAAAATGTTCAAATGCCTTCTTCTCAGAAATTACAAATATGATTAAAGCCAAACTGTACATGAATGTTCATTGGACGGTCTTCTACAATCTCAAGGTGTTTTGTTCTGATATGAAATTCAAAATGGCGGCTACGGCAGGACTTAGTTTAACATTGGACCCTATGGGAAAAATGTTTCAAAACGCTTCTCTGAAACCACTTGGACAGTTGAAACCAAACTGCCCAGGAATGATCATTGGAAGGTCCTCTACAAAGTTTCTGTTTTTTATGCCGATCGGAAATCCAAGCTGGCCGCCACCGCAGGACATAGATTAACATTGGACCCTATGGGAAAATATTCAAATGCCTTCTTCTCAGAAACTACAAATATGATTAAAGCCAAACTGTACATGAATGTTCATTAGATGGTCCTCTACAAACTTTACGTTTTTTGTTCCGGTATGAAATTCAAAATGGGGGCTACGGCAGGACTTAGTTTAACATTGGACCCTATGGGAAAAATGTTTCAAAACGCTTCTTCTCTGAAACCACTTGGACAATTGAAACCAAACTGCCCAGGAATGATCATTGGAAGGTCCTCTACAAAGTTTATGTTTTTTAAGTCGATCGGAAATCCAAGATGGCCGCCACCGCAATACATAGATTAACATTGGACCCTATGGGAAAATGTTCAAATGCCTTCTTCTCAGAAACTACAAATATTATTAAAGCCAAACTGTACATGAATGTTCATTGGATGGTCCTCTACAAACATTACGTTTTTTGTTCCGATATGAAATTCAAAATGGCGGCTACGGCAGGACTTGTTTAACATTGGACCCTATGGGGAAAATGTTTCAAAACGCTTCTTCTCTGAAACCACTTGGACAGTTGAAACCAAACTGCCCAGGAATGATCATTGGAAGGTCCTCTACAAAGTTTCTGTTTTTTATGCCGATCGGAAATCCAAGATGGCCGCCACCGCAGGACATAGATTAACATTGGACCCTATGGGAAAATGTTCAAATGCCTTCTTCTCAGAAACTACAAATATTATTAAAGCCAAACTGTACATGAATGTTCATTGGATGGTCCTCTACAAACTTTACGTTTTTTTGTTCCGATATGAAATTCAAAATGGCGGCTACGGCAGGACTTGGTTTAACATTGGACCCTATGGGAAACATGTTTCAAAACGCTTCTTCTCTGAAACCACTTGGACAATAGAAACCAAACTGCCCAGGAATAGTCATTGGAAGGTCCTCTACAAAGTTTATGTTATTTTTATGCCGATCGAAAATTCAAGCTGGCCGCCACCGCAGGACATAGATTAACATTGGACCCTATGGGAAAATATTCAAATGCCTTCTTCTCAGAAACTACAAATATGATTAAAGCCAAACTGTACATGAATGTTCATTAGATGGTCCTCTACAAACTTTACGTTTTTTGTTCCGGTATGAAATTCAAAATGGCGGCTACGGCAGGACTTAGTTTAACATTGGACCCTATGGGAAAAATGTTTCAAAACGCTTCTTCTCTGAAACCACTTGGACAATTGAAACCAAACTGCCCAGGAATGATCATTGGAAGGTCCTCTACAAAGTTTATGTTTTTTAAGTCGATCGGAAATCCAAGATGGCCGCCACCGCAATACATAGATTAACATTGGACCCTATGGGAAAATGTTCAAATGCCTTCTTCTCAGAAACTACAAATATTATTAAAGCCAAACTGTACATGAATGTTCATTAGATGGTCCTCTACAAACATTACGTTTTTTGTTCCGATATGAAATTCAAAATGGCGGCTACGGCAGGACTTGTTTAACATTGGACCCTATGGGAAAAATGTTTCAAAACGCTTCTTCTCTGAAACCACTTGGACAGTTGAAACCAAACTGCCCAGGAATGATCATTGGAAGGTCCTCTACAAGGTATGTGTTTTTTATGCCGATCGGAAATCCAAGATGGCCGCCATCGCAGGACATAGATTAACATTGGACCCTATGGGAAAATGTTCAAATGCCTTCTTCTCAGAAACTACAAATATGATTAAAGCCAAACTGTACATGAATGTTCATTGGATGGTCCTCTACAAACATTACGTTTTTTGTTCCGATATGAAATTCAAAATGGCGGCTACGGCAGGACTTGGTTTAACATTGGACCCTATGGGAAACATGTTTCAAAACGCTTCTTCTCTGAAACCACTTGGACAATAGAAACCAAACTGCCCAGGAATAGTCATTGGAAGGTCCTCTACAAAGTTTATGTTATTTTTATGCCGATCGAAAATTCAAGCTGGCCGCCACCGCAGGACATAGATTAACATTGGACCCTATGGGAAAATATTCAAATGCCTTCTTCTCAGAAACTACAAATATGATTAAAGCCAAACTGTACATGAATGTTCATTAGATGGTCCTCTACAAACTTTACGTTTTTTGTTCCGGTATGAAATTCAAAATGGGGGCTACGGCAGGACTTAGTTTAACATTGGACCCTATGGGAAAAATGTTTCAAAACGCTTCTTCTCTGAAACCACTTGGACAATTGAAACCAAACTGCCCAGGAATGATCATTGGAAGGTCCTCTACAAAGTTTATGTGTTTTAAGTCGATCGGAAATCCAAGATGGCCGCCACCGCAATACATAGATTAACATTGGACCCTATGGGAAAATGTTCAAATGCCTTCTTCTCAGAAACTACAAATATTATTAAAGCCAAACTGTACATGAATGTTCATTGGATGGTCCTCTACAAACATTACGTTTTTTGTTCCGATATGAAATTCAAAATGGCGGCTACGGCAGGACTTGTTTAACATTGGACCCTATGGGAAAAATGTTTCAAAACGCTTCTTCTCTGAAACCACTTGGACAGTTGAAACCAAACTGCCCAGGAATGATCATTGGAAGGTCCTCTACAAAGTTTCTGTTTTTTATGCCGATCGGAAATCCAAGATGGCCGCCATCGCAGGACATAGATTAACATTGGACCCTATGGGAAAATGTTCAAATGCCTTCTTCTCAGAAACTACAAATATTATTAAAGCCAAACTGTACATGAATGTTCATTGGATGGTCCTCTACAAACTTTACGTTTTTTGTTCCGATATGAAATTCAAAATGGCGGCTACGGCAGGACTTAGTTTAACATTGGACCCTATGGGGAAAATGTTTAAAAACGCTTCTTCTCTGAAACCACTAGGACAGTTGAAACCAAACTGCCCAGGAATGATCATTGGAAGGTTCTCTACAAATTTTATGTTTTTTCTGCCGATCGGAAATCCAAGATGGCCGCCACCGTAATACATAGATTAACATTGGACCCTATGGGAAAATGTTCAAATGCCTTCTTCTCAGAAACTACAAATATTATTAAAGCCAAACTGTACATGAATGTTCATTGGATGGTCCTCTACAAACTTTACGTTTTTTTGTTCCGATATGAAATTCAAAATGGCGGCTACGGCAGGACTTGGTTTAACATTGGACCCTATGGGAAACATGTTTCAAAACGCTTCTTCTCTGAAACCACTTGGACAATAGAAACCAAACTGCCCAGGAATAGTCATTGGAAGGTCCTCTACAAAGTTTATGTTATTTTTATGCCGATCGAAAATTCGAGATGGCCACCACCGCAGGACATAGATTAACATTGGACCCTATGGGAAAATGTTCAAATGCCTTCTTCTCAGAAACTACAAATATTATTAAAGCCAAACTGTACATGAATGTTCATTGGATGGTCCTCTACAAACTTTACGTTTTTTGTTCCGGTATGAAATTCAAAATGGCGGCTACGGCAGGACTTAGTTTAACATTGGACCCTATGGGGAAAATGTTTCAAAACGCTTCTTCTCTGAAACCACTTGGACAATTGAAACCAAACTGCCCAGGAATGATCATTGGAAGGTCCTCTACCAATTTTATGTTTTTTATGCCGATCGGAAATCCAAGATGGCCGCCACCGCAGGACATAGATTAACATTGGACCATATGGGAAAATGTTCAAATGCCTTCTTCTCAGAAACTACAAATATTATTAAAGCCAAACTGTACATGAATGTTCATTGGATGGTCCTCTACAAACATTACGTTTTTTGTTCCGGTATGAAATTCAAAATGGCGGCTACGGCAGGACTTAGTTTAACATTGGACCCTATGGGAAACATGTTTCAAAACGCTTCTTCTCTGAAACCACTTGGACAATAGAAACCAAACTGCCCAGGAATAGTCATTGGAAGGTCCTCTACAAAGTTTATGTTATTTTTATGCCGATCGAAAATTCAAGCTGGCCGCCACCGCAGGACATAGATTAACATTGGACCCTATGGGAAAATATTCAAATGCCTTCTTCTCAGAAACTACAAATATGATTAAAGCCAAACTGTACATGAATGTTCATTAGATGGTCCTCTACAAACTTTACGTTTTTTGTTCCGGTATGAAATTCAAAATGGGGGCTACGGCAGGACTTAGTTTAACATTGGACCCTATGGGAAAAATGTTTCAAAACGCTTCTTCTCTGAAACCACTTGGACAATTGAAACCAAACTGCCCAGGAATGATCATTGGAAGGTCCTCTACAAAGTTTATGTGTTTTAAGTCGATCGGAAATCCAAGATGGCCGCCACCGCAATACATAGATTAACATTGGACCCTATGGGAAAATGTTCAAATGCCTTCTTCTCAGAAACTACAAATATTATTAAAGCCAAACTGTACATGAATGTTCATTGGATGGTCCTCTACAAACATTACGTTTTTTGTTCCGATATGAAATTCAAAATGGCGGCTACGGCAGGACTTGTTTAACATTGGACCCTATGGGAAAAATGTTTCAAAACGCTTCTTCTCTGAAACCACTTGGACAGTTGAAACCAAACTGCCCAGGAATGATCATTGGAAGGTCCTCTACAAAGTTTCTGTTTTTTATGCCGATCGGAAATCCAAGATGGCCGCCATCGCAGGACATAGATTAACATTGGACCCTATGGGAAAATGTTCAAATGCCTTCTTCTCAGAAACTACAAATATTATTAAAGCCAAACTGTACATGAATGTTCATTGGATGGTCCTCTACAAACTTTACGTTTTTTGTTCCGATATGAAATTCAAAATGGCGGCTACGGCAGGACTTAGTTTAACATTGGACCCTATGGGGAAAATGTTTAAAAACGCTTCTTCTCTGAAACCACTAGGACAGTTGAAACCAAACTGCCCAGGAATGATCATTGGAAGGTTCTCTACAAATTTTATGTTTTTTCTGCCGATCGGAAATCCAAGATGGCCGCCACCGTAATACATAGATTAACATTGGACCCTATGGGAAAATGTTCAAATGCCTTCTTCTCAGAAACTACAAATATTATTAAAGCCAAACTGTACATGAATGTTCATTGGATGGTCCTCTACAAACTTTACGTTTTTTTGTTCCGATATGAAATTCAAAATGGCGGCTACGGCAGGACTTGGTTTAACATTGGACCCTATGGGAAACATGTTTCAAAACGCTTCTTCTCTGAAACCACTTGGACAATAGAAACCAAACTGCCCAGGAATAGTCATTGGAAGGTCCTCTACAAAGTTTATGTTATTTTTATGCCGATCGAAAATTCAAGATGGCCACCACCGCAGGACATAGATTAACATTGGACCCTATGGGAAAATGTTCAAATGCCTTCTTCTCAGAAACTACAAATATTATTAAAGCCAAACTGTACATGAATGTTCATTGGATGGTCCTCTACAAACTTTACGTTTTTTGTTCCGGTATGAAATTCAAAATGGCGGCTACGGCAGGACTTAGTTTAACATTGGACCCTATGGGGAAAATGTTTCAAAACGCTTCTTCTCTGAAACCACTTGGACAATTGAAACCAAACTGCCCAGGAATGATCATTGGAAGGTCCTCTACCAATTTTATGTTTTTTATGCCGATCGGAAATCCAAGATGGCCGCCACCGCAGGACATAGATTAACATTGGACCATATGGGAAAATGTTCAAATGCCTTCTTCTCAGAAACTACAAATATTATTAAAGCCAAACTGTACATGAATGTTCATTGGATGGTCCTCTACAAACATTACGTTTTTTGTTCCGGTATGAAATTCAAAATGGCGGCTACGGCAGGACTTAAGTTTAACATTGGACCCTATGGGAAAAATGTTTCAAAACGCTTCTTCTCTGAAACCACTTGGACAATTGAAACCAAACTGCCCAGGAATGATCATTGGAAGGTCCTCTACAAATTTTATGTTTTTTATGCCGATCGGAAATCCAAGATGGCCGCCACCGCAATACATAGATTAACATTGGACCCTATGGGAAAATGTTCAAATGCCTTCTTCTCAGAAACTACAAATATTATTAAAGCCAAACTGTACATGAATGTTCATTGGATGGTCCTCTACAAACTTTACGTTTTTTGTTCCGGTATGAAATTCAAAATGGCAGCTACGGTAGGACTTAGTTTAACATTGGACCCTATGGGAAAAATTTTCAAAACGCTTCTTCTCTGAAACCACTAGGACAATTGAAACCAAACTGCCCAGGAATGATCATTGGAAGGTCCTCTACAAAATATGTTTTTTATGTCGATCGGAAATCCAAGATGGCCGCCACCGCAATACATAGATTAACATTGGACCCTATGGGAAAATGTTCAAATGCCTTCTTCTCAGAAACTACAAATATTATTAAAGCCAAACTGTACATGAATGTTCATTGGATGGTCCTCTACAAACTTTACGTTTTTTGTTCTGATATGAAATTCAAAATGGCGGCTACGGCAGGACTTGTTTAACATTGGACCCTATGGGAAAAATGTTTCAAAACGCTTCTTCTCTGAAACCAAACTGCCCAGGAATGATCATTGGAAGGTCCTCTGTTTTTTATGCCGATCGGAAATCCAAGATGGCTGCCACCACAGGTCATAGTATTAACACAGGACCATATCGGGAAAATACAGAAATATCTTCTTCTCTGAAGCTATTGCACTGATTGAACCTAAACTATGCATCAATCATTGGAAGGTCCTTTACAAACTTTGTGTTTTTTATGTTGATCGTAATTCCAAGATGACTACCACTGCAGGACATAGTTTTTACATAGGACCAATTGGTTTTTTTTATAACCAGGTGAACGATACAGGCTCTTGAGAGCCTCTGGTTTTACTTTATTACCAGTAATTAAACTCATCAAAGACCATTGGCACGGATCAAGACATATAAGTGTCATAATTAATGTAACATAAATTTAGCATCGTTGTTATCGGTTTTCGTGCTATTATCGATTTTCCGATATAGCGATTAACAGTGTTAACCCTTCATTCATATGACGATTGGAATGTTCAAAGAATGGCTAATTAAATATTTCTTTGTACATAAGATTGTTTTTAAACCCATTCTTGTATTTTATATACTACTCTTATATTTTCTCGAACTTTAATTATTGCCCTGTAACATGGCACTTTTGCAGTGAACAAAATACAAATAAAATGGAAAAATACAATTTAGAGCTCTGAAATTTATCTATGATGATACTGACAGCACATATGAAGAACTTTTAACAAAATCCAAATTACCCACTTTAAAAATCAGGCGAATTAGAACTATAGCCATTGAAACATTCAAAATTGTCAATAAAACCAGTCCTTTGTACTTACATGATTTAATTACAATTAAACAAAGTAAATATTCTTTCAGATACCAAAATACTGCTAGTATACCATCGACCAGAACAACTAGGTATGGTATTAAAACTTTTAAATATTTTGCTGCCAAAACATGGAATGAGCTACCAAACCACTTTAGACTGGAAAATTCTTTTAAACAATTCAAAAACTTGATTAATTCATGGAATGGTAGCTCATGCCACTGTAATGCTTGTAGATAGCTTTAAAGCATAATTTTATTTATTTATTTGTTTTGCTTATCTGTGATGCTTTTGAAATCTGTGCTTTGTCTTTAATTATAGTTACTTTTTAGGCTGTTTATTTTAATTTATTTACTTAGTGCTTGAAATTTTAAATTAATTAGTTTAAATTATTTTTAATATAGATGTTTTAATTTTTGCTAGTATTTTTATGTACCTTGTATGTATGCATGTATGTTGTTTTTGTTATATGTATAGTCGATTTGAAAAGCTCTGTTGAGCTTGTGTTTTATGTATGTTGTGATATGTATCGACTCTAAATAAAACTTTATTTATTTATTTATATACTCTCGATTATCTGGCAACTTTTGCCGTCAGTAAAATGGCGTCATCTGTTTTCGTTTGAAGTAAAAACAGGGCCGATATACGGGATGGAAACGAATATAAAATCCAGAAATGGCTGGTTTTAAAATTTCATGGTTCTGGCCATCTACCAAATCATACTACATCTAAATAAAATAACAGAATGTTTGAAAATGACCACTTTCAAAATTGTGTTTACTTTAGATGTTTTTTTTGTGTGCTGAAACCACAATGCACTGCAAAGTGACATGTATTTTATATAAGAAACAGGCACTTTTCAGTCAGCTCTTTTGTTTACAAGTACGATCAGTGACCCCATGACAGTTACATGACAGGAAGAGCAGGTGTCTGAGAGGCAGACGACATAGTTAAATTTTATATAGCCCTTCTGGATTTTTTTCCAGCTACTTTATAAATGAAGTAAATTTTTAGCATTACAAAAAGTATGGTTCAGTAGGTAGGTTCACTGTTTTTGGTACTTACGTCTTTAAAAGCAAACTTTAACATCTTTTACAGATGTCACGCTGTAGTCTTGTTTATGTTCCATTAATAGAAACCGGAAGACACGTCAAAAATAATGCGTGCACTGTGGAAATCAAAATAAAATGGATAAAACGAAAACAGATGACGCACGAAAACACATACCGTGACGATAATTTGCAATCATCATTAATAAAATTTATAATTTTAATAAATAGATCAATACAAATATAATTAAACAAACACAATATATATTGTTACTTTCACGACTTAAGTGCAAAAAAAATGTTCGATCAAAAACGATTCGCGGGAAGACATTTACTAACATTTGAATCACAAAAGTTAAATTATTTTGGAAAAAAGTGGGGCCGGCATTTTGATATTACAATGTAATTCGTATTTGAGCCATGTCCGGTCCTTTTTCAAGATTCCTAGTAATTTTCTATCCCTTATCTCCTCATACTCCCTTTTAAAAATGCTTTTCAGCACACTTTCATTTCTGTGAACAACCGCGGTAGGGCCCCGTCAAGAAAAATATGTAAATAGATTAGCCATGTAGGTTTTTATTTTTTTACCGTATACCGGAAGTTAAACAATATGGATGGAGTTAAGCAACAAGACAGTACGCCCCAAAATGATTCGACCCTAAAAATTTGTTGTTTATATTGAATAGAGTTTTCTGTTTCTATTTACTGGTATATTGTCATTCGATGATGAATAAAAGAGGGATTGAGTTAGAGTTATAGTGTTTAATGCCACTTTCAACAATATTTCAGTTATATTGTGGTGGTCAGTTGTATTAGTGGAGGGAACCAGAGTACCTGGAGAAAACCACTGACCTGTCGCAAGTCACTTTTACATACTTTTATATGAGTACACCTTGCCAAGAACGGGATTCAAACTCCCAACTTTAGTGGTGATAGGTACTGATTGTACGGGTAGTTGTAAGTCCAAATACCATACGAAATGTCAGCTCTTGTTTCAGTGAAGATTGAAATTGTTTATATTTATTCTTCAGCCTTGATAAAGAAACCACTCCAAAATGTTTGTTGTGTTGAGGGAGAGATTGCTTGCTTGTCCTGTGAAATTATCGAGGATGAAACTGCTGTAACTTGGTATAAAGATAACGTTGAGATAATCCCTTCTACTGATATTATTCAGAAAATACATGGTAAAATTCATAAGCTGTCAATACCAAGAACAGAAATGAAAGATGGAGGAAGGTACTCGATAAAAGTAAAACAAAGTACTAGTGAGGCCAAATTGACAGTAAAAGGTAAATATTTTTAGCTCATCTGAGTCAGACGCTGAAGTGAGCTTTTCTGATACAAAAGTCTGTCTGTCTATCCATCCATCTTTGGAGGTCTGTCATTCCATATTTATGTTTAGACTTTTCACAATTTTAGCTTCTTCTTTAGAACCACTACATACCCAGACACCAAATTTACATCAAATGTTCTTTTCTAGGAGGTCCTAAAGAAGTCTTGTTTCTTTTCAGAGTGATTTAAAGTCCAAGATGATCGCCCTACCCTCTAATTGACAGTGACATTTTAGACTTCTTCTCTTGATGGAATTCAAAATGGCTGCCCCACCTTTTGATTTGCTGTAACATTTTCGACTTGTTCCCCAGAAATATTGTATTTCAAGTCATCCAACTTGCCAGAAAGGTTCCTCTAGAGCTTTTTAAGAGATATTAATTGTTACTTTAAGGAGTCATTTTAAATTCAAGATTGCAGACTTTGCCTCTGATTGACTGAGACATTTATGATGTTTTCTCCAGAATGACTGCATGGCAACTCACCAGACCTACAAGAAATCTTCCTCTTGGGATCCTCAAGAAGAATTGTTACAGAGCAACTCTGTATTCAAAATGACTGCCCTGGTCTCTGGTTGACTGAAGTGTTATTGATTTCTTCTTCACAACAACTACATGCCAAGTCACTAAAGTAACCAGAAATGTTATCTTGGAGGTCTTTCAGGGATGTTCTTACTTTCAGGTCAATTTTAATTCCAATTTGGCAGACGTACATTTTTTTGTAGATTGACAAATTTTTATCATCGGAAAATAAAAAAGATATATAGTGTAAATTGATTATCTTTGAAGTGACATGTAAGAATTATTTTATGTTTTATTTTTTCAGCTTTAATCGGTAACCCCCTTGTTGATACAACATGTTTGGAAGGCGGCACCATTGTATTGAGTTGTGAAGTTTCTGTAGAAGACATAGGTGGTATTTGGTACAAAGATGACTCTAGAGTGGTTCAGTCTAATGAAATATATCCTACTGTTAATGGCAGAATACATCAACTTAATATATTCCAAAGTGAAATTAAAGATGGTGGAAACTATGTCTTCAAGATAAGAGACAAAAGTAGTTCAGCCATATTGACTGTGAAAGGTACAACAAGTTATTGTTTGCATTTTGTTTATTACAGAGATGGAAATATTTCCTCTGCTTGGGATATTTATTCTTTTTTTTTGAAAAAAATATTTGGAAATAAATGTGTCGGCTAGAAAATGAAGGTATTAGGGCACTGTATAGGGAATATCCTGGTTTTTTTCATCAGTCAACACTTTCATCTCTGCTTTTACTTTTAGCTCAAAAATATGTTTCATTTGGTTTCATTTCAATGAATCAGATCTTCTTTTACATAAAGTTTCCCTGGCAATTCTTGATTTGGGTGTTCCTAATTTATATCTAACAGCCTATTAAAACTTCTGGAAAGGCATTGTAGTTATATGCCAGTAGACCACTTGCAGATTTTCAACTTTGATTCTCTAATTATGTGCTTTTCAGGAGTTATTTCCATTTAAACAGACAAAAGGGTCTAACACCGGGAGAGGTGCAAGATAGTAAAATCTGTGACACCCGAGGGTAAGATTTAAATCTTACCCGAGGGTGTCACAGATTTTAATATCTTGCACCTTTTACAGTGTTTGACTCTTTTTCTCACCCCTTTCTACCGTGTCAATGTTTGTTTACTTTTTGTGTAGTTTGGCGCATTAATTTGCGAACCGTATTACGAGACCAAAATGCCACGTAATAAAATAAAACAAGATTTTCATTTTACAACTTTAAAGAGGTTCAAAATAATAAAGTTAACAAACTTTTGATAGATTCTACAATAACAAAATCTTGCACCTTTTACGATGTTTGCCTCTTTTTCTCATCTCTTTCTATCGTGTCAATATTTGTTTACATTGAGAAAATATAGAGTGCTCTCCCTTGTTAGGTAACTAATGTAAATAAAAAAAATTACCTCCCTTTTACCAACGTCAAACAACTTTTTTACAGACATTTATCGCTGTTGTAGTAGCATTTATAATATATTTATAAAATACATTGTATTTTATTGTGAAATACATTAAAAATACTGCCAAGACACTATAAATCGCCAATTTAATTCAACAATGGAAAACAATTTTGCGGGGAAAACGGCGTGTAGCTTGTCTTACCCTGGAACCGGGGTAAGATAGAAAAATCTTTTTCATTTAAATTAACGAACTACTTTATCCAAGGGGTGAGAAAAAAGGGTCCCCTTTCTTTCATGCAAAGTTCAATGAAATTAAGATATATTTCCCCCCATAATAAATTCATAATTTTAATGCTGTAACAACTTGTGAATTTTCTATTTGCTATAAAATTATCCTCTGATTTTTTTAAAGGTTCAAATATCTACAAATTATGAGAGAATTACACTCAGATTTGTTGTCCTTCCATTGTTCTTAAAGCTTGCTAGACCGGGTACCGTTTTGCCAATTTGTATAAAAACATATAATTTTAGATTCAAATCGAGAATGTGTAAAAAGTCTATTAGCTACATCATATACATGTAAGCTTACAGGTTGTCAGAGATTATATGTTAGATGACAGTTTTATTATTGCATTTGTATATGTTTTATTTTAAACAGCTGTGATTACAAAACACCTTGAAAATGTAACATGTATTGAGGATCAGAGCTTATCTTTAGTTTGTGAACTTGCTGAGAAGGACATATCTGTCACCTGGCTAAAAGATGAAAAAGTTATTGAAGCATCCAAAAACATCGTCCCAGAGATTCACAACAATGCTCATATTTTGAAATTTAAGAAATTGAGCAAAAATGATGGTGGAAAATATGCACTAATGGCTAGAGGAAAGAAAACTGAAGCAGTTGTACTTGTTAAAGGTTTGTTTTTTACATTTGAACTTCAGTAGCTCAAACATGGATGACTTTAACATCATAGATCTCTCAATCTATGTTTTAGTACTGCCAGTTTTGTAGTTAATTTTCATTAAGCAAAGCCCTGATTTATATAAAATTCAAATAATCCATATGTTCTTGTAATAATAAATTAGTACATTTTAAACTTCAACACCAATTCATACGGAAGTGTCAATTATTACAATGTAGCTCACCTGGTCGTCGTTGTCCGTCCGTTAGCTTTTCACATTTAAATCTTCTTCTCTGAAACCACTGAACAAATTTGATCCAAAATTGCCAGAAATGTTCATTGGATGGTCCTCTACCAGATTTGTGTTTTTGGTGCTGATTTGAAATTCAACATGGCTGCCAGGGTCCATAATGTGTTCTAATTGGCTGAAATTTTAAAAATCTTCTTGTCAGAAACCACCAAGCCGCCAAATGAATTGTTACTTTGCAGGAATGATCATTGGGTGGTCCTGTACTAAACTTGTGAATCGTTTGCCGATCAGAAATTCAAGATGGCCACCATGACTCGACTTAGTTTTAACATAGGACCCCATGGAACAAATGTTTAAAAGTCTTCTCCTCTGAAACCAGTAAGTCAATTTAAAGCAAACATAGCATGAATGGTCCTTAGGTGGTCAACTTTCAAAATTATGTCCTGTGACCCCGACCTGCATCTAAGAAGGCCACCGTCAGCGGACATAGTTTTAACATAGGACCCTATGGGAAAAATGTTTAAAAAAAATTCCTCGGAAACCAGCAAGCCAATTTAAACCAAAAATGGCATGAATGGTCCTTAAATGGTCAACTTTCAAAATTATATCCAGTGACCAGACCTCCATCCAAGATGGCTGCCATCAGCGGACGTAGTTTTAACATAGGACCCTATGGGAAATATGTTTAAAAATCTTCTCCTTTGAAACCAGTAAGCCAATTTAAAGCAAACATGGCATGGATGGTCCTTAAGTGGTCAATTTTCAAAATTGTGTCCGGTGACCCTGACCTCCATCCTAGATGGCCACCTTCAGTGGACATAGTTTTAACATAGAACCCTATGGGAAAAAACATTTTTAAATCTTCTCCTCTGAAACCAGTAAGCCAATATAGCAAACATGTCATCGATGGTCTTAGGTGGTCAACTTCCAAAATTGTGTTCAGTGACCTTGATCTCCGTCTAAAATGTCCGCTGTCAGTGGACATAGTTTTAACATAGGACCTTATGGGGAAAGTGTTTAAAAGTCTTCTCCTCTGAAACCAGTCGGCCAATTTAAAGCAAACATGGCATGGATGGTCCTTGGGTAGTATACTTTCAAAATTGTGTCCGGTGACCACGACCTCCATCCAAGATGGCTGCCATGAGCAGACATAGTTTTAGAATAGAACCCTATGGGATTTGAATAGTAACTTAGATGTATTTGGCATTCAGACATTCTTAAGAGGGCTTATTTATGTCAGGTGAGCGATACAGGCTCACCTGAGCCTCTAGTTAAATAAAGGACTGAATCCAGAAAAAACAATTGAAACGGTAGCATGGTCAGATGTTTACCATCATAGTTAACAATATTAAAATAAAATTTGAATTAGTTATTACATAAGTTAATGTCTTTTTAGCTCACCTGGCCGAAAGCCATTTGAGCTTTTAACATCACTTGGTATCCATCGTCTGTTAATTTTTCACATTTGAATTTTCTCCTCTGAAACCGCATGGCCAAATGAAGCAAAACTTAGTAGGAAGCATCTATGGAAGGTCCTCTATAAGATTGCCTCATTTCATCCTGTCTGGACAAAAACATGGTCGGCATGAGGAATTCATGTTTCTGATTGGCTGAAATTTAAGGAAAATCATCTCCTCTGAAAACTAGGCGGAACAATGAATTGTTGCTTTGTGGGAATGCTGTATGGAAAAACCTGTACAAAATTTCCATATTTTTTGCCGATCATACAACTAATATGGCTGCCATAGACAGTTCATGTTTCTGATTGGTCAATTAAAAATATTCTCCTCTAAAACCATTTTGCCAAAAAAATTGAAATTTGGTAGGGTATGGATAAAGTTTCCTCAAAACAAAATGACAGGTGAGTAACACAGGCTCAGCCCAACGAGCCTCTAGTTATTTTATAGTTTTTTTTATACTGGAGTTGAATAAAATCAAAATCAAAAACTGTGCTATCAAGGTTGATTTTGCAAAAAATCTTTTGGTCAGTAGAAATGCAGGTGAGGCACATTTTATTGGTTAGAATTGTAGAATACGTGTGATTTCTATCATTTAGCTAAATCAACAATACCAGACCAGATTTTACAGATGGATGAGAAAGACAAAGACATGTATTTAGAAATAATTAAGTCTGGAACTGAACGGAGATACTACATACGGCTGATGATTGTAGGTGAGAATGGAGTTGGAAAAACTTGTTTGATGCGACGACTTTTAGGAGAAGACATTGATGATGTCACTAGTACTGATGGGATTGATATCGTAATCCGTAAATGTAAAATCAGACTTAGTGATGGAAAATGGATAGTCAATGAAGGTATTTATCAAGTACAATTGTACATATTTCATATACAGTTTGACAGTATAGTTAAATATTTGGAAAGCAGAACTTTTCATTATTGTTACCGTAATTTTACAAATTAAGGTTAATCCAACACAATCACCAAAGAAGTAACATCAATCTTAAAAAATTCTTAGATGCACAAGACACAAGGTAATTATAAATCAAGGGGGCCGTCATGGCCATGAATATATGGTAGTTGGATTTACAACTACCTATGCAATCAGATCCTATCACCACTGATATTGTAATTTCGAATCTTGACCAGGGCAAGGTGTACAACATTTTGTGATAAAATTTGTCAGTGACTTGCGACAGGTCAATGGTTTTCTTCGGGTCCTCCGGTTTCCTCCACCAATAAAACTGACAGCCACGATATAACTGAAATATTGTTGAAAGTGGCATTAAACACCATCAAACAAACAAACATTATAAATCATGATTTGATCATTTATTTTAGAGGATACAGTAGAACAAGACAGAAATGTCAGAATGAAGAGAGCACTTACAGATAAAGACACAATATTACCAGAAGCAAAGAGAAGAAACAACCGAGCAGAACCTCTCCTTCAAGATGTTCCCATGGAAACTACTGGTGTGTGCACATACATGATTTTGACAACAGGTCCTGTCAGTAATGCTGAACAACCATGCCATTTTTAGCTCACTTAGCCAATGGCAGTGTGAGTTTTTTGCCATCACTGAGGACCTTTGATCTCTGTACACTTACTTTCACATATTTATCTTCTTCTGCAATACTCCTCAACCAATTTGAACAAAGCTTGGCAGGGAAGGTCTTTGAAAAGAGGATATTCAGATTTGTATAAATAAAATTTGGTTGATCCCCCCAAATCATCTGGGGAAGGGTATTAGGATGCCTAAAATGGGAAAATTAAGTAAATCTTTAAAGAACCACCTACAATAGACATGTTACAATTTTTACTGTGCAGTATCATTACGATATGTAGATTTAGGACTCGTTGAAATTGGCTCTGAATCAGGATAATGTGACTGATTAGAGTGACATGTCTACTAGTAGACTGTTGTTTCGGTGAGCTTGCACTATTAGAATCAGGATAATGTGACTGATTAGAGTGACATGTCTACTAGTAGACTGTTGTTTCAGTGAGCTAGCACTGTTAGAATCAGGATAATGTGACTGATTAGAGTGACATGTCTACTAATAGACTGTTGTTTCAGTGAGCTAGCACTGTTAGAATCAGGATAATGTGACTGATTAGAGTGACATGTCTACTAGTAGACTGTTGTGTCAGTGAGCTAGCACTGTTAGAATCAGGATAATGTGACTGATTGGAGTGACATGTCTACTAGTAGACTGTTGTGTCAGTGAGCTAGCACTGTTAGAATCAGGATAATGTGACTGATTAGTGACATGTCTACTAGTAGACAGTTGTTTCAGTGAGCTAGCACTGTTAGAATCAGGATAATGTGACTGATTAGAGTGACATGTCTACTAGTAGACTGTTGTTTCAGTGAGCTAGCACTGTTAGAATCAGGATAATGTGACTGATTAGAGTGACATGTCTACTAGTAGACTGTTGTGTCAGTGAGCTAGCACTGTTAGAATCAGGATAATGTGACTGATTGGAGTGACATGTCTACTAGTAGACTGTTGTGTCAGTGAGCTAGCACTGTTAGAATCAGGATAATGTGACTGATTAGTGACATGTCTACTAGTAGACAGTAGTTTCAGTGAGCTAGCACTGTTAGAATCAGGATAATGTGACTGATTAGAGTGACATGTCTACTAGTAGACTGTTGTGTCAGTGATCTAGCACTGTTAGAATCAGGATAATGTGACTGATTAGAGTGACATGTCTACTAATAGACTGTTGTTTTAGTGAGCTAGCACTGTTAAAATCAGGATAATGTGACTGATTAGAGTGACATGTTTACTAGTAGACTGTTGTTTTAGTGAGCTAGCACTGTTAGAATCAGGATAATGTGACTGATTGGAGTGACATGTCTACTAATAGACTGTTGTTTCAGTGAGCTAGCACTGTTAGAATCAGGATAATGTGACTGATTAGAGTGACATGTCTACTAATAGACTGTTGTTTCAGTGAGCTAGCACTGTTAGAATCAGGATAATGTGACTGATTAGAGTGACATGTCTACTAGTAGACTGTTGTGTCAGTGAGCTAGCACTGTTAGAATCAGGATAATGTGACTGATTGGAGTGACATGTCTACTAGTAGACTGTTGTGTCAGTGAGCTAGCACTGTTAGAATCAGGATAATGTGACTGATTAGTGACATGTCTACTAATAGACAGTAGTTTCAGTGAGCTAGCACTGTTAGAATCAGGATAATGTGACTGATTAGAGTGACATGTCTACTAGTAGACTGTTGTGTCAGTGATCTAGCACTGTTAGAATCAGGATAATGTGACTGATTAGAGTGACATGTCTACTAATAGACTGTTGTTTTAGTGAGCTAGCACTGTTAAAATCAGGATAATGTGACTGATTAGAGTGACATGTCTACTAGTAGACTGTTGTTTCAGTGAGCTAGCACTGTTAGAATCAGGATAATGTGACTGATTAGAGTGACATGTCTACTAATAGACTGTTGTTTCAGTGAGCTAGCACTGTTAGAATCAGGATAATGTGACTGATTAGAGTGACATGTCTACTAGTAGACTGTTGTTTCAGTGAGCTAGCACTGTTAGAATCAGGATAATGTGACTGATTAGAGTGACATGTCTACTAATAGACTGTTGTGTCAGTGAGCTAGCACTGTTAGAATCAGGATAATGTGACTGATTAGAGTGACATGTCTACTAATAGACTGTTGTTTCAGTGAGCTAGCACTGTTAGAATCAGGATAATGTGACTGATTAGAGTGACATGTCTACTAGTAGACTGTTGTTTCGGTGAGCTAGCACTATTAGAATCAGGATAATGTGACTGATTAGAGTGACATGTCTACTAATTGACTGTTGTTTCAGTGAGCTAGCACTGATAGAATCAGGATAATGTGACTGATTGGAGTGACATGTCTACTAGTAGACTGTTGTTTCAGTGAGCTAGCACTGTTAGAATCAGGATAATGTGACTGATTAGAGTGACATGTCTACTAGTAGACTTGTTTCAGTGAGCTAGCACTATTAGAATCATGATAATGTGACTGATTAGAGTGACATGTCTACTAGTAAACTGTTGTTTCGGTGAGCTAGCACTATTAGAATCAGGATAATGTGACTGATTAGTGACATGTCTACTAGTAGACAGTAGTTTCAGTGAGCTAGCACTGTTAGAATCAGGATAATGTGACTGATTAGAGTGACATGTCTACTAGTAGACTGTTGTGTCAGTGATCTAGCACTGTTAGAATCAGGATAATGTGACTGATTAGAGTGACATGTCTACTAATAGACTGTTGTTTTAGTGAGCTAGCACTGTTAAAATCAGGATAATGTGACTGATTAGAGTGACATGTTTACTAGTAGACTGTTGTTTTAGTGAGCTAGCACTGTTAGAATCAGGATAATGTGACTGATTGGAGTGACATGTCTACTAATAGACTGTTGTTTCAGTGAGCTAGCACTGTTAGAATCAGGATAATGTGACTGATTAGAGTGACATGTCTACTAATAGACTGTTGTTTCAGTGAGCTAGCACTGTTAGAATCAGGATAATGTGACTGATTAGAGTGACATGTCTACTAGTAGACTGTTGTGTCAGTGAGCTAGCACTGTTAGAATCAGGATAATGTGACTGATTGGAGTGACATGTCTACTAGTAGACTGTTGTGTCAGTGAGCTAGCACTGTTAGAATCAGGATAATGTGACTGATTAGTGACATGTCTACTAATAGACAGTAGTTTCAGTGAGCTAGCACTGTTAGAATCAGGATAATGTGACTGATTAGAGTGACATGTCTACTAGTAGACTGTTGTGTCAGTGATCTAGCACTGTTAGAATCAGGATAATGTGACTGATTAGAGTGACATGTCTACTAATAGACTGTTGTTTTAGTGAGCTAGCACTGTTAAAATCAGGATAATGTGACTGATTAGAGTGACATGTCTACTAGTAGACTGTTGTTTCAGTGAGCTAGCACTGTTAGAATCAGGATAATGTGACTGATTAGAGTGACATGTCTACTAATAGACTGTTGTTTCAGTGAGCTAGCACTGTTAGAATCAGGATAATGTGACTGATTAGAGTGACATGTCTACTAGTAGACTGTTGTTTCAGTGAGCTAGCACTGTTAGAATCAGGATAATGTGACTGATTAAAGTGACATGTCTACTAGTAGACTGTTGTTTCAGTGAGCTAGCACTGTTAGAATCAGGATAATGTGACTGATTAGAGTGACATGTCTACTAATAGACTGTTGTGTCAGTGAGCTAGCACTGTTAGAATCAGGATAATGTGACTGATTAGAGTGACATGTCTACTAGTAGACTGTTGTTTCAGTGAGCTAGCACTGTTAGAATCAGGATAATGTGACTGATTAGAGTGACATGTCTACTAGTAGACTGTTGTTTCGGTGAGCTAGCACTATTAGAATCAGGATAATGTGACTGATTAGAGTGACATGTCTACTAATTGACTGTTGTTTCAGTGAGCTAGCACTGATAGAATCAGGATAATGTGACTGATTGGAGTGACATGTCTACTAGTAGACTGTTGTTTCAGTGAGCTAGCACTGTTAGAATCAGGATAATGTGACTGATTAGAGTGACATGTCTACTAGTAGACTTGTTTCAGTGAGCTAGCACTATTAGAATCATGATAATGTGACTGATTAGAGTGACATGTCTACTAGTAAACTGTTGTTTCGGTGAGCTAGCACTATTAGAATCAGGATAATGTGACTGATTAGAGTGACATGTCTACTAATAGACTGTTGTTTCAGTGAGCTAGCACTGATAGAATCAGGATAATGTGACTGATTAGAGTGACATGTCTACTAGTAGACTGTTGTTTCAGTGAGCTAGCACTGTTAGAATCAGGATAATGTGACTGATTAGAGTGACATGTCTACTAGTAGACTGTTGTGTCAGTGAGCTAGCACTGTTAGAATCAGGATAATGTGACTGATTAGAGTGACATGTCTACTAGTAAACTGTTGTTTCAGTGAGCTTGCACTATTAGAATCAAACTTAGCATGTTGATGTAGTACAAAGTGGACATTATTATACCCCCGCTCCCCGAAGGGGGAGGGGGATATACTGTTTTACCTCTGTCCGTCTGTCCGTCCGTCCAAGATATTTTTCGTCGCATTTTTCTCAGTAACTGTTGGTGGCAGAAATCAGATATTTGGTCACAAGCGTCATATAGGTATACCATATTGTGGGTAACGTTTTTGGACCCGTCAGATTCCTACTTCCTGTTTGCCGACTTAGTTGGTTTTTATACACATTGAACATATATGCACATTTTTCGTCACATTTTTCTCAGCAACTATTGATGGCAGAAATCTGATATTTGGTCACAAGCTTCATATAGGTACCCCATATTGTGGGAAGCGTTTTTGGATCCATCAGATTCCTACTTCCTGTTTGCCGACTTAGTTGGTTTTTATACACATTGAACATATATATATGCACATTTTTCGTCACATTTTTCTCAGCAACTATTGATGGCAGAAATCTGATATTTGGTCACAAGCTTCATATAGGTACCCCTTATTGTGGGAAGCATTTTTGGACCCATCAGATTCCTACTTCCTGTTTGCCGATTTTATTGATTTTTATACACATTGAACATATATGCTCATTTTTCGTCGCATTTCTCTCAGCAACTATTGATGGCAGAAATTTGATATTTGGTCACAAGCTTCATATAGGTACCCCATATCGTGGGAATCGTTTTTGGACCCGTCAGATTCCTACTTCCTGTTTGCCGAAGAGCGGGGGTATCATAAGTGAGCATTAGCTCACAGTTCATCTTGTTTAGACGAAAAATGAAGAAATTCTATCATAAATAATAAAATTAGGATTGTACCCATTGGACTTATTGAATATACTGTCACTCAGCTTGCTTTAATTGTAAACCATAGAATAATACCATGAACCTCTAGTTACCATTTCTCTTTGTAGTTACACCATTTGGAAATGTTAAAGGTGAAGAAATTAAGAATGTAACTGAAATCAAAGACATCTACCCTGGAAAAGTGATGGATCAGAAAAATGACATGGACATGCAATTTAATAACGAATTGAAGGAATCTATAGCTAAATCAGTTTCACTTCATACAGACAAAGACTTCGCTCTTAAAAGTGAAAAGCGTGTAGGACTATTAGACACTTTGCCTGATGTAATGAATGTTGAATTGCCAAAAGAATTTTTTGCAGACTGTGCTGTTTGGGACTTTGCTGGACAGAAAGAGTTTTATGCCACACATCAAACATTCCTAACAAACTGTGCAATTTATCTATTAACAGCAGATCTATCTAAGGATCTTTCATCTCAAAGGCTGACAAAAATATATGATGTGGACTTCGGTAAAGTAGGATGTAAGTTATGCTGTTACTTGATTATAGGTTTATGGTGTTTAATGCCACTTTCAACAATATTTCTGTTATATCGTGACAGTGAGTTTATTGGTGGAGGAAACCAGAGTACCCGGAGAAAACCACCGACCTGTCGCAATTCACTGACAATCTTTATCACATAATTTTGTATAGTATTAAGTGTTTCTTTTCAGAAGTTCATGTATGTGTAAATGGTGCCGATGCAATCACAAAATGAATTTCGGACGTTTATGTAAAGTTAGTGAGTGCATCGGCACTGTTTACACATGCATGAACTTCTGAAAAGAAACGTTTAATACTTATAATTTTTCCACGTGAATCTTTTCCCTATTTTGATAATTAAACTGATTTTCAGGCTTGTTTTCAATCGGACATTATCGTAGTTTTCTGTCGGCGGTCGCCATATTGTTTATACTGGTTATACAAAAAAGTTCATCAAGTTATGAACGGATCGAAAACGAAAAAGTTCATCAAGTTATGAACGAATCAAAAACAAACACGTGACAGTGCTCTTGTCCAATCAAAAGGCACGAAAACGAAATACATTAATTCTACAAGAATTATTGTAGAGTACACTTCGCCATGAACGGGGTTCAAACTCACAACTTTAGTGGTAATATGCACTAATTGCACAGGTAACTGTAAATTCAACTACCATACGATCACAACCACGACGGCCCCTTACTTAGATGTCAGTAATGGATTAAACATTTCTTGTAATCAATGCATTTCAGTTCAACCTTGTTAAGTCAATTGTGCTTTTTGTTTCTATTTTGCATGTGGAGATTTTATTTTTCAACCACTTTTGATCATTTTTTTTTCTTCTTTCTTTTCTTCCTTATGGGTACCTGCAAAATGTGAAGCGAAATCGAAACGAAGTGAAATAAATCGAAACGAAATTCATCAAAATGAAAAAAAAATTACCGAAGCGAAACGGAATAATGCAAAATGAAATAAAACTTATTTTAGCAAAACAATTTCTTGGGGAAAGACAAGACAAAAATTAGAGAAAAAACCCTATAAAAATAAAAAACTTAAAAATCGATCTCCAAAAACATAGCTATTTTGGCGATAAATTTTAAATGCATCGTCAAAGTTCTGAGCTGTCATCAGTACCGGAGGAAAGTTCCATAAATGCCTGGTTGCGTCTGTCAGATTGTCCCTCCGTTTGCCAGATAAATATTCCTATCTAAGCTGGTATATGCCAAATAATTGTTATTGATATGCAGTTATAACCGTAAGGCACTGCAATGCCTTACGGTTGCAATGATAACATCAAAGGAGTGGGAAATTTGTCAAATCCTGGATGCAACGAAATCAACGTGATGAGCCTTTTTAATACTATTCCAAGAACTAAACGTAGCCATGGTCATAAAAGAATTCAACATCCTAATGTTAAAAAGTCCTCTAAACCAAGAACGTTACAAGATACTTTTAATGATTTACTTTCTAATATACAGAAACCTCTTGGAATTCATCATATTCGTACAATCTTATTTTCACTACCTGTAAACTACCTCAAAGATCTTAGGGATTTTGGACTTGACAAAGGAGGCGTAGATCCTTTTTCTCCTAAGTACAGATTGTCTAGTATTATATGTGACGTGGCATCCTTTCGTCTTTTTAAACCAGTTCGATCTGAACCTCTTCATGATAACAACAGAAAATTCCTCCATATTCCGTTTGCTAACAAAGGAATCGATGCTATTAACATCAGCAACATTCTTAATAGAAAAGAGGTCGTAAAAGAAATTCCACCATATTTCAAAAATCAATCTGTTCCCATTGTCTCCTATAGCTACACTAACAGCATTGGCCGTAAAATTTTCAACTACAAAGAAGCATTGCAAGATATTAACATAGAAGAGTACCTTAAGAACCCTCTGACTTGTGACTGCTCCCACTCTCCTTTTCAATACAACCCATCTGGACATGTAATCACTGGTGATCTGAATATCATTCAACATGAGTCTCCGAAAGGTGATTTCTCATGGTCCTAAATTCAGAGAACCTCAACACATCAATTGGAAACATAATTTCAAGATAATTATGAATGCTGTTGAAGATTATGCCAGAAGGTGGATAAAGAGAGAAGTAGACCAAGATCCTGAGTTAGAGTCCTTGTCAGACTGGGTTAGAACAATTAGGTCTCTAGTACAAGGTCGGATTCACAAACTCAAAAATTGTGTTAATAGTCGACCTAAGTCTGTATTTAAAGACCAAGAAGCTGTTAAGTGTCTTTCCTCTCTTCATGACAAATATGTTATCGTTCCTGCGGACAAGGCTTCCAACAATATCGTGTTTGTATGTAAATCATATTACTTCGAATGCCTAATCAAGGAATTAGGCATAAATAGCAACACCTCTAGTAATACCACATACAAACCAACTTCGTTCGACAAAGATGAAATCCTAGCTAACCACAGATCATTCATGACCTCTTTAAACATTCCCTCTGGTAAAGAGTCTGAGGATTTACCCTATTTATATTGGATACCTAAACTCCATAAGACACCATACAAAGAAAGGTACATAGCGGGATCATCAACTTGTTCGACGAAAGAATTGTCTATTCACCTGACAAAGATTCTGTCTGCAGTAAAAGAGGGACAACAGAAATATTGTGAAACTGTTTACTCGCATAGTGGCATAAATCACATGTGGATTTTGAAAAACTCTAAAGATCTTTTGGATAACCTGAAATCAAGATCTTTCTCTCAGGTATCCACCATCAAAACTTTTGATTTTTCAACTCTATATACCATCCTACCGCATGACAAATTAAAAACCCGCTTAAAAGAAACAATTCATAAAGCTTTTAGTCATAGAAACTATGGCTCAAAATTTGTTGTGTTAGGCTACAATTCTACATATTTTTCAAACAAAATTCAAAATGGTAAAACATGCTACTCCGAGGAACAAGTGATCAGTATACTGGAGTTCCTCATCGATAACATATTTGTCTCCTTTGGAGGGACACAGTTTCAGCAGGTCGTCAGCATACCAATGGGTACGAATTGTGCCCCTCTTCTAGCCGATTTATTTTTATACTCATATGAGTCGGAGTTTCTTCAAAAGCTTGTAAAAGATAAGAAGATTCATGAGGCTAGAGCCTTTAATTTCACATACAGGTATATTGATGACGTTTTATCTATCAATAATTCTAGATTTGCAGAATTTCTTCCATTGATATATCCTCCAGAGCTGGAAGTTAAAGAAACCACAGATACAGCTTCGTCCGCATCATTTTTGGACTTATACCTCGAATTTGACGACAGTGATGAACTCAGTACTAAAATTTATGATAAGCGGGACGACTTCAATTTTAAAATCATAAATTTTCCAAGCATGTGCAGCAATATACCAGCTTCTCCTGCATATGGTGTTTACATCTCGCAATTGATTCGCTATGCAAGGGCCAGTAGCAATTATTCTGATTTCCTGAAACGTCATCTTCATCTGAGAAACAGGCTACTGGACCAGGGCTATTAAAAGATTCACCTTATTCGATCTCTTAAAAAGTTTATATTCCGATACCAATATCTTGTCGAAATATATTCCGTCTCTGCAGAAAAATTATAAGCGATGCATTTTCATAAAGTGAAAATGTATAAAGATAAAGAAGTCAAAAATGTCAAGGATATTTTTTTTGTCAATGTGTGATGTAAAAATATTTTTGACATTTACGTCACTGAATATGGTACTGCTTTGACAGCTATTTTACCTATTTTGTTCCTGTATTTAAATACTGTTACAGTGACAGCCGGAACCTTTGAACCGTAATGAGAGTGGGAGGTTTGACGCCTTAAAATCTGATTCAACCCACCATTTCTTTAGAAATGCCTGTACCAAGTCGGGTCATTACAGTTTTCACAGTTTTCCGGTTGTTGACTGATTTTGTCTGTTTATATAATTATGAGTTTTGACTTTCCCTTTGTAAGATTGTTCGGAGTTCGGTAATTTTGTTATTACCCTTATTTCTTACTATTGTGTAAATGCCCCGTCGTCAGCGGTTCTGGGTTTCAGTTAAATTTACTTACCGATCTAAAACCATATATCACAGTTTTGTCTATAGATCCACGACTATTGCATTCCTTGAACAGCGAAAGAGTAAAGAGAACATGGATTCCACCTGATTTAAAGTATTTGATTTAAAGCTAAAAAAAGATAAAAAGTTTTTTACTGCTTTGTAGTAGACTTTTTGTGTGCTGATTGGTCAGCTACATCCTTTGATCTAGCGTGGGAATGTCGAAAGACGCCGGTTTCTTCAAAGATTCGATCCTCTTTAACTGAAAACTTTTTCTTATGCAATAAAGATTCGATATTTCAGTGATGTCTCCTTGATTCTAATTCAAACTGACATAATTTTCACATCTTTTCTTCATTTTACTTTATTTTCAGTCAAAGTAAAAACTGCATAGCGAACCAGTTGCATGTATTTAACCCAACTAAGCTACTAAGGGAACTACCATTTAACTTGAAGGGGGAGGCAATGGCATTTTTCTATAAAATTTTCCGATTCTGAAGCTTCGAAGAAAAAAGTAATTAATTAAAAGTAATTAATTTTTATTAATTTGGTTGGGTATATGTTAGAAACAAATATAACTTGCCATTTCATGCTGGTTAGATTTTCAGTTCATATAGACGTAAAATTCCCAAGTATTGTGTCTGAACTTGATTCTTTTTTACTTCTTGCCAAAATTAAGGGGGAGGGGGTGCTCACACACCTCACAGCCCCTTCCTATGTGCATGTCCCCTCCCCTCTTCAAGTTAAATGGTCGGTCCCTAAGTCTTAAAAAAGAAATTTAACATGTACATGTAGTTTTGCAAGATGAGTGTACCGTGTTGTGCAGTATACTGTTTACTTTTTGCCAGATTGGTCACTGTGATTTAAAATGTCTTTTTATCTCGACAGTCTTTCTTATAATAATAGAAGCCATAATTTGTTGCATAATTGATTATGAATATATGTTGTTTATCTCATCGTTAGCAAGGGGCAAATTTTAAGAAAACAACGGGAAAAAAATGTTCACAGGCAAAAACTGAAAAAAATACATATAATAAATAATTGAATAATTAAGCAACAATGGTAATTTTGCAATTATTTCGAAGCGGCACTATTAAGCATTCTCAAGTAACAGTCCCCGACCTACCTTACAAAATGGTGGGGGTGTTCTTCCGGGGCCCCTTTACAGACTGATTCTGATGCCAATTTTAGACCCCATCTCAGACTGTTGTCTAACTAAAGCCTCTTTAAGCCCAAGTAACAGTCATTTTCATTTCGTCATTCGGCACAGTATAGCTGGAATATCTCTGATGTGGCGTTTAGCAGTCAACAATCAATGAATCAATCATTTTGTCATTGCTAGATGAAGAAAGATTTTTTTAATATAACCTGGAAAACAATGAACTATCTTTTTCCTTAAAATATTTTTTATTTCATTTTGTATTATTCCGTTTCGTTTCGTTTCGTTTTGGTGAATTTCATTTCGTTTCGATTTCGTTTCGCATTTTACAGGTACCCCTTCCTTATACAATTTTTTTAGTTTGCTAACAGATTTTCTATGGCATTTACTGTTTTCAAGATGTAAGGGCATCAAAATGAGACCAACAAATTTTGAATTTTTGTTGTTGAAGATTTGACTTGTCTTTTCTGGTTTCAAAGATAAAACCATTAAAATGGAGCCAAAATGGACCTTCACCAAAAAGATAAGTTTTTAATTTTAAGCCTTATCTATAAATGTTTTTTTTTCCATTGAATTCATTGCTGTAGCTCTTACTGTTAACAACCAAACTTTTTAGTTCACCTGGACCAAAGGTCCAGGTGAACTATTGCCATCACTTGGCGTCCGTCGTCTGTAAACTTTTCACATTTCAAGCTTCTTCTCCGAAACCACTGGGCCAATTGGAACCAAACTTTGCAAGAATGTTCCTTGGATGGTCCTCTACAAAGTTACTGTTTTTCGTTCCAGTCGGATATTCAACATGGCTGCCAGGGCCAATAATATGCTCTGATTGGCTGAAATTTCAAAGATCTTCTCTGAAACTAATGAACTGACTGAACCCAAACTGTAAAAGAATGATCATTGGAATGTCCTTTACCAAGTTTCTGTTTTTTATGCCGATCGGAAATCCAAGATGGCCGCCACCGCAGGACATAGATTAACATTGGACCCTATGGGAAAATGTTCAAATGCCTTCTTCTCAGAAACTACAAATATGATTAAAGCCAAACTGTACATGAATGTTCATTGGATGGTCCTCTACAAACTTTATGTTTTTTGTTCCGATATGAAATTCAAAATGGCGGCTACGGCAGAACTTAGTTTAACATTGGACCCTATGGGAAAAATGTTTCAAAACGCTTCTTCTCTGAAACCACTTGGACAATTGAAACCAAACTGCCCATGAATGATCATTGGAATGTCCTTTACCAAGTTACTGTTTTTTATGCCGATCGGAAATCCAAGATGGCCGCCACCGCAGGACATAGATTAACATTGGATCCGATGGGAAAATGTTCAAATGCCTTCTTCTCAGAAACTACAAATATGATTAAAGTCAAACTGTACATGAATGTTCATTGGATGGTCCTCTACAATCTTAAGGTTTTTTGTTCCGATATGAAATTCAAAATGGCGGCTACGGCATGACTTAGTTTAACATTGGACCCTATGGGAAAAATGTTTCAAAATGCTTCTTCTCTGAAACCACTTGGACAATTGAAACCAAACTGCCCATGAATGATCATTGGAAGGTCCTTTACCAAGTTACTGTTTTTTATGCCGATCGGAAATCCAAGATGGCCGCCACCGCAGGACATAGATTAACATTGGACCCTATGGGAAAATGTTCAAATGACTTCTTCTCAGAAACTACAAATATGATTAAAGCCAAACTGTACATGAATGTTCATTGGATGGTCCTCTACAAACTTTACGTTTTTTGTTCCGATATGAAATTCAAAATGGCGGCTATGGCAGGACTTAGTTTAACATTGGACCCTATGGGAAAAATGTTTCAAAATGCTTCTTCTCTGAAACCACTCGGACAGTTGAAACCAAACTGCCCAGGAATGATCATTGGAAGGTCCTCTACAAATTATATGTTTTTTATGCCGATCGGAAATCCAAGATGGCCGCCACCGCAATACATAGATTAACATTGGATCCGATGGGAAAATGTTCAAATGCCTTCTTCTCAGAAACTACAAATATTATTAAAGCCAAACTGTACATGAATGTTCATTGGATGGTCCTCTACAAACTTTACGTTTTTTGTTCCGATGTGAAATTCAAAATGGCAGCTACGGCATGACTTAGTTTAACATTGGACCCTATGGGGAAAATGTTTCAAAACGCTTCTTCTCTGAAACCACTTGGATAATTGAAACCAAACTGCCCAGGAATGATCATTGGAAGGTCCTCTACAAGGTGTGTGTTTTTCATGCCGATCGGAAATCCAAGATGGCCGCCACCGCAGGACATAGATTAACATTGGACCTTATGGGAAAATGTTCAAATGCCTTCTTCTCAGAAACTACAAATATGATTAAAGCCAAACTGTACATGAATGTTCATTGGATGGTCCTCTACAAACTTTACGTTTTTTGTTCCGATATGAAATTCAAAATGGCGGCTACGGCAGAACTTAGTTTAACATTGGACCCTATGTGGAAAATGTTTCAAAACGCTTCTTCTCTGAAACCACTTGGACAATTGAAACCAAACTGCCCATGAATGATCATTGGAAGGTCCTTTACCAAGTTACTGTTTTTTATGCCGATCGGAAATCCAAGATGGCCGCCACCGCAAGACATAGATTAACATTGGACCCTATGGGAAAATGTTCAAATGCCTTCTTCTCAGAAACTACAAATATGATTAAAGCCAAACTGTACATGAATGTTCATTGGATGGTCCTCTACAAACTTTACGTTTTTTGTTCCGATATGAAATTCAAAATGGCGGCTATGGCAGGACTTAGTTTAACATTGGACCCTATGGGAAAAATGTTTCAAAATGCTTCTTCTCTGAAACCACTTGGACAATTGAAACCAAACTGCCCATGAATGATCATTGGAAGGTCCTTTACCAAGTTACTGTTTTTTATGCCGATCGGAAATCCAAGATGGCCGCCACCGCAGGACATAGATTAACATTGGACCCTATGGGAAAATGTTCAAATGCCTTCTTCTCAGAAACTACAAATATGATTAAAGCCAAACTGTACATGAATGTTCATTGGATGGTCCTCTACAAACTTTACGTTTTTTGTTCCGATATGAAATTCAAAATGGCGGCTATGGCAGGACTTAATTTAACATTGGACCCTATGTGGAAAATGTTTCAAAACGCTTCTTCTCTGAAACCACTAGGACAGTTGAAACCAAACTGCCCAGGAATGATCATTGGAAGGTCCTCTACAAATATTATGTTTTTTATGCCGATCGGAAATCCAAGATGGCCGCCACCGCAATACATAGATTAACATTGGATCCGATGGGAAAATGTTCAAATGCCTTCTTCTCAGAAACTACAAATATTATTAAAGCCAAACTGTACATGAATGTTCATTGGATGGTCCTCTACAAACTTAACATTTTATGTTCCGATATGAAATTCAAAATGGCGGCTATGGCATGACTTAGTTTAACATTGGACCCTATGGGAAAAATGTTTCAAAATGCTTCTTCTCTGAAACCACTCGGACAGTTGAAACCAAACTGCCCAGGAATGATCATTGGAAGGTCCTCTACAAATTAATGTTTTTTATGCCGATCGGAAATCCAAGATGGCTGCCACCGCAATACATAGATTAACATTGGATCCGATGGGAAAATGTTCAAATGCCTTCTTCTCAGAAACTACAAATATTATTAAAGCCAAACTGTACATGAATGTTCATTGGATGGTCCTCTACAAACTTTACGTTTTTTGTTCCGATGTGAAATTCAAAATGGCAGCTACGGCAGGACTTAGTTTAACATTGGACCCTATGGGAAAAATGTTTCAAAACGCTTCTTCTCTGAAACCACTTGGATAATTGAAACCAAACTGCCCAGGAATGATCATTGGAAGGTCCTCTACAAGGTGTGTGTTTTTTATGCCGATCGGATATCCAAGATGGCCACCACTGCAGGACATAGATTAGCATTGGACCCTATGGGAAAATGTTCAAATGCCTTCTTCTCAGAAACTACAAATATGATTAATGCCATACTGTACATGAATGTTCATTGGATAGTCCTCTACAAACTTTACGTTTTTTGTTCCGATATGAAATTCAAAATGGCGGCTATGGCAGGACTTAGTTTAACATTGGACCCTATGGGAAAAATGTTTCAAAACGCTTCTTCTCTGAAACCACTTGGATAATTGAAACCAAACTGCCCAGGAATGATCATTGGTAGGTCCTCTACAAGGTGTGTGTTTTTTATGCCGATCGGAAATCCAAGATGGCCACCACCACAGGACATAGATTAACATTGGACCCTATGGGAAAATGTTCAAATGCCTTCTTCTCAGAAACTACAAATATGATTAATGCCAAACTGTACATGAATGTTCATTGGATGGTCCTCTACAAACTCTACGTTTTTTGTTCTGATATGAAATTCAAAATGGCGGCTACGGCAGGACTTAGTTTAATATTGGACCCTATGGGAAAAATGTTTCAAAACGCTTCTTCTCTGAAACCACTAGGACAGTTGAAACCAAACTGCCCAGGAATGATCATTGGAATGTCCTCTACAAATTTTATGTTTTTTATGCCGATCGGAAATCCAAGATGGCTGCCACCACAGGTCATAGTATTAACACAGGACCATATGGGGAAAATACAGAAATATATTCTTCTCTGAAGCTATTGCACTGATTGAACCTAAACTGTGCATCAATCATTGGAAGGTCCTTTACAAACTTTGTGTTTTTTATGTTGATCGTAATTCCAAGATGACTATCACTGCAGGACATAGTTTTTACAAAGGACCAATTGGTTCTTTTTATTACCAGGTGAACGATACAGGCTCTTGAGAGCCTCTGGTTAATTATATTTTAAGTCTGATTTTAATGATAAGCTTTCCCTTATTTCCTTATGATGAAAATTCTTTCCTGCATTTTGTACTACTTGGCGAAACCCCCTTCAAACTTGCCGCGTCTAATACTTTTAGGTAATTTAGATGGAGCTTCGATCGCTTTGCAAAAATTGACCAATCAGCAAGCAATAAACAGACGGGGAATTCCCCTTTGACATTCCAACAAATGTAAACAGACGACATGATTTGTAAATAATCACGATCTGGATTTAATCTTCTCATACTAACTGTAACTCATTAAAATACATATATGCATCAACAAATCCAGACATTCCTCTCTGAAAACATGATGATTTTACTTTACAGTAGGTATGATGAACTGAAATTGCTCATACTACCGGCATTTTATCAACCTTCCACGAAACAGCTGATCATTACATCTCGTACACAGCAACTAGGCCGACTCAAACTTCCAGATATATGAATCAACCGTGCTGCTTTAGGATGAATTTCGGCAATTTCTTTAAGAACCTTTCAATTCTTTAACGGATATTTTCTTAGGGTTGACCCACAAGTTAAACAATTTTCTCCGAATTCGTACAGTGTTTGGTGAGTGTTACAATATGTCAGGTCATCCTGGATATAAAGGATTTTTTTTTTATTTGATTTTTGGTGTTTAATGCCACTTTCAAAAAATTTTAGTGGTGGAAGAAGCCGGAGTAGCCGGAGAGAACCACCGACCATGGGCAAGCAACTGGTAAACTTTATCACTTGCGGCTGTGAGTCAAGTGCACCCTTTTTTGTAATTTACAAAGCCGGGCATGAACCCACGCCATATTGATGATAGGCTTGTACGAGTTGTTAGGTAATCCAACTACCTAACTCATTGAGCCACCAGGGCCCTCCACGCTGTATTGATGATAGGTTTGTACGAGTTGTTAGGTAATCCAACTACCTAACTAGTTGAGCCACCAGGGTCCTCCACGCTGTATTGATGATAGGCTTGTACGAGTTGTTAGGTAATCCAACTACCTAACTAGTTGAGCCACCAGGGCCCTCCACGCTGTATTGATGATAGGCTTGTACGAGTTGTTAGGTAATCCAACTACCTAACTAGTTGAGCCACCAGGGCCCTCCACGCTGTATTGATGATAGGCTTGTACGAGTTGTTAGGTAATCCAACTACCTAACTCATTGAGCCACCAGGGCCCTCCACACTGTATTGATGATAGGCTTGTACGAGTTGTTAGGTAATCCAACTACCTAACTAGTTGAGCCACCAGGGCCCTCCACGCTGTATTGATGATAGGCTTGTACGAGTTGTTAGGTAATCCAACTACCTAACTCATTGAGCCACCAGGGCCCTCCACGCTGTATTGATGATAGGCTTGTACGAGTTGTTAGGTAATCCAACTACCTAACTCATTGAGCCACCAGGGCCCTCCACGCTGTATTGATGATAGGCTTGTACGAGTTATTAGGTAATCCAGCTACCTAACTGATTGAGCCACCAGGGCCCTCCACGCTGTATTGGTGATAGGCTTGTACGAGTTGTTAGGTAATCCAACTACCTAACTCATTGAGCCACCAGGGCCCTCCACGCTGTATTGATGATAGGCTTGTACGAGTTGTTAGGTAATCCAACTACCTAACTCATTGAGCCACCAGGGCCCTCCACGCTGTATTGATGATAGGCTTGTACGAGTTGTTAGGTAATCCAACTACCTAACTAGTTGAGCCACCAGGGCCCTCCACGCTGTATTGATGATAGGCTTGTACGAGTTGTTAGGTAATCCAGCTACCTAACTGATTGAGCCACCAGGGCCCTCCACGCTGTATTGGTGATAGGCTTGTACGAGTTGTTAGGTAATCCAACTACCTAACTGATTGAGCCACCAGGGCCCTCCATGCTGTATTGGTGATAGGCTTGTACGAGTTGTTAGGTAATCCAACTACCTAACTCATTGAGCCACCCAGGCTCTATTCCTGAAATATAAGTGAAATATTGCTCACCAGATGTTATTAAGCAACAGTCAAGTCATTATGATATTTCTAGGAATTAACAAGGTCTCTATCAGCTATATAAAATATATACTGTTTATTGTTTTTTTCTGATTTCTTTAGGTTATATAGACTTTTGGTTAGACACAATTCATTGTTATGCTACTACAGAATCACCTGATCAGTCTGTTGATGAACCAATGTTGGACAAATTAGAACCCCCAATCATCATAGTTTGTACAGGGACTGATAAAGTTAAGGTAAATAACTGTGGTTGTCTAAGCATCACTAGGGATAAGAGGCCTTGATAGCTGAGTGGTTAGGCAAACAAAAAAATTACATGTGTTTCCGCTAACCATACCGACCCTAATTTTTTGTGCCTACCCTAAAGTTTTTTTGGCCATTTTTGAGCAAGCACTATTGAAGTCAGAATGTGTCCCCTGTAGAAACTAGCTAAAAGTATTTTTTTAAATAAAATATTTTTCCTATCTACCAACCCTGATATTTTAGAGCATGTTAGCGGAAACACATGTGGTTTTTTAGCTCACCTGACCCAAAGGGTCATGTGAGGTATTGCCATCACTTGGCGTCCGTCCGTTAACTTTTTCATATTTTAATCTACTCCTCTGAAACAACTGGGCCAAATGGAACCAAACTTGGCAGGAAGCATCTATGTAAGATCCTCTATTAAACTTCTTCATTTGGTTCCATTCGGCCAACAAACTGTTGCTAAAAATAGAACATATGGTAAAATTGCATGTTTTTGGTAATAACTCAAAAACCGTTAATAATATCAGAAATCTGATGGGAGAAAAAATGATCAGCATAGCAAGATCTAACTACCCTGAAATTTTGAAGAAAATCTGATTACCTATCTTGGAGTTATTGCCCTTTTTTCATCAAATTTTCAAAATTTTAATATCTTTCATTTTTTATTTCAAAAACTATAAGTTTAAACAGCAAACATGTACAGCATGTCAAGATTTACCTAGCCTGCAATTTTAAAGTAAATCTGATTACCCATCTTGAAGTTATTGCCCTTTTTTCATCAAATTTTAAAAATGTTAATACTTTTCATCCTTTATTTCAAAAACTATAAGAGATAGATGTTAAGTGTAAACTGAAAACATGTTCAGCTTGTCAAAATCTACATGCCCTGCAATTGTGAAGTAAATCTGATTACCCGTCTAGGAGTTATTGCCCTTTTTTGATCATTTTTTAGCTCACCTGGCCCAAAGTTTGGGCCATGTGAGGTATTGCCATCACTTGTCGTCCGTCTGTTAACTTTTTCATATTTTAATCTTCTCCTCTGAAACAACTTGGCCAAATGGAACCAAACTTGGCAGTAAGCATCTATGTAAGGTCCTCTATAAAGTTTCTCTATTTCGTTCCGTTCCACCAACAAATATGGCCACCAAGGGCAATTCTTGTTTCTGATTGGCTACTGTTTAAAAAAATCTTCTCCTCTGAAACTGCTTGGCAAAATGGAGCCAAACTTGACAGGAAGCATCTATGTAAGATCATCTATAAAGCTTCTTCATTTGGTTCCATTCGGCCAACAAACATGGCCA
The DNA here is from genome assembly GCA_963680875.1 of Bathymodiolus brooksi. Taxonomy (NCBI): domain Eukaryota; kingdom Metazoa; phylum Mollusca; class Bivalvia; order Mytilida; family Modiolidae; genus Bathymodiolus; species Bathymodiolus brooksi. The sequence continues at coordinate 16,692,587 of OY804579.1, forward strand.
CCAAGATTAATTATTTTTTCTGATTGGCTAATGTTAAAAAAATCTTCTCCTCTGAAACAGCTTAGTCAAATGGAGCCAAACTTGGCAGGAAGCATTTATGTAAGGTCCAAACCTGGCATAGATGGTCCCTGGGTGTGTCCCTTTCAAAATTGTGTCCGACAGCCCCACCCTCCATTCAAGATGGCTGCTGTTTTTTAAGGTAATGATTATCTCCCTTTGAAATTTGCTTCAGTATCATTCTATTGTGAGGTGAGCGATACAGGCTCAGTGGGCTGAGTCTTTGGTTTCTTGGCCTTATGGTTGTTGATATATGACCACAAGTATAGCACCTGTGACATGGGTTTGTGTCTTGATACTAACCTCAAATGTCAAGTTTCCAGACAACTACCTAAGATCAGAACGTTTACTAGTCAGTTTTTATAATCTGTAGAAAAGTTAGATGATACCGAAAGGAGTAATCAAAAGCAGTAAATCAAAGGACAGACAACACAAAAGAAAAAGGACAAAAGGGCAAATAATGATCTACAAAAGATTACACAGAAAGCTAAAGATCTAGTAACTTGAATACAATTAAAAACTGGGGGTGAACTCACATGCTTTGGAAGGGTAAGCAGTTCCTGCTCTACATGTGGCACCTGTCATGTTAAGTCTTTTATCCCTTGATAAGTCTGGTAGTCATGATATACCTGAAAAGAGCTGGAAATGATGATCAACTCCAATAACCAAAAATAAGCAATTACAATACAATTGTTTGACAATGTCAATGTCTTTTACTAATAAAAGTTTGACAATGTCAATGTCTTTTACTAATAAAAGTTTGACAATGTCAGTGTCTTTTACTAATAAAAGTTTGACAATGTCAATGTCTTTAAACTAATAAAAGTTTGACAATGTCAATGTCTTTAAACTAATAAAAGTTTGACAATGTCAGTGTCTTTTACTAATAAAAGTTTGACAATGTCAGTGTCTTTTACTGATAAAAGTTTGACAATGTCAATGGCTATTATGGATGCAGAGGTAAGCTTCTTGAAAATTAATTTTATTTGCACATATTGGCTTCTAGATAATACATAAGTTATCTATTTCCAATATTTTTATATGCAGAGATTTATTTATATTTTTGCATATGTTTTTCTTACTTTTTAGGGGGAACTCAGTGAACAAAAATCTTCGTTTGAAAGACAACTGAATTCAATCTTAAAAAGGCAGAGTACACGTAAACATATCAGGAACATCCAATATTTATCAAACAAAGAGCCTTTAGAAAAAGATTTTTTAGAATTGAAGTCAGCTATTTTTGAAACAGCAACCGAGATGTCAAGTTGGGGTAAAGAACTGCCGTTAAGGTGGATCCATTTGGAAACTGCATTGGACAGTGAACGTGATGCTGGATCTAACATACTACCATTTCATCTTGTTGTTCAGTTAGCTAAGGATAGCTCCCTACCTACATCTGATAATGAGGAAATTATTTTATTTCTAAGATATCAGCATGAATGTGGACATGTGATATTTTTCAAAGATCTGCCTGATTATATTATACTGAATCCAAGATGGCTGATTGATGCCTTTAAATGTTTAGTGTCATCACATCAGTTTCAGAGAACTTTAATACATTTAGATGATTGGATAGAACTTGAGGAAACGGGTAGATTGACAAACAAATTAATTTCTAAACTTTTTGAAAAAGTACCAAAACTGAAATTTACGGAATATAAGGAACATCTTCTACATGTTTTAGAGAAATTTGACATTATTGTAAAACCAAATAATATTGAAAATATGACATCGTATTATATGCCTTGTATGATAAAGCCGTCATCATTTAATGTAATTTGTGATAAGTTTGGTGTACATACACCATCCTGCCATAGAACATCATGGCTGTTATTAGAATTTGAATTTCTTCCACCTGCGTTTTTCAATCACGTTTTAGTTGGTTATATTAAAAAATTTAACGTAAGCATTGAAAGTACTGAATATGGAGCAAGACTTTCACTTTATCGTGGAATTGGCGTGTTTGATATAGATACATCAGGTTGCAGGAAATTAATTATATGTGCAGACAAAAATTTAATAGCTTTTCAGATTTGGATATACGGTAATGCGTTGCACAGTACATTCCATGATTTTCGACAGATCCTCACAAATATGGTGGATATGTTAAGTGAAAGATATCAAATTTGTTGCAAATACAAAGTCAAGGTAAAATGCAGTGAATCTGATTACCAAAAGGCAGAAGGCAGATTTGAATACAAAGATCTTCAAGATGACAAGATATATTTTTGTCCTGAACACCACAAGGAACATGAATGCTTAGATGTATATAAATACTGGTTTAGTGACAAGGTTGATGTAAGTTATACATGCAATTATTAAATTTATATCCTAAGTTAACATCTTGATATAAAAAATATTCTTATGATAACAGATGTAGATATGAAATTAATATTTAACCATCACTTTCAACAGATCCATCACTAGAAAGGAATTTTGACTTGAGTATTTCTTAGATGACCCACAACAATACATGTGATTTTTGTACTGACAGAAAAATCCAAGATGGCTGCTGCCACTGCAGGACTTAGTTTAACATAGGACCCTATGGAACATAGTTTAACTTAGGACCTTATGGAAAAGAGTTTAACATAGGACCATGTGCAGCTAACATATGAATTAAAAGATATCTGATTTGATAATATTTTAAACTTGATGTGCACATGACCACAATGCTTGTACACATTGTTTGTGTTGAATTTTGTTTTTAAGAAACTTCTTTGTCAAAGGAATGCTGACTTTACTTCAAAATATCAGCGTATTTAGGTAATCTGGGATTAATTAAGATGTAAGATTTATTGTCTCCCGTGGCAACACGATGGAGGGGCATAGTAATGGTTTCTCTCCGTGACACTTTGTGAACACAACTCCTCTGAAACCATATGACAGAATGCGTTCATATTTGTTAGGATTGTTAGTAATGACATTTAGTTGAGCCAGCTCTGCCTCCATTTTGATTCTACAAAATTTGAAGAAGTTATGGGACTTGATTATTTTATACAAAGTGTATTATAGTAAGATCTTGTGATTGCAATTCCTTTGAAACTGTATAACGGAATGCATGTATATTTGGTATAATTGTTACTCATGACATGTAGTTGAGCCTGCTGTGCTGCCATTTTGATTTGACAAAATTTGTAGGAGTTATAGGACTTTGACTATTTTACACAAAGTGTAACGTAGTAAGATCTTGTGTGAACACAACTCCTCTGAAACTGTATGACAGAATGTGTTCATATTTGGTAGGATTGTTAGTCATGACATTTAATTGAGCCAGCTATGCCTCCATTTTGATTCCACAAAATTTATAGGAGTTATAGGACTTTGACTATTTTATATATTGTGTAACATAGTAAGATTTTGTGCATGCAATTACTCTGAAACTGTATGACAGAACGTGTTCATATTGGGTAGGATTGTTAGTCATGACATGTAGTTGGGAGTTTTGGTACTTTGACTATTTTAGACATAGTGTATAGATATTTCCCCATGCATGTTGACCACAACAGATTGAGAGTAAAAAATACAAAATTTCCAAAACAAGTTGAAGATTTTCGTAAGCTTCATTTTGAACAAGTGTTATTACCTATTTCTTCTGAAAATGGAGCTTTTTGTTTTATGTTGTACGTACCTATGACCAGAGCTCCAGATAAGCTGCGTATTTGCGTTTTTTAGAGTGTACATTTACGCATACATATTGCTGTGTAAGCAAACTATCCAAATTCGGAGCGTACTTGTACGCTGTTGACGATAATACATCGTGTACATAAACAATACATTTTTGACTTTGAGAAATTCCCCGTAATTACTTCTCTTTATACTTTTCGAAAGAGAAAGTGTATACATCCGAGGGGTACCGAATGTTTGCCTTTCTAAGCATCGATGTCAAAAGAGATCTGATTAGATGTTTAGGATAAATCATCCAATCGCGCTCAATATTACAAATAAATGAGGTTTAGTTAAGAACTAAAACGAAAGTGAATTTGGGAACACGTTGTTCGTTGAAAATGAGCAAGAACATGAATAAGCGCGCTACGGAAAATTTTATACTTTTTTAAAAGTTCCTGACAGTTTCATCTGTGTCTAGTGACAGTATAGTTAAAGGAATCATTGATGACATTATCAACACGGCTGTGAAAACTGCCGAAGTCGACGAGCAAAAAACTAAATATTTACAACATTTTATTAATAAACATGACACAATCGTGTCAAATTAAACAGAGATATACATTTCACTTGCATCCTGTGTTTATTGAATAACACTTGTGTCAAACATAATTTTAAAAGTGTACATGTAAGCAATCTTTTCTGAAGTAGAGAGTACAACAGTGCAAAGGAAATATGTAAATACGCATCATTTTCAAAAGTAGGGGGTAATTACCCTTTGGACTTGAAAATTATCTAGAGCTCTGCCTATGACCATATTCACCTTGTTCATCTGCCCAAGACTCGTGTGTAAGCACAACTCGTTATAAACCATACCATGCATTTTTAGACACTTTATTTAGACTTTTGAAAACACTGTAAAGGAAATAATTTTACTGATATAAATATATCACACGGATAACATACTCACATTACACCTCTTTCTATTGCGGCGGGGGACATTTGACTACATGCATCCTTGTTTTAATCATACCCCCGCTCCCCGAAGGAGGAGGGGGGTATACTGTTTTACCTCTGTCCGTCTGTCCGTCCTTCCATCCGACCAAGATATTTTTCGTCGCATTTTTCTCAGTAACTGTTGATGGCAGAAATTTGATATTTGGTCACAAGCGTCATATAGGTATACCATATTGTGGGTAGCATTTTGGACCCGTCAGATTCCTACTTCCTGTTTGCCGACTTAGTTGGTTTTTATACACATTGAACATATATGTACATTTTTCGTCACATTTTCCTCAGCAACTATTGATGGCAGAAATCTGATATTTCGTCGGAAGCTTCATATAGGTACCCCATATCGTGGGAAGCGTTTTTGGACTCATCAGATTCCTACTTCCTGTTTGCCGATTTTGTTGATTTTTATACACATTGAACATACATTTGTATACCATATGCACATTTTTCGTCGCATTTTTCTAAGCAACTATTGATGACAGGAATCTGATATTTGGTCACAAGCTTCATATAGGTATGCCATATTGTGGGAAGCGTTTTTTGATCCGTCAGATTCTTACTTCCTGCTTGCCGAAGAGCGGGGGTATCATAAGTGAGCATTAGCTCGCAGTTCATCTTGTTTTATCCTAATTTATTCATGCTGTAAGATACTATGAATGGACTAGATTTTTACCTGGAGCTACACATATCTAAGGAAACAATTTAACATGAGGAAGTTTGACTGTATATATAGTTAAGGATTATTGATGTCAAATTAATTTTTCATGAGAAGGAGTTATGGAACTAGATATTATAGCTCATAGCATATTAAACAAATGCATAATTCATCAGATTTACATTTAATGCATGGTATTGTAGGAAGGCACAGAGATACCTGTATCTGAAAGGGAAGAGTCTGTCATTGTTAGTAATGAAGATACACCTGAAGACACAGAGATACCTGTAGTTGAAAGGGAAGAGTCTGTCATTGTTAGTAATGAAGATACACCTGAAGACACAGAGATACCTGTAGTTGAAAGGGAAGAGTCTGTCATTGTTAGTAATGAAGATACACCTGAAGACACAGAGATACCTGTAGTTGAAAGGGAAGAGTCTGTCATTGTTAGTAATGAAGATACACCTGAAGACACAGAGATACCTGTAGTTGAAGCAGAACATGCTGTCAATGTAAACGATGAAGATACATCTGATATAGGGTCCAACGTAACAGGTAATATTTAACAAGCTACCTTACCTTACCTCTGTATCTTCAACCCCCTTTCAAGGAGAACCATACTGTGTATGTAGAACAGTGCCTCTATTTACAGTACTGTGCACTCCCTCCACCATTATCTATTACCACGAATTATAAAATCCTTTGTACACTAATATTATAAACACTGGATTTATGTACATAACTAAAGTCTAAAATGTCTCTTCAGTTGGCTCTTATGTTTTAAAATATTCACTGATAAAAGATAAAAGTCTCTTCAATTGATTTTCCTGCTTGACGGGTAAAATATAAAGATTATTTAAAATGTCATAGTCACTTCACTTAAAATATCCTGTTCAATGTTTTAAAATAAACAGTGTTTATAATATTAGTGTACAAAGGATTTTATAGGCCATGTGAGCTTTTGTCATGGCTAGGCGTCCGTCCGTCGTCGTCGTCCGTCCGTTAGCTTTTCACATTTAAATCTTCTTCTCTGAAACCACTGAACAGATTTGAACCAAACTTGCCAGAAATGTTCATTGGATGGTCCTTTACCAGATTTGTGTTTTTGGTGCTGATTTGAAATTCAACATGGCTGCCAGGGTCCATAATGTGTTCTCATTGGCTGAAATTTAACCAAAAACTAGAAAATTGGTATTTGTTGTTTCTCTGGTAAGCACGCAGCATTCAGGAGAAAGAGCTCAGAATCAGGATGTGTCTGAGTGTGGCGACATGTCTATCCGCGGACTGTTGTTTCAGTGAGCTAGCACTATAAAAATCCAACTCAGCATGTTGGTCTAGTACAAAGCAGACCTCATCATCATCTCATTTAAAATTAACTTGTTCTTGTCATGATATACAAAATGTAGCTGAAAAATTGCTGAGTTGGCATTAAACAACAATCAGTCACTCACTCACAGAATGAAAAAATATCAGATACCAGTAACAATTGTAATTTATTGTCACTTAATCATGTTAAATTTAACTTGAGCTTTAAGATACAGATGAATTTCATGATTAATGGCCATGGGCAGTAATAAAAACCACAAAATTAAATGTACTATTGAATAGATATGATGTGATTTTCAGTACCCTATTGTTAGAGATGCCAGGACAATTTTCATCAATGTTAAAACTTATATATTTCTTGTTTATCAATTAGAACTCACAAAGACAGACATTTTAAGCCCTCATTTGTAAAAATCGGACCAGTAGTTGCAAAGTTATGGCTGTTTCAAATTCCAGACTTCCCCCCTTTTTTATTCCAAGATGGCCGCCAGAGAAAACACCCTTTTCAACACTTTTCCATGGCTAATATATCAATGATTGTATTCTTTAGTTGCATAATCTTCTGTTTTCTGGGAGAACAAACATATGTATACAAGAAAAACTACAGGACTTTTTGAAATTAGACAACATTTCAAATTTTGAGACCTGTAAAAATCCTCGAAAACAGCTTTTCGGTTTGTCGAAATGACCACAAAGGGCATGTTCACGTCATTTTTCCATATAACTCCAACATAAATTTGCTTAGATAAATAATTGAGGTTGTTAAACCATTTATTCTGAATAGGATTATCAACTATAACCATTTTCAGTCTTGGAAATATAGTTTTATTCAGATTTGAAAATGGGTGTTGAGGCAGTTTGGTGATTGTTGTCTTGATGGCACCATCAAAAATATTGAAATCTTGTAAATAGAATGTAGTTATACATGTATATAACTGGTTAGATCTCAAAAAGTATACAAGATAATTACATGAAACTTGAAATGTAGATAGATGATATCTTCTTGTTTTATTATATTGTTTTGTGGACACTAATTAACTTAAAATGGCGGCCATTTTGAAACAAAATGGCCGCCAAATGCGCACAATTTTTGTGGAAAAAATGATATTTTTTGTTATTTCTCTGGTGTTCTTTGTCCGATTTAGACCATCTAGGTATCAGAATGATCAACTGAAAGCCCTCTATCAATCTCTTGTAAAGATAAATAAACTGAATATATAAAAAGAGATACCACAATAAAAACACATGGCTAGCAGTCCATCTATACTGTAATTTCTACCAGCATACATGACATCGAGGGTGTAACAGTTAACATGCATTCTTTGAGTGTGGTCAAAACAACAAATAGTGACATTTGTAAATAAAAACACCAACACCAGGAACCTTTCCAAAATTATATGTTCTGTAATTTTACATTATTAGGATTTCTCTCCCGTCTCTTGTCCAAATTTGATCATCAAGACTAATTGTCATTTTGAAATCTATATCCTCAAATAAGTAACTAAAAGTCAAAACAAAACAGTTTTTCATGCCATATACTTGATATATACCACTTAATGTAGGTTAGCCACCTTAAATATTAACATTTCCCTGCATCCTAAACATGACTAAAGGGTTTTCATCAGTCAGCTGGATAAATAGGTTTTCCCTCTTTATACCTCAATATCGGCAGTAATAATATACATGTAGCTAAAAAATTGCTGAAACTTGACGATCAACTTAAACAAATATATACATGTACCACAAAACTGAGCAAGTCAAATTGTTTCACTCTCTGCCATTATATGATAAAGTTTGTCAGTGACTTGCAGCAGGTCAGTGTTTTACTCTGGGTATTCCGGTTACCTTCACCAATGACAGACCACCACAATATAACTGAAATATTTTTGAAAGTGGCATTACACTAACCCTTTAACTTCTTCATGAAATAGGTCAGAATATTTATAAAATATACCATGTTTATACTAAAATTGGACAAAAATGATCCATGCCAGGTAAAAATAGTAAAATTTATAATTTATTCATAATATAGTGAACAATTTCTTCATATTTGTCCTCAATTTGGAAATGAGCTGAATGTTCCATGTTCTTCTCATTCAATCTCGGGGATTTATTAAACTTCAACTGCCAATCCAGACCAGCTGTAGTAGTGAAGTTCAATTTCCATAATCTGACTAAAGAAAAAAAAATCACAAAGCATTGAGAACTTTAATAATGTACAAATGTAGTTCATATCTAAAAATTGAAAAAATTTCTAAATGCTATTTTTAATTCTTCATACCACAATATTAATATAGTTATCAAGATTAAAAACAGCAATATTGTGAAATATAAATGTAGATTTTTTTTTATGCATATCTTTCTTGATTTATTTTCGTTCACTTACTCATAAAAACCATATAAAAGAGTAAGAAAATATTAAATAATACATTAAATTGATCTGTGTACATAAAAAAATGTCCTCTTTCTGTTTGTGATTTGACTTTAAATACATGTGTAGTTTTATGACATCTCTGTAAACTTCAGGGTTTTCTTTATTCAGCATTTAGAAGTTGTTATAGCAACATAACATTACTAAAATCTAACAATTGGCGGTATGTCACAAGAATTAAAAAAATTATATAAAACCATGTTTTTTTTTACTATGCAAATAAGGTATCAAAGTAGTGTAACATAATTTTCTGGTCCAGTAAAATGTACGTAATACAAGTGCAAATAATTCACATCCTCAAAAATACAACAGAGACAAGCAGATTTGAGATGAATAATTCATGACTACGAGGATTTTCTATCAGTTGACCCACATGTGATGAGTGACGAGTATATCATAGCCGTGGGCTATCGACGATGATCAACAACATAAGAGACCAAAACTCTTAGTGCAGTTTTTACACATTTCCATTTATTAAATTGTTGCTGTTTTAGTTTCATATTTTGTCAACGCGACATTGACTACCAGTATGTTACAATACGAAAGTAAAATAAAATGATACAGTATCCACCCTTTGAACAATAAGTAAACCATGACATAAAATGGCAAGGATAATAAGCAAAGAAGGAAGCATCCACTCTCCACCCAATTCTTTGTCCCTGCCCTGGCTTACACCAGTTAAATCATTTCAGACACAAATGGAACATGGTGAATAAACTACTGAAAATAGCTACTTCCCTAATAATGTATTGTTGTGTCAGGACCAGGGTAGACCCTCCCCCTTTTCATTTCTTATTATTATTATTATTATTATTATTCTTCTTCTTCTTCTTCTTTCTTTCTTCCGCCAAAAGTTTATCCGACACATTTCTCGATGACTACTGAACGGAAATCAATGAAACTTCACAGGAATGTTAAGCACTATGAGTAGATGTGCAGACTACTTTCGGAATTTTCATAATGGCCGCAGTTGCCATGGAAACAGCCAAAATGCTAAAAAATTGAAAAACACAAAAATGATCATAGCGGGTTACTCGCCCAACAGAAATTGATGAAACTTGATAGGAACAACATCCACATCTAGTGGAAGGAGATAAGCCCAAAAAATCGGAATCGGTTGGACAAACTTTGCCGCAGTTGCCATGGAAACAAAAAATGGGGGATTTAAATGGTAACCAAGGTACAAAATGTCCGCCAAATACAAAAATCCTACGATTTGGGCGAAATTTGGTTTCCAAGTAGATGATGATGTTGCGAATTGATATTCATCATTGGTTTGCTATTGTGGCCATTTTGAATCCAAAATAGCCACCAAAATACAAAAATCCTCCAATATGGGCGAAATTTGGTTTCCAAGTAGATTTTGATGTTGGGAATTGATATCCATGGTTTGGGAGCCATATTATGATCCACTTTGTAGGAATATCCACCATAGTATGTGGCAGCTCTGGGGAGGGTTGAAAAAATTCAAAATGGTGGCCGTTGTCATGGTAACCAAGGTACAAAATGGCCGGCAAATACAAAAATCCTCCGATTTGGGCGAAATTTGGTTTCCAAGTAGATTATGATGTTGCGAATTGATATTCATCGTTGGTTTGCTATGGTGCTCGGAATTATATGAAACTTTCCAGAAATTTTGTCTGACATGTGTACACATAATTTTGAGGCTTAGAAATTTCAGAATAGCCGTCGTTGCCACAAAAAACGTGAAAAATTTAAAGTGCTCGGAATTGGATGAAACTTAATAGAAATGTTGTGTGGCATGTGTATAAATGGTTTTGAGGCTTGGAAATTTCAAAATGCCTGCCGTTGCCATGGAAACTGCAAACACACTCAATTTAACACAAAGGTGAATAACAACCATATCTTTTCAGACTTAGTATGCAAATAGCTATCTAATATTTGATTATTAATATAATGGTGTATGACAAACATCTTTTGCATTTGATTTCATACTAATAATATAGTCTTCTAACATCTCCATTACTGGTGTTGTAGATGATGGCAGACAATTGAAGCCATTTTTTTCTTGCTTTGCTTACTAGTTTATTGTAGCACATTGTAGGGTAACATAACAAAGAAGCCCTACTATAGACATGATAGAGTCAAAAACTGGGCTCTAATTATTTCTTGCTATGTTCTCACACTATTCTTCATTCATACCACTAGTACTTGTATTGTTCGTTTGGGGGACACTTGTAACTGTCAAATCCCCAATTGATGCAGGCAACTCTTGAAATACAATATTGTTATTTATTTTCTAATGCAAGACAAAAATATTTCTAATTGGATTTAAGAAATGGTCTAAAAATTACAAAAATAAAAATGCCATGAAATATTGTCAATAACTTTGGCACATATACATCATAGAAATTTGTGGCGTCATATGAAACTTTTCAGCATAGAACAGAAACATGTACTGGACACAATTTTTTTTTCGCAATCCGTACGCTTCTATTTTGAATGAAATCTAACATGAAATTATTTTATGGGTAGTGGATGTCTTTATTGTTTATCAAATTGTATTAATTGACATAATGGATTTCAAGAATTCGATATGGCAGCTCATTTGCATTAAATCCCATAGTTAAGACAAGTTAATGGTGGATTTGACGGCAAACATTAGCCAATGAAAAAATGTGTTAATAATTGTATTAGAATATAAATCAAATATTTATCTGTAAAAACAATAAGATACAGTCACTGTGATAATAAATCTTGTATCCTATGTAAACAGGTTCTTTTGAATTTCCATGAAGCCACTATGCAATACATGTATATATTTCACTAATAATTCTATATTTGATTTTAACTATTCATTGTATTTCAGCAGTAGATATATACTACTTATGATAAATGAAAAAAAGACAAAGCAAAAAGCATACAATGCAAGCATATTTTTTTTTTATAAATATCCTTTTATGTGAAATGAAACGGTAAATTATTTAAAGGGAACAATTTCCGAAATTTCAATCAAATTCAATATCGAATACACAATGTAACGTTTTGTGTCGGCAAACTTTAAAAGATCTGTTTGATTTGCTTACTACCTGTAACAGAATCCATTGGCTAGATTTGTGTAGCAGCAATTTGGTTGGTTAGTTGGTTGATTTTATTCTGTTTAATGCCACTTTCAACACAATTTCAGTTATATCATGGCAGTCAGTTTTATTGGTGGAGGAAACCGGAGACCTGGAGAAAACCACTGACCAGCTGCAAGTCACTGACAAACTTTATCACATAATGTTGTACACCTCGCCATGAATGGAAGTCAGACCCACAACATCATGGCCACGGCGGTTCCTCTATTTTAGTTGGTTAATCTAAAGTTCACTCAATGGATTCAGTCAAATATTTTATATAAAGGATCCAGCTGACTATTAATATCAGTCAATCAACAAATGATGAAGGCTAAGATTTTCTCTAAAAGCTGTTTAAGTACATTATATGTTTTTTTTTTTTTTTTTTTTTTTTTTTTTTTTTGAATCAAAATTTAATTGTCAATACCATCTTTACATAATAGTGAAAAAATAGTAAGCTTTGAACCAAATACAAATTGTCAATACCATCTTTACATAATAGTGAAACAATAGTAAGCTTTGAACCAAATACAAATTGTCAATACCATCTTTCGTCATCTGTACGCAAATGTAAAGAAATGGGAAAAGGAAGCTGTTTCTGTTGTTTCCTTTATTTCAAAGACTTGTTTTTGTATAAACTCAACCTCATCGGAGTTTATACGAACATCGACATGCCGATAATTTGTTGAAAAATGTGCCCTCCGAACTCGACAAATATGTTATAGTTGAAAGAAGAATGAAAACCACCATTTTTAAATATTCCTCAACATTAAAGTCCTGCAATGCCTTTTTGTAATTGAAATTGTATTAGTGTAATTGCATGATATTATTGGCACAGTTTGATTTTGAAAATACTCAGGAACATGGGAAGTCACTACTTTAGGATTAAAAATGTTGCTAAGATTGACTGCATCAATTCCTTTATTGAAAAAATTAAGATGAATGAACCGTTTTCAGAATTGGTTTCAAGAGTCGAAATTTAGCCACATCACAAATAATACAAATCCACTGATATTTCTAATGACATGCGTCCAAGAATAGACAATGATTTATATCTACAATACAATATATATATTTAATAATTTTTTTAAAAGATTTTAGTAGTATATATAAGTTATATTCTAATATGACGTCCTTCAGTGGCTATATGTAATCAATTACGTGATAAAAACTCGATATACCTTAATTTGCACATGCTTGACAAATTAAGAACATCATTCCTATGTGATTCATACAGTACAAGACTGCTGTGTTTACAAACATTATATTGTTCAGTTTGTTTCTTTACATGCCGTGTTCTAGAGCCAACATCACCCCTAATATAAGATGATAATAATAATAATAATAACTAGATGACATGGAGATGGAAACTATCTCTAAGGACCCCGCCGTTGCAAAATAAAGTCAATATCTAAAGAATCTGTTGGGGTACCAAAATTATCATCCCATGAAAAACCCTAAGTTTGAGACCTTGACCTTTGAAGGACAAAAATGAATTAAGTAAAACCATCTCGCAGTGGTTAACAATCATGCAAAATATATCCCTCTACAATAATTGGAGCGGACACAATTTTCTGTAGTTCACAATATAGGGGTCCCATGAAAAGTTTGAGACCTTGACCTTTGGAGGACAAACAAGAATATGGTATGAGACACACCTTCTAATAGTAGTTAACAATCATGCAAAGTTTCATCCCTCTACTATAGAAAAGAGAAATGACTGGTTATAAAATTATGAAGTGGACACGAATGTGTTTCGGACGGACGGACAGAGCGATCACTATAGGGCATTCGCCACTATGTGGCGGGGCCCTGATAATCTGTTACATGTTTTTTTAACATTAATGTACCCGTTGGAAGTGATTACTTCGTTTTGATATTTAAGGGAAACCACGGTTAGAGAGATATTCAAGACTCAAAAGTCAAGGGACAAACTAGAGGCCAAGAAACGGAAACAAAAACAACAAAGAACAAATAAAAATCGAAAGAAAACGCACAGAAAACTTAAAGTGAATGAGCAACCCGGACTCCACCACAAAATGGGAGCATGGACCAGGTGCACTGGTAGAGCTCTAGCGTCCTCAGGTGGAAGGACACAACACATAAGTCGACAAGTTCATGATAGTGATCGTAGAACTTTTGAAGTAATGACTTTAATCTTAAATCTACATAGACCTGTTCTAAAAGCTTATCAATGCGCTTACAAGAAACCACTTAGAAATATTGCGTCACTACAACAGATCTCATTTAGATTTGTTTGATGTATGATATTTATTTGTGTTGTTTTTTCATAAAGCCTAAAAGAAACATACGCATGTGGTCGGTATACACGGATGGTATAGTTCACAGAGGACTATATGTGTATACTCACGGACCATATGAGTTTATGAAAAGAATATGGTCAGGACCGTACGCTAATAACCTACTAAAATGGTTTCAGGTTGGATTTTTCAGTGTGAATTCGTGTTCTTAAATATATCCTTTATCTTAGTTCGATAAAATATATTGATAAAAAATGTCGACAAATCGCCAGTCGATGCTTACCATCATCATTGTTATTATTTGACACAGTCCCCGTTTCTATTCTCTATACTATATAAATAATTATTTTCTTTTCATTTTTAGTTCACCTGGACCAAAGGTCCAGGTGAACTATTGCCATCACTTGGCGTCCGTCGTCCGTCGTCTGTTGTCTGTCGTCTGTAAACTTTTCACATTTCAAGCTTCTTCTCCGAAACCACTTGGCCGATTGGAACCAAACTTAGCAGGAATGTTCCTTGGATGGTCCTCTATCAAGTTACTGTTTTTCGTTCCAGTCGAATATTCAATATGGCTGTTAGGGCCAATAATATGCTCTGATTGGCTGAAATTTCAAAGATCTTCTACTCTGAAACTAATGAACTGACTGAACCCAAACTGTAAATGAATGATCATTGGAATGTCCTTTACCAAGTTTATGTTTTTTATGCCGATCGGAAATCCAAGATGGCCGCCATCGCAGGACATAGATTAACATTGGACCCTATGGGAAAATGTTCAAATGCCTTCTTTTCAGAAACTACAAATATGATTAAAGCCAAACTGTACATGAATGTTCATTGGACGGTCTTCTACAATCTCAAGGTTTTTTGTTCCGATATGAAATTCAAAATGGCGGCTACGGCAGGACTTAGTTTAACATTGGACCCTATGGGAAAAATGTTTCAAAACGCTTCTTCTCTGAAACCACTTGGACAATTGAAACCAAACTGCCCAGGAATGATCATTGGAAGGTCCTCTACAAAATATATGTTTTTTATGTCGATCGGAAATCCAAGATGGCCACCACCGCAATACATAGATTAACATTGGACCCTATGGGAAAATGTTCAAATGCCTTCTTCTCAGAAACTACAAATATTATTAAAGCCAAACTGTACATGAATGTTCATTGGATGGTCCTCTACAAACTTTACGTTTTTTGTTCCGATATGAAATTCAAAATGGCGGCTACGGCAGGACTTGGTTTAACATTGGACCCTATGGGAAAAATGTTTCAAAACGCTTCTTCTCTGAAACCACTTGGACAATTGAAACCAAACTGCCCAGGAATAGTCATTGGAAGGTCCTCTACAAATTTTATGTTTTTTTTATGCCGATCGAAAATTCAAGATGGCCACCACCGCAGGACATAGATTAACATTGGACCCTATGGGAAAATGTTCAAATGCCTTCTTCTCAGAAACTACAAATATGATTAAAGCCAAACTGTACATGAATGTTCATTGGATGGTCCTCTACAAACTTTACGTTTTTTGTTCTGATATGAAATTCAAAATGGCGGCTACGGCAGGACTTGTTTAACATTGGACCCTATGGGAAAATGTTCAAATGCCTTCTTCTCAGAAACTACAAATATTATTAAAGCCAAACTGTACATGAATGTTCATTGGATGGTCCTCTACAAACTTTACGTTTTTTGTTCCGATATGAAATTCAAAATGGCGGCTACGGCAGGACTTAGTTTAACATTGGACCCTATGGGAAAATGTTTCAAAACGCTTCTTCTCTGAAACCACTAGGACAATTGAAACCAAACTGCCCAGGAATGATCATTGGAAGGTCCTCTACAAACTTTATGTTTTTTATGTCAATCAGAAATCCAAGATGGCCACCACCGCAATACATAGATTAACATTGGACCCTATGGGAAAATGTTCAAATGCCTTCTTCTCAGAAACTACAAATATTATTAAAGCCAAACTGTACATGAATGTTCATTGGATGGTCCTCTACAAACTTTACGTTTTTTGTTCCGATATGAAATTCAAAATGGCGGCTACGGCAGGACTTAGTTTAACATTGGACCCTATGGGAAAAATGTTTCAAAACGCTTCTTCTCTGAAACCACTTGGACAATTGAAACCAAACTGCCCAGGAATGATCATTGGAAGGTCCTCTACAAGGTGTGTGTTTTTTATGCCGATCGGATATCCAAGATGGCCACCACCGCAGGACATAGATTAGCATTGGACCCTATGGGAAAATGTTCAAATGCCTTCTTCTCAGAAACTACAAATATTATTAAAGCCAAACTGTACATGAATGTTCATTGGATGGTCCTCTACAAACTTTACGTTTTTTGTTCTGATATGAAATTCAAAATGGCGGCTACGGCAGGACTTGTTTAACATTGGACCCTATGGGAAAAATGTTTCAAAACGCTTCTTCTCTGAAACCAAACTGCCCAGGAATGATCATTGGAAGGTCCTCTGTTTTTTATGCCGATCGGAAATCCAAGATGGCTGCCACCACAGGTCATAGTATTAACACAGGACCATATCGGGAAAATACAGA
The DNA here is from genome assembly GCA_963680875.1 of Bathymodiolus brooksi. Lineage (NCBI taxonomy): Eukaryota > Metazoa > Mollusca > Bivalvia > Mytilida > Modiolidae > Bathymodiolus > Bathymodiolus brooksi. Next base: position 16,709,592 of record OY804579.1, read on the forward strand.
AATATCTTCTTCTCTGAAGCTATTGCACTGATTGAACCTAAACTATGCATCAATCATTGGAAGGTCCTTTACAAACTTTGTGTTTTTTATGTTGATCGTAATTCCAAGATGACTACCACTGCAGGACATAGTTTTTACATAGGACCAATTGGTTTTTTTTATAACCAGGTGAACGATACAGGCTCTTGAGAGCCTCTGGTTTTCAAATAAAATGTTTATTTATTTTTTTTTTTTTTTTTTTTTCTTCAATAGTCAGGAATTTACATTCATATAAAAGCCCATACATTACCACCTGACATGGATGTACAAGGATTTACAACATAATTATTATGTGACTATTGCATTTTTTTAAAGTTAATTAATAAGCAAAATATGACATGAATAAATAAATCAATTGAGACACATTCATTCTTTCACATTCTCTCTCTCCCTTTCATAAACAAAACACCCATTCCTTTACAATATCTGTCTTCTATTATTTTGTGACTTTAGTAACTTACTCCTAATTGATACAAATAAATACATAAACATAAATAACGTAGTGTACCCAGGTACCTATCCATAGTTAAAAATCTGGAAAAACATGTTTCAATGGGGTCCAGTATTTTTCAAAACCTTTTAAGTTGTTGTTCTTTATGGCTATGTATTGTTCAAGTGAATAGTAATTTTTAATTCGATACTTCAATTCTATGATATTTGGAATTTTTTCTTTTAGTTTACATTTATATATATAATTTTTAGCTATAAGGATCAGCAAGTTAAGAGTTAAACTTTCTTCTTTAAATCCAAGCAAAAATTGTTCTTTGTGAAATTCAATATTGTGAAAATAGCGTTTAAGACAATCATAGAAAGCTCTCAGGAAAGGAAATATCAAAGGACAATTAAAAAATAATAGTACATTATATGTAGGTTCACCAAGGAAAATTAGATTCTTACCATTTTTGCAACAATTTACAAAAATGATGTGTCGTTATTGAATTATTCAGATGTATATGTTGGAGTTTTGCAATAAGAAAATATTTGTATTTCAGAAACAGACACAGTTCCTTTCACACCAACACACAGAGACTTTCCAGGTAATATTATGTTGGTTTGTCTGTTCCTTTGTCTCTTTCATCAGATAGATTGATTTATTGTTGTTTAACATCAAGTGAGCAGTATATTCAAGTATGGCACAAGGGTTTATTTCTAATACTAGGAATTATGGTATCACATGTAATTTGCTAATATGGTTAAGATTATCTTTCGGGGAAAGATGCAAAAAACGGCAAACTGGAACTGGAGGGAAATAAATGCAGGTGTACCACAAGGTTCTATACTGGATTCTCTTATGTTCATAATTTTTAGACAGTTGTTTGTTTGACTGATCTCTTCAATATTAAAAGTTTATTTGTGTTTTTGAGTGGAAGCAAATAGGGGGTTAGGGTTATGGTGTTTAATGCCACTTTCAACAATATTTCAGTTATATCGTGGTAGTCAGTTTTATTGGTGGAGGTGACTGGAGTACCCGGAGAAAACCACCGACCAGTCACAAGTCACTGACAAACATAATCAGATAATGATGTATCGAGTACACCACGCCATGAGTGGGATTCGAACTCACAATTTTAGTGGTGATAAGCACTGATTGCACAAGTAGTTGTAAATCGAGCTACCATATGATCACGACCATGATGACTCCTGGAAGCAAATATGTGCCTACTTTTTTAGCTCACCTGGCCTTTAGGCCATATGAGCTATTGCTATCACTTATCGTCCATCCGTCAACATTTCACATTTTAATCTTCTCCTCAGAAACCACTGGGCCAATTGCAACCAAACATTGGTGGAATGGTCCTTGGGTGGCCTCCTCCCAAAATTGTGTCCGGTGATCCCGACTTCCAACCAAGATGGCCGTCAAGCTAAAAATAGAAAAAAGGGGGGATGAATTTAAAGAAAAATTCTACTGAGCCAATCTCAACCAAACTTTGCTGAAATGATCCTTGGGTGGTCCCCTTCCAAAATTGTGTCTGGCATTTCAAACCTCCGACCAAGATGGCCGCCAGAGCCAAACTTAATTTAACATAGGACCCTATGGGAAATTCCCATAAAAATCTTCTTGTCTGAAACCATTTGCTCAATAAGACCTGAATTTTGATGAAATAATCATTGGATGGTTCTCTTCCAAAAATGTGTCCGGCGGTTCGGCCCTTCGACCAAGATGGCCCCCACAGCCGAACTTAGCTTAACATAGAACCCTATGGGAAATTCACAAAAAAACTTCTCCTCAGAAACCACTTGGCCAATTGCAACCAAACGTTGTTGGAATGGTCCTTGGATGGCCCCCTTCCAAAATTGTGTCCGGTGATCCCGACTTCCAACCAAGATGGCCACCAAGCAAAAAATAGAAAAAAGGGGGGATGAAATTTTTTAAAAATCTTCTCCTCTGAAACTACTGAGCCAATCTCAACCAATCTCAACCAAACTTTGCTGAAATGATCCTTGAGTGGTCCCCTTCCAAAATTGTGTCCGGCATTTCAGACCTCTGACCAAGATGGCCACCACAGCCGAACTTAATTTAACATAGGACCCTATGGGAAATTCCCATAAAAATCTCCTTGTCTGAAACCATTTGCTCAATAAGAACTAAATTTTGATGAAATAGTCATTGGATGGTTCTCTTCCAAAAATGTGTCTGGCGGTTCGGCCCTTCGACCAAGATGGCCCCCACAGCCGAACTTAGCTTAACATAGGACCCTGTGGGAAATTCACATAAAAATCTTCTCCTCAGAAACCACTGGGCCAATTGCAACCAAACTTTGGTGGAATGGTCCTTGGGTGGCCCCTTCCAAAATTGTGTCCGGTGATCCCGACTTCCAACCAAGATGGCCACCAAGCTAATAATAGAAAAAAGGGGGGATGAAATTAAAAAAAAATCATCTCCTCTGAAACTACTGAGCCAATCTCAACCAAACTTTGCTGAAATGATCCTTGAGTGGTCCCCTTCCAAAACTGTGTCCGGCATTTCAGACCTACGACCAAGATGGCCACCACAGCCTATTGCTCACCGCTGTATAGTCCTATTATTCACTTGTGAACAACCCTCCGAATGACCATGGCATAATTCTATGAAAATGTTCTCATTTAACAAACATACAACATTACGAAACCTAGAGACATGCCGATGCAATACATCCAATTACAAAATGTATATACAAAAAGCAACACTTTATGTGAAGCCAAATGCATGTAAACCTACATCTGTACAACATACTTCCTTTGTCAATGAAATCAACCTTAGTAATAAATGAACACAGCTTTTTCATATAATTTATATCAAATTGTAAATATTAAAACAAATTATAGTAGCCTTCTTCCTTTTTTTTAGCAAAGGGTGAATCCTGCAAATCACAAAACCATAATCAGATTTTTAAACAATATATTCTAAAAAAAAAATTGCTTTATTGTAAGTTGAATGGGTTCAATTCAATCAAAACAAGAGTTACTTATGTAGAGAACAATATCAAGATTGATGGGCAGCCCTTATGTCTGGATATAAACTGAAATATTTAGCTGAAGTCATTCGCCAGTCAATAAATCTTGAAATTACCATCTTAAATAAGTAACTATTATATAATTATTTCAGTTTGATGTTAAAAGATACATCTTGATTTGACTTGATTTTAATATAATCTTGATATTTATGTTTTCTTTCAATCCACAGATATTGTTGATGCAGTTGTACTTCATGCTGATGATGATAGAGATGCAGCTATAGAATTCATCACAAATATGGAAAGGGAATTTCCAGATTTATATTTAAATATTATAATATATGAAAACCTTATGCTTGAAAAATGTTTATTTGGATCAGCTGCTAATCTTTTTGATAATTGTAGATTTTTATTTGTTTTTATGACGCAGAATTTTGTCAAGGCAGATCTTCCAAGATATTTAAATAAAATTTCCCAAATTGAGACACTGACCTTCCAAGAAAAAAACAACAGACTTATACCTGTGTCAACAGACAGCAATGGTCATCTTCCTGAGTTAGCTCCCTTAATACCGTTAAATTATAGGGGATATTTACAGGCTAGATCTGAACAAAGATCTGATAGCAGCTTTCTTAAAGATTTTAGAATGCTAATAACTGATGGCAGAAAAAAATATCTGGTTAACTGATGTGTTATTAAAAAAAACATGATATATCAATGACATTACATCAGATAGTCATTAAAATAACTTGTCAGGTGTGTTGACAGTTTGGTCAACTACAGCATTCAAAATAATGAAGAGGATGAACCCTAAATTACATGCTAAACCAAAATGTACTAAAGATAAACAATTAAACTAATGTGTCCTGTGTTTAACAAAAACAATATTTAAAATGTTTTAGAATCATTATTTTGTATTGATAAAAGATCCATTTTTTTTTTAATGAATTGTCATACAAACCAAAAATATCATTATTATTTTAATGAACCAGAATAAATATTTTTGTATTTATATTCTATAATGATGGAAATATATGATTAATGGTAAGAATGAATTTCTGATGTTATATTTCATTGTAAGATTGGACTTCTGACCTTATGTCATTATAAGATTGAACTTCTGACCTTATATTATGGAAAGATTGAACTCCTGACCTTATTTCATGGTAAGGATGAACTTCTGACCTTATATCATGGTAAGATTGAACTTCTGACCTTATATCATGGTGAGATTGAACTTCTGACCTTATATCCAGACTTTTTTAAATTCGTCGGACCGAGCAGGCAGAAAATCACAAGGAAAGGCAATACTGCCAAGTATGCCGGTCCGGGTTTCCGACAAAAATTTGTGTTTGTGTATTTTGTTTTGCACCGGAAATCGGAAATGCAACTGGTATGCCGGAACGATCACGGTCAACTCGGAATTAGATTCTGCTTCAAATGACATTTACTTCTTAAACATGCAACTGTTTCCATGGTAATTCTATTAATCATTGTATTTTTATAGTTTAAACTGGCTGTGATGCATCAACGCGACCATTTCATGTGTTTATATTTGAAAATATGGCAGGTCAGGTTTTTATTGTTCCCATCACCAATTCCGTTTAAATTTTAGAATTTTGTGAATTCCGATCCTGCACAATTTCAGCAGGTCCTGCAGAAAATTATTGGGTGCAGGACCTATGTCCTGCATATTGGTTTTTTTTTTTCTCAAAAAGTCTGTATATCATGGTAAAATTGAACTTATGACCTTATATCTTGGTATGATTGGACTTATGACCTTATTTCATGGTATGATTGAACTTCTGACCTTATATCATGGTGTGCAAATAAGTTGAAAACAGTGAACTATTAATTATTGTAAACACACCAGGAGTAATATTTTTACATAGTTACATTAACAAAAGTATGCTTTACGAAACATATGTAAAATATGTTTCCCAGCGTACATATTATATAATCCTATAAGTTGAATTGCTTACGGTATAAAGAATTATTATGTATGTTGACGTTGCTACTTTTGCTGTGTAATATTGAAAAAGTACTGGCTATACTTACTGCTGTAAACATTTGATGAAGTCATTATCACATTAAAGTAATAGACTCAAGGCTTTAATGACAATAACTGCATTCTCACATCTTGTTTGTATGTCCATTTTTTAATATTGTAAATTTTAACAGGACAGTGGTCAGGTGGTTGTTCATAGTTTATCTATAATCACATTGTAATCAGATTTTTATATTCAACTTCATTATCATTTATTATGCATTAAAGTTTAATAGGCAGCGTGGCCGTCATGGTCGTATGATAGTTGGATTTACAACTACCTATACGCAACAATGAAGTTGTGAGTTAGAATCCCGCTCATGGCGAAGTGTGCTCGATGCAACATTATGTGATACAGTTTGTCGGTGACTTGTGGCAGGTCGGTGGTTTTCACTGTGTACTCCGGTTTCCTCCAAAAATAGAACTGACTGCCACAATATAACTGAAATATTGTTGAAAATAGCATTAAACCTCATAACCTTAACTCTTAATAGGCAGCTGTCATTGAAATAATGAATTAATATTGTCAATAGTATTTCCATACAAATAGATAATGGACCATTACTGTTTTATTTTACGTTGAATAGAAATTAAATTTAAACTGCAGCTGCATGACAATGAGTAGTTCAACATTTCTTCCTTAATTTTCTGTTAAATTTTTCTTTCAGCTAATTTATACGTACTTAGCATAGATTGATAAAAAAAAACTGACATTGGTTCACTTTCAAAATTATGTGCCACACCACCAGCTCCATCAAAGATGACTGCCATTACTTAAATCAGAAATTTCATTTAATGGTAGATTAAAAGAATCAGTTGAAATTTGAAGTTTAACATATGTTCCAACTTTTTCTATAAACTTTAGAAGTCAAATGGAAAACCAGATGAGTGAATACAGGCTCCTAGGAGCCCCTAGTTTAAATTTTGTAGTTGTGAATATGAATTTTATTTATCTACCGCTAATTAAATATGTGATACATTATGTTGTAGTTTATTTTATAAAATCCAGTAATTATCCTGAACATGAGCACATCTACATTTGTACTTATCCTCCTCATTGGGGGGGTAATCCCCTCTTTTATGATATCATATACAATTTACCATTTCACCATATTAGATCTAATTACTAGTAACACATACCAAAAACTATATGCCAATAGGGGGTTTTTGTCATTTGTCATTATGATCGTATGGTAGTTGGATTTACAACTACCTGTGCAATTAGTGCAACCACTAACAGGAGTTTGAATCCCACTTATGGCAAGGTGTACTCGATACAACATTATGTGATAAAGTTTGTCAGTGACTTACGACAGGTCAGTGGTTTTCTCCAGGTACTCCGGTTTCCTCCACCAATAAAACTGACAGCCTCAATATAAATGAAATATTGCTGAAATTGGCATTAAACACCATAATCCTAACCCTGAAAGTACATTTCCTAAAGAATTTTTTGTTTGACAAGCATGCGGTTCATTACAGACTCAGTTTAGACATGTTTCACTGTCATTTCAACTGTGTTTTATATTAGCCAATGCAATTATCTTGTGTTTTATTTACGCTGCATGGTTTTAACCTCCTTTTTAGCTCACCTTGGCAAAGGCAATGTGAGCTTTTGCCATCACTTGGCGTCCATCATCTGTCGTCCGTTAACTTTTCACATTTTAATCTTCTCCTCTGAAACCGCAAAGCCAATTGACCTGAAATGTGGTAGGAAGCATCTATGGAAGGTCCTCTATAAAGATTGCTCATTTCGTCCCGATCCAGTAACAAACTTGGTCGCCACAGGCAACTCTTGTTTCTGATTGGCCGATGTTTTTAAATCTTCTCCTCTGAAACTGCTTGGCCAAATGAATCGAAACTTAGTAGGAAACAGCTATGGAAGGTCCTCTATAAAGGTTGCTCATTTCGTCCCAATCCATTAACAAACATGGCCACTACAGGCAATTCTTGTTTCTGATTGGTTGATTTCTAAAAAATCTTCTCCTCTGTTAAAAGAAAGATAACTCTTGCCAAAACTGTTAAAAGAAAGATAACTCTTGATATTATCTCCCTTAGAAATTAACTAATGCTGATATAGTGTAACATGTTTATTCTATACATTACAAGCAGGTATTTACATTTTAATATTCTTTTTAGCAAACCTTACCAAAGGCAGTATGCATAAGCTTTTGCCATCACTTGGTGTCCATCGTCTGTCATCCGTTTACTCTTCACATTTTAATCTTTTCCACTGCAAACCCTTAGCCAAATGAATTGAAACTTGGTAGGAAGCATCTATGGAAGGTTCTCTAAAAAATACACATTTTGTTATGATCCATTACCAAACATGGCTGCCACAGGCAATTCTTGTTTCTGATTGGCCAATTTTAAAAAACTTCTCCTCTGAAACCGCTTGGCCAAATGAACCGAAACTTGGTATGAAGCATTTATGGAATGTCCTCTATATGCTCATTTCGTCCCAATCGGTTAGCAAACATGGCTACCACCGAAACTTGGTAGGAAGCATCTATGAAATGTTCTCTATGAAGATTGCTCATTTCGTCCCGATCGGTTAGCAAACATGACCACCACATGCAATTCTTATTTCTGATTGGTCGATTTCTAAAAAAATCTTCTCCTTTGAAACTGCTTAGCCATATGAACCGAAACTTGGTAGGAAGCATCTACATGTATGGATGGTTCTGTATTAAGTTTCCTCAAAGCAGAATGAAAGGTGAGCGACACAGGCTCAGCCCACTGAGCCTCTAGTTTTCCAGATGTGAAGAAAACTAAAGAGCTGGAAGATGAAATGGCAAGATTGGAAGAAGATAATTTATAAGACATCTGTTATATACTAGATAAGATGAATATGTTTGATCAGTCACTTAAAGAACATGATGTTAAAGGTATTATTAAATACAGGGGTGTTTAATTATCACTTTCAGAAATTAACCTCATCTGTGGTGTAGTGGTCATTGTACACACCTCGAGTGCAGTAGATCATGGGTTCGAGCCACAATGAAGTCCACCCAACAACTATCAGGGTCGTAATTTTATATTTCACTGGTGTTGTTGTGTCTATCAAAGTTGTAATTGTATATTTCACTAGTGTTGTTTTGTCTATCAAAGTTATAATTGTATATTTCACTAGTGTTTTGTCTATCAAAGTTGTAATTTTATATTTCACAGGTGTTGTTTTGTCTATCAAGGTTGTAATTGTATATTTCACTGGTGTCGTTTTGTGTATCAGGATTGTAATTTTATATTTCACAGGTGTTGTTTTGTCAATCAAGGTTGTAATTTTATATTTCACTAGTGTTGTTTTGTCTCAAAGTTGTAATTTTATATTTCACAGGTGTTGTTTTGTCTATCAAGGTTGCAATTGTATATTTCACTGGTGTTGTTTTGTGTATCAGGATTGGAATTTTATATTTCACTGGTGTTGTTTTGTCTATCAAGGAAGTTATTTTATATTTCACTGGTGTTGTTTTGTCTATCAAGGTTGTAATTTTATATTTCACTGGTGTTGTTTTGTCTCAATGTTGTAATTTTATATTGCACTGGTGTTGTCTATCAAGGTTGTAATTTTATATTTCACTGGTGTTGTTTTGTCTATCAAGGTTGTAATTGTATATTTCACTGGTGTTGTGTTGTCTATCAAGGTTGTAATTTTATATTTCACTGGTGTTGTTTTATCTATCAAGGTTGTAATTTTATATTTCACTGGTGTTGTTTTGTCTATCAAGGTTGTAATTTTATTTTCCACTGGTGTTGTGTTGTTAGCTCACCTGACCCTTTGTCACCACTGAGCGTCCTTCCGTTAACTTTTCATATTTTAATCAACTCCTCTGAAGCCACTGGGCCAATTTGAACCAAACTTTGGTGGAATGGTCTTTGGATGGCCCCCTTCGAAAATTGTGTCCGTTGATCACGACTTCCAACCAAGATGGCCGCCGAGCTAAAAATAGAAAAAAGGGGGAATGAAATATTAATTGTCCATTGCTGCTTTAGTTAAGTCAAAATGAGCTCAAATTTTAACTGCAGCTACATGGCAAGGAATTGTTTAACATATATTCCAGGTTTTTCTGTGAAATTTTTCTTTCAGCCGATTTATACCGATTATGCAAATTAGGCATATTTTGATAAAAGATCACATTTAAATCTTCTCCTCTGAAACCGCTGAACCAAATTAAACCATACCTGGCAGGGATGGTGCCTGGGTGGGTCCCTTTCAAAATTGTGTCCGACAGCCCCGTCCTCCATTCAAGATGGCTGCTGTTACTAAAAATAGAAATTTCTTCAATTGTCCATTGCTGCTTTAGTATAAATCAAAATGAGCTCAAATTTTAACAGCAGCTACATGGCAAGGAGTAGTATAACATATATTCTGGGTTTTTCTGTGAAATTTTTCTTTCAGCCGATTTATACCAATTATGCAAATGAGGAATATTTTGATAAAAGATCACATTTAAATCTTCTCCTTTGAAACCGCAGAACCAAATTAAACTAAACCTGGCAAGGATGATCCCTGAGTGGGTCCCTTTCAATTGTGTCCGACAGCCTCGTCCTCCATTCAAGATGGCTGCTGTTGCTAAAAATAGAAATTTCTTCAATTGTCCATTGCTGCTTTGGTATAAGTCAAAATGAGCTCAAATTTTAACTGCAGCTACATGAGAAGGAGTAGTTTAACATATATTCCGTTTTTAGCTCACCTGACCCAAAGGGTCATGTGAGCTATTGTCACCACTGAGCGTCCGTCGTCTGTCGTCCGTCTGTTAACTTTTCACATTTTAATCAACTCCTCTGAAGCCACTGGGCCAATTTGAACCAAATTTTGGTGGAATGGTCCTTAGGTGGTCCCCTTTCAGAATTGTGTTCGACGACCCCGGCCGCCAACCAAGATGGCCACTGTTACTAAAAATAGAAAATTCAGCAAAAAATGAATTAAAAAATCTTCTCCTCTGAAACTGCTTGGCCAATCTGGACCAAACCATAGTAGAATGGTCCTTGTATGGCCCCCTTTCAGAATTGTGTTCGACGACATTGGCCCCCAACCAAGATAGCCACCATTACTAAAAACATAACTGAATGCAAACATACCCCTGTAGGCTTGTGACATATCATAAGACTCAAAATGGAAAATGCTGTTGAGATGTGATGTCAGTTGTTCATTATAGGATTCAGGTAGTGATGTTTTCCCCCACAATAACTACTGTTACTAAAAATAGAACTAAATGTAAACATAGGCTTGTGACATATCATAAGACTTGAAATGGAGAGTTCTGTTGAGGCATGATTATCAGTTGTTCATTATAGCATTTGGGTCATGTGAGCTATTGTCACCACTGAGTGTCGTCCGTTAGCTTTCACATTTTAATCAACTCCTCTGAAGCCACTTGACCAATTTGAACCAAACTTTGGTGGAATGGTCCTTTGTTGGTCCCCTTTCAGAATTATGTCCGATGACCCCGACCACCAACCAAGATGTCCGCCATTACTAAAAATAGAAAATTCAGCAAAAAATCAAATGAAAATCTTCTCCTCTAAAACTACTTGGCCATTTGGGACCAAACTTTGGTAGAATGGTCCTTATGTGGTCCCCTTTTAGAATTATGTTCGACGACTTCGGCTGCCAACCAAGATGGCCGTTGTTACTAAAAATTGAAAATTCAGCAAAAAATGAATTTAACAAATCTTCTCCTCTGAAACTGCTTGGCCAATCTGGACCAAATCTTGGTGGAATGGTCCTTATGTGGTTCCCTTTCAGAATTGTGTCCTACGACATTGGCCCCAACCAAGATGGCCGCCATTACTAAAAACATAACTGAATGCAAACAGGCTTGTGACATATCATAAGACTCAAAATGGAAAATGCTGTTGACATGTGATGTCAGTTGTTCATTATAGGATTCAGGTAGCGATATTTCCCCCAAAATGACTACTGTTGCAGTGTGAGAAACCCTTTTTTCAAACACTCGCCAATTTTGGCGAGTGGACTAAAACAAAAACTCACCAAAATGAAACACATGCTAATGCTCCGGATTTCTCCCGGAGCCTCTGTAATTTTGACCCCTTAACCAGTCATCCGGGACAGCTGTTATATTCCCCGGAATTTCCGAATTTCCCAAGAAAAGATTTAAGTTGAATATTTATGTTCCTTTTGTAGAAAGATCGTATGTCATATTGTTGTAAATTCTGTTGAATAAATAACTCAAGACTTTTTGCACCTAGGAAACACCCCCAAAAAACAAACTTAGAAACGTCAAAACCGTTTTTGTTGTTCATTATACCATTTGGGTAGCAATATTTGCCCCAAAAGAACTACCAGAAGAGTCCTTGCATGGCCCCTTTTCAAAATTGTGTTCAGCAGCCAAGAGGGGTGCTGTTACTAAAAATAGAAATTTCTAGAAATTGCTAAAACCACTATGTTTATCGTCACCTTTTTCGACAATGGAATGACAGCTGGTCATGATTTAGCCCCACAGGGATGATTCCAATTATTTTAAAATGGGTCTCCTACACAGAATTGGGGGGAACAAATTGTGAAATTTTGTAATAGGTCTTTTTTTTTTTAATCAGAACACGATATTTTAAACACTTGTACTGCTAAGATTGCAGTGTCTGTAGACTTGCTTAAAAGAATTAGATGGATACAATTAACTTACAATCAGCATTGAATCATGTGGATTAGGGATAAAACTTAACTATTTTTACCAGGGGCCAGCTTGGTTACTGACTTAATTTCTAGGGGCCCAACAGAACATTTGGACAATAATGAATAATTGTTCATGTTTAAAACCCATTTATTCAGGTAATACAGACTTTTTAAACACTTGTGGTAGTATGAAATTGTATCTTCCTCTTTTGTGGAGGTTTTATAGCTGATAAAGTCCCACATTTTCTAAACAGGAATTAACTACCTATTATTAATTTTTAACTCTTGAACGGAAATGGGTATGCAAAAAAAAGGGCTACAGAGAGATGAATGAATTTGTATGTCATACAATAGATCCACCAAAAATTAAATTTAATCCTGATCCATCTAACCTAAGAAAAAAAAATCCTAATTTTGTTAGGAATGCTTTTTTGTGAAGTCAAACTTGTCTATAATGACAATTTAGTAAACAGTTGAATTAGACAGGGAGTCTGTATGTGATTGTGAGCAAAGTAATGTCAGTCGGCATACATATATTGTATAGTGGATGTATCTGAATATATGTAAATATCTATGTTTTACTTATTCTTTACTGTATAAAGTATGTACATGTATACAGATTTTGTTTTTATTTTTTTTATTTGTACAAAGTAAAAGGTAACAGATAATTTTTATTTCATAAGTTTATAAATTTGAAAATATATTCTGCAGTAGGGTATAAAAAATTAACTGTATAAAAGTATCCAATGGCAATACATTTTTTGGGGGGAAATTTTAGGATATCAATTGTACATTTGCAATTTAAATACAAATTGACAAGTTATTCACTTTAGTTTTGGTATAAACATATTTTATTGGTATAACTGACATATATAAACAAAACAATAGCAATTCTACAATAGGATTCAGAAACAAGCAAATCCTTTTTTAAAATCTGTTTCCTATGAAAAACATACAAATATCACAAACAAATATATATGCATGCCGATTTAAATTTTAAACTTGTAAGAATTATTTATACATTGAGGGAGAAAAAAATGTATGTATCATGTAGTTGAAAGCTACACAATTTACTTGAAAATAATAATACAAAGAGATTGAATAAGATTGAAAAGGTGAAAAATATTATGTAAGCATGTCAGGGTGTAAATCTTTTACTTTTTATGATAAAGGTTTGGACTGATTTAAATACTGCCTTGTTTTCTTCGTCATTTAGATTAAATGAGCCAAAAATAAGTAGATTCAGTGAAATTGTTTCAGGAATGTCCAAAAGTGAGAAGAAAAGTTGTTGTCTTAGAGTCGTGTGACGCGGACAATCTAATAAGAAATGAGATACAGTTTCAGTTATTCCACTGATACAATTTGGCGATTTAACAAGTTTCTAATAAAGAGGTGTGCATTTAAGGCACTACAATTCATAAGTAGTCTCGCATGTAATATCTGACCTAACCTACATCCAACATAATAATGGGCTGGAACTTTAGTGTTTTTAGTGTTGATAAGAGATTTAAATGAATTTAGCGATTCCAAATTACGGGTGGGAAGTGGTAAATCATTCCATGCTTTAACAGTTGAGGGCAGAAAATATTCAGAATAAAGACTAGTTCGACAGTTTATATTAACAATATTGTTTATTTGTCTAGTATTATGGGTATGTCGGGTACCCACAGTTTTTGGAATTAATTCAGCTAAATATTGGGGTGTTTTATTGTAATTCATTTTATGAAAGAGAACAAGCTTGTGATTATTTCTTCTATATTTTAGTTTCTCCCATTTTGTTTCTTCATACATTGGCCATTATCTGAAATTATTACACCTAAGTGTTTGTGAGAGTTAACTACGTGGAGATCTTGATCATTTATTTGTAAAGGGGGGTGATATGGTTTGTTTCTCTTACTGGAAATAACCATAGTTTCAGTTTTATTCGGGTTGAATTTTACGAGCCATTTTTCAGACCAACGTTGTAATTGATTGAGATCTTGGTTCAGGAGGAAATCCGTGTCATTAGGGTTGTCAACAATGAGATATAAACTGGTGTCATCAGCAAACAGTTTAATTTCAGCATTGATCTCGTTTACGATATCATTTATAAAAATTATAAATAAAAGAGGTTGAAGTATGGAACCTTGAGGAACCCATGCCCTTACCGGTAACCAGTTAGAGTTTGAGCCATTAATAACCACCCTTTGTTCCCTCCCATAGAGATAATTTTGAAACCACTTGAGTAAATTTCCTGAAATGCCTGATTGTTTTAGTTTGTGAATTAAACCTTTATGCCAAACTCTATCAAATGCTTTACTGATATCGCAGAAAACGACCCGAACTTCTTTACCACTATCTAAGGCTTTGCCAAAATCGTTTGTTATATTGATTAGTTGATTAACTGCAGAATCCCCTTTTTATGAATCCGGATTGACAAGTAGTTAGAATATCGTTATCCAATAGATGATTGTGAATATGTTTATATACACAACGCTCCATACATTTTGAAATTACACTAAGTAGGGATATGGGTCTATAATTATTTACGTCGTTTTGTTTATTATTCTTAAAAACAGGCGTTATATTTGCTCTTTTCCATTGACTTGGATAGGAAGCGACCCGTAAAGAGAGATTGAATAATTTACAAAGAGGGTGTTTAATAATAGGTGCTGCTTCCTTCAACAGTCTAGGATTAATCAAATCAGGACCAGATGCTTTTGTAGGATTTATCACTTTTAGAACATCTTCGACTTCATTTTCACATAATTTGATTTCACTTATTTGGTTTGTAACATGTAATAAATTAGGGATATTGCTGTTAGAGTCGTCAATTTCGGATTGTTTTGAAATATATATATTAAATAAGTTTGCTCTTTCGATATCATCAAATATTAAGTTATCATTATGGAGAATTGGGGGAATACTCATATCAGATCCTTTTATACCAGAAATCTGTTTAACTATGTTCCACCAGTTTTTGCAAGAAGAATTCATGTTTGTAATTTTTTTGATTAAATCATTATTATATTTGTCTTTGGCGTTCCTTACTAGGCTTGTAACTTCATTTCTGATTTTCATAAATTTATTCCAATGCATGGGGTTATTAAAATGTTTTGCCTTTCTGTGAATTCTATTTTTCTGCCTTATCATTTTTCGTATAATACAAGATAACCACTTGGGCCCCCCTTTTCGGATAGTAACAATTTTACTCGGGATAGAAGATTCAGCGGCACTTAAAATAGCATCAGTAATATCGTGTGTTATCAATTCTATATCATCAGTAAGAAAAAGTGAGTCCCAGTTTACGTTGAACAAATTCTGTCTTAGCTTTTCATAATCTGCATGTTCATACAACCATATTTTACGTTTAAACGGCTTAGTCGGTGTCTTAGGATAATTTATGAAACCTATTACAGGACAATGATATCGTATTTGTTCGGTGAGTGCAGGTCCTACTCCAGTGTATATCAACCTATTAACATTATTTGTCAATATAAGATCAATTAATGATGATGAGTCCTCAGTGAAATGTGTCGGTTCGTCAATCATTTGTAAAAGACTAAATTTAGTTAAAAGGAAGCTAATTTTAGTGCGTGAGTAGTCCAGTTGATTGTCGTTAAAATCACCCGTTATAATGACATCATCTATAGCAGTATCATTTATGGCCATTTCTATTGAGGATTCCAATTTCTCCCATATATCTTGGGTACTTTTAGGGGGGATATAAAAAATTCCAAATAAGATCTGTTTGCCATTTATTTTTATTTGAACCCAAATGCCATCAAGATC
The DNA here is from genome assembly GCA_963680875.1 of Bathymodiolus brooksi. Classification (NCBI taxonomy): domain Eukaryota; kingdom Metazoa; phylum Mollusca; class Bivalvia; order Mytilida; family Modiolidae; genus Bathymodiolus; species Bathymodiolus brooksi. The sequence continues at coordinate 16,725,517 of OY804579.1, forward strand.
ATCGAAATCAAGATCGTCACGTCTGCTTACATTTATATTATCCTTTACATACAAAATAACCCCACCCCCCGATTTGTTAGGACCCCTATCTTTTCGAAATGGAGTTTGATAATTCGATAGTTTTAATGACTCATCCGTATGACTACGGTTTAACCATGATTCTGAAAAAGATAGTATGTCAAAATCAGCGTATTCTGCTGAAATAAGGTCTAGTTTTGGGACTAAACTTTGAATGTTTAGATGAAGAAATGAGATCGACGAGCGAGGAAAACACTAATACTAGAAGTGATTGACAAATCACTCATGCTAGACTGTACATCAGTAATCGAATCCGTGGGTGGATTTGGACCTGGGTTAGTTTCTACTCCGGCAATTATTAGGAGGAAAACAATTACAGCTTTAAAGAAAATATTTAAAAACTGATGGAAACAAAATCGATTTTCATTAATGATATAAGAAAGTACATTTGTATTTTGTTTGGGAAAATCATCTACCTTACACGTAGAGGCAATGAGGTTATTTTCTACTTTAAATTCAGTCAGACAACTTATTAATACAGCGGCTAAATTTATTGATAACTGACACATAATTTGTGAAGTAAAAATTATAAATTTTGGCAAAATAATATGGGAAATCTCTTTGACCACTCTACTTCGGATTTGTCAGCGTGTGATGAGAGTTTTATATATATATAACCTTAAATTTGGAGAGATGAAATTTTGGCTACAGCTTGGACGGAATGCATAATTATAATAACAATATCGTTCCTAGTTCACAGAGAGTGCAATAATTTTCAATTATGAAAAAATATTCTTCATTACAATAGAGCATGACGGAGTGGACATGTCGATGGTGAATGGGTCCTGGAAAATATTGTCTGTACGGTTGTTTTCTGGTGTTGTTGCAGATCATATGTGTGATATTCATGAACATTAATGACCTTAGTATAGTTTATTCCTGTTTTCTAGGGGAAAAAGACAACGAAGGAGTAGTAAATCGAAAACAGGTTTGACACCACCCTGTAAAACCGGTTCAAATATGGCGTCCCAAAATCAAAACAACAACAACATTGTGTCAGATGTTATTACACAAGCCCATGACTGTTTACATGGCTCCTATACAGAACCTTCTACTTCTGCAAATGTCAGTCAGCCAAATGTAAATAACCAGACATTTAATTGTAGTTCGAACTTTGCGCAAGCGCCTCCACCAAATCTACCTCGTCCAATTCTGCAAAGCACCCCCCTACCAGGTTCAATCCAAGGCATACCTCAACAGCCTGGCCCTATCTTATTTATGCCACCCACTATGTCAAATGGACCAAATGACATACCAATGCCTGTAACTCCACAAATGATACTTGCAAACATGAATGAAACAAATCAACGAATGCAACGACTTGAGCTAATTATCAATGACAAATTATCCAAATTAGATCTGTTAGATGTTTTGAATGATTTGGAAAATTCGAACAGAAATCTCAGTAACATGCAAACAGAAATTGGTAATATTAAATCTGTTCAACAAAAGCAAGCCCAAAACCTACAAAATGAAGAAAAACATCATCATAATATTGAAGACAGAATCAGGGAATTAGAACTATGCAACAGAAAAATAGAATTTGAAAACTATGAACTTAACGAACAAATTTTAGAAATCCAAACTCATTCCATGAAGTACAACTTAATTTTTGGTGGAATTAAATCAGAGGGTGCAATTGAAAATACTGAAAATGTTGTAAAAAATTTCTTGGTATATGAATTATTAATTCCTGAAGCTGAAGTGTCAGAGTTTGAGTTCCAAAATGCCCATAGGCTTGGTGAAAGGAGGGATGGAAAGGAACGAAGCATCATAGCCAGGTTCACTCGATATAGTGATCATGAGCGTGCCAGATCGATAGCCGCGGGAAAACTGAAAGCAAAACCACAATTTACCGTTTATCAACAATATCCGAGTGAAATCTATGAACGGAGAAGAAATCTCATTCCCAAAATGAAAGAACTAAAAAGAAAGAAACACACAGTTAAACTCGTGTATGACAAGCTTATTGTTCATCCGTACAACCCCCGTGATGATCCTCATCCAGGAAACTAGGACAACACATCGGACCAATATAGGTCATGTTAGTGACAATGTAAACAAACTGAATATCACCTTCTTAAATGTTTGTGGTATAAAGTCCAAACTTTTGAATCCTGATTTTGATTTATTGATTAAATCTTATGATGTACTAATTTTTACTGAAACTAAAACTGATGAATTTGACGAGTTAAAGTTGTCCGAAGAATATACTTACTTTGCAAAAAACAAGATTTTTTTTTTTTAAATCAGGCGGGATAATTGTCGTTTTCCAAAAAAACTTTGTCTAAAAGTCTGACTCCGAATATGTTCAATGGGTTGAATTTACGAAATGTTTGAATTCTGATATGTTATTGGGTTGCATTTATATCCCACCTGAAAATTCCAAATATTCGTCTGAAGAAGCATTTATCGAGGTTGAAGATGAATTGTTATTTTTCTCTCGTGATCACAAAAATATTGCGTTAGCGGGCGACTTTAACTCAAGGACAAGTAATGTTAGTGATATTGTTGAGCTAGATGATAATCTTTTTGATATATGTTAGATATTTCTGATGTTCCTGAATATTTTAATGTAAATATGTTGTCTAATTATAAACTGGCAGAAATTGGTATTCCACTTGAAAGGTTTAGCGAAGACAAAGCTCGTGTAAATAAATATGGACAAAAATTAGTAGAGCTTTGTAAACGTTGTTCTCTATATATTGCCAATGGCAGAGTTTATAAAGATAAATTTATTGGAGGAAGTACTTGTAAAGATACAAGTCTAGTTGACTATTTGATATTGTCGTCTAATTTATTTCATATTCTTGCAGATTTTGAAGTACTTCCATTTAACCCCATGTTTTCAGATGTACACACTCAAATACACTTTTCTTTATATTTTTCACATAATAAGTCGAATACACAAGACAGTGTAAACAAAAACAATACTTACGCTGGATGGAACTCGAACAAGGCAGATGATTTTACACAGGTACTCCACAATGACAATATATATTTATTTAAGATACTTAAGAACACGTGTTCGTGTTTACCTTTAAGGTCAAACATATGCCTTATTTAAAAATATAAGCGATATGATTAGCTTACATTGGCATTTAACTCCAAGGTTAAAGTTTCTTTACGTGCTTCACGAGCTCCTTTTGCTTTGCGGAAAATACTACATTCTTAATAACATTCGACGCTCGGCCTTCGGTGCAGCTAGTTCGTTTGAAATGTCTGAGCACGGAGACGAAGTTTTTCAGAGTGATTATAGACAAGGTGAGCACCCAGCCCCCGCGTTAAGCCAGGATACTCCGAGTCAACCAAATCAGCCTAAACAAGATTTAGTAGATACTTTTGACTTGTTTAAGACATATCTTGACCATAAATTGCATGATTTGAAATCCGATATTATTTCGGAACAGGAAAATTTGTCTTTGAAAGTTAAGGAGCAAGTTAACTTAAAATTTAAAAGTGAAGGCAATAAAATCCAATTCAGATTTAACGAGGAAATAGCCGCTGATTTAGCAAAATTGCAAAAGCATTGTACCTCTAGTGTCAATAATTCTTTGGTTACTGATATTTGTGACAAGCTGAAATCACGCAATAAGCTGATTCGCATAGCAGACACCTCAGCTGGGGGTTGGGCCACCGTTCGCGAATACGAGCAAAATGAAATTGCGGACAACTCGGATGACGAAAAAAGAATTCGCCAGGCTGAAAACAGAGCCATTAAACATATTAAGGATAAAGGAAAGATTCGCACTACCCCGTATAGTAGATATTCAGCACCCGCTAGATCAGAAACTCGTCCTAATCCAAATTCTAATTATGTGCGCAGTTCTACTCCTCAGCCGCCCTTTCGTATCGGCTTTGCACGGCGTGAGCCGTGCCCCTGGGTGTGTGTTTCCACTGTAAAAGTATGGGACATTATAGAAAAAACTGTCCGCTCCTCAACAGAGTCAGTCAGAATTCAACTACAACAACATATACTAAATGAGGCGCCTAATTTATCTGCAGATACTGTTAATGATAAGTATTTTATTGATTGTAATTTCTTTAGCTGTTATGAGAACAATGTTACCGAATTTGAGATTTTTTTCTGAACAAGTTAATTACTTTGAAAACAGTAAATTACATGGCAGCTTTAAAGGTGTTAAAGGTAACTTGAAAAAAACACATACAGTATTGGAAAGATATTGGAGCAAATGAATTTATATTAGGGACTATTTCTGAAGGATATGTAATTCCTTTTAGTAGTAATCTACCCAGCATGTGTTTTAAAAATAATAAGTCTGCTTTTCAAAATCATGACTTTGTAGACACAGCTATTGCTGAATTAGTAGATAATGGTTGTGCAATTAAAGTGCCCTTCAAGCCATACGTTGTAAGTCCCTTAAGTGTAGCAACACAAAAATCTGGCAAGAAACGCTTAATTTTAGATTTGAGTGTCTTAAATAAATTTGTTCGTAAGGACAAGTTTAAGTATGAAGACTGGAAAGTGGCTATTCAACTGTTTGGTCAAAATTGTTACATGTACAAGTTCGACTTAAAGTCGGGGTACCATCATTTTGATATTTGTACTAAATAACAGACATATTAAGGCTTCTCGTGGAAAGGTAATTTTTATTGTTTCAGTGTTTTACTATTTGGGTTGCTCTCCTCCCCTTTTTTATTCACGAAATGCTTGAGAGCCATGGTTAAATACTGGAGATCTAAAGCTGTAAATATTGTACTGTACTTGGATGATGGTTTAGGTATGAGCTTAGATTACGATTCTTGTTTCAAAGATTCGTTCTTCATTAGAAAATCTTTAACTGAAGCTGGTTTTTTTATTAATGTTGATAAATCAGTTTTTACACCTGCTCAATCAATTGAGTGGCTTGGTATAATATGGGATTCAGTGAATTTTTCATTGCAAATCCCGGATAGACGGGTACAGGATTTGATAGAATCTGTGAGTCTAATATTGTCCGAATTCCCTTTGATCACTGCCCGTAACCTAGCTCAGGTAACAGGTAAAATTATATCAATGTCACCCGTAATTGGAAACATTTCAAGATTGATGACCCGCTATTGTTACATGATCATTGAAACGAGGTCAGCTTGGGATAGTTTACTAGAAATTATTCTTTCAGATCAGGTCAAGGCCGAATTAGTGTTTTGGCAAGAAAACATAGTAAAGTTGAATCGTAAGTATTTAGCAGGTTATAGTTGCTCATCTGTAGTAATCTATTCAGATGCTAGTGATATAGCTGCTGGTGCTTGTACTGTAGAATTGAAATCAAAAATTTTTCATAAAATGTGGAACTCGGTTGAAAAAGTTCAGAGTTTAACCTGGCGTGAGATGAAAGCTATTGAGCTTGCTTTAAGTTCGTTTAAAGATCAATTTCAAGGTAAAACAATTAAATGGTTTACAGATAACCAAAATTGTGTTAAAATTGTCAAATCAGGTAGCATGAAATTAGAACTGCAGAAGTTAGCTAGAAGCATATATTCCACTTGTGTTACACATTCTATTTCTATAGACATTCAGTGGATTCCACGATCTGAAAATGAAAAGGCTGATTATATAAGTAGATTAATTGATCGTGAGGATTGGGAAGTATCTGGACAAGTTTTTGATTTGATGAATGGCCTCTGGGGCCCTTTCACTATACATAGCCAGAAATGATAGGTGATTTGCTTATTTGCATATTCAAAATGGCGGCTCGAAGATAATTTGGATTTTAACATATAGTTGAACGGGAAACTTTCTGTCAGCTTGGGCCGGATAAATTTCCGGGATAGAAAATCAAACTATGCACCGGTTTGAACAATATCTCAAAATATTACAGCTGTACCATGAAAACTCAAGGTTCCCACCCAGTTTCAAATTTTGAAGCGTAAGCACCATTCAAAAGCATTGAGAAGAAGTGAAAAAATGCATCCTGCACGGCTTTCAAGACCTTAAAGCACTTTTCTTGCAATCCCCATTCTAGTTGCCGGGACAAATTCGGTCAGTTCCGGTAACATTGTTGAGGAATCTTTCTTCGATAAATATTTTGCTGAAAAATTAAAGGTTCCCACGATAATTTAAAAGAGGGCTTCACAAGTTTTTTTTACCTTTCTAGTAGAGATTCAATAGGGGTTCATGCAAAAATATCTACTATTTCGTAAAACTGCTTTTGCTAGACATAGCATTATTTGAGTAAGCACCGCATTCCATTGTAAATGTAAATAAACAATTAAAAAAAGGCTCCACAAGGGTATTTATTTTATTTCCACAAAACAACAGAAGAAGTAACTATAATACAATTGGTAACAATACTGCCGATATATAAAGTTCAAAAAATTTAACAATATATATATACTAAACGATTTCAATGACATACTAATACTTATGTGGGGCAGAAATTGAAAAAAAATGCACATTATATTTTTTATTTACATATTTTTATTTCGTGGAAAAAAAAGGGGGGGGGGGGGGGCAGTGCATTAAATATATTTTCGATCTTTTACACACATCATCGGATTCCTAATAAACATATGATGACAATTAATTTTGATACGATCACAAATAATTATGAAGTTATTTATGTGATCAAAACTGTGATAAAATATCATTTAAAAAAAATAGATACGAGTTTTCATCAGCCTCTTCCAAATATGGTTCAACGTTTATTTGCTGACGTCATAAATGACGCGATTTGGTTTATGAATATTCATGAGCAAAATCACTCATGATTGCTGGCTATGAGATCGCTTTGCTAATTTTAATAATAAGAAATTAAATAGGTATAATTCTTTGTATTGGAATCCTGGATCGGAAGCCATAGATGCATTTTCTCAAAACTGGCAATTTGATAATAATTGGCTAGTACCACCAGTGTTTTCAGTGCTTAGAGTTATAAAGCACTTGCTTTTCTGTAAAGCGAGAGGTACCTTAATTGTATCGAAATGGATTTCTGCTCCTTACTGGCCATACCTTTTTGATGAGAACTTATGCTATAGAACGTATGTATCTGATGTTTTAGAATTTAAGAATACAGCTGGTATATTTGTACCAGGTACAAATCCTAATTCCATTTTTGGAAATGAACCATTTACTACGCCGGTGTTGGCAGTAAAATTTCAATTTTGAAATTTATTTTGCCTTGTTTTGGCAAATATTCTTAAAGTTATAATTTTGTTTACATTGATGGTAATGTTCATTTATGCGTTTTTGCATGGTCATAATGTAGCACAGAGTTTGGCATGGCCCTATTTTCTCGTGGCCTATCAAAATAAAGGTATGTTCGAAACATGTAAAATTTTATACATATTTATTATACTTTTTAGTCGAATTTTTTTTTGACACGGCCCTGACCTAAATAGTGGGGCATGGTCGGAACAGCTTGTTTTGTGACTGTTCGGAACATGTTGAAATTGACATGACCCTATTACATAGCGGCATGTTTGGAAAATGTGAAATTGGACATGGCTCTAGTATTATTTTATTAATATTGTAGTGGCAAAGTCGATATGGGTATGCAGTTGCAATATCTAGTATTATATTTAATTTGAGATAATTGTTTGTATATATGTTTACGATGAATAGCATGAATTCAGCGTGTTAATTTAAAAATTGAATGAATGATTTTTATAAGTTTTTCATTTGTTAATACAATTTTCAGCCATTTTTCAATTTGGGAGATGGAAGGACTTGTCAAAAGATACTTCAAGTTTATCTGGTGGTTTGTTAAATTTGGCGGAGAAGTTGCCCCAGATGTGTTTGAATTCCAGAGCAGACTCAACTAGACGCTGTTATAAAAAAGCCTTTGAAAAATGGTGCAAATGGTGTGTATCTGTAAAGCTTCCTTCTTTCCCAGCAACAGAATTTCATGTCTCCTTGTATTTAATACACTTATCCGATTTACGTAAATCTGTTAGTTCTATAAACGAAGTGTTTTACAGCATAAGTTGGGCACATAAACTTGCTGGAGTATACAATCCATGTACATCAGATTTTGTTTTAAGTGTAAAGGAAGGAGTTATTAGAACTGTAGGTCACACAATACACAAAAAAAGCCTATAACACTAGAAATTTTGAAACAAATTGTTACTAAATATGGCACAACTTCTTCCAATCTCAAAGATTTGAGACTTGTTACCATGTGTCTAATTTGTTATGCAGTTGGTAAATCTCAAACGTTCTAACATAAAGTTTTATTCTGATCATGTTAATTTGAACATAGAAAAAAAGTAAAACAGATATTTATAGAGAAGGCAAAGATGTTATTATTTCAGCTACAAATAACTATACTTGTCCCGTTGCCATGTTATCCAGATATTTACTACTAGCCAACATTTCAGAAGGTAGTAATGACTACATTTTTAGACCTATCAGTTACTGTAGTAAATCCAAAACTTATAGATTACGTAAAAGTGGTATTTTATCTTATACTACAGCTAGGGAAATACTGTTATCTGCTTTAAGTAGTATTGGTTTAGAAAAATCTAGGTTTTGCCTACATAGTTTACGGTCAGGTGGCGCTACAGCAGCAGCTAGCGCAGGAGTTGACGATAGACTTTTCAAAAAACACGGACGATGGAAAAGTGATAGTGCTAAAGATGGTTATGTCAAAGAAAGTATTTCTAATAGAATGACAGTTTCTAAACAGCTCGGTTTGTAAGATTTGATATTGTATTGTATATATTTTTATCTACAAGACGTTATCACCCCTTCTTTGTTTTGATTTTCGATTGTTGGCTGCACGTCTGGCGAGCTGATCCCAAAATATTTGGTGTTAGTGTCTTTTTATGATAATTGATGATGTTAAATACATAAATAATTTATGCTCGGTTGAGGAACGAATAAGAGCATAAAGTAATGTTGTATTGAATGAATTAAATACCCTCATTGATAATATTAACACAGACTCCGTTACACCTGACCAGGTAAACGGCATAGTTAATGACCTTGGAAATGTACTTTTAAGTGCTGCTTCTTCTACATTCGGACAAAATCAACGAAGAAGGAAAGGTAACTCGGTGAATAATAAACCATGGTTCAACAGGGAATGTAAGGTTAAGCGGGATGAATTTCACAATCCTCGAAAAAAATATGCATCATAAAAAAAAACCTGAAAATAAAATACTACTTAACACAAGAGCTAAAGAATATCGTCTTGTACTGAATGCAAGCTATAAAAAATACACAGAAAAATGTTCAGACAAATTACGATCGTTATCCAAAACAAACACAATAGCATTTTGGAAAACAGTACACAAATTTTCTATTAACAGAAAAAAAGAAGACCCGTCCGTTGAAATTGAAACTTTTTATGTTTACTTCAAAAAATTAAATGCAGGTGATGAAGATGTTAATGATCATGATGAAATTAATATTAACGAAATTTGTGATAATCCTGTTTATGATGAAATACTTAATGGTAAGATTACTGAGTTAGAAATAACAGAAGCTATTAGGAAACTCAAAAATAATAAAGCTCCAGGTACTGACAATATTTTGAATGAGTACTTGAAACATTCATCTCCATTGTTGATTTCTCTATATTGTAAGGTTTTTAACTTATTATTAATTAACTTTGATTTATTAGCCTTTATATGATCAAATCTGTCAATACAATATAAAAACTTTCATTGGGCCAATACGGCAAAAACCAGTCCAATACGGATATTTTCGCATTGGCCCAATTCCAGTCAATCCAATAGCAACTAGATCGGAATCCGCTAGACATTTCGACAATTGCAAGGAAAAATCCCGAGAGATATTGGACTGGTTAATTAATAAAGGTATCATTACGTGATGTTTTTTATATTGGCCTAGTTATAGGTCCTCGGTCTGCTGTATTGGCGTTCGGCTGCGCCCAGGCCAATACAGCAGGCCCCGGACCTATAACTAGGTCAATATGAAAAACATCACGTAATAATACTATTAGACTGGAATAATTCCAGAAAGTTGGTCAAGTGGTATTATTAAACCTGTTTACAAGAATAAAGGATATGTCTTTGTAAACATTCATAAATGAGGTGGGTTTATTGGGGTGAGATACGTGTCTGGAAACATTCATTATTGAGGTTGGTTTATAGGGATGCGATATTTGTGTGAAAACCTTGATACATGAGGTGGGTTTATTGGGGTGCAATATGTGTCTGGAAACAATTATTATTGGGGTGCGATATGGGTGTGGAATTCTTCATTCTTGAAGTGGGTTAATTTGCGTGCGATATTTACGTGGAAACCCGGCTTGATACTTGAGATGGGCTTATTGGGGTTCGATGTGTGTCTGGAATCATTCATGCATGAGGGGGTTTAATTGGGTTCGATATGTGTATTGTAACCTTGATACTTGAGGTGGGTTTATTGGGGTTCGATATGCGTGTGGAAACCTTGATACTTGAGGTGGGTTTAATGGGGTCCGATGTGTGTTTGAAATCCTTCATACCTGAAGTGGGTTTATTGATGTTAGATATGTCTTTGTAAACATTCATTACTGAGGATGGTTTATTGGGGTTTGATAAGTGTTTGTGGAAAACGTGATACGTGAGGTGAGTTTATTGGAATGCGATATGTGTCAGTAAACATGCATACATGAGGTGGGTTTATTGGGGTTCAATATGTGTCTGGAATCCTTCATACTTAAGATGGATTTATTGAGGTGCGATACCACCTAAGTGATGTTAGGCTTGTGGTCAGAATTATTTTTCTTTAGAAAAAAATATATATATAAAAAAAAAACAATAAAACGCAAAATAAATATAGAATTCAAGAACCATGCTGTGCCCACGATTTGTGAACATTACAAATTAACAATAGCCTGTTCATGAGAAAAACGACAGATGCCTTATCACAATCAGAAGTCAATACTTCCTTGTCCAAATTTTCTAATAAATGCTTGATAAAGATATGAATCACTGGCATATTACTTTGGGTTTGATAACCAAGCAGTTTAGATTGTTTCTTGCTAATCATTGAAAAGTCTTGACTCAAAATGATGTCAAGTACATTGAACGTCTGCTTTCTTCTTATTGTTTATGCTGTCGTCTGTTCGTGTGTAGATCAGACCAGACAGCCTGGTGCGATTGGTTCTGAGGTGGTGGATGCTGTTGTTAATCTGATAAGAGAATCTTGTCTATTTGCAGACGACAAACGTTTTCTTGTGAGGTTGGCATATGTTCAATCGCACGATGGACATGACGCTAAGACATTTCGAAACGGTTACCACGGTGGCATTTGGCAGGTATTGTTTTTTTTTATTTATATTTTGTCAAAAAGATATATGTAGTTTTTATTTGGTAGATCACTTTATAGGATTAACAACGCTTAAGAAAATAAATATATATATAAACACACACACTAATATATTGTCAACCGAAATGTGTAGAGATCAGTATAAAAAGCTTGTATATTCTACACTCACGGGTCAAAAGTATTTCCGCACTAAGATATTTCCCTATATATTTCATATAAAACCACTTATTTTCATAACATTCTCATGGAGTCATCCCTTAGCCGATTTTCATGAAATTTTTTCCTTTAATAGTAGAATTAGTTTATTTTAATATCTTCATGTAATTTTTTCGAACTTTTATTTACAAGCATTAATGATTTAAACACAAATGTAAATTCTTGACGTCACAATTGTATATGATTATATAGTAAGATTTGGTGAAAAAATTAAACTTTGTATTTAAATCAATTCTTAAGGGAAAGTAGAAATAAAATTATTAGATAATTATACGAAGAAGAAATTATATTTATTTCTGCATTTAATGCTGAAAAAATAATGAAAATCAGATAAGGAATGACTTCAGGAGAATGTTTCGAAAATAAATGGTTTTATATGAAATATATATTGTAGGATGGTGAAACTACCGTTCACAAAAAAAAATCATTTCAAACTCGACACTGCCGTTTGTAGATATTGAACACTATTGTTGCATTATTAAAAATATTTCAGAATTGTGTTTAAGGTTAGAGTAGATCAGGTTTTTAGTGTTCAATATCTACAAACGGCAGTGTCGAGTTTGAAATGATTTTTTTTTTGTGAACGGTAGTTTCACCATCCTACAATATATATTTCATATAAAACCATTTATTTTCGAAACATTCTCCTGAAGTCATTCCTTATCTGATTTTCATTATTTTTTCAGCATTAAATGCAGAAATAAATATAATTTCTCCTTCGTATGATTATCTAATAATTTTATTTCTACTTTCCCTTAAGAATTGATTTAGAGTAGATCAGGTTATAGTAGATCAGGATATTGTAGATAAGGTTATAATAGATCAAGTCATAGTAGATCAGGTTATAGTAGATCAGGATATTGTAGATCAGGTTATTGTAGATCAGGATATTGGAGATCAGTTATAGTAGATCAGGATATTGTAGATAAGGTTATAATAGATCAAGTCATAGTATATCAGGTTATTGTAGATCAGGATATTGGAGATCAGTTATAGTAGATCAGGATATTGTAGATCAGGTTATACATGTAATAGATTAAGTCATAGTAGATCAGGTTATAGTAGATCAGGATATTGTAGATCAGGTTAGAGTAGATAAAATTATAGTAGATCATGTTATTGTAGATCAGGTTATATAGTAGATTAGGATATTGTAGATCAGGTAATAGTAGATCAGGTTATAGTAGATAAGGTTATATAGTATATCGGGTTATAATAGATCAGGTTATAGTAGATCAACTTATAGTAGATCAGGTTATTGTAGATCAGGTAATAGTAGATCAGGTTATAGTAGATCAGGTTATAGTAGATCAAGTTATAGTAGATCAGGTTATTGTAGATCAGGTAATAGTAGATCAGGTTATAGTAGATCAGGTTATAGTAGAGCAAGTTATAGTAGATCAAGTTATGGTAGATCATGTTATAGTAGATCAGGTTATAGTAGATCAGGATATTGTAGATCCGGTTAGAGTAGATAAGGTTATAGTAGATCAGGTTATATAGTAGATCAGGTTATAGTAGATCAGGTTATGGTAGATCAGGATATTGTAGATCAGGCTATTGTAGATCAGGTTATAGTAGATCAGGATATGGTAGTTCAGGATATTGTAGATCAGGTTATAGTAGTTCAAGTTATAGTAGATCAGGTTATAATCGATCAAGTTATAGTAGATCAGGTTATTGTAGATCAAGTTATAGTAGATCAGGCTATAATCGATCAAGTTATAGTAGATCAAGTTATAGTAGATCAGCTTATAGTAGATCATGTTATAGTAGATCAGGTTATAGTAGATCAAGTTATAGTAGATCAGGTTATAATAGATCGTCATAGTAGATCAGGTTATAGTAGTTCAGGATATTGTAGATCAGGTTATTGTAGATCAGGATATTGGAGATCAGGTTATAGTAGATCATGATATTGTAGATCAGAATATTGTAGATCAGGTTATAATAGACTAAGTCAAAGTAGATCAGGTTATAGTTGATCAAGTTATAGTAGATAAGGTTATAGTAGATCAGGTTATTGTAGATCAGGTTATAGTAGATTAGTATATTGTAGATCAGGTTATAGTACATCAGGATATTGTAGATCAGGTTATAATCAATTACGTTATAGTAGATCAAGTTATGGTAGATCATGTTATAGTAGATCAGGTTATAATCGACCAAGTTATAGTAGATCAAGTTATGGTAGATCATGTTATAGTAGATCAGGCTATATTAGATCAGGTTATAGTAGATGAGGATATTGTAGATCAGGTTATAGTAGATCCGGTTAGAGTAGATAAGGTTATAGTAGATCAGGTTATTGTATATCAGGTTATATAGTAGATCAGGTTATAGTAGATCAGGTTATGGTAGATCAGGATAATGTAGATCAGGGTATAGTAGATCAGGTTATGGTAGGTCAGGATATTATAGATCAGGTTATTGTAGATCAGGTTATATAGTAGATCAGGTTATAGTAGAACATATTATAGTAGATCAGGTTAGAGTAGATCAGATTATAGTAGATCAAGATATTGTAGATCAGGTTATAATAGATCAGGTTAGACTATATCAAGTCATAGCAGATCAGGTTATAGTAGATCATGTTATAGTAGTCTGTAGATCAGGTTATAGTAGATCAGGTTATAGTAGAATAGGTTATAGTAGATCAGGTTATAGTTGACCAGGTTATAGTAGATCAGGTCATAGTAGATCAGGTGGTAGTATATAAGGTTATGGTAATTCAGGTCATGGTAGATCAGGAGATTGTAGATCAAGTTATGGTAGTTCAGGATATTGTATATCAGACTATGGTCGATCAGGATATTGGAGATCAGGTTATAGTAGATCAGATTATGGCAGATCAGGATATTGTAGATCAGGTTATAGTAGATCAGGTTATGGTAGATCAGGATATTGTAGATCAGGCTATAGTACATCAGATTATAGTAAATCAGGTAGATCAGGTTATAGTAGATCAGGTTATAATAGATCATGTTATAGTAGATCAAGTTATAGTAGATTAGATTATAGTATATCAAGTTATAGTAAATCAGGTTATAGTAGATCAAGTTATAGTAGATCAGGTTATAGTAGATCAAGTTATAGTAGATCAAGTTATAGTAGATTAGATTATAGTATATCAAGTTATAGTAGATCAGGTTATAGTAGATCAAGTTATAGTAGATCAGGTTATAGTAGATCAAGTTATAGTAGATTGGATTATAGTAGATCAAGTTATAGTAGACCAGGTTATAGTAGATCAAGTTATAGTAGATTAGATTATAGTATATCAAGTTATAGTAGATCAGGTTATAGTAGATCAAGTTATAGTAGATCAGGTTATAGTAGATCAAGTTATAGTAGATCAAGTTATAGTAGACCAGGTTATAGTAGATCAAGTTATAGTACATCAGGATATAGTAGATCAAGTTATAGTAGATCAGGTTATAGTAGATCAGGTTATAGTAGATCAGGTTATAGTAGATCAGGTTATAGTAGATCAAGTTATAGTAGATCAGGTTATAGCAGATCAAGTTATAGTAGATCAGGTTATAGTAGATCAAGTTATAGTAGATTAGATTATAGTAGATCAAGTTATAGTAGATCAGGTTATAGTAGATCAAGTTATAGTAGATCGGGTTATAGTAAATCAAGTTATGGTAGATCAGGATATTGCAGATCAGGTTATAGTAGATCAGGTTATAGTACATCGGATTATAGTAGATCAGGTTAGAGTAGATCAGGTAATTTTTGATCAGGTTATAGTATATCAGGTTATAGTACATCGGGTTATAGTAGATCAGGTTATAGTAGACCAGGTTATAGTACATCTGATTATAGTAGATCAGGTTAGAGTAGATCAGGTAATTTTTGATCAGGTTATAGTATACCGGGTTATAGTATATCAGGTTATAGTATATCGGGTTATAGTATATCAGGTTATAGTAGATCGGGTTATAGTATATCAGGTTATAGTACATCGGGGTATTGTAGATCAGGTTATAGTAGATCAGGTTATAGTAGATCAGGTTATTGAAATGTATCGTCACTTTCATTAAATGTTTGAACTATATGTACATGTATATCGTAACTACCAAACGTAATGGAGGGGAGAACAGTTATAACGAACTGGCTGACAAAACTACCGGGTATATGTCTGGAACCCGTAGCACTTGAGGTGAGTAACAAGGCTAGAACTCACGACAGTGGTGGTTTGCTTGTGGTCATAAATCATTAATCTTAAATACTTGGCCACACAGACCCGGACATTGGATAAATGGTTTAATAAGGGAATATCACGATATGAATTCAAACATATCTACTCTTACAGTGCTTAAATAGCATGCACCATTATATTTAGAGTGGTCTATGGAAACATAAGGCCAAGTGATTGGTGCTGCAGTGTATCAATATTGTGAGTTCAAATTCTGTCGATGGAGAACACAAAAATAACAACATTATCAGCTCCAAAAGTTAATTATAACACTGTTAGGTTAAATTTTCAGACGTATATATGTATTAATATAGTATCCAAGTACTTTGAAATTCAGTGGAGGAGATACATTGTATGGTTGTCACTTCCTTAGACGTTTGTATAATATACTTTTTTTCCAGTGAATTTATGATGAATTTTTGGTCATTCTATACGTCGTATGTCTATCTCTATATTTGCCTTACGAGCTTTCGACTATTGAACCTATACTTTTTATATAGAGAATATGGCCGAGTGGTCTAGGCGCTGGACATAAGGCTAAGCGACTGGTTACTACAGTGTATCAATGGAGTGAGTTGGAATCCCGTCGATAGAGAACAAAAAATTGTCAGCTCAAAAATCTAATTATAAATTTTCAGACGTGTATAAATATTTAGTAGTAATTTAATTTGATTTGAATATTTCAATCTGATTGGCTAATCCTCCTGAATAAAATTTTGGTCATACTCGATAACCTGGGTTGGTATTGTGACGTCACCAACGTGTTCATCCGCCAACGACTAATTCAAATAAATTAATTTTAGAGTCACATGTCATTTTATACGTGTTTTTATTGGTTTAAAAAGTTGAGGTTATTTGTCAATGTACGGAATATAAAAATAAACGTCGTTCTCAAGGCGTCGCGTGTCGTTGTCATCGGGTTATTTTCTTTAAATGAGGCACCTTTTGGGTTATTTAAATTTATATCCGATTATTTGCCTTATTTTGACAAAATAAATATATTTTTCAATATCATAACAAAAAAAGTTTGAATTATGAATTAATTTATAAGGATTGATCGAAATTGATCGGTTCACTCGAAATAACCTCAATCAGGTTGTACACACACTTGGGTTACCCGCTACGCGGCCGCAGTTACACGGAGAGTACAACCTGATTGAGGTTATTTCTTCATGAACCAAACAAAAATTGCGATCAATACTTAAATAGTCACATGAAATATTCGTAATTAAAATCGAGGAATCATTAAATTTTGTTGTGAAAATTAAATTATAAGGAATATTTGAAATTGTTGAACAGGTTATACTTGCATAACCTGGTTTGGGTCAGTTTACGCTTTTCATAAACCG
Organism: Bathymodiolus brooksi; assembly: GCA_963680875.1. Lineage (NCBI taxonomy): Eukaryota > Metazoa > Mollusca > Bivalvia > Mytilida > Modiolidae > Bathymodiolus > Bathymodiolus brooksi. Next base: position 16,742,585 of record OY804579.1, read on the forward strand.
CTTAGCGGTTTATTAATCGTAAACTGACCCAAACCAGGTTATTTCGTAAACCTGTTCAACAATTTCAAATATTCTTTAATTAATTTAGTATTTCAAGTACATTCAAACCAGTGTGTGTGTGTGTGGGGGGGGGGGGGGGGGGGGGGGGGATATATTGTATGGTTGTCACTTGCTTAGATGTTTGTATAATGTACTTCATTTCCTGCGACTGTATGATGAATTCTTCGTCATCCTATACAATATATTAAAATTATTCAGTTAGATTGCTGTCAAATTAGATATATATATAAAAGAAACTTTTTAGATGCTCATGACGAATCTTGATTAGTGGTCCCTGTATATCTACCTGCATGTATTTATAAGTGGTAAAACCACAGACGTAATAGTAATAGTGGCCCCTGTCTATCTACCTGCATACATCTATAAGTGGTAAAACCACAGACGTAATAGTAATAGTGGTCCCTGTATATCTACCTGCATACATCTATAAGTGGTAAAACCACAGACGTAATAGTAATAGTGGCCCCTGTCTACCTACCTGCATACATCTATAAGTGGTAAAACCACAGACGTAATAGTAATAGTGGCCCCTGTCTATCTACCTGCATACATCTATAAGTGGTAAAACCACAGACGTAATAGTAATAGTGGCCCCTGTCTATCTACCTGCATACATCTATAAATGGTAAAACCACAGACGTAATAGTAATAGTGGTCCCTGTATATCTACCTGCATACATCTATAAGTGGTAAAACCACAGACGTAATAGTAATAGTGGCCCCTGTCTATCTACCTGCATACATCTATAAGTGGTAAAACCACAGACGTAATAGTAATAGTGGCCCCTGTCTATCTACCTGCATGCATCTATAAGTGGTAAAACCACAGACGTAATAGTAATAGTGGTCCCTGTATATCTACCTGCATACATCTATAAGTGGTAAAACCACAGACGTAATAGTAATAGTGGCCCCTGTCTATCTACCTGCATACATCTATAAGTGGTAAAACCACAGACGTAATAGTAATAGTGGCCCCTGTCTATCTACCTGCATACATCTATAAGTGGTAAAACCACAGACGTAATAGTAATAGTGGCCCCTGTCTATCTACCTGCATACATCTATAAGTGATAAACCACAGACGTAATAGTAATAGTGGTTCCTGTATATCTACCTGCATACATCTATAAGTGGTAAAACCACAGACGTAATAGTAATAGTGGCCCCTGTTTGTCTATATACATGTACCTGTAATAAAATACCACCCTTTGCAACATTGATAGTACAATTTTTGCTTCTTTGGAAGTCTAAGCCCAAAATAGCATTGCCATATGCATTTGCCACTACTATGACATCTGAGCAGGCATAACCATTGATATCAATGTTTTCCCAATACATCTAACTTCTACCAGTTGGACCTGAGTGTTTCTCTCTTCATCTCTGTAAAGCATGAGAGGTCAATAATCTAGTATATACAAGAGTTACTGTTGCACCTGTATCCATCAACATACTAGTATTTGCGTTCAATCCATTTACTTTGGCCTTAATAAACACTCCAGCTTCATTTGCTAACTTATTTAACTTAAATTCGCCGAGGGGAGGGTTTATAAAATCGGTGAACGGACAATTGGTTCGTGACAGTTTCCTGGGATTTGATAGTAAATCAATAGCTTGAACAAAACCAAATGTGTATATCTTATTATGGCTGTCAACAATAAACTTTAACAAGAAAATATCGAGTACCATATTAAACCCAAAGTCAGCCACAGTCACAAGAGCCTGTGACAAATGGCAAAGTGATCGCTACATATCAAACATAAGATATGTGCAATTTTAATGGTTCCCTAACGTCTGTGCATCCGTCTGGCTTTATGTAGATACAATAAATTATGCCTATGACTCAGGACTATGTCTACCATATTGCTCAGACCTATAGCTCGAGCCCTATGGTTCAGATATATACAAAATGTAGCTCAAACCCCATGGCTAGATACTATGCCTAATGCGTCTCAGTAAATCATGATATTTTTCTATCGGTTAATTAATACGGTTTGTTTGTGGTTCCAACTTAAGCTCGAACACAATACAATTATTGCCTGCACTTATGGAGAACATCACAATTGTTCACCCGACGGGTGTTGTCTCCCCCCCCCCCCCCTCCCCGAGGGAAAACACCATCCCAATGGTGAACAATTATGATGTTCACCGCAAGTGCAGGCAATAATTGTTTTATTGTACCGAAACTCTATTTACAATAATGTTGGATGCAATAAACACTTTTGTTTCTATGTCCAGCTGCCGTATTGGTATGGATCTTAGTCTGGAAGTTTATCTTTGAGCCATTTATCCATATTTTACAACATTTTGAGCTACAACTCTCTCGTTCTACTAACTTTTGTTTCTAGGCCCAGTTGCCGTACTCCTTTTGTTTCTAGGACGTAGAAACAAAGGTTAGTAGAACGAGAGAGTTGTAAAACGAAATGTTGTAAAATATGGATAAATGGCTCAAAGATAAACTTCATAGAAATCTGCCCAGAGATAGCTTTAAATTATTTTTTTGAAAAACTGTGGTTTTATATGAAATATATAGTAAAAAATCGAAGGTGACGAATACTTATGTCCATAGACTGTACATCGGGTACCGATAAACTGAGAAACGAAAAAAACGAAACGAAACGAAACGAAAACAAAATCCAACGAAATCTGTAAAGTAAGAAAACGAAATCCAACGAAATGAAGCGAAATCTGTAAAGTAAGAAAACGAAATCCAACGAAATGAAACGAAATCTGTAAAGTAAGAAAACGAAATCCAACGAAAAGAAACGACGAAATCTGTAAAGTAAGAAAACAAAAGTTAACGAAAAGAAACGAAATCTATAAAGTAAGAAAACAATATCAAATGAAAAAAAGAACGAATTCTGTAAAGTAAGACAAGAATCGAAACGATATAAACGTTTATTCTTTGTAAGCACTACTAGAGATATCCAATAAAATTACGTAACTCGACCTAAGCTATCTATCGAGACGTATCTTTACCTATGAATTTATCTATTGATTGAAAATTAAAATAACATTCAGCATTCATTCAAATACTAGTATTCCACATCTCAGTATTTTTCTATTTAATACCGACTGGATGCTCACGGATTGATTTATTTATTGTTTGTTTAACGTTCAGTCGCTAATATTTCATGCAAAATCGGGATGAGAACAAGTTGAAAAAAATCAATTTGCAAAATACACAGGCGGGTATATACCCCATGCACAACAACACCAACGCCCATAGTAGTTCACGGAAAGACACAGGGAAATACCGGTATCAGTTGTTAGACAAACACAATTTTTAGTAGCCCAATCCTATCTAAGTAACTAAAATAAACCTCAATTTCTAGTATCCCAGCCAAGTTGTTATGGGCCTTGGGTAACTGAGCCCCTGCTAATTTCCATCCCTGAGTATTTGATGTTTTGATGGAGTAGTATGTAGTTAATTTTTCATTTTTATGGGGGGGGGGGTGGTTTTTTTGCAAGTCTACATTTGTAGATCTCAATAGCGAAACGACCTTCATTCACAATACTACCCGATGTACATCAAATTTCAGGGTTGCATTTGTGGGCAGTTTTCCGACGAAAAAATGTGGTGATGGGAATCGATGTTCGGTGGGTGTCCTTGGGGAGGAGGGATGTTGTTTCTTATCACAAATGGATGACAAGTTATAACTTTTTCGATTTTGGAGTCACCTGTTCAACTTTTATTTCACTTTGTCCGAATATAAGGAACACCGGGCTTTACTTTTATCTAGCTTTTGATTTTTTTAAAATATGGAGAACATTTCTTTTCACAAGGATCAAAATAGCTTCCAGATGTAAAATGCACCCTCTTTCGTTTGAAAACTAATCTGATAGTATACATTCTTATATATATATATCTTCGTAAAGTGACATTTTCCCTATATAAAGAATGATGTTGTTATTAGAGAAGAATTTATTCAAATTCTACATTGGTAGTGCACCTGATTTGTCGAAATCATTATTTTTCCAATAACAATTCATAGCTCGGCCGTCTTAGGTTTGTCGAAAATACTATTTTGCCAAAACTAATGGAAATACTAAGATGCTGAATAAATGTCCACGAGACAACGATCCGACAAAACATCAAAATACAAAGCCTCATTAAAATACATAACGCCCAGCATTCTTGTCAAAATAAGTTTCATATTGGGTCCTATATCAAGAACACCAATAGTTTACAAAAATCAAGTAAGTGGCCATGGTTTCTGGACTAAATTTTTCATGGTTTTCTCATACACTGTATTTCTCAACAATATGTTTTTAAGATACAGGGGCGTATCCAGGATTTCAGGTTAGATTAAAAAAAATAAATAATCGCCGGGCTGAGCGAGGCGAGACATTTTTTTGGTATCAAGATTTCATGCAAAAATCGTATTTTTTCTATTTGTAGGGGGGCATACGCCCCAAACCTCCGCCTGACTAGTAATCCATGTATCTATTAGGATTTCTTGAACCATTCATGTACAAAACAAAAATTCTAACTTTTAGGTGGTTATCAGTTGGATTAGAGTCAAGGCCTCAATGTCCGCCAAATGTCAATGAGTTGTACAGTTTCAACTCCGTTGTCCTAATTTTTTTGACCCAGAGTTTTTATTATACCCCAACTTGGGCATAGTCCGTCCGTCAGTCCGTAACGTTTGAGCTAGGGCCAATCTCTTATTCGCAACTCCACCCAGACAAAGATGTGTCCCTCCTGGTTTATATTTATAATGTTTGATTTTTGGGGTTTCCAGTATTTAAAAAATGGACTTTGTAATTTCAAGTTATGGTGAATCTATATCTGATCCGAAACACCTTCTAAATCTGTGAACGGATTTTAATTAAACATACAAATTCAATGTGGTAGAGACAATCACCTACTCTTCACCAATATTTTTTTTAGAAAGACCAAAAGAAAATTACTATTAAAGAACACTATAAAAACTTCAATGAATGATGAGTATACTCATTCTACGCAGTCACATCTAGAAGGCCCCAACTATATAAAACAAAATATGTACAAAATCAAGACAAAAAAACGACAGAACATCTTGTTAACAAATACAATAAATGAAACTAAAAGATGAAGATCAGACGGGTAAAATCACTGGCCAACATTCACCTGACTTGGGACAAGCACATGAAATGGGACGGGGTTACATCAGTTACATGAGCACTCAACCCTCCCCCTGAATGCAGACCAGTGATAAAAAATAAGAACAAATAAGACACAGTAAAAATCAGAACGAACCAGTGTCTAATACGAGACAAAACAAGAAACATACAAGATCAACAACAGATTGAACAAGTTTAAACAAATTGAAAACGAGTAGGGTCTCACAACTGAATAATCGAAGTTAACTGACAACTACGTGTAGCTGCAAGTAGTAATTCTATCAGTTGTTTAAAATTTCATATAGAAAAAAAAAGTTGAGGTATAATAAATTTGGATAATCATTATAGTATAAAACCGGGAACCCTTTAAGTCTTCTAAATTTGGATAATCAATATATTATAAACCCTCTTAGTCTTCATGCCATATTGAATTTTTCATTTTTTTTTCGTTACATTTCGTTTCGTTTCGTTTCGATCGGTTTCGTTTCGCTTTGTTTGATTTCGTTTCGGTTTTTTTCGATACAATTCGTTTCGATCGGTTTCGTTTCGTTTCGTTCGGTTTCGTTTCGTTTCGTTTCGTTTCTATTTCGTTTCGCACTTTACAGGTACCCCTTTAATACTACCAGAAAGTGTACTATTCTTTGCTACAAAACAAAAAAACACTCATTTATTTCTTTAAGATTTTCTACTAAATTTGTGTTCTTTAGCGGACATTTACAACAACATACATTTTCTGAAGTGTACATGATTGTACATTATTCCTTTACTTTCTATCAGAATAGCATATGATGTTTTAACTATTGCAGTGAGATACCACGTTCCGGAACCACCCCTCCTCCGAAAATGGCATTTTCATCCAAAGAAATTAATTATTTATAGATTAATGCATCAAGCCCTCAATACAGATATTTAAATACAACGAAATTTGGACTTCAATTACGAATATTATTTATGACATTATATTAAATATTTTTAAAAATACAACAATGCGGAAGGAACTTTTGGTATAAATATGACTACTTTTGTATGTGTTTTTAACTCTGGTTGGTGAATTGGACTGATCAATGTGGATTCGCAATTTCACACCTGAATTATTGCAAGGGAAATAAAACCTTTTCTGTCTATCAGTTGGTGTTCCTCAAGATAAACTCTCCCCTTGAATAAATACAATATATATTGTCATTTGTGGAGTTCATTCAATGGGAAGTTTAAATGTCTTAATGAAAAGTCAATCATTCTTTGGTTAATTGTATGCATCGAAATACTAAATAAGGATACACACTGTTATCAGAGCAAGTGATTCTGAATACAACTTGATTTCAGTTGTAAACCTCTAAAGATGTTCTAAAAGTTTTTCGAGAGAGTTAAGCGTCACTTGCTCCAGATAAAACAACCGTTGATTTACTAAGTTGATGTATAGTGTATCGAGTCAATGTTCTTGTAAAGAACACTTGGAAAAGGTTGTAAGATGTTGGGAGACGGAAATCCTACAGTTGTTGATCACTGCATCATGTTAAGATGTTAACATTTTTGTTTCTGTCACAGATAGATAACCCTACAGTTGTTGATCACTGCATCATGTTAAGATGTTAACATTTTTGTTTCTGTCACAGATAGATAAAAGGATGTTTGATGAGATACAGCACAATTCTTCGAGACTTGTTAATGAATACAGTATAATTGCTAACCAATATGGTATACCATGGAACAGAGTTACTTGGCGTGACTTGAGAAAACCATTATATTCAGGCATTGCAGCAGCACTTTATACAATACTCCATGGAGGTACGCAATGGAGGATCGAAGACCAGGCTTTTTTCTACGAGAGATATTTTGTTAACTCGGCCGGAAATAATTTCACCAATGAAGCAAAGATCCTCGACCTAGGTAAAACTTTGTTTCTTAATCTGCACAAAACGGTTCATGAATAGATGCTATTTCAAGCAATGATATACATTCTATCTTATTTTTCTGCCAACTGGTAAGGGCAAGTACTCTTACAATTCAAATATAATATATTGATTTAAACAAATAAAATTCATTATGAAAAAATATGTACTGAAATAACAAGACGTATATATTTTATTGAAATGCAACAACCCATGAAAGAATATAGACCTCAGACTTCGTCCTCTGTTGATATACTTTTCATCGGTTAATAGAAACATGCATCACTGATGTAAAACAGATGATCGTAACTTAAGTTACCATCATCCTAAGATGGCAGACGTCAAATTAGGTGAAATCGTGTTTTTCCCAATTTTTTTTGTTCGTTTTACAGAAAGTTTTGTTAAACGCAAAAAGGCCAAGAATATGTCTTTGCGAATGTGAACTCATACATACAATGTATCAAATTAATATTATCAGTATTGTCTAATAATCAGCCATCGAAAAATTAATGAAGATGATCGTAACTTAATAGTTTAATTTGGGAAGATGGTCGTGACTTTGATTACTGTATGTTTTGCATATTCTTCTTGTGACTCTAAAAGGCCCATTAAGGTGAACCTAGTTTGTGTGTAAAACATGCTACCATTTAATTGAAGCGATGTGCAATAAGTGCAACTTTAAGTATTGGAAACATTAACTAAAACACTGTTTTGGAAGCTTGTTGTGTTTGAGATTAGTTTCCATTTAAAAATGTTGATACCTATCCAATTCATTTTAATTTATTTTAAGGTTACATGTACATTCACCCAATCCGTATATATTTCTGATTGATGAATTACTTGTATACAATTTTTGGAATTTACAGATATTTGAATAATACAATAATATGAGGGGAATGAAATGAAAATAAAAAAATTCAATTCTGTAGAACAATTCCTAAATCCAATACCAAAATCGATAAATCTAGCACACAAAACATGACCGCTTATTTCCCTAAATTGGTACAGATACTTCAATAAAAGTTTTATGGAGCAAAACCTCTCGACCTACAGATTTTAAGTTCAAACTTTAATTTTTTTTTCGAGTCCATGGAAGGTAAAGTTTCTTTATATTCTTGAAATATAATAGTGCATGAGTATTCGTGTGATATTTTGAACATTTCTGTCCGGTATTAGTTGATGCAAGTGAGTCGGGGAAGAGTTTTAGGAGAAGCCGGACAGTGAAGTGGCAAGTTTTGTAGGACTTGTATGGGAAGTGGATGGTTAGTTGTTAAAACTGTCAAGCAAAAAAGAAAAATAACATAAAAACAAAAGTACAATCAAAAAAATATAAAAAAATATGTATATTTAGGTTCAAATCCCTTGGTTTACTGGACAATATTGTTTTTGCTTCCATTCTAATAATTCAGTTTGTTTGCCCCCTTACCACTCTCCCTCCCCCCAACGTCCCTGTATCCACATTCACTAGACATTGTTCAATATCTTGTATCTATACTAATACCGGGCAGAAATGTCCCAAAATGCATACAGTTACACATAATTTGCTATAAAAAAAAAATGTTTCATTGTCTAAATATCACTTAAGTATACGTTTTTTAGCATTTGAAACAATATATTGCCGATGTTACTAACTTGCCAGTCGAACCTAGTAACAATTCAAGAGTTATAAAAGGTGATCTGATTGGTTAATATATCAATATATCTCTAAATTCAAAATGTCGGAGGGGTAGAAAGAATTTGCTTTCGGAAGAGAAATATTCGTTTGACGTTTCAATAATTGTTGATAAAGTGAGCTATGACGTTTTAATCTGATTCAATGTGTAAAGATAAAATCATCTTTTGAAGAGAGAAATTGTGTTTTTTAGACTAACGACTCAAACCAAATCGGTCAGATATTCTATTTCAAATGTTTAGAATATATTCTAGAGTCAAGTGAAGGAGAGGAAACTTAAATAATTACTGTTTATTAGTCGTGCACACTAATTTAAACACTGTTATTACAATCACTGGACCGATACAAATGTACCTCTGCTGGTGGACTATTAATCTCTGAGGTTAGCATAAACACAGTAATCAGTGTTTCGACAGACATTAACACGGTTTATTCGATATATGTATTATGAAAATTTACAGTTCCTTAAAATTGTAATTATTATTAAAACCAAGGTTCCCTCAGACATAGGTTACCTTAGCCGATTTTGGCTATCCTGTTTAGAGCTTTTGTGATTTTTCGTTCCTTTACAATTGTATTTTCACTCATGTAGTTATTGTATGTAAACTACCGGAGCTATCAATCATTTACATATCGATTTTTGAATAAGCCATGACAGACAGATGAGAGTGACCCTGTCTTTAATGGGTTGTCTCCAAAGGAAATTGCCGATTATGGAAGGATATCAAACTCCACACTTAGACACAAAATAAAGTAAATGAACATTGCGTTTATTGTTGTTCTTAATTTCACAGTCACAGTAGGGTCTGCTAGTCTACATTTTAAATGTATGTAAACTAGTTTCATATCACCAATACCAAATGAAGTCATTCTGTATCAATCGGTGACAAAGGTCGCACATTGATTTGACTTGCGTGAAGACATTTACACTACTACATGCAATGTATATTCAATTTTGTTTTAGGGGCCCAGGTGGCTCAATCAGTTAGGTAGTTGGATTACCTAACAACTCATACAAGCCTATCACCAATACGGCGTGGGTTCGTGTCCGGCTTTGTAAATTACAAAAAGGGTGCACTCGACTCGCAGCTGCAAGTGATAAAGTTTACCAGTTACTTGCCCATGGTCTATGGTTCTCTCTGGATACTCCGGCTTCTTCCACCACTAAAACTGGTCGCCATGATATAGCTGAAATATTGCTGAAAGTGGCGTTAAACACCATAAATCAAATCAAATCAATTTTGTTTTAATGGAAGCTACATATTCATTGACATATCCAAAGTTTATATAACAGTGTAGGTCAATATGTTAAAAACATTGATCAGACATTTAAATAAAGGTTTCAGTAAGTCATTGTTGGTTGTAAAGAAAGGTGTAGGACCAAATGTGAAATAGTAGTCAAATTTAGTACAGAAGAATGCACAGATGAACAACACTGATCATGAGCTCTTGCTTAAATATATCTTTCGATGTATATATGAAAATTAACACTTGTGTAAAAAAAAACCCAGGAAGATGGCAAGATCTTATTACTGTTACATGTTTGAAATTATGAATTGAAGCTTCTTCTTTTTATTCAGGTTGTCACGGTAATGATAAATTGGACTTGGCCTTTGTAGTTGATAGATCTAATAGTTTATCAAGCGACGATTTTCTCCGTGCTAAGTACTTTATCCAGAATGTTGTAGATGCATTTGATATAAACCGAGATAAGACCCGGGTAGCAGTTGTGTCTTATTCCAGCGCTGCAAAAACAGAATTTGTCTTCAATGATCACAGTACTAAATCTGAAGTAAAAGCGGCCATTTCGAGAATGCAGTTTATAGGTGGTTCTACTGCTACAGCCGAAGCGATTGATCGTGCTACAACAGACATTTTTGTCCCTGCTCACGGCAGCCGCCCTGATGCCGTTAAAGTTATGGTTGTGATTACTGACGGCGATTCCAACGACTTAATTAACACTGGGTATATATCATCCTTCTTTTCTTTTTTAACCATTCGGACAATGCGTAATATTTATTTACACTTTAGTTCTGTATTTCTTATTATTTACTTCTTTATGTTTTCTTTGCGCGGTGAAATACAGTTCCTGTATGAATATGTCATTGTATGGCGATTATAGATGTGATAGCAATTCAAGTATATCACTATTTGATGTCATCTTACAATGATTTAAAATGTTTTATATTCTGAATGTTTGATCGCACAATAATATTTTATAGAAGAGGAGATTCAATTGCAGATCATGCTACATGTAATGACACGCTATTGTCATTGACTGTTGATTTATTGATTAATTAACAGACCTTAGTGACCACGAGTTTGGCTATCCTGTTTAGACCTGTTGATTTATTGATTAATTAACAGACCTTAGTGACCACGAGTTTGGCTATCTCCTGTTTAGAACTGTTGATTTATTGATTAATTAACAGACCTTAGTGACCACGAGTTTGGCTATCTCCTGTTTAGACCTGTTGATTTATTGATTAATTAACAGACCTTAGTGACCACGAGTTTGGCTATCCTGTTTAGACCTGTTGATTTATTGATTAATTAACAGACCTTAGTGACCACGAGTTTGGCTATCCTGTTTAGACCTGCTGATTTATTGATTAATTAACAGACCTTAGTGACCACGAGTTTGGCTATCCTGTTTAGACCTGGTGATTTATTGATTAATTAACAGACCTTAGTGACCACGAGTTTGGCTATCCTGTTTAGACCTGTTGATTTATTGATTTATTAACAGACCTTAGTGACCACGAGTTTGGCTATCCTGTTTAGACGTGGTGATTTATTGATTAATTAACAGACCTTAGTGACCACGAGTTTGGCTATCCTGTTTAGACCTGGTGATTTATTGATTAATTAACAGACCTTAGTGACCACGAGTTTGACTATCCTGTTTAGACCTGTTGATTTATTGATTAATTAACAGACCTTAGTGACCACGAGTTTGGCTATCCTGTTTAGACGTGGTGATTTATTGATTAATTAACAGACCTTAGTGACCACGAGTTTGGCTATCCTGTTTAGACGTGGTGATTTATTGATTAATTAACAGACCTTAGTGACCACGAGTTTGGCTATCCTGTTTAGACCTGGTGATTTATTGATTAATTAACAGACCTTAGTGACCACGAGTTTGGCTATCCTGTTTAGACCTGTTGATTTATTGATTAATTAACAGACCTTAGTGACCACGAGTTTGGCTATCTCCTGTTTAGACCTGGTGATTTATTGATTAATTAACAGACCTTAGTGACCACGAGTTTGGCTATCCTGTTTAGACTTGTTGATTTATTGATTTATTAACAGACCTTAGTGACCACGAGTTTGGCTATCCTGTTTAGATCTGGTGATTTATTGATTAATTAACAGACCTTAGTGACCACGAGTTTGGCTATCCTGTTTAGACCTGTTGATTTATTGATTAATTAACAGACCTTAGTGACCACGAGTTTGGCTATCCTGTTTAGACGTGGTGATTTATTGATTAATTAACAGACCTTAGTGACCACGAGTTTGGCTATCCTGTTTAGACCTGGTGATTTATTGATTAATTAACAGACCTTAGTGACCACGAGTTTGGCTATCCTGTTTAGACGTGGTGATTTATTGATTAATTAACAGACCTTAGTGACCACGAGTTTGGCTATCCTGTTTAGACCTGTTGATTTATTGATTAATTAACAGACCTTAGTGACCACGAGTTTGGCTATCCTGTTTAGACGTGGTGATTTATTGATTAATTAACAGACCTTAGTGACCACGAGTTTGGCTATCCTGTTTAGACCTGTTGATTTATTGATTAATTAACAGACCTTAGTGACCACGAGTTTGGCTATCTCCTATTTAGACCTGGTGATTTATTGATTAATTAACAGACCTTAGTGACCACGAGTTTGGCTATCCTGTTTAGACGTGGTGATTTATTGATTAATTAACAGACCTTAGTGACCACGAGTTTGGCTATCTCCTGTTTAGACCTGGTGATTTATTGATTAATTAACAAACCTTAGTGACCACGAGTTTGGCTATCCTGTTTAGACCTGGTGATTTATTGATTAATTAACAGACCTTAGTGACCACGAGTTTGGCTATCCTGTTTAGACCTGTTGATTTATTGATTAATTAACAGACCTTAGTGACCACGAGTTTGGCTATCCTGTTTAGACGTGGTGATTTATTGATTAATTAACAGACCTTAGTGACCACGAGTTTGGCTATCCTGTTTAGACCTGGTGATTTATTGATTAATTAACAGACCTTAGTGACCACGAGTTTGGCTATCCTGTTTAGACCTGTTGATTTATTGATTAATTAACAGACCTTAGTGACCACGAGTTTGGCTATCCTGTTTAGACCTGGTGATTTATTGATTAATTAACAGACCTTAGTGACCACGAGATTGGCTATCCTGTTTAGACCTGGTGATTTATTGATTGATTAACAGACCTTAGTGACCACGAGTTTGGCTATCCTGTTTAGACCTGTTGATTTATTGATTAATTAACAGACCTTAGTGACCACGAGTTTGGCTATCCTGTTTAGACCTGGTGATTTATTGATTAATTAACAGACCTTAGTGACCACGAGTTTGGCTATCCTGTTTAGACGTGGTGATTTATTGATTAATTAACAGACCTTAGTGACCACGAGTTTGGCTATCCTGTTTAGACGTGGTGATTTATTGATTAATTAACAGACCTTAGTGACCACGAGTTTGGCTATCCTGTTTAGACCTGGTGATTTATTGATTAATTAACAGACCTTAGTGACCACGAGTTTGGCTATCCTGTTTAGACCTGTTGATTTATTGATTAATTAACAGACCTTAGTGACCACGAGTTTGGCTATCCTGTTTAGACCTGGTGATTTATTGATTAATTAACAGACCTTAGTGACCACGAGATTGGCTATCTCCTGTTTAGACGTGGTGATTTATTAATTAATTAACAGACCTTAGTGACCACGAGTTTGGCTATCCTGTTTAGACCTGTTGATTTATTGATTAATTAACAGACCTTAGTGACCACGAGTTTGGCTATCCTGTTTAGACCTGGTGATTTATTGATTAATTAACAGACCTTAGTGACCACGAGTTTGGCTATCTCCTGTTTAGACCTGGTGATTTATTGATTAATTAACAGACCTTAGTGACCACGAGTTTGGCTATCCTGTCTTAGTGACCACGAATTTGGCTATCTCCTGTTTAGACCCTTTGCTTTTATTGCTCAAAATACTTTTAAATCATTTGACTTTCCAATCTTTCGATTTTGAGCGTGAAGGTTATTCCATAAACGTGTCGTTCGCATTAAAAAATAAAATCAAGCAAAACATTTAATAATCTATTTCAATATCACCGTTTCATCTGCCATGCTGCCTTGTTGTCTCGTATTGGATTAGGCTGAATACTCATAACGTGACTTTATACAACAATCAATCAAGCAGTTTAAATGTGTTTACCCTTTTACGTTAACCAGAAAAAAAGTGAAAATCTTTCGTTGTTGGTAACTAATGTTTCCTATTGTATTTACATGTATGCTGAAGTTATTGTTATATCAGTTTCTTTTGTTCTTAATATATGCAGTCATGCAGCTGATAAAGCTCACCGAGCAGGAATAACAGTTTTCTCCATTGGTGTCGGTGGCAAAATACAACGGCAAACGCTAAATACAATAGCATCAAATCCGGACTGTACCCATGTCTTCAGCGTAGCTTCCTATACAGAAATAAAAGCCATCAAAGAAGAAATTCAGAAAAGCTCTTGTCAAGGTGAGCAACTAATTAATACTACTATCATTGTCAGTATTATCTTATTATCTCCCCTGGTGGGAAAATGTAAAGAGGGGAATACGGAATGTACTACATGTACACAAATACTTTCCAATAAAGGGTCGGCCCAGATACAAATACACCATTACTACTACTGACAAGAAGACAATAAGAACATACAAAAAGCCCAAAGGTTTTCCTAAAATACGGATTAAAACCAAATTGTAGTTTTATAGATCGTTGTTTCTCATTTTGTCCTTTTTCTTTTTCTTTTTGTGCATTGTGTTGTCTGTTCTTCGATTTACGGATTCTGATTACCTCCCTTTGGTATCTTCAAACTCTTTTGTTATGGTTCATGAGTTGTTTTTTTCTTCAGAATTCATGATGTTGTTTTGAGATAGCTACTATCACGAAACATGTTTTCAGATCTCTGATGGAAGTTTAGGGTTTCTTTCAAAATTGTGTTGTCATCATTGCTTTTTAAAGAAAAGTTTGAAAATACCAAATGGATAATCAGAACTTTTGCTTCCAAAATACTCCAGTAAGTAGACAATTTGTAATTAAGTGAATGATAAAGAAATACGATGATTTCGTGTTTTAATTGTACTGGTATGTTACCCTTATTAGATAAAGCCACAAATTGCACAATTAGAAGATCAAAAGTTAAAAACCAAGGTTCGTTTTGTTGATACTAGACAACTTTCTTTAATTGTCATTTCCACTGTATGTATTTCGTAAAAATCTTCAAAACATGTCATGCATGAAACAACACATCCAATCAGACCACTATAATGTAGATACAGTTCATCGTGTACAAGTACACAACTCCAATTCGAAGCGTTTCTTTAACCACAAGGCCTGTTTTTACTTCCGCTTTTAAATGGGATATCGTTTAGACCTATATTTATATGATATTTTCTGCAATCACCTTATGTTTTATTATGTTTATATGCCCCTTCGTGGGCCCTTTAATTTGGACCAATAAAATCTTATCTTACCTTATATTTTGACCCGATGTCTGTTACACTGATGTCATATTGTGATTTGTTTGTACCGTCCTCTCTGATGGACATGACATCCTCATTTTTATGGAATGATTGAGGCACCATGAAGGTTAAATGGGAAATACTATCCTGAACTTTATTTGTTTGTACTTTCCCTTACAAGTTGATTCGGCCTTATGACAGATGCGGCCTTAGTTGATTCGGCCTTACGCAAATCCGGCCTTATATCAAATGGATGTTCCGGCCTTATCATATATTTATGCGGCTTACGGCAAATCCGGCCTTATATCAAATGGATGTTCCAGCCTTATCATATATATATGCGGCCTACGGCAAATCCGGCCTTATATCAAATGGATGTTCCAGCCTTATCATATATTTATGCGGCCGACGGCAAATCCGGCCTTATATCAAATGGAAAAGAATAATTAAAAAAAAAATAAAAGTTTGATCAGGCAGATATTATCACAACTATCGGTGATAATCTGAACTGATTGATCAGGCAGATATTATCCCAACAATAGGTAATAATCTGAACTGATTGATTATGCAGATATTATCACAACTATCGGTGATAATCTGAACTGATTGATTATGCAGATATTATCACTACTATCGGTGATAATCTGAACTGATTGATTAGGCAGATATTATTCCAACTATCAGAATCCCCTCCTTTACCTGTACCATCTATGTACATCTTTAAACACACGCATTACTTCTATCCCTATATTCGCCTTACAAGACAATGTAGCATCAGGTTATGTGATTGAAAATGTAGTGTATCAGGCTGTGTGTTCGAATCCCGTCAAGGAAGATAAAAAATGTTAGCTCAAATATATAATTCTAACACTGTCGGATATATATTTCCACTGAGGAAAGCTGCACAGACAGACGAACCGCCCGGAAAATGGAATAGGGTTAAGTGGTTAGGGTTATGGTGTTAAGCACCACTTTCAACAATATTTCAGCTATATAGTGGCGGTCAGTTTTATTGGAGTACCCGGAGAAAACAACCGACCTGTCGTAAATCATTGACAAACTTTATCACATAATGTTGTATCGAGTACACATTGCCAGGAGCAGAATTCGAACTCACAACTTTAGTGGTGATAGACACTGATTGCATATGTAGTTGTAAATCCAACTCCCATACGATCACGACCACGACGGCCCGGGGAAAATATATATAGTTTGTCGAGAGAAAGATTAATTCATTATATATTACTTATTTACATATAATTACAGCACCAGTATATATAGATCATGCATTTTGTTGCAAAATAGGAGACTGTCCTGCTTTTGCTCATAATACAAAGAAAGGTGGAGTTACACTTGAGGTAATATAAGCAATAATAAAAACATATATATCTAATTTAGCACACAGATACGCTCCCGGAATAACATTCATCAGGTACGCTTCAAGTCAAAAGACTGGCAAGACAAATAATTTTAAAACTTTGGCAACTTTAGAAAACTAAAGGGCTTAAACGTCATAGCCAAATCGGCTAACTTATGTTTTGGAATTTGGTATATCATAACAAGCAAAATATTATATTTTGTGTTGCTCGAATAACTAGTAACCTTGTGTTAATAAAGACGTAGATATCTGACTTAGTCCGTCTTGTGTTAATAAAGACGTAGATATCTGACTTAGTCTGCCTTGTTTTAATAAAGACGTAGATATCTGACTTAGTCCGTCTTGTGTTAATAAAGACGTAGATATCTGACTTAGTCCGTCTTGTGTTAATAAAGACGTAGATATCTGACTTAGTCCGCCTTGTGTTAATAAAGACGTAGATATCTGACTTAGTCTGCCTTGTGTTAATAAAGACGTAGATATCTGACTTAGTCTGCCTTGTGTTAATAAAGACGTAGATATCTGACTTAGTCTGCCTTGTGTTAATAAAGACGTAGATATATGACTTAGTCCGCCATATGTTAATAAAGACGTAGATATCTGACTTAGTCCGCCTTGTGTTAATAAAGACATAGATATCTGACTTAGTCCGCCTTGTGTTAATAAAGATGTAGATATCTGACTTAGTCTGCCTTGTGTTAATAAAGACGTAGATATGTGACTTAGTCTGCCTTGTGTTAATAAAGACGTAGATATCTGACTTAGTCCGCCTTGTGTTAATAAAGACGTAGATATCTCACTTAGTTCACCTTGTGTTAATAAAGACGTAGATATCTGACTTAGTCTGCCTTGTGTTAATAAAGACGTAGATATCTGACTTAGTCTGCCTTGTGTTAATAAAGATGTAGATATCTGACTTAGTCTGCCTTGTGTTAATAAAGACGTAGATATCTGACTTAGTCCGTCTTGTGTTAATAAAGACGTAGATATCTGACTTAGTCTGCCTTGTGTTAATAGAGACGTAGAAATCCGACAGTCCACCTTGTGTTAATAAAGACGTAGATATCTGTCTTAGTCTGCCTTGTGTTAATAGAGACGTAGATATCTGCCAGTCCGCCTTGTGTTACTAAAGACGTAGATTTCTGACTTAGTCCGCCTTGTGTTAATAGAAACGTAGATATCTGACTTAGTTCGCCTTGTGTCAATAAAGACATAGATATCTCACTTAGTTCGCCTTGTGTTAATAAAGGGGTAGATATCTGACTTAGTCCGCCTTGTGTTAATAGAGACGTAGATATCTGACTTAGTCGCCTTGTGTTAATAAAGACGTAGATATCTGACTTAGTCGCCTTGTGTTAATAAAGACGTAGATATCTGACTTAGTCCGCCTTGTGTTAATAAAGACATGGATATCTGACTTAGTCCGCCTTGTGTTAATAAAGACATAGATATCTGACTTAGTCCGTCTTGTGCTAATAAAGACGTAGATATCTGACTTAGTCCCTCTTGTGTTAATAAAGACGTAGATATCTGACTTAGTCCGCCTTGTGTTAATAAAGACGTAGATATTTGACTTAGTCGGCCTTGTGTTAATAAAGACGTAGATATGTGACTTAGTCCGTCTTGTGTTAATAAAGACATAGATATCTGACTTAGTCCGCCTTATGTTAATAAAAACGTAGATATCTGACTTAGTCCGTCTTGTGTTAATAAAGACATAGATATCTGACTTAGTCTGTCTTGTGTTAATAAAGACGTAGATATCTGACTTAGTCCGTCTTGTTTTAATAAAGACGTAGATATCTGACTTAGTCCGCCTTGTGTTAATAAAGACATAGATATCTGACTTAGTCCGCTTTATGTTAATAAAGACATAGATATCTGACTTAGTCCGTCTTGTGTTAATAAAAAGGTAGATATCTGACTTAGTCCGCCTTGTGTTAATAAAGACATAGATATCTGACTTAGTCCGCTTTATGTTAATAAAGACATAGATATCTGACTTAGTCCCTCTTGTGTTAATAAAGACGTAGATATCTGACTTAGTCCGCCTTGTGTTAATAAAGACGTAGATATGTGACTTAGTCGGCCTTGTGTTAATAAAGACGTAGATATGTGACTTAGTCCGTCTTGTGTTAATAAAGACATAGATATCTGACTTAGTCCGTCTTGTGTTAATAAAGACGTAGATATCTGACTTAGTCCGTCTTGTGTTAATAAAGACGTAGATATCTGACTTAGTCCGCCTTGTGTTAATAAAGACATAGATATCTGACTTAGTCCGCTTTATGTTAATAAAGACATAGATATCTGACTTAGTCCGCTTTATGTTAATAAAGACATAGATATCTGACTTAGTCTGCTTTATGTTAATAAAGACGTAGATATCTGACTTAGTCCGTCTTGTGTTAATAAAGACATAGATATCTGACTTAGTCCGCACAACACGATTCTTTATTGCCATTCATCGTACGGTCAAAAGTTTAGTATTGAGGAAAAAACAAGCATTATACGTGTGTCGTCATTATAAATATTGGGAGTTGTTCATAATGTACCAAAAGCGTAATCAGAACCCATAGATCGAAAGACAGAGTGGCCAAAAATAAGAACCGAACGACAAGCAATGGTCGACGAATCCGGGTCGTTTCGTCCCGATTACCTGTTCGCCCCGGGTTGATTCGGAAAGTGAGTCGATTCGCCCCACTTTATCGCTATTATATTATAATAGATGAAGTCTTTTTCGAATTTTTTGGTAATTATTTATTTATTAGTTGTATGCAAAAAAAATAATAATTCATTCATTTTGGTCTACTTTAATTATTTATTTATTAGTTGTATACAAAAAAAATAATAATTCATTCATTTTGGTCTACTTTTGCCAAAGATCTCAGGCGAAACTTTTCTTGCAAATTACAAAAAACCACACAAGAACAGTAAAAAGGTTGTTTTTTTTGTACCAACGCAAAAGTGCATGAAATGACTAAGATGCTGTACAAGTGCGCAAATAACCTCTGTTTTAATGAATTACGCATCAAATGCTAAAATAGTATAAATTTAATCAGATGTCAAACCCTGGTCAAACAAAGAGTGAAGCATAATATTAAACACGTCAAGAAAGCATGTTAATTATGAGGAAGACAGAAATAAAGTATCCATGAACAAGCCTTACAACATCCAAAATACGAACATTTGCAATGGTATTTTCCATATTTCATTTTTTAAAGCACTATTAATAAATGAGGGCGAAACGACCCGGGGCGAACGGGAATAGGGGCGAAACGACTCAGGGGGCGAACGGGATTCGGGGCGAAACGACCCGGTACCTGGTCGACAAAACACAACACACAAAACTAATGATTCAGAAATACGAACACAGTTAATATAATAGCCTGGGATGAGATACAGTTGGTTTATTAAACATATTGTTGGTGGCTTTGGGCTTTCATTGTCATATACCCGGTATCCTAATATTCCATTCATACCTGCTTTGTATTTGTAGTCTAGCATGACTTGTGGAGCAGCAAGCATATATACTGTGTGTTACAATCCTTATCCTAGCCAGCCATTTTGTAACATGACCTACAGGGGTCAATAATTCCATGGTATAATTGTTTTATGACTTACGGACGATTTTTGTTGGGTTTTTTTTTGTATTCCGAGTTGTATTTGTAACAAGACTTGACAGTGATTTCCTGCTAAATGCAAAATAAGGGACTTGTGGAACAAACATAATATATTATATGCATGCATTCAATATCCAATACCATAATGATTCCTTTGCTTTGTGTCTATGTGTAATGTTGGAAAGTCTCTCATGTTCATTTACATCCACATCCTTTCTTACTAACGGACTTGTATTTGTAGTCTAACATGACGTGTGGTGCAGCAAACATATACACTGCGTTTAGTAATCCTTATCCCAGTCAGTCATTCTATGAAGCATCATCAACAGTATCGTCCGGTAACCCTGGTGTAATGTTCGTTAATAGCTCTTATGATAGAACTCTCTTTATTAACTTGGTTGACGCTTTGAAGAATAATGGCGGCAGTGGTGACTGCCAGATTTGTATAAACACAAAAGATGGCGACCACAGAGATCATGGTAAGTTAGTTGGTTTTAGTTGTTTTTATGTGGACCGAATCATTATTATCTTGAATGTCGCTATATTTTAATGAGATTTTTTTTAATGTTATTTTTTATATATTGTTTTAGTATTTCACAAGCATATAGTGAAGTTTTATAAACATCATCTTGAGCACATTAAATATTTTTTCAAATGCCATTTAATGTTTAGAAGGTTTTCTTTAAAATTGTTTTCACCTTTGTTTGGTCGCTGGAGATTTAATTCCGCCACATTTTTGTCTGTGTTAATAAGACCTTAAAACAATATTCAAATGGGATAACATTATCAGGATACATTCATAGTGTGTTTTGTATAAGACTTTGTATCAGTTCGAGCCTGTTGTGTGAACCAGTATCACTACTAGTCGTCGTGATAGCGACGAGTTGTGATGCGGAACTGATGAAATGGTAAAGTCTTCATATTTCTTTATCAATTAATTTATCAATTTCGTGTCAATTATTAGAATAAACTATTCTACGTTTCAAGCACACTAATTAATCTTATTAAATTATTTTTTTTCAGAAATTAAATGCTATCAGAATGGGGTAGAAGTTGTATGTCCAGATAACTGTGAAGGTACGAAAATATTGCAACTTTCAAAATTATATTATATTTCTACCTAGCAAGTGAAATTCAAATGCCAAAACCAGCATATAGCCATTGCCTGCCATGCATGGAGCTGATGATGTTTAGATTTCTAAAGTTTGGATGCTTTAAAGTGCAAAGCGATTACCGATAAGGATATTATAGATAAGGATATTATAGATAAGGATATTATAGATAAGGATATTACCGATAAGGATATTATAGATAGGGATATTATAGATAAGGATATTATAGATAAGGATATTACCGATAAGGATATTATAGATAAGGATATTATAGATAAGGATATTATAGATAAGGATATTATAGATAAGGATATTACCGATAAGGATATTATAGATAAGGATATTATAGATAAGGATATTATAGATAAGGATATTATAGATAAGGATATTACCGATAAGGATATTATAGATAAGGATATTATAGATAAGGATATTATAGATAAGGATATCATAGATAAGGATATTATAGATAAGGATATTATACGCACTATAATACCGTACATATTTTTTTTTTAATTACTGTAATCAATATTCATACCTGCGGAAAACATCAAACATTACAACACAAGCTCTAATGAGCTTTTAAATCCGACATAAGAATATGCATATATAAACAATAAAACAAAAACATGCACACAATATTTAAAAAAACAAAAAAACAAAAAAAAACATTGTCATATTAAAATTTTCTATGAAATTTCATACCAAATTAAAATATGAAAGCAATTTAAAACACAGCAGTAGCAGAAGCATAATTTAAAAGCACATTATATATTGATGTGAATAAACAAAAAGCATGGATAAAATGAGACACATAGAAACCAAACTTTTAAAAGCACATGCATCTATACAGATAGTATACTGTATACCAAATATCGTGTTAAATATTATTAATAAAATTAAGGACATCTTTGTTATGCATTTGCGACAAAAATGTCAGAGAAGAGAAGTGTCCTGAAATATTCCATTCTACATATTGCGTGATATGAAAAATATGCAAATATTGTTGGTGAAACACTATTGTCCTATTATTATCTTCTCTTAAGAGAACTGTTTTCCATGGGACAACACTATAGCAAAACTGTTCCCGAGGGAGCAGACAATAATATGTTTAGCATACCGGTATAACATTCCATTGTGGACATAAAAGAAAAAACACACACTCAAAGTCAACATTATAATAATAATATGAGACAGGCACAACCTGTTTGAAGGACGAAGTCCTATAATTTTAAGAGGGAGGCGTGAGAAGGGAATGTATTTTTTTTTTTTCAAGTACTTTCTAAAGTTTTTTTTTTATTATTTGGCTGGAGTTATCTCTCTTTGACTTATGGCTGTTCCATTCATTTTACCTACGCCGCTCTTCCGCCGAGAATCTCGTAGAAAGAGATTTTTTTAATTATAATTTTATTTCAAGTTTATTTCGATTTTGCATAGAGTAAATAATTAAAGAAATGGGAATTTTTCATTGAAATATATATTTTTTGCGTTTCTAAATATCAATTGATCTATTTTTAAAACTTCCGGTGAAAAGATATTTGGCTATAAATAGATACATAGGAGTCGACTCCTATAGAAAGGAGGAAAAATCGTACAGCCTACAGTTAAAAGGAATTCGTCCTTTAATAACAAAATTGCCAAATCCCACCATGTTGACAGCAAACGATAAACTGACTACAACGCCGTCTATTTTAAGGTGTTGAGGTAAATCTTACATAAACATCACAGGCACTTGTTTCATTCAAAAAATATATGCCCCCTCCTCTTCCTTACTTCAAGGTAAACATCTACCCTTTTCATCTTCCCCACTTCGCCTCAATATTTTTCGCTTATTTGTGATCCTTTCGCTGACCCAATTATATCGTTACACTCCCGAGATATTTTCAGTCATTGAAACGGATACAGCCACTTCCGGTTTGCGCTGGATTTTTCATATGCATTTGGAATTCTCTAGACCGACCATGTGTAACAATGCCACATGATCATCTCCTCTCAAATGTAAAGTAAGCCTTTAAAATACAGATAATTGTTCCAATGCAGATTATAAAAATATGTTCAACTCCAAATTACTGATATTTTGATTTATAAAGCAATTTTTTTTTAAATTTTCTAAATCGATTGAAACCGGACCGGAAGTGGCTGTATCCGTTTCAATGACTGAAATTTTCACTAAGCCACGTTCGCTGACTATTCTTGTCCAATTCGTCTGAGGGGGGCCCGGTAGGTATATTTAAATGTGGCAGTCGAAAAGAGAAATATCTGGGGAGTGTAACGATATAATTGGGTCAGCGAAAGGATCACAAATAAGCGAAAAATATTGAGGCGAAGTGGGGAAGGGGAAAAGGGTAGATGTTTACCTTGAAGTAAGGAAGAGGAGGGGGCGTATATATTTTGAATGAAACAAGTGCCTGTGCTAAACATGTATAAATAACGCCAGAAAATGTATTCCACAGGTATATAGTTCCCACGGGAAATCGTTTCAAACTGATATAAACGCCCTGTTGCCAGGTATTGTCACCGTTGCCAAGATTTTAAAAAGCATAAACTGTTCAAATTAGTCAACTCTAATCATCCAAAGAAATAAAGCATTTTCATATGTTTTTTGCTTAAATGTACTCATCTAAATACGGTAGAACTTCGATGGTGGTTCGAATTCGAAAGGACTGTGAAAATGTGTTCGCGTTATCGGAAGTTCGAGCCATCGAAATTCCGTATGATACAAATTATTTACTCAAACCTACCTTAGAATATCGTCAAGTATGTAGAATGGAACGTACGTAGGCGACTTGATCACAAAGCAAATAATATACTGATGGTAATTTAATAACAAGGAAAATTAATAAACTGGAATGCCATAAATAATTTGGGAAAAAATATTTCAACTGAAAACCAGAGGTTACAGACGGTTGGTCGATAAGAGGTGACCAAGTGCGCGAAAAAAAATAGGCCAAATCACCAAAAAGTAATCTTACCAAGCACAAATTGCGGCTGGCCAGAAGGACCAGGCCCAATAGATGAAAAATAAGGCAACACATACCCTCAAACGGAAGTTCTGTCAAGGAAAATAACTGAACTTTATATGATAACAACCAAGATGGCATCTCCCACACACAGCGATGCTGCGGTATTTAAAGAACACATACTCTGTCCATGCACATGTTTCACATTGTCAACCCTGAATACTTCACTGAATAATGCCTATTGCTCGGCCAAGACAAAAGTTGCATAGAACATTTGTCATAGTTTAAGTTACTCGAAATCGAAAAGTTCCTTCAATTACTGTGAGTAATGACGTGACATTAAAATTAGTTTTATTTCAATACACTTAAATACAGACTTATACAGCAGACACAAAAGTGGCGACGCATAGAAGTGTGGCATGGGGCGCACCGTCCCCTCTAGCTACGCTTCTTCTTAAAACTCATACTGACATTTTTATAGGTGGTTAATTGTTATAATAAGGTATCTACGGAACCGTAAGTCTTATGTTTTTGTGACCATTAAAAACGAAAACAAAGACATTTTAGCTACGGTTTCGCAGCAATATAATAGAGGAGCGTCATTATCAAAATAATTGTTATAAAAATATTGTATGTGAAGATGATTTTATTTTACACTTTTGTTTGTAGTTTTCTCTCTTAACGTTTATGTATTTGAATATTTTAAACGATGTTTTATATTATTTGCACGTCCAAATTCTACAATCTAGCGCGCCCGATTCTTGTCCACGTGTTTTCGTCTATTACTAGTAAGTACACATGTATGTAAAGATAGATATAATAAAAGGATCATAGTCGTGATGAGTTTCGTGTGTCTATGTTTTTCCTCATGAGAATCATGAGCTTTCAAGGAACGCCAATCATGCATTTTTACATATAATTTTGATTCGTATGATAATGGTGCTCTTCTAAGCGGTATCATGCGCGTACTTTAGCATGTAAATTTGGTTCACATGATATTGAATTATTTTCCATGGCAAAGTAATGTGCGAATGAGACAGTGTTTTGCGTGCAAGATTCTGTCGAATCTGGTTGTGTAGATATCGAATGGATCAACGGTTTATTCGAGTTATCCGAGGTACAACTATTACAAAAGGATCATATGTTTGTGATCATTAATTTCACTTTCATTTTTTTAATGAAAACCTTTTTTAAATTAATGCAATACATATGTGTTCTACTTTCAGAAAAGTGGCACCTTTTCCCCCATGTCTGTACAACGTACAATTTGGAACATGACAAAATGAGGTTCGAACATCCTTTCTCAAAGTTGAAATACTTGATGTGTGACAAAATTGGCCAATTATATGTTGTACACTGTCCTCAAAACCAGTCTTATTACCAAACATGTGAACAGTGTGTTGGGGAAGGATCCAGCTGTCCCATTATTAAAGATCAATTGACCGGAATAGTAAACCCATGCTCCCTTGAAAACCTACTAAAGGGCAATTTTTTCTTTACGTATCCACCAGATGTTACCAAATTTATTCATTGTGATGTATGGGGTAAACCTTGGGTTATGACCTGCCAAATGGAAGAAGAATGGGATCAAAATGAACTTACCTGCATTGTTCCATCAGCTTATAACAACCCGTGTCGAGGTCGGAGTAATACAGACCCACTTTATTATGCGTATCCATGTGACCCACACAAGTTCATACAGTGCGATCTTTGGCATGAATCCTTCCTTAGGACTTGTCAATTAAACTTTGTCTTCAGTCCACATGCAGGAAACTGCGTTCCACGAAATGTGTATACTCCACCAACGCATAACCCAAATATCGATTGCCCACGTTTTTCTGTAACCCATTCACATCTATCTCAAACGACTCCTAGTTTCATTCCTGGAAATGGCGCTGTAACTGGTTCTAATTTTCCTACATATACATTTTGCTCCAACTGCCAGCCGTACCATGCACCATGCACATCAGATCACCTTATCAATGGAGATTTGTGGTTTCCGGTAAGTGGGAATCGTCACCAGTATATTCAGTGTGATTTAACTGGACGTATGTACTTGAAAGATTGTCCACATGGATCTTACTTCTTTGATGATGCTACAAATACTTGCGTCGATGGACCGTTTCAAATAGATCATAATTTTGGAGTTGGAAAATAATAACGTTATCATATTTATATAAAAAATGTATGGAGAATAACGTTGATATATAATACACTAATAATTGCAAGAAGAACATTTGTTTATCAATTATTATATTCAGTCTCTCTCGGTGGTGTAATGGTAAGAATTATTGTTCTCTGTGAGTTGTATAGAACGTGGGTTCGGTCCCCAGTCGGGTCAAATCAAAGACTATGAGATTGGTTTTTTGCAGTTTCTCCTCTAAGCACACGGCAGTAAGGAGTAAGATATAAAAAAAATGACTTGTTCGGAATTTTGTTTCAGTGTGTTCGTACAATAAAACTCCAGCGTGTGAGTCTAGTACAAAACATACATAATTATAACTCATTTGTTATCCACATAAATACATGGCCATCATATTGATGAAATATTGCTCACTCACTCAATATATGACAGGAATCCTCCATTTTTATTTGACAAATGACTCGAACCCTCATTATATTTTAATCTGTTGCCCATGAATACTCGCTCACGAAAACATATTCAATCGTATCCTCGTGTTAGAAACCTTCTGCATACATGTATGTAAATTACAAGAATATACTTTCGCGTTGTTCGATGACAGATACTAAAATAGTATTGAAATGAAAAGGTTAAACAATAATGGCCAACAAATTTCACTTGATGCAAAGGCAGGAACAACCTTTTCATGACAAGAATACAGAAAAGACGACAGAAGATAAAAATAGCTGGCTGTTGTGCATCTAGATGCTGGCTTGGGAATTAACGAAGGGAGACAACCCAATAATCTTTTTTCAGTTTTTCCGTCATTACATTTTTTATAGCAACTGTAAAATATTTCGGGTGTATAAATGTAATGCTGTATCTGTAAAATACCATGTACACAAGACGATACAATTAACGGTTACCATATGAAATATCGTATGTCAAAAGATAACAATAAATCCTTGGACAATGGCCAAAACAAGATTTGAAGAAGGGGTGAAAATCGGGTCTAAATAACTCTTTCACCCCACCATATGTACATGTATGTATCTATCCCAAACCAGGACGCAGGTGGATTTAGAACAGATTCGTTAGCTCACCTTGCCAAAGGCAATGTGATCTTTTGTCATCACTTGGCGTCCGTCGTCTGTCGTCCGTTAACTTTTCACATTTTAATCTTCTCCTCTGAAAGCCAAATGAAGTGAAACTTGGTAGGAAGCATCTATGGAAGGTCCTCTCTAAAGATTGCTCATTTTGTTCCGATCCAATAACAAGCATGGCCGACATAGACAATTCTTGTTTCTGATTGGTTAATTTCTAAAAAAAAAATCGTTTCCTCTGAAACGCTTGGCCAAATGAACCGAAACTTGGTAGGAAGCATCTATGGCAGGTCCTCTATAAAGATTGCTCATTTCGTCCCGATTCGTTAACAAACATGGCCGCCACAGGCAATTCTTGTTTCTGATTGGTTAATTTCTAAAAAAAATCTTTTCCTCTGAAACTGCTTGGCTAAATGAATCGAAACTTGGTAGGAAGCATCCTTGGAAGGTCCTCTATAAAGATTGCTAATTTATTTCCGATCCGTTAACAAACATGGCCGCCACAGGCAATTCTTGTTTCTGATTGGTTGATTTCTAAAAAATCTTCTTTGAAACCGCTTTGCCAAATGAATCAAAACTCGGTAGGAAACATTCTTGGAAGGTCATCTATAAATATTGCGCATTTAGTTCCCATCCGTTAATAAACATGGCCACCATAGGCCATTCTTGTTTCTGATTGGTCGATTTCTAAAATTCTTCTCTGCAACTGCTTAGCCAAATGAACCGAAACTTGGTGGGAAGCACCTATGGAAGGTTCTGTATTAAGTTTCCTCAAAGCAGAATGAAAGGTGAGCGACACAGGCTCAGCCCATTGAGCCTCTAGTCTTAATTTGTGTCTATGTTTTTCAGTAATATGCTCAATTTTTGAACAGGTTATAAGGGCATGTAACCTGGTTTGGGGCCGTTTAGGCTTAATAAACCGCGAAGCCAATAATATGACAGTCTAGTCAAAAACAGCGGGGCCCATGAAAAGTCGGACCCATTCCAACTGTTCATTAATTTGCTTCACATTGTCAAAAGCAAGAGCAATCTGGTGGTGCCCAGATGCGTCTCGTTTTTGGTCCTAAATTGGTAATCAGTTGACCCACAGCAGGGGCGGTTCCAGGATTTCAAGTTGGGGGGGGGGGGGGGGGGGGGCGCACTTAAAAAAATTGCGCCGAGCGGAGGGAGGCGCGAAAATTGTTGGGGCATTTCGTGTGAAAAATCACGATTTTACGCCAAAAAATCATATTTTTTTCCAATTTTAGGGGGGCGCGCGCCTAGATCCGCCCCTGCATAGTACAGAAGCAGAGTGGTGGTTGGCATGGTCATGCAGTGGGTCTGAAGAAAATATGAAAAGCTTGCAGCATACGGATGCACAGATGCCCGAATTTACGATCTGAAAAGGCCAACTGAGCCTTTGGGTATCTTGTTTCTTTTGTGTGCTTCCGATATGGAACAACTAAAAAAAAACTTCATAGAGAACTATCCAATAAACATTCATATCAAGTTTGGTTACAATTAGCCCAGTGGTTGCAGAGAAGAAGATTTAAAACACCCAACCCCCTTTTTGACACCTTTGGGTCTCTCCTTTATGTACTTCCGATCAATAAAAAACAAAAACAAACTTTTTAGAGGTCCATCAAAACTGAGTTAGGTTCCCAGTGGTTTCAGAGAAGAAGATTAATAAAGGGCAGAGAGAAGCATACACAACCGCAGCATGTCACACAGTGAAAGTTGAACAGGTATACATGTATATTAAAGGCACAGGCTACGAATACGACGGAAACGTATTCGTAGCCTGGGTTCTACAAGTACGACGGGCGGAAGTTGTGACTAAATGATCAACCGGTTTCCGGACATGGACATCTATTAGAGGCTGCGAATACGACGGATTTTTGTTTTCTTAAATATATTGTTTTAAGACATTTATTACTGTGATACTATAAAGTTTAAAGGAAAAAAATATACATAGATATTTTTTAATTTAAGAATTATCATATACAATTCAATTTTTTTTTAAAGATTGTTAGACCATATATGTATAAACCTAGCTGCGGAACCGTTGCCCTTATGGTCCTTGGCCAATTTTTGTGATATTTGCAGACCCGATAGGGCTACGGATTTCACCCTATCAAAAACTTTCGAAACTGTTAAGTTAATATGTTACGCCGCTTTTTTGCAACCCAGTTTCGAAAGTTTGTGATAGGGTGAAATCCGTAGCCCTATCGGGTCTGCAAATATCAGAAAACTGGCAAAGGACCATAAGGGCTACGGTTCCGCAGCTAGTACGTTTATGGTAAGACTCGCTGAAGTTATACATTACAAAACATTCACACCTTGAACTTTTTTCATTTCCTTCAGTAAAGCTTGCAGGTTAGCCTCATCAGCTCCCTTGCTCGAGGATGCCATGTTATGGATGTCTTTTAGTATCACAACCTTCCCTGTAGTCTTGTGTATGTGGTCTTGCAGTATCCTTTTGTTGGGCTTAAATTTCAAAACGCTTTCAATTTCATTTGTTTGTCCACTGTCGAGACGTCTTTGGTGAAACAGGTGGTTGAAAGCTGCCTTTGAAACCTCATGGTTATGCCGTTCATGGACGATGTTCGTTATTTCCAGAGTTTCACCATCTTTACAACGAACTCTTATAGACATAGGACATAGGAGAAGACAAGAGGGGTGCCCATAGGTTAACACAACTTTAATTTGCCAAAAATAGTTAACAGTTAATAAATTTTTATAAAAACATAACTGAAAAATTGCCCAAAATACCTTAACAGAGATCTTTTTTGAAAATAATTAGTGTTGGGAATTGTGAGTTGTACTCTGAGAAGTACTCATACCAGTGAAATCTCATGGGCTTAATCGTTCGGGGGAGTTTATTTCTGAAACCATAAGAGATAGAGAAAATCTGTCGATATGTCTCATTTTACTATTTGAAACGTTGACTCCCTTTAGCCTCCTTTAACCCCAATAATCTTTGAACCCATAAGCACTACATTGGTCAAATCTGATTGAAAAACATAATCTAGGAGTGTAAAAGAAATATACATGTAATTGAAAATAATTAAACAATTAATTCAAAGAAAAATATGTGCTAAATATGCCTTACAAATATGTGAAATTTTGGAATTTGGGCCCATTTTAGACCCCTTTTCGTAAGAAATAAATGCTAGAGAATACCGAAGGGGCAATCAAAATGGACAATCCAGAGAAACTGGCAACATCGGTTACACAAGACACAATATGAAGACAAACAAAGCAAAAAAAACAACACAATATGTGTTTGACACCAATATGCGCAAACACGAATAACGTAATTAAGACATGATCTAACCCGAATAATCCAGTCGTTATATTACGCTCCCGCTGGTCGCTCATCCAGCGATAGTGCCGATAGAGGGCGCAGTATTATTCGAGTTAGACATGATCATGAACCCTCCTACAAACAACTGGAGTTAATGACGAACAGAACATCGTTTTTATGGGGGAAACCATAGCAGACATCAAAACATGGAAATCAGAACGTAAAGACACATAATAGAACAACACAAAAAAGTAAAACGATGAGTAAGAAAACTTTTTTATGGTCCATCAATAACTCATATAGATGATATTTTTGCAAAAAGCTGCATTAAAATTGGATGAAAATTTAAAAAGTTCATATTTTGTTGACTCCTTTCAGCCGAGTTTATTTCCGAAACCGCAAAAGATAGAGGATATCAGAAGCTCTCTGTTCAATAAATTAAAAGTAAAAAACCTATTAAAATAGGAAATAAAACAGCAAAATAGTTTATGGCCCATCAATAACCTATTATGATAATCATTTTGCCAAAAAAAAAGTGCATTAAAATTGGATGAATAATAAAAGTTAAAAATTTGAAATTTCCCACTTTTGGATTCCTATGATGTCAAGACAGGTAATAGCTACATAATAACGCTATTCCTTTTTCTGAAAGGGATTTCCTAAGGAATTCATTAACAAAAACCCATCAAATTCAGATGAAAAATAACCTATAAACATCCATTTTTGCACCTTAGGAATTCTTGTTTGTAAACGGGTAGGGTGGCAATATCCCAAATTAATACCAACCTTTACTGAGTGCCAATGATCATTGTGTTCAAAATTCAAAAGATCCCTCAACTACAAGTTATCACATGAAAACCATTCTGTCTATAGATGGAAGATGATGACCAAACCGCCATAACATAATACCACCGTATAATCTTGTTTCTAATTATCATCCAATGAACATTCCTACCAAGTTTGGTTTCAATTGGATCAGTGGTTTGGAGAAGAAGATTACAAACAAACAACACTCTTTTTGAAACATTTTGGCCTCGTTTCTTTTGTGTACTTCCGATCAACAAAAAACATCAACGTTTTAGAGGACTATCCAATAAACATTCTTGCCCAGTTTGGTTTTAATTGGCCCAGTGGTTCAGAGAAGAAGATTAAAATGTTAAAGTTTATGAATGAAGACCATGATGGGTGCCAAAGCGATGGCAAACAATGCTAACAATGGATGCCACCTGATATTTGACTAGATAAGTAAAGCTAAAACTGAATCGACCTAATCACTAAAAGTTAAACTAGAGGCTCTGTGGGCTGAGTTTGTGTCACTCGTATTTCATTCTGTTTTGAGCAAACTTTATACAGAACCTTCCATAGATGCTTCCTACCAAATGTTGGTTCATTTGGCCAAGCGGTTTCAGAGGAAAAGATTTTTTAGAAATCAACCAATCAGAAACAAGAATTGCTTGTGGTGGCCATGTTTGTAAATGGATTAGGACGAAATGAACAATCTTTATAGAAGACTCCATAGATGCTTTTTACCAAGTTTCGTACATTTGGCATAGCGGTTTCAGAGGAGAAGATTTTATAGAAATCGACCAATCAGAAACAAGAATTGCCTGTGGTGGCCATGTTTGTTAATGAATTGGGCCGAAATGAGCAATCTTTGTAGATAACCTTCCATATATGCTTCCTTTCAAGTTTCAGTCCATTTGGCCAAGTGGTTTCAGAGGAGAGGGTTTTTTTTAGAAATCAACCAATCAGAAACAAGAATTGCCTGTGGAGGCAATGTGTGTTAACGGATCGGAACGAAATGAGCACTTTGAGGACTTTGCATAGATTTGTCATACCATGTTTCGGTTCATTTGGCCTAGCGGTTTCAGAGGAGAAGATTTTTTAGAAATCGACCAATCAGAAACAAGAATTGCCTGTGGCGGCCTTGTTTGTTAATGAATCGGGACGAAATGAGCATTATTTATAGAGGACTTTCCATAGATGCTTCCTACCAAGTTTCGGTTCATTTGGTAAAGCGGTTTCAGAGGAACAGATTTGTTAGAAATGGACCAATCAGAAACAAGCATTGCCTGTGGCGGCCATGTTTGTTAATGAATCGGGCCGAAATGAGCATTTCTTTATAGAGAACCTTCCATAGAAGCGTCCTACAAAGTTTCGGTTCATTTGACCAAGCGGTTTCAGAGGAAAAGATTAAAATGTCAACAGATAAGAGACGACAGATGACAGATGCCAAGTGATGGCAACAGCTCACATTGCAATTTGAATTTGAATTTTTGGTGTTTAATGCCACTTTCAGCAATATTTCAGCTATATCATGGCGATCAGTTTTAGTGGTGGAGGAAGCCGGAGTACCTGGAGAGAACCATCGACCCTGGGCAAGCAACTGGTAAACTTTATCACTTGCGGCTGCGAGTCGAGTGCACCCTTTTTTGTAATTTACTAAGCTGGGAGCGAACCCACGCCGCATTGGTGATAGGTCAAGCCTAACTCATTGAGCCACCCGGGCCACTGCTGACATTGCCTTTGGCAAGGTGAGCTAAAAATGATATGAAACCAGAGGCTCCATGGACCATGTAATCACTCACCTTGCCTCAGCTTTGATCATTTGGAAAAATAATCAGTATTAATACACACTGCATAAACATGTGACAAAAAGATATAGATGACGTTTTACATATTTATTTTTACATTTATTTTGAATAAAACCAGCATATTTAAATATAAACAAAATTCTTACTTGTGTATTCCACATCAAAATATTGCACTATAAAATAAATATAATCATATAATTTTTAAAATAACAACAAGAAAGTAGGAGATTTTGTATATTTGTAGAAATTTTATATTTTTAAGGCAATTACATTTGCATAAACAAGAGGTAATATTTGTAATGCCATTAATATAGACCCATTTGTCTAAAGACAGTTGTTGAAGAATGACTTCATACAAATTGTCATAAAACAATAGTTCAAGTAAGTTTACTCAATTATGGAAAGAAATTTCTTAACAGTGATGGTGAACAATTCCACCAAAATCAACAAAACGAACAGTCACAAAAAAGTCATGATGGCAGTGGAAATCCAGGTCCTGATTTGGGACAGGAATAAAAATGTGAAGGGGTTAAACCAGTTAATGGGATCTCCTTTCTGATAATTCAAAAAATTGTATCTCCAACTACAATACAGATATAATACACAAACAATAAATAATCTGCACACTTTCGCTCAAAATGACAACATACAACCACAAAATGAATGCCAACATCAGGTGCGGATCCAGGATTTGTGGTTGGGGGGGGGGGGGGGGGGGGGGGGGGGGCGTGAGTAGGCGAGGAGTCTGGGGACCGCTTAAGGTTCCCAGCTGGTCCAGGGTAGAACCCTGGTAGAGGGCTCAGGGGGGCAAAGTCCCCCTGAAGCTCTGGGGATTTTAGGAATTACAGACATTTATTTGAACGACAATTTTGAACCAACCACACCATTTTTATCAGACCAAAAAAACTTGATTTTGAGTCTTAATTTTGTCGGATAATTGTTAACAGTATATTTTTGTCAGATTATAAGAACCTAAAGTAAAACTTTTTTTGAACAACCGTGATGCGAATTGTTCAACTCATGACTGATCGATCACGATATTTTAACCCTTCAAAGAACTATTGGTTTAATTTTAACGCATTCCTCATTTCACTAATTGGTCTGTTCTTTCGGTGCTTGTCCTTTCGGGTGGTTCTAGTTAATACTGCCCGTCCAGATGGAGCTTTTCTTTTCGTCGTTTGATTCATTCATTGAAAACATATGATTCGACCGTTCTTGTTTATAGACAAACAAAAGCGGAAATTGTCGGCGAATCCATATATGAATCAACGAACACACCCAACGTGTATTTACAATGTGTAGGAATATTTTACTACAGGTCACGAGTTGACCATTCATGAAAAAATGTTTGTTGAACTCCTTAATTAACGTTGTATAACATATGCTTTGCGAATTTTAGGGGGGGCGCACGCCCCGCACGTCCCCTCTAAATCCGCCCCTGAACATAACATTGGACAGTACAATAGCAGGGTTACTGAATGATCATAGTCCACAGACCACTCGCGAAGAAGGTAGAATTTGTTGGTTAAAATCTAAATTTTGTATAAAGTACAATCCACTGGCTATTCATATACTGTTTGGGATCAGATAAATGTTGTTTTCTGAGAAAAAAATATTAATTTTATTTTGCCACATGTTAAAACTTTGTCATGGTGCCCATCTTGGATTTTCCAATCTACAAAAAAAAACCTTTTAAAGGGTCATCCATATAATGAACATTTCTACCATGGAATAATTCCACCACACAAGTCATGCGGTTTCGGAGAAGTGTACATAGTTTACATACATTAAGAGGAATATTAGAGTACTAGTTTAGATGTTTTAAATTATGAGTTAAATCAAGTTTATATTTATGAACAAAGACTGAAGCAAAGAACAAATTCCTTTGTCTTTATGAATAACCGATTAAAAAATTGTATATAAATCTTTCAGAAATTATTTATGCTTTATTTTAAATTATATAGACCTTTTCATTATAATAGTGGTTAAATAATCGCTATTTTTGTTTTTTGAAAAACTCTTTTAGTCTACATTTGTATACATGATGATTTAGTCACAAATAGAGATTATTGTGCATACACTTTTTTAGCTCACCTGGCCATAGGCTAGGCCAGGTGAGCTTTTGTCATGGCTAAGCGTCCGTCGTTCGTCCGTTAGTTTTTCACATTTTAATCTTCTTCTCTGAAAACACAGAACAGAATTGAACCAAACTTGCCACA
Source organism: Bathymodiolus brooksi (assembly GCA_963680875.1). Taxonomy (NCBI): domain Eukaryota; kingdom Metazoa; phylum Mollusca; class Bivalvia; order Mytilida; family Modiolidae; genus Bathymodiolus; species Bathymodiolus brooksi. The sequence continues at coordinate 16,778,473 of OY804579.1, forward strand.
AATGTTCATTGGATGGTCCTCTACCAGATTTGTGTTTTTGGCATTGATCAACATGGCTGCCAGGGCCCATACTATGTTCTGATTGGTCGAAATTTAAAAAATCTTCTTGTTAGAAACCACTAAGCCAATTGAATTGTGACTTTGCAGGAATGATCATTGGGTGGTCCTGTACTAAACTTGTGAATCGTTTGCTGATCGGAAATTCAAGATGGCCGCCATGACTCTATTTAGTTTTAACATAGGACCCTATGGAAAAAAAATTTAAAAGTCTTCTCCTCTGAAATCAGTTAGTCAATTTAAAGCAAGCATGGCATGAATGGTCCTTAGGTGGTCAATTTTCAAAATTGTGTCCGATGACCCTGACCTCCATCCAAGATGACCGCCTTCAGCGGACATACCGGTAGTTTTAAGATAGGACCCTATGGGAAAAAATGTTTTAAAATCTTCTCCTTTGAAACCAGTAAGCCAATATAGCAAACATGTCATCGATGGTCCTTAGGTGGTCAACTTCTAAAATAGACCCTATGGGAAATTTTTTTAAAAGTCTTCTCCTCTGAAACCAGTCAGCCAATTTAAAGCAAACATGGCATGAATGGTCCTTAAATGGTCAACTTTCAAAATTATATCCAGTGACCCAGACCTCCATCCAAGATGGGCGCCATCAGCGGACATAGTTTTAACATAGGACCCTATGGGAAATATGTTTAAAAATCTTCTCTTCTGAAACCAGTCAGCCAATTTAAAGCAAACATGGCATGGATGGTCCCTAAGTGGTCACATGGATGATCCTTGGGTAGTATACTTTCAAAATTGTGTCCGGTGACCACGACCTCCATCCAAGATGGCTGCCATGAGCAGACATAGTTTTAACATAGAACCCTACGGGATTTCAATAGTATAAACCTAGATGTATTCGGCATGCAGACATTCTTAAGAGGACTTGTTTATGTCAGGTGAGCGATACAGGCTCACCTGAGCCTCTAGTTTGTTTTGTAGTTTTGTAATTATATACCTTTTTATCTCACCTTGCCAAAGGCAGTGTGAACTTTCGCCATCACTTGGCATCCGTCGTCCGTCGTCCATCGTCTGTCGTCCGTTAACTTTTCACATTTTAATCTTCTCCTCTGAAACCCCTTAGCCAAGTGAACTGAAACTTGGTAGGAAGCATTTATGGATGGTCCTCTATAATGTTTGCTCATTTTGTCCCGATCCATTAACAAACATGGCCTCCACAGGCAATTCTTGTTTCTGATTGGCTGATTTTTAAAAATCTTCTCCTCCGAAACCGCTTGGCCAAATGAACCAAAACTTGACAGGAAGCATCTATGGAAGGTCTTCTGTAAAGATTGCTCATTTCGTCCCGATCCGTTAACAAACATGGCCATCACAAACGATTCTTGTTTCTGATTGGCTGATTTCTAAAAGATCTTCTCCTCTGAAACCGCTTAGCCAAATGAACCGAAACTTGGTAGGTATCATCTATGGGCGGTCCTCTATAAAGACTGGTCATTTCGTTCCGAACCATTGACAAACATGGCTGCTACAGGCAATTTTTGTTTCTGATTGGTCGTTTCTAAAAATATTCTCCTCTGAAACCGCTTTGCTAAATGAACCGAAACTTGGTAGGAAGCATCAATGGAAGGTCCTCTATAAAGATTGCTCATTTCGTCCCGATCCATTAACAAACATGGCCGCCACAGGTAGTTCTTGTTTCTGATTGGTCGATTTCTAAAAATCTTCTCCTTTGAACCCACTTTGCCAAATGAACCAAATTTTTGTAGGAAACATATATGGAAGGCCTTCTATAAAGATTGCTAATTTTGTCCCGATCCGTTAACAAACATGGCTGCCATAGGCAATTCTTGTTTCTGGTTGGTCGATTTCTAAAAAATCTTCTTCTCTGAAACTGCTTAGCCAAATGAACCGAAATTTGGTGGGAAGCACCTATGGAAGGTTCTGTGTTAAGTTTCCTCAAAACAGAATGAAAGGTGAGCGACACAGGCTCAGACCACTGAGCCTCTAGTTTAAGCGTAAAATTATTTCAAGACGATTATTGTGCATACACTCATTTTGTTAAAAAAAAGTAGTTTTGTAGTTTTGTGATTATTAGACTTTTTTAAGTGTAGATTTATAAAAATTTAGGTTGTTTACAGAGAGAATCAATAGGTTCCCAATTATAAAGCAAATAGTCTCACTAATTGTAGAAGATAGGTTTATTCTACATTAGTCCCCCTCTTAAAAGGCCACTCCCACCAAAGGCTACCTCTCTTATCAGGCCAGATTTTTAATACACTGAGATAGTAAAATACGACTATATTGAACACTTCTAAAGAGAGTCTACCCCTCTTTTAAGGCCAGATTTAAGATGCACTGAGATAGTAATATACTACTACATTGATCCTCTCAACAGTCAGCCCATCTTATCAGGCCAGATTTAAGATGCACCAAGATAGTAAAATACAAAAAAGTTGATCCCCCCTAAAGAGAGTCCACCCTCTTTTAAGGCCAGATTTCAGATGCGCTGAAATAGTAAAATACGACTAAATTATCCCTCTCTAGAGAGACCACCCCTTCTATAAGGAATTTATTTCATTGCAGAAGGGATGATTTTATAATAGGGTGACTACTGCATAAGAAATTAATGCTGAACACAGCTGAGAAATGATGATTGATAATAAATTAAAAACAGTAAATTGTAAGCTCAATCCTAATTAGGCTAAGGTACATGTAATTGTTGTAGAGAAGTTTGTAGATTATATTATACAAGTATTTATAACTAACGTGCATTCCGAATATCGAAAATAAATCATGAGTAACCGAACAACACAGTAATTCATGAATGTGTGAATTGGTGTCATCGTTGTTTGGATACGAATGATTGATTTTTTTATATTTGGAATGCAGAAGTAGTTATACTGTTTTTTAATACATCCATTTTACAATTTTGTTTGTAGGAGTTATACATTTAAAAAGGAAACTTGTTTTTTCATTGGTGGATACTCTATAATATTATTGTTTGTGACAAAGTTTGTGCTGTGATGTCATGGTGAAACATGTGTTTTTATTTTACTTGGAAATGTTATGTAATATACAGATTAATTTAGTGTTTGATGTATATAAAACGGTTAATGGGAAAAAATCCTCTTTAAGTTATGGTAATTGTTGTAGAGATTTTTATATTTTTTACAGATTAATTTACCTTTTAATATACACATATGTAATTACAGTAACACAACGGTATCACTAATAGAACAGGAACTGTCAACTCTACCGGAACACCTGGTTCCCCGGTATTTAGCGTGGTTCATGTAGTTCTTTAGTTTTCCATATTTTGTTTCATTTTATTTTATACCATTATACTGTCTGTCCTTTGATTTCCCCTTCCGGAGCACCTGAGCTCACCCCGGTGTTTAGTGGGGTTCGTGTTTGTCGTTGTAATCGTTGTTTGCTCTTTTGGCCATTGTTTTGTCTGTCCTTTGATTTACGGATTCTGATTACCTCCCTTTGGTATCTTCAAATTTTTTTTTAGCTAATATCCGAATATAAGGTACATTTTGTATATTCAAATGGCTGATTTTGAATTCTTTGACTTTTATATCTATATTGGACTGTAGCAAATCTGTTGCATTGTATCACTCACATTTCACAGTAAGTCCAGTAGTTCATAGCATATCCTAGTTTATTCTCTTTTAGAATAGTTGTAAGATTTGCACTTACTGATTGGTCTCGGAGTAAGAAAATGTAGGCTTTGTTGGGATGGTTGCGAATGTAATTGAACCGTCGTTGTTGCTAAAAATGAAAAATTATCCAAATAACTAAAATTTACCCACAACGATTGTACAAATTATGAAAACAACTGAATATATTAATGTTGAAATATAAACTGAGTTAATGGACACACTAGCGATTCGTGACCACATAATCTCAGTCGTAGTATATAATTGATTGATTGATTGATTGATTGATTGATTGATTGATTGATTGATTGATTGATTGATTGATTGATTGATTGATTGATTGATTGATTGATTGATTGATTGATTGATTGATTGATTGATTGATTGATTGATTGATTGATTGATTGATTGATTGATTGATTGATTGATTGATTGATTGATTGATTGATTGATTGATTGATTGATTGATTGATTGATTGATTGATTGATTGATTGATTGATTGATTGATTGATTGATTGATTGATTGATTGATTGATTGTCGCTTAGCGTTCAGCGAGCAATATTTCAGCTATATTCTGAGCAGGAACAAGTTCAATGATATAAAAAAAAACTATATAGAAATGAGGGAAGGTATGTGTCAGCAACTTCTACTTTAAACTGCCACTGAAAATATATTGAGATTTGGGTAGGTTAAACACCATAACCTCACTCCAACCCTACACCTTTGACCATTTTGAACTAACTTTACGCTTCAAACGTGAGTAAATAGGTAATTAATGTGTTTATATTCTGTTGTATTGTATTTATCAATATGTTAATTTAAGAATTCAATTTGGCGACTCGTTCAAATACGTTTTTTTTCGATTGCTTATTCATCCTAACTCGAATTATACAGATGCATACCAGGACTGGGTTTGGCGCTTTAAAATCTGATTCAACCCACCATTTCTTTAGAAATGCCTGTACCAAGTCAGGGTCATTACGGTTTTAACAGTTTTCCGGTTGTTGACTGATTTTATATACTCATGAGTTTTGACTTTCCCTTTGTAAGATTGTTCGGAGTTCGGTAATTTTGTTATTACCCTTATTTCACAAACCTCAACTAAATTTAAGTGTCAATTAATTTTATGCTAAATACAACTTTAATCGGACTACCGCTACCTCGAACACAATTTGACAGTCCCTTTGAGTTCGAACCACCGACATATAGAAGTTCTAATGAGATATCTTTAGTTATTGCACATGAAAATTTGATAACTGTTCTTCATTGAGTTTTTCGATCGTTCGTAGATTGTTCATATTGGAAAATACTACGTTTCTGAATACACAAAAAAGTGTACGAGTTATGTTTCTTGGATCACATACGGTGTTTTTCATTCAACACTACAGTTCATTCATCGATATATCACGTACAATCTACATTGTATGTATCATTTCAAAATTACAATTCGCATTTATCAATGTAAGACGACGCAATATGGTGTTAACATTCCATTTTTATTATATCAGATATTAAGACTATGCTCAGTATGCCAAGACAGGATATCACGATGCTTTGAGAAACTTGTATGCAGAATACGTACGTAATACTTAATACTACGCTGCACATTTTTGTACTTCATATAGTAATAATACATACAATAAAAGTACATTATCAATTCTTCCCTGTATCTGTGTATCTGAGACTGCTTTTCTTAACTTACGAACCACATCGGTGATGTAATTGTTAACGTGTTCTCCTCGAGTAAGCGTACCGTAGATCATGAGTTCTCTCCCCTGTAGGGTCAAACCAAAGACTATTAAATTGGTATTTGTTGCTTCTCTGCCAAGCACGCAGCATTAAGAGAGAAGAACAAAGACCGGCTGGCTTGGAATCCGCATTTGTCCGAGTGGAGCGACATGTCTATCTAGATCTGTGGACTGTTGTTTCAGTGAGCACTATAAAGATCCCACTAAGCGTGTTTGTCTAGTACACAGCCCACATCATCATCATCATCATCATCGTCATCTCATCAAAATGTAACTTGTTCTCGCCAAGATATAGTTAAAAAGAATTGCTCATTTGTTGTTTAACAACAATCACTCACTCAAGAACACGGGTGTAGATTCATTAGGTTAGCAGGTTTTAGTAATACAATTTATCCAATATGTTTTTCCCAAATATTGTCATCTTTGCTATGAATGATTGTGTCCAGTTTTAATATCTAGTCTTCTCATTTATATTGTATCAAATACGGCCACCTCCAACACTAACAGATTTGTATGAAACATGTATTGTTCCTTGTAAAACTCCCCAGACACGAATAGAACAAATCTATAGGAATAATATTTTAATAAGTCGATTTCCCTTGATTTAGGACAATAAATTCAGAAATACAACGTTTTAAGACTGTATAAAACTGAATAATCTTATTGATAAAGACATAAAGTTAAGAATATCAAAGGATGTTTTATATTAGATGTCACCATTAACAAGACAAAATCACTTTCAACTTTGTTTGATATCAAATTATTTTTATTGAATTTAGAAACCGGAAATCCCCTCACCACAATGGAATATAATTTTGCTGATGTTATTTATGTTTTGCTTGTATTGTTAAAAGAATGTGTTAAATATGTTTTTTTTATATTATGGATCATTCTCGTACATATTACTGACTCATTCGGCTATACGAACAGAGAGACTCTAATGAACTACTGATATTGAGTTGTGTTAGAAATTGGTCATTATTTATCACATAATAGCAATTATATACTCTGTATGTACTGTGTGTACTCTTAGTTTACTGAACTGTTAATGAGAATACAATTTTATTTCGGTGATTAAACATGGATTCCGGAAGCGGCCATTTCGATTTTACGTGTTTTCGATTTTTCGTCTTGGATAGTAATTAGGGCTAAAAAGTGAAATATTGGAAGTATTGACGAAAAGTCAAAATTGTTACACAAAAAAGCAACAGAAGGACAGACATTACAATGACTAAACGAAAAAGACAAAATGACATCTAATAATCTACTTTATCCTGCAATCAGTACATTTGCTGTACAAATATGCTATGCGAATAAATGTTTGCTTTATTCGTACTAGACGAATAAACTTTTCAGCCTACGAATAAACTTTCCTGGTACCCTGTAGCTATGTACAGCGGAGGGCGCAGACAAGTATGAAACTGGTACTAATGTAACGCGGACCACGAAGAAGACACCCTTGACAACAGTTATGAAAGGCGAGGAATGACGCTTGTTTCTGTCCTTTTTGTTTAAATCTGACAAGTTTTCCGACCTTTTGACATTGCAGGATAAACACAATATACGTACATTGTCGTTAAATATAAAATTCCTTTGTACTCGCTGCGAAACAGGCCTGAAAAGCTCGCCGAAGGCTCGCTATTCTGCCTGTTTCTAAAGCTCGTACAAATAAATTTTATATTTACCGACAATGTACGTATATTGTATATAAACACTACATAGAAAACTAAAAATTGAGCAGCACGTACCTCACAAAAAGGCGGGGATTAACTCGCGTTCTCTGGAAGGGTTAGCAATTCCTGCTACATCAGTGAAACCCGTCGTTTTGCTGTTCAACGACATGATCATCTTCTGATATGGAAAGCGTGTTATACTTCTACTTCTACCAACTACTGACCCATTCAACAAGTTGAAGATTATGGCAGAGGTTGTTCATAACAATTGATCATGAATTTACAGTTTTCGTAAAGTAGTATTTGATAGAGAAGATAGTAGCTTTGCATGTTTCATCCGAGCCACTCAAAACTATGGGCTGTAACAACCGGGTCCAGTCGAATATCGCACGACTAAAAACCTATTCTTCAACTTGTATTCGTTGAGTCTTGCAAGGCGGGTGAATAGTGATAGACGAGCTGTGCATGTTCCGTGATGGTCTCAATTGTGGTCACAGATCTTCGTCAATCTACTGGGTTCCTAAATTACACAAGTGTCCTTACAAACAGCGTTACATTTCTGAGTCTGTCAAATGCTCCACGAAACCTCTTTTCAAATTATTAACATCCATTCTATCAGCGGTCAAAACTGGGCTTCAGAGTTACTGTGACACTAGCTACTCAAGAGTGGTGTGAATCAGATGTGGATTCTGAAACATTCTAAAGATCTGTTGAGTTCATGGAATCATGCGATAACATTAAAACATTTGACTTCTCTACCCTCTACGCAGCTATACAGCACTCAAAGCTAAATGACAGACAGTTGGGGCCAACGTAGATACAAATACCTTGTCTTAGGAATAGATAAAATTATTTTGTGAAAAAAGAAAAAACTCTGATTCTGCAGAAAAGTTATCGGAAAATGATATCAAAATGCTTCAGTATTTGATTGACAACATATTTGTTATGCTTGGTGGGCATGTTTTTCAACACAGTCGACAATCATATGGGTACTAACTATGCTCCCTTTCTCGCAAGCGTGTTCCTAGCGGAACACAAGCAGATTCTGCCTCTTATAAGACAACAGTCATTTTGCTCATAATAGTCAAGATGTGTTGACCACCACTATTCGCCAGCAAACACAAATGACATAAATAAGACATTAACCCGTCTACAAACAACTGGGATAGACGAACTGAACTTGTAGGCTTGATACGAAAATTACTGTTAGTTATCAATTAGTCTATGTTACCATTCTAATAAATAAATACGAAATAGATATTCTATACACAATATTTTTCGGTTCGCAATAATTTAAAATTAGATTACATTAATTTGGACAATGAGCTTTAATAAGAAAAGTTTGAAGATACCAAAGGGGTTAACGGAAACAGGTAATCGAAGAAGGACTGACAATACAATGGCCTAAACGAAAAACGTCAAAAGGACAAACAACGATCTACAAAACATTAATGAGTTATGCAGGTCATACTTCTTTAATTTAATCTCCTTGTCCTTGCTTTATCAACAGAAGACCAGAAATAGTCTTAATAACCAGTTAAAAAATGTGTGATTAAAAAATCACAGGGATACCGTCGATATACCGGTATTAACCCATCTATACATTCTGACTAAGATTGATAGTATGTGTTTTTTTATGTTTTACCTATAATATTATACTGTCTACTTGTTTAGAGTAACTCAGATTTGGGTGTGTTTTACATTAGATTGACTTTTGTAATGGGATACAATTGTGCTAGTTTGGATTATAATAATCAAACACACCCTTCTGTCAATATAGTTCTTATACTAAATCGTTGTGATAATAAATGTGTTACTAGGCATCACCGGCTATGGAGTTATATCCCATAAAGCTGCAAGGTACGCGCAATATATGGCTGGTTGTATTGTAAAACACATGTGTTGATGCATTTATTCTTCAAAACAATATTTTCAAGATGCATATAAAATTAACATTTTGGAAAGGAAGATATTATTATTTAGAATTGAGGACCGCCATTGGAATGGAAAATGTTCTCCAATATTTAGAAGAGTTTGAAGATACCAAAGTGCTAATCAGAATCCGTAAATGGAAGAAGGACAGACAACACAATAGCCAAAAGAAAAAGGACAAAAGGACAAACAATGATATCTTTGAATCAACATGTCAGAGAATCAGTTTAATTGGTTTGGTGTTTATTGTCATCTATAGCTATTTTTATATTCTTTTTTATAAAACAGACAGTAATTACCAGCATGTTTGGTCAGTACACTCTGTCCTTGTTCAGCAAAATACTTCAGAATGATTAACGTTTTTTAAGTTATCGTACAAAATATGTTTACTGATATACGTAAAAAAATATCTTGAAGGTAAATTAAAATGATATATGAACGGGTTGTTATTGTAATATGAACATTGCGTTAAAACAACTATCTGTCTATGATCTGGAATTTAAGACAATTCCGAGTGAACTTTTATTTGTGTTTTTCGAACAGCATATTGCATGACAAATTTGATTCCTTAATGGTATTTTTCCTTGTGTAACGACATTCCTGGTTTCTTTTCAGAAAGATTAGATGTGTATCTTTTATCTGGGAACTTGATGAACCATACGTTACAAGAAACCACAAATAGGCTTTAGACATTTGACATGTCTTCATCAATGGTTACTTGACCAATACGTAATTGTCGTGCTTAGACTAATTCAAAATACATGTATGTACATATTTGATTTGCGGGGTTATCTTTACTGATCGGTGGCTGTTATACATGGAACAGGAAATATCAACCCCCCAAGTAGCACCAAATCAAGTTGTCTGTGATTTTTGTCATTTGTTTTACTTAATGTCTGGGTTTTTTTTATCCACATCTTTCCTCGAAACCCCCCCTTTGACTTGGATACTTTATGTAAGTTTATATAGTGATATCCTGTTTGACCCTTTAGTATTATGGCTCCAAAACACTTTTAAGTTATGTGTCTTTCCAATGTTTCGATATTGAGCGTACCTGATGAAGGTTATTCCAGAAACGTGTCGTGCGCACTAAATTTGATATCTACGTTTTTATTACTACCACTAGGTCGATACAACTGCTGGTGAACTATTAGTCCCCGAGGGTATCATCCGCCCAGTAGTCAGTGCTTCGGTACTGACATGGTTTATTAGATCTATTTATTATTGAAATTTAGTTCCTAAATCATGTAATTATTATCAAAACTAAGGTTCTCCACACCCCCCCCCCCCGCCCCCCGCCCCCAAACCCCCCCCCCCCCCAGGCATAGGTGATCCAATTTTGGCTATCCTGTTTGGGCCCTTTGTTGTTATTACTCTCAAACGCTTTCAAATCATTTGGTTTCCAATATTTCGATATTGAGCGTACCTGATGAAGGTTATTCCTGCAACGTGTCGTGCGCACTAAATTTGATATCTACGTTTGTGTTGCCAATGTTAAAATGTCATGCAAACTATTGATTTCATGAATAATTTTCATTCTTATAGGAAAAATTCTCATACATATTTTAATCTGAAGGCAGAGTAGGAAATGCATATAACAAAGTCCACCAATCTTCACGTTAGCAGTTTTTTCTATATAGACAAATACCAAGAGTTTCAATTAAGTTTCTGACATTTTTCAAGTTAATGGTATTTTAATTTTAGCAACGTAACAAGTAAAATGCTTAAGAATCGTAAAATAAATCAGTAACTAGGAGTCGATGTCATCATCGTTCCTTGGTAGAAACGTCACCGGAAGACGATAATTTACAAAGTCAAATTTTGTAGATGGTTAGTTATCTTTAGTAGTTTTTCCCCCCCAAAAAAAATGTAAAGAAACAAAGCAAACTCCTTAATGTATATATGCAGAAATAAGATTCCTATATAAATGCAAGAAAATGTGTCCAGAATATGTGTATGGCAATACGCATGTGCGAAGTATAAAATATTGGCAATTTTATACACCGCAGTGCTTATGCAGCCAATGAAGGACATAATATTAGAATAAACAATTTACCAGTAGTAAAAGTATTTTTATCGATATGGTATGTATGTTTCATTGGCTTGACACTACGTTGAATTATACGTGGCATTTGTTTAATCTAGGTTTGTCAATGTGCAGTAGCAAAAATGAAAAAGAAAAAAATACCACACCTTCGGAACAAAAAATACCACACTCTCGGAACAATTCTAAAATACCACACCCTCGGAACAATTCCAAATCTAATCGAAAATTAGAAGAAACAGCAACAAAATCGATACCCTAAGAAATAAAAGAAAAGTTTGAAATACAAATGCGGTAATCGGAAGCTGTGTATCGAAGAAGGTCAGACAATACAATGACAAAAAGAAAATGACAAGAAGACAAAGGGTGATCTACAAAACACTACACAGAAAACTAATTATTGAGCAACACTGACCCCACAAAAAATCGGAGGTGCTCCGGAAAGGTAAACAGTAAAATTTTCAACATGCTACGGAAATGAATGTACTAACTCGTCGTGCGCACTAAATTGGATATCTGCATTTTTATTAATATAATGATGTGTCCGCTATGCATTTTGTAGTATCCTCCATCGATATGCCACGTCATTGGTATCTTTTTTCGTGCTTTAACATTGGTGTGTCAGTATGTAGTACATTTGTGTGTCAGTATGTAGCACATGGGTGTGTCAGTATGTAGCACATCGGTGTGTCAGTATGTAGTACATTGGTGTGTCAGTATGTAGTACATTGGTATGTCAGTATGTAGCACATTGGTGTGTCAGTATGTAGCACATTGGTGTGTCAGTATGTAGCACATTGGTGTGTCAGTATGTAGTACATTGGTGTGTCAGTATGTAGTACATTGTTGTGTCAGTATGAAGCACATTGGTGTGTCAGTATGTAATACATTGGTGTGTCAGTATGTAGTACATTAGTGTGCTAGTATGTAGTACATTGGTGTGTCAGTATGTAGTACATTGGTATGTCAGTATGCAGTACATTGGTGTGTCAGTATGTAGTACATTGGTGTGTCAGTATGTAGTACATTGGTGTGCCAATATCTAGTCCATTGGTGTGTCAGTATGTAGTACACTGGTTTATCAGTATGTAGTGAATTGGTGTGCCAGTATGTAGTACACTGGTGTATCAGTATGTAGTACATTGGTGTATCAGTATGTAGTACATTGGTGTGTTAGTATGTAGTACACTGGGGTATCAGTATGTAGTACATTGGTGTATCAGTATGTAGTACATTGGTGTGTCAGTATGTAGTACACTGGTGTATCAGTATGTAGTACATTGGTGTGTCAGTATGTAGTACACTGGTGTATCAGTACATGTATGTAGTACATTGGTGTGTCAGTATGAAGTACATTGGTGTGTCAGTATGTAGTACACCGGTGTATCGGTATGTAGTACATTGGTGTGTCAGTATGTAGTACACTGATGTATCAGTATGTAGTATATTGGTGTGTCAGTATGTAGTACATTAGTGTGTCAGTATGTAGTACATTAGTGTATCAATATGTAGTACATTGGTGTGCCAGTATGTAGTACACTGGTGTATCAGTATGCAGTACATTGATGTATCAGTATGTAGTACATTGGTGTGCCAGTATCTAGTACATTGGTGTGTCAGTATGTAGTACATTGGTGTGTCAGTATGTAGTACATTGGTGTGTCAGTATGTAGTACATGAGTGTGTCAGTATGCAGTACTTTTGTGTGCCAGTATGCAGTACATAGTTGTGACAATATGTAGTAATTTGTGTGCCAGTGCAGTACATTGGTATGTCAATATATAATGCATTGGTATGTCAGTATGTAGTACATTGGTGTGTCAGTATATAGTACATTGATATGTCAGTATGTAGTACATTGGTGTGCCAGCATGCAGTACATTGGTGTATCAGTATGTAGTACATTGGTGTGTCAGCATGTAGTACATTGATGTGTCAGTATGTAGTACATTGGTGTGTCAGTATATAGTACATTGGCGTGCCAGTGTGTATTACATGGTTGTACCAGTATGTAGTAATTGGTGTGTTTGTACATGTATGTAGTACATTGGTGTACCAGTATATAGTACATTGGTGTATCAGTATGTAGTACATTGGTGTACCAGTATATAGTCCATTGTTGTATCAGTATGTAGTGCATTGGTGTGTTAATATGTAGTACATTGGTGTGTCAGTATCTAGTACATTGGTGTGTCGGTATGTTGTACACTGGTGTATCAGTATGTAGTACATTGGTGTGTCAATATGTAGTACACTGATCTATCAGTATGTAGTACATTGCTGTGTCAGTATGTAGTACATTAGTGTGTCAGTATGTAGTACATTAGTATATCAATATGTAGTACATTGGTGTGCCAGTATGTAGTACACTGGTGTATCAGTATGTAGTACATTGGTGTATCAGTATGTAGTACATTGGTGTGCCAGTATCTAGTACACTGATGTGTCAGTATGTAGTACATTGGTGTGTCAGTATGTAGTGCATTGGTGTGTCAGTATGTAGTACATGAGTGTCAGTATGCAGTACTTTTGTGTGCCAGTATGTAGTACATAGTTGTGACAATATGTAGTAATTTGAATACCAGTAGGTAGTACATGGGTGTGCCAGTGTGTTGTACATGGTTGTAACTGTTTGTAGTAATTGGTGTGTCCGTATGTAGTACATTTGTGTATCAGTATATAGTACATTGGTGTGTCAGTATGTAGTGCATTTGTGTCAGTACGCAGGAAATTTCTGTCCTGGAATTAAGTATCGTCGTGTGTCAGTATGTAGCAGTACATTGGTGTGCCAATATATAGTATATGAGTGTGTCAGTATGCAGTACTTTTGTGTGCCAGTGTGTTGTACATGGTTGTACCAGTATGTATTACATTGGTGTGTCAGTATGTAGTGCATTGGTATGTCAGTATGTAGTTATTGGTGTGTCAGTATGTAGTACATTGGTGTGCCAGTGTGTTGTACATGGTTGTACCGGTATGTAGTACATTGGTGTGTCAGTATGTAGTACATTGATGTGTCCGTATGTAGTACATTGGTGTGTCAGTATACAGTATATTGGTGTATCAGTATGTAGTACATTGGGGTGTCAGTATGTAGTACATTGATGTGTCAGTATGTAGTACATTGGTGTGTCAGTATGTAGTACATGGTTGTACCAGTATGTAGTAATTGGTGTGTAAGTACATGTATGTAGTACATTGGTGTACCAGTATATAGTACATTGGTGTATCAGTATGTAGTGCATTGGTGTACCAGTATGTAGTACATTGGTGTGTCAGTATGTAGTACATTGGTGTGTCAGTATGTAGTGCATTTGTGTCAGTACGCAGGAGATTTCTGTGCCAGTATTAAGTAGCGTCGTGTGTCAGTATGTAGCAGTACATTGGTGTGCCATTATATACTACATTTGTGTAGATTAAGTAGCATCTTCCTATCGTGTGGTCAGAACGTTGTGCTTAGAAGTATTTTGTAACGATGTATTTAAGAATAATGTTGACGTCATTTGCGAAAACATTTTCCTTGTCGGATTACATATGCAGTGATATCGTGGAAGTCAATATCGGTGGAGTACTAGTATACCGGTATTGAATTATCCGGTGAGAACTGCCACCTGTCGCAAGTCGCTGACTTGATCAAATGTTTGTTTCGATATCTTCTCGCCATCTACCGGAATCGAACTGATGTCTTAAGTGGTGATAACATAGGTATATATGACTAGCAAGTACATTACGATTTCGGCGGCGGTTTTGTGAGTCTAGTGTAATCTTTAGAAAAATGTTTATGAACTAACAATTCATTCCTCAATTATATTTTGAAGAAGAAAAAAATCATACAGAATAACATTGTAGCCAACTTATGCATGTTAGACCCTCCCTTTACTCCTAGAGTCCCAGTTATCCCAAAACCGTACAAGACGTTAATACAATAGATTAATATCAATGTCAATTATGCTTCATGCCTATGGACTTAAACGTTTAAAGCTAATTTTACAATAATACGGGGAAAGAACTAATAACATAGCAAATGTGTTGATCTTCTCAAATGATTACACAGTGTCATAATGCTAACGAGATATGGTACTTTGGGCCTTGTATAAATACTCCACGATTTCTGGGTGGAGCCAGGCTATATCTTGTGTAACAAAATATGTATATTGTGTCCTCAATAGTTTTGAAAGGACCCTTAAAGGCAGGTTCATATAAATTTAATTATTGACAGAATACAATCTCCTAACCTAATTATAATAGAAAGTCAAAATGATTCTTCTTTGTGTATTCAAACTTTGTCAACAAAACGTCAGTTATTTATTGTTAAACAAATATGATCTAGAATGATTTAAAAGGAAAAACAAACACATTTAACTTTAATTTGTTCTCCTTACCCTTAGTTCTAAGTAAAGTTGACAGTTAACTGATTAAAGGCATTGAACAAAATTGAAAAATAACGACCTTAAAAGTTGAAGGGTGGGCTTTTTCTGTTTTTGGTTTGGTTTGATTTTGTAAAGAAAACAGGGGAATATGAAAAAGTTTCATCTTTAAACCTCTTAAAATATCTAGAAGAAAATAATTTTCAAGAGATTGATAGCTTGATATAAAAAAAATGGGGAACACAAGTGTTCTACTCGGTGGTTAATGTATGATAAAGAAGGTATTTTGTTCTACCCAGTGGTCAAGATGTGATAAAGAAGGTATTTTGTTCTACTCAATGGTCAAGGTGTGAAACAGAAGGTATTTTGTTCTACTCAGTGGTCAATGTGTGATAAAGAAGGTATTTTGTTCTACTCAGCGGTCAAGGTGTGATAAAGAACATATTTTGTTCTACTCAGTGGTCAAGGTGTGATAAAGAAGGTATTTTGTTCTACTCAGCGGTATATGTGTGATAAAGAAGGTATTTTGTTCTACTCAATGGTCAAGGTGTGATAAAGAATGTATTTTGTTCTACTCGGTGGTCAAGGTGTGATAACGAAGGTATTTTGTTCTACTCAGTGGTCAAGGTGTGATAAAGAAGGTATGTTGTTCTACTCAGCGGTATAGGTGTGATAAAGAAGGTATTTTGCTCTACGCAATGGTCAATGTGCGATAAAGAAGGCATGTTGTTGTACTCAGTGGTCAAGGTGTGATAAAGAAGGTATTGTGTTCTACTCAGTGATATATGTGTGATAAAGAAGGTATTTTGCTCTACTCAGCACTCACTGTGTGATAAACGAGTATGTATTTTGTTCTACTCGGTAGTCAAGGTGTGATAAAGAAGGTATTTTGTTCTACTCGGTGGCCAAGTTGTGATAAAGAAGGTATTTTGTTTTACTCAGTGGTATATGTGTGATAGAGAAGGTATTTTGTTCTACTCAGCGCTCATTGTGTGATAAACGGGTATGTATTTTGTTCTACTCGGTGGTCAATGTGTGATAAAGAAGGTATTTTGTTCTACTCGGTGGTCAAGGTGTGATAAAGAAGGTATTTTGTTCTACTCGGTGGTCAAGGTGTGATAAAGAAGGTATTTTGTTCTACTCAGTGGTATATGTGTGATAAAGAAGGTATTTTGTTTTACTCAGTGGTATATGTGTGATAAAGAAGGTATTTTGTTCTACTCAGCGCTCACTGTGTGATAAACGGGTATGTATTTTGTTCTACTCGGTGGTAAAGGTGTGATAAATCAAAATGTCAAAGTTCCTACTTACTACTACATAGGCTCACGAATTGGACAAATATTACATGCGCGTCTTCGAATAAACAGCAGCTCCCTAAGCGAACACCTTTTTTACGAAATTTAGTTGACTCTCCTAATTGTCTATGGGGAGTGTGGGGTGTGTGTGTGGAAACAACTTCTCATTATATTCTACACTGTTCTAGATTTGCTGACATTAGGAAGGAATTGATATTATCTATCTCAAACATCCCTGTAAATATTACCATAAACTTACTCCTTTTTGGAACAAATGAATTGACGGACGAACACAATACGTTAATTTTCGTTTCGATACAGAAATACATTATCAAAAGTAAAAAGTTTACACCATGATCATATGGCTTACCATACTTTAGTGACGTATATCTCGCCTCAAAATGAATCATAAGTTATCACTTTTCCCTCCTTAGTATACATTATTAGTATTTCACATAATTTTAGTCTACTCTATCAAATTATTATCTTCCCTGGCCAGGGTTCCTGTGTCCACATAGCGCAATACGTTCATGTCGCGTTGTGTGGACTCAGTGACCTTGACTCGGGAGGATGTCTTATTATAAATTACAATGTACCAGCAATATTATTATATAAATATATTAATAGTTATAGATATATTTTATAAAGAGCATGCTATAATAGTCATGATTATGCTACGTATGTTTATTTTAGGAGACAGATTTATAAAAGCAATAATTGCTTGTTTCTGAATCCTGTCTGTATTTACTATGTTTGATGTACTGTATATTCTGATTATTTTCTAAATAAATATTGTTTAAATTAAGGTGTGATAAAGAAGGTATTTTGTTCTTTTCAGTGGTCAAGGTGTGATAAAGAAGGTATTTTGTTTTACTCAGCGCTCATTGTGTGATAAACGGGTATGTATTTTGTTCTACTCGGTGGTCAAGGTGTGATAAAGAAGGTATTTTGTTCTACTCAGTGGTCAAAGTGTGATAAAGAAGGTATTTTGTTCTACTCAGTGGTCAAGGTGTGATAAAGAAGGTATTTTGTTTTACTCAGCGCTCACTGTGTGATAAACGAATATGTATTTTGTTCTACTCGGTGGTCAAGGTGTAATAAAGAAGGTATTTTGTTCTACTTAGTGGTCAAGGTGTGATAAAGAAGGTATTTTGTTCTACTCAGTGGTCAAGGTTTGATAAAGAATGTATTTTGTTCTACTCAGTGGTCAAGGTGTGATAAAGAATGTATTTTGTTCTACTCAGTAGTCAATGTGTGATAAAAGAAGGTAGTTTGCTTTACTCATCGGTCAATGTATGATAACGAATGTGTTTTGTTCTAAAAACTCGGTGATCAAGCAGTGATACAGAAGGTATTTTATTCTACTCGGTGATCAAGCAGTGATACAGAAGGTATTTTGTTCTACTCGGTGATCAAGCAATGATACAGAAGGTATTTTGTTCTACTCGGTGATCAAGCAGTGATACAGAAGGTATTTTGTTCTACTCGGTGATCAAGCAGTGATACAGAAGGTATTTTGTTCTACTCGGTGATCAAGCAGTGATACAGAAGGTATTTTGTTCTACTCGGTGATCAAGCAGTGATACAGAAGGTATTTTGTTCTACTCGGTGATCAAGCAGTGATACAGAAGGTATTATAGAAGTATTGTTCGATCATACAATTCTACTTCTACCACATACTGACCGACTTCAACAAATGAAACAACACACTTGATAAAAAATAATAAATTTTGGGCATAGTTCACTAGACGTAAAGAAGTAAATGTGCAACTGAAAAAAACCTACTAATTCTTATGACAGAAGGTTTTTCAATATTATGTTACCAGCCTCTAAATGTTGTATGCCTTAGACATTGAATACCAATCATGAAATTGCATGTCTGTGTCGTTCTAGCAAAAAAAAACCCATTGACATTGAGGGTTGCTTTACATGCATAAATTTAAGAAATGTAATAACATAGTATCTTTATTATCAATAGAACAGTTTTATAGGTGGCAAGGAGTTCCAGAGTGGAGAGACTTTGTGTATATGTTGTATGTATTACGCAGAGATTTATGTAACAAAAATAAATGTAATCTCCTTACAAATGGGTTTCACTTTGTAAATCTTGTTAAAGACTTTGGGAAGTAGATGATGATTTAGATAAATTGTCATACTGTATAATAAATTATAAACGTTAGGGAATACCGAAGGGGCAATCAAAAAAGGACAATCCAGAGAATACCGAAGGGGCAATCAAAAAAGGAAAAACACAATATGTGTTGGACACCACCATACACAAGACACAAGACGAAGACAAACAAACCAAAAGGTGTCAAACCACTAATTCACCAATCAGAGTTTAGAACATATTCGAAAGTAGTCCCTTTTAAAGAAAATAGTTCCTTTCGCTTTGTTGTATTGTGAAAAATACTGAATGGAATGAAATAATTAAAATTGAGAATTGAAGTTAAATATATAAGGATTATTTTGAGCCCAAATTTGATGGACTTCGTTGTATTTTAATACCTCTATGGAGGATTTGATGCATGACCTATAAATATTGAATTTCCCGGTGATGACGGAGCTATTTTTAGAGTAGCTGTTTTCCATAGCCTGACATTTCACTGCAAGACTTTAAACATCCCCTGATATTTTCACAGAACGTAGAGGAATCATGTACGTTTCAGAAAATATATGGTCTTGAAAAGGTTAAACTTAAGATAAAATAGCCAAGCAGGCTCGAAAAACACAAATTTAGTAGAAAATGTTAAGGAAATTAATTACGGGTTTCACACCAAAAACAAAACACAATATGTGTTGGACATTATTTATCTTGATCAAATAATAGACGTGTTAGTATAGAACTAACTCCACAAAGGGTGTACCATATAGGTAGCAAGGATTTCCCGAATGGACAGAGTTTGTGTATATGTTGTATGCATTACGCAGGGCTTTGTGTAACAACAATAAATATAATCTGCTTACAAATGGGTGTCACTTTGTAAATCTTGCTAAAGGTTTTTGGAGGAAGATGATGATTAATATAAATTGTCATACTATATATCTGTTTTATTACTTGATAAAATAATAGACTAAGACCATGAGTTGTACTTCTTGTGCCACGTTTATTTTCATATCTAGGGTAAAAGTTCTTCTGAACAAACCATGAGTGAGTGAGTGATTGTTGTTTAACGCCAACTCAGCAATTTTCCAGCTATATCATGGCGAGAACAAGTTAATTTTTAATGAGATGATGATTAGGTCCGCTGTATACTAGGCCAACATGTTTAGTTGGGTTTTTATAGTGCTAGCTCACTGAAACAACAGTCCGCGGATAGACATGTCGCCTCACTCGGACACATTATCCTGATTTCGAGTCAACCAGCTTTGTTCTTTCTTCTTAACGCTGTGTGCTTAGCGGAGAAGCAACAAATACCAATTTTATAATCTTTGGTTTGACTCGATCGGAGCTCGAACCAAGGATCTACCGCACTCGGGACGAGCACGCTAACCATTACACCAATGAGGCGGATTACTTTGAAATTGGGGATGTAGTATTTTTATTATCAATAGAACAGTTTTATAGGTGGCAAGGATTTCAAGAGTGGAGAGAGTTTGTTGTATATATTACGCAGGGCTTTGTGTAACAACAATCTATGTAATCTCCATACACATGGGTGTCACTTTGTAAATCTTGTTAAAGGCTTTGGGAGGTAGATGATGATTAAGATAAATTGTCATACTATATATCTGTTTTATTACTTGATAAAATGATAGACTAAGACCATGAGTTGTACTTCTTGTGCTGCGTTTATTTTGATATCTAGGGTAAAAGTTCTTCTGAACAAACCAGGTGTTTATGTAAGAATCAGTCGGTGGTTTCGATACATTTTCCGTTCTTTTACCTTCTATTAACGTACCATTTAAGGTATTTGATACTTAAGGTGTAATGGTATTCTAATAATGAGACATAACTGTATACAGTGTCCCTTTTATTGACGTTATTTACCCTATCCTGATTTTAGCATGATTTAATTTGCACGTAACATTTTATTTAATGCCATGTAATGATTCTTTTTGTATAAATAAAAAAGAAGCAATGTGAATGATTCAAACTCTAGTCCAGTTTTACAAAACTTACCATTACGTTTAAATTAATATGTTAACACTTGTATGCAGGTAAATATTAGAAATTTAATACATTTTATCTATAGTAATAGATGTATATTTAAAGACGTTATTTTTCACAATTGATAATCGAATAGTTTAGGCAGGTGGGACGAACATGGCGTTTAACTAGCAAACGAAAGAACGAGGCCATTTTCCAATATAGCCAGCATTCTAGTTAGAAAAACGGTTAAAGTATACAAATGGTTAATGTAGACAAACGGTTAATGTATGTAATTTGGCATGGAGATTGGCGTAACTTCCATTATTTGAAATTTCCTTTCTAGTTTGTATATTCATCAGTGTAATGCTAAGCTATTTAACTTTTAATTAGATCTTACTATGCTCTTTCCAGCCACCACCAACTCCATCCCAAGAAAAAAACAAAACAAAGCAAAGACAAAAACAATAGTATTCTAATATGACGTTCTTCATTGGCTGTATAGATAATGCCGTGATAAAATTTCAGATAGATTATGATTTTATCTATTTATACAGAACCTTCGTACATCTATATCCATCAAAAATCCCCCTAAAATGTTCGTGTTGTTTCTTTTAATATTCAATCCCCCTAAAATGTTCGTGTTGTTTCTTTTGATATTCAATCCCCCTAAAATGTTAGTGTTGTTTCTTTTAATATTCAATCCCAATGAAATGTCCGTGTTGTTTCTTTTGATATTCAATCCCCCTAAAATGTTCGTGTTGTTTCTTTTGATATTCAATCCCCCTAAAATGTTCGTGTTGTTTCTTTTGATATTCAATCCCCCTAAAATGTTCGTGTTGTTTCTATTGATATTCAATCCCAATGAAATGTTCGTGTTGTTTCTTTTGATATTCAATCCCCCTAAAATGTTCGTGTTGTTTCTTTTCATATTCAATCCCCCTAAAATGTTCGTGTTGTTTCTATTGATATTCAATTCCCCCTAAAATGTTCGTGTTGTTTCTTTTGATATTCAATCCCCCTAAAATGTTCGTGTTGTTTCTTTTGATATTCAATTCCCCCTAAAATGTTCGTGTTGTTTCTTTTGATATTCAATCCCCCTAAAATGTTCGTGTTGTTTCTTTTGATATTCAATCCCCCTAAAATGTTCGTGTTGTTTCTTTTGATATTCAATCCCCCTAAAATGTTCGTGTTGTTTCTATTGATATTCAATCCCAATGAAATGTTCGTGTTGTTTCTTTTGATATTCAATCCCCCTAAAATGTTCGTGTTGTTTCTTTTGATATTCAATCCCCCTAAAATGTTCGTGTTGTTTCTTTTGATATTCAATCCCCTAAAATGTTCGTGTTGTTTCTTTTGATATTCAATTCCCCCTAAAATGTTCGTGTTGTTTCTATTGATATTCAATCCCAATGAAATGTTCGTGTTGTTTCTTTTGATATTCAATCCCCCTAAAATGTTCGTGTTGTTTCTTTTGATATTCAATCCCCCTAAAATGTTCGTGTTGTTTCTTTTGATATTCAATTCCCCCTAAAATGTTCGTGTTGTTTCTTTTGATATTCAATCCCCCTAAAATGTTCGTGTTGTTTCTTTTGATATTCAATCCCCCTAAAATGTTTCTTGTTGTTTCTTTTGATATTCAATCCCCCTAAAATGTTCGTGTTGTTTCTTTTGATATTCAATCCCCCTAAAATGTTCGTGTTGTTTCTTTTGATATTCAATTCCCCCTAAAATGTTCGTGTTGTTTCTATTGATATTCAATCCCAATGAAATGTTCGTGTTGTTTCTTTTGATATTCAATTCCCCCTAAAATGTTCGTGTTGTTTCTTTTGATATTCAATCCCCCTAAAATGTTCGTGTTGTTTCTTTTGATATTCAATTCCCCCTGAAATGTTCGTGTTGTTTCTATTGATATTCAATCCCAATGAAATGTTCGTGTTGTTTCTTTTGATATTCAATCCCCCTAAAATGTTCGTGTTATTTCTTTTGATATTCAATTCCCCCTAAAATGTTCGTGTTGTTTCTATTGATATTCAATCCCAATGAAATGTTCGTGTTGTTTCTTTTGATATTCAATTCCCCCTAAAATGTTCGTGTTGTTTCTTTTGATATTCAATTCCCCCTAAAATGTTCGTGTTGTTTCTATTGATATTCAATCCCAATGAAATGTTCGTGTTGTTTCTTTTGATATTCAATCCCCCCTAAAATGTTCGTGTTGTTTCTTTTGATATTCAATCCCAATGAAATGTTCGTGTTGTTTCTTTTCATATTCAATCCCCCTAAAATGTTCGTGTTGTTTCTTTTCATATTCAATCCCCCTAAAATGTTC
Source organism: Bathymodiolus brooksi (assembly GCA_963680875.1). NCBI lineage: Eukaryota > Metazoa > Mollusca > Bivalvia > Mytilida > Modiolidae > Bathymodiolus > Bathymodiolus brooksi. Next base: position 16,801,630 of record OY804579.1, read on the forward strand.
GTGTTGTTTCTTTTGATATTCAATTCCCCCTAAAATGTTCGTGTTGTTTCTTTTGATATTCAATCCCCCTAAAATGTTCGTGTTGTTTCTTTTGATATTCAATCCCCCTAAAATGTTCGTGTTGTTTCTTTTGATATTCAATCCCCCTAAAATGTTCGTGTTGTTTCTTTTGATATTCAATTCCCCCTAAAATGTTCGTGTTGTTTCTTTTGATATTCAATCCCCCTAAAATGTTCGTGTTGTTTCTTTTGATATTCAATCCCCCTAAAATGTTCGTGTTGTTTCTTTTGATATTCAATTCCCCCTAAAATGTTCGTGTTGTTTCTATTGATATTCAATCCCAATGAAATGTTCGTGTTGTTTCTTTTGATATTCAATCCCCCTAAAATGTTCGTGTTGTTTCTTTTGATATTCAATCCCCCTAAAATGTTCGTGTTGTTTCTTTTAATATTCAATCCCCCTAAAATGTTCGTGTTGTTTCTTTTGATATTCAATCCCCCTAAAATGTTCGTGTTGTTTCTTTTGATATTCAATCCCCCTAAAATGTTCGTGTTGTTTCTTTTGATATTCAATTCCCCCTAAAATGTTCGTGTTGTTTCTTTTGATATTCAATCCCCCTAAAATGTTCGTGTTGTTTCTTTTGATATTCAATCCCCCTAAAATGTTCGTGTTGTTTCTTTTGATATTCAATCCCAATGAAATGTTCGTGTTGTTTCTTTTGATATTCAATTCCCCCTAAAATGTTCGTGTTGTTTCTTTTGATATTCAATTCCCCCTAAAATGTTCGTGTTGTTTCTTTTGATATTCAATTCCCCCTAAAATGTTCGTGTTGTTTCTATTGATATTCAATCCCAATGAAATGTTCGTGTTGTTTCTTTTCATATTCAATCCCCCTAAAATGTTCGTGTTGTTTCTTTTGATATTTAATTCCCCCTAAAATGTTCGTGTTGTTTCTTTTGATATTCAATCCCCCTAAAATGTTCGTGTTGTTTCTTTTGATATTCAATCCCCCTAAAATGTTCGTGTTGTTTCTTTTGATATTCAATCCCCCTAAAATGTTCGTGTTGTTTCTTTTGATATTCAATCCCCCTAAAATGTTCGTGTTGTTTCTTTTGATATTCAATTCCCCCTAAAATGTTCGTGTTGTTTCTATTGATATTCAATCCCAATGAAATGTTCGTGTTGTTTCTTTTGATATTCAATTCCCCCTAAAATGTTCGTGTTGTTTCTTTTGATATTCAATTCCCCCTAAAATGTTCGTGTTGTTTCTTTTGATATTCAATTCCCCCTAAAATGTTCGTGTTGTTTCTATTGATATTCAATCCCAATGAAATGTTCGTGTTGTTTCTTTTGATATTCAATCCCCCTAAAATGTTCGTGTTGTTTCTTTTGATATTCAATCCCCCTAAAATGTTCGTGTTGTTTCTTTTGATATTCAATCCCCCTAAAATGTTCGTGTTGTTTCTTTTGATATTCAATCCCCCTAAAATGTTCGTGTTGTTTCTTTTGATATTCAATCCCCCTAAAATGTTCGTGTTGTTTCTTTTGATATTCAATCCCCCTAAAATGTTCGTGTTGTTTCTTTTGATATTCAATCCCCCTAATATGTTCGTGTTGTTTCTTTTGATATTCAATCCCCCTAAAATGTTCGTGTTGTTTCTTTTGATATTCAATTCCCCCTAAAATGTTCGTGTTGTTTCTATTGATATTCAATCCCAATGAAATGTTCGTGTTGTTTCTTTTGATATTCAATCCCCCTAAAATGTTCGTGTTGTTTCTTTTGATATTCAATCCCCCTAAAATGTTCGTGTTGTTTCTTTTGATATTCAATCCCCCCTAAAATGTTCGTGTTGTTTCTTTTAATATTCGCTTTAATTCCTGTGACAAAATACTAAAGATAATTAGGATCGAATTTTACTTTAGTTGATTGTTGACTTCTGGTGAAGTTGATGAACCCTGGTTACATTGACACCTAGTTACTGATTTTATTTTACGATTTGTTTTAGCATTTTACTTGCTTTTAATGCAAATATAAAAATATCAGTGTACTTGTCTATATAGAAAAAAACTTGTTTACATGAATGAGCGCCCGAGTTCACCACTGCTTTTAGTGGGATTCGTGTTGCTCAATCTTTAGTTTTCTGTGTAGTGTTTTGTAGATCATTGTTTATCTTTTTTCTCTTGGCCATTGCTTTGTCTGTCTTTCTTTGATTTACGGTTTCTGGTTATCCCTTATGTATCTTAAACTTGTCTTACCGTTGTAATACTTGATTGCAATATCTGTCACTACTAGTCACATCGTATCTTTCACAACTGTTCAATGTACGTTTGATTTCTGCAATAAACTGAAAAATAATAAAATACCACACTGTCGGAACAATTCCCAAATCTAATTGCAAAACCAAAGAGGCAAATTCGATACCTTAAATACACAAATACAAGAACGCTCACTTTCCTGGCTTGGTATAGGTATTTTATTCGCTAAATCATTCTTTCTTATGGAAAACAGATAGTAGCAGCTGTAATAAATGGGAATATTATAAGAACTATAAACAGCATGTTCATTGTATTCTAATTTGAAAAGCTGTGTCCGACTTAGTAATAGACATTACTCTCTTAATAGTGGCATTTCAATTGGAAAGATTTTACAATCAGCACGTTACTTACTATATGTTGACGAAATGCAAAACTACAATCAGCACGTTCGTGTAAGGCTTGTTGCTGTGACTGTAGCTTCGAGATTGGCGATTCAGTGGTTAATATACAGTACAGAAAAATACCATAATCATTGATCAACGACATCAGACTCTGGGCTATACAATGATATAGGTAACTAAAATATCATACTGGCACAACAATTCCAAAATCTAATAGAAAAATCGTAGAAAGAGGACAAATGATACCATTAACACACACATACATGACCGCTCACTTTCCTGGCTTGGAATAGGCATTTCAATAAAAAGTGGCGGGTCTAAGCTAGTTTTTATTGTCCAAACGTCTCCACTTAGTGAAATGATGCGCTTTTTGCAATTGCAAGTATGGAAATCTTTTTGTGGAGTATGCAGCAAAACTTGCAGGACATCATGGCGATTCTATGTCGACAAGGAGGATATAAAACCGATCATGTACTGATCAAACATCGACAAATGTTGAGAGGAACATATCCTTTTGATTTTATTTAAACTGATGTTAAAATTTGTCTTATTCGATAATTACACTTTCAGGAAGAATGTTACTTTGTTTTATCATTCTCATTTATTATTTTGAACCCCCCCCCCCCCCCTCTCCCCCCCCCCCCCCCCCCCCCCCTAAAGATAAAATGTGTGATTGCAAAGAAGGATACATATTTTCAAGTAACATAAGCATTATGACTGATTAAATAAAAGTCGCTACTAAGTCTATCTTTTAAGACATGTTGCTTGCAAGCTGTTTCATGCATGATTGACTGTGCTCTTGTTTTCTTTTGCTGAAGAGGAGAAGGGGTTCCACAGTCATCTTTCATAGATAGAAAAAAATTGAAGATCACTGGTCTCAGAAAAAATAAAATCATGAAGAATTATTGGAAATTATCATTCAACAAGGTAAGTAAGAATGTCACGGGAAAGAAAAAGACCACAATCACAGATGACGAATATAAACCCCCTCCTTGTTAAATACTATACAGTTTATTGTCTAGTGAATCAGGAAGGTTATACTTGTAGGAATATTAGAAAGAAAACATTGTTTGTTTAACTCCCTTTATTTCAATAATTGATGTAGAAATTCCTTTGAACGGTCACTATATGTTAACACAACCAAGTAATGAGGAAATATTTAATTGTGCTATAAGCTATGTAAAGAATACTAAGGTGTTTATTGCTATCGTATATATATAATCTTACATTGTTTTATGTTAACATTGAACAGTGTCCGGATAATTTTGTACCTCATGTACAGGGCCACTCTTAAGCTAATTCGACCAATTGCTCCCAGTTGGACCTCGCACTTAAGGTGGTACCATACACTTCAGGTAAAATTTGATCCGCTCGTTTAATTTTCTTATTTTTTTGGCAGTGTGTTTGAATATATCCACTGTAATAAATATCAAAATTTTAACAAATTCCAAACAACAGACTAAGAGCTATAAATTTACTAGCCACATAGCAGCTTTTCTCTCTATGGCTTTAATCACCGAGATGCTTAAAGTCTGTATACAAACATCATATGATCAAAACGTTCAACTGATTTTAAAGAGTTATCTCCCTGTAGTGTATGGTACCCCCTTAAGTGGCCCCACGCTGGAGTTATCTACACTTGGCTGTTCAAGATTTTATTGGTACACTAGCTAGACACAAACATGTGCTACATGAGGTCATACATCAACATATTTACAAATACAAATAACAGAACGAGTAAGTAGACAGGCAAAAGAGCATAAAACGAACATTGAAATTAGAATAACGTATTCAGTTTGTTCACAAAAACAGCTATATTACTTAACAGTTTTACATTACACAGTGACAACATGCCACCCATTTTGTTTATATTACTAATACGAAACCGGCACGGCCATGAATGCTCGCGCATCTGAAAATTTTCTGGCAATTTCACGCTCATCCAGTGCAACAAAAAGTGTCGAGATTTTTTGGGCCGAGATATATTGGGGACGACTTATTTTTAGGGCCGAATCTAGTCTCATTCAATCGAGCTGTCGTTCCTTTTATTGGAGTTATCGTTCCTTACGAAATCTCAAAAATTAACTTCCACGTAGAAACAAAAATTCTTGTCATTATGTCAGAAGAGATTTAATCAATTAAAAAATATCAATATAAGTAAAACAAGCTAACAAAATGACTTTTATTACACACGGGTTCCGGGTTTCAGTGGTATCTGACGTACGAGAGAGGGTACGAGACTTCAGGATCACCTTTGCGCTTTATGTTAAGAAGATCTTCATTAATTGAGTGTGTTAGTGTGTTACACGGAAACCGGTGTTTACAAAGCATCGATTTTTTTTTCTTCGATGGTATGTTCAGCCATGTTTGTTAAAAAATCCTAAGTACACATTTTATACCATAAAGAGCTCGCTTAAGCTCGCATATTAGGAGTTAGATGATAATACCTTGGTATATGTTTTTTGTCTTAATTCAAAAACAGCTTCATTTTTACAGAGGAAGAGGTAGTGATATTCATCACCAACTTCTTCTCTACACACATGACAAATTCTGTCCTCTCTAGAAATGTTCTGCCACCTTCCCGTTTCTATTGGCATCTTACAATTAGATGTCCTTAATTTTGATATCTGCTTTCTTCCAAACTCAAATAATCTAGACAAATAGTTTTCGTAGCAAAATTCTGTTTTGAATGTCGCATAGAATTGACCTCTAGACGAGTTTTCAATATCGGAAAATCATACCTGAATAAATTGATCTCGAAGACGCTCAAATAATAAGGGTTTCAGGTTACAAAATTTAACATGAATTTGGTTTGTAAATATATATCCGAGACCTGTTCCGTCAAATACAGATCTTATATGAGAAATCCATCTGAAATCATAACCATCATTCGTTTGTAGATTAAACATTAATTTATAAAGAATACCACTAAGCTTGTTCTCATTTGTATAAGCTTACACCAGAAGGAAATCATTATCAGCTGCACTCTTATATTCAAAGGGTGGCGGCCTAACTCTCCATAGACCATAAAGTTTGGAGTAGACAATCTTGGATTCAGAATTTGCTTGCAGAATTGCAGGTGTACTCGTTTTAAAATCTTAATATTCTCTTAACCTCAAACCTCAGATCCATAAAGTAGAATAGGATCAACTAAAGAGTCGAACAATTTCAACTGAACATTGATCGGTATATTTTGGTTTCGTATTTTCTTGTAAATAGCGAACAATGACTTTTGTGACTGTTCTACTAATTTTTTTCTAGCATCAAACAAATTTCCGTAATATTCAAAAACTATACCAAGGTATGTGAGAGAATCAACAATTTCTAACGCTGCGCCATTTAGTTTGACAATATAATTTTGCCTACCTTTTCTTTTATTAAAAACAATTACTTTAGTTTTTGATGAGTTTACTGATAATTTCCATAAAGTACAATATTCTTGAAAAATATCTAAGGCTTTTTGCATACCCTCTAAAGATTCAGAAAAAATAACGGTATCATCAGCATATAGTAAAACAAAAATTTTAATAAAGGTATGAAGTGTGTTTTGTATCTTTTCTGTGATAGTACCAAGAGGTAAGGCGTTTAGTTCTTCAAAATAATCTTCTAAATCGTTTCAAGTACACACAACAACATACTGCAGGTTTTACAGAGAACAGCAATGATTATATTTGTGATGGGGCCCGGCACCTCCTAAAGCCAGACCTGTTCCTATGGTTACTTAATTTTGTTATATTCGCCTCTCAAAGTTGTTCCGGTCATATCTTTTTTATTAGATATTTTCCGGAAAAAAATTTGCTAAACCACCTAGGCCAACAGACAAAATTTCTCGCAAATTTCCTCAAGAAAAGGTACTTGTTGTGTCATTTAATTTTCCCAAAAGAAAACATGCTGATTATTAATTTTCCGTTAGAATATTTAAATTTTAAATATACATGTTTTCTTTTTCTTCTTTAAAGAATTAAAATTTCCGAAATAAAACAATTCTACTTAAGTTTTATTAATATCTAGTAAATATGGATCAAGATCAAGCTTATAATTGTCTAACGTGGCATATACAAAATGCAAAACTATATGCAATATCACATTTAATTTATTTAATAGGACATGGCCTTTCTCTCGCTCTCGCTCTCTCTCTCTCATTATAATTGTATGAACACATGTACAATATAATGATTTGCATGCTTAATTGTTATTTATTCATTGTAAACTGGGCTTCAAAAGTTGTTTTCTGTGTAGTGTTTTGTAGATCATTGTTTGTCTTTTTTGTAATTGTATTGTAAATCCTGCGATTTACTGCTTCAAGCTTTCCTTTTTTGATAGCTTCTCCCCAATCCATTTCATTTTTATCTCAATAAAATATGTTTTAAACACTAATGGAATATTTCAAATCGTTGATTGGTTGTTTTTGTTTAACGTTGCTTAGTGACTACCCGGTTCGATAGCGTAATGACTAACGTGTTCGCCTCGTGGATTCGAACCTGGTCGGTTCAAATCAATTCTATGAAATTGGTATGTATTGCTTCTTTGCTTAGAACACAACACCAATGAATAACAGCAACGACTGGTTGCCTCCAGGTCGGGATAATGTATCGGCCCAGCGGAGCTACATTTTTACATGTTCACCTGTGTACTATTTTTCTGTGAACTAGCAATACAAGCCGTCAAAATTCAGTATGGACAAAGATCTGAACCTGCGCAGACTAAACCCATTCAAAACAAACATAAACATTGTACGTCACAATTTTAAAAACCAATCACAACAAACTGACCGGCGCAAACACTTTCCAGGGGAAACCTACACAACGACGTCAAATACGGTGAACCAATCGCTAAGGGAGAATAATACGTAATTCCCCAACTGATGTGAGCAATGAAGGGAATTCCCATTCAAAGTATAAATAAATGAAATCAAGTTTTACTATTTTTGCTTTTAATCAGGTACAGATTTCAACATACAAATTCAATCAATCAACGATAAATACTTGCAAAGCGCGATCACAGGCACTCGGGTACACTGTAATTTTCGTTATTTTCAATAAAATTAAATATTTTCCCTTTTAGTGCCTCTATTCTAACCTTCTCTACGCAGAATCACCTAATTTTGACGTATTTTACACATTTGGATACAACCCATTTTTTTCTACAAATACTATAATATCAACTGTGAGCGCGATAAGAAAATCAAAATGAATTATATCCAGTAATAAAGCTTCGGTTCCTACGAAGTTAAGCGTCCTTCGCATATACGTGAATTCACGTGAACGCAAAATTTGTTTTTTCATCGTGACGTACGATGTTTGTTTTAAGTGGGAATTTCCAAGGTCATGTTTGCGCACGTCGGTTTACTTGTCCATGCATTGTTCATACTGAATTTTGACGGCTTGTATAAAAACTAAGTCTGTGGTACAAAACAGACACCATCCTCTCATTAGAATGGTTCTCGCAATGATATGAAACTGAAACATTAGTGCTCAGTTGGCGCTAAACACTAATTTCGTTAAAGGTTTCATGTCTGCCGGATTTTGTTCGGTTTTTTATTGATAGGGAACAAAATGCTTTTCAAGAATATGAAATATTTCGCCATTTTTATGCCGAACAAAAATCTTTGGAAGCACAAGTTTTTTATGTGAATTATAGACCATTCAGCGCAGACCATAATAGTTTTGTTTGTATTTAAAAATTAAGGTACCGTACTTTACCGTAATCTATTGGACTATAATTATAACAAACCCTTGTGTAAAAATAAATAAATATCAAATACAATCAAATAATCCGATTAATGTTTGAAACCGACAATGAATCTGAAGTATTGTTTAAATTCCTAAAACTATTCATTTAGGTTTTCACGTATTAAAATAAAATATGCGTTAATACAAAGAAAAACAAGATGTACCTGTAATCAAGACAAATTACAAGAAATTTGAGAAAACCACTTAACAAAACATACGCTTTTGTGGTTTTCCGAATTGCGGTCTTTTAAAACAAATACAACTGTTTGAAGATTAATTTAAGACTGTTTAAGTTGCAATACATTTTCGTAACCTTTAAATCGCAATTAACCAAAGAGCAGATATAAGGATAAGATATATTTAACGCCCCCTTTTACTGTAATATTAATATAAAGCTAGTTACATGGGTGTGAATTGTACATTATAGTGGCGTCCGTATGGTCGATTAGCGGTATTTCCTTTCCCCACTTCGACAATAAGATACTATAAACTTAAGATTAGGTTTCTTACGTATAAATGGGTAAACAGTTTACAAATCTGTAAACCTACCGTTCCGCAGACGACAGGAGCCATCGCCTTTCAAAGTACAATGAAAGGGGACTTTTAATTGGCTATTGACGACTTGTTCCGCACTCAATATTTAAAAAGGCGTCCGAGGGGACGAAAATCGCAAGGTGGAAATCTAATTTTTATTATTATTATGTAATGGTATTCTTGTTTTATTTTTCCATACTTTTAATGTTCAGATGTTACTGGCGAGTTACACAACAATGTGACAACGCATTTAAAACTTGTGTCTGACTATTTTATAATTTATGAATTTATTTGAAAATAAATTAGAGCAGTTGTTTTTATTTTGTGTTTTGATACTATACACACTTATATTATTATTAACAACTGAAATTAAAAAAAATGCATGGTTTGTAAACAAGTTAAATATATTCCACAAAGAATTTTCCCGTTGGCATCAAATGTCTCGACTTAAAGGATTCTTAAAAGATTTTTTTGAATAGAACGCTTATTCTAACGGTCATATATAACGAAAATTAGACACGTATAATAATAGCTTTGCCATACAAACCACTACCTGAAAAGAAGTTACGCGCTCCTTAATCTCCTGAACTTAAATATTGAGAATTCGCATCTCTTAACAATTAACGAATTAGAAATTCTTGTTGTATCTGAGAGATTTAAACGACTTTCAATCTGGTCTAGATTTCAACTTTTATCAAAATTTAAATGTGTTAAATCTTTAACATAACTTCAAAATCCATCAACGAACGAGAGCAGCGATAAGAAAAACAAATTACATGTTTACCTTTTTTTGATTGTATGAATGAACATCTGACAGGCGTGTAATACCTGTGCGCAAACTCGATTGGTAGGCGTGGCTACGTTTTACAATTATTGACAATTCATATTTCACGTGGTGATTTTTGTACGCCCAATCTATAATGCTCAACGAGTTTATTTATTACAGTTCACGTTTGCAAAATATTATATTTTCTGCACATATAAGTATTTGTATATGTGAAAATTGTTCTCAAGTTGTAGTACTCATATTTGGAAATGTACGTGTATGATTTTATAATTGATTTATAATAGTAGTAATTATATTGTGATAATTAATGTGTACAATACATGTATTTAACCTGAGGAATATCATTGTGGAAATTATAGCATTTTTATGAAACAAATAGTGTAATAAATTTGCAGTGTATTTATCACATAAAGATGACATAGTTCATATATATATTTATATTTATATATAAACGCCAAATTATTTTTTGGGATTTATAAATACATTATAAATAAAGGTACTACAGCAGAACATCAAGCACAAGATGAAGATTTTAACTTTCTCATCAATAATTTTAATTTTATTTATTAAATTAAATTATTGTTCTCGAGAGAAACCAATCGTTGTGAAAGGAAATAAGAACATAGTAATGCACGAAACTGTACGGACGCTACTGGGATTTAAGGATTCACCAAAGTATAGGAGTAAGATATTGCCGCATCCTGACAAAATTGAAGACGAAGCCCCAAAATACATGTTAGATTTGTACGAACGGTTCAAAAACAACCAAATAGCAAAAGGTAGTCTAATGGGGAACACTGTGCGGAGTATTCAAGCTGATATAGGTTAGTACTTATATAAAACTGAGATCATGTTTGGGAATTTTAACTACAACAGTATATGATCGATTTCAAAAAATGGAGTCAAACTAGAAAATGTAATGACTTTGATCACACAAAAAAATGTAGAGTTGACTGAAAGACTTAAATGGATAACTAATCTAATTTTTTTCACTATGACTTGTCCAAGGCATGCTCATATACAGGGGCGGATCCAGGATTTAAAGTTAGGGGGGCACACTTAAGAAAATTGTTTGGGTATTTAGTGTGAAAAATCACGATTTTACGCCAAAAAATCATATTTTTTCCAATTTTAGGGGGGGGCGCACACGGGGTGCGGTGCGTCCCCCCTGGATCCGCCCCTGATATATATAGGGCGCTGGACGTAAGGCTAAGCGAATGGTGCTGCATTGTATCAATGGTGTGGGTTCAAATCCCGTCGAGGGAACAAATATTTGACAGCTCTAAAATCTAATTCTAACACTGTTTGGTTTAATTTTCAGACGTATATATACATATATATATATATATGATAAGAATGGGATTCGTCCTTTAAATAACAACTCGTTGTTTTTATATTCAACAATCAATTTCTAAAACTAATGTCTAATTCATTTAGCTAACTACAATGTATGTTTCCTTGGCTAATTCAGGCATATGTACATTTCTCCGTCAGTATTGTAAACAAATCAAATAGCTTATATTTATTATCAAATCAAGAAGAAACATAACTTGATTTGTTAAGTTTTTGTAAATAGCTAACGGCTGGAAGACTTCTGTCTCCTGCAGTAGGCAAATATGACGTCGAGTTATGAACATGGTCTACAGTTCAATCAGTAATGGCTAATTTGATCTTTAAAGGAAGAAAGTGACACAGAAATAATGTGAATAGTAGTTGTTCTATCCATGTGTAAATTTTAGCTTATTTAATAAGAATGTTAGAATTGTATCAAGCAGAAACTAAGAGGACTGGATTCTAAAAAAAACATATATATATCTTTTTTTATTCGCATAAATTTTCACTCTTATTAACTCTACGATTCCATGTCTTCATATTTCGTTTTAAGTAATTTACCATTGAATAGCAAAAACGAACGTGTTTACGGATGGCAAAGTTATTGGAATGAAGACGGGCGACAAAAAAACGGGCCAAAGTCGACTATCACGACATCACGTTGGACGTATTTGTTTAAGATGGGTGTATAGACACAACTTTCAAAGATAATGACAAAAGATTTCAAATTACACTCGCTTGCGACAGTCCTATCTAATATCACCAAAACGTGTATACGATGCTTCTAATTTGACTCTACATTAACTTGTACCAACAAATATTCTTATCTATTTTTCATTATCCATCCTTTATCAGATTAACCTAGCCATTTAGATTTTTTTTTTCATAATATGTTTACAACGTAATGGGTTTCATCATGAAATAATATAGCTTTGGTTTTTAGTGATACTATCTTCTGCACGTGAACTTTTAAATGTTTAAACTGTTTTAAATTGTTGATATGAATTTCGATAAAGGTGACAATGCATTTTAAAGTACACATCTTTGTGCAATGAAGATTTGACATTCTCCATTAACGTCTTGAGAAGTTTCAGAATTGACATTTTAAACACATTGTTGTCTTAAACATACTAGATTTTTAACCTCATTAACCTGGTTAATATTCAATCATAATCCTAAATACATGACATATATAATCCTGAAGTATATTATAAATTTTATAACTTTGATAAAATAAAAAAAATAAAAGAACAGATATGAATGTTAGATCGATCAGGCTTTCATTTAATTCGACGCAACGTGATTTTTTTTTTAATTAAGTGGTAAAGAAATGAGACAAAAGATGGTAAAATACGACACAACGTTGAACGTAACGACCAGCCTCCCCAATAACATTGTTGTCAATGCCTAGTTATACATTTTAAATCTGATAGTTTTCAAAGAAAATTGCCACGTAATACCTGCCTCTGTTGGCATGTTTTCCTAATTATATACAATGTTTGTAAACACACATGACTACATGCAAATTTATGCATATGAATATTAAAATTTCTTCGATATAAAGAAATGTACAATTCAAAGGTGAACAATGAATGATGCCAGTACTATAATGTATTATGTAGTAAAACAATGATTTGGAGATCCACAGTAAAGGGTTTTAAAGTGCAAATATTCGAGTAGCAAAAATATTAGATACTGTAATTAAATATAATATAAATATATTAAATATAAATATAAAGAAAAAAATATAAGATTCGATTTATGCCTTGTACATGTAAAAATGAGAGACCTTGCATAGGAACTACCTGTTGCTCAATGTCATTCGTTTATTTATGAATAAATATGTTTAAAGAAAGGAAAACACAGATATCTGATTGTAATATTTAAACATCTTAAGAAATCTTGTCCAACATTGAACCTACAAGTATTATATTGAAAAACTATTTAATTTTGTTTCTTTTTTAACATGTTGAATTTGCATATAAACAAAACTGAGTTATCAATTGTATACCTGGATGTATGGTACATGTATCTGTTACAAGAAATCAACAGACTCTTTCTCTATTTCATATCTAGACCTATCAGACTTGAAATCATAAGACTATGTCTCCACTTCATATCTGGAATCAATAAGCTATTTCTTTTACTACAAGTTTATAACGTTCCAATTTCTCGTTTCTGTTTATTACAATGGGCCGTAAAGCAATATCTCCTTAATTAACTAGACTGGTAAATTACAGGGGAAAGCTACGCTATTGTACCACGCTATTAGAAGGCGCTGTTGACATGAACATAAAATGCACCGAGATATTCATCCTATATTGTTAATTTCATTGTTCATTTCTCGTAAAATATAACTAATCAAAAATAAGGTGTTATATCTTCCCAACTTATCATTTGTTTACTGTAGTTTATAGAGGTATTTTCTAATTCAATAAGGGTTTGATTTTATATTGATGAGCCGTGAATAAAACTTTAAATTAACATCTTAAGGTTACTCGATGCAAATCCATATTGAAAACGCCAAACGTTTAAGTTTGCATGAGTTTTAAAAATTAGTTGAACCGGTTCAACCCAAAATCTATTGGAACTAAATATTGTAATTTCACAGATGAGATCCTTTGAGTATGTTTTATAGAAACCAATGAATTTTGTAACAAATGTTTTGAAATGAGCAAAGGAATTATTTTCTGTGTCAACAGGGACCACTTTGAGCTTATTCCACGTGAAGTTTTCCATTTATATTTCCCTCTGCTTTGTATAAAATGTATTGCTTATGTTCTCTTAAATCGTTGTAAGTACCCATAAATAAAATACCAAATACAAAATAGAACAAACATATGTTTCCTTCGTTGGATTTACATCTAAAGGTCAGCTCGACTCCTGTCCTTAGAGAGGTGTACTCGATACAACCTGTTCTAATAAACGAAATGTAGATATCCTCTACTAATGACACCGGCATCTAGTGATCTATCTTTCTTAACTGAAAACGACGTTAAAAACGCTCTTAAAATTATAATACTACATTGTATGTTATTAGCATTATGAATAAATAAGAGGACCCCTTAGAATCAAGAAATTATCTGTGATATCAAAGGTATAATGCAATGAGTAGCTTACTCAGATTTCAAAGCTATGCGAATTACAAGTAGTATTTCTTCAATACATATGCATCCACTGTTGTCACTTAAAAAAAACATTGCCCCCATTGGAACTTTCTATTAATAGGATTACCCCGGATTTAATTTATGGAAATTGAATTTAAAATGTTTACTATAGATTCTGAAATCGTGAAGGGTATATAGTATTAAATTTTAAAAAGGACTGAAGTTTACAGATTTAGCTTTTCTATATATATTTTTATTTCATTTCTGGCTAAAACTTAAGTTACGTTTGATTTACAACAATAGAAGAGAAAATAGTTAAAACCATGAATGAAATCTGGATTAATTTACTACAAATACAATCTTTATCTCATCAAAATAATACGGTCAATTTCACAAAGGCGCTTTCCGTTTACAGTTACGTAGTAAGCTTGATTCGATGTAATTGCTGACGAGCCTGGGGACATAGAAAAATCCCTGTTTTGCAAACGAAGTGCTTAACATTGGCGCGACGTTACTTATTACATAGCTATATCTATTATCAAAGACTTAATTAAAGCTGAAACAGAGAACTCTTATTTTTTCTTTTTAAATTGTATACTATGTATTGACAAGCCCTTTCCGTGTTCTTAACATGTGTGAAAGGTTAAACCCGTCATTTATAGAATGTTACACACATTTCTTAACTTTACATAGTTCGTCACTTTGTATATTTTTTAGTTGTCGAGAGGTTATACAAAACATTTATTTTGGGATAGACTGTTAAATATGACAATGACTATCTAGATACAATTCAATTATATGATATCTCCTCACAATAAACTCCATTCAATACAAAGTAAATAGGTTAGAGCCGTTTTATCATTTTACGACCCCTAGCAAACAAAAGAGCTCCAAAATTTCATTAAGTATTCCTCCTAGTAAAACAATTATAAATTACATTGTAAACAGAATACAGACAAGTTTGTCAATAAACGTAATCTCGAACGTGATCCAGCGAGAATCTACTTTCACCTGCGGAATTATACAAGATAAAAGCAACCCCTTTATCTGTTCAATATCACTTAATTCTATTATCGTGTAATTATGAAATTGACGATAATATGTAGAATCATTTTGTTTGCCTTCTAAACTAATTGATGTCTGTAGACTTGTTATAGGTTAACCAGTAATTACAGCTGATGTAAACGACCCAAAGGGCAACACGATAATTATAGTAAATCACTCTACCCTTATGTAAACGTCAACAAAAACAAACCGGTGGCTATTTATCGGTCATTGTGATTGAATTGTTACAAAATATGAAATTGATATACAGATGTAGCTTTCAATTCGACATATGGTTTTTTTCTGACGTGTAAACAAACCATACGCAGAGTATCCGCCCTCGCAAAACAATAGATAAATAAATAAATAAATACAATATAAAACAAAATAGAAAAGAAGAGAGCAACTTGTAGTCATTGGCTGTTAGTAATCCTCGTTAAATAAATAAAGAATTAGATAAAATAAAAAAGCATACAAATACAGAAAATAGAACGAAATGTCCCAAAAGCAAATAAATGATAATTAAAAAAAAACAATAACTAAATTTTCATTTGAGTTTGTAGGATTTTTCATGGACTGAATTGAAAAGCTATTGTACATCACAGTTTTACATAAGGAAATATACACTCATAAACATGTAGTTCTAGATAAACATGATTGATTGGTGTTTGACGCCAACTTTAGCAATATTACAGCTATAGTGTGGCGTTCTAAATAAACAAGAAAGATACAATATATATTCTTGAATGAAACGGAACCACAAGTATATCAAACACTACCGTAAATTGGAATAGTCAAAGTTTAAACATTTACGAAATTAAAAAAATATATAAATAAACGCTTCAAAATTAAAATCTGACTTTAATACAAAGATAAAGTCAAACGTCAAAGATCAAACAAAATATTTTATAAATTTTTTAAATCTGATTTTGAAAAGTTAAAACGTCATTATTAATTTAACTAGTATTTGTTGACACCGCAGGGTAAACGAAAATGTTACATATAGATTAACTTTTGTTGCAAGAATTTAAATCGTTGCATTTGATACGATCAAATGAACTGAAAGGGTGTAAATTATTTTATATTATGCCTTTAAAATATTTTTAAATGACTTACTTTGTGAGAAATATCAACCAATTTCGTTTGATTTATATTTGAAATAAACTGTAATATTTGATTCATGAAAAGTTTGATAGAAAATGAATAGTTATTTATTGAGGTTGCATTTTTAACATTAAGGGCACAGTTAATGTTGCTTGTCGTATAACTTTTATAAACTATTGTCAACTTTATCCTGACTACTAGAGTTATTGGGGGGGGGGGGCTCAGACATTCTTAACAAACTATGGGAGTGTGTCTTGAATCCTTAATACTTTTAGGAGGATAATTGGGACTCGAACCACACGTCAGTGATGTTAGCAGATCACGGTTAAAGAAGTCATCGACCTAAACCATTAGATCACACAGGCCCCTTTAACATTACAGAAGAACGTCGTGTTCATGATCGTATGGTAGTTGGATTTATAACCACCTATGCAATCAGTGTATATGACCACTAACCGGTAACGTTGCGATTTCGAATCCCTTTCAGGCGAAGTGTACTCGATACAACATTATGCGTGACTTGCGGCAGGTCGGTGGTTTTCTCCGGGTACTCCGGTTTCCTCCACCGATAAAACTGACCGCCACGATAACTGAAATATTGTTGAAAGTGGTGTTAAACACCATAACCATAAAGCCATCTTATTGACATGATTTAATATAGTATTAAAATGTTTCAATAGAACGAAGTTAGCAATGGGTTCTTACACATTTGTCAATCTTGTCTTATGTGTTTGCCCGTTAGATGATTTATAACATAGAGTTTACCTATACATGTATAATGACTGATTTATCAAACTTAACAACGGTTCTAAGACAGGTTGTTAGGGTCCTCAGCTTAGTCCGCTTTCGATGGTAATTAATTTTAGAGAAAACTAGATTTAAGATTTGACAAGGAGTATTTTTCATGTCAAAATTACCTATATATTCATAGAAAGATGTTCTAATTAAAAGGGTATACAATAGGGTACTCGGTACTGTCGCGGTTTTTTTTAGTAACAGAAAAAGAGAAAAGTTCGAGTGCACTGGTCTTTATCGTCACTTGCAGCATATCGTGACCAACACATTTGATGGGCGAGATACGCGTGGATAGATCAAACAGACCGGTTTAATACTGGAGATGGGGTATCGGGGCGCGAGATCAAGGAATTTAGCCAGTTAACCGCCAAGGCGCCCTGAAATAGAAAATTATATATTAATGCACTTTTTGCTGATACATATAAATGAATGCACGCATGCCTGCTATCTACCATAATAATATTACATATGATACTTAGATCATGTAACGAACTCTTTGTTTTTCATACATGCTTACTAATTTCAGTCATCTAACATCTTACCAAGTTTTACACGTCAACATGTGAAGTTTAACTTGTTTACATGTTTTGTTGTCATCCTAATGTTTGTATGTACACCGTAAAATTGGTTTTGATGTTAGTGTAAATATAGTTATCTATCGAACAATACGTGAACTTTATAAAACTTTCCGAAATGGTATATTTCTTAGACTCCATTAATATTTTACTTTATCAACGGTTCCTCGTTTACAACAATCCACTTCCAAATGTAAATAATCATTTAATTACTAAGATGTGATATCTAGTATGGTAAACAACTTAACATGACTTTAATTCTATGGTTTTAGAACATTTATACTATGGCCATTATCAAGAAGCGATTAAAGCTTGATTAAGAACGATGCCCGTCTACAGATTGTATTTTAATACAAATTAGTCAAACTAGACCGCTAAATGAGGTATTCACAATTTTAAGCTTACTGCAAATATGGATTTCGTACCGTAAGCTTAATAAATTTCATTTGTGTTTAAATTCAGTTTTATATATAATTTGAAGATCAACTCTCCGACAGGTTCTAGGCGGGAAAGTCAATTTAGATATATACTCAATATAGTTTGTAAAGAAATAATGCCGTTTCTATTTATAATATTACTATCTAATTTGTTTTATTTTACCTTCACCCTTAACAAAACCTACAAGTAACGGAATTTCCTTACTTGTAAAAAATAAAAAATAAATAAAAAATGATATCCGATTATCTGTATTCACATTTATCAGATATGTTTATGATTGAAATTTACAGTTCCTTAAATAATGTAATTATTATTAAAACTAAGGTTCTCTTCGATCAGGCATGGGTGGTCTTAGTCGATTTTGTCTATACTGTTTAAGGTTCGTTAGTTTACTAGCTCCCGAAGACTTCAATGTTATTTGACTTTCCAATCTTTTGGTTACGAGGGCACGTGAGGATGATTTTTCCAGCCACGAATTGTGTGTACTGTATTCGATGTCGACGTTTTTATTTCACTCCTATTTATTAGTTATAAAATAACAATATAAACATATGTTTGTTGTATATTCGTTATTTCTAATATCTCTTCAGTTTCATTTGGCGCCACAGTCTATATTTTAACTTTACCATGTAAACAAGAACCTGATTGTGTTGTAAGCCGACTACGAAAAACATAATTTTATATCTTAGTTGATATTGATGAAAAGATTATCATCGATGAAATACGGAACCTCTGATGGAACACATACACATAGAAATATGATCTCCACTGTGGTGTATTATTACTCCTTAATAGACATCTAATGATTGTTGAGGACGAATGAGTGGGAATAAATGAGTTGCCACACCCCTTGAATGGCCACAGCTCCTCACGAGTAACAGTTTTTTTTAAGTGATAGTTAGTGGACCATTTGAAGATAATTTTTCAACCTCATCAATTGACTCCACTTACTCATCACCATGACAACCTTTCACATGATTTGTTAACTTGTTCTTGTCACGAGTATGGCTGAATATAACTTGCTTGATGTAAAATAACAATCAATTAATCAAGAAATGGATTCCGTGATACCATTCGTTTCGCAGCTTTGGGCCTTCATCATTTTGATTCATTTCAAGTAAGAATTGATCGATTGAGAGCATACATTTGAGTGTGGAGTATGGATAGAATCGAGGCATACAAAAAAAAAAGGGTTTAGAGTGTTGTTGATGAATAAGAAAGTATTATTCAGAGAATATCTTGTTTGATTTAAAACTATTACACAAGAAACCCAACAATAAAGACATTGTAACAAATACAATATATAAAGTAGCAAAACGGCTCATGTAATATCGAATATGTGACATTAATTAAAAACAAACTTTTTTGGTCGACTATGGGAAATTTGATAAGGTTGATAAAATAATTTCAAAAAGAAGAAACCGGCAATATATGGGAAATTGCGGGGGTGACAAATTAATTTCAGGAGTAATAAATAATATTTGCCAAACAAACATTATTACATCTAAACCTGGTTGTTTATCAAGACCTATATCAACCTATTTTATACAATTGTGAATAAAGGGCGTATTAAATACCAAAAACAAAGGTAATTCACTTAGAGAAACGGACTTTCTGATACTATTTGTTTCTATTTGAGAATATTTCAATTAAAGTACAAAACTACGTATGTACTGGAATTGCAGATTTCTAATGGAATATACTAGAAATGTACTTCCGCTCTCAACGTAACTAATTTACAGATGTCGTTGACCTTACTTCTGACCTAACGTCATAACATTTTATTTCTCACGTGAAAATATTTTTAATTGTAGAAATGAATTAGTTAAATCATTTTAAACTAGCAGATGTTGTAGGTATGCTTGCAATGTTGTCCGTTCAAGGGTCAGTAACTCTACAATACAACTATTCTGGTATATGAACTATATTTTGCAGCTAACTGTGGATTTATGTTCGTTTCACTATATAAACAGGGATGAAAATTGATTTTCAAATGATATTGTTAAAGACTTTGACTTAATGTATGTAAATCGTGAAGCGAATCCAATCCACTATCGATATTTATGGTTAAAACCGAGAAGATATTAATCTAATTCGCGACATGACGCGGCAATCTCTTCTTTTACAAGTATCAATAAATTAAAGTTTTCTGAAAACATGAAACTAAATGTTCTTTGCCATATTTGTTGTTGAAATAAACAAGTGTTTAATAACTACATGGAGGTCTCGGACAGTATAAAATAAACAAGTGTTTACAACGACATAGGGGTCTCGTTCTAAAGAACACTGTTCTACAAGAATAGCCAGCGAACCGTGGTGAATAACGTGTTTGGAGAGTAAAGACCTCTTTGTAGATTTCGAAACAGAGCCTCTACAACTGTCCATACTGTTTCAGTGGCAGTCAAAAGACGTTGAGCCGGTTAACTCATTCCTACCCTCATTTCTATATATTTTTTTTTAATGAACGTGTTCTCGTCCTAAATATAGCTGAAATGCCGCTGGTTGAACGTTAAGCAATGATTTATCAAGCAATTAATCTATTACTACAAAGTGTTCTGATTTGGGTAATCTTGTGGAATCTATGTGAAAACTCTTGCTTAAACAAGTTTTAAAACCGTAAAGGAGTGTATGAGTTCTTCACAATTCCTTCGTATGCCCAGTGTTTTCATTATAAGTGACATTCCTCTATCCCTGTTGGTTTAGATACTTTGTGTTCATAGTGAGCACAGTGGTTTGACGTAATATTTGTTATAATAGAATGTTGAAGATCAAAATAAGTGTGAACTATTCTCCGATAATACGGTGACAAAATTTAGCTTTGGTTAGATTGCTAAAAAATACACAGAAATAATTCTGTAGTTTTACTATAGTTTTACTGCATGTTATTTAGTTATAAAATATCCAAAGTCAGTGTTTTGTCCAACTATCTTTACACAAACACATCTCACAAGTGTACACAAAAATAACTATATACTGTATATATAAGTGCATGAGGTTAAAATTGCTCTGAATTGCTTTACTACCAGAAACAAAATGTCATTTTTAATGCCGGAGATGAAATGTGAACTATTAAATCTGAAACATTATTCATTAATTTGTAGGGCTGACAAACTACTAAAAAAAATTCATGTTTGTAATTTAATCTAAACCTCACTGTACAAAGTATATTACTAGAGAGAATTTAAAGATTATCGTAGGTTATATACTGGCGCCACCCGAGAAAGGTAGCCGAGTCCGGCTGCCCATGGGCCACAGATCTCTTACACCTTTGATTAACACTATGACGATAAAGAATCGCTTGATATTTACTGATGTTATGTTATGATATGATAAATTACGTAAGTCATAAAATAAAGTATTGTAAATATCAATCCACGAGCAGTTAGAAACTAGGCAATGTGATATTATGGTTAAATATAAATAATAAAGGTAAAGATTGAATCTTAAAATGCACATTGGTTGGGTGTGAGGTAGAAAAAAATCTGGTTTTTTTTCATGGCCGTTTTGTGAACGGAGTACGTCTCGATCTGCACGGGAATAGATCCCTTAATATCATATTTATAATTGTCGTAGAACAAGAGGGAAGTGTTGGGATCCCATTAGCCGCTTTAACCCTGCCACATTGTTGTGCCTGTCCCAACGTCATATGGCGTGGTCTTTTTTGTGTTCAGTGAGTAAACGTAATATGTGATTGTTCGTTTTGTTGATATTGTTGGAATTGTTGACGATCGCTGTTGAAACGTTCTTTTCTTAACATACCATTTATTTTTACAATGCATAATTTGTTTTCATGAAAGTCATATGGTTGTTTATGTACATGACCGTTTTTTAGCACCTCGTACTTCCTGGTACGTCTATAAAAGATTTACCTTTAAACTTAAAAGTTTAATTTATAAGAACCAGGAATTGATAGTTTATAGCCCTCATCCATCAATCAAATGGGATAAAAAATATTCTCTTGTTAAGCAACAAATCAATCAAGAGAAAGTGCTAATTATGTTTCTTAAATATTTATTTAATGTCCCGTTCAATCGATTAACGACAACACGTATTACATATAAAAAATTAAAGTTGATGAAATGACGTCATTTTGTAAGAACGCAGAAATAAAACGCACAAAAGCCCTAGAGTCAAACCGAATTACACTATTACTTCCGCCTATTAAATGTGTTATTCAACAAATTCTACAGAACATCCAAAGAACCGAAGAGTCAAAATAGATGTACAATTAACTACGACTCAATCAAACCTAGTCCGAGATTCCTCTGCCGTCCGGCGGCTTTTTGTTCGACTTGCTGGAGCCGTGGGACGTCAGAGCGCTCTCCATAAGGAAAACAGCGGATTTGCCATATTCAATATTCCATTAATATTCAATAAAAGAAAACTAGATATAAAAAAAAATACGACCTCACAAAAAAATGTAGAAGCTTACCAACTAAATAAAATGTATAACTTTTAGTTCAATTGTCCAGTAATCGGTCGTAATTTTTTTACATCTAGTTTTCTTTTATTAAATATTATATATTATTCTGTGCGGTCCTGCAATGCCATGGTCGTTCTTCAATGGAAGTTGAATATTTCTGGGGACGTCACAAAAGCATGGTTTAGTGAAGTACGATCGTCTGCTCTCCAATAAATTATGCGGCGGAGAAACTATTAGGTAGGTCTCCACCCATAAATACCGCAAAGGTCAAGCGAAAACCGTACACGAAAAAATAAACCGATTTGTTTACATTTGTGCTGAAAAATGTATTGGAAACCTTCTCTTTATTATATAACAGTGACACCATTTTCCCCACATAACAGTGACACTATTTTTTCCATATTGACCCTACATTTCATTCATTGAACGTCTAATGCCTGTGGTTTCGGATAGAAAATAAAATCCGATAGCCACGAAACGTGGAAATATGCCGACCCGGAGTTGGAACGGCAAATCCGATGTTTTCCTTGTGGAGAGCGCTCTGGCGTCCCACGGCTCCACCAAGTCGAACAAAAAGCCGTCAGACGGCAGAGGAATCTTGTACTAAACCAAACCATGATTATTATTCTGACATGTTCTTCCTTACTGGATCATATCATTATGACAATATTATTTTAGATATAACATGTAGTTATTGGTTTTTTTTTTGAAAGCTTTAAAATCGAAGTAAACTACGAGAGAAATAGTAAGCTCCATGTTATTATAATAGTTCATCCTTGTTGAAAAGTATTCTTTGACTTGTGCACAGATGAGAAAAAATGGTATTAGATTGTGGTTTAAAGTTGACTATTGTTTCCCTAGTATGTCTTATTATGACCTTCTGTACTATCTAACATTTTAATGATGGTTAAAATCATCAACTCGCACTATTAGAACTAATATTATACATATGACAACTTCTGTGTCACAAAGATTAAATATATTGTGTATAATGTTCAAGATTAAACTTATTGTGAGGGCCCGAGTGGCTCAATGAGTTAGGTAGTTGGATTAACCTAACAACTCATACAAGCCTATCACCAATACGGCGTGGGTTCGCACCCTGGTTTTTAAATTACAAATAGGGTGCACTCGACTCGCAGCTGCAAGTGATAAAGTTTACCAGTTGCTTGCCCATGGTCAGTGGTTCTCTCCGGGTACTCCGGCTTCTTCCACCACTAAAACTGGTCGCCATGATATAGCTGAAATATTGCTGAAAGTGGCGTTAAACACCAAAAGTCAAATCAAATCAAATCATTAAACATATTGTGTATAATGTTCAAGATTAAACATATTGTGTATAATGTTCAAGATTATAGGACTTGGCGTTCTTCATGACAACACTGCTCACTCAGTTACTATGCCAATGAAGATTGACATTTTCACTGGAAGACGACATTTTACAAAAGTCAAAATAAATAGAGTGTTATCTTAGTATTTTTCCAGAAAAAATGAATATGTAAAGAAACAAAACGAAACGAATATTTTAAATTTTGTATCCACATCGGCCCTGTATAATTTGTCCTGCAATGCGCAAGAACGGATTAAATTATATTTGGAGTTTTATCACGGCATTATTCATATTGCCAATGAAGGACGTCAAATCAAAATACTGTGCAAAATGGTTAACTTGAACTTGGGTAAGACGTACTTGTCCCGCTTGGATCGATGTCCTTCAATGCTGTTATTTACTTTAAAAATATAGACGTAATGTGCCTTGGTTGGTGATATATCCATAATAAAGATACAATCAAAATTATATAATGCCGAATACAAGAAAAGTACTGTTATTATTTTTGTGCACAATGGAAAACTCCATTGCTTCAAATATTTGACATTCATGTATACTGTCATCTATCAAAATATCACTATTTATGTAATACACTTCATATATTCGTCAGTTCAAGTGTTATTTTCAGTTGAAGTTTTTCATTAATGCACTTATTTGTTAAAATTTATGAATATTATTATCTTTGTTCAATGTTTCGTAAACTAATTTCTTTTCATGGATGATTGATTTTATATGTGTCAATCATTTTGTTATTTTTTTAATTATCGTTTTTGATTGATATGTATTGTATTTTTCAGTTGAATTAAATGGCGAACCCATGTTCCTGTTCAATTTGTCGTCTGTTGTTCAAACAGAGAGGTTATTAAGTGCAGAAATTCATTTATACAAACGAAAACAGAAAAAGATTATCTGGCCGAAGAGACGAGACATCGAAGTGAAAATGTACGAAATAGCACCACATTATATGGCAGAAAATGGAAAGATAACGATGAGGGTAGAGAGTTTCGGATGGCAGTGGTATGACGTCACAAACTCTATACTCAGCTGCCTTGCTGCCAGACGGGATATTCCACACATGTTTGCATTGAATTTTGTCATAGAAAAACGACACGGAAAAACAAAACATTTGAATTTGAGAAAATTTATTCGACAACATTCCATGCCGTTTCTGATCATTTATTCCAATGATACGCAAAGCATATCCCTCGATCAATTAGATAATATGGCAGAAAAGATAACTAATGACGAAGTCATTAAAACCGGCAATATGGTTCCTGTTCCGGAAAAGTCAATTGCGAATATCACGTCAGACACTAGCAATGAGAAACAAAACAAAACAGAACCCCATTTGGACTCGAACCGATCAAAGCGCTCAATATTTACAAACGAAATCCCCGAAGATCCGGCAGATTATGATAAAATGAATAGACGCTACAATCTACCTCAGACTCATCCTAACATATTAAAAGCCAGAAGTGAGAGTAGAATAAAAATTAAAGATTCTATGTTGATTCCATATCCCAATAAAGAAGAGCTGCGCAAAAATAAAAGACGGAAACAAAAGAGACGAAAGAACAAAAAACGCAAAAACAGAAGGAAAAATAAGTTATTTTTCCCAAAAGAATGGGACAATTATCATCCGAATTCTGCAAAAGCAAAACACAGTGATGTGTGTGGTCGTAGAAAACTTGTTGTAAACTTTGCCGATATTGGCTGGGGTGATTGGATAATATCACCGAAGTCATTTGAAGCCCATTTGTGTGCAGGCACCTGCCCGTTCCCGTTAATGAAGGTAAGTCTGGTATTATACTGGTATGGCTTTGTTTGTAAAACATGCACTTCCAAGATTAAGAAGAGTTTGAAGATACCAAAGGTGTAATCAGAATCCGTATATCGAAGAAGAACAGACAACACAATGACCAAAAAGAAAAAGTACAAAAGGACAAACAACGATCTACAAAAAACATACACATAAAATTAAACATGGCCAATACAGTAGAATTCTAATACTATATAGCTTACAACAGAATTCTGATATGCTAGACCAGGCAAAAACAGAGGAAACATGAAATAAAAAAAAAGTAACAACGTTAAACTTTGTTCAATGTGATTAAATTTTCATCTTGATATTTCAAAATCACATTATTTCTGACTTCTCTGAAGTTCGAGCCAGGAATTGTTCAGATGTATAGTTTTGGTATGAACGACATTACCAGTGTTTTTAAATCCTTTGTTATGCAACAGACAATAAGTGCCACAATTTGTGAATCCTTATTTATCATATTATAAAACGTGTGCTATTGTAAGGTAATTTATATTAAATGTCAGATAGGAATTTGTTCTTGAGAGGGAAACACTTTATTAGTATTTACTTGAAGATTATGTTTTAAACAATTGCTAGTAACATCTTAATAGTAAACAAATAAATAGTTTTCTGTAATGTATATATTCACTCAAACTTGACTTTAAGATCCAGTTCATGACACTTGTAATCCTCTGAGGTTATAAACATTTTTCTGATCAGTATTTAAGGTATTTCATTCCTAATGTGCGCTACGTTTTTTGTCTGACGTCACAATCCGTACAAAGCAAATATAACAAACATGCATTATCTCGGCGACTCTGAATAGAAAATAGACGCGTTAACTAATTAATTACTCGATCTTTAGTTTTATGTGTATGTTTTGTGGATCCTTGTTTGTCCTTTTGTACTTTTTCTTTGGCCATTGTGTTGTCTGTTCTTCTTCGATATACGGATTCTGATTTCCCCTTTGGTATCTTTTGGCCATTGGGTTGTCTGTTCTTCTTCGATATACGGATTCTGATTACTCCTTTGGTATCTTTTGGCCATTGTGTTGTCTGTTCTTCTTCGATTTACGGATTTTGATTTCCCCTTTGGTATCTTTTGGCCATTGGGTTGTCTGTTCTTCTTCGATATACGGATTCTGATTACTCCTTTGGTATCTTTTGGCCATTGGGTTGTCTGTTCTTCTTCGATATACGGATTCTGATTTCCCCTTTGGTATCTTTTGGCCATTGGGTTGTCTGTTCTTCTTCGATATACGGATTCTGATTACTCCTTTGGTATCTTTTGGCCATTGTGTTGTCTGTTCTTCTTCGATTTACGGATTTTGATTTCCCCTTTGGTATCTTCAAACTCTTCTTAATGTTCCTTCATATTAAAACAATTGTTTTGTGCTTATATAATATATTTATTATATATATATATTAGGAAGTTATTAAATTAAGAGTAGGAATATTGCTTCAACGTGAAATTTACTACATCCTCTCCATACAATAATGTTTTCATATTTATGTGTTATCGTATAACATCGTTGTATGGAGAGGATGTACTAAGTTGATATAATTTTCCCCAATCCAATTGTACATTTATAAGACAATAAAATAAGTTTAAACTAGCTTCAGCATGAAACCCCGGCGGATTTCATAATTCCTGTAATTGTTGATTTAATATTGTTTAATAAGTTGAAAACCACCGATAATTTCTTCTTTTGGCCTATTGTTCATACAAGTTTGTAATTTGCATAAGACTTACAAAGATAAATTAGAATACTATTGTTATATTATAATCTTTGGAAGAAACCGTCATTCGTAAATATTTGTCGACTAACACAGCATGGGGCTTAGACACCAAATTGGTCAATTTTGTAAATAAATTATTGAACATAAAATGGTTCTTATTATATTTTGGTGGTAAATATCGCTGCTGTGTATTTAATTTCAATATTTCTGTTGACATATTATATCTTTTCATTGATCTAAATCTCCATTGATAAGAAAATTAAAGATATAAATCTACCCTTCAATAATGAAATTTTTTTCAGTAAACTATTCTGGCCATTCAAGTGCGGTTGTCACATTTTATTTGTTCTTCGTTTTTTTTTCTTCTACATGAACAATTTGAATAGAAGCCATCGAGGTTATACTATCCACACAACTTTTAATGTATCTTTTTTTACAAGTCCTTGGCAAAAGGTAATCTGAGAAGTTCTATGAAATAAATTACCATCCTGTTAACAAAGTATTCTATTTCTCTACTATTATTTCCCGTCATTTGAGTAAAAACTTAAAGAACAAATAGGCATCCATAAATAAGGCCAAGGGTGTAGCGGGGACAGTGTTGGATTGTTCAGGCCAAGGGTGTAGAGGGAACAGTGTTGGATTGTTCAGGTCAAGGGTGTAGAGGGGACAGTGTCGGATTGTTCAGGTCAAGGTTGTAGAGGGGACAGTGTCGGATTGTTCAGGCCAAGGGGGTAGAGCGGACAGTGTTGGAATGTTCAGGTCAAGGGTGTAGAGGGGACAGTGTCGGATTGTGCAGGCCAAGGGTGTAGAGGGGACAGTGTTGGATTGGTCAGGCCATGGAAGTAGAGGGGACAATGTTGGATTGTTCAGGCCAAGGGTGTAGAGGGGACAATGTTGGATTGTTCAGGCCAAGGGTGTAGAGGGGACAGTGTCGGATTGGTCAGGCCAAGAGTGTAGAGGGGTAAATGTTGGATTGTTCAGGCCAAGGGTGTAGAGGAGACAATGCTGGATTGTTCAGGACAAGGGTGTAGAGGGGGAAATGTTGGATTGTTCAGGACAAGGGTGTATAGGGGGAAATGTTGGATTGTTCAGGCCAAGGGTGTAGAGGAGACAATGCTGGATTGTTCAGGACAAGGGTGTAGAGGGGAAAGTGTCGGATTGTTCATCTTACAAGTTCTTATGGTGACAACACACAGACGTCTTTAGCTTAAAATATAATGGCACTTAACAATTTTGTATATTGAATGAGAAAATAAAGCACACTTTCTCGCGTTTGTAATGATATACATGAAAGATATATTCAGACCCTAATTACAATAAGTTCACAGGGTCACGAATGGTGGCTCTAATAAAAGAAAACTCTGAAACAGATAACTTTAAGGAAGTCGACGTCGTATTACATCACCCAAGCTATGATTTAACTCAATCTAATTAAAATTAGATCTCTGCACTTGCTCCCTATTTTCTATCGCAGCGACTGAAAACAAACCGATAGAAAATAGGGAGCAAGTTCGGAGATCTAATTCTAATTAGATTGTGATTGGACTGGTTGTATTTTCAGTATTGTTTTCTTCCCATTTTTCTCTAATAAACTTTGAAACTAAAGCAAACGCCATACACTCTACCTTAAACACAATAACCCTAACTCATACTTCTGACGTATAACAAACAAATTAGTATGAATTAATAATACATTACGCATAATTATGTACTTTAGTCTAGTATGCACGGTTATGCGTATTGATTGCACTTCTATTAAGTTTTTTTATGCTAAAACATTTTGTTCGTCGTTGAGTTCATCAACTGACGTAAAAGTACTTTGACCTATCAGCACTGAACTGAATGCAAACACTATTTTTATGCTAGTCAATTTCCAGTAAAGAATAATGGTTTGTCCCTTTTCTCGTGGTCATTGTGTTGCTTGCAATTTACGGCTTCTGATCACGTCTGCCCGAATTTCTTTTCGCGTCTATCCTAGATCTTAAAAAAAACCAAACATATTTGTGAATTGACGTGAAGGAACATGTTTGTAGTCATTGATTTATCAAATGTTTATGAAAAATTATATTGGTAATAATATCTTGCAGTTAGCAAGGGAGACATGATTTTATTTCTATTCATGTTAATTTCTCACGTCTTGCAAACACTCTACAGAATTTAATATAGTTTTTGTGGAAATAATTTCATTTCATAAATAAAACCAATTTTTGTAATAAACCGATTCTGTCGCCGATTCTTTTTATCTTAAAACAGTATGATCTTAATAGATTACTAATGTACAAAATAAAAATCAATGTTCTATAAGGACTAAACAAACTACAAAATACAATTTAAACCAGGAAAATCTATGTATGTATATTTGTAAAAGCGACAATCATGTCGTGATTTCTGTGTATAAAAAGATTCAGTTTTTAAATACCAAATTTCCAACTGTGAATTGTGGATTTGGGTATACCTTTGGGATATAATTTTGATTTCATATAAGGATTCGTTTAAAATTCTTGACGGTATACGACTTTGAAATTAATTACTAGAGTACTGACACAGATATGTGAAAGATTATAGCATTGAACAGATTAATATATTATTAATTGTATCAAATAAAAACAGTTTTGGAATATAGCAAAGTATACACTCTAAACAAACCCGACTTTTACCCGGTTACATGCACAGCTAAGTTGTATATTTTGAACTTGTTCTCCATACAAGGATAGTACATGTTGATAAATGTAAATTGTCAACACATACTAAGAACAGTGTAGCAAAAATTACGACAATGTCAATATTTGATAAGGAAGGGGTGGGTTCACTTTCTGAGATATCAGGTTCATTGTTGTAGTATTTACACGAAAATTATACTAAGCAAAATAAAGTTTCAAAGTCTGTTTATGTTTATAGAAGGGCAGATGACCTTTTCTGTTGACAGAATAGATGAACCGTAGAAATGTCAAAGGTTAGGTCCACAAAAGTTCATCCTTTTTCGTGAGGAAATCGGAAATGACCGTCATAAAATACTAGTAGATCATTTTGCAAGTAATTTTTTAACTATGATATAAATTCTATTGAAAATAATATAACCAATAATCCCATAGATATCCGTTTAATTGTTAGTTGTCTTTAGTGCGCACAATCCGACAAGATGGCTGATAAATGTTTTCCGTGTCCGGTTGCACGAAACTTTTCAGATTTTTATTTTTCCGTTCTGACACTTGATACACTAAAGAGCATATTATCGCTCACATATTATTTCATATGGTATTTGGATACACCATGAAAATCATTTTTATTTGTTCACATTTCTTAAACCAGAAAATATTTGAGTGAAGTGGGTATGAAGGTTCCAAGGTAAAATATCAAAAGTTAAGGAACTAATAAATGAGGTATCGTGTCTGAAACAATACCATTTCGAATACATCGTACAGAGGAGAAGACTTCATACGTTTGTTTAACTTATGTGTGATCCATTTTACAAATCTGAGCAAATAAAATATGTTTAAACTAAAAATCCAAATATACTTTTTCACCAGAAAACTAAGAGCTCAATTACCAAGGATTTTAACATGACGCGTAGATATTGTTATTTTCTTATAAGAACCCTTCTGTGGTCCTCTGACACAGGACCCACATGGTTAGTAAGATTTTATCTGTACATCTGTCAGTTCCTCGGACAATACAAAATCGAGGTCTTTTCTTAGGTTAATTATCAAGGTATTTAGTTCATGATCACAATTGTGACAAAAAATGAAAAATCTCCCGTTGACAGTATCCATAAAATATGTTAGATGGTGC
Organism: Bathymodiolus brooksi; assembly: GCA_963680875.1. Taxonomy (NCBI): domain Eukaryota; kingdom Metazoa; phylum Mollusca; class Bivalvia; order Mytilida; family Modiolidae; genus Bathymodiolus; species Bathymodiolus brooksi. Next base: position 16,832,820 of record OY804579.1, read on the forward strand.
AAGACAGCATGAACTGATCACTGAATATTATTTAGGTTTGTCACATTACTATTTAACAGTCAGGTATTTCTTGGGGGCGGCATTTAATATTTTATGCTCATGTTCAGAATGGTGAAAAAATAAAATATCAAATTCTTTAAAAAAAAAATGATGATGTTACACTGCAAAATTAAATGTACACATTCGTTCTGTTATCTATAAATATGACCTTTGACTTGTTTCTTTGATCGTGTATTATATGAGTTGATATTGAGACCCAGATTGACCTCCTTTGACCTGCGATTGGAGCGTTTTGCAGTGCTACTTTTTCCCGAAATATATGAAATTAAGCGTACAAAAAGTGACATGTGTCCCCACCTACAATTACAACTTATTATGTATTCCCACCTTACATTGCAACTTATCATTGATTTCTTTGGGGAAAAACCCAAACCGTGACCTCAACGGGAACCCTCCTTGAACCTCAATATCGTGTCGATTAATACTATAAGATACAAACAGACATATTTGAATGACATCTTACCAACAAAATCACTATTTTATGGAGCCAACCAGTCTTGACCAAGGCATGCATGACTTACGGAAATGAACTAGCCTTTGTGACCCGTTATCGTGGATTCATACATCTTTTGTTTCCAAAATCGCTGCGGTTTTCTTATCTACGTGTGTTTATTCTTGATCAGTGGTCAACTATGCTGGCAATTGTACTAATTTCTAAAACAGTGAAAATTAGTCTTTTCCGTTCGAAACATATAATAATAGCTATTTTTCAAACCACAACTCCCATGATTATTTAAAGTAAATCATTGTGTATTTTTGAGTCGTGTTATCAGACAATTTTGTTTTAGATTTGCAGTTTATTGCAGAAAACAATAGTTACTGTACTTTCGTATTTACGACTTATGATTACCCCTCTGGTATCTTCAATCTTTTCTTACTAGTATGTGCATTTCCTTTTTTACCATTTGTTTTTTCATCAGCAGGAAGTGCGACCTTTTTGTGAATAAAATTATTTTGATTGACAATTTTCATTTAATTTGTTTATTTATATTTGCAGAGACTTAGACCTTCAAATCACGCAACAATACAGAGCATGGTTCACGCTATAGGAATATACAAAGATGTCCCGGCGCCATGTTGCGTTCCGGATTCAATGTCCTCTGTGACATTATTGTACTTTGATGAAAATAGAAATGTTGTATTGAAAAATTACCCAAGTATGACAGTGAATTCTTGCGCATGTCGGTAGGAATTGACAAATGAATTGTAAATGTCGTGTTAATCCCTACGTTTATGTCAGTGTAATAAAACACTTGAAGAACAGTGATTCAAAGGAGAAAACTGGAAGTGTTATTTTGTCACTGCCAATCCTTTTCGGCCAGTAACTCATTGCTCATGAGAGCTTACAGAATATTAAATATTTACACGAAATGACGTCACGTGAAGGGGAAGAGGTTGTATTCAATGACGTAATAAGTGACGCTGTATGTACACCTCAATCTCCGAGTGTTATAATCTACCTCATGATAGCATTACTCAAACTGCGTTGAATTTCCACTGTATGACAGTATAAATTGTGTAATGTTATTAAACTGGAAGGGGTAAACAGTGAGATGGTCATGAAGATATGTGTTTGATAGTGTTATTTGCAATCAAGTTAAAAACTCTTTAAACAGAAACTGATTGCAATGAAATTGATTCGATTGGCAAGTATGCAGAATTAATGAAAAACGTGCGTTAAAATGTTCACAAGCAGACTCTTTGTCAGAGCTTAAGATAAGAGTGTATACCCTGACTGTTGAATTTCAGGATGCTTCTTAATTGAATTCCATATTCTCAGGTAGTAATATCATCCATCAAGCATGGGGACAAGTCATTTAGAATATAAATAAAACAGAATCAATATAAGACATCTAGACTGTCAACAGGGGTAACACTACCTCTGACTGACAGCCAGAATGTTGTTATTTATTTACATGATCCACAGAACACCCGTCATTATCATATTACATTCATCATGTTTTAGTCATTCATATCATTCTAATGCATCTTAATATGTCTGTGAAAAATATTACTTGAAATAAAAAGTTGATTGTCTTATACAAACATTGGGTATTTTAAACCATCTGCTTCAGTTTCCGTGAAGAAACAACATGTTTGTTTAAGGTAGTTCTTACGCATTGATTTTTTTAAGTTCTATAGATATTTATCCGATATATGTGCATTCGGTCTTCGAAACGTGTTTCGTCTAAATTTCACCAACCAATGCAATCTGGGTGGTCTGATAATCATTTTGTTTTTATTAAGCATAGTAATAGGAAAATTGAATCTACAGATGATAAACAATGATTTGTGCTTAGATGCTGCATCAATATTGTAGCATCTATAGATCACATGATAGGTTCTTTTCCAAGAAGACAAGGATGTTTTAAATCGGGAAATTGTTAAATCTTTGGTTTTGTGTACCCACACGTACATGTGCACGTACTTATTCTTTATTTTATTATATAGATGCCGCTTAAAATGAAGAGTTTCTATATAGAAATACACATTGCGAAATGATAATGACAAAACTAGAGAAATTATCAAATGTTGGTCCAATATGTCGTCAAATGATTTGATTGTTAATGGATAAAATTAATATCACAAACAAAAAGCATAGACAATCTGATCTCTAAAGGATCATAAGCCCCTTAATTATTTTAATGAGTACGCAAGAATAATTTTATTTTCAAAACGCCAGGGACTGTTTGATAAGGTCTTTGTAGGAATTTCAGACGACTAACGACAACCTCCGTGTGTCTATTGAAGTGCTTTCTGAAATTTTGCACACTAAGCCCAATAATTATTAGTGGAAAATCTATTATTATCAAGTCTTGTAAAATCTTGAAATTCAAAGACACAATATTTATGAGATTTGAAAGCCATTCCCACATCTTGCTAAATGCACCCTCATACAAGTGATTTCGTGGAATCTAAGCAAACCATTAAACATTTTACTAGATCTATTTACTATTTATTGATATGATGTAAATGTGTTATTAATTGTTAAAATCGTTGTTAAAGTTGTGACTCATTGATGTTTTTGTCATTTTTGGTTCATCATAATTGCATTAAATATCATTTAATATGTTATAGTAGATACGTGTCGTGTTTATTGGTGTTCTTTATATACACCAGACTATTGAATGCCATTGTAGAACACAGTAGCGTCACATATCTTTATACACATACAAATTAAACATTGTTAACAATTTAAAAATAACATGGAATTAATCGACGCTATTTACACAGACAAAAAAGAAAAAAAAAAAAAGCAATGAGAGAAATTGAATTGATGAACAATCGCCTTCTATAAATATACAAAGGTTATATTTGACATTAGCTATGTTTACCCAGAATGCATTTGGATACAAGAGAGGTTTGAAGATAACAAAGGGGTAATCAGAATCAGTTAATCGATGAAGGGCAGACAATGGCCAAACGAAAATAGACAAATAGACGAACAACGATCTACAAAACTACATTTCCGACAACTAAATCCCCAATGAAGTACGTTCATCGTTTTTTCCTGTTAGATGACGCCAATAACTCGTCAAATACAATACAGTTATTCTTCAAATATACAAACTCAGTGATTTAACACTGCCACACTGTGACCGACCTTTTTAACATGACTGTTTTTCGTATATTTATGATTTCCAATTAAAATACACATATACATATAAAATGTATGACGTTACAAAACAAGAACACTCCATAACGACTTAATCGATACGTAGTACACAAAATTAACACACTACAGCAAAACCTGCCCATGTAGTTACCTCTATTAAGGAGCCACCTGTTTTAAAAGGTCACCTTTTTCTTGCCCTGTCATAGAAAGTTTCATATGAATCGAACCTCTTTTGTGAGGTCACCTGTCTTATATGGCCACATTTTCTTTGTCTCAACGGTGACCTCTTAATACAGGCTTGACTGTATATATATTTAATGACATGTTTTGAATTTTGCAATGTCTGCATAGGCGCATGGTAGACAATGTCGTTAAAAGATGTGCCAATTCATAAGGAAAGTTAAATGGTTTATTTGGTATCTTTGGTCTGTTAGGTGTTTCCTTACGTCAAGTTTAAATTTATTGTTCGTATATGTGGGATAATAATTCAAATAGTTACTTGCATCTATAATTTCGAAAGGACTCCTGTTTCACAACTATTGTTAGACATTTTCAACTGGCTCGTATATAATGCATGGGATATTTTTAAGTTTTCTTGTACTAGGACAGCTTTATATACTGTTATTTCAATGAAGTACTACTGAGCTTGAAAAATATATATGCTTAAAGCAATTCTATGCATACCAAATCTGTACAACACCACAAGCTCTAATATGACAAGAAAGCTGAAACAGTGATTGTCAACAATTCCACCAATATCAACGTAGCGACACCAACAATTACCTCTCATCTCAAGTCATTGAACTAAACAAAATTACAAAAGAAGTTTTAAAGTACACTTTAGCAATATAAAAAGAATCAACGAAGACAATATATGGATGCACAGAATTCAAATACAAAAAACTCAACAAAGGATAATTGTTACAGAAATCTAATTTTTAAGCAATCTAAGACAAGGCGCTCACAGGAATGTATAATCAGTCTGTTGGCTTCCAAGTTCGAACATGGAGTAGGAAGTGATCTAGTTGAATTAAGGATTGGCATCAACAATTGAAGACATAATGTTCCGTGTTAACTAAAAACGAACTCGAATCAAAGTGACATGTTCGTAATTGGAAGTATATTTCAAGTTCTTCAAACACTAACCAGATGACCTAAGACTAGAATTTATGTTGAATATCTCATTATTATGTCACTACAAATCAAGTTTCAACAGATTCATGATTCAAATAAAACTGTTTCTCATTTTAAAGAAACATCTACATGTATCATTAATAACGAAGACAATTTTTGTCGTTGCCTACCTAATGGTTTTAGTAGAGAAAAACAATTGATGTCTTTACGAATATATTTGAAAGAATGGAAAATGTTACGACAAAAATCCGTACATTGTCTCATACTATATAATCAAATATAACTACAATTAAAAGTTAAGTTCATTTGGTTGGAAGATATGGCTGGTGCTGTTGGTTTTTCCTCTTTTTATGGTAATAGCGGCCATATTAGGTGGTTGATTGTGTCTTAGGACACAATTGTAAAAGCAAACACCGTAAGGATGATTCTGAATCAGGTCGGTTTAAATTGCAATTGGCTCAGTTGTTCCAGAGGAGATTTTGTAACTAGTTTACACCAGACGCTCGAACGTCAAGTAATGACAGAAGCTCACGGAAAACCTCTGGCCAGTGGAGCTAAACATGGCATAGCGAAATTTAAAAATAAACGTTATAATGTTAGCAGAACAGGACATACACATATATTTAAATCTAATCAATGAAAATAGGACATGCAGAAATGGCAATAGATTTGACCGATGTGTACTAAAGTATGAATATATAGTTGTTCTAGGACAGTTAATCTTATGGCAATATGTTTTACCTCTACCTATGTACCCAATACCTACTGAGTCTCGCCTGTATCGATTTGTACACAGTACAGCCTTGTCACGCTTAAACACAAATACACCCCAATTCTTAGAGATTATTTTTCGTTCTGACAAATGTAAATAATTAGATTGGTTGACCTATTACATAGAGTAAATGTGTTCTAGTCTGTTTATGATTCTGGCTTCTGACAATATAAATATCATAGATGTAATTGTTTGATCTCATTACCCAAATAAAGACTTGCTACACGTTTGTTTCTGTTCAGAATCAAGACGTAGATTTAAGACAGTTTTTATCCCAACCTTCTTTATGTTTTTAGTGTGGACCATCACTCTCCTTATGCAATCAGCCATGCACTGTACTTAAATATGGAATGTTATACAGTATTTGGTCCACAAAGTCCATAAAAGGTGTAAATGTTCGCTGGTAATAATTGCCGGCAAATAATATATTTCACACTTCTATTAGATTTCAAAATAAAGGTATGATTTTGTATTTGCCTGTTAGTTGTTTCGTCAAGTTTAAGGTTAACCAAGAGTCATACATATGTATATCCAATATTACAATGCCTGTGAGATAATTGAGACAGGGGCGTTTTCTAATTTTTTATGGATAGATTGTTTTGTTTTTTAACTGTAATTCTTGTTCGTGATATACCCTTTAATCCGTTGAATGATATACCTATTACACTACTCCTTCACAAAGTAGACGGGGTGCAGTGACGTGTAATTAAGACGTTCGGGTCATATTTAAACTCGACGACAACATGTATCATCTTTATATGTTAACTTGTCAGACAATTAGAAGGTCTTTTAAGATAATGATCATTTTGATCTTTGGACGTAATGAAAGATTGCAAGCGTCACACCTAATGTAGAACGCCTCGCTAGAATTAATTACAAGATAGGTATAGATAGGTAGATATCTATTCTGTCTGCTAAGGTATCAGTTTCAATAGGTCCTCTTGGGGGACTAGTATATATTATCAATTTCTTATTAGAATGTGAGTTGCAAAAAAACAAGGTTCCTATCAATTTACATCATTAACGATTCAACAAAAAGATATGACTTGTACCGAAGACAACGTTTTCATACACTATTGTCTTGCTCTAAGGAGGGTAGATTTTCTGTCATTGATTCGTTTTCTCTAATAATACATATTCGGGAACTTGAAATTGTTATAAAGAGTTGAAATTCATATACGGATTAATAGTTTCTTATAAATGCTTAAACGTACAGCCTTTGTTATGACTACATTACATTAAACGATGTAAGATAGTTAAGCATTTACATTCAAATAAAGCAATTGAACATTTTATATATAGATTGATCGTTGGTAATCTTGATATTCGATACTATATTATATATATCTTTATTCTCATAAAGCCAATGTATAACAATGGTACAGAGATATAACAATACAATCAAAATAACAACAACTATTTACAACATATATATAAATTAGGAGAGGGGTTACAAAGGACTAAGAGCCTGGAGGACAAACACCGGTATTGATAGCACTTATAAAATGACAGAGTTTCTTCAGTATTGGTTTTCTTTTACTTGACATAATTTGTGATCTATTACATAATATACATTTACGATTTTCTCTTGGAATGTTCTGCCATCGCCCTGTTTCGATGGGGAGTTTATTATTTGTTGTTCTAAATCTGCAAAGCAAAATTGCATCTTTTATTTCTAAAATATTTACTGTATGTGTATTGATTAATTGTTGTTGACGTTACATGAAGAATATTTTATACATGCATAAAGCAAGATTGCAAACTACACAAAAGGTCACAAGGACCGTCATTTGCGCGGAAACATAATAGGATTAAATGGAAAACAAAAAATAGCACATGGGACAGTTCAAAAGTCCAACAGTATGAATTAACACAAAATCTAATGAAGTGAAACTAAGGAATTCTTCAGAAACCACACCGGCCACAAATACAAGGTAAAGCGTACGGACCATATTCTTATTCTCTAAGACATCCTGAGAGTCATGGTGGTAAGACCTTATTATGAGGACAGCATCGGTGGTGTAATGGTTAGCGTGTGTGCCTTGAGTGCGGTAGATCGTGTGTTCGAGCCCCGGTCAGGTCAAACCAAAGAATATTAGATTGGTATGTGTTGCTTCTCCCCTAAGCACTCAGCATTAAGGAGTAAGACCAAAGACTGGTTGGCTCGGAATCAGAATAATGTGTCCGAGGGGAGCGACATGTCAACCCGCGGACTGTTGTTTCAATGAGCTAGCACTATAAAAATCCAACTCATCATCATCTCATTGAAATTTAACTTGTTCTTGCCATGATATAGTTGAAAAATTGCTGAGTTGGCGGTAAGCAACACTCACTCACTCACTCACTCACCTTATTCTGAGCAATAATTAATTGACATGCAATCTGCTGATATAAAACCGACTTAAAAAGTGCGTTCTGTAGACTCAGTAAGTCATACTGATTTCAAAAATGAGATGAGAGTTTTCATTATAGCTGCCCTAGCTTCACATAAACGTTTACTGATATTTGACATGTGAACTCTCGGCCATTGTTGATATCGGGAATGCGCCAAGCAAAGGACAATTTCCATTTCGTTACGAAAATTTCCTTGCTTACTGTCTGGCTTGGTCAATTCTTCGTCGTTCTGATAACTAGAAATCTAGGCACACGTGCTGATTAAATGAAAAACAAAAAACACCTTACTATCGGAAGAGTTTCAAAATCCAAGAGAACAATCGTTGTAAGCTACTTCTCACGCATCATAGGAGACGTTTGAAAGCGTGACACAGAGTATAAACTATTACATTTCTGTTCTCGTATTTCTGTGTCTTCATTGTACTGAATAACAATGTGCACCATAATTTGTCAGTATGCAGAACCTTATACAGGAGATTTATCTAATTGTTCAACAACCATCGTATAAAGTTCTTATCCTTGCACATTTATCAGATATCAGAGGAACTACAAATCGATGGTCAATTGGAATGACTACTGCGCATGGCTGCAGATTCCGATATGTGTTTGTACTATTATGATGCAGGTGTGGTACAGAACTGCTGTTAGGAAAAGGCTTACAAAAATAGGGCAAACCTTTAATTTCAGAATATAATATGCAAACTGATGCTTGACATCCTTGTTTCTAAGTACAAGTAACAGTTTATAAAACGAAGTGAAGACAGCTATAGACATACCTCGTATATAATGAATATGTAGTGTATATATGATGACTTTTAATTCCCAATATTGAATTTTGCTATCGCAAAGTGTTACGTTCATGGTTCCCCTAGATACAGCGTGTTTGGATCCAAACTCGTACACTGAATATTAAATAGGGAATACCAGTGTGTGGCATCACAATAAAAATTGCGAAAAAATAAGCTTAAGTGATCACTTACCTTGGTTGATCCGTATGATTTCCCTTTATGAACTGAGCAAAAACTTAACTCGCTCAAGCAAAAGACAGTGATGGTCTACTCAACCACAGCAACCTGAAGAAAAGTTTGGAGAGGCAATCAAAAACCGTATATTGTAGAAGGACAGACAATGCAATGGTAAATAGAAAAAGGACAAAAGGGCAAACAATGATTTACAAAACATTTCACAGAAAACTCAAGATCTACTCCTCAGGCTCATCACAATCTAAGAAACACAACGAGAGCACAACAAGATAATCTGAAAAAACCTAGGAACATGCATAAGCATGGCATAGTTAGACCTGTTAATGGAATTTGCTATCCCCTCCACCCACCCTCGCACAACCTCATCTTGATTATTAGACTTCCAGATTATTTCCAATTGTAAAGTCAGTTTACAGTATTGTATATTATAATTATGGTGCCCATGGCAAGCAGACTTGTGTGGCAATTAGTTCACTTTTGCTTGTTTATATATATCTGACCCTCGGAGATCAAGAAATAAACAAATAATAAAAACTTCAAATACCGGTATTCGCTTCAACTTAGTAGACCACACATTTCACAGTCGTCAACAATTTTGCTATGTTATTCTGGTATCATCCATTCATTAGTCAATGCATCGGCATTGGTTTATTAGATATAATTATGCTTGAAACTTAGAGTTCATAAATCATCTAATTCATTAGACTCTTATCAAACCTCCTCAAGCATATGTGACCGTAGCTGATTTTGGCTATCTTTTCTTTCTGGGACTCTTTGGTTTATTTGCTCCCAAAGAATTTTAATGATTTGTCTTTTCCATCTTTTGATTACGAGCGTACACGATAAAGGTTAATCCAGGAACACGTCGTGTATCATTTGTATTAATAATTCTAACATAACGTCCTTCTTTCGCTGTGTAAACAAACGAGCGATTTATCGATTATGTATAATCTCATTAGCACATGCGCCGGTACATGTGACTGACTTTACCGTCGTAAATGTACATGTTGATGAATTTTCGTCTGCTCGAATTTGGCAGCATAAATTGTGTGCGACATTGTCCGCAAGCGTAAATATAAATGACCTTCTTCCAATCAAGGTATACTACCGTATGTGTACTCTTAGACATATCAGAATCGAAATAAATCATGGAAGCTAGAATGTGTTTTGAGTTTTGACATGAGTTGGCGGATATTAGTATGAGAGATAAAATTTACTTATATCCGCCAACCCATGTTAAAACTCAAAACACATTCTGGCTTGCATGATTTATTTCTTAAGTATGTTATAGATTCGTACTCTTAGAGTTCAGGTTTTAATAGTCTATGATGGTTCCCCGTAATGCATTTTCTTAGAAAATATAATGTTAAGAATTTATCTATCATTTATTTATAACTCAATCAATGTGAGTGTTGTTTATTTTGTGACCCAGTAATCTGTAAAATGAAAAATAAATTATTCAAATAAATTATGACATATGTTTTCAAATGTCATGTAAATATCTACACATTATCACATTCTATTTATGGATCTAATGCACCATTATCTAGTTATATAATCCTTTGAGAGAAGATTTCATAATTATGTTCAATTTACACAATATTATCACAAGGCAGTTGATATATATCAAACAATAAAGGAAACCGAACAATTATATTCAATGATTAAGTTCGATGCTTGTATGTCAAGAATATCAATTTAATGCCTGAAAGAGTAAAAGTGGCTTGATAAATATTCATTGTGTTTATGTTGAGAACAAGAAGAGTTTGAAGATACCAAAGGAGTAATCAGAATCCGTAAATCGGAGGACAGACAACACAATAGACGTTATAGCACTGCGAAAAAGTACGAATGCTGACTTCTTTAGACCGGTTATTCTTATTATCGAAAATACAGTGGACAAAACTATCAACTAAAAAAAAAATTAAATTTGATTTTTGAAAAAGACATTGAATTAGCATGACACAAAGTAGATAAACGCGGTTTAAAGGTATTTTATACAAGACCGTTGCTGATTTATACGTATTTTGGTGTTGATAAACATTGATTAAAAGAAATACAAAATTTACTACATTACTCATTTGATGTACAAAATGTATATATTTCGTTTGTGTCTGTATCTGTATGAGAACGTTGAAGTAACCAATTCTGGCTTATATCCAACGGAAGAGAGAGCACCGTCGATTTATTGACGATTTGTGAGAGCAGATTTGAAGCTCTCAACACTAGTTGCGCACACAACTGAGTCTTCTAGATGGTTCCAGTCAATTAGGGTTTTTACAAAGAATGAATTTGAGAATTGATGTGTTTTGTTTGATGGAATGTTTAGAATGTGAAAGTTTCCCATTTTAGTTATTACATCGTGTATACAAGGCTCTTTACCATTGTAGTTCTGGCTTTGTAGTCGTTCGCTGCGAGGCAGGAGATTACCATTGTAGTTCTGGCTTTGTAGCCGTTCGTTGCTAGGCAGGAGTTTACCATTGTAGATCTGGCTTTGTAGTCGTTCGCTGCGAGGCAGGAGTTTACCATTGTAGTTCTGGCTTTGTAGCCGTTCGTTGCTAGGCAGGAGTTTACCATTGTAGATCTGGCTTTGTGGTCGTTCGCTGCGAGGCAGGAGCTTACCATTGTAGTTCTGACTTTGTAGTCGTTCGTTGCTAGGCAGGAGTTTACCATTGTAGTTCTGGCTTTATAGCCGTTCGTTGCTAGGCAGGAGTTTACCATTGTAGATCTGGCTTTGTAGTCGTTCGCTGCGAGGAAGGAGTTTACCATTGTAGTTCTGGCTTTGTAGCCGTTCGTTGCTAGGCAGGAGTTTACCATTGTAGTTCTGACTTTGTAGTCGTTCGTTGCTAGGCAGGAGGTTACCATTGTAGTTCTGGCTGTGTAGTCGTTCGTTGCGAGACAGGAGTTTACCATTGTAGTTCTGGCTTTGTAGTCGTTCGTTGCGAGGCAGGAGTTTACCATTGTAGTTCTGACTTTGTAGTCGTTCGTTGCGAGGCAGGAGTTTACCATTGTAGTTCTGGCTTTGTAGTCGTTCGTTGCTAGGCAGGAGTTTACCATTGTAGATTTGGCTTTGTAGTCGTTCGTTGCTAGGCAGGAGTTTACCATTGTAGTTCTGGCTTTGTAGTCGTTCGTTGCGAGACAGGAGTTTACCATTGTAGTTCTGGCTTTGTAGTCGTTCGTTGCGAGGCAGGAGTTTACCATTGTAGTTCTGACTTTGTAGTCGTTCGTTGCGAGGCAGGAGTTTACCATTGTAGTTCTGGCTTTGTAGTCGTTCGTTGCTAGGCAGGAGTTTACCATTGTAGATTTGGCTTTGTAGTCGTTCGTTGCTAGGCAGGAGGTTACCATTGTAGTTCTGGCTGTGTAGTCGTTCGTTGCGAGACAGGAGTTTACCATTGTAGTTCTGGCTTTATAGTCGTTCGTTGCGAGGCAGGAGTTTACCATTGTAGTTCTGACTTTGTAGTCGTTCGTTGCGAGGCAGGAGTTTACCATTGTAGTTCTGGCTTTGTAGTCGTTCGTTGCTAGACAGGAGTTTACCATTGTAGTTCTGGCTTTGTAGTCGTTCGTTGCGAGGCAGGAGCTTACCATTGTAGTTCTGACTTTGTAGTCGTTCGTTGCTAGGCAGGAGGTTACCATTGTAGTTCTGACTTTGTAGTCGTTCGTTGCTAGGCAGGAGGTTACCATTGTAGTTCTGGCTTTGTAGCCGTTCGTTGCGAGGCAGGAGTCTACCATTGTAGTTCTGGCTTTGTAGTCGTTCGTTTCGAGACAGGAGTTTACCATTGTAGTTCTGGCTTTGTAGTCGTTCGCTGCGAGGTAGGAGTTTACCATTGTAGTTCTGGCTTTGTAGTCGTTCGTTACGAGGCAGGACTTTACCATTGTAGTTCTGGCTTTGTAGTCGTTCGTTGCGAGGCAGGAGGTTACCATTGTAGTTCTGGCTTTGTAATCGTTCGTTGCTAGACAGGAGTTTACCATTGTAGTTCTGGCTTTGTAGTCGTTCGTTGCGAGGCAGGAGTTTACCATTGTAGTTCTGGCTTTGTAGTCGTTCGTTGCTAGACAGGAGTTTACCATTGTAGTTCTGGCTTTGTAGTCGTTCGTTGCGAGGCAGGAGCTTACCATTGTAGTTCTGACTTTGTAGTCGTTCGTTGCTAGGCAGGAGGTTACCATTGTAGTTCTGACTTTGTAGTCGTTCGTTGCTAGGCAGGAGGTTACCATTGTAGTTCTGGCTTTGTAGCCGTTCGTTGCGAGGCAGGAGTCTACCATTGTAGTTCTGGCTTTGTAGTCGTTCGTTTCGAGACAGGAGTTTACCATTGTAGTTCTGGCTTTGTAGTCGTTCGCTGCGAGGTAGGAGTTTACCATTGTAGTTCTGGCTTTGTAGTCGTTCGTTACGAGGCAGGACTTTACCATTGTAGTTCTGGCTTTGTAGTCGTTCGTTGCGAGGCAGGAGGTTACCATTGTAGTTCTGGCTTTGTAATCGTTCGTTGCTAGACAGGAGTTTACCATTGTAGTTCTGGCTTTGTAGTCGTTCGTTGCTAGACAGGAGTTTACCATTGTAGTTCTGGCTTTGTAGTCGTTCGTTGCTAGGCAGGAGTTTACCATTGTAGTTCTGGCTTTGTAGTCGTTCGTTGCTAGGCAGGAGCTTACCATTGTAGTTCTGGCTCTGGCTTTGTAGTCGTTCGTTGCTAGGCAGGAGTTTACCATTGTATCTCTGGCTTTGTAGTCGTTCGTTACTAGGCAGGAGCTTACCATTGTAGTTCTGGCTTTGTAGTCGTTCGTTGCTAGGCAGGAGGTTACCATTGTAGATCTGGCTTTGTAGTCGTTCGTTGCTAGGCAGGAGCTTACCATTGTAGATCTGGCTTTGTTGTCGTTCGTTGCTAGGCAGGAGCTTACCATTGTAGTTCTGGCTTTGTTGTCGTTCGTTGCTAGGCAGGAGCTTACCATTGTAGTTCTGGCGTTGTAGTCGTTCGCTGCGAGGCAGGAGTTTACCATTGTAGTTCTGGCTTTGTAGTCGTTCGTTGCTAGGCAGGAGTGTACCATTGTAGATCTGGCTTTGTAGTCGTTCGTTGCGAGGCAAGAATTTACCATTGTAGTTCTGGCTTTGTAGTCGTTCGTTGCTAGGCAGGAGTTTACCATTGTGGATCTGGCTTTGTAGCCGTTCCTTTCTAGGCAGGAGTTTACCATTGTAGTTCTGGCTTTGTAGTCGTTCGTTGCGAGACAGGAGTTTACCATTGTAGTTCTGGTTTTGTAGTCGTTCGTTTCTTCAATCTTGATAATAAATTATTATTTAATAGGAGTTATATGTTTCAGACTTTATTTGGTTACAAGATGTATTTGATTTACGTCCAAGATTAGTTGCTCACAAGGACATTAAAATTATTTGGCTTTCCAATCTGTTAACTTTGAGCATACCTGTTAAAGATTATTCCAGCAACGTTTTGTGACCACTAAATTAGATACCTACGTTTTTGTTGTTTAATACTTTCTTACGTGAATGGATGAATATGGGCGATTAGCACCTAATAGTCACTGGTTCCACTCGTATATATAAATTCAATTACACGAACCTTAGGATCGCGCCCACGGATGTTCCATATAGTAAAATTAGATAAATATCTCCAGTTTATATAATGAGTAAAAATATTTATTAATATTTATATCATTTTATGTTAAAATGACTTTTGATTTATATTTATAATTTTAATTATTCGACCTCTAATAATTACTGTCATATAATTTTCAATATAATTAGAATACCATAAGTTTAGGCAATCTATAAATTAATATTAAAGTATTGGCTTTATAATTAGATAAATATGTAATATTTTGTAATCATCATACCGGTATTACTGACCATAATCAATCGTATTATTGCTATTCCTGAATAGGGGATTTATTCAATATTGTGGATTATCTTTTTCATTAGTGATGACTAAGTCCATCAGGTCAATATATTACATTACAACAGATGTGTAAAATACATTCTTGTTTTCAGATTTCATCTCATAGAAGATACATACTTAGTACGGATTGTAATGAACATCTTGTGCCTGATGAGGGTTATTTCAGAAACGCGTCACGATATCTCTACTTGGGGACTATCAGACTCAGAGGGTATCATACGCCTATTAGTTAGTGCTGCGGCCCTTACAATATAGTTGAGATATATTTACATTTTGCTTTGGTATATGTAGTTTATGTATCTCTATATTGGATTATGAGAATAAACCAAGGCATAAGTCGTGTTTGCCTATCATGCTTATGCCCTTTGGTACCCCCCTCTCCCCCCCACAAAACACTTTAAAAATGATTTGCCTTTCCAATATATTGACTTTGAGCATACCTGATGAAGGTTATTCCAGAAACGCGTCGTGCGCAATAAATTAGATATCTACGCTTTTAGTACTATCACTGGGTCGATACCTCTCTGCTGGTGGACTTCTAATCCACGAGAGTATCATCAGCAGTCAGTGCTTCGAAACTGACATGGTAGATTAAATATATATTTTGCTGGAATTAAAACAAAGATTCTCCCCCAGCTCTGGCATATGCGACCTTAGTAGATTTTGGTTATCCTGTTTGGATTATGTGTTCTCTAAGATCTTTAGATTATTTGGCTTTCGATTATCACGACTATGAGCAGTAAGAGTTCATTCATATGTTATTGTACAATAATTGATAATAATGAATTCAAATATTATGGTTTATTTAAAAATTGTGTGTTTTCATTGAACGCCCTGCTGGGTACATCAGTCTATGTATATGGTTGGAGCCCTGGATATACATCACGTGATCAAATGATGTTGACGTTTTTATCGTATTCCACCATGCAAAAATGACGTCCGATACGGAAATGGATTGCCCGTTAAAAAAAGTGAGAAGATACCACAACGTTTAACCAAAAGCCATTAAAGAAGGACAGACAATATAATGGCCAAACGAAATATGACAAAAGTACAAACAATGATCTACAAACATTATACAGAAAACTAAAGATCGAGTAACACGAACCCTATTACGAACTCGGGTGAACTCAGGTGCTCCGTAAGGGTAGACAGTTCCTGCTCCACATGTTACTCTTGCTATGAACCCGGTAATAAGTCATGAATGAGGAAAGGACCGGATTGGGATCAAGACAAACAAGAACACATCCGTTAACAAGGCCACGTAAAACTTTCGAAGTAATGACTTCAACTAAGCCAACATGAATGCATGGTTCAGTAGCTTCCTTGTTAGCAGCAACCAGCATGCAATGGTTTAATCTTTAAAATTAAAGGCTATGCACCATAATATAATAGTTTTTCAAGTTCTAGACAGGGTAATTAATGTTATATTCCGGGCTTCAGATTTATATGCACTGTCTAGAACCTGAATAACATATAATGCACTGCATATTGGTAAAATGGTGGTCAGACATTAATATTTACAAAATGAACTTGTGCATATATCCTATTATAAGTATATTTCTCGCTATGACTATGATATTGCAATTTGTTTTCTCTTGATTGCGTGACTATGCACCATTAGTAAATTGTTATTATGTATTTATCCAAGTTAAAGGACGACCAATGATTTATTTCCATATTATATTGTGTATGTCGAACTTGCAACTTCATTCTTAAATCTATAAATGTAACATTAACAGAGCTGAAAGAGTCCAGAAAATCTTGACATAGAATCGCTTTTCTACCTGTTTGTAAAGCTTGTAAAAAAATTAATTTATATTTGCCGACAATCTATGCATATTGTATATATAACTAATAACTAATATATTTTAGGGTGTACTGTGGTAATCTGAATCGGCACCAAATAACTAGCCAGTACGAGACGTTAACGAGTGACTCGTATTTGGTAAAAGCAATGTTTCTTGAATGTTACTATTGTCAAACCTGCCCAAGCGATCACCTTATTAAGCCCATCGCCTGTATTAAATGGTCACCTTTTTCTTGTCCTGTCAGAAAAATTTCATATGAATTGAACCAGTCTTAAGAGGTCGCCTCTCTTAAGATACCACTTTTTCTTTGTCCTAAAGGTGACGTCGTAATACAGGTTTGACTGTAACTGAAAAAATAATATACAGTTACTTTGATGAAAGAGGTAGCTGATGGCCCACTGAATGGCCAAATATTACAACCCCTTTCATTATTTCCTCTTTTTACTTGTGGTAATCAATAAATCAAACCACTACCCTATATCAAAATGCCATCTTTTTATACCTACATCTTTTAATGTTTGTAAGCTTGAGGAGCACCTGAGTTCACCCCCTGTTTTAGTGGGGTTCGTGTTACTCGATCTTTAGTTTTATGTGTATGTTTTGTAGATCGTTGTTTGTCCTTTTGTACTTTTTCTTTTTGCCTTTGTGTTGTCTGTCCTTCTTCGCTTTATCCTGCAATGACAGCATTTACCGACCAATATAGCCTGCCCAATATTTTGTTTGATATTGGTCAGTTATAAATAGAACATTTTTTGATATTGGTCAGTTATAAATAGAACATACAAATGTAAAACGGGGCACATCGGGGGATATTGTTTTCAAATACATACACAAAATTATTTCAAATACTTTTATCATCGTCCAGTAAACGTTTATTTACGATTTAAAATTGCAGGATAAATACAATACATGTGCACTGTCGAAGCATATAGGTAAACATGTGTATTCGGCGCGAAACGCGGGAAAAGGCTCGGCGAAGCCTCGCCTTTTCCCCCGTTTCTAAGCCTCATACACATATTACCTATATGCTTCGACAGTCCACAAGTATTGTATATTTACGGATTTTGATGACCCCTTTTGTATCTTCAAACTCTTCTTGTACCAGTTATAGCCGCCATACCTTTCTATTTACATTAAATTAAGATCATTAGATGGGTCAAGCAATTAGAACAAACTAGAAACTAGAAATATGTAAATTACAGTGGATTAGGTACTTTAATGTGATTAAATGTATAAATATTCATTTTTTGGACAACACCCTAGATATCTATTAGAACAAACTAGAAACCAGAAACATGTAAATTACAGTTAATTGGATACTTTATGTATTTTTATGAGAAGTACAAATGTAATTAAATGTATAAATAATCATTTCGTCAACATTTTAATTTTGAAGATTTAATAATTACAGTTAAGTTGTAGCCATATTATAGAACAACCATTATACAGTGCCGTGTTGAACTCAATTAGCCGTACACGTTAATAGATACATTACTTCAAACGTTGAAAACGATTGTTATCTAATTTCAAAAACTCTATTTAAATGAAATTTCTGACGAAATGCTCACAAATGATCTTGTTGTTTTTGCTTTATTATAAATATTTATTCTCTCAGAGCGACTGACGTATAAAGATTAACTTGTTTGACTCCATTTTCAAAATTGATTTGAGGAATTGGAACGTAACAACCGCAGTAGGAGATGATAGTCGTTCAAGGAAACCATGTTTTACTCCCTATATTTGTTGTTGCATTTGATATCCAACCCTTGTGTTTTTGTTTGATTTGTTTTGTCTTTACTTTTCTAGTGTTGTTATATTTTGTATCTGGTTTATGTCATTACTCGGTGGAACATTTCCTGTAAAGCTATGTTATGTACTTTGAAGTCGTATTAAAGCTTATATATCTTTGATAAATAGATTAAGAAATATGAAAATGAGGGTTTAAGCATATCTAGGGTGTTGTCCATTATGCGACTCGGACCATAAAACATCGTTCGTTCACGATCCTCTGTATATTATTAATATTGGAAACAAAGAATTCAAGCTCCTATATCAACTAATTAATGAACCTTAAATAATCAATGATAATGTAAAATAAAACAGGTTGGTATATATACAGCACACCCATTAACAATGTTAACGCTCAACACCCTCTTACGTACCGTTATCACAGCAATACTCAACACCCTCTTACGTACCGTTATCACAGCAACAACTACATAACAAAATGTTTAATCAATATACTAAATAAGATGATTCCAGTGGATGATTACGTTAAATATATCATATTAATCTTTTATCCCCACTTTATGATGCATGGTAAGTAATAAAAGAAGATATGCATTGTGTTTTTTTTAATATATTTTTTTGCATCTTACGGCAATGACCCTCTTTGTTCTGTGGTAACCAACATATCCTAGCATGAGTCCATCCTATTGGCCATTCTTATATACATGATTTATTGTTTGTTAATATATGTTCGTCACGGATATAGCTGAAATACTACTTACTTGACGTCAAACATCAATCAATCAATCAATCAATCAATCAATCAATCAATCAATCAATCAATCAATCAATCAATCAATCAATCAATCAATCAATCAATCAATCAATCAATCAATCAATCAATCAATCAATCAATCAATCAATCAATCAATCAATCAATCAATCAATCAATCAATCAATCAATCAATCAATCAATCAATCAATCAATCAATCAATCAATCAATCAATCAATCAATCAATCAATCAATCAATCAATCAATCAATCAATCAATCAATCAATCAATCAATCAATCAATCAATCAATCAATCAATCAATCAATTCACTTTTTGGAATCAAAGTGAGTGGTCATGTATTTGTGTGCGAGGCTTGTCGATTTTGCATCTTTCTACGATGTTGATATTTTTGTTGAATTGTTCCCACAAGTGTGGCTTTTTTTTTCTTTTATTGGCCGTCAAGATGCAATTGTAATATTGTAATAAACTGTAATCCTAATTTTCAGACAACACAATAGCCAACAGAAAGAGGACATAAGGACAAACAACGATCTACAAAACATAGCGCATAAAATTAAAGATCGAGTAACACGAATCCCACTAGAAACCGAGGGTGAACTCAAGTGCTCCGGATGGGTAAGCAGTTCCTGCTGTACTAGTGCCACCAGTCGTATTACTCTAGTTACAAACCCGATGATAAATCATGAATGAGAAAAGACCGGGAAGTGTTTACTATTAGTGGAACATATCCATGGTCATTTGTGACACATGTATTCCATGATAAGTAATAAAACTTCAATGTGACGACTGTATCCTGAATATCATATGAACATTTGTGAGTGATCAAACTTAAATTCGCCGATTGTATCCAGACTATCACGATACTAGAAAAAAAACTACACAAAAGTAATTATCAAATGCTGCATGTTATTAATGGTGAATATGTGTTCAGATGTGGTGAGGAAAAAAAGCTTTTTTAGTCATTCAAGTAAAATTATTCCATAGAGTTAGGACACTATTATCGTCATATGGTGTGGTAAAGGAGGATTTACAATGACAGGAAAATTAGTTTAGCTTAATGTTACTAACACAGAAAATGCAATCACTTTTATTCGTCGCTTAATTTGATTGATTGTTTTTGTCATGATTGGGAACAAGTTTACAAGTTATAAATCATGAATGTAGAATGGTAAGTGCCACTGGAGAAAGATTAAGGTAGCCACAGGAAAACGAGGATATAATGAATAGGGTCGGCAATTTCTGCCTTGCAACTGGATAATGAATATGATCGGTAAACTCTGCTTAGCAACTAACCACAAGCGACCACACTTAGCAAGTTATGACCATTAAGGGCTACTGTAAGTTGTGTTTTACACAAATGGAATGTGAAACTATCCATTAACGTGACATTTGTGTTGGTCTAGTCCTGTATTGAGTTGTGTACTTCATTAGACCTAACATGGCAGACGTGTTCGCGTAGATATCAAATAATGACTTCCACATGTTTAATTTGTTTTGTTGGTTATAGGTCTCAGGTTGGACTTCTTTTAGTAATAGAACGTAATTATCAAATTCAGTGCACACGGCACGTTTCGGAAATAATCTTCATTAGGTCCTCTCATAATCATCAAAAAATTGGAAAGCCATATAATTTAAAAGTCAATGTCAGCAAGTAAACCAAAGGGCCTTAACATAGAAGCAACAATCGGCTAAGTTCACCATTGCCTGATGGAGTAAAACCTTAATTTAATTAATGATTACATTATTTAGGAAATGTACATGTCATTACTAGATATTTAGCTGATGTTTCTGGGACAAGAGATTTTTATTGGAATGATAGCGAGAAAGAACAAAAAATCCAGATTTGGATGAGAGGTCGTATGCCTCTTTTCATAATACTAGTAGTTGATCTATGTCTGTTTCGTATTGTGTACAAATGTATTTGGTCAAAGTGTTCCTCCTGCTTTTAAGAAAGTCTATGTATATATTATTGGACTTTTGCAAAGTGCTACGTCAGTCTTCATCTCTTTATTCTAAGATAAGTTTGACAATACCAAAGGACAGACAAGCAAAAAAGGACAAACGGACAAACAATAATCTACAAAACACTATACATAAAACTAAAGATCGAGCAAAACTAACCCCACATAAAACCAGGGTGAACTCAGTTGTTCCGGCAGGATAAGCATTTCTTGCTCCATATGTGGCACCCTTCGTGTTACTCTTGTTACAAACCCGGTGATAAGTCATGGATGAGGAAAGGACCACATTGTTATTGCGACAAACGGAACATATAGATCCGTGGTAATTTATGACAGAGATAGTATACTTTCGAAGTGACGATTTGAACTTAAACACTAGGAACTCTTGGTTCAGTAGCATCCTTGTTAACAGGAACCCTCTTTCAAGGAGATCATTATAGGAACCACAAGCTCTGGAAAATTGAATCAACTGAGAGATATATACCCCATATGCAGGTGCTGCTGGAATATTGCTACATATAAATGGAAAGTTCACAATGGGAAAATTGACATCATCTCTTTTGTGGTAAATTTGTGTTCGTCATTTATAGATCTTACACATCTATGGTTTTGTTTTTGTTTACTTCATTCTTTCCTTTCATTTATTGTTATTATAATACCTCATATAACATTATAAATTAATACGATTGGTCTATATAGCACCACGTGACATTGTTTTGTTCGGGTATTTTTTTTCAAAGTCTCAGCTGCCGTGAGATTATCCGGGAGATAACCCTATCCGTTCCATCAAGGAGAGATAATGATTGTACGCCATCAGTCGTCTGTAGAAAAAATGGCTGGATGGTGGTTTTCTCTGGGTAATCTGTTTCCTCCAATAAAACTGTCTGCCTTGAGATTATACAAATGTGTATAAAGTGGCATTAAAACTCTAACAATCAAATTAATCAAGTATGGAAGGCAAATAAAGCAAACATGAAAAGGAAGTCTGCTGACAGTTGTCTACACTGGACCGGCTTGTATCAGATGAAATTGGCATGATATCAGATTTGGTTCACGTGGAGCTTCAAAAGTTTGTTTCGGTATTATAAAACATTTACGTCCTGGTTAGGAGGTGGATATCCAGAATTATCAACCCACCAAGGTCATTTCCCTCAGGCTAAAGCCCTCGTGCCAGTCATGGAAATAACCTTAGATGGATTGATAATTCTGGATATCCACCTCCTAGCAAGGCCGTATGTATATATTATTATATTGGGGTGATGTATTCATACTGATAACAATTTATGTACAAACGCTTTAACCATACTTAATTAGTTGTTCGGTGGTCGCATCCAATCTGTGAGTGGAAAACAAAACTGTTTCTGCTTACACGCTACCCAGATAATATGCCGTTTTGACCATCATTCTATCAAGAAGTCTTTAAAATGTATGCCAAATATCATATCATCAGTAAGTATCACTGGAGAAAATTATGTAAAGTAATAAAGTGCACATATTTATTATTATACTTCATGCAAAAATCTATTAATTTCATTGGATAATAGGCATTTGACATTCTTCAATAGCTATTTTGGTGTAGGAATCAGATCGTAATAACACCCTCTGCAGGTAATATCACCATCTGCCGTAATATCACCCTCCCGAGCCAAACTTTGCCGAACCGGAAAATAACACTCGCTCCGTCTGAATTTTGCCGATTAGTCATTTCCGGTAAGTTTGTTGTTTATTAGTTTGTTAGAAGCAAGAAACCGTAATGCTATGACAATGCCGCAAATTTCTAACAGTAACTGTTCTGTGAATTTTCACTTTCACATGAAATAGAAAATTAGCAATATCTAATTTCTTTACCCATCTTTGTTTTTTCTTGTTGTTGTTGTTCAAATGAACATTTGTTTTTTGTTATCATTTATCTATATATTTATTGTTGACATTTTTTCCCTGTTTTTGTTAATGAAAATATTACTTGTTGAAATGATAGTAGTTGTTGCTTTATTTAGGTAGTGTTATGTACATAGTGTGTCCCATTGGTTAACTGACTCCAATACAAATTTAAATTCCTCTTTACTACTGGCATTCAGTATAATAAAAAAAAACATTCTGCCTTTAGTTGAGGGTGTTATGGTAGATGACCACACTCTGAAAAACATATCACACTCTGGAATAAGAATATCACCCTCGACTTCGTCTCGGGTGATATTCTTTTTCCAGAGTGTGATATGTTTTCTCTCGTGTGGTAATCTACCATAACACCCTCAACTAAAGGCAGTATGTTTATAATATCGTATAATTGGGCACTAATAGAATAGTTTTTATTAAATCAATCAAGAAGCCCGTGAGAGCACAGAATTACAGACATCTACATTTTACACTTACAATGATTTTGATGATTAGTAACATGTATGACATATATAAAAAAGAATAAAAACAAGCATAGATCATCGACACTGCATGGGGGGAATACATATATGAACAGGAATATGATGTAATCATGACATAATGGACCCATGGTATCATCTGTCATCATGATAATCTACTGCGTATAGGAGTTACTACAATAAGTTAACCTTGAATATTAATGATGACATAATTATGTAACATAGGATACCATTTTTTTGACTATATTTATTTGCCAGCTGATATTCTTGTGAGACAATGAGTTATCACTTGTGTATATATAAATATTTTATGTTTTAAGAAGAGTTTGAAGATACCAAAGGGGCAATCAGAATCCGTATATCGAAGAAGAACAGACAACACAATGGCCAAAAGAAAAAGGACAAAAGGACAAACAACGATCAACAACACATACATATAAAACTAAAGATCGAGTAACACGAACACCACTAAAAACCGGAGGTGAACTCAGGTGCTCCGGAAAGGTGAGCACTCTATCGCGATAAAATGTAAATGTATTGTCGTGATATGCTATACTGTGCATGTTTGATTAATGTCTCCTGTGCCTCGCAACATGATGACTTATCTGACCCTACTGGACAGTGTAATGGGATGAAAGTTATAAATGTATACCGGTATGTAATATAATAATGTTCTTAGAGTTCTAGAATATACCTAGCCAAAAGATATATGATAAGTATTTGCTTGGTGTATGCATTGTAAATCAAGAAGTAAAAATGGAGAGTTAGATTAAATTAGTATACGTAAGTTGCCATGACAATTATTCATATATAATCGTCTCCGAAACCGAAGAGGTAAGCAAGAATGGATATTCCAGAGACACAAAAAGAAGACAAACATAACAGAAAAAACACATCACAAAAAACTAAAAAATACCGCGGTTAAAATACCTACCAATTAATATACAATGAAACCTGTCTAAACAGAACTCTGAGTAAACCGAAAACCTGTCTAAATAGAAATCTGAGTAAACAGAAAACTTGCCTAAACCAGACAGACTTTACAATCCAATCTACTAAATGTCTATGTAATTTGAACCTGCGTAAACCAAAACACCTCTATAAACTGAACAAATGATTCAGTCACAAAGAGGTTCGGTTTAGACAGGCCTTACTGTAGTACACCACACCCACATTATCGTGGGTCATAGTATAAATCGCTTCCTAAAATAAGAAGTTAATTGATATAATTGGGATAAAAAGGACTAAACATGTTAACAAGTCAGTTATCCTTAGAAATCGTCTTGATTAATAATACAAAATTATTTTTAAACAATTAGATCGTTATTGTATTCATTAACATAGTTGTAGGTATAACGGGCGTTAGTACACTGATGGTATTGCGTGTCAACAACTAATCAGTGGTGGTTACGTGGCTAAAAAGCTTAAAGGATTCCGAACTGGGTTCAATCATAGCCGATCTGAAATAAATATTGCATTTGTAAACATAACCATGAAAAGGATCAAGTTACATTGATAAAGAGTAAACCGTAGTCATGTCATGGTATGTACAAATATAATAGTTGTTACATATATGAATAAAGAATGGACGGGATAGTATGTCATCGTAGTATGGCATCACAATGCAACGGGTCGTCCACACTTAATTAAATATCAGTGTCTTTTTCTAACCACGCCTTATTCTAAAATGGATTGTCTACACTTTATTTAAGCCTTACAGAATATATATGTCACAAATGACCACGAATATGTTCTGTTTGTCGTAATCACAATCCGGTCCTTTCCTCATTCCTGACTTATCAATGCATTTGAGTGTCAGAAATGGAACAGGAACTGCCTACCCCTCCGGAGCCCATGATTTCACCCCTGTTTTTTGTGGGGTTAGTTTTCTGTGTAGTGTTTTGTAGCTCTTTATTTGTTCTTATTGGCCATTGTATTGTCTGTCCTTCGATTTACGGCTTCTGAGTAACGCTTTGGTATCTTCTTATTGTTGTATTGATAAACGAAAATTTAAGTACAATGTACGACTTTTTACAAGTAATTTTTTTTTATCTTGTCGAGAGAAAAAAAATTGTTTGCTTTTTACGAAAGATATACCATACAGAAAGAAGTGCCAGTCATGCATTGTTGGTAGCGAATTCCTATATATAATGACCAACTTGTAAATATTGTTTTGCTACTTTGATTTTTACAATTTGATATGGATCAGTTTTGTACTGTGTGGGAAAGCACATGTATCTAGACGTCTCCGTTGTACTATCTACAATTTCTGTCAATGGCGGCAATAAAAAGGTAGATATCTATTTTAGTGTAACACGATGCGCTCCATAAATAAAGTCCACCAGGTACACTCATATTCATAAATAACGACCACCAGGTACACTCATACTCATAAATAACGACCAGGTACACTCATATTCATAAATAACGACCACCAGGTACACTCATATTCATAAATAACGACCAGGTACACTCATATTCATAAATAACGACCACCAGGTACACTCATATTCATAAATAACGACCACCAGGTACACTCATACTCATAAATAACGACCAGGTACACTCATATTCATAAATAACGACCAACAGTTACACTCATATTCATAAATAATGACCACCAGGTACACTCATATTCATAAATAACGACCACCAGGTACACTCATATTCAGAAATAACGACCACCAGGTACACTCATACTCATAAATAACGACCACCAGATACACTCATATTCATAAATAACGACCACCATGTACACTCATATTCATAAATAACGACCACCAGGTACACTCATATTCATAAATAACGACCAGGTACACTCATATTCATAAATAATGACCACCAGGTACACTCATATTCATGAATAACGACCACCAGGTACACTCATATTCATAAATAACGACCACCAGGTACACTCATATTCAGAAATAACGACCACCAGGTACACTCATATTCATGAATAACGACCATCAGGTACACTCATATTCAGAAAGTTTGAAAACCAAATAATTTAAAAGTCTTTGGGAACAAATTAAACAAACGGCATAAACAGGATAGGCAAATCGACTGTAAATACCTATGTATGAGTGAAACATACTTTAGTTTTAATAAATTACAGAGGTAAACAGTTTCTGATAAAACACCGTCGCTTGGTTATCATTTGTTAAAATAAAGCAAAAAAGATATTTCCATAAAATATGTATACATCAGTGATGCTTCATACGTTAATACACATGTACTAACACGCGGTATCCCTTTTAGTATCCGCTATGGTAACTATAAAGAGAATCCGAAGACGAATCTTCTTAATTGAATTTATAAATCTGATTCCTATTTAATTATTAATGGTTTGTATTAATGATATATTATAATTTCTTCTTTTTTTTTTCTTTTCAACGATATATGGAGAAATTAATGCAAAGCTCGTACAGGAAACAGAATTCAAAATGGCTTAATGCACACGTTTAAATGATGCCCCGTGTTTATACCAATACATATTTTAAGAAAACATGGTGCAGTCCGTGTTGTTCATCTTATTAGTTTTTTGTGTTGTGTTTTTTTCTTTGTTTGTCGTCGTTCTGTGTGTGCCTAATGTTGCCTGTCTTTTATCGATTGCCTGTTTGTCGTCGTTCTATGTGTGTCTAATGTTGTCTTTTCTCGATTGACCTTTCATCTTTATCTAACGTTTATTGTAGCTGTTGACAATGTAATAAAGGACGAAGTCCTTTTAACGGTAAGCTGTCCGATTTTTCCTCCTATATTGATAGCCAAATATCAGTTCACCGGAAGTTTAAAAAAATAGATCAATTGATATTTAGAAACGCAAAAGAAATATATTCAATGAAAAATTCCCAATTCTTTAATTATTTACTCTATGCAAAATCGAAATAAACTTGAAATAAAATTCTAATGAAAAAATGTCTTTCTACGAAACTCTCGACGGAAGAGCGGCGTAGATAAAATGAACGGAACAGCCATAGCAAATCGGCTACAAAATTCATTCAAGATAAAAGATAATAACGTGTACAGATCATCGTATTATTGAAATTTTAGGACTTCGTCCTTCAAACAGGTTGCCTGTCTCATATTAATAATAAAAAGGATATTAACGAATGTGAACAACATTCCAAATGGAGCAGATATTTATGTCGCACACTTTGTAACATTTTCAAGACTCTGCGAGAACCATACTTTTCTCTCGCTCTTTAATGCTACGTGCTTCACCGGGAATACTAATGTTATAGTTTTTGGTTTGACGTGACCGGGGATTAAACCAGCGATCTTAGACACTAGACGAGACCATGACAACGAGAACACCACATATGTGGAGAACATGACAACCAGAACACCACATATATGGTTTCGTCGTTCCCACAATATATGCATAATAGGATGTAAAACACCTTCAGATTTAAATATTTCATAGATAGTTTCTAGCATATCTGTATAGGCACCAATTAACAAACAGTAGGTCGCCAAATCTAGATTATCAAACACTCGTTATTTCTAACAAAATGCTATAAAATGGAAAACAAAAAATACCACACTGCCTGAACAGGTCCAACATCTAATAGAAAAATATCACACTGCCTGAACAGGTCCAACATCTAATAGAAAAATATCACACTGCCTGAACAGGTCCAACATCTAATAGAAAAATATCACACTGCCTGAACAGGTCCAACATCTAATAGAAAAATATCACACTGCCTGAACAGGTCCAACATCTAATAGAAAAATATCACACTGCCTGAACAGGTCCAACATCTAATAGAAAAATATCACACTGCCTGAACAGGTCCAACATCTAATAGAAAAATATCACACTGCCTGAACAGGTCCAACATCTAATAGAAATATACCACACTGTCTGAACAGGCCCAAAATATAATAGAAAAATCGTAGAAACCGATTTGCAATCTATACCCCTAATACACATACACGACCCCTCATTTGCCAGGCTTGGTACAAATGGTCCATCATACAAGTGTTTTCCACACGGAAGTAACATACCAACCCTTACATACTAATGTTGTAAAGAAATCTCGAACTTTATATAAAAAAAAATACTGGGTATTTAAAATTCGTGACACAGAAGTCGTTGTGTGCATAATATTAGTTCCATAGAAGAGAGTCGATTACTTTAACCATAATTGAAATGTTTAATAGATAGTACACACGCCCTCATCGGAAGGCATAATATGCTTTGAACTTGTCTAATCGACAATATCATCTTCGGTCATATGTACGCAAGTGACAGACACTTGATATCTACAAAAAAAAAAAACGTTTTTAAAGATAAGATGAGACGATAAATTAAGAATCCTTGACTGAAACAAATAATATCAAAAGAATGCATTGTTGTCACGCCTGGGTGATAAGAGAAGCATTAGATCTACCCATAGTAAGTACTAATTAACTAAGTATATATTTTGATATCAATTTACAATGCTCAGAATTTGACCAATACATAACATCGGCATAACTACATTCTAATCAAATCAGGAGAACATTGGTAATCTGTTTCCTCCTTAATTAATAAGGTTACTGGGATATATAATATGTAAATGATATAATTATAACGTAGCTGTAAACTTGTGTTCGCACAAAGGGTTTGTATTATAATCGCCATCAGGTACAACTCAAAATCAAAAGATTGGAGAGTCAAATGATTCTAAAGACTTTGGGATCAAGACAACCAAAGGACATCAACAGAATAAACAAAATCGGCTAAGACCACCCATGCCTGAGGGATGAGAACCTTAGTTTTAATTATAATTACATGATTTAGGTACTGTAAATTTAATTGAAATATATCCAATCCACCCATCTGTCAGTATCGAAGCACTGGCTACTGGATGGATGAAACCATAGGGAAATAATAGTCCACCTGCAGAGATATCGACCAAGTGATAGTAAGAAAATCGTAGATATTGAATTTAGTGCGTACAACGCGTTTCGGGAACAATCTTCATCCGGTAAGCTCAAAGCCAAAATAATTTAGAAGTCTTTTAGAGCATGAAAACCAAAGGACATAAGCAGGATAGCCAAAATCAGCTAAGGTCACATCTGCCTGAGAGAGAAGAACCTTAGTTGTGATAATTATTACATTGTTTAGGTACTCTAAGTTCCAATAAAGAAATAAATCATGGAAGCCAGAATGTGTTTTGAGGTTTAACATGGGTTGGCGGATATTAGTATTTTATCCCTAGCCAGAGGCAAAACGGTAATTTATATTTACGTTTGCGGACAATGTCGCACACAATTTATGCTGCCAAATTCGAGCAGATGATAATTCATCAACATGTACATTTAGGACGGGAAAGTCAGTCACATGAACCGGCGCATGTGCTAATGAGATTATACCCAATCTATAAATCGCTCCTTTGTTTACAAAGCGAAAGAAGGACGTCATGTTAGAATAATAAATATATCTTGTATGCCATGGCAGTGCTGAAACACTGACTACTAGGCGGACGATACCTCCGGGGACTAAATGATCACTGCTTCCAAAATGTTCTACCTATAAGTGAAATTATGAGACCAAGCAATCTTTTTCTGATTTTCTGCCAAGATAAATACAACCATCTATTACTCAACAAATATACTGGTATGTCCAATTAGCATTTACGTCAAATATTTGTGTCATTCCTTGAACTATATTTTCGTAAATCAATATTTTCTTACAAAATATCAGACTCGCCATAATATTATATGATAAATTATTGTAGTCATATAATGTCATTTTATATCAATTTTGTCAAAGAAAAAAGTCTGAGTACATTGGATATTTCTATCTTTTTTTCTCGGCGTATGTCGTCTAAATGGCATTGATAACTTATTTTGAACTGTTTGAAAATATACGAACATATATCATATTGAAAATGAAATGAAACAACAGTCTAGAAATTATATGGCATTGTTCGGTAATTAAAATGACATTCGTTTGATTTATTATACCTTTCTCATAAAGAACAACAATCTTTTTTTTCTACATACTGTCAAAAGTGATAAATTTCGAGATTTTTTGAGTGTACTTGTAAATTTTTCATTTCATTTTCTTTCTAATATTTCAAATTAATGTGTTCAAAACCATTAATGATCACATGCATCAAGAAATTTTAAAATGTTACTTATTATTGTTTAATTCCAAAAATAAATAATCTAGAGTGTATTGTAATAGTTCAAAGGTAACAGAAGCTGTCATTGGACACGTACCACACACCATGGCTGCTCTAGAAGACTTATCACAAATTGTGTTTTAATTCAAATGTACTTATCAAATTGTTTTAATTTAGTACGTACGGTGTGTTCTTGAATAGCCTTCACCAGCAACTCTAAAAGTGAAAAGAACAACAAGAACACGGGTGCATTACAATAAAAACAAAAACAAAAATAAAACAACAACACAATCATTAAACAACAGCTTTCCCGCCAGGAACTCAAACAAAAATAAAAGACAACAACAACGCAATCAATAAACAACAGCTTTCCCGCCAGGAACTCAAACAAAAATAAAAGATAACAACAACACAATCAATAAACAACAGCTTTCACACCAGGAACTCAAACAAAAAGAAAAGACAACAACAACACAATCAATGAACAACAGCTTTCTCACCAGGAACTCAAACAAAAAGTTAAGACAACAACAACACAATCAATAAACAGCAGCTTTCACATCAGATACTCAAACAACAAGAAAAGACAACAACAACACAATCAATGAACAACAGCTTTCCCGCCAAGAACTCAAGCAAAAAGAAAAGACAACAACAACACAATCAATAAACAACAGATTTCACATCAGGTACTCAAATAAACAACAAGAAAAGACAACGGCAACACAATCAATAAACAACAGCTTTCCCACCAGGTACTCAAAAAAAAAAAAAGACAACAACAACACAATCAATGAACAACAGCTTTCCCGCCAAGAACTCAAACAAAAAGAAAAGACAACAACAAGACAATCAATAAACAACAGTTTTTTCCCGCCAAGAACTCAAACAAAAAGAAAAGACAACAACACAATCAATAAACAGCAGCTTTCCCACCAGGTACTCAAACAACAAGAAAGGACAACAGCAACACAATCAATGAACAACAGCTTTCACATCAGGTACTCAAACAACAAGAAAAGAGAACAACAACACAATCAATGAACAACAGCTTTCCCGCAAAGAACTCAAACAAAAAGAAAAGGCAACAACAACACAATCAATAAACAACAGCTTTCCCGCCAAGAACTCAAACAAAAAGAAAAGACAACAACACAATCAATAAACAGCAGCTTTCCCACCAGGTACTCAAACAACAAGAAAGGACAACAGCAACACAATCAATGAACAACAGCTTTCACATCAGGTACTCAAACAACAAGAAAAGACAACAACAACACAATGAACAACAACTTTCTCACCAGGAACTCAAACAAAAAGAAAAGGCAACAACAACACAATCAATAAACAACAGCTTTCCTGCCAAGAACTCAAACAAAAAGAAAAGACAACAACACAATCAATAAACAGCAGCTTTCCCACCAGGTACTCAAACAACAAGAAAGGACAACAGCAACACAATCAATGAACAACAGCTTTCACATCAGGTACTCAAACAACAAGAAAAGAGAACAACAACACAATCAATGAACAACAGCTTTCCCGCAAAGAACTCAAACAAAAAGAAAAGGCAACAACAACACAATCAATAAACAACAGCTTTCCCGCCAAGAACTCAAACAAAAAGAAAAGACAACAACACAATCAATAAACAGCAGCTTTCCCACCAGGTACTCAAACAACAAGAAAGGACAACAGCAACACAATCAATGAACAACAGCTTTCACATCAGGTACTCAAACAACAAGAAAAGACAACAACAACACAATGAACAACAACTTTCTCACCAGGAACTCAAACAAAAAGAAAAGGCAACAACAACACAATCAATAAACAACAGCTTTCCTGCCAAGAACTCAAACAAAAAGAAAAGACAACAACACAATCAATAAACAGCAGCTTTCCCACCAGGTACTCAAACAACAAGAAAGGACAACAGCAACACAATCAATGAACAACAGCTTTCACATCAGGTACTCAAACAACAAGAAAAGACAACAACAACACAATGAACAACAACTTTCTCACCAGGAACTCAAACAAAAAGAAAAGGCAACAACAACACAATCAATAAACAACAGCTTTCCCGCCAAGAACTCAAACAAAAAGAAAAGACAACAACACAATCAATAAACAGCGGCTTTCCCACCAGGTACTCAAACAACAAGATAGGACAACAGCAACACAATCAATGAACAACAGCTTTCACATCAGGTACTCAAACAACAAGAAAAGACAACAACAACACAATGAACAACAGCTTTCTCACCATGAACTCAAACAAAAAGTAAAGACAACAACAACACAATCAATGAACAACAGCTTTCTCACCAGGAACTCAAACAAACAGAAAAGACAACAACAACACAATCAATAAACAACAGTTTTCCTACCAGGAACTCAAACAAACAGAAAGGACAACAACAACACAATCAATAAACAACAGATTTCACATCAGATACTCAAACAACAAGAAAAGACAACAGCAACACAATCAATAAACAACAGCTTTCACATCAGGTACTCAAACAACAAGAAAAGAGAACAACAACACAATCAATGAACAACAGCTTTCACATCAGGTACTCAAACAACAAGAAAAGACAACAACAACACAATCAATGAACAACAGCTTTCACATCAGGAACTCAAACAAAATGTAAAGACAACAACAACACAATCAATAAACAACAGCTTTCACATCAGGTACTCAAACAACAAAAAAAGACAACATATTGTGTTGCAAAGTATTTGTTGTAACCAGGTCTTCATTTTGACAGTTAGGTCTTGATCGATCTTGTAAGGTTTAGTTTATACATGAAATTAGACCAATTTAAATATATATATATATATATCTATTTATTTCCTGTGACTTTATTTCCTGTGACTGTATAATGAATTCTTCATTATCCTATACAATATATTAAAAATTGCTGAGTTAGATTGCTGTCAAATTATAATATTAAAGTATATATGTACCATCTACACACGCTTATACACATGTCTTACGTCTATCCCTAGATTTTCCTTACGAGACAAGGTAACACTACGACTATTGAAGGTCCGTTTTTAAGATAGTGGATGTAGTCGAGTGGTCTAGGGCGCTGGACGTAAGGCTAAGCGAATGGTGCTGCAGTGTATCAATGGTGTGGGTTCAAATCCCGTCGAGGGAAGAACAAAAATTTGACAGCTCTAAAATCTAATTCTAACACTGTTTGGTTTAATTTTCAGACGTATATATATTGTTTAAAGACTGCATGAAGAAACACGTTGTAATTCATGAATGATGACAACTCCTTTCCAAGAAAATGATTGGTTCATAAAACAAGTAGTTAATGCACAATAAATGATGTCTCAGATTTTTAATAACATGCAAAAGTTGCAAGTGCTGAATCATAATGTATAATGTGTCACAACTCGGCTATTTCTGAAAGTATAAACAATTGATGAGTTTATATATTGATTTTCACTTTAAAAAAATTATGAAAACCATTGCAGGTTTTGTAAGCATTACGTATTTTCACACAACCAACAAATATTTACAAATGTGTCACATGATAATGCCCACTCGTGTTTCTTTTAGTCTTGATGGAACTGTTCTTGTCTTAAGTTGACCATTCTGACTTATTCCGGAATGATTCTGGAATATAAATATTACGATTTAGAATTTTTTGATAAGTTCCAAAATCAAATATCAAAATCGTAGAAAGAGACAAAATCGATACGCCTAACA
Source organism: Bathymodiolus brooksi (assembly GCA_963680875.1). Taxonomy (NCBI): domain Eukaryota; kingdom Metazoa; phylum Mollusca; class Bivalvia; order Mytilida; family Modiolidae; genus Bathymodiolus; species Bathymodiolus brooksi. Next base: position 16,867,197 of record OY804579.1, read on the forward strand.
CATACATACATGACCTCTAACACACAAATACATGACCGCTCATTTGTCTGGCTTGGAACAGGCAATTCAATAAAAGTGCCAGGGTTAAACTAGTTTTATTGACCCAATCATCCCCTCTAAAGTGAAATGATGCGGCCATGCAAGTGCATTCCACACGTGAATAAAATAAGCTTAAAATACTAGTACACGTGGATGTCACGTGTTGTATTTAATTACATTAATGAGAACAATTCTCTTCAGAAAATAATCGTCATACTTGAACGAAATACCCGAAAACGTGTAATATATGTTACAACACATGATATTAAATGGAAGGAATAATCACATTAGAAAATAAGTATTGATATCAGCATCAGAAAGACCAGATACCTGTAACATGTCAATTATCTTTAAGATTAAATTCTTTTTATGCATAACCAAGTGATAATTGCAATCGTATTATGAAGTAATGATACCATGTACACCTAATCGTGTTATTGTTTCAAAATGTATTGTACATCAATATGAGTATTCTATCAATTAATATATGAAAAGTAGTGACGAATTAATTCATGCGAGTATCACGTGTATCTCGTTAACAGATTTTTGTCTATCCTTTTTTGTTCTGTACGCACGTCCGCAACACACGTCTACCTCTTGTAAGAGAAATCGTGGCACAGAATATTTCAAGAACGTGTTTCAGTTCACCTGCTTTGACAATAAGGTGCTGACTTGGACTGGATTTGATCTTTGAACGTAGAGGGTAATTATGATATCTTTGTTTTTAACAATGACAATGCATTATAATGTATTTCTACCAATGTTTACTATCTTTTTGTCACCCTCCTCAATCTAACAATCTCTATTGTAGAACTGCCATATCAGCAATTTGTTAAAGTGGGGTTCGTGTTACTCGATCTTCAGTTTTATATGTATGTTTTTGTTGATCGTTGTTTGTCCTTTTGTACTTTTTCTTTTGGCCATTGTGTTGTCTGTTCTTTTTCTATACGGATTCTGATTGCCCCTTTGGTATCTTCAAACTCTTCTTAAATGACTTATATCATCAAAATCAGTATTTGATTGACAACATATTTATCATGTTTGGTGGTCGTGTTTTCCAACGGAGGGTAGTCATTTCTATGGGAACTAACTGCGGCGCTCCCATTCCCACCGACTTGTTGCTTAATTCGTACGAGGCAGACTTCATATATCACGGATATGTTCCACTTGTCGTAAACACTTCCCGATCCTTTCCTCATTCATGACTTATCACCGGGTTTGTTACTAGATTAACACAACGGGTGTCTCTAGTAGAGAACGAAGAATTCACAAGCCAAAAGTATTGTACAATAGTTGACGGCTCTTGAATGGAATGATCAGTATGAACGAAGTATCCACAAGTCAGTATTGTACAATAGTTGACGGCTCTTGAGTGGAATGATCAGTATGAACGAAGTATCCACAAGTCAGTATTGTACAATAGTTGACGGCTCTTGAGTGGAATGATCAGTATGAACGAAGTATCCACAAGTCAGTATTGTACAATAGTTGACAGATTTTGTTTAGAAATACTCCTAGGAATTTCATCGTTAATAATTTTACAGAGAGACCAAGACTATTTGAGCTTTTGCTAAATTGTATGTCATTTATATTGCGAAAATTAATAGTTTTCTGAACTGATGAGCCATTCGTCCACGAGGGTATCATCCGTTCAGCAGTCGCCAGTGCTTCGACAGACATGGTTTATTAGATATATTTATATTGGCATTAATACACAGTATAATTTATTAAAACAAAGCTACAATCAATCTCCCCCAGGCATATATAACCATAGCTGACTGACTTTCTTGCTTAGGCCCTTTGTTTACTTACTCCTAAAGGCTTTTAGATTATTTGGCTTTGCAATCATGTGACTATTAGCATACCATATGAAGGTTATTCCAGAAACGAGTTGTTCTCATGGCATTCTGAATTACAAGTAAAGCGATGCCTTATTAGAGGTATTAAAGGGATTAAAAAATATGTACAATGTCATGTTGTTTAATTTGGTTTAATTATGGCTTATGTGTTTCTTTTTTGTAGTATGGTGTTGACAGACATTTGATAAAGCCCCTTTTCTGTTTAATAGCAAACATAGCTACTAACAATGTATAGACTAATATAACATTCGTGTCTTATAAGAGACAGGAACTCCTTGCCCATTGCGGGTGCTTGGGTTCACCCCTGGTTTTTGGTGGGGTACGTGGTTGTCATCGTTTTAGTTTTCTGTGTTGTGGTTTTTGTTTTGTTTGTCTTCGTCCTGTGTCTTGTGTACCTAATATTACCAGTTTCTCTGGATTGTCCATTCTTGATTGCCTCTTCAGTTTTCTGTAACGTTTTATATAAGAAGATATAAATACAATCTAGTTACAGCCATGAACATTCACGTCAAGTACGTGCTCGTGACACAACGCATGCCTTGACACGCACACTGTTGTGATCGTGACGCAAAACATTCATATTACCCTGGCGTAGGTTTTCTTGGTGATATGCTTGGTTGACCGTTATCTTTCAGATGTATAGATAAAAAAACAAATTATCTTAATTTAAGGAGAATTCCTCCACTAGGATGAACTGAACTAATCTTTCTTCGGGTCCTCAAAATATACCATTATATGTTCAATGATAATATATGCAGAAATTTGCGGTAAACAAAATATAATCATGGTTATACTGATAATAACCTTAGACTTATGAGCACATATTGATGTTTGAGAAAATAATCATAGCAATTGATTTTTAAGTGACAAATGCGTTTACAGTTTTTCTCATCCGTTGATAAAACATCCAAGAATACAATAGTGTTTGTCTTGAAGACTATTTTTGTTGTTTGTGATATATCATTGATAACTTTCAGAGGAACGTAAATTATCATTTTGATATTCCTTGATTTTTTTTCTTTTAAAAAATGAAGTAATATGGTTATCAAAAATACAAATTAGTAAGCACTCTTTGCTTAATTTAATACCAATCCATTTCACTATTTAGCAACATCAGAACAGTAAGTAGGACCTCGAGGATGACAAGAAATTGATAAATTAATTCATATTCTAAGCAAAAGAATAACAACTTTGATATAGAATTTAGGGCGCACGACGCGTTTCTGGAATAACCTTCATTAGGTACATTCAAGGTCATAAATTTGAAAGCCAAATAATCTAAAAATCGTTGGAAACATGAAACCAAGCCAAAATCGGCTATGTTCATCATTTGTGAATTTTCTGCTATGGTATTTAGATATGTTTTGCAAATTGTTTGGGGTTCACGACCTGTGCATCTTTAATGGTCTTAAAAGAAAAGTCTTAACATACAGAAAATGTTAATCAGAAACTGTTAATCGAAAAAGGAGAGACACTGCAGTGGTCAAAAAGGAAAAGAAAACATGACTCGCACCACACCACACAAACAACTATAGATTGAGGAACACTAACCCGATTACAACCTAAGTTATAAATCCCCTGATCCTTTTACCAAGCTTGTATACTGGTTGACAATAACACATTTGTTTTTGTCACTTGTAAATGTTTATGTTAATTCAAAAGTAATATGATACAGACTACAGTATAATACAGATAAGAAGTGCTAATTAGAAAACTTACACCAAAGAAATGTTTGTCAAAGAGGTAATCGCTATTCAATAGAAACGTAGATATCTAATTTAATGCACACAACGCGTTTCTTGAATAACAATCATCAGGTGACGCTCAGTCAAAAGATTGGAAAGCCTAATAACTTAAAAGTATTTGGGAGCAAGAAAACTATAGGGCCTCAACAGGATAACTAAAATCTACAAAGGTAACATACACGAAGGAGGAGAACCTTAGTTTTAATAATAATTACATTATTTAGGAAACGTCGCTTTCAATAATAAAGATATAAATGTACCAATAAGACTTTTACTGGACTTGACTATGAGAATTAAGCCTGGTGTCTTATGCGAAACATGAACTCCTTACCTTTCGCGAACACCTGGGTTCACATCTGTTTTTAATGGGGTCCGTATTCCTCAACTGTTTTCCGGGTTCGTGTGTGTGTGTGTGTGTGTGTTTGTTTTTTGTTGTTCTGTGTCTTGTGTCCAATGTTGCAATATATCTCTTGTTTATCAATTCTTGATTTCCCCTTCGGTTTAACCCCTTCAAAATTTGTAGATATTCTTGACGAATGTGATTATGATGACAAATCTTTAATCATCCTCGATGTGATGCCATGCTGGTATTTATTGTTATTGGACTTGGTCGTGATGTAATTATCCTTGATCATCGTGATGATGATATTACATAGAATCATACCTCTTACTTAATGGACATGATTGTGATGGCCAAGTCTGTGATGCAAGATTCGTTGTTATCTGTACCTGGTGCAATACGCGTGATGTAATTTTCATAATTTCATAAGTACTAATCCTATACATGTATTATAATGTATGTATTAATAAATATTAACAAGTGATCCGCATCAAGATAGGGTCTGCTTACTTATTTCTAATATACTAAGATCTTTTAGTGTGTGTAAAGTAGTTCACCCCCTGATTTGTAGTAGGGTTCGTGTTACTCGATCTTTAGTTTTATGTTTAATGTTTTGTTAATCGTTGTTTGTCCTTTTGTACTTTTTCTTTTGGCCATTGTGTTGTCTGTTCTTCATCGATTTACGGATTCTGATTACCCCTTTGGTACCTTCAAACTATTCTGATGAACAAACACAAATAAAGTTTTTAGTGGGGTTCATGTTACTCGATCTTTAGTTTTATGTGTATGTTTTGTAGATCGTTGCTTGTCCTTTTTCTTTTGGTCATTGTGTTGTCTGTTCTTCTTCGATATACGGATTCTGATTACCCCTTTGGTATCTTCAAACTCTTCTTATCTTTCAAATTATGAACGTGATATAAGACCTGTATATTTAATGGATGGTGTAAGATTTTGATATTCATAATGCTCTGTAATGTCCTAATCCTTGAGCTGCTTTACCCGACAATAACTAAAGCTCAACGTTATATGTATGGAGTAATCGTGTAGGACATGATAGTAATTAGAAATCACTAAGCAGATCATGTGATAATGAGGCAGATCACATGATAATATTAAATATTACATGTGTTATGATCTGTTCACAGTAAGTCAGTAAAATAATAACCATGGTACTTTAATAACATTAATGAATATGAGGTTCACGTTGGTCAATCATATAAAACACAATATTGTTTTCATCAAACAGTGATAGTTGTATTTGTTTATATATATACATTGTCTGTTTAATGTCAGTTTATGTTTGTATGTACATGTATTGCTATATCCAAAAGGGTTTTATATGAAATAAAGATTTTTTATTAATGCTAACCTATAAGGTGATACTTTCTCGCGACTTTTTTGTTTTACAAACATTATTATAAAAATTAATTCATTTTATAGTAGTGATAAGAATTTTTAGAACAAAACATCTGTGGTTACAATATTAGGTTTAATTTCCAGGAAGAAGAGTTTGAAGATACCAACTGTGGTAATCTGAATCCGTAAATCAAAGAAGAACAGACAACACAATGACCAAAAGATACCAAAGGGGTAATCAGAATCTGTATATCAAAGAAGAACAGACAATACAATGACCAAAAGATACCAAAGGGGTAATCAGAATCTGTATATCAAAGAAGAACAGACAATACAATGACCAAAAGATACCAAAGGGGTAATCAGAATCTGTATATCAAAGAAGAACAGACAATACAATGACCAAAAGATACCAAAGGGGTAATCAGAATCTGTATATCAAAGAAGAACAGACAATACAATGACCAAAAGATACCAAAGGGGTAATCAGAATCTGTATATCAAAGAAGAACAGACAATACAATGACCAAAAGATACCAAAGGGGTAATCAGAATCTGTATATCAAAGAAGAACAGACAATACAATGACCAAAAGATACCAAAGGGGTAATCAGAATCTGTATATCAAAGAAGAACAGACAATACAATGACCAAAAGATACCAAAGGGGTAATCAGAATCTGTATATCAAAGAAGAACAGACAATACAATGACCAAAAGATACCAAAGGGGTAATCAGAATCTGTATATCAAAGAAGAACAGACAATACAATGACCAAAAGATACCAAAGGGGTAATCAGAATCTGTATATCAAAGAAGAACAGACAATACAATGACCAAAAGATACCAAAGGGGTAATCAGAATCTGTATATCAAAGAAGAACAGACAATACAATGACCAAAAGATACCAAAGGGGTAATCAGAATCTGTATATCAAAGAAGAACAGACAATACAATGACCAAAAGATACCAAAGGGGTAATCAGAATCTGTATATCAAAGAAGAACAGACAATACAATGACCAAAAGATACCAAAGGGGTAATCAGAATCTGTATATCAAAGAAGAACAGACAATACAATGACCAAAAGATACCAAAGGGGTAATCAGAATCTGTATATCAAAGAAGAACAGACAATACAATGACCAAAAGATACCAAAGGGGTAATCAGAATCTGTATATCAAAGAAGAACAGACAATACAATGACCAAAAGATACCAAAGGGGTAATCAGAATCTGTATATCAAAGAAGAACAGACAATACAATGACCAAAAGATACCAAAGGGGTAATCAGAATCTGTATATCAAAGAAGAACAGACAATACAATGACCAAAAGATACCAAAGGGGTAATCAGAATCTGTATATCAAAGAAGAACAGACAATACAATGACCAAAAGATACCAAAGGGGTAATCAGAATCTGTATATCAAAGAAGAACAGACAATACAATGACCAAAAGATACCAAAGGGGTAATCAGAATCTGTATATCAAAGAAGAACAGACAATACAATGACCAAAAGATACCAAAGGGGTAATCAGAATCTGTATATCAAAGAAGAACAGACAATACAATGACCAAAAGATACCAAAGGGGTAATCAGAATCTGTATATCAAAGAAGAACAGACAATACAATGACCAAAAGATACCAAAGGGGTAATCAGAATCTGTATATCAAAGAAGAACAGACAATACAATGACCAAAAGATACCAAAGGGGTAATCAGAATCTGTATATCAAAGAAGAACAGACAATACAATGACCAAAAGATACCAAAGGGGTAATCAGAATCTGTATATCAAAGAAGAACAGACAATACAATGACCAAAAGATACCAAAGGGGTAATCAGAATCTGTATATCAAAGAAGAACAGACAATACAATGACCAAAAGATACCAAAGGGGTAATCAGAATCTGTATATCAAAGAAGAACAGACAATACAATGACCAAAAGATACCAAAGGGGTAATCAGAATCTGTATATCAAAGAAGAACAGACAATACAATGACCAAAAGATACCAAAGGGGTAATCAGAATCTGTATATCAAAGAAGAACAGACAATACAATGACCAAAAGATACCAAAGGGGTAATCAGAATCTGTATATCAAAGAAGAACAGACAATACAATGACCAAAAGATACCAAAGGGGTAATCAGAATCTGTATATCAAAGAAGAACAGACAATACAATGACCAAAAGATACCAAAGGGGTAATCAGAATCTGTATATCAAAGAAGAACAGACAATACAATGACCAAAAGATACCAAAGGGGTAATCAGAATCTGTATATCAAAGAAGAACAGACAATACAATGACCAAAAGATACCAAAGGGGTAATCAGAATCTGTATATCAAAGAAGAACAGACAATACAATGACCAAAAGATACCAAAGGGGTAATCAGAATCTGTATATCAAAGAAGAACAGACAATACAATGACCAAAAGATACCAAAGGGGTAATCAGAATCTGTATATCAAAGAAGAACAGACAATACAATGACCAAAAGATACCAAAGGGGTAATCAGAATCTGTATATCAAAGAAGAACAGACAATACAATGACCAAAAGATACCAAAGGGGTAATCAGAATCTGTATATCAAAGAAGAACAGACAACACAATGACCAAAAGATACCAAAGGGGTAATCAGAATCTGTATATCAAAGAAGAACAGACAACACAATGACCAAAAGATACCAAAGGGGTAATCAGAATCTGTATATCAAAGAAGAACAGACAACACAATGACCAAAAGATACCAAAGGGGTAATCAGAATCTGTATATCAAAGAAGAACAGACAACACAATGACCAAAAGATACCAAAGGGGTAATCAGAATCTGTATATCAAAGAAGAACAGACAATACAATGACCAAAAGATACCAAAGGGGTAATCAGAATCTGTATATCAAAGAAGAACAGACAATACAATGACCAAAAGATACCAAAGGGGTAATCAGAATCTGTATATCAAAGAAGAACAGACAATACAATGACCAAAAGATACCAAAGGGGTAATCAGAATCTGTATATCAAAGAAGAACAGACAATACAATGACCAAAAGATACCAAAGGGGTAATCAGAATCTGTATATCAAAGAAGAACAGACAATACAATGACCAAAAGATACCAAAGGGGTAATCAGAATCTGTATATCAAAGAAGAACAGACAATACAATGACCAAAAGATACCAAAGGGGTAATCAGAATCTGTATATCAAAGAAGAACAGACAATACAATGACCAAAAGATACCAAAGGGGTAATCAGAATCTGTATATCAAAGAAGAACAGACAATACAATGACCAAAAGATACCAAAGGGGTAATCAGAATCTGTATATCAAAGAAGAACAGACAATACAATGACCAAAAGATACCAAAGGGGTAATCAGAATCTGTATATCAAAGAAGAACAGACAATACAATGACCAAAAGATACCAAAGGGGTAATCAGAATCTGTATATCAAAGAAGAACAGACAATACAATGACCAAAAGATACCAAAGGGGTAATCAGAATCTGTATATCAAAGAAGAACAGACAATACAATGACCAAAAGATACCAAAGGGGTAATCAGAATCTGTATATCAAAGAAGAACAGACAATACAATGACCAAAAGATACCAAAGGGGTAATCAGAATCTGTATATCAAAGAAGAACAGACAATACAATGACCAAAAGATACCAAAGGGGTAATCAGAATCTGTATATCAAAGAAGAACAGACAATACAATGACCAAAAGATACCAAAGGGGTAATCAGAATCTGTATATCAAAGAAGAACAGACAATACAATGACCAAAAGATACCAAAGGGGTAATCAGAATCTGTATATCAAAGAAGAACAGACAATACAATGACCAAAAGATACCAAAGGGGTAATCAGAATCTGTATATCAAAGAAGAACAGACAACACAATGACCAAAAGATACCAAAGGGGTAATCAGAATCTGTATATCAAAGAAGAACAGACAACACAATGACCAAAAGATACCAAAGGGGTAATCAGAATCTGTATATCAAAGAAGAACAGACAACACAATGACCAAAAGATACCAAAGGGGTAATCAGAATCTGTATATCAAAGAAGAACAGACAACACAATGACCAAAAGATACCAAAGGGGTAATCAGAATCTGTATATCAAAGAAGAACAGACAATACAATGACCAAAAGATACCAAAGGGGTAATCAGAATCTGTATATCAAAGAAGAACAGACAATACAATGACCAAAAGATACCAAAGGGGTAATCAGAATCTGTATATCAAAGAAGAACAGACAATACAATGACCAAAAGATACCAAAGGGGTAATCAGAATCTGTATATCAAAGAAGAACAGACAATACAATGACCAAAAGATACCAAAGGGGTAATCAGAATCTGTATATCAAAGAAGAACAGACAATACAATGACCAAAAGATACCAAAGGGGTAATCAGAATCTGTATATCAAAGAAGAACAGACAATACAATGACCAAAAGATACCAAAGGGGTAATCAGAATCTGTATATCAAAGAAGAACAGACAATACAATGACCAAAAGATACCAAAGGGGTAATCAGAATCTGTATATCAAAGAAGAACAGACAATACAATGCACAAAAGAAAAAGGAACATGTGCGGAACTTTTGAAGAACAGAAAACCAAAAATCTAGTAGACGAATATTTAAAGCAAACATTTATGCGGACACCTTTATATAGATAGTAAATTCACTGATTGTAGTATCAAACATTTATACAATAGAAGCCGCTGATTCTCCTTGATATCCATTTATAGCATCAAGACAACCACGTCCAAAATATCTAGTGTATTATAGTGAACTGAAGATGACCATGGTTAGCATAGCTATAATGAACTCATAGATCCCTAATTAAATGACGTATTGGTGGACTAAAGAACGATTCGAATACATGCACATTATTATATAGATAGCTGTGAATTACAGAATTTTCCGATTATTTAAATTCTGTAAGTCTACGCAACACACGTAATATTACTGCAATTAAACTCATTTTATATTAAATTCGATTCGAAACATTTTTTTTATCTATATAATAAATACTATAACTAATTGTCGAGTTTCATTATAAAAAATATGTCACTCATGACCAAATAACGTTGTAACTCACTCATGAGCTGCGCGCATTCGTGAGTTACTGCGTTGTTTGGTCATTCGTGACATATTTTTGATAATGAAACTCGTCAATTAGTTATAGTATAAATATCAATGGGCAAAAATAGCAGCAATCTAACCATGTACATTATTGTTTAAAACAAACTGTACGAAAGGATTATACAGAGATAAGCATAGTATGAAGATTACAATCACGAGTATGCTTTTACACAATTATTGGAACATCTACGAATAGTTGGTACCACTTGGTAAGTGAGTGGGTGAGTGAGAGATAGCTGGAAAAATACACACTTGGGAAGTGAGATGGAAACCATGGATAGACAGTGAGTTTTATGATTGGAGAAATAATAAATGGTTATCGTGTGCATAGAATGTGGAAAACGACAAGTGTTAGTTTAAACATATTTTATTGTCCAAAAACATGACAATAGGATCAGATACAAGTTTTCCAACTTAGAACATCTTCTCCTTTATATAAACAATATACAAATACAGTTGAACATAAATACACAAAAGCTACAGTCTTTCTTAATAATTAGAAAAAAACAACAAAAAACAACAACATGAAATATACGAGTGCAACACAATTTGATATTTGCCAAATGACAAATCCAACAGACCTTTACAATAATTGGACTAGTATATAGAACACACCTGGAATGAAGAAAATCAATAATTGTTATACAATGTAGTGGGATTATTAATTCGGTAAAGGTAGGATCTTTTAAAATTTAGTTTCAAAATATATAACAATATCATTATTTATTCAGTAAGAATTTTAACATAAAGTGCTCACACGTGTGTATTGCAACATTTACTAATTCACACCATGTGTTGACAAACATATATAGTCAAACCTTTATTAAGAGGTCACGTTTGGGACGACGAAAAAGTGGCTTCATAAGACAGGTGACCTCTTAAAAGAGGTTCAATTTATATAAAAAAATTATATGACAGGACAAGAAACAGGTGACCTTTTAATACAGGTGACTGCTTAATAGAGGTGACCACATGGGCAGGTTTGACTGTATATATAATATGAGACAGGCACAACCTGTTTAAGGACGAAGCCTATTTGATGATAATGACAATTAAGAGGGAGGCATGAGAGGCAAATACCTCCTAAAATACAGATGAAAACTGAAGAAAAAAATGTTTGTAAATTTAGATCTACATGGATTTTGAACACCTTTTCCATAGACGAAAACATAAAGAAAAAAAAAGGGGGAGGGGGGGTTCTGGTCACGAATCTCAGAAAATAAAAAAAAATCCAAATCACGATTCACGGAAATTAAAATTTGTCATTTTTGAGAATTTCACAAATAACAGTGAATCAATAAGACATAAATGAAGGGTCACGAGAATAAAAAAAATACCCCAATCACAGATCATGGGGGAAAAAATGGTGAGAGAGAAAAAAAAATGCATGCCATGCGTGGTAGCAAGGATTTATATAGTAGGATCCTTGGTGGTAGTGAAAAGGGGAGTGACGGCCAGACGCAATTGCAATATTTTTAACCTTGACATGGAAAATGTGTTATAAAAGGCTTACCTGACAAAATCAGTTGTCCAGACATCATACACAAATGCACTTCAAATGTACACATTTATTTAATCACTTTCAAATTGCGAGATCGTGGAGATGATATAGGTTTCCTGTATACATAAAAACGATGCGGAGCTGTTCTTCAATGTTTGACACCATCTCACAAAGTTTTCAGAGACAGGATGACCAAGAAGTGGATGCAATTTCATGTTTCTTTTCTCCCCGAAGCAGACGAAATTGCACACTAGAAAATGACGTCATTCATGACTGTAAACGATCATTTCTTGTAGCACACGATTTTGATATTATAATTTTCTTTTAAGTTTATTTCAATTGAGAAGAATTGAAATGGTTACAGATTTGCGAATTTCTTATTGAAATAATTTTTATTTTGTTTTTAAATACCACTTTGTTCTATAATTTCATGCTTCCGGTGAACAGATATTTGGCTATGAATATAGGAGTATGACTTATTACCAAAAATCGTATAGCCTATAGTTAGAAGGGCTTCGCCCTTTATTACACTGACGACATCTCTTGAAGGAGTTTGTGTTAATCATCCCCGTATTGTATAACAGACGAGGAATAAGATTAGTAAAGCGATATCAATATCACTTCTGTGGTCCACATAACTCCACTGAACACATCCGATTAACTTGTGTTCTTGATCCCCTGTCTTACATAACAGATCGTGAATAAGATTAGTAAACTGATATCAATATCATCTCTGTTGTCGTTGTTGGTGGTGCAGTCCATGTGGTACTATAACTTTCAATAACATATTATGTATCAATAATGCAATGTAAATATGTATTAACACTAAATTCCCTCAGGTATTGAGAATCCTGTGGATATCCTGTGTTGACCCTTTGGTTTACTTGCTTCTAAAGAAAACAAATATTTGGCTATTGAAGTACATGTACCAAGCCATGGATGGGGTTGGAATTGTTCCAACAGTGTGGCATTTTCTGTTTTCCATTTTATTGTCTATGAGCGTACACGATGAAGGTTATTCCAGAAACGTGTCATGGGCGCTGAATTAGATATCTCTTTTTTTTTATTAACTGGCAGCAATAATAATTTACCCATTCTATGGTAATAACGAATGTAAAATATGGTATGGGCTAATTTGCACTTTGATTGTGATTCCAGATTTCTGTTATATTTTCTAAAGTTACTTTCAAAAGATTTCTGATAACGTTTGGGATCCCAATAACCCGAGGCATTGTTGAATGATTATTTTTTCAGAAGCATATTTCGATGTACATTTTTTATTCACTCTACGTTTTATGTTTATTGTGCACCAAATTAGATATATGAAGAGATTGAAGTTACCAAAGGGGTAATTAGAATCAGTAAATCAAAGAAGAACAGACAACACAATGACCAAAAGAAAAGGGACAAACAACGATCTACAAAACATACACAATACACATACAACAAAGATCGAGTAACACGAACCCCACTAAAAACCGGGGGTAAACTCAGGGGCTCCGAAAGGGTAAGCAGCTCCTGCTCCACTAGTGGCACCCATCGTGTAAATCTTGCTACAAACCCGGTGATATGTCATGAATGAGGAAAGGACCAGGAATTGTTTACGACAAGTGGAACATATCCGTGGGTCAGTTGTGACACAGATATTCCATAACGGTCAACCAAGTCATGTTGGCGACCGTAAAACTTTCGAAGTGATGGCTTCAACTTAACCAAGAGGAATCATTGGTTCAGTAGCTTCCTTGTTAGCAGGAACCCTCTATCAAGGAAATCCTCATAGGAACCACAAGCTCTGGAATATCATATCAACTGAGAGATATATACTCCATATGCAGGTGCTGTTGGAATGTTGCTATAAATGGAATGTTTACAATGGGAAAATTGAAATCATCTCTTTTGTCGTAAAGTATCGTTCTTAACCACCCCTTACTGTCAATTTCGAGGTGTAGGTCAAGGTATATATACGTTTTTATTTCAATGAAGTAATCGAAACACATTATGTAATCGTTACCCGGGGAATTGTTTGGTAACAAACTTTATATATAAAAATTGTACAGAAGCCAACTTTTAATTTCAACTTGTATTCAGACAGTGTATTTAAAGAATCATTTATCAAGACAACCTCGTACAATGTCATCGTTAAATATCAACAAAAAACGTATAAACTTTCATAATCAATTTTACATTAATATTCCATACAGATTTAGTCCAAAGATACTTTATTTTCTCAATGGGTAATCTTTGATGTAGTTTTCCTCGACAAATAGTGGCAAGTCTTCACAAAGGAAGGTATTCCATATCATAAATAAATTGACAACCACGTATCTGTGAAAGTGACACCTAACCTGTGTGATTTATTTGAGGCCATTTATCTTATTAGAGGCTTTTATTAACTACAACAAACTGACATGAGGAGAAATGATCAATCAGATAAAAATTAATGAGATTTTAGAGAAGAATATAGGTTTTCTCTCCTTCAGAAGGTACAAGCTAAACCGATTGTTTGAGACTGTATAGGTAAATATAGGTTTTCTCTCCTTCAGAAGGTACAAGCTAAACTGATTGTTTGTGACTTTAGAGAAGAATATAGGTTTTCTCTCCTTCAGAAAGTACAAGCTAAACCGATTGTTTGAGACTTTAGAGAAGAATATAGGTTTTCTCTCCTTCAGAAAGTACAAGCTAAACCGATTGTTTGAGACTTTAGAGAAGACTATATGTCTTCTCTCCTTCAGAAGGTACAAGATAAGCCGATTGTTTAAGACTTTATAGAAAAATATAGGTCTTCTCTCCTTCAGAAGGTACAAGCTAAACCGATTGTTTGAGACTGTATAGAAGAATATAGGTTTTCTCTCCTTCAGGAGGTACAAGCTAAACCGATTGTTGGAGACTTTATAGAAGAATAGAGGTTTTCTCTCCTTCAGGAGGTACAAGCTAAACCGATTGTTTAAGACTTTATAGAAGAATATATGTCTTCTCTCATTCAGGAAGTACAAGCTAAACCGATTGTTTAAGACTTTATAGAAAAATATAGGTCTTCTCTCCTTCAGAAGGTACAAGCTAAACCGATTGTATGAGACTTTAGAGAAGAATATAGGTTTTCTCTCCTTCAGGAGGTACAAGCTAAACCGATTGTTTGAGACTTTAGAGAAGAATATAGGTTTTCTCTCCTTCAGGAAGTACAAGCTAAACCGATTGTTTGAGACTTTAGAGAATAATATAGGTTTTCTCTCCTTCAGGAGGTACAAGCTAAACCGATTGTTGGAGACTTTAGAGAAGAATATAGGTTTTCTCTCATTCAGGAGGTACAAGCTAAACCGATTGTTTAAGACTTTAGAGAAGAATATATGTCTTCTCTCCTTCAGGAGGTACAAGCTAAGCCGATTGTTTAAGACTTTAGAGAAGAATATAGGTTTTCTCTCCTTCAGAAGGTACAAGCTAAACCGATTGTTGGAGACTTTAGAGAAGAATATAGGTTTTCTCTCCTTCAGGATGTACAAGCTAAACCGATTGTTGGAGACTTTAGAGAAGAATATAGGTTTTCTCTCCTTCAGGAGGTACAAGCTAAACCGATTGTTGAAGACTTTAGAGAAGAATATAGGTTTTCTCTCCTTCAGGAGGTACAAGCTAAACCGATTGTTTGAGACTTTAGAGAAGAATATAGGTTTTCTCTCCTTCAGGAGGTACAAGCTAAACCGATCGTTGGAGACTTTAGAGAATAATATAGGTTTTCTCTCCTTCAGGAGGTACAAGCTTAACCGATTGTTTGAGACTTTAGAGAATATTATAGGTTTTCTCTCCTTCAGGAGGTACAAGCTAAACCGATTGTTGGAGACTTTAGAGAAGAATATAGGTTTTCTCTCCTTCAGGAGGTACAAGCTTAACCGATTGTTTGAGACTTTAGAGAATATTATAGGTTTTCTCTCCTTCAGGAGGTACAAGCTAAACCGATTGTTGGAGACTTTAGAGAAGAATATAGGTTTTCTCTCCTTCAGGAGGTACAAGCTTAACCGATTGTTTGAGACTTTAGAGAATATTATAGGTTTTCTCTCCTTCAGGAGGTACAAGCTAAACCGATTGTTGGAGACTTTAGAGAAGAATATAGGTTTTCTCTCCTTCAGGAGGTACAAGCTAAACCGATTGTTTGAGACTTTAGAGAAGAATATAGGTTTTCTCTCCTTCAGGAGGTACAAGCTAAACCGATTGTTGGAGACTTTAGAGAATAATATCGGTTTTCTCCCCTTCAGGAGGTACAAGATAAACCGATTGTTGAAGACTTTAGAGAAGAATATAGGTTTTCTCTCCTTCAGGAGGTACAAGCTAAACCGATTGTTGGAGACTTTAGAGAAGAACATAGGTTTTCTCTCCTTCAGGAGGTACAAGCTAAACCGATTGTTTGAGACTTTAGAGAATATTATAGGTTTTCTCTCCTTCAGGAGGTACAAGCTAAACCGATTGTTGGAGACTTTAGAGAATAATATCGGTTTTCTCCCCTTCAGGAGGTACAAGATAAACCGATTGTTGAAGACTTTAGAGAAGAATATAGGTTTTCTCTCCTTCAGGAGGTACAAGCTAAACCGATTGTTGGAGACTTTAGAGAAGAACATAGGTTTTCTCTCCTTCAGGAGGTACAAGCTAAACCGATTGTTTGAGACTTTAGAGAATATTATAGGTTTTCTCTCCTTCAGGAGGTACAAGCTAAACCGATTGTTGGAGACTTTAGAGAAGAATATAGGTTTTCTCTCCTTCAGGAGGTACAAGCTAAACCGATTGTTTGAGACTTTAGAGAAGAATATAGGTTTTCTCTCCTTCAGGAGGTACAAGCTAAACCGATTGTTGGAGACTTTAGAGAATAATATCGGTTTTCTCCCCTTCAGGAGGTACAAGATAAACCGATTGTTGAAGACTTTAGAGAAGAATATAGGTTTTCTCTCCTTCAGGAGGTACAAGCTAAACCGATTGTTGGAGACTTTAGAGAAGAACATAGGTTTTCTCTCCTTCAGGAGGTACAAGCTAAACCGATTGTTTGAGACTTTAGAGAATATTATAGGTTTTCTCTCCTTCAGGAGGTACAAGCTAAACCGATTGTTGGAGACTTTAGAGAATAATATCGGTTTTCTCCCCTTCAGGAGGTACAAGATAAACCGATTGTTGAAGACTTTAGAGAAGAATATAGGTTTTCTCTCCTTCAGGAGGTACAAGCTAAACCGATTGTTGGAGACTTTAGAGAAGAACATAGGTTTTCTCTCCTTCAGGAGGTACAAGCTAAACCGATTGTTTGAGACTTTAGAGAATATTATAGGTTTTCTCTCCTTCAGGAGGTACAAGCTAAACCGATTGTTGGAGACTTTAGAGAAGAATATAGGTTTTCTCTCCTTCAGGAGGTACAAGCTAAACCGATTGTTTGAGACTTTAGAGAAGAATATAGGTTTTCTCTCCTTCAGGAGGTACAAGCTAAACCGATTGTTGGAGACTTTAGAGAATAATATCGGTTTTCTCTCCTTCAGGAGGTACAAGCTAAACCGATTGTTTGAGACTTTAGAGAAAAATATAGGTTTTCTCTCCTTCAGGAGGTACAAGCTAAACCGATTGTTGGAGACTTTAGAGAATAATATCGGTTTTCTCTCCTTCAGGAGGTACAAGCTAAACCGATTGTTTGAGACTTTAGAGAAGAATATCGGTTTTCTCTCCTTCAGGAGGTACAAGCTAAACCGATTGTTGGAGACTTTAGAGAAGAATATCGGTTTTCTCTCCTTCAGGAGGTACAAGCTAAACCGATTGTTGGAGACTTTAGAGAAGAACATAGGTTTTCTCTCCTTCAGGAGGTACAAGCTAAACCGATTGTTTGAGACTTTAGAGAAGAATATAGGTTTTTTCTCCTTCAGGAGGTACAAGCTAAACCGATTGTTGGAGACTTTAGAGAATAATATCGGTTTTCTCCCCTTCAGGAGGTACAAGATAAACCGATTGTTGAAGACTTTAGAGAAGAATATAGGTTTTCTCTCCTTCAGGAGGTACAAGCTAAACCGATTGTTGGAGACTTTAGAGAAGAACATAGGTTTTCTCTCCTTCAGGAGGTACAAGCTAAACCGATTGTTTGAGACTTTAGAGAATATTATAGGTTTTCTCTCCTTCAGGAGGTACAAGCTAAACCGATTGTTGGAGACTTTAGAGAAGAATATAGGTTTTCTCTCCTTCAGGAGGTACAAGCTAAACCGATTGTTTGAGACTTTAGAGAAGAATATAGGTTTTCTCTCCTTCAGGAGGTACAAGCTAAACCGATTGTTGGAGACTTTAGAGAATAATATAGGTTTTCTCTCCTTCAGGAGGTACAAGCTAAACCGATTGTTTGAGACTTTAGAGAAAAATATAGGTTTTCTCTCCTTCAGGAGGTACAAGCTAAACCGATTGTTGGAGACTTTAGAGAATAATATCGGTTTTCTCTCCTTCAGGAGGTACAAGCTAAACCGATTGTTTGAGACTTTAGAGAAGAATATCGGTTTTCTCTCCTTCAGGAGGTACAAGCTAAACCGATTGTTGGAGACTTTAGAGAAGAATATCGGTTTTCTCTCCTTCAGGAGGTACAAGCTAAACCGATTGTTTGAGACTTTAGAGAAGAATATCGGTTTTCTCTCCTTCAGGAGGTACAAGCTAAACCGATTGTTTGCCAACACAATCAGTAGAAATGTCCACCACGATAAAATTACTGTATCTACTTTTATTTTGCTCTAATTTTTGTAACATAGAAGTTTCGGTTTAGGTTTATTGGTGAAGGAAACCGGAAGTACCCGGAGAAAACCATCGACCTGCCACAAGTCACTGACAAGCTTTATCACATAATGTTGTATCGAGTACACCTAGCCATGAACGGGGTTCGAGCTTTATTGGTTATATGCACTGATTACACAGGTGGTTGTAAATCCAACTACCATGCTATCACGACCACGAGAACCCCCCGCCCCCGATATTGTTTGCTATTACAGTCAGTAGAAATATAATGCCCATCACGATAACATTACTTTATCTACTTTTATTTTACTCTATTTTTTGTAACATAGAGCACAAGTATTTCAGCATTTACTGATACAAATTCGCATAGTTGTAATAAGCTGAATTTGTAATTTTAAGATGGATAATGCTATTTTAATTATTTTTTAACGAAAATCATGGGATCATAGGTCGAGATTGTATCATATAACAAGGCTCTAATAATAGGTAGGATATTGTTAAAACAAAAATAACTGCGAATAAATCAATATGGAAAAATTAATATTCTACAAAAAAAAAAAGAAAAGAAGACAGATAATCAAATAAACATCAAATAATCCAGTATTAAATATACTCTACTTATTATATAAGAACACATACATAATCTAATGTCGTTGAATAATACCATGTTCGTGCCTCTGTGCGATATCTTCTTTGAGGCATAACATTTGGTGATAGTTGTTCATATTATGTCTTATACAAGATTTCATAGGAATTAGGTTACATTTTTCTTAATTAAAGTATCCTTGTCTAACACCAAAATTTTCTCAAAATAACACATAGCATAAACATGAACAGATTTGTTTTTATAACAATAAAGTAAATATACACGATTATTTGTACATCATGTATGGATTTTCTTAATAGAGAAAAGTTTGAAGATACCAAAGGAGTAATCAGAAGCCGTAATTCGTAGAAAGACAGACATTTCAAAACCCAAAAGACAGACAATGGTCAACACAAATGCTACACAGAAAGCTAAAGATTGAGCAACACAGACACAGCCAGAAAACTGAGGTGAACTCCGGTGCAACGACAGGGTAGGCAGTTGTATGTTTCGCTGATACAACCGATCGTGTTACACTTACAAATCGGGTGATAAATAATGAATAAGGAAGGTTGGGGTGGATTGTGTTTACGATAAACGGAACATAGTAACGCTCTACCAGGTCATGGTGACGACCGTGAATCTTTCGAGGTGATGACTTTAACTTAACCACTAGGAACCCTTGGTTCAGTAGCTTCCTTGTTGGCGGACTCTCTATCAAAGAAATCATGATTGGAACCACGAGCTCTGGAATGTCTGATTAACTGAGAGATATATACTCCATATATATGTGTTGCTGGAATGTTGCTACATATAAACAGAAAGCTTACAATGGCAAAATTGAAATGATCTCTGGTCATAAAGTTTCGTTTTTTAACCAATCCTCAGTTAATTTTTAGGTGTACGTCAAATGTGTGAAGCATGGACACAAACTAGAAGTAGTAGATAGTAACAAATACCTAGGAGTAACACTCAGTGAGGACCTTAGCTGGAGGAAACATGTGGAAGCAACATCATCAAAAGCCTCCAGGACATTAGGATTCCTGTGCCGCAATTTTCGCGATTGCAACAAGTTTGTCAGGGAGCAAACTTACACCACCATGGTCCGACCTACCTTAGAATATGCGTCTACAGCATGGGATTCATACACTTGTGACCAAATTAACTAACTTGACAAAGTCCAACGCCGAGCAGCACATTTTGTCAGCAACAATTACAGAGACAAAACCCCAGGATGCGTCACTGCTATGGTAAAGTCGTTGGGATGGGAACCTCTAAAGGAGCGCCGAAAAAGCCATAGACTCATAATGATGTATAAGGTAATGCATGGCTTATTCTGTATTCCGGAATCATCATATATGGTCCAGACGAGTGACTCCAGAACCAGAGGTGCCAACAGACTGATACAACATCACACCAATATAGCAGCATACAAACAATCCTTCTTCCCACGTACCATACAAGAATGGAACTGGCTTCCGATTGCGGTAACAAACACCACAAAACTGGAGGAGTTCAAGGCCAGTCTACTCTCAGAGATGGCCTTGCAACAAACAGCATAAACGCCACTACTCGATGTATATATAACTGTACATTTGGATTTTATATGTATAAAGTTATTTTGGAATTTAACTCCGAGGCAGTGGCATCCTCATCCTACGACAGGTCAAATTTTACAGTCGTCTCCGACTCCTGACTTCATATCGGAAGAAGAAAAAGAAGAAGAGGCCTGGCTGAATCTGTGTTATTCCGAGGAGTGTTATTGTCCGACAAATTTCTTACAGAGATACATGACAGTTACAATGAAGACTTCACTTCAGACGTTATACACACATTCAGGGGTTTCACTATTTTTTTAGGCTGGAGGTACTTTCTAGAATGTAGGAGGTACCAAACAATTTCGGCAAGATGTCTGGGGGCCGCTTAAGGCCCCCCAGTGGGTCCAGGGCAAAGCCCTGGTAGGGGGACCAGGGGGGCAAAGCCCCCCGGAAGCTCCTGGATTGTAGAGATTTTGAGACTTAAATGTTTACCTGAAAAAAAAGGACATACTACAATATTTGCTTCAATTTTGTGTATAATAAATGAATTTGAAATTAAGATATAGCATAATCATAATTGATTTAAATCTCGAAAACCCTAAAATCCAGGAGCTTCCAGGTGCTTTGCCCCCTGGTCCCTCCCACCAGGTTCATTTCTAGACTAATAGTAATGCTGATATTTCACATGTTAACTTAACTTAACACTGAAAATTTCCTGCGCTCGTTCACACAAATCACAACAGATATCAGGAAAAAGAACGGGTATGCGGCAATGTCAACGCCGAACAGCATGATTTGACACGTTTTCATAGAATCTTCACCTTTGTTAAGCTTTTTGCTCTGCATAAAATAGTCAGTGATTGCTTTTTTTCGTTTAGACATTTTATCGTTTTTCATCAATGATAATACGCCGCTTGAATAGACACTGTTAAATCGTCGTAGTTTAAAGCGCTTTTACGATATATCCAAACTGATCTCCAATACTGGAGGTGAAGAAAGTTCAGATACAGATTCCGACGCGGACCTCGACGAAGGCACTCCCATAAATACTAGATTACGATTTCGAGTCCCACAGAACGATCTTATATTGTATTAACTAATTTTTTTCTGCCGGTACCAGACGCTACCATAGCCGGGTAAAAGTACCGGGTACCGGCTCTTAATGAAAGCACTGCACATTATGAATTGGTTGATTACTAGGCAGTGTCTGTCTCATAGATGAAAACTGAATCTGTTTGCACTGTCATTGTCTCTTTCCGCACGTTCCATGCCTTCGGTTGGAATATAAAACCTGCTTAGAGAAATTGGATTTCAAGAGGACCAGTGGAGAAATAAAAGCTTTGAAGTAAAAGGTCTTAATGCCAGTTTTACAGAGAGGTTTGTCCCAGCAGTAAAAGGTCTTAATGTCAGTATTACAGAGAGGTTTGTCCCAGCAGTAAAAGGTCTTAATGCCAGTATTACAAAGAGGTTTGTCCCAGCAGTAAAAGGTCTTAATGCCAGTATTACAGAGAGGTTTGTCCCAGCAGTAAAAGGTCTTAATGCCAGTATTACAGAGGTTTGTCCCAGCAGTAAAAGGTCTTAGTGCCAGTATTACTGAGGTTTGTCCCAGCAGTAAAAGGTTTTAATGCCAGTATTACAGAGAGGTTTGTCCCAGCAGTAAAAGGTCTTAATGCCAGTATTACAGAGAGGTTTCTCCCAGCAGTA
The DNA here is from genome assembly GCA_963680875.1 of Bathymodiolus brooksi. NCBI lineage: Eukaryota > Metazoa > Mollusca > Bivalvia > Mytilida > Modiolidae > Bathymodiolus > Bathymodiolus brooksi. The sequence goes on from OY804579.1 coordinate 16,889,785, forward strand.
AAAGGTCTTAATGCCAGTATTACAGAGAGGTTTGTCCCAGCAGTAAAAGGTCTTAATGCCAGTATTACAGAGAGGTTTTCCCAGCAGTAAAAGGTCTTAATGCCAGTATTACAGAGAGGTTTGTCCCAGCAGTAAAAGGTCTTAATGCCAGTATTAGAGAGGTTTGTCCCAGCAGTAAAAGGTCTTAATGCCAGTATTATAGAGAGGTTTGTCCAAGCAGTATAAGGTCTTAATGCCAGTATTACAGAGAGGTTTGTCCCAGCAGTAAAAGGTCTTAATGCCAGTATTACAGAGGTTTGTCCCAGCAGTAAAAGGTCTTAATGCTAGTATTACAGAGAGGTTTGTCCCAGCAGTAAAAGGTCTTAATGCCAGTATTACAGAGGTTTGTCCCAGCAGTAAAAGGTCTTAATGCCAGTATTACAGAGAGGTTTGTCCCAGCAGTAAAAGGTTTTAATGCCAGTATTACAGAGAGGTTTGTCCCAGCAGTAAAAGGTTTTAATGCCAGTATTACAGAGAGGTTTGTCCCAGCAGTAAAAGGTCTTAATGCCAGTATTACAGAGAGGTTTGTCTCAGCAGTAAAAGGTCTTAATGCCAGTATTACAGAGAGGTTTGTCCCAGCAGTAAAAGGTCTTAATGCCAGTATTACAGAGAGGTTTGTCTCAGCAGTAAAAGGTCTTAATGCCAGTATTACAGAGAGGTTTGTCCCAGCAGTAAAAGGTCTTAATGCCAGTATTAGAGAGGTTTGTCCCAGAAGTAAAAGGTCTTAATGCCAGTATTACAGAGAGGTTTGTCCCAGGAGTAAAAGGTCTTAATGTCAGTATTACAGAGAGGTTTGTCCCAGCAGTAAAATGTCTTAATGCCAGTATTACAGAGAGGTTTGTCCCAGAAGTAAAAGGTCTTAATGCCAGTATTACAGAGAGGTTTGTCCCAGCAGTAAAAGGTCTTAATGCCAGTATTACAGAGAGGTTTGTCCCAGCAGTAAAAGGTCTTAATGCCAGTATTACAGAGAGGTTTGTCCCAGCAGTAAAAGGTCTTAATGTCAGTATTACAGAGAGGTTTGTCCCAGCAGTAAAAGGTCTTAATGCCAGTATTACAGAGAGGTTTGTCCCAGCAGTAAAAGGTCTTAATGCCAGTATTACAGAGAGGTTTGTCCCAGCAGTAAAAGGTCTTAATGCCAGTACTACAGAGAGGTTTGTCCCAGCAGTAAAAGGTCTTAATGCCAGTATTACAGAGAGGTCTGTCCCAGCAGTAAAAGGTCTTAATGCCAGTATTACAGAGAGGTTTGTCCCAGCAGTAAAATGTCGTAATGCCAGTATTACAGCGAGGTTTGTCCCAGCAGTAAACCAGCAGTAAAAGGTCTTAATGCCAGTATTACAGAGAGGTTTGTCCCAGCAGTAAAAGCTCTTAATGCCAGTATTACAGAGAGGTTTGTCCCAGCAGTAAAAGGTCTTAATGCCAGTATTACAGAGAGGTTTGTCCCAGCAGTAAAAGGTCTTAATGCCAGTATTACAGAGAGGTTTGTCCCAGCAATAAAAGGTCTTAATGCCAGTATTACAGAGAGGTTTGTCCCAGCAGTAAAAGGTCTTAATGCCAGTATTACAGAGAGGTTTGTCCCAGCAGTAAAAGGTCTTAATGCCAGTATTACAGAGAGGTTTGTCCCAGCAGTAAAAGGTCTTAATGCCAGTATTACAGAGAGGTTTGTCCCAGCAGTAAAAGGTCTTAATGTCAGTATTACAGAGAGGTTTGTCCCAGCAGTAAAAGGTCTTAATGCCAGTATTACAGAGAGGTTTGTCCCAGCATTAAAAGGTCTTAATGCCAGTATTACAGAGAGGTTTGTCCCAGCAGTAAAAGGTCTTAATGCCAGTATTACAGAGAGGTTTGTCCCAGCAGTAAAAGGTCTTAATGTCAGTATTACAGAGAGGTTTGTCCCAGCAGTAAAAGGTCTTAATGTCAGTATTACAGAGAGGTTTGTCTCAGCAGTAAAAGGTCTTAATGCCAGTATTACAGAGAGGTTTGTCCCAGCAGTAAAAGGTCTTAATGCCAGTATTACAGAGAGGTTTGTCCCAGCAGTAAAAGGTCTTAATGCCAGTATTACAGAGAGGTTTGTCCCAGCAGTAAAAGGTCTTAATGCCAGTATTACAGAGAGGTTTGTCCCAGCAGTAAAAGGTCTTAATGTCAGTATTACAGAGAGGTTTGTCCCAGCAGTAAAAGGTCTTAATGTCAGTATTACAGAGAGGTTTGTCCCAGCAGTAAAAGGTCTTAATGTCAGTATTACAGAGAGGTTTGTCCCAGCAGTAAAAGGTCTTAATGCCAGTATTACAGAGAGGTTTGTCCCAGCAGTAAAAGGTCTTAATGCCAGTATTACAGAGAGGTTTGTCCCAGCAGTAAAAGGTCTTAATGCCAGTATTACAGAGAGGTTTGTCCCAGCAGTAAAAGGTCTTAATGCCAGTATTACAGAGGTTTGTCCCAGCAGTAAAAGGTCTAAATGCCAGTATTACAGAGAGGTTTGTCCCAGCAGTAAAAGGTCTTAATGCCAGTATTACAGAGAGGTTTGTCCCAGCAGTAAAAGGTCTTAATGCCAGTATTACAGAGAGGTTTGTCCCAGCAGTAAAAGGTCTTAATGCCAGTATTACAGAGAGGTTTGTCCCAGCAGTAAAAGGTCTTAATGCCAGTATTACAGAGAGGTTTGTCCCAGCAGTAAAAGGTCTTAATGCCAGTATTACAGAGAGGTTTGTCCCAGCAGTAAAAGGTCTTAATGCCAGTATTACAGAGAGGTTTGTCCCAGCAGTAAAAGGTCTTAATGCCAGTATTACAGAGAGGTTTGTCCCAGCAGTAAAAGGTCTTAATGCCAGTATTACAGAGAGGTTTGTCCCAGCAGTAAAAGGTCTTAATGCCAGTATTACAGAGAGGTTTGTCCCAGCAGTAAAAGGTCTTAATGCCAGTATTACAGAGAGGTTTGTCCCAGCAGTAAAAGGTCTTAATGCCAGTATTACAGAGAGGTTTGTCCCAGCAGTAAAAGGTCTTAATGCCAGTATTACAGAGAGGTTTGTCCCAGCAGTAAAAGGTCTTAATGCCAGTATTACAGAGAGGTTTGTCCCAGCAGTAAAAGGTCTTAATGCCAGTATTACATAGAGGTTTGTCCTGCAGTAAAAGGTCTTAATGCCAGTATTACAGAGAGGTTTGTCCCAGCAGTAAAAGGTCTTAATGCCAGTATTACAGAGAGGTTTGTCTCAGCAGTAAAAGGTCTTAATGCCAGTATTACAGAGAGGTTTGTCCCAGCAGTAAAAGGTCTTAATGCCAGTATTACAGAGAGGTTTGTCTCAGCAGTAAAAGGTCTTAATGCCAGTATTACAGAGAGGTTTGTCCCAGCAGTAAAAGGTTTTAATGCCAGTATTACAGAGAGGTTTGTCCCAGCAGTAAAAGGTCTTAATGTCAGTATTACAGAGAGGTTTGTCCCAGCAGTAAAAGGTCTTAATGCCAGTATTACAGAGAGGTTTGTCCCAGCAGTAAAAGGTCTTAATGCCAGTATTACAGAGAGGTTTGTCCCAGCAGTAAAAGGTCTTAATGCCAGTATTACAGAGAGGTTTGTCTCAGCTGTAAAAGGTCTTAATGCCAGTATTACAGAGAGGTTTGTCCCAGCAGTATAAGGTCTTAATGCCAGTATTACAGAGAGGTTTGTCCCAGCAGTAAAAGGTCTTAATGCCAGTATTACAGAGAGGTTTGTCCCAGCAGTAAAAGGTCTTAATGTCAGTATTACAGAGATGTTTGTCCCAGCAGTAAAAGGTCTTAATGCCAGTATTACAGAGAGGTTTGTCCCAGCAGTAAAAGGTCTTAATGTCAGTATTACAGAGAGGTTTGTCCCAGCAGTGAAAGGTCTTAATGCCAGTATTACAGAGAGGTTTGTCCCAGCAGTAAAAGGTCTTAATGCCAGTATTACAGAGAGGTTTGTCCCAGCAGTAAAAGGTCTTAATGCCAGTATTACAGAGAGGTTTGTCCCAGCAGTAAAAGGTCTTAATGCCAGTATTACAGAGAGGTTTGTCCCAGCAGTAAAAGGTCTTAATGCCAGTATTACAGAGAGGTTTGTCCCAGCAGTAAAAGGTCTTAATGCCAGTATTACAGAGAGGTTTGTCCCAGCAGTAAAAGGTCTTAATGCCAGTATTACAGAGAGGTTTGTCCCAGCAGTAAACCAGCAGTAAAAGGTCTTAATGCCAGTATTACAGAGAGGTTTGTCCCAGCAATAAAAGGTCTTAATGCCAGTATTACAGAGAGGTTTGTCCCAGCAGTAAAAGGTCTTAATGCCAGTATTACAGAGAGGTTTGTCCCAGTAGTAAAAGGTCTTAATGCCAGTATTACAGAGAGGTTTGTCCCAGCAGTAAAAGGTCTTAATGCCAGTATTACAGAGAGGTTTGTCCCAGCAATAAAAGGTCTTAATGCCAATATTACAGAGAGGTTTGTCCCAGCAGTAAAAGGTCTTAATGCCAGTATTACAGAGAGGTTTGTCCCAGCAGTAAAAGGTCTTAATGCCAGTATTACAGAGAGGTTTGTCCCAGCAGTAAAAGGTCTTAATGCCAGTATTACAGAGAGGTTTGTCCCAGCAGTAAAAGGTCTTAATGCCAGTATTACAGAGAGGTTTGTCCCAGCAGTAAAAGGTCTTAATGCCAGTATTACAGAGAGGTTTGTCCCAGCAGTAAAAGGTCTTAATGCCAGTATTACAGAGAGGTTTGTCCCAGCAGTAAAAGGTCTTAATGCCAGTATTACAGAGAGGTTTGTCCCAGCAGTAAAAGGTCTTAATGCCAGTATTACAGAGAGGTTTGTCCCAGCAGTAAAAGGTCTTAATGCCAGTATTACAGAGAGGTTTGTCCCAGCAGTAAAAGGTCTTAATGCCAGTATTACAGAGAGGTTTGTCCCAGCAATAACAGGTCTTAATGCCAGTATTACAGAGAGGTTTGTCCCAGCAGTAAAAGGTCTTAATGCCAGTATTACAGAGAGGTTTGTCCCAGCAGTAAAAGGTCTTAATGCCAGTATTACAGAGAGGTTTGTCCCAGCAGTAAAAGGTCTTAATGCCAGTATTACAGAGAGGTTTGTCCCAGCAGTAAAAGGTCTTAATGCCAGTATTACAGAGAGGTTTGTCCCAGCAGTAAAAGGTCTTAATGCCAGTATTACAGAGAGGTTTGTCCCAGCAGTAAAAGGTCTTAATGCCAGTATTACAGAGAGGTTTGTCCCAGCAGTAAAAGGTCTTAATGCCAGTATTACAGAGAGGTTTGTCCCAGCAGTAAAAGGTCTTAATGCCAGTATTACAGAGAGGTTTGTCCCAGCAGTAAAAGGTCTTAATGCCAGTATTACAGAGAGGTTTGTCCCAGCAGTAAAATGTCTTAATGCCAGTATTACAGAGAGGTTTGTCCCAGCAGTAAAAGGTCTTAATGCCAGTATTACAGAGAGGTTTGTCTCAGCAGTAAAAGGTCTTAATGCCAGTATTACAGAGAGGTTTGTCCCAGCAGTAAAAGGTCTTAATGTCAGTATTACAGAGAGGTTTGTCTCAGCAGTAAAAGGTCTTAATGCCAGTATTACAGAGAGGTTTGTCCCAGCAGTAAAAGGTCTTAATGCCAGTATTACAGAGAGGTTTGTCCCAGCAGTAAAAGGTCTTAATGCCAGTATTACAGAGAGGTTTGTCCCAGCAGTAAAAGGTCTTAATGCCAGTATTACAGAGAGGTTTGTCCCAGCAGTAAAAGGTCTTAATGTCAGTATTACAGAGAGGTTTGTCCCAGCAGTAAAAGGTCTTAATGTCAGTATTACAGAGAGGTTTGTCCCAGCAGTAAAAGGTCTTAATGCCAGTATTACAGAGAGGTTTGTCCCAGCAGTAAAAGGTCTTAATGCCAGCATTACAGAGAGGTTTGTCCCAGCAGTAAAAGGTCTTAATGCCAGTATTACAGAGAGGTTTGTCCCAGCAGTAAAAGGTCTTAATGCCAGTATTACAGAGAGGTTTGTCCCAGCAGTAAAAGGTCTTAATGCCAGTATTACAGAGAGGTTTGTCCCAGCAGTAAAAGGTCTTAATTTCCAGTATTACAGAGAGGTTTGTCCCAGCAGTAACAGGTCTTAATGCCAGTATTACAGAGAGGTTTGTCCCAGCAGTAAAAGGTCTTAATGCCAGTATTACAGAGAGGTTTGTCCCAGCAGTAAAAGGTCTTAATGCCAGTATTACAGAGGTTTGTCCCAGCAGTAAAAGGTCTTAATGCCAGTATTACAGAGAGGTTTGTCCCAGCAGTAAAAGGTCTTAATGCCAGTATTACAGAGAGGTTTGTCCCAGCAGTAAAAGGTCTTAATGCCAGTATTACAGAGAGGTTTGTCCCAGCAGTAAAAGGTCTTAATGCCAATATTACAGAGAGGTTTGTCCCAGCAGTAAAAGGTCTTAATGCCAGTATTACAGAGAGGTTTGTCCCAGCAGTAAAAGGTCTTAATGCCAGTATTACAGAGAGGTTTGTCCCAGCAGTAAAAGGTCTTAATGCCAGTATTACAGAGAGGTTTGTCCCAGCAGTAAAAGGTCTTAATGCCAGTATTACAGAGAGGTTTGTCCCAGCAGTAAAAGGTCTTAATGCCAGTATTACAGAGAGGTTTGTCCCAGCAGTAAAAGGTCTTAATGCCAGTATTACAGAGAGGTTTGTCCCAGCAGTAAAAGGTCTTAATGCCAGTATTACAGAGAGGTTTGTCCCAGCAGTAAAAGGTCTTAATGTCAGTATTACAGAGAGGTTTGTCCCAGCAGTAAAAGGTCTTAATGTCAGTATTACAGAGAGGTTTGTCCCAGCAGTAAAAGGTCTTAATGCCAGTATTACAGAGAGGTTTGTCCCAGCAGTAAAAGGTCTTAATGCCAGTATTACAGAGGTTTGTCCCAGCAGTAAAAGGTCTTAATGCCAGTATTACAGAGAGGTTTGTCCCAGCAGTAAAAGGTCTTAATGCCAGTATTACAGAGAGGTTTGTCCCAGCAGTAAAAGGTCTTAATGCCAGTATTACAGAGAGGTTTGTCCCAGCAGTAAAAGGTCTTAATGCCAGTATTACAGAGAGGTTTGTCCCAGCAGTAAAAGGTCTTAATGTCAGTATTACAGAGAGGTTTGTCCCAGCAGTAAAAGGTCTTAATGCCAGTATTACAGAGAGGTTTGTCCCAGCAGTAAAAGGTCTTAATGCCAGTATTACAGAGAGGTTTGTCTCAGCAGTAAAAGGTCTTAATGCCAGTATTACAGAGAGGTTTGTCCCAGCAGTAAAAGGTCTTAATGCCAGTATTACAGAGAGGTTTGTCCCAGCAGTAAAAGGTCTTAATGCCAGTATTACAGAGAGGTTTGTCCCAGCAGTAAAAGGTCTTAATGCCAGTATTACAGAGAGGTTTGTCCCAGCAGTAAAAGGTCTTAATGCCAGTATTACAGAGAGGTTTGTCCCAGCAGTAAAAGGTCTTAATGCCAGTATTACAGAGAGGTTTGTCCCAGCAGTAAAAGGTCTTAATGCCAGTATTACAGAGAGGTTTGTCCCAGCAGTAAAAGGTCTTAATGCCAGTATTACAGAGAGGTTTGTCCCTGCAGTAAAAGGTCTTAATGCCAGTATTACAGAGAGGTTTGTCCCAGCAGTAAAAGGTCTTAATGCCAGTATTACAGAGGTTTGTCCCAGCAGTAAAAGGTCTTAATGCCAGTATTACAGAGAGGTTTGTCCCAGCAGTAAAAGGTCTTAATGCCAGTATTACAGAGAGGTTTGTCCCAGCAGTAAAAGGTCTTAATGCCAGTATTACAGAGGTTTGTCCCAGCAGTAAAAGGTCTTAATGCCAGTATTACAGAGAGGTTTGTCCCAGCAGTAAAAGGTCTTAATGCCAGTATTACAGAGAGGTTTGTCCCAGCAGTAAAAGGTCTTAATGCCAGTATTACAGAGAGGTTTGTCCCAGCAGTAAAAGGTCTTAATGCCAGTATTACAGAGAGGTTTGTCCCAGCAGTAAAAGGTCTTAATGCCAGTATTACAGAGAGGTTTGTCCCAGCAGTAAAAGGTCTTAATGCCAGTATTACAGAGAGGTTTGTCCCAGCAGTAAAAGGTCTTAATGCCAGTATTACAGAGAGGTTTGTCTCAGCAGTAAAAGGTCTTAATGCCAGTATTACAGAGAGGTTTGTCCCAGCAGTAAAAGGTCTTAATGCCAGTATTACAGAGAGGTTTGTCTCAGCAGTAAAAGGTCTTAATGCCAGTATTACAGAGAGGTTTGTCCCAGCAGTAAAAGGTCTTAATGCCAGTATTACAGAGAGGTTTGTCCTAGCAGTAAAAGGTCTTAATGTCAGTATTACAGAGAGGTTTGTCCCAGCAGTAAAAGGTCTTAATGCCAGTATCACAGAGAGGTTTGTCCCAGCAGTAAAAGGTCTTAATGCCAGTATTACAGAGAGGTTTGTCCCAGCAGTAAAAGGTCTTAATGCCAGTATTACAGAGAGGTTTTTCTCAGCTGTAAAAGGTCTTAATGCCAGTATTACAGAGAGGTTTGTCCCAGCAGTAAAAGGTCTTAATGCCAGTATTACAGAGAGGTTTGTCCCAGCAGTAAAAGGTCTTAATGTCAGTATTACAGAGAGGTTTGTCCCAGCAGTAAAAGGTCTTAATGTCAGTATTACAGAGAGGTTTGTCCCAGCAGTAAAAGGTCTTAATGCCAGTATTACAGAGAGGTTTGTCCCAGCAGTAAAAGGTCTTAATGTCAGTATTACAGAAAGGTTTGTCCCAGCAGTAAAAGGTCTTAATGCCAGTATTACAGAGGTTTGTCCCAGCAGTAAAAGGTCTTAATGCCAATATTACAGAGAGGTTTGTCCCAGCAGTAAAAGGTCTTAATGCCAGTATTACAGAGAGGTTTGTCCCAGCAGTAAAAGGTCTTAATGTCAGTATTACAGAGAGGTTTGTCCCAGCAGTAAAAGGTCGTAATGTCAGTATTACAGAGAGGTTTGTCCCAGCAGTAAAAGGTCTTAATGCCAGTATTACAGAGAGGTTTGTCCCAGCAGTAAAAGGTCTTAATGCCAGTATTACAGAGAGGTTTGTCCCAGCAGTAAAAGGTCTTAATGCCAGTACTACATATCAGAGGTTTGTCCCAGCAGTAAAAGGTCTTAATGCCAGTACTACAGAGAGGTTTGTCCCAGCAGTAAAAGGTCTTAATGCCAGTATTACAGAGAGGTTTGTCCCAGCAGTAAAAGGTCTTAATGCCAGTATTACAGAGAGGTTTGTCCCAGCAGTAAAAGGTCTTAATGCCAGTATTACAGAGAGGTTTGTCCAGCAATAAAAGGTCTTAATGCCAGTATTACAGAGAGGTTTGTCCGAGCAGTAAAAGGTCTTAATGCCAGTATTACAGAGGGGTTTGTCCCAGCAGTAAAAGGTCTTAATGCCAGTATTACAGAGAGGTTTGTCCCAGCAGTAAAAGGTCTTAATGCCAGTATTACAGAGAGGTTTGTCCCAGCAGTAAAAGGTCTTAATGCCAGTATTACAGAGAGGTTTGTCCCAGCAGTAAAAGGTCGTAATGCCAGTATTACAGAGAGGTTTGTCCCAGCAGTAAAAGGTCTTAATGCCAGTATTACAGAGAGGTTTGTCCCAGCAGTAAAAGGTCTTAATGCCAGTATTACAGAGCGGTTTGTCCCAGCAGTAAAAGGTCTTAATGCCAGTATTACAGAGGTTTGTCCCAGCAGTAAAAGGTCTTAATGCCAGTATTACAGAGAGGTTTGTCCCAGCAGTAAAAGGTCTTAATGTCAGTATTACAGAGAGGTTTGTCCCAGCAGTAAAAGGTCTTAATGCCAGTATTACAGAGAGGTTTGTCCCAGCAGTAAAAGGTCTTAATGTCAGTATTACAGAGAGGTTTTTCCCAGCAGTAAAAGGTCTTAATGCCAGTATTACAGAGGTTTGTCCCAGCAGTAAAAGGTCTTAATGCCAGTATTACAGAGAGGTTTGTCCCAGCAGTAAAAGGTCTTAATGCCAGTATTACAGAGAGGTTTGTCCCAGCAGTAAAAGGTCTTAATGTCAGTATTACAGAGAGGTTTGTCCCAGCAGTAAAAGGTCTTAATGTCAGTATTACAGAGAGGTTTGTCCCAGCAGTAAAAGGTCTTAATGCCAGTATTACAGAGAGGTTTGTCCCAGCAGTAAAAGGTCTTAATGTCAGTATTACAGAGAGGTTTGTCCCAGCAGTAAAAGGTCTTAATGCCAGTATTACAGAGGTTTGTCCCAGCAGTAAAAGGTCTTAATGCCAGTATTACAGAGAGGTTTGTCCCAGCAGTAAAAGGTCTTAATGCCAGTATTACAGAGAGGTTTGTCCCAGCAGTAAAAGGTCTTAATGTCAGTATTACAGAGAGGTTTGTCCCAGCAGTAAAAGGTCTTAATGTCAGTATTACAGAGAGGTTTGTCCCAGCAGTAAAAGGTCTTAATGCCAGTATTACAGAGAGGTTTGTCCCAGCAGTAAAAGGTCTTAATGTCAGTATTACAGAAAGGTTTGTCCCAGCAGTAAAAGGTCTTAATGCCAGTATTACAGAGGTTTGTCCCAGCAGTAAAAGGTCTTAATGCCAGTATTACAGAGAGGTTTGTCCCAGCAGTAAAAGGTCTTAATGCCAGTATTACAGAGAGGTTTGTCCCAGCAGTAAAAGGTCTTAATGTCAGTATTACAGAGAGGTTTGTCCCAGCAGTAAAGGTCGTAATGTCAGTATTACAGAGAGGTTTGTCCCAGCAGTAAAAGGTCTTAATGCCAGTATTACAGAGAGGTTTGTCCCAGCAGTAAAAGGTCTTAATGCCAGTATTACAGAGAGGTTTGTCCCAGCAGTAAAAGGTCTTAATGCCAGTATTACAGAGAGGTTTGTCCCAGCAGTAAAAGGTCTTAATGCCAGTATTACAGAGAGGTTTGTCCCAGCAGTAAAAGGTCTTAATGCCAGTATTACAGAGAGGTTTGTCCCAGCAGTAAAAGGTCTTAATGCCAGTATTACAGAGAGGTTTGTCCCAGCAGTAAAAGGTCTTAATGCCAGTATTACAGAGAGGTTTGTCCCAGCAGTAAAAGGTCTTAATGCCAGTATTACAGAGAGGTTTGTCCCAGCAGTAAAAGGTCTTAATGCCAGTATTACAGAGAGGTTTGTCCCAGCAGTAAAAGGTCTTAATGCCAGTATTACAGAGAGGTTTGTCCCAGCAGTAAAAGGTCTTAATGCCAGTATTACAGAGAGGTTTGTCCCAGCAGTAAAAGGTCTTAATGCCAGTATTACAGAGAGGTTTGTCCCAGCAGTAAAAGGTCTTAATGCCAGTATTACAGAGAGGTTTGTCCCAGCAGTAAAAGGTCTTAATGCCAGTATTACAGAGAGGTTTGTCCCAGCAGTAAAAGGTCTTAATGCCAGTATTACAGAGAGGTTTGTCCCAGCAGTAAAAGGTCTTAATGCCAGTATTACAGAGAGGTTTGTCCCAGCAGTAAAAGGTCTTAATGCCAGTATTACAGAGAGGTTTGTCCCAGCAGTAAAAGGTCTTAATGTCAGTATTACAGAGAGGTTTGTCCCAGCAGTAAAAGGTGTTAATGCCAGTATTACAGAGAGGTTTGTCCCAGCAGTAAAAGGTCTTAATGTCAGTATTACAGAGAGGTTTTTCCCAGCAGTAAAAGGTCTTAATGCCAGTATTACAGAGGTTTGTCCCAGCAGTAAAAGGTCTTAATGCCAGTATTACAGAGAGGTTTGTCCCAGCAGTAAAAGGTCTTAATGCCAGTATTACAGAGAGGTTTGTCCCAGCAGTAAAAGGTCTTAATGTCAGTATTACAGAGAGGTTTGTCCCAGCAGTAAAAGGTCGTAATGTCAGTATTACAGAGAGGTTTGTCC